>OZ020121.1:24553397-25987769 GCA_963971155.1 Anthrax anthrax | reverse complement strand
TTTTTTTATATTTATGTATGTAAAATATCTGTCGAAATAAAAACGATTAATGTGTGAACAAAACTAATAATATATATGTGAATGAATGAATATACATAAAAATCATACGGTAACATAATGTTAATGATAATATAATAATATAGTAATGCTTATATGAGGGTCGTCTGTCTGTCTGATGATGAAAATGAAATAATCAAGTAAAATAATGAAACAGTAAAAATAAAAATAAAATGACATATATAAATGAATAAACAAAAAAAAAAACAAAAAAAAAAAAAAATCAAGAAGAATATTAAAATAAAAACAAAAAAAAATTTTTTTAAATAAATGTCGTAATAATATTTTTGCATCTTTTGCTATTTATACAAAAACAAAAAAAAAAAAAAAAAAACAACAACAAAAGGAAATTAAAGAAAAGTACGGCTTAAATTTCTGATCAAAAATAAAACACATGTACATATGTAAAAAATAAAAAAAAAATTTACAAAATATCTACGTTTTTGTGTACATACATATAAAAATATCTACAGTGTGTAATATTAAGAAATAACAATTTTTAAGAGAAAGTCACTAACAAAAATCATATGAGATCAGCGGAAATACCTGTCTTCCGTTTTTGATGCTGGCAAATTGTAAAATGAAACTATATTTTGTTGTTAATTTCATTTTGTTTTTTTTTTGTTTTTCAAATTTTTTATTTTCTTCACACCTATATAAAAGATCATTTAATATTACATATGTATGTGCATGTATGTACAATATGTGTCGTCTCTATTATGCAAAAAAAAAAAAAAAAACCATCAAATAAAGAAATAGAAAATAAAAGGGCGTAAACTATACATGAATATTATATGCATAATACATACATACATATACATATCTTATTGAAATGATATTTGATGTAAACAAGTTGTGTAAAATATCTTCAACTTCATATAACATTTAAATATTTTTAAATATCTTCTTCTTATAGTAACATAATCGACATTGCAAAGACTGCGAAACATTTATACAAAGAAATTTTTTTTTATTTATTTTTATTTTAAATTTTTATATTATATACGAGTATGTATCTTACTGAGTATATAGTATATGCGGTGTATATATGTACATAGGTACATATGCATATGAATTATGATATAAAAATCTATTTTATTAAACAAATAGAAAAAAAAATATCATTTACATAAGAAGAAAGTAAATATGTACAAAAAATTTCACTTACTTTTTTCTTTAAATATACATACGTACAGTAAACATATAATTATGTTCGTATGTACATATCTAAGACAAAAAAAAATATATATATATAAAAATAAAAATTTTGTGATTTATGTTTATATACTTGGAAAATTTGGTCAGATGACTAAATAATGTATATATGTACATATTTAAATGATAATTTAAAAAAAAAAATAAAAGTAATTTGAAAGTTAAAAAAATTAGCAAAAAAAAAAATAAAATAAAATAAAATTACATAATAAGAAAGTGTAAAAAATTAGCGAAAAAAAAAAAGAAATAAAATTATATAATAATTTTTATATCATATTCATGACGAATAGAATATTATTCAAATTATGAATTCATAAATAACGAATTCGTAAATTTATTTTATTTTATTTTTATCTTAAATTTTCTTCTTTTTTTTTTACATTTAGAAAATTATTTAAAATAGGATATTAATATACATAGATAGATATATTAAAATTTTTTTTAGATACAAATTAAATTCAGAAATTTTAAATTTTTAATAAATTTTCGATATGTATATTTTTTTTTTAAAATTATTTTAATATATATACATAGTATATTATGCTTATATAATATTTTGTTACTACGCCTTGTAAAATTCAAGATACATAAATTACATTTATTACTATAACAAATAAAAATGAGATTCATCTTATAAATATTTTTAGCAAAAACAAAAAAATATATATATCTAATTTTAGTTAATATTCTTCTTGTTGTTGTTTCTGTTTTTTTGCTACTTTTGATACAATGAATGAAAAATTTAAAAAGATGACAATAAGAATAAAAGAATAATTATAATATACTTTTTCAAATATTTTTACATACATACATATATGTTCATTATATACATAGATACGTAAGTAGATAATATGTATACATTTGTATGAAAAAAACAAAAAAAAAAAACTTAAAAATTTAAATAAAATTCATTAACCGGATATAAATACCAAAATATAACTTTTATACTTGTAACCGGTTATATTGAATCATTTATTAAATTTTTATAAAATGTTGCTTTTTTGGTATCAAGAAAAAAAAGGATTTATATATATACGTTATGTAGAACTTGTAAAAATTTTTTCTTATTTTTTTATTATTTTTTTTTTTTCATTCTTGGCTTGTGCTGTTGCTGCCTTTATTTTTTTCGGCTTCTATCTTCTTTTTCAATATTTTTAAAGGTCGGCTGCCTATAGCAAGTTATCTTTATCATGTGTACATATACACACAAACTATAATAATGACAAGAATTTAAAATTAAAATGTATTTAAATTTTATAATAACGTTAAAACTGAGAGAGAGAGAAAGAAAAAATAAAATAAAACAACAAAAGCATCTTATCAATTTTATTTATCAGATAAATTTTTTTTTTCCTTTTTTTTTTTTGTTTTTTTTGAAAAATCAAATCTTTTTAACTTAATCTATAAAAATTGTCTTGTACTTTTTTTTTATTTAACATTTTCTTATTCTTTTTAATATGTATTTAGGAATTCTATTTATATTGATAAGATTTTAATTTAGAAGAAAGTAATTTTTAAATATGTAACGTCTATATATTTGTGCAATAAAAAATTAAAAAATAAATAAATAACAACAAAATAACAAACCGGCCACCCATTTTTATAATAATGTATAAAAATAAAAAAAAGTTTTACAAAAAATTTATGCAAAACCTTTACATAGATTAAATATTATTGATGATTATACTCTGTCCACTAATTATATGCAATTAAGGTCTTATGGAGATTACTTAAAGTTGTACCATTGTATTACATCACTATGTATTGATATTTAAAAAATTCATCTGATATGTAATAAAAGCTTTGAGGATTATGGCAATACTACTCATGAAACAGTTTAATTAGAAATTATAAAAGAAGAAAAAAGGACACAGTTGTACTCTCATAAAACCCTAAATGCATATTATTAATGGACAGAGTATAAATATTGTGTATTTGTGCACAGTAATATATTTTGTTTTAAAAAAATACAATATTAACCTTAGGCCAAAATGAACACCCTTATGTTTGATTTTTTTTTTTTTTTTTTAGATTACCATAAAATTTTAGGGTAAATTTTTATTACTATACTCATTATTTACGCAAATATTAAAATGAAGACATATAAAAATATTTACTCGTGTAAATTGTTACAAAAAAAAAAGTAAACGATTATCAATATTATGTATAAAAATCTAATAAAATTTATTTTTATAATTTTTCATGAACATAAAATTATATGTTCATAAATACATGGAAATACATATGTATGTATATAAGTATGTTTATTTATAATTTAATCTTATAGCATTAAAACAAAAAATAAAAACATTAAAACTATTGATAAAATTATTTGATCAAAACGAAACTGGTTGAATGACATTGAATTTATTATTTGAATAGTTTTTATTTGGGATTTTTTTTTTTTTTTTCTTTAATCGAAACTAAAAAAAATACAGAAAAAAATCGAGCGTAGCACATATCAATTTAAAAAAAAAAAAAAAAAAAAAAAAAAAAAAATTGATTTATACAAAATAGTAATAAAAATTAAAAGGCATGTTCATACTATTTACAACGTGTGTAACAGGGTGTCACCATTTAATAATAGCTATATAAATAAACATTATGTAATATTGTTATTAAATTATTAATTTTTTTTAATTTTTTTAAATTTAAATTTTGGTTTTTTTTGTTTTTTTTTTTTTTTTTGGGGGTTTTAGTGTGCAGGAAAAAAATTATTTTAATATTTGAATTTTAGATTTAATATCATAGATAACTAGAAATATTAATTGCACTATTTAAAGTTATACCTGTATGCGATTCTATGAAATTGTTGTGTTAATCGACATTATGTACAATGTGAATCGACTTATTTTTTAGTCAAAAATTAGGAAATATTCTAAAAAACATACAGATTGTATTAATTATGTATGAATTAAATAAAAGATAAAGGAAACAAGAAAAAAAAAATTAAAGAACAATGAACATACGTATACTTTAACAAATATTACACATTGTTTGTAGTAACAACTCTTATAATTAAAGAAAAAAAAAATAATAATAATAAGAATATAAAATTTTGTTGATTATCAAATGTATCTTATTGTGGACAACATGGAAAAATATACAAGTACATTTTTTTTTTTTCATTTATAAACAAAAAAAAAAAAAATAAAATAAAATAAATTAAAAATAAAAAAAAAAATTTACATACATACATGTACATTTTATCTTTCTGTTTACTCGTAGATCTAAACGTATACAATATATATACGTTATATGTACAATACAAAAACTTTCAAATCAAAATCCAATTAAAATAAAAAATAAAAAAAATTTTTTTTTTCCCCTTTTATTATTAATTTTCCATTATTATTTTTGTTCAATAGATTTAAAACACCTACATACATACATACAATATCTTTTCACAATAAAATTTTATATTATTATGTACATATGTATGTATGGAAAAATGAAAAAATTATATAGGAAAATAAAAGGTAATATTAACTTTATAAATTGATAGTGAAATCATGCAAATTTCATGAAAATATTAATTTTCATCATAAATAACAACAACAAAAACATGAATAAAAAATCATAAAAATAATTTATGGCATTATTATTTAAAATGGTTCATAAAAATAGAAGGTTAATTGCATTAAGAATCAATGATTATTGTAATAATATGTATAATGTGAATTTCATAATTTTGCTATGCCCATTACAATGCATTTGAAATTTTTTTTTTTTTTTTTTTTTTAATTCAAAAATGAAATATAAAATTGTAATTTTTTTGTTTTGTTTTTTCCAAAAGAGTGAGATGAGGTTCCATATAAAATTATATACATATAGATAACTAATTTTGTTATTGTACTATTTGTAGTATTAAAAGGCAATTCCTACATACAATTGAACAATATAAAATACACACATGCTCGTATGTATGAATAAAGATATTTTTTTTTTTTTTTTACATTAAATACATTTAAAAAATCATACCTACATTTTTTGTGAAATTCTTTAAAAAATTTATCATTTTTATTGGCAAGTCCATATACATATGTTTATATGTATTAAATTAATTGTTAGATGAAGCCCACAATTCATTTATAACATTATTTAGATTTTTACTATATATACACATACATATGTATGTAAATAAATTTTTTTTATATGCACATACATGGATACATTATGTATGTACATTGTATATGTATCAGTCTATATAAATTTTTTATGTATTATAACATTTTACATAACATAATAAGTATGGTAGAATTCAAAAACATCAAAAATTTGACGATCACACGATCATGTGCTGATTTTTCACATGGTCACTAAGAAGTCAAAAATGCATATTGACTTAAAACTGCTGAATGCTTTGTTGCTCGATTGCGCAACTATTGACATTTTTTGAATTTTTGATGCATTTGTCAAAAAATTTTTGTATTCATGATTTTCGTCAAAATATGATCAATTGATGTTTTTAAATTGTACCTATGTAAGCAAAATTTTGTTATTTACATTAAAAGGATAATATGATCCTTTGATGTTGAAATTTTTGAATTGATTTTGATTCTAAAACCATTACTGTAGTGTAGATATTTTTTAAATTTCGTAACGTATTTTTATTCAAAATGAATGTTTTTTTTTTGTACTTTATTCATACATATTTGAAAAAAAAATTAAATAAAATAAATAAATAAATAAAAATAGTAAATTTTCTGGTTTTTTTTTTTGACCAAGATTTGTTTATGTATTTATTTTATTTTATTTTTTGGTTTTTAATTATATAAATAAATAAATAAATAAAACATCAAACGTATTATATGCATATTTGTGGCCAATTTGATATTGTGGTGTTAAATTATGTTATCATCAATATCCTTGACCAAGTTTCTTAATGATGACATATCAGCTATATATATATTATGCGCATGATACACACACACACACACACTTAATTATGTACAAAAATAATACATACATATTTTATACAAATATTTGTATACATAAACATAGAGACACACACAAACATACATATTTGTATACATACATACATAAATAATAAATTATTTGCAAAATTAAAATGAAAAATAACAATAAAAAATAAAATATCAAAAGTACTTGATTTTTTGATTATATATATATGTATATGAAATTCGAGGATTAATAAAATTAATATCATCAACCAATACCATCATCATCATCATCATCATCGTCATTTTTAAAAATCAATAATGCATGACGTATACGCACATAACATATGTATATAAAAATGCTTAAAAGTATGTCGTAGAATATAATATTCATATTTTTAACAGCATTCATTATTTTATATACATACATATATATTATATGGAATATAGCACGAGCATAATGAATTGAAATTTAAGATGAAAAGACATGTTAATGTAAATCATATTGTACAAAATTTTAAAATTTATGTAAATTTATTGATTTTTTTTAAATATTATTTACGCGTAAATTTAATAAAAGAAATCAATTAGGTACTTAAATTGTACATTCACATTGCAATACACAATGTATGTAGAAATAGAAAAAAAAAAAAAAAAAATTTTTTTTTTATACATATATTGGCATGTACATATGTACATGTATGATTTATATTATTTATAATCTGTTAAATATATTGTATAGAATTTTTATTCTGTTATTAAAGCGGGTGGTATTAATATGATTGACCAATTAATTTTTAGTCTTCTTTTTTTTTTTATAAATTATATAGGAAAAACTTATCTTTAATTTATATTACTTATTTATAAAATTATATAAGTAGGTATGTGTTATACCTATGAAGTAACATTTCAAAAAAAAAAAAAATATATATATAGTCTTTATTTTCATAATCAATCGTTTTATGCAGGTGGCATTAATGTAAAAAACATACGCAAATAAATAAATACATTTTATTTATACATTATTATGTACAGGTATGTACATACATACATATGTATATGTATATTTAATCAAAATGCAATAAGCAAAAAATCATGTAAAAATTCATGAAAAATTTCATATAATGATGTCACAAATAAATAAATACATATATGTATGTGTAATTATTTAGGTAATAAGTAACTCAAACATAATATACACACATTATGTATTATACATTTTTATGCATATGTTATGTAACTAAAAAAAAAAAAAAATAAAAAAAATAAAAAAAAAAAAAAACAATTAAATTTAATAAAACGTTTATTTATATGTAATTACCATCACAAAAATTATTAATTACACACATTGAATGTACATTAAAATGTATATTCTGAATTGATTTGAAATCAAAAACAAAAATAGAATTAATTTTTCAAATATACTATAATAACAGATACATACATTCACTATACATATATGTACATATGTATATAGTTACAACAAAAAAAATAATAATAATAATATAAAATAATACATAAATACACATATGGGTATATCAATTACATAATAAAATACCAGCACGTATTGAGTATATAATATGTACATAAAATAATTGTATTTTATAATATATGTATGTACATATATGTACATACATATTTATATCAAAGTACCTATATGATAATTTATAACATGATAATCCTAATTAATTAGAAGATAATTAATTAGATTTTTTTTTTTTTTTTAAATAATAACATATTATATCTTTTTGACTAATTAACTATCAATTTTTGAATTTTATTATAAAATTATAATTTTGCATTAATAAACACAATAACATTATTGTTTACATATGAATCTTTGTAATCGATTCTCATATATATATAAAAAAAAAAAAAAAAAAAAGAAAAACATGTGAAAAAAAATTATGAGAAAATATTTTAAATAAAAAATGAAGAAAATTTTCATGAGAATCAGTAAATTATTCAAACATTTAAAAAAAGAAAAGAAAATTCAATTAATATATTTTTTTTTTTATTCAATGAATTTTTTTTTAGTTTGAATTAATAATAAAATAAAAAATAAAAAATATCCAAATGATAATTTCCATTTTCAATGTACCTACATATAATGAACATTCAATGTATGTAATATGTTACATATTAAATTGTTTTCCAAATGATTATGATAAACGATATCCATTTTTAAATTTTTTTAATTATTTACGAGCATCATGTTAAAATCTGCAATTCAACAATAATGTTAAAGTCATGTAATGAAAATGTATTAAAAGGTATTGGCTACATAATATTATCTTTGCTTATATGGTACATCCATCCATATGTATCCAATCCAATATTCTTGTTTATAGTACTTTATAATTACAATTTCACTCCCTTTTTTCTTTTAAATGATCATATTTTGTATTATGTGCAAAATTTCATTGTTTTTTTTTTTTTTTTGCAATCATGTTTTTAACAGTAGGAAAAGTTTTTGCACATATACAATTTTTTAATTTTTTTTTTTTTTTTTGTTTTATATTCAAATATGTATGTATAAATATCTTTCGTTTACATATGCGTATGTGTCTATAATCTATATACAGCTCCCAATCTGGGAGTTTATTATATACCTATATGTATGTAGGTAGATATAGATATCAATTATTTTCCCTTATTCAATAATACAATACTATACACACAATAAACATTCAGTGTAACATATTTTACGAGACGATTATATCATGTGTTAGATACATTTTTTTTTTTTAAATCTCTCTTTTTCGATCAATCGTTTACATTGCACTGTAAATGCACTATGAATGTACATTTATAAAATTATTTTGATCTGTACTGTGGTACATAATCCATATGTAATGTACGTGATAATGCGTGCACATATGTGAATACACTTTGTAAGTATCTATATATTTTTGTACATATTACATACATACATATATATTTAAATTAAAATATTACAGTTAAGAAAAACAAGTCGAAAAGAAAAACTAGTTTTCCATATTCAGTAACTAATCATTTTAATGACAGAGTTTTATTAAGGAAAAAGAAATTCTTTATTTTTTTATATACATATGTATAAACTGCAAACATACATACAGAGCATATATGTATGTATATATTATTATGAAAATTTTTTTATATGTATTTACTATATTTTCTATACATATATACATATATGTACCTACTATACTTAATAAATATCGTATATTTATATATTTGTAATGCGTACGTATGACAAATAAAAGGTACATACATAATTTTTTCGTGTACATACATACATACATATGTGTATTATTATATTTTCCTATATAATTATTATGTATATGAAAAATAAAAAATATGTCGGGCTGTTATTTTATATTAATACTTCATCAAAAGGTATTTGAATTCCTTTTATTTTGACAACAAGTAGGTACCTATGTATATTCATTAATTTAATATGTACCATCATCTACATACATGTGTATGTAAAATTGCATGCATACATATGTGATATAAATTTTCACCTTTTTATTATGTGCAGGTTTTTTATTCACATTATGCATATATGATATGCTTTTCATTAAAGTATATTTTTCATATTATACATACATATGTACATAATATGTAAAATGCACATGAATATCTGTACGTATATAGGTAAAATATATGTATGTAGGTACATACATATATGTAGTATGAAATTTTTTGTTTACGTTCAAATTGTACACCTATTATTATTATTATTATTTATTTCTCAGAAATTTCTATTAATACACAATTATAAAAATATTCTGATAAATACGAGTATATAGATATGTACCTATATATTATTATATACACGTTTAATTTTTTTTTCACAGTATATAGTCAATATTAATGATATAATACAAAATATACTATATATGTACAAACTTATATAAATTAAAAAAAAAAATAAAAAAATAAAAAAATAAAAAAAAAAAAAAAAAAACAAGCCTATGTATAGACCATTTAAATAGCATTAAAAAATGAAGAATTGTTACAATATGTATACATATACCTATATCTACGTATATATAATTATACTGCACATACATACATATGCATACATAGATGTGCATATAATATGTAATGTAATGTAGGTACATATAGTATTCGCACAATAATGTTTACTTAATGAATGGCTTTATGATTAAATGATGACAAATAATAATAAAAAATTACAAATATGCAGGGATATATTACGTGGATAAACATGTATACATACATATGTATGTACACATTAGCATGTATAGATATCGTGCATGAATATGCCTATATATGTATATGCTAAGCGAAATACATTTATTTCGAGATGTACGTACATACAATATATGTATGAATGAATGTATATAACATATATACAACATATTCAGGATACTTATATACATATGTATATATAGAAAAACATGTAGCTATCTATATATATATATACATATGTATATGCAGAGTGCATTTTATACACATATATGATGAATGGATGATATAACAGTTTTACATTTTTCAATTTTTGTGCACCAGGCTCTAAATTGCGTCACTTTCACCCAATATGCTTTAACTTTTAATTCGTTTTACCTGTTAAACATTGTATTGAATTGCATTCAATTATGCATGTATAATATATTGTACCTATGTATATATTCATATAATAATATGAACATGCACATATGTACAGATAGGTACATACATACATATGTAGGTATGTATATTCACATACAATATACAAATTTCCATTACCAATGTTTTTAAACGTTATAAAATCATATTATGTACTCTGTAAATGTAAATAAATACACATTTTATATGCACATTATTATATATAACTACAGTTTTATATTAAAATTATTTGTACCTATATATTTATGTAGATATTACTTTGATATTACTTAATACTACCTTCTAATTTCCAAATTAAAAAAAAAAAAAAAAAAAAAAAGTGTTTCAACAATTTTACATACATAGATAAATTTTTAGGTATATTACAAACTATATCAGATTTTAAAAATAACAAAAAAAAAAAAAAAAATTAAATAAAAATGTATGTACATATTTTAATTTTATAAATTATGTAAATTAACCAACGAAATTCTATAAAAACAAAAATACATACTCATATATATATAAGTATATTTTTGGTATGTAAAATTATTTTCAACACTGAAGATGAGAATAAGATATAAATAAAATATTTTTTTATTTTTATTTTTACAATAAAATTAGCAAATAATCATTTTTTAATATCACTACAAATATATAAATATGTTTTCATATATGTACATATGTAGGTACATAAATGTAAAATAGCAGATGAAATAAAAGTTACACTGTTAGTACACTGTTTTGTAACCGTTACCTATATAAATAAATTTGATATTTATCTATTCAAAAAAAAAAAACTTCTTTTTAATGTTTATTTCACATACATATATCTATTATTAAAAATCATTTACATACATACATTTATTTATATACATGATATTGTATACATTCATACTTACATATCATGATAAAATAAATATTACATACATGTACATATAAGTATATATGTATAATAAACATTGCTCCTAATAAGTATTTCACGAAAATACAATCGATTAGGAAATAAACATGAATCATGAATAAAACTATTTTATATTTTTTAATTGTGATAATGTAGGTTGGTTATAATGCATGTTCTGTTGATTTTTTTCTTTATTTAACATACATAAATGAAATAAAAAAAAAAATAAATAAATAAATAAATCCAAATTTAAAATAAATGAACATTCAAATTTAAATAAATAAATTTTGTTTACAAAACTTATATTGTCATGTATACATACGTCATACGTATACAATTGCATATGTAAATGCATTAGTTTTAATATATACATAAATATTTTATTCAATTGAAATTGAACATTTTCAATTACATTATATTATGTTTAAGTTTATTATATTATTTAATCATTAAAAAAATAAATAAATAAAAATATTTATAATTTTATTTGAATTAAAATTTAAATAGTATATTAAAATAATAATAATAATAATAATAATCAAATACAATATATATTGAGCGTGTGCGAAAATATTGAAAAAATCGGCTAAATTTCAAATGCGCTAAATTACTTCCAATAAAATTTCAATTTAACATTTAGCAAAACTTTGCTATGCTGGATAGCTAAATTGTTAACAGTTTCATTTATACTTTTTCTATAAATTTTTAACATTTTAAATTTTTATATGATTTTGAAAATTTCAATAATTCAAATTTTTAATTTTTTTTTTTTAATAAATTTGTTAAAAATTCGAGAAAACTTTTTAAAAAAATATGTAAAAATCAAATTACAGACAAAAACCATTACATTTCATATTTTATCATTTTATACAATATAAACAATGATTTTATCAATTTAGCCGCATTTAGCATACTCGTCATAATATGCTAAAATTTACTTTAACGATTTTTTCTAACAATTTAGCCATTTAGCCAGATTTAGCCGAATTTAGGCTACATTTCGCACACGCTCAATATATACCTATATATTTATATGTATATGAAAAAATTACATTAGCGATAAAAATGTTCATTTCTTTATTGTATGAATGAATAATACATTCTAATCATATACGTACATATTCCCATTTAATACATTTTTATACTTTGTATTCTAAATATTTTCACTATAGTCTTTATATAGTAGTATAGTATACGTGTCTCATAATTTCTCATAATTTCATTTCACGAGCAGTGTTATCACAATTCTCATATATTTATCATTATAGTATGGAATGAGCTTTTTAAATATCAATATACAAAAAAATGTAAATTGGTACTACATTTCGTAGTTAACATAAGGCCTATAATAAAAATATTTAAAATACAAAGTATAACCTATTCATACTTTATGATTATTTATATACTCTTGAATCTATTAAAAATTCATTTATTACTAAATTTTCTATTACATTAATTTACAAGCATAATTTATGCATTCATTTTAATGCTTATTAAATTTAAAAAAAAAAAAAAAAAAAAAAAACAAAAAAGAAGGTAAATACATAATACGAAAAAAAATACAAAAAAGGAAAAGTGAATTGTGTACAGATTTATATGTTTTATATAGGTATATGCATGTTCATATATGTACATACGTATATGTACATATACGTTAAATAGGATAACATACTTGAAAACTATGTAGTTTTCATTATTAATTTAATTTAATTTAATTTTTTTTTTTTAATTTCACTTATTTTTTTTTTTTTAATACGATTTCAATAAATTACAGTTGAATAATTTTTTGAAAAAAAAAAATATTTCGGAAAATTTGATTTAATTTTTTACACTTAAAATTTATAAGTGAAAAAAAAAAATAAAAAACAGAAAAAACACAAAAAAAAACAAATTATAAACAATCATGAACATATTTAAATAGTTGCATATATACGCAAGTACGTAACTATGTGTTATGCATATTATAATTTAATAAAAAATTAAATAGGCAAAATAAATACACTTTGTTACATGGGTCATTTTAAAAATTTGGTCGACTTTTGAAATTTGATTTTTTTTAAAAAAAAGTTTGAATAAAATTAATTTCAAGTATTAGAAGTGCTAGAATGCAATCAAAACAAGGACTTTTGGATAGTAGCAGTTAACTTTAAAAAATTTTTACCCAAAAATTTACATGTTTTGTCTACCAGGTCAGATCAAAACTTCCCCTATGTTACCAAACTTAAAAATTAACAAAATGCAAATTATATTTAATAACAAAAATTAAGTTTTATTTCATTTTATTGGGAACATAAGAAGAAATAATATACGTGGTTTATGGTAATAACAATTTAATTGTTTTTCTTAAAAATCTATTTTTATGTCCACTTTGTTACTCTCTTATTATTTTTGAAATAGTTTTTTTCTCACAACTAAAAAAAAAAAATATGTGCTTTTTTCATTTATACATAATTAATAAACTCATTTATAGAGATAATATAATTCATAAAAATTTTCTTGAAAAACTTGAATTTTCCAACAAAAATTGAAAATTCAGTCACTAGAAGCATGGGACAAATTCAAATTTTATTGAATTATGTCACCTAAGTTACTAAAAGTCCCCTATGTTACTACAATTTTCCTTACGTTTCTCATACAAAGGTAACGCAAGGGTAACGCATGGGACTTGTTACGCAGGGGACAAAAAATGTTAAAATATATATTTGCAAAAATTTGTTAAAAATATTATCAAAATATAAATGTCATCTTAAAGTACTTTACAACTAGAACATATTACTTCAAAATTAAAATAAAAAGCATTTGTAATCGCTTGTTTTTGAAGGTAACTCAGGAGACAATGAATTAAGGCACGCGCGCTATTAAAAAACTTCGGGACTGATTTCTTTATACTTACGCACTTGTCTACGACTAAACACAAACCGACAAGTATGTACATGAATGCATGTTTGTCTGCAATGACGTAATGGAAAATTTTTACAAAAATTAACGCTTTTATTATAGTAACATAGTGGAAGTAACGCAGTGGACAAAATCCAGGGACAAAATGCTTTTTTATTTAATTTTTTTTATTAGTAAAAAAATCACTTTTTTTCGACATATTTGTTTCCTTATGATATGAATGCTTAATATAGTAGTCACATTAATACTTAATTTATAAAATATAATGAAAAAAAAATGCATTGAACTTGAAATTTACTCTCGGGGACACGCCATATTCGTTGACATCATAACCATTATGTTGAAAAAAACAAACTTTTTATTTACAATAATGAAATTTAAAATGATCACATATTACAGAAACAAATTAAATATTGATATTTTCGCATTTTTATTTGTATTCATCGAATAATTTCCAAGAAAAATTAATTTACATGTCGAGGACAGTGAAGTCGACCAAATTTTTAAAATGACCCACATACAATGTGCATTCATATTTTGTTTTTATAGATTTTTTTATTTATTTATTTTTTTTTTTTTTAAATAAAATAAAAAGTTAAAAATGTTAATTAAAGTGAAGTTAATGAACAATAAACACACATACGTGTAGTTAATCAGCAAAATCAAAATGACTTGTTTTTTTTTTTTTTTTTTTTTTAATTTTACAGGTATGATGTACATAGAAAAACAAAAAGTTTAGCAAAATACAATTAAAATCGAAATATGAATATTTATAAATATTATTAAATAAAATAAATGTATATGTGAATATAAAATGCTTGTAAAATATTTCTAAACACCGGAAAACATTTAAAACTAATTATCTAACACTTAATAAAATGTTAAGGAACAAAACAAAAAAAACAAAAAAAAAAAAGGAATAAATTTTATTATTATTTAAATAAATTTTTTTTTTTAACAGAACATACAGGAAATAAATACATACGTGCAATTTAAAATTATGCACGTCTAGCTTAATTTGCAATATAATCAACACTATATTGATTGTTCTATGTATGTATGTAGACATTCATATATGTATATACATTTTTCGCATACATATGTACATTATTTGCTGAGTTTCTGTTTTATACATATGTATAAGATAAGTAAAAAGCATATACAAAGAAATTGCAATAAGTAAAAAAATTGATTGATTTACTTAATTACTCTCTGTCGTATGTATGTATAGAGATAAAAAAAAAAAAAAAAAAAAAAATTAACGAATAAAATTAACATTTTCTCACATACTCGTAATTAAAACTAAATATCAACATAATTTTATCAAGTTTCAGAGATAATTTTAATTTTAATTTTTTATTTTTTTTGTTTTTTAAATTTAAAATATTAAATTCTTTATTTCAATACATATGCAATATGCAATATATGTAAATTTGAACGTTAATGAAATTCACGTTCAATTGTTTAACTATACCTTGCTATATTATTATTTTTTTTTATCAGTAATTTAAGTGCATTACATACGTAATCAATTATAATTGTGAAATTAACGTTCTTTTATTTTTAATAATATTTATGAAAAAAAAAAAAAAATATATATATGTAGTTATTTTTTTATTCTGTAAAAATAAAAAAAGAACAATTAAAATAATCATAATTTATTTATTTCGAATTAACGTATGTATACGTACATATGGATAGATAGATTTTTTTTTTTTTTCAGTATTAATTAAATTGAGATATCTATGCACATATATATGTATGTAATATATGGAATTATATATGCTATGAACGTATGTAACGTACATTTATACATATTTAAATGGACATGTCGTTTATCACGTATCCGTGTATAATTTTCTTTTTTCATACAAGTCAAGGTTTTCATTGAATTTGAACATGCAATTTTTTTTTTTTTTTTTTTTTTGTACTATTGAGAACATTACGCTATATATCTGTCTGTCTGTCTGTCTGTAATATTAATCTATAAGTAATTTAATCTAGATAATATGGTAAAACTACAAAATTATCAAAATATTTTCTTTATATAATATTACATGTAAATATGTACATATATACAAACATATACACATATGTGAATACTATAGATACTATAGAAAATATAATCAATATAAAATTAAAATTACATTAAATATGTAATGTACACATGTACTGTATATGGTATATACATGTGTAGATTATTAAATAATCTAGATTAACAATTAATTTTATTCAATCAATTTCACTCCTCACTTCCTCTGTAAATTATTCAATTTTATAAATTACATGATATTCATTACATGTATGTACATATATGATTTCAGTATACGTGTACATGCATGTACATACGTATATGTATGTACGTATATTATTATTATTATATACATATTATAAAAAATATGTTGTTATTACATGCACATAAAATTTATTACTTTTAAATTAACTAAACATTATTAGTTTATGGTTTTTTTTTTATTTTTTTATTATTATATACATTTATTAATACTTTTTAAATTTTCAATTTAAATGTTACTTATTTCATATTTAATTTTTCATTTACTTGTATATATATACCCTATTTATATTCTTTAATGTATTTTTTAGAGTGCAATTCCTGTTCTTAAATTGCATCATAATATTAATAAATGGTATACATAAATAATTATATAAATTTTTTTTTTTACATTGAACTCAATTGATTCAATTATTACTATATATGTATATACATATTTATGTACATGTATGTATGTACTTGTATGTGTTATTCATGTTATATAGTAATTAGAATTTTGAAATTTTTTCATATAATTTTGAAATTATTAAAAAATAAAAAAACAAATAATAAAAATTAAATAAACACACACATACAAACATATTTATATACAATTAATCAATGAATTATATTTACTTTTTTATTTATAAAATATTAAATATAATTTGATTATTATTAATTAAATAATTTTATGTACATCATGTATTGTATAAGAAAAAAATTTTGTTTTTTGTTTTATTATTTTTTTTTTTTTTTTTAAAGGAGGGAATAAACAATAAATTGCTAACCCCTCCTCGCCCACCATGACCCGTCAGGGCATTTTGACGATATAATATAAGAAATAAAATGAAATAAAAAAATACTATAAAAATTTATATACTTACATATGATAATGGTGATGATGTTGATTTTATTATTTGACCCTTTTTATCAATAAATGATTGATTCATTCGATTTGTACCATAATATAATTCCCAAAAGCTTGGCTTATTTTTATGCCATTCTAATATTGAATCATGTTCCTCATTATCATTATTATTATTATTTTCAGTCTTTTTTTGTAATCTTGATGAATTCTGATGAACAGATAAATTTTTTTGTAATTTTAAAAAATTATAATTACTATCATTAAAACTATAATTATTTTGATTATAATGATTATGTCGATTTATTGTATTTATTTCATATGGTATTTCATAATCATTTTCAATATTATCAATTTCACGATTAAAATTCATATTATATTTATTTGTATAAATAACATTATCATTATTTTCATAATTATTAGCATTATCATTAATATTAGAATTATGTCGTTGATAATATTCTTTATAGCATTCATCTTTAGTTAATGGAAATATTTCTGATAATGATTTTCGTTTTAATTTAAAATTTGGATCACTAGTACTGCAACGTATTGAATTTGTTGTTGTTATTATTGAATGATGATTATGTGAATTTAGATTTTTATCTCTATAATATTGTGATTGTAATGATAAAGATGAAAATGATAATGATGATGATGATGATGATGATGATGATGCTGATGTTGATGCAGTTGTTATTATTGTTGCTAGATCATCATTTGCTATGACTGTTGGCTGAATAATAATATCATCATGATCATTAAAACAAACTGATTTATATGATTGTGTTATATCTAATTCTCTTAAATCATTTACATTTTTATTTTTATTATTATTTAAAGAATCAAAATTAAATGATTTACGTCTTTCAAATGCATTTGTTATTTTTATTAATTTTTGATTATTAATTAAACCAGAACAAAATTGCTTTATTTCTAATTCACTATTATAATTCATAAGTCTTATATATGATTCAAGATCTTTTTTTAATGTTCTTATACTATCACCAAGATCTTTAGGTAATTTATTATGATTAATATAATCATCATTAGCTGTTTCTGATAAATTTCTTAATTTATCTTTAACATCTTCGAGCATTTCTTTAGTACTTTGAAAATGTATACGATCTTCTATTTTTTTCAAAAATAATGCTAATGATTTATCTTCTTCTTGATCCTCTTCATCTTCATCATCATCATCATCATCGTCTTCTTCTTCTTCATCATTTTCATCTAATCGATTTATTTGTTGATGATGTCTATATGATGAACTTTCAACTTTATATGCATTTTCTGGACATGAATTTACATATTTTGAACATTTATAATTATTTTCCATATCAAGTTCATCTTCTAATATATCAATTTCATTAAATGTTGGATTATCATTACCTTTTAATAAATCAGTCTTTTTATCATTGATATTCATAATCATTTTATTTTCTTTATTATTTACTAATAAAAATGAATCTAAATCAATATCAACTAAAGAATCATCTAAATCATCTGACCAACTATTTTGTGCTTTAGTTAAAATACTTTGATTATCATTACCTTCCATTATTGTTGGAAGTTGTCTATATTTATCTTTTTCATAATTATTCATTTGCATGCCAGATGTATTTGAATTTGTGACTGAATTAAATGATGATGATAATGATGAATGTTTCATTTTTTCATTCATTACCATTGGTTTTGAATAATTTCTTAAATGTCTACCTAAATTTTCTATACTAGTTTCTAGTATTCGTAAATCTTCATTTATTTTTATAGCATTATTTTTAGCTAAACTTTCATCATCATCATCATCATCATGATCATCATTTTGATTTAACTTTTTCAATCTATTTCTTGTTAATTGTTTCGTCCGAACCTCATCAATGGCATTTCTTTCAATTACATTACATTTATTATCAACGACAACTGGTTCACTATAGATATGCTCTTCGACAGAACTAGTTGAACACAAATTTGAACTATAATATCCAGATGATCCACTCTTCTCTGTCGAATAATGTGAATTTAAAATAGCTTGTCCGCCGTCATGTTCAGTTTTACTATAACATTGAACGAGGCCAGCTTCCACAACAATAACATTAATTGGTGTATTATGTTGCTGTTTTGCATGCTGTTGAAGATGATGTTTTTGTTGATTTTTTAGCTGCTGCTGTTGTTGTTGTTGTTGTTGTTGCTTATGCTTTGGTTGCTGTTGGCATCTGTTTATATTACTGTTATCGTTATGATCATGCTGATCATTATTTATTCCATCATATTCACTAGATACAATATTATTTGTAGATAATTTGCAAACAGTGGTGGTATTCACATTTGTACCAGCTATTGATGGCATTGAATCCGTTGATACCACACTACATTTATAAAATAAAAAAGTGAAAATAAAAATATACATAAAAATGAATTTAAAAAAAAAAAAAAAAATTAAAATAAAAATAAATACATTTAAATATAAATAGATAATAAGATTTTTTCATACATATGTATGTACACATATGTATGTATAATAATTTGATGATATCTTGTATTTGCATATAACATTATACACACATGCATATGTGGACAATTACATACGTATATATATATATGTATAAGTATGTATATATTAAAATAAAATCATTTTAACCAGAACACATGCATATAATGAGAAAAAGGAGAAAATAAAAAATGCAATAACAGTAAAATTAAACATAAATAAGTACTTTATGAAATTAAACTGAAAAGGCTCATATTTACGTATACATATGTATGTACATAAAATAAAGTATATGCACTTTTTTTTTATTTATTTTTTTTTAAATTTATTTTATTTAGGTGCATACTTTGATGATTGCAAAATATGTTGCTAAACAAGTTTTTAAAATGGATTAACATGCTTAAAACCTTTTTAATTCAATAGCACAGTTAGTAATAATAATAATAATAATAATATATAGAGATAGTATACTCTACTCAGTAGAGTATGTAAAACACACGATATGTTTATATGAATGTATCATATGGCATATATTCAGGAATATCATTTAATCTGTTAAAAATGTTGTGTAGAAAGTTTTCAAAAACAATAAAAAAAAAAAGAAACAGCAAACAAACAAATTATACATCAATATTTTATTACTGTATATCACTTTATAGCAACTAAAGAACTACTTTTCTATTCAGGATTTCTAAATTGAATTTCATTTTTGTTTTTTTTTTTTTTTTTTATTTATAATTTATATTTACATAAATATGTATTCGGTATATAAATATTAGTTAACATTATTATTTTTATAATTATATTCAATATATTTCTTTATAAATAAATTGAACATATGAAAATAATGATATGATAAGATAATATCATGTACGTACACAAATCTAAGCATATAAAATATGAAAAATAAATGTGCAAATGTATTAATTTACATATACGATGGGTATGTATGAAAATAATTTCATTTTTTTTTTTTTTTTTTTTTTTTTTTTTTTTTTTTTTTTTTTTTTTTTTTTGGTGTATTTCGACAATTTATGAAAATTTAGTTTTTTCTAACTTGCATCGAAATTTAAAAATTTTTATCTATAGTCTACATATGCGTGTACACTACAAACATATTCAAGAAAGCTTTAATTGTGATTTGTAATTAAATTTGTGAAAGCAGTTTATACATATATATGTATAAACACAACTGTTATAACATTTCTGGCTACCAAGAAAATTTTTCAAAATGAACATTTTTCTTTTCATTTTTATTTTTATCATATTAACGTATAACTTGAAAATTATTATTTGAAAAAAATAAAATAAATAAAAAATAAAAATAAAAATAAAATAATAAATTATTATATTAATTTATTTATACTATTGTTTAAAGATCATTATAAATGAATAATAATAATAATAACTGATATTTCAAAATATTTTTATTGTTTATGATTATAATGATTATAATTTTGTAAAAAATTTTACAATTATATCAATACACATACACACATTCTTACATATACATATTTAAATATATGCATATGTGAAATTTTATTTATTCAGTTTACGTACTCTTTTTTTTTTTTTTTTTGTATTATTATGCGAAAAATATTACAAATTTAAAAATCGAAATTTTATAAAAATCAAAAATTCAATATATTATGTACATACATAATGTACATTAAAATTGAATAAAAAATATTTACAAAAAAAAAAAAAAAAAAAAAAAAAAACCATCATACATAATATATACATTTTTTAATATATTACTTATTTTCATATTACATATGTACATATTATAAATTTTTTTTTTTTTTTTTGTTATTTTATATGTGCAAATAAACAAGAGCATACATTATACCACAAACATATACATACATACATATGTTATTTGAATTTGTTACAAGACATCATTAACTTTCTGGCTACGGGTTTTTCATATACCTATATGAAATGTAGGTCAAAATGTTGGAGGAGACTTGTTGTTATTATTTTTATTATTATGTTTTTATTGTTGTTTATTATAAAATATGCATATGTAGTATTTTTATACATCGCTGTATACATACCTTATATTGTGTACAATATGTTTACATACGTGTTATATTGAATATCTCTTTGTAATGATAATAAAAAAAAAAAAAGTATTTAATATTAAATCTCAAGCACTAATATATGGATGTATATTGAAAGTATATACTATATATGATATGCATACAAAAAAAACAAAAAAAAAAAAAAAAAAAAAAAAAAAAATGAGTAAAATACGTATAAGGTATATATATACAATGGGCATACAGCATAAATCTAGATTTACACATATATGCAAGATCATGCATATTATATCCATGTGGGTTGATGCTGATGTTTTATTATAAAGAAAGGTTTATGGTCACATAACTGACCTACACAATATATCAATGGACTGCATCGATCAACTGTTGATGATTACACTAACAATGATAAAATTGCAACATATTATTTTGTTTATCAAAAATGTATCTATATAATGTACATATATGATTTTATTGTCGTGAATATTATTGTATGAAAAATTTAAAAATTTTATATAGGTACATTTAATGTAACATATAAACTTATATGTATACAACTAAGGTATATGTAAACGAATAAAAGTAAGCGTTTAAAAAAAATGTGTTTACTAATTGATTTAAAAAAAAAAAAAAAAAATTTTTTTTTTTTTTTTTGGTAATGTGACCACATTCTTGTATATGTCTGAATATCAATGTTTTTATTTTTAAATTTAATTTTTATTACTTTATATATGTATGTACACAAGTACGTATACTTTAATTTATCATACATACAAGAGTCATACATACATACATATGTACATCGAAAATTAATAAAACAAAAAACCACATTGCTGTTACACAATATATAGCGTACATATAATATATGTATGTATGTTCATACATATCTACATGTAAACATATACTGAATAATATATGTATGTACAGGTGTTGAAAAATTATCACATGAAAATAAATTTTTATAATTTTAAGCAATTAATAAAAAAAAGAAAAAAATTTATTTTGAATTAATACCTTTCATTGGAAAATTAATTATAACAAAAAAAAAAAAAAAATTAAAAATTTCTTCCTAATAGCCGAAAATTTTAAAGTAAGTACATATGTTATGACATTCATATTATTATGAGAATTATTTTTAAGGATGAAAAAGGATTAAATATTTTCAAAAAATATGTAATATTTATATAGTATATAGGTAGTATAGGTATATATATATACATATATACAAATAGTATATAACATACATATGTACAAGCATACATGTACCTACTCAAAATAAAAAATTAATAATTCTTTAATGTGAAAATATTTATCATTCAAAATAATATTTCTAATAATAATAAAAAAAATAAATAAATAAATAAATTGTGTTAAATGGTTAAATGCCATGTATTGACCTATTTACTTGCCAATAGAAAAAAACAATAATAAATGCAAAATGAAAATAAGTTAATATTGTCGCAAAAATAAAACCTAGTACGTACCTATGTAGATATTGTAAATTGATGATAAATAATACGAAAACTTGATTATTGAAAAAATGAGAGAAAAAAAAAATAAACCAACAATAATAATAATAATAATAATAAAATTTACATATGTAGAACACATATGCATCCATATGCAAGTACATACATATATTCATATATATGTATGTAGCAAATATAGTTTATTTATCTGATTGCATTTCAAAGTTAATAATTTTGATAATGGCGCCACAGCAATTACACATATATATACGTATATGTACATATGTATGTACTTATATATTCACTTATATATACATATATACCCCATTAATAAAATATTGTACATTAAATATATTTTTATAATTTATATATTATGTTCATTATGTATAAAACTATATTATATATTATTTTCATGCATTTACTTTATATTACTCGTACATATGTACATACATACATATGTGCACACATATTATTGATGGCCATATTTGGAACAACTTATCATCAACTTTGAACGAATTACATTTTATTCATATACATTTATATATGTATGTATATTGTAATAAAATGGTAAAAATATAAAATTGCATATTATTATTTACAATTTTATCAATACATATACCTATGAATATGTACATCGTAGATATACTAATTAACTAAAAAAATGTTATATACAAAATGTATTTTGTATATATAATATATATGTATGTTTATATATGTATATATGTATGTATATAATCATAACAATACAACTATTCTATATACTCATATAAATGTGTGTAAATACGAAATTTACCTACATACATATACGAAGTATGTGTATATGTACATATTAGGTATATCTAGGGTATATATTTACGTTCGATATGTTCAGATACAAATAAATTTCTTATTTATATTTATTCATGTTCATAAAAAATATCATATAGGTAAATATGGACTTCAATGAAGTTATAATTGAATGTATACAAATGCATACATATGTATGTTGATATGTTGTATACCTGTCTATATAATGTATGTATGCACACAGTATACAGTACAATAAATAAAAATTTATACCGGTTCAAAGTACTGGTTCATCCATTACATAACAATTGCATGACGATGCTGGCAAATTGTACTGTACAAGTAGGTATATAAAATAATTAATAAAATTACTCTGTGAATAACTTGAAATGTTTCTTCTTTCTTTCTGTTCAACATTTTTCTTCTACATGATGTTTGTATACATTTTGTAATAAAATGTATATATATAGACATATATGTAGGTATATGTGTGTAAATGCAAATATATAAAAAATATATTTTAACAACACCAATTATATAGTACATACACATATTTTTACAATACAAACATTAATTGTATTACTTGACAATTTTATTAGATTACCAATTATTACATCATTACTCTACTGTGTAAATTTTGCATATACGTACACACACATATATACATTTGTATGTATATGTACATATGTTTGCTGTTTTTTTTGTAACATTTTTTTAAAAATTTTTTCATATGTAATTACATGACATACGTACATATGCATAAATGCACAAATAAATATGTACATACATATGTACAATGCTTATTAATTTATTTAATCGTATTAAGATGTACATAACTACATACATACTTACATACGTATAATACACCATGGCAAATAAATTATAAAAATTTTTAATTATTTAATAACAGATTTTTGATGAAATTTAAATTTTAAAATAAAAATTATTATTTAATATATTTTTAGTCTCAATCATTTTCTAATTAAATAAAATAATTATTTACATTTAATCCTTTTTTTTTTTTTAATATTTTGAAATTATTCTTAATTTACTTAATTAACAATTATTTAAAAAAAAAAAAAAAAAAAATTAAAAATAGCATTTTTAAAAATTTTTTTAGATAAATTTTTAAAATGTATTAATGAGTTTAATTAAAATTTATTGAACGTTTATATGTATTTTGATTTGTCTCAATTATTATGTTAGATATCTTACAAGACACAGGTACATGTATGTAAATACATATATGTATATACGTATATGTATATGTAAACGGTCTTTATAATTTTAAGTGTAATATACATATTTAGACACGAATATACATACATATGTATGTACACACGTACGTACGCATGCATTCTATGTAAAAATTGTTTAATTAAATAATTAAATTGTACACAAGTAAAGGATGTTCATATATGCAATATTTATATCGTGAAAAAAAAAAAAAAAAAAAACATCAAAAGAGGATCAGGATGTATTAAAATAATTCAAAAATGAAATTTAATATGCATTTTGCCAAAATAAATATATAGGTAGATAAAATGTATTTTATATACAATTTGATGCAAGTAATTAAAATACTAATTATTATTAACAATAATTGCAAATTAATTTTTATGTTATTTTTATTAAAAATAAAAAAATAAAATAAAAATTTCAGATAAATAAAATTAACTCAAGGTGGTAGTATAAACAAAATATTATAAATAAAATATATTTGTATATGTATGATGTTTTCATTGTTATCTAATACACATAAATATATTTATACATATACATATGAATATAACTTATATAAAATAATGTATGATAAATTTATTCATTTTTATTATGTACAATATGCATGAATTAGCATTTTATGCATAACACATTTATTTTAATATTTTTTCATATTTCAAAAAAAGAAAAATATAATCAAAAATATCATTTTTATTATTATTACTATATTCATTTAACCTTGTACAGATTATATAATATATCTTTTGGAAATTTAATTTAAATATTCACATATATATACAGATATATACACGCATGTAGGATTAAGATATATAGTATATATGCGAGCAAATTACCTTTATTATGTGTGAGTTAACACATAACTTAAAAAATTACATTGTATTTTCAGTAAATACATAAATTAATAAACACTAAAAATAATAATAATAAAAATAATAAAATTAATAAAATTAATAGAATACATATACGTACATTTTCACGTTTGTTATATGTACCTATGTACGCTTAAACCGCGGCTGAACAATACACATACAAATATATTTTATTTTCTTATTATAGAAAAAATGTCATCATGCATAAAGGCGCTTGATAAATAGTATGTTTTCTGTTTTATATACATATATACACACATATAAAGAGACAAATGAAGGTCATTTTTGGCGCCAATAATTTTCAATAAAGATTTTTTAAATGATGATTTTTGTTTATTTTTATATTTTATTTATATGCAATTTTAATGAACAATTTTTTTTATTAAAAACACTAATTTGTGAATTTGTATTGATATGCAAATATATAGAAGTGCATATTTAATGTATTATTTTGTATTACATATATATGAACATATGTACATATGGTACATAAAGTGCTTTCAGTAGTTTATATATATACGTACCAACTTGAATAGTAAATCAAAAAAAATTTTTTTTATTTTTGCTAATAAATCTATGCCTAATGTTGTTCTTAACCTTTTAATTCATCATACATATATGTATGTATATCTATTAGTAAGTAATTGGTAATAAAACTAATTGATCTATTGCAAAATATTTCAAATTTATATAAATTTATTTTCATGTGCTTGAACATATGTATGTACATAAAATGTACAAAATCTTTTGTATATATATTTTGCATTTCGCAAAAAAAATATTTAAAATATACATACATACGTGAATATCTATATAATATATGTTTTATACATGTGCAAATATGAACCTACATAGATCATTAAAAATTTTTAGATAATTCATATTGAACAGATCTACAATGTATTTGTAAGATTATTAAAATGTATGTAATTATAGTATTTATACTCTGTCCACTAATATTATGCAATTAAAGTCTTATGGAGATTACTTGGAAAATGATACCATTTTATATCACTATATGTATTGATATTCAATAAATTCATTTGATATATAATTAAAACTTTGTGGATTGTGGTAATACTGCACATGAAACAGTTTAATTAGAAATTATAAGAGAAGAAAAAAGCCACACATGTACTCCCATAAGATCTTAAATGCATAATATTAGTGGACAGAGTATAAAAAATTTAAAATTGATTTAAAACAAATGTCCCTATTTCTATACAATTGTTATTACTAACTTTTTTGATTCTATTCTTTTTTTTTATATAATATACATAATATATAAAAAGTATTGAAAATAATCACGTACAAATTTTACTTTTTACTACGTGTTTGAAAGACTATAACGTTTTTATTTTTTTGTTCTTCTTCAAATAACAAATACGTATTTGTATATATGTATGAATAAACATAATTAATGTTATTAATATATTTTTTTTTTTTTTTGCTTATATACATATACATAGAATATTAAAAATAATTTGATTGAAAATTAACACAAATTTATTATAAATAATAGACAAAATTGTATAAAGGTAACTTCAGATTATATGTTTTTTCATATGCTTTAGTCATAGAATTTTCTTATTATTTTTCATATATACTTCAAAAAGTCATAGTATATATTCTTCGATTTGTAGTTAACACCTGTATGATATTTCTGTGTTATTTGAATATGTTTTTGAATGTAAATTGCATAAAATTTTAACTACGTAAGCGACACAGGTCAAAAATATCAAAATTTATACTACAACATTAGAAAAGCATATGACTAGTCATAGGTAATTAGAACACATTCTATCTCCAAAAATGCATATGACTTTAGCATATAACTATCATAGGATAGCTACATATTATCGAATTCAAATTAAATATGATTTGCCAATCATAACAAAAAGCATATGACCAAACATATAGTGTAAAGCTAGTTTAAGAATTTACCTTTGGTATTTTAATATGGCCCTTGGTAATAAGAAACCATTTCCAGTCTTCTCATCAGCATCATCAATATTCTCTAGATTTTGTTCATTATTTAAATTATTTTTATATGAATTATTTAATGAATTATCATTAGTACAATTGTTACTATATAAATCACTATTATTACTATAATCACTTTGATTTAATTGTATTTCATCATTTATTTTATTATTATTATCACTATTATTATTATTATTATTATTGCCATTATTATTATTATTATTAATATGTAATTTATTTAATGATGATCGTTTTAAATTGAATGCTGTTATCATATGTGATTTATTAAAATTTTCACCAGTTTTAAAAAATGATTTAAAACGTTTAAAATAACAATTATTATTGTTACTATTACTATCAGTAACATTATTACTTATATTGATATTATTTTTATTTTCATTATTATTAAAATTTATATCATCGATATTATCATTGCATATTTGTGTTTTATTCATATTATTATTATTATTATTATTAATATTATTACAAATATCACTTTTATCATTATTACTAATACTATCTATATTATCTTGATTTTTATTACCCGATTTTTGTTGATTATCCGATGATGTTGTCTGATTATGATAATGATGATGATCATAATTATTTACATTTAAACAATTTAATTTTTTATTATTATTATCTAATGTCATTGTTGTTATAAAAATATCATCATTAACATTATCAGATGATAATTTATTAATCGCATCAAAATTATATGAATTAAAATATGCTTGATCTTTTGAGATTTTTACTTTAGTTGCATTAGAACCACAATATTCAATATTAGATGATTTAATTGTTAATTTATTATTATTATGATTATCACATATTGGCATTTCGTTTTATTTATTTTATTTTATTTTATTTTTATTTTATTTTTTTTTCATTTAATTTTTATTTAATACACATCACACACACACGTCTAAAAATAATAATAACAGAAATATAAACATGCACATAGAAACATTTATCATTTTAAATATTTTCATATAGAATTTAAATTTATTATAATTTTTATATCATTATTTAATATCCATATGAATCTGAAAAAAAATAAAAAAATAAAATAAGTATAATTAAATTTACTTTTTTTCATAAATTTTTAAATTTATTTCAATTAAAATTTTTTTTTTAATTTTGAATATCCTGACTTGATACGATTGTAATTTTTTTACATATAAAAAATTATTTTTTTTAAATAAAAATTATACTCGTATATATACCATAATTCTTAAATTGAGATATATATGTACATAAATAGAAGTATATACACATACAGTGTCGCTAAAAAGTCACCGTACCGTCAGCATTTTTTATGATTATTAGCTAATTTTTCAAAAATTAACATTAAAATCTCAATATGTTTATATATATGAAACAATTCTTATGGTTAAGATGTTTAATCAATTCATAAACAATTTACAGAAAAAAATAATATTATTTAAATTTTTTTAAATATTGAGATTGAATTTTAAATTTTGAAAAAAGCTGAGAGTACGGTGATTTGTTGGCGATACTGTACGTATGTATATGCATAAAAATTATTTTTTTAAATAAAAACTATACTTGTAAATATATCTTAATTCTTAAATTGAGATATATACATAAATAGAAGTATATACATATACATATGTACATATGTATGTAGGTAATAATATTATCTTAAGTGACCGTATTTTTTCTACATTATTTTACATTTTCATAATATCATCTGATTATATAACAGTATTTTATACATGCATATATACATATTAATATCTTCATAAATAAAATAGCTATTCATAATTATTTTAAATGTCAATTACTATATAGCATTTAAATTAATTGCTTAATATTGCAATTAAATATCATAAAAATTTATAAATTCAAAGATAAAAAAAAAAAGTTAAATTAAAAATTTTGAAATCAATAAAAATATTGTTAATTTTTTATTTTTGTTAAATTTCTATATTATTGAATTATCAAAAATGTATATACATAATATGTACATGTATATACTGTATACAGTATAAATAGCCTACATATTTTATGTACATATATGTGTATATATGTATATAAGCATAATATTAAGTTCTTTTATTTATTCATGTTACACAAGTACGTACGCTAATAATAATTAAAAATACCAAAGAATTGTATCACAATTAAATTAACAAAATTAATACGTGTATGTACATACATATGTATGTGTATATATATATTGTATCATACATACATATGTAGTTGTATTACCAGTTTTATTAAAATTTTATATTTTAATTGACGAATGTATAATAAAAAATTTTGTATTTTTGTTGTTTTTTTGTTGAGAACGGGTCATAATAAATTCATTTTATATTTTTTGGATAATTATAAAATGTATAGTATATTTTGTACCACATACATTTGTACATATACATACATATATTATTAAAATACACAAAAATTGTACATTCAAATTGATTTATACTTTATATTAGGCTTTTTAGTATACATTTAAGAAGTTATCCAAGAAAAAGAAAACAATCTCATCTTTAAATATTCAAATATCCTATACTATGTTCACTAATTCGATGCACTTAAAGCCTTATACGTCTTTTTACTTCTTTCATTTAGTTTCTAATAATATCATCATCTTACGAGCAGTGTTACCACAATCTTTCAAGTTATCACATAATACGATAATATCAATATACAACGGTGTAAAGTGGTACTATACTGTAATTATATGTATATGTGCATGTCTTTAATTACTTTGAAAAAAAAAAAAAAAATTATAAAAAATAAAACCAAGAAGATGACATGAAAATATACATTGAAAATTTGATATATTTAATATAAAAAAATTAACAATATGCAAAAAAACGTTTTAATGATTCAAATAATGATAACTAGAAAAAATAAATTATTTTCTGTTAAATAGTTAGTTTAAATCCTCATCATCATCATCCATAGCTCGACAGACCATATTGGTCCTTGGCTTCCAGGATCAATTAGTTTAAACTTTGAATCCTATATCATGTAAATAAAATCTGTTTTCTACAAAACAATTTATTGATTTGTAATGCAGATTAAGCTTTTGGTGCATACTTAATAAAATTATTAAGTAAAAACCATACTTAGGTCCAGAAGGAATTGATATAATGATAATACATTATTTGAAATTTAAAATAATTTTAATTGTTTTTTCAGTTTATTAATTGAATTAATATAATTTAAATATTTAAATTATTTTTATTTATGATTTTTTTCTCAAATTTTGTTTTTGATAACACGCCTATATGTACAAATATACATACACGTATGTTTGCATATGTGCATTAAATTTAATTGATAACATATTAAATATATAAGAAATACAAATTTCAGATTTATTCAAATATGGTATACAAGAAAAAAAAAAAACACATAAGCATATAAATGAATACGTTATAATGGGAATATAGAGATATTTAGGTACCACATTAAATCTATGTATGTATATTTAAAATGAACAAAATATTCCATTCGCGAAATATTACAAAAAATTGCAAATTTTATTATTTATTCACGTTTCATACATGCTACATACATGCATAATTCCTTTTACCTTTATCAAATATGCAGGTATTTAAATTTAAACAAAACGTGGATAAGCATAAATAAAATATTTATTTAAAATACTAAATGTGTATATATATACGTACGTGTGTATGTAACATTCATTGTATATAATTTAATTTAAAACAAAAAAATAAATTGCAAAATATTTTTTTTTGTTTTTTTTTTTGTTTTTCATTTAATGAATAGAGAATTTAGGGTGAACTAAATATTTTAAATGAATTTGTATTGGTTTATAGTTTTTATGTTACGTAAATATACATACAACTACAGTCACGATTATAAATTTTTATATTATTCTAATAAATAAAAATTGGTAAAAATTTAAATTTTAAAAATTTTGCACGAAATTGAGAAGAACCTGATTCATTTATTCTCCGTCCATAACACACAAATTTATGTTTCACGAGTTTGACATCATATTGTGAATACATGTACATACATACAATATGTGTGTATGTAGGTATATGCATTTGTACAATGATGATAAAGATTTTTAAACGATATATTATTTGGTATGGTGAAAGACGTATAAATATCTATATATGTCCATATCTATATGAACATTGATATCTCTCTCTTTATATATAGTAAAATGTGCATTCACACATATGCATATGTACATATGTATGTATATATGGCGTAATTTAAATTTTTTAAATGCAATTTCATTCGTAAGGGTGTTTATATGCTATATATGTATGTATATGTACATTATGTACATAAAAATACAAATTAAATATTTTCTGTTTATTTTTTTATATTAAATAAAATAAAAAAAAAAAACAAAAAAATAAGTAGTATACAAATATGAAAATTTATATGTCAATATGTATTTTTTCAATTAAACATATGAAAGTATAAAATAAATTCAAATATGATATGTTCATGCAAGAGTATCGAGTACAGTGTATATCTGTATCCTTAAATACATACATATATGCAATTTTTAAATAATATTCTTAAAAAACAAAAACAACAAATAAAAAAAAAATTATTAATATGCAAACATTTTTTTTTTGAATACGTAGGCATATAATACCAATTTATATAAATTAATTTATTGCATATATATAACGTATTATAATGTATTGTTAAATTTAATCATGTGTGTAGGCATAGATCCAAATATGTGTAAATTGGGTATAATTTTTTTTTTTTTTCTTTTTAATGTGATTATAGAAAAATAAATATAAAAATTAATAACAATAAAATGACCATTCCATGTTGTTGTATTTATTACATTAATTCTTTTCTCTTAAATAAAAACAAAAAATAAACCAAATTAAAATAGGCACATATACACATACATACATAAAAATAGTAAAATAATTCAATGTTGTATTTGTTTATTACAAAATTTTAAAACTTTTTCACGCACATTACATACAAAAAAAAAATTAAAATATTTTTCACACAAATATAAAACTTACATGTAATAATAATTTATTAATTTTTCATATAGTACGTATGTATGTACATTTAAAAAAAAAATTCAAATTTAAAAAAAAAAAATTCACAATGAAAAAATTTTAAATTATTATGTGAGATAGTTTGGCCTAACAACTTAAATATAAGAAACTAAAACACATTATAAAAGCAATTTAAAAAAAAAAAAAAAAAAAAAAAAAACAATTTAATGTGATTAAGTTATTCTGAGATGGTTAAATTTATTTAAAAAGAAAAAAATAATAAAAAAATAAAAAAAATACAAAAATGGAAAAATTAGTGACATGACCATATAGTTCACAAAAACGAAATGGTCCACAAAATTCATAAAAAAAAGTTCAATTCAACTTTATTATTCAACATAATAATTAACTGATCTTATTACAAAAAAAAAAAATAAAAAATAAAAATAAAAATAAAAGAATAAAAATCATAAAGAAAAAAAAAACACATATGAGACATAATGTATGTAAAATAGTTTTTTTTTTTTTTTTTTAAATTTTGTTAAAATTTTTTGTCCACATATGCCTACCTATATTTAACAAATTTATGTACATACATATAAAATTGTTTAAATACATAAATTAGTTACTTTAATATCGTTTTTTTTTTGCTGTTTTTCTTATAATTCATATAATTTATGGTATATTAAAATTAAATTTGGAATTTTATAAATATGCATTAAGTATATAATTATAAAAAAATTATTTATACATACATATGTACATATACATATTAAAAAAAAAAAAAAAAATCATATATCCACATTGTATATGTATGTATATGTAAAATACGTGGTAGTATAAAATAATTAATAACAATAATAAAAGGTAATAATTAAAAAAATCTCATAAATTATTATAATTAATTGTGATCAGCATTGATATAAAATTTTTATATTATGAAATACACATACATGTAAACACATGCATATATTTGTATATTCATCTAAGTTAATTAATGCAAATAAATCTATGTATGTATTTTACAAGCTTACATTATAACTTTACTAGAATTCTTCTTCGAAGATACATTTACATGCATATACATACGTTTGTATTTATGTTACAATAAGAAAAATATATCCACTTTGTATAAATATGTACATACATATGTATGTATGGATTGCAAAATTACACACAATATACACACACATTTCTCATTTTGAATCCTTTGAAAGTCCATGCATATTTCAACGTTTTTATATTGTCGTTGTATTTATTTTTACAACGTTTTTTGTATTGTGTAGGCATATATACATATGCATGTTATATCTATAAAACACCTAATTTATGTACATATGTAATTATAATTTGAGATATAATTGCATATTAAAATGAAAAGCTATGTACATACCATACATAGATAAATAATGATATATTCATTTCAAAATAATTTTTAAGAACGTGTCATTTTATGATATAAATATTTTATTTTGTTTATTTAAATTTATTTTTTATTTATTATTATTATCAAATAGAAAAATATGAAATTATTTTTTCCTTGTTTATATATAAAATATTTTTTTTTCTTTTTTCTTTTTTTTTTGAAAAAATAATCGTTATTCTTGAAGAATTTGTTTTTTTTTCCCGAATAATAGAAAAAAATGATCATACATTGTACATAATTGTACATAATATATAATGGCATAAGTACATATATACATATATGTATGTCTTTATGTATGTACATATACATACACATGTATGAACGTATTAGTATATATAATACAAATTATATGCACAAGAAATACTTTAGATATTTTTTATGTTAGATATATACATACATATGTATGTAGGTATGTATATGCAATATAATGATAGTTTTTAAAACGTGTTCACAATATTATTTCTTACGGGCCATAACATTTGAATATTGATACATATATGAACATGTATATGATAGAGATACACTTGCAGATGAATTGGTCGATTGGTTGATTTTATAATGAAATTTAAAAAAAAAAAAAATCAATAACAAAAAGAAAAAAAGGAAAAAAAAATTTAAAAGTACTTTTAATGATGAAACAAATTAAAATACATACATATGTATCTACTATAAAAATGTGAATCATATATGTATAAATATTTGAGTACATTGCATTACAGATGTAAGTAGATATGTATATGTATATTTAAATTACATATGTATGTATGTCTGTCTATCAAAAAACCCAAATTCATAAAATAAATTCATAAGTATAATGTTGTGGGAGTTTGACATTATAACTTATGTACTATATTGTACAAATTGTACATTATATAAAGACGTTATAATATATACAATGATTGATAGAAAATGTTAGTTTTTAAATTTTCAAAAAAAAAAAAACAAAAAAAGTTACATAATAAATGGTAGCATAAAATGCATGTGTACCTTTAATTGTAATGTATGAGCATTGCAAAATTTTTTTTTTTTTATAAAAATATGTGTACATATATTAAAAGTGTATACCCGTAACATATGTATTACATACATGCATGATGTTAACAATAGCAAAAATCAAAAAATTATGATACATACATAGATATGAAAATGAAAATAAGTTTATAGCTATAAAAATTTCAATTTCAATTTAAAAAAAAAAAAAATTGAGAATTGTATGTTACACGTCTGTAAATTTTGTATATTTATTTATATGTACACGTTATTTACCAAATAATCCGATATCCGATTTCTATGTATTTCTATGTATGCATTTAAATACACGTATATATATCACAAAAAATTAATGTGATATTGTAAAATATCTTTGAACTTTTAATACAAAAAAAAAAAAAAAAAAATACATAATTTCTGTACTTTATTAGCGCATCCTCATACATACATGCATGCATCCTCATGTAGTATTACAGCACAATGTATGTAATGTACGTTTATAGGTATAACATTTCTATTTCTCTATTATTGAATATAAACCAAACGTAACTAAACAGATAAATATTTTTTCTTGCATGATATACAAGTATATATTATAAACTTTTCTTGATATTTTTCTATAATTTTTAAAGATATTATGCAGTATTGTTATTATCACATACCACGTTTTTTTTTTTTTTTGTTTTTTTAAATTTTATAACGACAAAATTGTTGATATAAAATAAAAACATATTTGACATATATTGTTATATATATATATTGTTGACATATTTGATAAAATATTGTATGCATTAAATATATCAAAAAAAAAAATAATAATAATAAATAAATAAATAAAATAAACAAATAAATAACAACAACTATAATACACACATACATACAAACAAGTGTATAAAAATATATATGTATGTACATATATAAAGGTAACTATACTTATATAATTATGCAAATCAAGTGTTAAATTACACAGTCACGTACGCATATTTGATGTGAACTATTTGAACACACGCGATTTTATTAATAATATGTACATATATTTAGTCAGTCAGTTATTTTTTACCCATAACTGATATGTGATAGTTATTATACCTATATAAATTTATTTATATTTTAAATGTAATTGTACATAATTTACATAAATAATAGAGAAATATCAAATATATAATAATTGAATGCATCAACATACTTTATACCTATATAGTATATAACATGTTTATGTGATATACTTTTAACTGTACATTTTAATGATTTTCTTTCAATTTTCTTTGTAGTTTTTTGTTTTTTTTTTTCTCGAATTTTTTCAAATGAAAATTTTACGAATTTTACATTGAATGAAATCAACAATATAAGTTGATAATAAAATTGTTTATATATATATTTTTTTTTAAATGTTGCAGGTAAAAGATAAGAAAAAAAAAATTTAATAACAAGAAAATAATGATTTGCAGAAAAATAAAATAAATTTTAAACATAAATTTTATTTTGTATACACTTTTGTATGCATTAGTACAAAAATACATAAAAATTTATATCTATTGGTACATTTAATGAAATTATACTTTCATATATGTATCATATAAGATAAGCACATATATGTATGTACATATATGCATCTGTATGTATACAGAAAAGATAAACATACCTATGAAAATTTTGATATACTTTGCTAAGTTATATTGTTATATTTATTATTTATTTATTGTTAGTTAATTTTTTTTCGTTTTTGATATTTCTAATTTTTTGTAAATAAAATTTGCATGTAATTGTATTACTATATATATACATGATATTAATATATAATATCAAATATTGTATGAATATATATTATCGATTCATGTACACCAGCAACTAACATCAAAATATTTTATATCTATGATCAAAAAATAATGTCTAAATATTTTTGTTATACATTAAAATATGTCATATATTAAAGTATATTTATATGTAGATAATATGTAAATACATAAATCAAGTAATGTATTTACATTATATATATACTTATGTACATATATGTATTATCAATGTTATATGCTTTATACTTTAGACCTATATGTATAATAATAAATTATAAGTGAAAAGTACACCAAGTTATACATACATACTTATATGTATATTTATATTTACAAATATGTATAATTGCATATATGTACCTACATAATAATATATTATGTCTATAGATTAAATATATGTACATATATTTATGTTAATAAAATACATATAGAATACCTACCCGGTAAAATCAATGCATGTAAATAATAGAAAATTTCTTTTACATAAATAATTACAATAATGTATAATTATTATATACATATGTATGTACATATGTATATATGCATTTATGTACTGATCTGGTCATTCTCTATGTATGTATATACATATGTATGTATGTATGTATAATATTTGTTCATCATATGTACAAGTATGTATTTTTAAAATTTTTAAAATTTAACAGATATTCAAATTCATCATATAATACATATGTGTATACCTATATAAGTATATATAAATGTATCTTTCATATATAATATACATACATACATTAACAGTAAATACATTAAAATTATTAAAATAATTAAATTGTTATGTACCAGCTGGTATATATAGTATAATATAGAGTCATACACATATACATACGTATGTATATAAACAAATAATAAGGATACTTTCATAAATAATAGATACTAAGTATTCATTAGATTATATTACATCTTATTATTATTTCATTGTATGTTACATACACCCATAGCTAAAATGACGGTAAGTGCTAAGATGACTATGATAATAAGTACGAGATACAAGTATATATATTCATGTATGTATGTACACTAAAGTGCAATATAAAAAGATTTAACAATAATTGTAACGTATGTTTGTGTATATGAATATATTCTCTTAATAACTCAATTTGAAAAGAAATATTGAATTACCTTTTTTATCAATTTTTATTGAATCTATACGTATCTTAGGCATATGTATATATTTAAGTATATATATAAATTTTTGCTATTTATCTTCAAAGATGCATATATACATACATATATATGTATTATGCATATGTGTAAATGTATAAATTAAATCAATAAATTATATATAAACTTATCTAAATGATAGAAAATACTAATGTACATTAAATACATACATAAGAAAAATTTTTATATATGTTTCAACAAAATATTGATATACACACGCACATACGCACATAAATGTTTGCAATGTACACAAATTTAAATTGTTTAATTATTGTTCGTTAATTTCTTCTATATTTTCAAATATCCATTTAAATACTGTATTATTTAGAAAATCACATTTTAATAATTTAATATATTAACAACTTTATAAATCAATATTATTGAATTTATTGAACATTAGACAAACAATATAAAGTAAATTTTACATGATAATATCTAATAATAAAAAAAGAAATTTTTTTTTTTGAATACATTTCATTAATGTAATATTAATACAATGTACAATTATTTTATCACATACGTACATACTCGTTATATTATTACGAAAATCATAAAATTAACTTTTGATTTTTAATTTAAGATTACAAAAAAAAAAAACAAATTAACAAATTTATGTAAATTTGTATATACTTTAAGAGTACATCAACATTTTCAAATAAATAATGTACTTATCATGCAAAAATAAAGCAAATAGCTCGATATATTGTAACTTACATGTACGTGAATATATAATAAAACGTATATAGAAATGTATATAGTAGAATTTTGAAATAAAATTGAATATATATTTTGAACAAAATAAATAAATACATATATACACACATATGTATACATACATATATACGTGTAAATAAAGAGAAAAAAAAAGTAACAAAGGAAAATTTAAATTAAAACGGTTTTATTAGATTTAAGGGTTTTATAGACGAAGAGACACTTATGAAATACATCATATGAAAAATTGTACTATAAGACACTGGGGGAAGGAAATGAGGCGTGTATGAGGTTATACAATACCACCGGACTACCTGTTACATGCCTCACTTCCTCTACTCATTACACTGGAACTACTGAAAAATGTCTTATAACACAAACAGTGTCTTTTCGTCTAAAACCCCACATTTTGTCGATATATCAAAAAAAAAATTTTATGTGTGTGTGTGTGTGTATGTACGTAATAAATGATATCATGTATAATAATATCTGGATTCGTTAAATATTGTACACATTTTAAGGATATATTGTGTACACTTGCTTGTATTCTATTTATTTTTTTTTTTAAATTATTTATTTTTTTATTTTCTTCATTGAATTTATTTTAAGTTTTATTATTATATTTTATTATTATTTTATTATTTTTTTATTATATATTTATTTTGGTAGTAATGTTATTTTATTCTGTATTAAATATACAAAAAATATAAAAAAAAGTGTAATGCAAAATAACCACAAAAGTACATAATATAGTATACACAAAATTGTTTATATTTTATTATTTAATAATTTTACATTTAATGCGTTTGTATACATACATATACAAAATACATATATTTGATAAGCGATATAATATGTTAATATATGCAAATACATATATGTATGTATATACATATGCAAATTCATATATACAAATGTAATTGCACAATATTTTAATGTTTGATATAATTGATAATAAATATAAATAGAGCAAACTGAAAAAATTTAATATACACATACATACATACATACATATGTATGTTAGTACAATAAAAAAAAAAGTTTATTACATTTTTCTTATATACATACATATATTCGTTACATGGATATATGTATGTAATTTTTGTATGCATATAAGAGTAGATACAATGTGCAAATTTTGTATACATGTGCATTTTCTAAACGTATTTCTCTTCCTTTTTATCATTATATCAAATACAAGATTTACAATTGTATAAGAAAATAATGTTAATTTACAATTTATATACAATAGCCGCGTATTTATGTAATTATTTCGTTTGTGATTTTTTTTTTATTTTATTTATTTTTTTTTTTTACATATACAACGTATTTAAAAGGAAACAATTGGATAAACAAAAACGAAAAATATGTGTTAACGAGAAGATCGTTTTTTTATTTTGTTTTCCATTTTGCAATTTATTTACACATCTATGCATGTATACTTCATCAATTTTCAAAAAAAAAAAAAAAAAATATTTTTTACACCATACACTTGATTGCATAAAAGATGCACGAATAAACGTAAACATTAGAAGATTATTACATTGCATATATATATATATAGAAATGAAAACATAATGAAGAAAAATGAAGAAAACGCATCAAAAAAAAAAAAGAAAATGTAAAGAAAAATAATTTTTGTTGTTGTGGCAAAATAATAAATCTTTAATATCACAATAGAAAAAAAAAACAAAAAAAATTTATATGAATATAAAAATTTATCTTTAAAAATGATGTATTTAAATTGAAGTTAATTTTCTACATCATATAATTTTTTGCAACAACACAATTAATTATATAATTACATAATATTTAATATTTAATTGTTATTAGGTATACTTATATCTGTTTAAAAATTTTATCTAAATTTAAAAAAAAAAAAATTAAATTAAATAAAATTAAAAAAAAAAATTTATTAATGCATTTATTTTTATTTTATTAAAAAGAATTGGAATGGATAGTACAACTGCCACCCTTCCGCTCTCACCACGACCCACCAGGGCCTAATGCATAAACAACCATGTAAATGGCTTAATGTTTGTGTAAAATTAAGAAAACAAAAAAAAAAAAATTAATTTAATTATTAAACATTAAATTGCGAACTTTAAAAATCAAAAATTAAATTAAAAATAATAAATTAAAACAATATAGTATGAATTACAGAATTGTAAAATAGCTAGGATAACAATATAGAAATGACTAAGGCAATAACTCTTCCTAATTTATTAGGAATTGAGCGTAGAATTGCATAAGCTAAGAGAAAATACCATTCAGGTTGAATGTGAACTGGGTTTACTAAGGGGTGTACTTTAGAATAGAATTTAATAATCATTTTATTTAGCATGTAATTACAATAAAAAATATTACATTTACGTACAAGTAACGTATTTATGATCATAATAATGCACATAATCAATTAATAAAATTGATTATGTACATATCATCTGGTATAATATACCAAAAACGTTATAAAAAAAAATTTTTTTTGAATGCAATTATCAATATGTTATTACAATAAAAATTATTTTGTAGAATTTACATTTTAATTTAATTTAAAAAAAAAAAAATATTATTGTTGTAATATAAATTTTAATTAAATATTTGAAAAATTTCTCTAATATTCAATAACATCTACATACATATATGGACCGTTTTTTTTTTTTTTTTTTGAAAGTGGTGTAAATCAATTTAAAAAAAAAAAAAAAAAAATCTTGAGAAATCAAATATCATCATCAATGACGCTGCAGCCCAAATCGATCCTTGGCCATCTGAGAAATCAAATATAATTTTACCTATAACATTTAATTGTGTTCTTTTAAATATTTCGAAAGAAGAAAAAAAAATGAACTTACATCACTTTCAAAATAAACGATTTATATTTTAAAATCACAAATCGGTTATACAATATATTCGATTTACAAAAAACAAAAAAAATAATTTTGTAAAATGTTTAATATTATATTTTAAAAAAATGAACAAAAAAAACAAAAAACAATAATTCAGAGAACAAAAAAAATTTTACAAACAATAAAAAAATAATAATAATAGTAACAATAATTTTATGCATGTATTTAGATGAATATTTGCTTATATACCTATACTTGCTTATACTGTGATTTGTTCTCCCAATTATTAACATTTATTAAATAACATAATTTCTAGTTGTGTTTTGTACAGTATGTACAGTAAATTAAAAAAAAAAAAAAAAAAACGTTAATTGAAAAAATAAAACACATACATATGTTATAATGTAAATATATAATGTATGTTATAAGTATAATAATTATTATTATTATTTCATATTTATATTTTTTTAACTTTACAAATTGTATGAATAAATAAAAATTTTATAAAAAAGAAAAAAAAATATGAAATAATAAAATATAAAAATTTCTCATTCATATTCCATACATGCATTTATATGTTCATATGTAATATATAAAAATGTTTGTAGATACATATGAAGATATCAATAATGAAAATGAAAAGTTCATGTATTTAAACATATAACTCTCCATAATTAAATAAAAAATAAAATAAAATAAATTAAATTACAAAGTATGTGTGTTGATGTACGTATATACAGTATGTGTACACATGGTAATAAAATAATTGCTATTTATAATTAATTCGAATATTTGAAAAATTCAAAAATAAAATTAAACCGAAAAAATATAGTTATCACACACACACACATACACACATGGTAATTGAGTAAATTATGTAGATATGTATATATTGTGTTAATATATATATTTGCATATACATACATACATATGTATATAATGTATCAATTTATAAGCAACAACAAAACAGTTAATAACAATAATAATAATGTAATATAAAAATTAATTACAATAAGTGCCAGAATACAACGGTCACTATTGTAAATAGTACAATATGTAATAAAAGAAAAAGAAAAATCTTATGTACGTTGTATGTATATGTATGTGTGTTTAAAAACTCTCACTTTCTGTAAATATTCATATTTACTTTGTTTTTTTTTTTTTTTTTTTTTTTTTTGTTAAATACTGATATATATTTTTTTTTCCTTTAACTACTTATTAACATTGGATGAATATTTTATATTTATTTCTATATTTACAATTTTAAGTACATATGTAATCCAAATTATGATTTTTTTTTTTTTTAAGAAATATATATAGTCATACTTACATACATAATGTACATTGCATGTACACAAACATAGGTGAAAATTATTAAAATCACTGAAGCTTATATCATTTATGTTTTAAAAATAATAATTTAAAAAATTTTTTTAATATTTTATAATATAAGCTATTGTGTTCATATAAAATACATACTAATACGTATATACATACAAATATATACAATTTAGTATGTATCATATATAAAACTTGTTCGTATATGATATTTATTAATACACTATAACAAAAAAAAAAAAATAATTAATTTATTTAAAAAATTGTATAAAAAAAAAATTTTTTTTTTTTTTTTTCAAAAATTTAACAAGTATTCATAAAACAATTATTTATTTACTGTATTACAAAAAAAAAAAAAAAAAAAACGAAAAAGGAAATAACTAGATATTAAATGAAATCATAACGGTTATATTTAGTAACAAAAAGGCTGATATTATGTATTATTAAAGTATCCTTTTGTTTTGAAGAAAATTTTTAATATTTAATTTTTCTTTTTTTTTTTTTTAAATGAAATTAATTCATTTTTTTTTTTAATTATAATTGAAATTTATTTTTAAACAAAAAATTATAGTACTTATATGTACAAATAGAAACAAATTGTTTTTTTTTTCAATTTTGTTCACTAAAATTAATTAGAAGGATACACAAACATATAAAATAAATAAATGAACATTTAAAATATTACATACATGCTATTTAAAAAATAAAAATAAAAAAAAAAAAAACGTTTTTCAAATACTTGTTATATATACGTTATTTAATTAAATTGATGCCGCAAAAATTAATAACGATCCGCCTGCATTCAAATATATCACTACTAATATCTATATAAAATTTTTATGTAGTACAACAACAACAAAAAGAAAAAAAGAAAACAAAAAACAAAAAAGTAAAAATATAAAAGTAAAAGAAATTTAAAAAAAAAAAATAAATAAAAGAAAACAATAAAACTAAATAATAACGTTATAATAAAACGGAAAAAACAAAATATATGTATGTATATTAATTCAATTCAACAGCAGCACAGCTTTGATTAAATATTTTAAAACCGTCCGGCATGAAATGCAAACAAGAACTACTAAAACTGACCCTGCAAAAATCTTATAACCACTTACCGCTATAACTCAATATAATTATATATATGTATAGGTAGGTATATATGTATATAAAATGGCAAATGTACATGTATTGTATTAAGTATTAAAATACGTACATACATACAAAAAATAAAGAGATGGCAAAATTTTATATTGATGGTATCACCAAAACCAGCAACATCAGCAAAACATATACCAAACATCAAATTGAATAAAAAAAAAAAAAACCAGCCGATTTCTTATACATATTTGTTGCTTACTTACTTACTCATTTACTTACTAACTTACTTACTTACTTACTTAAGTTAAACAACTCATTTTCATTTATACATTTTATTCAAGAAAAACAAAATATCTACATTATTTGCTATATTAAACATGTTAATACTTACTTATAACATATAATAATATCCACACAATATGAAATCGAAAGCCTACCGAAAAACTGGCTTTTTAAACTTCTTTTATACGTACATAACGTATAACATATAAATGAAATTGTTTTTTTTTATTTATTTATTTTTTATTTTTTCTATTCCTCTATTGAAATTATTTCATCCATTTATTAATTGCTTTAGCAGTGGTCTTAAAATACATACGATAAAATGTCTGTTTTAATTTAATTTTAGGTCTTTATATATAATCTGATAAATGTACATAAATATGTATGTATACGAATAAAAATTGTTAATTTGATTTAGATTGATTTAGAAACATCGATAAAATTTAAATATAATTTTTCATAATTTACTGATGAAATTTTTCAATTTCAATAGATTTAATTGATAGGTGATCAAACTTTTTTTCTTACCTGGTGTTTAGTAATTGATCTCATTATATTATTCACTATTCATCTGCCATGTTTTATCCTGCCATTTCTATAAGGGGGCATTTTATTATAAATCATTATGTTAAAAAAAATATATATATATTGCAAAAGTGTATACGTTATATATTTATTTTTCATTTATATAATTACATTCATATATGTGTGTATATATTTGTATATAAAAATGTACAATATAAAAATATTTCTCTTTTATAGTTTTTTTTTATAGATATACATATGTAGAATAGTGCAATATAACAAAAACAATTTTATTTAGAAAAAAAAAAAAAAAACAAAAATCTCAATAATAATCATAAAAGTAAATGCGAAAAAAAAATAAAAAAATAAGAAAATAAAAATTCAAAACAATAATTTTAAACTGCTTCGATTAAAAGTGCAATACCTTGTCCACCTCCAATACATGCTGAACCTATTGCACGTTTTAAATTCTTTCGCCTGAAAAATATGAATTTTAAAAATTTATTTATAAATAAAAAAAAATTAAAACAAAAGAAAAAAATATTTTTCTTTTTCTGTACCTTAATTCATGAACAAGATGACCAGTAATACGTGATCCACTTGCTCCTAATGGATGACCTAATGCAATAGCACCACCATTTACATTTAATTTATTCATATCCAATTTTAATTCTTGAGCACATGCTAATGTTTGAGCACCAAAGGCTTCATTAATCTATTAAGAAATTCACATAAACGAATATAATTAGTTATCATGTGTTTGTAGAAATACGTATTTCAATTAATAATAATTTCTTTATATTTTTAATTTATCGATTAACTTACTTCAATTAAATCAATATCATCTAATTTAAGATTAGCTACTTTAAGTACATTTTGAATTGCTGGCACTGGACCAAAGCCCATTATTTCTGGAGGTACACCAACAGTTGAATATGCTACCAATCTTGCCAATGGTTTTAAATTATATTCTTTGACTGCTTCTTCTGATGCCACAATTACAGATGCGGCACCATCACAAATACCCTATATAATGTATAATAAAATTTTTTTTTACATACAATTCGTTTTACGTTTTTTATATCATTAAATAAAAGTGATTTTCAATAAAAACAAAAAAGTCATACTGAAGCTGATCCAGCCGTTACAGTTCCATTCTTCTTAAACAAAGCCGGTAATTTCTTCAATCCTTCAAGAGTAGTTTGAGGTCTAAAAAAAAATTTAGAAGAAAAAATAGTAATCATAATCAGCGAACAATATTCTGTTCTTTGAACCTTGGATGTTCATCAACATTGAAATCGACTTCTTTTCCCTTCACCTTTATTTTAACTGGTGTTATTTCTGTCTTAAAAACTCCTTCATCTTGTGCTATAATATCAACAGAATGTACAAAACCATACGTACAACGTATACAATTTATATTTACCTTTTTTCCAATTAACTTGTGATCTTAAAGAAAATTCATCGACTACATCACGAGATATTTTAAATTTGTCAGCTAAATTTTCAGCAGTTAATGCCATTGGTAATTTACAATATGAATCAGTTAAACCAATCCATAATGCATCTTCTAATGCATAATTTGTTCCCAATGCTGTACCAAAACGTATATTTCTAGCAACAAACGGCGTTTGTGACATATGATCGACGCCACCTGTTAATGATACTTTAGCTGCACCAAGTATTATATCTTGTGCACCATTAACAATAGACTGAAAGCCAGAACCACATAAACGATTAATACCAAGCGCTGGTTTCTCAATTGGTACACCACAATTAAGTGAAACATGTCGCGGCAAAAAATTACCATCAGCTGAAGATAACTAAATAAAAAGATAAAATTTGATTTAATTTTGAGAAGTAAAATAAATGAAAAAAACAAAAATAAAAATAAAAAAAAAAAAACAAAAACTTAAGACATACAGATAAAACATTTCCAATAACAACTGAATCAACTTGTTCTGGACGTACTCCAGCTGCTTCTAAAGCTGATTTGCATGCAATTGTAGCTAATTGAGTTTGATTAACATTTTTATATGATCCACCAAATGTACCAAATGCAGTACGTTTTGCACCAACAATAAAAATTCCTTTTAGAACATTTAAAAAAAAAAAAAAAAGGAAAATTAATAAATTTTCATTTAGAAGATTAGATAAATATATTCATGTTCATATTATAATCTATTATTTTTATTATTTTTATTTTTACGTATACAGTACATAGTTCATTTTTCAATGATTATGATTTTGAATATAAGGTCAATATACACATTATTATTATTATTATTATTATGAAAAATAAAATCATATACATAATTATATAAATATATAAATAAAATTTTTTATGATAATTAATTAAATGATTATATTATGAAATAATGTAGAGAATAAGTAAAATTAAAAACTAAACAAAAATTTAACATAAATTTTGTTTTAATTTTGGATATAAAATGTTTTAAAAATTATTATTTTATAAAAAAAAAATAAAAAATAAAGAAAACCGTAATTTTAGCCATTTAATAGTCCAAAGATCAACCTTATCAATTTAAATATTGTAAATCGTATATGAACATCTTAAAATTTGCACTGTATTTTTCATATACTTTTTTTTTTAAATTAGTTATTAAAAATATCCCTAAATTATAGTTAATTATTTATTTTTTAACTACAATTCTTATTAAATAAAAAAAAAAAAATTATTTTAATAAAGTAAAAGTAAATCAAAAGTTCAAAGTCTATTTATTACCTTTAGTAACTGCTGACATAATTTCTGTTTTCTAATAATACAAGTCTATCTCATTAAAAAAACCAAAAATAAATACTTTAAATATAAATTAAAAAATAAATTAATTCAAACAATTTATACCTTTTCAAATTTTTGTTAATAATATGAATTTAATTATTTTTTTAAAATTATTGAGGAACTATCAAATCAAAGTCTAATAGAAGAATAGTAGAAGATAAATAAAATACAAGTCTAATTCGTTGTCTAATTAATTAATAAACATTTAATAATAACAGCTACAATAATAAAAAAAAAAAAAAACACTTTTATCTTTAGTACTTTAATTTTGACTTTCTCATTCGATTTCAAATCAATCAAATCTGGATTACGAATTTAAAATCGAAATTCAATTCGATTTAATTTTAATCAGTAAACCGTATGCTGGGATATTTTCTTTTCTATTCAATTGATCTAATATTATCACTTTTTTTTTTATGATACAAAAGTAAAGTAATAATTTGTTCACATTTCACAAATTAACTAAAAAATAACAAAATAAATAATTCGATAAATAAAAATATGTAAATTTTGGTATAGGTACAAGTAGGGTGACCAGAACTGCTACTGAGAAAAAGAGGACATTTTAAAATAGAAAAAGAGGACAAAAAGAGGACTATGCAATGTTCAAGAAAAAATCATTAATGAATATATTTGATATAAAATCAATACACGGTTTTATTCAAAATTTAGACGACATAACAAAATAAAATAAAAAAATCAAAACAATTCGTTTATTAATAACAAATAATATCCAACTTGAAAAATTTTTCAGTAAAATAATTTTCGATATTCATTGTTGTATCTGCAAACCGTATTGTGTTTTTGTGTTTCGCTGATTCTAAGGGCTGTTTTAAATAAAAACGGGTTTTATTTCCCACTGAAACGACAACCATGCAAACAGTGCAAATTGCTTCATATTTCGAGCTTTGACTTTTGAAAAAAATTTGTATTGAGCAAGAAATTCATCTGAAACAACGAACTTCCTTTTTGGAATTTTCGTCCTTAATTTATAATTATCTATAATTTAGGTTGTATTGTAGAAGACAGAAATTTTAGAGATCGAATACTTGTTCAACTTTACCAGTTTAAACACTATACGACGATATTTTTAATCGCTCTCAATTAAAACCATTGATAATTGATCTATTAATTGACTTTTGACATTATTTCAAAATCTAAATAAGCCAAATTTAAAATTTAACAAAATAAGCTAAATCTACATTTAAATTTTCACAAAATTACGAATTATTTTGAATTTTGACAATAAGCTTCATGCTTATTGTAAAAGATTACTCTGTAAGTTTCTGAATATTAGATTTGATTAGATACATTTTTCATGACATTTTGGTAAAGGCAAAGAAAAAATACTTTAATGAGGTTCAGCAAATGAGAAACATGGTATGAGAATTCGGCTGATAAATGTTGTACAAGATATTAAAAAACCGTTGAAGAAAACTATAATAAATAATAATGTTACTAAAAAATAGAGGACAAAAGAGGACATTTAAGGAAGAAAAGAGTAAAAAAGATCCCGACTAAAAAAGAGGACATGTACTCTTTAAAAGAGACATTCTGGTCACCCTAGGTACAAGGTAAACGAAATACAAACCTACAAAACAAAAATGCATAATGGATTAATCAATTCAATTGTTTCGTTCCATATTATTTCAATTTGTTCAGTTTCTTTTCAGTTTGTTTTCAATGAAATAAAATTTAAATATAATAAATTCATAATAAATTTTAAAAAGAATTTTAAATTCTTAAAATAAAAAAATAAAATGATTATTGTATATTATTATTAAACTTCAATTTTATCAGTCATAAACTTGTAAAAATAATTTTTCGTATAACAAAAATCGAATTGAAATTTATCATACCCTATAACCGTGCACCGTGTACGTAATGTAAACACTGTAATCTGTAATAAACATAAACAAACATTTTTTTTTTTTTTTGTTTGTTTTGCAAAAGGTGAATGTGAATGTGAACTGTGAACTTACATATCAAAATTCAAAAATTATCACATTATCACATATGATGATATGCGTATTGAATTGCGTTTACGTACCATATGATGCGATACGGTACGCGATATAATCATAAGAAGTAGGAAGAAGAAACATGACACATGATGACAATTTTAATTTTTATTAAGTTCTAAAAATTTATTGTTATTCGTTACAATTTGATGCTCGTCTATTATCTATTTTTTATTTAACATTAATGATGGTGATGATTATTTTTTAAATTTGGATCGTTTTAATTTTAATCTATATTCAAAATTATAGTGCATAGCAAAATTTTGATAATATCGTAAGTAAAAATTTATTTTTCATTTTCACATTTATCAGAATTTTAAATATATTATGTATTATATTTAGATTTTGTATAGTCATTCACACTACAAGGGAACTGAGAAGAAAATTTTTTTGAAAAAAATGTCATTTCGTCATTTAATTGAACCAGAATGTGGAAACATAAATCCACTGATGCAATTTGGTAACCAATTAACAAAGGATGTATCATTTAAAGATGATGGATTATCTCATAGATATGATAGACATCATATTGATCCAATTGAATCAACAACAAAAGAATTTCAGGAAAATGAATTAGTTAATGAGTTTCTTGGACAGGCAACTATGCCACCTGATGTGAGTTTTTTCCTTTTTTTTTTTTTTTATTGAATTTTGTGTGTACGTGTTTTAGTAGAATAACAATAAAAAAAAAACAAACATTTGTATTTTAGACATTTCAAATGGATGCATTATTACATGAAATGCGAATGATTGAATCGCGGGATTTTCAATCACCAGTTGTTAATGCTCCAAGAGTAATTGACGAAGTTACAAATAATTCTGAATGGGCTAAAGAATTTCTAAAAAATGATACAAGTTTAGATGAACCATCTGCATTAATAAATGAACTACCCCTACAATTGGAAAACGAATCCACAGTAGCTGATGTAACCTAATACATATTAATTAAATATTTAATTTCTAATTTTCGAACATTTTTAGTTTTGGGAATCACAATCACCAATACAATCTCAATATTCGCCGATATCAAAAGAAGCTTTATGTAATTCGAATTTTACTTCTCAGCAAATTTCTTTTATAAGAGAAGCATTTATTAGAGATCAAGAAATCATCACACATAAAACCAACGAACCAACACTTGCTTCTGTCACTAATTCTGATAAAGTATTATTTTAATAAATTTTCATACATGCCAGATAATTTATTACACATTTAATATATTAATAGCTTGTAAATTTGGATGAAGAAGCAACTAATCGATTATTGGGGAAACCATCAGAGCATCAAGATTCTATTTTAGATGGAAAAGAACTGTCATTATATGATGATTGGGTTAATGATTTTCCAAAAAGTGCTGCAGAAGAAAGTATAGAACATAATTTATTTTTTATAAATAAATTAAACAATTTTATAAACTAATAAATATTTTTAGCTCAAAAAACAGCTGAATATAATCAGAGGTTCTGGGATAATTTACAAGAGGAATGGAAAAAACTTTCAGAGGAAAATAACATGGATACTCCATGGTTATCTGAATTTACAAATTATTATGATCCTTACAAAGTACGATAAAAAATAATTTGCGATTCTAAGTTATATTGATATTATTGTTTTGTTTTAGGAATATACATTCACTGAAGAGAATCCAATGCTAAATGACAATGAAGCTTTGAAAAAGGGTAAATTATTTTTAGAAAAAGGAGACATTCCAAATGCTGTTTTATGTTTTGAAGCAGCTGTAAAACAGGAATCTGAAAATTCTGAAGCATGGGAATTACTTGGTATATCACAAGCAGAAAATGAAATGGTAATTTTATTTGTTAATTTTGGTTTTTGTATTATTCCAAATTTGAATTATTATTGATTTTTTATCTTCATAGGATCCACATGCTATTGCTGCTATGAAAAAATCTTTAGAACTTAATCCTGATAATATGAAAGTACTAATGGCTTTAGCTGTTTCATATACAAATGAAAGTTTACAAAGTCAAGCATTAAAAATGTTGATATCATGGTTAGAGTATAATCCAAAATATTCAAACTTAGTTAAAAAGAAATTCCCTAAAGATTCAGATGAATCAAAAATTTTAACAAACTCATTAATTAATCGACTTGAATTAAAAGAAATTCAAGATTTATTTTTGGAAGCAGTAAAACAAAATCCAAATGATGTTGATCCTGATATTCAAGAAGCGTTAGGTGTATTATTTACATTATCATCTGAATATGATAAGGCTGTTGACTGTTTTAAAGCTGCATTACAAGTACGGCCAGATAATGCTAAAGTATGGAATCGTTTAGGAGCAAGTCTTGCAAATGGTAATCGATCAGTGGAAGCAGTTGAAGCATATCAGCGTGCATTAGAAATTGCTCCTGGTTTTATTAGAGCTCGTTATAATGTCGGAATTGTTTGTATGAATCTTAAAGCTTATAAGGAAGCTGTTGAACATTTATTGGCTGCATTAAATTTACAAGCAACATCGTCTTTAAGATCTGGTATAGATCAAAAAGTATCAGAAACAAATCAAATGTCTGATACCATTTGGAGTACGTTGAGAATGGTTATATCATTAATGGGTAAATTTGATTTACAAAATGCAATTAATGCAAGGGATCTAGATACATTAAATAAAGTCTTTGGTGATGGGAATGAAGATGTCAATGAATCAAATTGATACAACCGATACAATTATGTATAAAATGCAATAAATAATTATATGTAAAATAAATAACAAAATAGGGAAGACTGGTAATATATATTTTGATACAATAAAATTTTGGTTGAAAATTGCAGATTTTGGTTATTATTACACTGAATGTCACCTGAATTCACAAAAATTTTTCCTCACTTTATTATAAAGATATTGGTTTGGATTTGAAGTAGTAATTTGGATTTTACTTACAGGGTTAAATTTTGTTTTATAAACATTTTGTACATATTTGGTTTGGCTTAGGTACATATTTGTAATTCCATATGTTAATGTTTACATGATCTCAGTCAGATCTCAAACTAATTAAACATTTTCACTATTTTCAGTTCAGCATTCAGCAAGCATTACTACTTAACTCTATTCTAGCACTCTACTACACATTCTATCGTTTTTTGTTTCTTTATTTCCATTTTTCTTTTAGTCAATTGTATCAAATCAATCGTGTACATGCATGATTTCACAATAATTCACATTATCAATCGTAGTCTTTTATGTTGTAATTTTATGTTTTGTTTGCCGAGTTTTTCTGCCTCTTTTTAACCAAATTTAATTCATATAAATTGACCGCTGACATGAACAGTTTTTATCTATAATTTTTATAACTGAAGTATGTGTATGTACATATGTATATGTTGAATGTTGATACTGAACATTCAAATGCTAAAAAAAATCAGTTAATAAACATAATTCACATTAAATTGAAATAAAAAAAAAATAATTTATTGAAAACAATACAATTTCGGGAAATTAAAAATTAATAGTAGATTTAAATAATTACAAAGTAATCCGATTTGAATACGTAATAATAGTAGATCTATTTTATATATATGTATATAGTAGGGTGGCACTGGTAACATTGACATGTCAAATGAATTTGCCTAGTCTAATAGGAAATTTAAGGTTTTAAACGCAGTTCGTCGCGAATTTTGCTCATTGTTAGAGGTGCTCCTCTTTTTTTTTGTTTTTTGGTTATAATACAAAAAATATATAGTTTTTTTTTGAGCTTCTATTATTTATAACATAAAAATACATTATATTTTTTTTAACAAAAATAAAAAAGAAATAAATAAAAATTTTTTATAATAAATTATTGAACCTATATACATTTTTTTTTTTTTATAATATATATATAATTATAATAATAATAATTTATATATATATATATTATACAAATATACATATCTATTATATTCGATAATATTTTTTCATCGGTTATACAAAAAAAAAAAGTGTAAATTTTCGCGCTTTCGTTTATAAATAAATTTATAATAATAATAAATATACTTACAAATTTTTGACAGTGATTATATATATAAATATATATATTTTTTTTTTGCTGTTAAATGGTAAATCTTGTGAATTTTTAAGAGAAAACAAAAATTAAAATCATATAAGAATATTTATATATATATACGTACGACGATATACGATACAAGCATTCTCTTTTCATCATTTTGTCATCATCAAAAAAAAAAAATTTTTTTTTTTTTTTTACCATTTTTGGATACATGTACATACATTTAAATAACTAAAAAAAAAAAAAATATATATATATATATACAAAATATATAAATATAAATTTTCAAATTATATTATACATTTTTAAGTTTAAATAAGTGAGTTTTAATTTATTATAAAATATTTTTTTTATATTAAAAATAAATAATAATAATAACAACAGTATAAATAATACTAACAATAGTATTAACATAGCTAATTATGCAGTTTTTATTATTATTTTTTTTTTGCTTGTTAAAATGACAGTTTAATATTGCATGTGAAATGCATTCGAAAAAATCATAATAAAAAAATTTATTAAAAATACATAAATTTCAAGTACCCTACATAAAATTATTACTATTATTGTTAAATTTAAATTTTGTGACGTATACATTTTATTTATCTGTTTGTAATATAAAAAGAATGAATTGTATTGCACATTACTGAATTAACAAAAATATTACTAATAGGACTAATAATATACAACTTAAAAAAAGAATAAAAATAAAAAAAAAACTAGCAAATGATGAATCAGTGGCATTCTTAATTATTATTTTTAAGTGTCAAAGTAATATTCACGTACATATACATATAAATAAATATGCATGCACAATTAAATAAAATGCTGTTTTGCTATAATTTATTTTAAAAATATTTTATTTATATTTTTTCATTATTCAGGTGTGCATCTATTGTTTATGCATTAATATGCACATATTTTTGTTAAATTCTCGTTAATTTTGAGGAAATCAAAAAAAAAAAGAAAGAATCATTTTTGATGGTCTACAAAAATTAAGTATCAAAATTCAAAATTCTAATAAGAATTTCATTGAAGCAAAAAAAAAATTTTAATCAAAAAAATTTAATTCATTATTTGTTTATTTAACAATACAGATACATAATTGAATTTGACATAAATTCCATGACTTATCATTATCATAATCAATGTTAAAAAAATTGAATGCACTTTATGTTATAAATCAGTACAATAATTGATGTGCATTATTTATAATCATATGTATATATATGTATTTATGAAAATAATTTTTAATTTTTTATTTATGTTTTAAGGTTATGTTTATTTGATCAAATTAAAAAAAAAAAAATAATAATAATGAAAACAATATAGAAAAAAAAATGCTTTAATTTAAACAAAAAAATCGTTGTGGGTGGAAAGATAAAAAAGCCAACAAAAAAAAAAAAGGAAGACAAAACATCATGTAGATACGCATATTTCGTATGAATATGTATGGTGCATATTACAAATTTTTATTTTGCAATAAATCATTCTACTTATACCTAAATCCTAAATGTAATGCTTAACAACGCTATTTTTAGTATATATATACATTCAGATATATAAAATTATAAATACACAAAATAATTTATTTATCATATTTGAATTTATTGCAGTCAAAATTTCTTCGAAAAAAAAAAATCAACATTAATTGCTTGCAAAAATGTTCAATATCTTTATTATTATCAATTTAACTTAAGTTTTTAATTTTCTGCCCATACAATATTAAAGGAAAATATTTTGTGTTTTATATCCTTTCACACTTTTGCTTCATTTAAAAAAAAAAAATAAAAAAAAATACCTATGTATTAGAAAAATAAATTTTTAAGTCTTACGATATTAAAAAATTTTAAATTTCATCGATAAGAAATGAATGAAAAAATTACATACCCATACCTATACATATATATTTATACGTAAACTATACTTACGTTGTGTATGCACATTAAAAATATTAATCTTCATGAACAAATCGATAACTGTTGATATCAGTTAGTACAATCAGTAACCATGAATTAAATATTTTTGCTTTATAAAAACATTTACATTTTTCAGAATCTTATTAACAAAATTAGAAATGACCACATTATTTATTATATTCTATAATATGTTTGTATATATATATATATATACAAAAGTTAGTCTTATCTCATGTTATATTATAACAAATAATTATGTACATACATAGTGTATATAATGGTACATATATAAATTATTATTATATTGTACAAAATTTTCATACTATGTATATACTATATATAACATATTATGTACATATAATGTACTCCCATACAATTCGATATCAAAAATGTAACTTCCGTTTTTTATTAAAGCTTCTTTTTCTTTCTTAAATAGCTTATCTATATGTACGCACTCAACTCCATATATGGAATTTGTACAATACATATACATACATATAATTCAATATTTTTTAATTATTGTTTTAAAAATCTAATAATTATTATTTATTTTTATTTTTTTCAATATTTATTGTTTAATACTCGTTATTTTGTATTAATATAATTTTTTTATTTAATTTTTTTTTTTTTTTTATATTGATTTTAATTTGTTCTATACAAAAATCTAAAATAAAAATCAATTTTACAATTTATCTAAAGATTCAATACGTATCCTTACATTAAATAGTTAATTATTTTGACTAATATCATTTTTCGCGTGATTAATCAGATACTCAAAAAATGAAATAATATGATTAATAATAAAATAATAAGAATTAACGAAAAAAATAAAAAAAAATAAAAAAAATTATTCAAAAATAAATTTAATAGAATTAAATTAGCTTTATTTAAGAAACTTACATGATAAAAATGCAATATTTAATTAAACATCGAAATTATCAAATTTAAATAATTTTTAATTTATTTCTGTATACAGCATTTTACAAGAACCACGCATCATTTGATTCATATGTATTTGATTGTTTTTCAAATTAAAATTCACAAGTCGTTTTAATTCTTAAATTAATTTTCTATCATATTGACTTTTGTTTTTTAAATTTCTTATTTATTTATTTATTTTTTTTTTAACTAATTGATTTTTTTTTTAAATAATTTATTTAAAAAATAACTGACAATATTTAAAATTTTTGTCAGTTGAAAATAAATTTCTATTACTGTATATTTATTTTTTATGTTGAATTGTACTAACCAAAAAAAAAAAAAATTCTATAAATATAATTTCATTATAAAACTAACACTGTGATTTTAATTTTTTTTTTTTATTTTATTTTTATTTTTTAAATTAAAATTAAAAAGAAACAATATTTTCATTTTCTTTACAGGTCATTATTTTTATGTTCATATAAGATATCATTTATTATAAATACTGTAAATAAAAGTATTTACTGTATATTTGAATATATATATATAATATACTATATATACAAAATACTAAATTTAAATATTTTTTAATAATTTAATACAAAAAAAAACAAAAAAAATACATAAATTTAAAAACAAAAAATTAATAATAATAAGTAATTATTTAGAAAAAAATTAAAAAAAAAAATAATAAAAAAAAATAAAAAACTAATAATAATAAAATAATTAAAAATAAAATTTTAAAAAAATGTCATTTCGTGTTGTACGAAGTTCAAAATTTCGTCATGTTTATGGTCAAGCATTAAAACGTGAACAATGTTATGATAATATACGAGTATCAAAAAGTAGCTGGGATTCAACATTTTGTGCTGTTAATCCAAAATTTTTAGCAATTATCGTTGAATCAGCTGGTGGTGGAGCATTCATTGTTTTACCACATCATAAGGTAAATTAAGTAGGTTAGTAATTAATAAATACTAAATATAATTTAAGAATAAATAATTTAAAAAAATAAAATAAAATAATAAAATCCTATTTACATTTAAATCCATCTCAAAAGCAAAAAACAAAAAAAAATTTAATTACCTTATATACTAAATTTCAAATCATAATTTTTCATATTTTAAAAATCTTTCAGTTACAAATATTTAAAATATTTAATATTTTTTCTAGAAAATTTACATAACACAAAATAAATTTTTAGAAAAAAAAAAAAAAAAAAAATTTCTTTTTCTGTTTACAATTTAAAAACGCCACAAATACAAATGTATACACACCATTGATCATTTCACGTGTATGAAGATTAATAACATTTTTGTACTGGTACACGCATACACGTACAAATTTGTTAGAATTTTTAAATTTTCATTAAAAATTTTTTATTTTTTTTATTTTTTGAAAACATTTTAAATAATGCAAATAAACAAACAAAAAAAAAAAATTATTAAATCAATAACTATGAAAAAATAAATTTTTCTTTGAAAAAAAAAAAATACAAATTTGCAATGAATAAGAAAAAAGGCGGCGATATTTTTGTTATCCATTTTTCCGTTAGATGATTTTTACTTTTCATTTTCGACCTTGTTAATTGGTTTCTTTTTTTTCTATTTAATTTATTTCACTTTTTTTTTTAAAGATTTTTTTTTCTTGCCTAAGAAAAATTCAAAAAATACGTTCCAAAAAATGAAAATATCTATATTTACATGCACACAGATATGTACTAAATTAAATGTATATAAATTAAGAAATCTGTATATATATATATATGTACGTATATATTTTTTAAAACGCGCAATATATAAATACTTTAAGAAAATTTTTGAGAAAAAAAAAATTATTTTTTTCTTAACACATATTTTAAGTGTTTATGTGTTAGACCATAAACTTTTTTATATTTTCATCTGCCTATAATTTTTTTTTTTTTTTTTTTTTTTTTAAGAAACAAAATAATTTTAATTCAAAATTTTAACATGACCTTTTAAATTTTTCATATTTTCGTACAAACATACGTAATTGGATGTATATTTATGTATATATAAAATCATTAAAATATGTCATATAATACATATATTAAAGATTTAATAAATATGTGTACATTCACGTGTAAATAAATTTTGTAAAACAAAATTAAAATTCGTGTATTCACCTTCATAATAGACCATTTTCTTTTTCCTTTTTTTTTTGTTTTTTTAAATTTAAGCCGTTTATTTTGAAAGTAGGACAAGTGAAAAATTTTCTAAATCAAAATTTTCACATGAATCACATTATAAGCATATAAATGTCCTTTGTTATTTAAAAAAGCATTAAATATTAAAAATTTAAAAATTTATAAATTTCATAGAATTCAAAATTTTCTTTTCGCATAACATATAAAGATTATGGAAAATTATAAATTGAAAATTTGAAATATTTTAGAATTTTTTAATAATGAACTTGTACCACTTTCAAAATAAACGGTTTATAATATTTAAATAGAAATGAAAAGAGAAAAGAAAAAAAAAATTTTTTTGTTTTATTAATTTTTTTTTTTTTTTTCGTATTTTCTTAACAAATAAATATTACATGTTTTCCATTTAATTAGTGATAATAATTTGTTTAATATCTAATACATATGTATATATACGCCATACGTTTTAAGTAAATATGTGTAATTCTTTACACACATATACCTACGTCTATATATATATGTTAGATTATATTATTAGCATTCTTAATAAATGTTTATTTGTAAAACAAAATAAAAAAAAAATAATTCGAAATATTATTAACGTATTAAATACATATACATAATGGATATTACAATGTGTGAAAATTATTACAATTTGTTCTAAATTATTATTTTTAAAAATTTTTATATATTTTCGTTACATTTTTCTTTCTTGCTTTAATTTTATATTTGAAAAATATTTTTTTTTTTTTTAAAGGAAAAATAAAAAGTTTTGAAAATAAAATATATGTATATTTTGTTTAATTATTAGACGATAAAATGTATGAAGCATGTCAATTTGTTATAGTCCATATTTATATTTTTATGAATTCTTTTTAATTTTTTTTTTTTTTTTTTTTTAATATTTTATTGAATTGCCTTCTTGTAACGTACAAGTTATTTAAATATAAATTCATATATATTCAGAAAATACAAATCAAATACCATTATGTATTTTTACTACACATTTAAATATTGTGTACAAGTATAAAATTTTCATTTTAATTTGTTTATTAACGATAGATATCCTAATATACAAATTTTAAATATATTTATGTATATATATATATGTGCATGAGAATATGATCATTTTTATTGTTTAATACACATATGCACAATATTTACATAATTGAATTAATTTTAAAAATAGATTTTAATTATATATACATATTTAATGTATAGATGGTACCTATACATTTTCTACAAAATAATATGTATGCATGCACCTTTAATTTGTACCACTTTTAATTTTATTTAATATTGTACAATAAGGTGTATAAAATTTGTATACAAATTAATTTATTTATACTTTGTCTATTAATTCGATGCAGTTAAGACTTTATGGAAATTACATAAATTAGTATCATTTAATGTCGCTGTATATTGATAATAAAAAAAAAAAAAAAAAAAAAAATTCATCTCGTATTATATGATAACTTTATACAGATTGTGGTAACATTGCTCGTGAGATGATCTTATTAGAAGGCTTAATTGCATCAAATTAATAGATAGACTATAGTTACATTTGTTACATTTAAAATATTTTTTTTTTCCATGTATATGTACATAATTTATGTTGTATACAAATTTTCATATGAATTTACCAATTAGTACAAGTACTAAAAAAATATTATGATACTAATTTTGGCAAAAAATAAAAATATAATATATATATAAAATTTTTTTTTTTATTTATTTTTAGTTAAACATTTTTAATAATAATAATAATAATAATGATGATGATGACGAATAATTTTAATTATAAATTGTATATAATTATATATATATAGTATATATTTTTTTTTTAAATTTTAATTTAAATTTTGTTTATGATTAATTAAAATTGTGACTTTAAAAAAATGACTAGTCATTTGAAATGATCCATGTACATTTTAAATACATAATGATACATTTTATTATATCAGGATATTTTTACATGATGATATATTTCATGTACATACATATATATATACATTTGTATTAATATCATTTATGTTATTTTGTATGTAATTTTTGCATTTATTTTTATATATGTATACAAAATAAATTATTTCAGAAAAATAAAATAAAAAATAAAATAAAAATTAAAATAAAATAAAACATATGAAAATCATTTTTGCCAAAATATTTATTTTATATTAATTAAAATTTTTATTTTATATTGTTTGAAAAAAAATTTTTTTTGTTTGAAGGATATGTATAATTAATCTATTATACATACATACATACATGTTTGGTATCACACATGGGCCTTTTTGGTTTTTAAGTGTACTTACTTGGGAATGAGCGGGCGGCTACCTCTACCTATCTATTATACACATTAATGTACATCATATACGATTAATAAAATTTCAATTGATTTATTATTGATTAATGAAAATCATATATATAAACGAAATGATGAAATACATTTGCATTGTTTATGTATAATTTACCACGTGCTTCCTTTTTGGAATACAATAATTTTATTTACATTTACTTTTAAAACAAAAAAACTTCAAATTAAATGAAATTTCAAAAATATCCAAAATTACCATTCATAACTGGTAAATTATTTGTTGAGTGAATGATGTATTTATAATTTAATCAAATCATCCTAGTTAAATTGATTTATTATTAACATCCGTTATTTGAATATAATTAATTGCAATTTCATCTTGATTACATTAAAATTAAAATGAATTTGTTTACTATTAATTTTTATTAATAACGAAGAATCGTGAAGGAATGTGTTTCAAACGAATATTACTACACACACGTTTGTTTTTTTTTTTTTTTTTTAATATTTATTTTCCTTTTAATGGTTTTAAAAAAAAAAAAAAAAAAATTGTTTTTAATTTTTTATTTTTTTCTTTTTAGCTTTAATAAAATCATACATAACACATACATATACGTATGTCTGTACGTATATGTGCAAAGGCAAATAACTAAAAAAAAAAAAATGAAAAACAACAAAAAATGAAGCAAACAAAAAAAAAACAAAAAAGAAAAATAAAAGAAAAGAAGAAAATACGTTCTTAAGAGAAAAATAATTAGGAAAAAATATATATATACATACATATATTTTAAAATAGTTGCACGAATGACTCAGTTTTACAAAAATAATTTTTTCTTCATTCAATTTTGTTTTGAATTTTTGAATTGAATTAAAAACTATAACAAATGTATATATTATATGCATATATATATATACATATATACATACAACAGCCTATAAACATACATTTATGTATGTTCGCATATGTGTGTAATATATGTAGGTATAGCATAAAAATTCAATTATAATATTTTAATTTTCTATTAAAAATAGAAAATAACAAATTTTTTCTTCTTACCCCCTTAAATTCATTCATTATTTATTTAATTTTATTTATTTATTTTTTTTTTTATCAAGTTATAAAATTTTCATAATTTTTATATTTAAAAATATGTACATATATACAAATTATATATATACTGTATTACACATAACAAATAAAATACAATGTTTATTCAAAAAAGAAAGAAAAATTAATTTTCTATATATAAAATATTTTTATATTAGAAAATAAATTGTGACTACCTACAATTTTTATAATAAATATTTTAAAAATCTAATTACGAAAAAAACAACAATAAAAAAAAAATAATCAAATATGTATGTTTAAATAAAACAAATAAATTAGCAATAATTAATGTATAAGACTATAGATCCTATTTAAAGGTGAAATAGTATTAATTACATGCATATGTACATACGTATTACATGTATGTATGTATAACAAGAGATTACGCAGCAAATTATTTTTGTGTTTAATAATGTAATTAAAAATTTTCTATTAGCATTTTTTTTTTCATTTAGAAAGATTTTCTTTTTAATTTTCTAATTTTCTTAATTTTTTTTTTTTAAACATTAAATATACGTTTTCATACATACCAATACTACGCAGACAAACAATATACGAAAAAACAAAAAAAACCGTTTTTGTTTTTTTTTTTTTTTGTTCAATTTTGAAATTAATAGTAAGTGAGATAATATTGCTTTTTAGCACTTCGCTTATTCATTCTTTCAGCTATAGATTCTCAGATTCTATTCAAAATTCTATAGGCATTAATTTTGTTTTTTTTTTTTTTTTTTTTTTCTGTAAAATAAAAACAGAAAAAAAATTTTTTTTTTTATTTTTTCTATAGCTTTTTGTACATCATACGTACATATTTTATTTTATTTTTTGAAAATACACGCACAAAAAACAAAAAACCAAAAAAAAAAAGAAATGTGAAAAACAAAAAACGATTGAACGAATAAAATTTCGTTTGCAAAAATTTTGTTTTAAAATTAAACCAAAGACTACAAAATAAAAATCAAAAAAAAAACATAAAAAAAAAAAACAAAATGTACAAATTTCACATCAAGGAATAATGAAAAAAAGAAAAAAAAAATTAATGTGTGAGAGTGAGAGTGGTTGGTTTATTCACACAAAAATTGGCAAATAGCCATTAGATTTCATGAAGCAAAATACTAAAAAAAGAATAATGTATTATATATGTTGTACATGTGTATGTACATTTTTTTTTTTTTTACTTTTTAATTATGGAAAATTTAAAAATAGGACGAAGATAACTTTCTTCAGTCATCTGTTCTAATTTAAGATACAATTTATCGAGATTTCAATCCTATTTTGGATTTTGAAAATGCGCGTATTTGAAATTTTGATTATTTTGTTGTTGCAACTGTTGTTGTTGCTGTTTTTTTTTTTTTTAATTTGATTATAGTATTTTGTAGTTGTTTTTCTGTTTTTGTTTTTTTGGTTATTTGCTCTATACATATATGTACAGTAATTGTTGTATATATAATGTATATGTGAATTTGAAAAGATATATGTAAAAAGTGTTTGGTATGTGTATTGCAAATTGTGTCAATAAGGAATTTTTTGAAAATTTTCAGTTGAACTATGAATGTATATTTTTAATGATGAAACAAAAACAAAAACAAAAAAAAAAATTATTACATTTTAATACATCATACATTACATCTATCCATAATAGATGGATTATGTATACATAAATGTGTATATATATACACATGTATTTGTTACTTATTCAACATAGTACATTTGTAATTCAATGTACCTGTTTAAATATCTATAATCTATTTAGGTGATGAATGCTATTAAAAAAAAAAATTTATTTCTTTTTTTTTTTTTTGTATAACTTCTTGTTAAAACATAGTCAAAGTCACATTATTTATGCATAATGTACATATATTGCAATTATTAATATTCACAATAAATCACAGAATTTTTTTTTTTTTTTTTTTTTTTTTTTTTTTTTTGTATTTTAATTATTTATTAATTTTTGAATATTGCGCATATATGTTAATTTGAAAAAAATAATTTTCACATAATAAAAAATTTTTTATAGAAAATATTTTATGATGATATATATGTATATATATAAGTAAACGAAATACACCTACTTTAAATACATATACATACATTTTTTTTTCATGATTTGTACAAGAATTATTATAACATTTCAAAAAAAAAAATAATAATAATAATAATAATGTATGTATGGTATATGGATTTTTTATGCATACATAAATTTTATATTCTGTATAATATATACTATATATATGCATTAAATTAATGTATGTAGGTAAATCATCCATAAGTAAGATTAATTTTAGTTTGTTATTTTCATTTTATATATAAAATTTATTTATTTATTTATTATTTTTTTTTTTTTCTATTTAAATACGTGACTTTAAAATGTCATATGCACCATGCAATAAAATATAATAGATATATATATAAACATGATTTTTTTTTTTTTTTTTTTTGTTTTTTTTTAAATTTAAAATTGCACATTCTTATAAATGACTTATTATTGCACTTAATGCTCTTTTCATTGTGATCATTATTATTATTTTTATTAATTGACCTTCATACACAGAAATTTATTAATGTTACCATATGTACGTTACTGACATTAATGTATGAACTTTTTTTTTTTTTTTTCATCTTCAATTCTTTTCTTTTAATTATTGTTTATTGTTATTATTATCATTAGGTTTTTTTTTTTTTTTTGAATTTAAATATACCTATATAATAAGATTATTTAGAAGATTTAAAAATAAGTTTACAAAAAAACATGTTGAATATTTATTTGATATATTTATTGTATATGTATTAATATAATTTGTTTATTTTTTTTTTTTTTAAATTTATTTATTGAAAATCTGTTAGGTTGGACGAATTGCAGCAGATCATCCATTAGTTGGAGGGCACAAAGGACCAGTACTAGATATAGCATGGTGTCCGCACAATGATAATGTAATTGCATCAGGTTCTGAAGATTGTGTTGTTAAAGTTTGGCAAATACCAGATGGTGGTCTATCACGAACATTAACTGAACCAGTTGTTGATTTAGTATTCCATCAGAGACGTGTAGGCTTAGTATTATGGCATCCATCTGCATTAAATATACTCCTTACAGCTGGTTCTGATAATCAAGTTAGTATTTAAATTAAATAAAAAAATATAAAGATATTTATATATGTATTTTATTCGTGAATATTCTAAATAATAATATTCTATATAGGTAGTAATATGGAATGTCGGAACTGGAGAAATTTTAGTTCATATCGATTGCCATCCAGATATCATTTATAGTGCATGTTGGAATTGGGATGGTTCAAAATTGGTAACAACATGTAAAGATAAAAAAATTCGAATGATTGATCCTAGAACTGGAGAAGTTGAAAGTGAAGCATTATGTCACGAAGGCTCAAAAGCAACAAGAGCAATATTTTTAAGGCATGGTCTTGTATTTACAACTGGTTTTAATAGAGCATCAGAACGACAATATTCTTTAAGAGCGCCGGACGCACTTAATGAACCAATTGTTATGGTTGAATTGGATACATCGAATGGTGTAATGTTTCCGTTATACGATCCTGACACAAATTTAGTTTATCTATGTGGTAAAGGTGATTCCGTCATAAGATATTTTGAGGTATATAATAATTTAAATATTTTACTTCATTTATTTTTATTTTTATTATTAATAATTATATTTAAACTATATTAATTTTTATAAAATTTATAATAGATAACACCAGAACCACCATTTGTTCACTATATTAATACATTTCAAACACCAGATCCACAACGTGGTATTGGTATGATGCCAAAACGTGGTTGCGATGTAACTACATGTGAAATAGCTAAATTTTATCGTTTAAATAATAATGGTTTATGTCAAGTAATATCCATGACTGTACCAAGAAAATCAGATCTCTTTCAAGAGGATTTATATCCAGATACTTTATCTGATGATCCAGCACAAACAGCCGAAGAATGGATAGCTGGAAATGATGCTGATCCAGTTTTGGTATCACTTAAAGTAAGTTAAAATATGTTATTCAAAAAATAATAAAAACTACAAAAAAAAAAAAAAAAAAAAGAAAAAATTTACAAATTTAAAAATAAATATGAATGCAAAAAGATTTTATAAAAGAAGAAAATCCGATTACAAATAAAATTGTAAAGTTCACCAATTTGTAAAATTTTTCTTAACAATCTATTAATTTTTATTGGAGTTTGTTTAAAATTTGATGCAAAGATTGCGTGTAATTATTTTAATTTAAACAATCAAAATCAATGCAAAATATAAATTGTAATTAAAAAATAAAATACAAAATTAAATTTATGCGTGTCAAGCAAAAAATAATAAATAACTATTTTAATACAGTGAATACTTTACTATTATTTGTGTTTGTTTTTTCTTCTTGTTATGCTTTTTTGGTTTTGCTTTTTTTTTTAAAATTATCATTTAATTGAAAATGATAAATTTTATTTAATGTGATATACATATAAACAATCATGGAATAAACATTTAATAATATCATATTGTTATTTTGTGTGTTGTAAATAATAGCACGGTTTGTTTAGTTATAAGTTATATATAATAAAGTAACAGTAATTCTAAACCACCTAAAAAAGGATCGTGTTTCTATTGTACAGGGTGGCTATGTATCACAATCAGCTAATAAAGCATTATCAGTTACGAAAAAATCAAATATATTAGATAAAATCCCACCAAAACGACCGAAAACGACTGGAGTATCATCGATGAGTATAAATGCAAACAATAATGATGTTAATCCAGTTGAAGGAATAACTGTACGTAAATTATTGTTTTTTATTTTATTTTCATTAATATTATTTTTTTCTTTTATATAAATTATTAATTTTATTTTTATCTAATTTTATTCTTTCTTCTGAAAAAAAAAAAATAATAATAATAATAATAATAATAATCAGGAAAAGGATTTGAAAGATATTAGAGACGAAATAAGAAAATTGAAAGCAATTATTGTTAAACATGAAAATCGTATACGTGCTTTGGAAGCATTAAGGACACAAGGTGATGATGAGACTGATTTAGGAGGTAGTGGTGGTGATACATCAGCAACATCAAAAATAGCATCATCAGCAACAGCAGTAGGTAGTAAAGATAAAGATACAGAAAATATATCACCAGGTAATAATGATGGACATACAAATTTAGCTCCAGATGAAGTGTAAAAAATTATAATTAATAATATTATTAATAATAAAAAAAATTTCTATGTATATATATCTATACATATACATATATACTTATATTTATATATATAAAGTAAACAAAGTTTTTTTTTTTTTTTTTATTATTTTATTCTTATATTATTAATTTAAATTATTTGTTCTTTTTCTTTTTCTTCTAAACTAAAAAGAAAACAATAAATTAGTTTAAAAAAAAAAAAAAAACAAAACAAAACAAAAGATAACAATAATGTTTAAAAAAAGAAAAGTTTTTTGAGTATTTTTTTTTTTTTTTGTATCTATATGCATTATGTATTTTATGCAAATTATGGCAATAGTTAAAAAAACTAAATAAATAAAAACTAAGAAATACTAAGGAACAAATAATTAAAAATTTAATAAAAAAAAAATAATAATAATATTAATAATGATAATTCTCAAAGTCAAAATGCAAAACAAAAAGCGAAAGCTAATCGGTTGGTATATCAAATTTTGTTGTTACATTATATGCATTTAGTATTAATTTTTCTTTAAAAAATAAATAATAATTATGAAAATAAAAAAAAAAAAAAAACATATATATATATTCATAATGTGCTATTAATTATGATATATTGCTTCTTGTGCCTTAAACAACAAACAAACAAAGAAAAAAAAAATAAATAGAAAATAATTAGAAAAAGAAATATTTAATTACAAATTTAATTGACCTCTCTAAATAAGCTGAAAGTTATTTATAATTATTACTTAGAAAACAAATAAAAAACAAAAAGATTTGAAGCGAGAAAACATTTTATTAAGTTTTTTTTTTTTCTTTTATTTTATTTTACGGTATTTATTTTATTTTGTACACATTTAAACACTTTTTTTAATTAATGTAATTTAATATTTTTTATGTTTTTTATTTTCATCAAAGATGCTCGTTTATTTTATAATGCAAAAGGCTATTATCATTAGACAAATAAAAAAAGAGAGAAACTTCAAATGAAATTAAAAAAAAAAGAAAAAGAATTAAAGAAACAATCATTTTATTCTATATTGATTTTTAGTTTTTGATGATTTTTTTTAATCAGCTAAGAACTAGGAAAAAATGTAAATGTAAAATTATTTAAAATCTAAAAAAAAAAAATGGTATACATACATTTTAAATTTAAACTATTCATTGGACTCATCTTATTTGTAGTTTTCTAATTTTTCAGTATCATATTGTTTTTATTCAAAATTATATTTTTCATATTATTTTATTCATCTTTTTTTTAATTTTTTTATTTTATTTTTTTATTTTTTAGTAAAGTATTTTATTTATGTATATTTTTGTATATGAATTATACAAATTATTTAAATATATTTTTGAAAGTGTAATGAAAAAAAAAAAAATAAATAAATAAAATAAAATAGAAAGTAACCAAAATTTAAAAATAAAATAATAATAAAAATTAAAAATGGAATGCAAAATTAAATTAAAAAATTTTTGCTTTTTGTTTGTGTAAGATAATTATGTGAAACAATTAAAAAAATAAAAAATAAAAATAAAATAAAACAAAGAAAATTATCAAAAATAAAAATAATTGTTAATGCGTTTTTATTCATTGAGTTTTTTGTTTTTATTTAGTTTCTTTTTTGAATTTTTCTTTTTATTTTGATTTTATGTATTAAGATTTTAAGTTTATGAATCCTATTTTCAAATACAGAGTACTAATTTATGTGCTTATAAGAATGAAATCTAATACAAATATCAATTAAATACGTATGTATTTTAATTTTAAATTTTAATATGGAAAATTAGAAAATTTAATTTTTAAATTTCTATGCTTCATATATATAATAAATGAAAATTAAGCTTTAAAATATAATATAAAAGAAATTTAATCATTTTTTATACTTACATATACAAAAATGTGTAATTCATTTTTAACCCGTCCAAATAAATAAAATAATTGAAAATAATAAATTTAATTAAATTTGTATAACCCATAGAAAATTATTTGCCAAAAAAAAAATAAATAAATAACATACGTTATTAATCTATTAATAAAATTTTTAAAAAATAAAATATAAAAAAATATATATGTATATTGATATTTAGAAAAATAAATAAAAATATCTACTTTTTAGGTATAATACGTTAAAATTAATTTTAAACAAAAAAAAAAACTTTTTGAACGAAATTTAATTAAAAATTTTATGACGAATATATAAGTTTGTGTTTTACTTTATGTTTAATTTTTGGTAACTTTTTAATCTAAAGCTATTTCTATTATAGATTTTTATAAAAATAGTAAAAACAAAAAGTTAAAAAAAAAAAATAAATAAATAAAAAACAAGTTAAAATCTTTTACAATTTATTTTGCAGTTATTTATTGAAATTAATAATTAAAACTCATAAATAGTTTCAAAATAAATAAATCATAAAAAATAAAGATAAAAAAATCCTTTATTGTAATTAATTGTTGATTAATGCATAAAATCATAAAATAATCTATCAAAAAAATCAAAAATTTACTAATAGAAAACAAAAAATGTATTAATAACATAATAATCACATTTTTTTTTTTTTTTTAAGTAACAACATATTATATAACCATACCGCCAAAATCGTAAAATAAAATATAATTTCATTTTTGGTTAATTCAAAAAAAAAAAAAATAATAATAATAATAAATTAATAGATTAATTGACTATATATAACTTAATTAGTTCTTTCTTTTCATTGAATAACTATTTAAAAATATTTTTTTATTGTATTAATGAACAAAATTTGAATATAAGATAGCATTAAAGGAAACAAATTACATATTTAAAAAGAAAATTCAATTACCTATGATTATGAACAATAAGAGAAAGTACTATATAAGTTGTAAATCGTTATACTATTTTGTAATATCTTTTTAATACAACACAAATTAATAATTAATTAATTAGAATATACTTAAAAAGGAAACAAATGCAATTTAATTTTTAAATTATGCCTCATACATATAAAAAGTTTGGTGTACATATGGTAAATATATTTAAAAAAAAAAAAAAAAAAAAACAAAAAGATGAAAAAGAAAACGAAACGAAACAAAGTAAATATTTGGTATTTTTTATTTTTTATGTCAAACTGGTCACGCAATAAAATATTTAGCTAAAATTTTTATTAAAAAAGTTTTTACACCTTCCCATGAAATTACAAACACAAAATATGTACCTTAATAAAATTTACAGGATACTCTTAACAATTGACAATTAATAATTATCTACATACTCGTGTTATAACGTGTTAATAAAATTCTATACCCTGTCTACTAATATTATGCACTTAAGGTCTTATGGAGATTACTTAAAGTGATACCATTTTATATCACTCATGAAACCTTAACCATGACCATGAGACCTTAAGTACATAATATTAGTAGACAGAGTATATAGTGTTGGAAAAATACTTTTTAAAATGTATGCATGTACTTTGGATAATTTTATTTTGACCAAAGTGCAATAATTTATAAAATAGATATTATTGTACATATTAAATGAAAAATATAATAAACATTTTACTCATCACAGGTTATTGGTTTTTTGTGATACCTTAAATTTACAAAAACAAATGAAATTCATTTTTGCTTTTAGTAAACTTTTATTTTAAGTCACGTATTAAAATATTCTACTTCTTTCTTTATTTTTTGAAAATACATAATACAGATTTAGAATTAATTTTAACCCTATATATTTATTGATTTACATTTTTGTTTTCTTATAACACTCATTACATTTTATAATAAAAAAAAAAATGAAAAATATTTTTTCTTCCTAAGTTTATTAATTTGTTTCTTTTTTGTTTTTAACTTAAAAAAATAAAATCTATTTTTTTTTTTTTTTTAATTTTAACTCAAAGAGAAAAAAAATTGGACAATTCTTTTTATTTCTTAAAAATTATAAAAGGAGAAATTCAACATGTACTACCCATACATTATTCCATTTTTCGGTTAATTTCAATTCATATAACCTTAATTAAAAATTTAAAAAAAAAAAAAAATTGGAAACAAAAAAAAAATTTTTTTTATTTATACACTATTTAAAAATACTAATTATTTAACTCATATAGAATTTGAGATATTGTTCGACTTGATTCGACATTACTCAAAGCTACGCCAGCTAAATGAGGTTCATAATAACGAACATTTCTGTAAATGCAAAAAATAAAAAATAATACATATATTAATTAGATAAACTTTAATAAGATAAAATTTACTTAAATAATTTTATCTTACTTTTTAGCTGTAGTTGTATGAGTTACCAAATTTCTAAGTATTAAGGCGGCTGTTAAACGAATACTTTTCGTAACTGGACCTTCATTTTCATCCTAAAAACAAATTAAAATAAAAAATTTTAATCGACAAAAATAAAAATTTAAATTTCCTCGTAATTACAAACCATTAATTCCTTTGGATTAACAAAATCAGCTGTATGTCTTTTAATGGCATGTATAGCAGCACTAGCTATAGTCGAGACAACAGGAGTTGGTGAATCTGTCCCTCTGTTATCTCCCACTCCACTTGACCCAGATAAAGATGATGTAGCAGCAAGATTTTTAATTATCGTAACCGGTTGAAAATTAGTTGGAGGTGGTATACCATTTGTTATGCGTCTCTGAACGGCTGCTTTAAATGACTGCAAAAGTAAAAGATAAATAAATTTATTATGTAAATTTGTTCATAATTTAAATATGTAGATATATACTTCTAATGTACAATGACGATCAAGTAAATGTGTCATTAAAGAAAAACGTTTTCTTGGTATGTTATCACATAAATTTGGTCCTGATCCCCATTGACAATAAATTTCTGCAGATAGATCTAAATTATCTGGACAATGTACGATACAGGCATGACGATAAACTTCATTCAAAGACCTGAATTTTTTCCTATAAAAATTAAGAAAAAAGTAGTTATATATTTCATCTGAACAATGTACATAAATAATAAATTTTTTTAATAATATTTACCTAGGGCAATTTCTCCAGTCACAAACCCATAACCAATCAATTTCAACGACTTCTTCATCATTACTATCGCCAGTGATGGTTTTGTTATCATTTATGGATTTCTGTTTAGAAGTACTAGGCGATGGTGGAGGATTCTGTGGCTGTGTCAAAGACAGTTTATTATCAAGTGACGTAGAAGGTACAGTGGAAGATGAATTCGATTCAATTGCAGCAACAAAATTTGTTGGTGGTACTGATGTTTGAGGCTGAATATTGGTGGCAGTAATTGTCGGTGCAGATTGTGCTACAATTGGCGCAGTTTGATTTTGTTGTACGGTTATATTCACAGACGATTGAGGATTCTGTGCTGGTGTAAGTGACTCAGGGTTGTTACCGGTAGCTACAGCTATTTCCTTTTTATCTACAGTAATACTGTTATTTAGAGGCTGTTGTTGTTGCACTGTCGAAATTTGATTCAATGACTTTTTAAATAATTGCGATTGATACGGTATGGCAGAGACCGGAGACTGTTGAATACATTGCTGTGCTTTTGAAATTTGTGATTTATTTGGAGTGGAAGATGGTAATTGCACCTGAGTGTGAACTTTAATAGTCGCTGGTATATGGGGTAAATGAAGTGAACCTTGTGATTGCGAAACATTTGAATTAGAAGATGAAAGTTGAGATTGAGTTTGGATTTGTATTTTTGGTTTTTGAACTTGGGTTGATACTTGGGGTTGAATATGAATTTGAGATTGTGACTGTTGCTGTTGAACAACTGTACCTGGTTGAGAGATTATGACATTTGCAGCAGCAGGCGCAGTATTTCGAGAGGTATTATTCGGTGAATGATTCACAATTAATTGATGTTGATGCATGGTGCGAGGCATTTGTGTTACAATCATTTGTTGACCTTGCTGAGTTGTCATAATTACTTTTTGTGAACCTCCTGCTGAACTTATAATTTGTTGCTGGGCTACCGGTTGTGGAGCGCCTCCTGGTTGTTGGAGAATTATTATTGTCTTAGTTGGAGTTCCCTGTTGTTGCGGTGTCTGAGCCAATAAAACAGTTTGAGTCGGCTGTTGTTGGGCTACTAGATACGTTTGACCCTGAGCATTTGTCGCAAGAACATATGAATGGGTGTTTTGAGTAGACTGTTGAATAACAGGCTGTATAATTTGTTGTCCACCAGCCATAATTTGTTTCTGTAAAATGACTGGGATACTTTGAAGACCTGTGTCTGTTTTAATTGTAGCTGTTGTTTGAGCTGTCTGACTCGACTGATTCGGAGTGCTTGGAGCAATTAACATTTGAGGGGTGTTATTCGGACCAACAATTATTTGCCTTTGAACGGGTACAGGCATTGTAATGACTTGTTTAGTTAATTCAGAAGGTTTTTGAATAATCGGTGTATGAACTCTTTGATTAGTTTGAGGAGGAATAGTAGCTTGAACTTGTAAATGAGATAGTGACTGGATTTGTATTGGAATTTGTTGTGGTGCAATTTCACTTATTGGTGAATCATCTTGTAAATCTTCATCCTCTAATATAGAAGCGGCAATTTCAGCATACAAATTGGCAGCATTTTTTGATGGAGCTACCATTGGTTCATCATCTTCATCATCTTTATCTAAAGCAAGTTTCTTCCTTCCGTTTCCATTATTCATTAAATCGTCATCCAGTTTTCTTTTAATACTTGAATTTATATTAATTGGAGGATCTGGAGATTTTTTATCTAATAAATCAACTAACATTTGATTTGCATTAAAAACTGTTTGTGATTGTTTAGAATATGAATCTTTGGAATTTGTTTCATCTTCTGTTGTTGTTGATGACGAGCTTCTAGATTTCGATTTGGGTACAAGTAATCCCTCGAAACTGATTAAAGAAGCATCACCATCATCGATTGCATTAATCTGAGTAGAACTAATAATACTAGAAGTAATTGATGAATTACCAATTGAATTTGAATCCTCGTTAACTGTTGTCGCTGCTGCTGGTTGAATTATAATACTGCCACCAATACCTGTAGTTACATTCATCATTGCTGATGTTGATGTTATTCCTGATGCACCTCGTGCCTGAATAGTTATGGGAGCTAAGGGTGGGATCGGTTCCCAACTTGATTTATTATTACTGCTACTTTCTGCTAATTCATCGTTTATTTGTTGTATAGATGTTGCTATAACGGACTTCTTTTCAAGAACTGTTGATGGTATAACGGCATTTGATGTAATCGCTTTAATTGTTGTTTGTCCAACTTTAACGGCTGTTGTTGGTATAACTGGACTACCAACTAAAGCACTAATTGTTGTTGTTGCCAAATGATTATTATTACCTAACTGTTGATGTTTATGCTGCTGCTGCTGTTGTTGTTGTTGTTGTTGTTGTTGTAATTGTTTCTGATGATTGGCTAATTCCTTTTGTTTTTGCAAATGTTGACGTTGTGCAACCTGATAGATTTTAGTTTTTTTTTTTTTTTTTTTAATGTGAAAGAAAAATGTATTAATTGAAGGTAATTTAAATATTTTCTTTTTCTTTTTTTTTTTTGTTTTTTATTATTAAATTGATTTGGAAATTTTCTTTGGATTTCATTAGTTTTATATTTAAAACTTTGAATTTCTTGAATTTTACGATTTTTTAATCATTTTGAAATAATATATCGAAAAACGATTAATTTTCCAAAATTTATAATTTAATTAATGAAAATCTTTTCTAAATGAAAAATAAATTAATTTTCAATTTAAATTGTCATTTCAAATAAAAGAGATATATTGTATGAATACAGCAACCTTTATAAAAATCTGAAACAATATATGATAATGGTTATTTATATTATATACATAATTTTGTTCTTTCCTTCTACCCCTGAATTTTTATATGTATAAAATAAAATTTAAATAAAATTCTTCTTGTTCATTTGCATCTTAGCATCTCGAATAAATATAAATTATTAATTTCCAATTTTTAATACTACAGTGCAGCTTCATTACGTGCAATAATAATTTCTAAATTTACAGCAAAAATCTAATTTTCTTCTTTTTTTTTTTTCTTTTCAACAAAATATTTTACTTTCATAATAATGTTAATTTAAATTTTACTTAATTTTTTTTATTATAATCCCTTGAACTAAAATACTAATAATTGTGATCAAATTACAATATTTATAAAATTTTTTCAATACAATATCTACGATTGTATATATAACTTTCTTTTTCTTTGATTTATTTGGGAATATAAGTTATATTAAAAAAAAAAATTTTTTTTTTTTTTAACATGACAAAAATTCAAATTCTTCAATTTTTCTTTGTATTGAAAAAATTTTATATGTAAATGAAGCATAGATTTAATTTCAAGGAAAAAAAAATATAAAATAGTGAAAATTTGATTTTTTTTAAAATTCTTAGATTTTTTTTTTCTACAATTTAAAGACAAAATATCAATGTCTTATAATAACGTTTTAAGAAGCTTGTTTACGGTTAATACAAAAAAAAAAAAAAAAAAAAATTCACAATAAATTTCATGCGAGTTTTAAATAGTAGAACATTTTACAATTTATTTTTTTGTTTTATTTATCATTTATTAATATGAATATTAATTTATTATAGAAGAAAATTGAATACGTAAAATTTTGAAAAGGAAAATCAAAAACTAGAAAATTTTAGTGTTAATTAAGATAACAAAATAAATAAATCATACACTTATATGATCTCAAAATAGAAAAAATATTTTTTTAATTTTTCTTTATATTATTAATTGTTGTTAATTTCAAATTAATTAATAATAATATTAGAATTTCACAATAAAAAAGGATAAAACATTACAGGAAATAGGGAATTTTCTGTGTTCTATAAAGTTAGTAATACAAATGTTACCTGATGCAAATTAACATTTTGGGTAATCAAACTGGGATTATTTGGAGCTGCACTCGCATTCGTTACATCGATTACATCAGTAGCAGTTGTTGTTGTTACCTTATTAGCCAATAGGCTTTTAACTAGGGATGATGATGTTGATGATGATCCACTACCATTTTGTGACGTAATTGTCACATTTTGAGATGATCCAGTCGACATAGTAATAGTCGAGTTGTTTTTAACTTGCGATTGTTGTAATATTATTGATCTCTGTTGTTGCTGATGCTGTAATTGTTGCTGTTGTGTTTGACCGCTCACATGAGAAAATGTCGGTTTATTCAAAGTTGATGCAATCACTTGCGATGTAATTTGATGTTGAGCTACCTGTAAATAATTTAATTTAAAAAACAAAAAAAAAAAAAAAAATTAGAAATTTCTCTATAAAATATTCTAAAAGTACTTACGGTGATATTTTTTGTTACGATTTTGTTAATTGTTGAAATTTGATTTTGTGGTTCTTGAAGTCGTGTAGTAATCATCGTTTGATTTGACATTTGTGACGGTACTGTATGATGCTGTTTTGCTTGTATTTGAATCATTTTCTGTTGCGGTTGCTGTTGCTGCTGTTGTTGTATTTCTTGAGCTACTGCTGTATGAGCTACTTGAAGTTGGGATGATTGTTGTTGCTGTTGGTTTACTGTTTGCGCTTTTTTCATTTGCTTCATCGGAGTCGTGGGTAATACTTGTAATGGTATTTTTCCTGTCATTTCTTCATTTTTAATTGCTGATTTTTGAAAATTATCATTATTATTATTATTATTATTTAAAAATGGCTGAGATAATGCAATTTTAACTGATTCATTTTTACTTGCTATTGCTGTTGCAGGTGCTGCTGCTACGACTGATGATTGCTGTTGAACATTTGCATTAGTCGAAGAAACAATTAAAGTTTTGTTATGAGTTGGTAGTGGATTTGATTTAGCACGCAAGCAAACATAATGAAAGGAGTTGTGTTCGATGCCATTTTGATCAGTTGTTTTAATTAAATGTGGCCCAACATTAGTACCAAATACATTGCGAACTAATCTTGGAAAATTAATGGCTGTCATTTGGCCACGACGTCCCGTTTTTTGTACCGCAGCCACATACATTTTATACAATTCTTGTTGATCTATTCGACTTTCTTGTACATTGGTCAATTCAAAATTTCCTTTTAGCCATGTAAGAGCAAAATTTTCATTTTCCTAATAATAACAAATTTTTAAGAAAATGAAAAAATATATATACATACGTACATTAAAATAATTAATTAGTTACATACTTGTTTTATATTCTGTGGTGCTGTGGATTGTAAATTGCTTTGTTCTTTTTGCATTTGATTAGATACTCCTCCACTCTGATGTTGAATAATTCGTGCATTAGCTGGAATTGCAGCTGCTGCGGCTGCTTGATTGAGAATATTTCCAGTGAATTCTAATTATATTGAAAAAGAAAACCCACAATTAAAATATTATTGGAAAAAAAAACTATTCGCATATACGTACTTGGAGGTTCTGGTATATTTGTATTACTATCCACTTGGCCACCAAGATGATGATGATGGTGCATTTGATGAACATTCATTTGTCCAGACATAGCAACATTTTGTAAATTAGCAATATTTTGAGCAACCATTGGTAACATATTACCCGGTACTGTTTCAACAACGCGCATTAAAATACATCCATCTGGTCCATAGCTTTGTGCCTATATGAAGAAAGAAAAATAAAGATAGAATAAAAAACAAATGAAATTAAATGAACATTTAAATATGAATGAATGAATTTGATAAAATAAACATGACTATATACCTCAACTGTTATCAATGATACCAAAGTATCAACAATCCCTCTTACTTGTATTAAAGCATTACACGATTTTGGACCAAACGAACTTAATGCATAAACACATTCTAATGTATACAATAATAACATGATATCATTTAACGATAAAAATAAACATATTTGATTGTAAATTCTTTGATTCAAACATTTATGTAAATGTTCTTCGTTACTATTTTTTTGACATAATTTAGCTAAAATTTCAAGGCAACTAATTATAACACCACGATCTTGTCCTTCTAAGCCATCACATAATGTTGATAATAAACATCTAGTTAAATCGTCTGATATTGGATCAGATAATTCTAATTCTGTGGCAATATTACCACATATATCAAGTGCCATATGATGTATATGACCCCAACGAATGTTTGCACACATTACAATAAATCTTATGAATGTTTTATTTTTAGCTAAAGTTGTTAAATTTTCTTCAAAAAAGCTTAAATTTCGTACAATTGATGTAACCTGATTAATACGTTGTCCAATATAATCATGTGTACCTAAACCACGTCCCAAAGCTAAAAAATCGCATCTAAAATCATCTTTAGTTGCATTTAAACCATCTTCATAATGATGTTCCCGTTGATGATGTGATAAACGTAATGGTGGACGAGAAATTATGCCACCAGATATTTTATCATCAGATGATTGAAAATAATCTTCGTACGATAGTTCCAATATTTGTGATTTCTCATATAAACAATCAGTCCAAAATGATTGTAACGAATGCTTACGTATATTTGTATATAATTCACGAAATAATTCTCTCATTGTAACTACAAAAAATCACACAAATAATGTTAAAATTAGCATTTAAAAAAATTAAAAAGAAATTAAAAAACACAACATCTTTTACATACAATGACAATATACACCAGCATGTGCCAATAAAGCATCTAGTAGTCTTGGACAATGATTTATTTTTAATGTATGTTTACTTTCATTAGCCATTAATGTACAAACATTTATAGCAAAATCTTGTTCATTTGGTAATGGTGACATTAACGACAATAATAATTTATCATATTCAGAGCCTCTATATAAATCTGTTGATAACTTATTCATAATACGTATTTGTTCAGTTACATTATGTTGATTATAATTATATTTCATAGGAACTGAATGAAAATTTTTTGATGACCATTTTTTATGTCTACCACTACTACCACCACTACCAATACAATCATCGTCCTGTTCTTCTGCACGGTCTGGATCTTCGCCATGATAATTTAATTTTTCATATTTATCTAAATAACGTGTATAAATGTGTTTTAATGCTACAGCAATATTAACACATTTGCTTTTCAAATTTATAATTGGTATCAATTCATCCCATTCATTGCGTGCATTCACCTTCAACCATCCACCTCTTTTAATAACTTCAGCATATAATTTATGCAAATCAACATATCTTCCATTAATACGAGGAAATCTAGCTATTGGTGTACTAAATATGAAAAAAACAAAAATATAATAATTAAAAAATAATTGAACTAATTAATAAGTTCATACTTTCTATTTTCATGGAATGCTATTAGATCCTTATAAAAATTCTCTCTATCACGTTCATTATAAACAAATTCTGTTCGACCAGATTTTTTAGTTGTTTTAATTCCAATACTGATGCTATTGTTTGTATTTTCCTCATTTTGTAATGATAACGATATTGATGATGATGATGATAATAATGGCACTATAGTTTCTTTTACATCAACGCTACTCATTTTTTTTAGTTTTTTTATTTTTTTTGTGCTGCTTACTAAATTCCTGATGATAACACCATTAATTTAACATTTTTTTTTAAATGTAATTAAATTTGTAAAAAAAAAATGACTTTTCTATTCTAAATAATAATAATATATATCTTATGAATTAAATTTAAATTAATATAAATTATTTGGACTCAATATGCTTTACCACAATTGAATCGAGAATTTTAACAAAATATTCATTCGACCTTAAATTTTAAGCACAATACAATTTTACATGCAAACAAACACACATTACACACTATACAATATACATATATATATTAAGAGATTTTAAAATGACAACTGACAGTTCTGCTGACACTATTTTTTTTTTTAGAAGCCGCCGAACAACATACATTTGTCATTTTAAATTTAAATGTTTCCAAACGCAACACAGTGATGCTCAAACTATTAACAATATTCATTGAATTTGAAGGACCATGTACAATAAATACCATATTATAGTTTCTATTATACAGGGTGTCCCAGAGTCAATGTAACAAAACGGGTTTAAAAGATATATTCGGTACATCTTCGAACATTTTCAAACCCCTGTAATTCAGAAGTGGTGAATTTTAGGTGGGAGGTTTAGTAGGATTTTTTGCTAGAAACACTCTGTACTACACAATAGATTCACTTTGTAACATTGAATCTAGGACATACTGTATAATTGATGATGACGTATTTTTAAAAAATTTAACGTGTCTATGCAAATTAATATATTTTAGTTCTTTTTGAATAAGCTACCGACAAATAATTTTTTAGAGTTAAATAAAACCAAAAATTAAATTGATTTGTAATTAAAAAAAAATTCTTTAAAATTTTATAAAACAAAAAAAAATATATAAAAAAATTACAATTTATTTTTTGTATTACTAGCTAGAATTGTTCCCTTAAGTTTATCAAAACAGCTCCTGAAAAAAAAAAAGAAAGAAATCAATTAAAAAATGTAATCAAATAAAATAAAGTATTACATTATATTAAAATTTATAGTTTATACATTTACCTTAAACGGCTATCATTACCGCCACCTCTTTTCCCCTCGACAATAATAATTTGTTCTTGTATGAATGGTAAAATCTCTTCAATTAATTCAGAATATATATCAACAATTTGTGTTAACAATTGAAAACAAAATAATGTATAATATGATAAATGTTTTATAATTATACATTTAATTTGTTCTGATATTATTTCTCTATATAAAAAAATAAAAAAAAAAAACAAATTTTTTTCTTTGTAAAAAATTTAAACATTATATGCATAGGGGAGTTTTAGACGAAGAGATACTTATGAAACACATATGAAAAATTGTCTTATGAAACACTGGATGAAGAAAGTGAGGTGTCTATGAGGTTTCATGGTATTATCGGGCTACCTGATACATGCCTCACTCTTTCTTCAACCGTTACACTGAAAGTATTTACTGGAAAACGTCTTATAACACCAATGTCTCTTCGTCTAAAACTCCACATAATTATATTACACTCTTACCGTATTATTTGATTATTTGATAAACGAATATTTGTAAGAATTTTTTGAAGTAATTCTAAAAGAATTTTATTTGTTGATGAAATTTCATCAGTCATCATTAAATGTTCAAATATTATAAATATAGTTGATTTAATGAATATCATTAATTTCATTTCATTATTTGCAATTACTTTAAATACATCATTAAATATTTCTATAATTAATAATGCATGTGAATTTGGTTGACGCCTTTGACTTATTAAAAATGTTGTTGCCAATTTATCAAAAATAAATGTTGATAATTCATCATTATCATTATTTATACAAGTAATAAATGGTTTAGAAAATTTTAACTAAAAATAAAAATAAAAAATAAAAAAATTTAGAAAAAATAAAATAAAATATTTGTATATTATTTGAATTTTAAATTACCGATTTAAAATTTGGTGTCCATTTGATAATTAAATCTGTTAAAGTTTTTGTTATATATGGATCACTTTTAAAATTTAATTTACCAATACCTTGTACAATTACTGGCCAAATTTTATAAATAATTTGGCATAATTTTATATCTGGAATTTTACCAACTTGTATTGAACATGGTAATATGAAACGTGTCATAGCAACATGAAAAAAACACGTTATTTTTGACTAAAAAATAATAATAATAAAAACAAAGAGAAAAAAAAATTAAATTTCAAAAATTAAATTAAAATATAAAATTTTAATTATTTACCCTTGTATAAATCATATCAGCACAATTATATATTACAATTGCAATAAAACTATAAAATCTGTATGAGATTTCAGTTTTTTCATTTTTTTCTAATATCCATTTATCAAATGATATTAAATATGAATTAAATTTATTACTTATTTCACATTTTCTTGTAAAATTCTGTAATAATAACAATAAAAAAAAGTATATAAAAAAAATTATTTTCATTATTTTGTTTTTTTTTTTTTGAACCAATTACCTCACATGTTTGATAATTTTTTCCAATAGCTGATATAAATATACAAAGTGGCTCTTTAGCTAATATTAAATCATTAACATTTAAATTTGTCATTTTTTGAAATTCTTCTAAGTAAGCAATTTTTTTTGTTAAATTTATAACATCCTAAAGTAAAATTATTATTTTTTAAAATTAATTTAAAAATTTTTCTGTAAAAAAAAAAAAAAAACAAAAATTTTTTCTTTTTTTATTACCCCATCATTTGGTGATAATAATACAAGACTTTTTAACCATATCTGAATAATTACTGATGAATCAATAATTGATGTACAATTTGAATCTAAAATCGCTAATAAAAATTTTATTGTTGATCTGAAGTTTAAAAATAAAAGAAAACAAAAAAAAAAAAAAAAAAAAAGCAAAAATTAAAGAAAAATGTATTAATTAAAAATTTAATTGCAATAAATAAATATTTACTGTTTATTGTAATTTGCAGCATCTAAACATGATTTAAATTGCTTTTGAAATTGTTGTTGATCATTAAAAGAAAGCGTTAATATACAAAAATCAGCAGCTAAAACTGGTATCCATGATGATGTTGTTGTACCTAAACTATGTTTAATAAATGGTAATACATGAATCGTTAATGAATTGAAAAAATCAATTGGTTTTCCGTAAGTAATTGTGGATGATGATGATGATGGTTCAGATATAATTGTATCTGTCGTTGTTACAACAATTTTTATCTTTTCAAAAACATCATGAAATATTTCTAATATACGTTCTGTTTCAACTGATGTACATGTATTAAGGTAATTTGAAAACCATGAATCTAAAATTTAAAGATTGAAATTAAAAAAAAAAAAATGTAAAATATATATACATAACGTTTTGTATAATAAAAAAAAATAATAATAATTATAATAATTACCAATAAATAAATGTTCTCCATTATTAAATGTTTCTGATAATTTTAATATATCACATAATGAATCAATTAAAATTTTTGATATTGTTAAATCATTATTAATATTAGCTAATTGCTCTAATAATTTTACAATATATTCAGATATATTAATATTTTGTTCAAAAAAATATAAAATAAATGCAGTATGACCTTTCATTAAATAAATTTGTCGATTTGTTGATAATTTATCTAATGTAACTGATAATAATTTATCTCTTAATTTGAACGCCTTAAAATAAATTTAAAATAAAAAAATAAACATTTTTTTGTTCTTCTTTTTATGGTAATTTTAAAAAAAAAAATACTTACAATATCATTTAATTCAGAACTTAATATTAACGTTAAAAATAATTCAATTAAATGATGTATACCAATTTCATTTAATGTTAAAAATTTTGTCAAATTAAATTTCACAAATATACGACCAAATATTTTATGTATTTGATTTAATTGTGATAATTGAATAAATTTTTTAATAATTTTCCCTAATAAAAATGTAAATAATGAATAACTTGATATATTATTTGAATCATTGAATAATAATAAAGATGATAATGAATTCTTATTTAAAAATGATTTCATTTTTTCAAGATATCCTTTGCCAGTTGAACTAAAAGAGATTATATTTTTTTTTTTATTTCAATTCAAATTATATAAATATTTTTGTTTTTTCTTACCTAGAGATTGCTAAAGTATTTGGCGCTGAACTAATTACATAAAATGATGAATTAATTTTTTTGTAAAAATATTCCCATAAAATCATTGGAATATCTACTTTTGGTTTCCACCTTTATTTAAATTATATAAAATATAATGTTAATTTTGAATAAATAAGAATTTTAATTAAAATGATAAAATTTACCATTCAATAATAATTGGTATTAAATTACATAAAAATATTCTAATTTGTTCTTCTTTTGGTTCTATATTTAAAAATGTTTCAGTTAATTTTTCAAGTAATTCATAATTATTTGAAATCTAGAATAAAAAAAAAATTAGATTTATAAAAATAAATAAAAAATAAATAATATAATCAAATTCATAAATCATGAAATTTACTCGAGAACATGTTGAACCCTCAAAAATTCCATTCGTTTTATATCCTTCTAATTTTGAAACTCCTTTTATTAACCATAATTCAAATAACATTATGTCCTGTTTTTTTATTTCGTAAACATCTAAAAAATTTAAAATAAAAAAAAATTGCATGTATCTATGTATACCTTACAAACCGCTTAATGTAAAAAATAAATAAATAAATAAATAAATCTCTGAATACAAACCGCAATTATTTTGGATTTTCTCAATACATGTGTTAAATGATTTCCAAAAATTCAATTCTTTTTCATATTTTTCTGATAGAATTTGTAATAAAAGCCAAATTTCTTCAACACAAATACAGGAAAAGCAACTGGTCTCGATAATATCAAGTAATTTATTCTGAAATTAAAAAACAAACAAAAAAAAAAACAAAAAAGAGAAATAATCCAACACAACTATTTTTAAAAATCAAAAGGATATACGAACTTTTTTGTACCAACAAACTGATAAAATGCATAAATCATTTATGAAAATTTCGTATTGTTGAGAAAATTCCTCATTCAAATTTTCAGTTTCCTAAAAAACATATTATTGTATGTAAAAACTTACTTTAAATTATTAATTTTTTGTTTTTACAAATTTAAATTACATTTGTTAATAAAGAATTTTTCCTTTCATTATCAATGATAAAAAGATCAAGAAATCGCCATTCTAATAAACCATGAAGAAAATGATATGCTGCACTTTCAGTCTAATTAAAAAAAAAAAAAAAAAAAAAAAAATCAAAGCAAAACCATGCAAATAATCAAAAAGCTACCAAAAAAAAATTTTACTTCATTTCCAATTATACTATTTGCTGTACAAATTAATGATAGTATTTCTTTAGAAATAATTGAATTTAATAATTTACGTATATTTCGAAGATTCTCATATAAATTAATTGTCATAATATTATTTTCTGTTTTATCATTTTGAATTGTTAATAATGCATGATACATAAATGTTATTTGTTTTCTTTGTTCAAAATATGTTTGATCAATGTAATCAATTGTTTCAGTTAAATTTGTTAATAAAATTTGTATACTCATTCTGAAAATAAATTAAATGAAAAAAACTTTACATATGTATATACTTAAATGGGTAATAATAAATTACCTGGCATTTTTAACAACATAATTAGCAATTTGTTCAATTGATAAACAATCTTTTGAAAATTTATACGATGTTAATTCAATTTTATTAATATTTTCATTAACATTTGAATCATTTTTGAATATAAATAAATTTTTTAAAAATGATTCACATGAAAAATGATCATTTAATAACGATGTTTCCTTAATGAAACAATTTAACATTGGATATGGATTAGTACATTTCGTTTGAAATTGTGATTCATCTGGAAAAAAAAACAAAATAACATATAAAAATAAAAAATAAATTTTAAATTTATGATTGCTTACTGTTAAGAGTTTTGTCATCACATATAGATGATAAAATTTCATCATCATCAATTTCAAATAAATCAAAATCCATTTTTTTTATTTTGCATTTATTTTTATAATAAATAATTGATCTAATAAATACGCTACCACTGTACACTGTAAAACCGCCGTCGTCCTTTAACTTAAAAATAAAATCAGCTGATAAAATTTTAAATTTGGCGGCATTTTTTTTTTTGAAAATTTGAGTATGCTTCTATCACAGTTCACAGTTGTTTATTTATTTGTTTACTGTGTGTTATTGTAATGTGGTTTTGGTTTAAGTGTCAAATCAAGTCAATGAATTGTTTTAAAAATCGATTCTACGATTTTATTATCAAACAAAACACACATTTTTCTTTCAAATAGAAAACTGAAAAAACCATACGACAAAGTTACGACTACAACTCCGACGTTTGTCGTTCCGTTCTACACAATTAGAAAAAGTCAAAATAGACAATTCAAATTCGAACATCTCATTATGATGGGATTCTATCCAATTCAAAATAAATTCATCAATTAAATATTATTACATCAATATTTTTTTGAATTTTGAACTATTCAAATGCAAATCATTAAACTTGTGCATCCGATTTATTCATACCTCTTATTAACTAGTCGAGTTGCTATTTTTTTTATTAAATTAGCAATTTTGATTAAGATGTTTTAGAATTGTTTTAAATCTAAGCGAATACTGTGTACTTTTGCGTTATAGAAAAATCGATATTTTTCTTTTTCTATATCGTCGTCGTCGACCGTCGTGTAAATTGGGTGATTACTACAATCAATTTTTGTTAATTCAAATTTCAAAATCAATTGTCATTTTGTTGTGGCGTATTTTTATGATTTGCAATTGCAAGGAAATTTTTGTTTTTACAAAAAAAAAAAAAAAAAAAAAAAAAAAAATGTTTGTACACTTTTCTTTAATAGATGTACTAAAATAAATTTGATTTTTTTTTTTTTTATAAATAATTAATTATTGTTTTTATTATTGATCGTATATGAAATATTTTAATTTAATTTTATTATTTTTCTTTTTCAAGGCTTTCAATTGCTGTGTGTTTTTGATTTAACTTGATTTTTATATTAATTTATGATACGAATGAATTTTGTATTTTTGTGTTAAAATGAGTTAATTTTCGATGTTATTTAAAACAAAAGAGCAAAAATTAGTAAAAATTAATTAATTATATAAATAAACCAAACCAAAAGAAAAGAAAAAAAATTATTATTAAATTTAGAAAGCAAATAAATAAAAATAAAAATGATAACTTTAGCACGTAAATTAAAAAAGGATACAAATGATAATCAAAATAATGAAAATTGTAAAAGGATTTCAATTAGAGATCGTTTACTTGTTAAAGAAGTCCAAGAAATTGAACAAACCTTACCAACAACATGTAAAGTATATTTTAGTGATCCAAATATATTAAGTGAATTTTCATTGACAATATGTCCAGATGAAGGATTTTGGAAGGGTGGAAAATTTCGATTTAGTATAATCGTTCCTGAAGAATATAATATGGCAGTAAGTAATATTGTATATTATATAGTAGATTTTATTTTATTTTCATTTATAATAATTAGAAAATAATTTATATAATCATGTATGAAAATTTTAAATTTTTATTTTATAGCCTCCCAAAGTTAGATGTTTAACAAAATTATGGCATCCAAATATATCAGTTAATGGTGATATTTGTTTATCATTATTACGACAAAATTCAATTGATGGACTTGGATGGGCACCAACTAGAAAACTTAAAGATGTTATTTGGGGTCTTAATTCTCTTTTTACGGTAAATTTATTTCATTTCATTTTTTTTTTTTATATTTTGTTTCAATATAAAAAAAATTTTTTTTTTTTTTTCTTTTAGGATCTTTTAAATTTTGATGATCCATTAAATAGTGAAGCAGCTGAGCAATATCAACGTGATAAAAAAGAATTTCAAACAAAAGTACGGGAATATGTAACATTATATGCAAGAAGATAATAAATAAATCGATTCTAAAAAGTATGAAAATATGAAAGAATATAAAATAAGCATTAAAATAAAGCTACAAAATAAAAGCAAATATAAAATACATATGTCATAATATATTATACTACTATATATGTAGTTACATTTTTCTAATAATACGAATTTATAATATGTGAATATGTAAATTTACGAAAAAAGGAAAAGAATTCTTTAGAGTTAACAGTATGCCATTAGCGAACCATGAACCATGTTTTGTTTTAGATGAAAAACATTTAGCGATTAATTGCTGGTATGAATTGCAGTGAAATTATCAATGATTTTTAATTGTTTTGCCAAACTATTTTAAAGTCACAGTTCAGTGTTAAGTTTACGTAATGTTTGATCGTTACGAATCTGTTGATCTCAAATGTTTGTAGTACTCGTATTTCTAGAAATGCAACTGCCATAATATTGAAAAATCAAAATGGAACTATTATGTTGACGAAGAAAGCATTTAGATATTTATATTTTATTTAATGATGCAATGGCATTCGGTTAATCCTAAAGTAATAAAAATAAAGCAAATTTCATTAGTCAGCTTTCATATTTTTGGTTTTTGAAATTTTATCTTAGTAAAATATTTCTAAATAAAAATCATAGATTTAATAATTTTTTTATACATAAAAAAAGCAATGCAATAATGCTACAAAATATAAATATGAGAAATAAAAAAATATAAATTAAATAAAGTTAAAATATTTATAATGCTTCTAATACATAATAAAATTACTGATAATCATAATAATGATAATGATAATTAAAAATGAATAATTTTTATTAAATGAAAAGTGTAGCTCATAATGAATTTATATGGTTGTAAATATTAATTTTCTTTTTAGTTTAGTTTTTTCCTTTAGTTCTTATACGAAATCATATTTGTAAATTAGTTCTTAATTTAAATTGAATCTACAATAAATGAATAAAGAAAGAAATAAAAAAAAAAACTAAAAATAAATAAATTTAAAACTAAAACCAATTTTTTTTTTTTTTTTCTAATAAAACCGTATTTATATCAAAATTATTATTCTGTTTACATTATTTAAAACAAAAATGAAAATTTATATTTCAATATAAATTATTCATTTTAAATTTTTTCATGTAAACATATAACAATTTTTGAATTTTTGTGATAAATCCATTTTAATTAAAATATTAAAGTAAAATCAAATTCATATATCGACCGTTGTGTTTTTATATATTGTACCTATTATGTGTATACATATGTATGTATAATTTGCAGCTGGTAAAGGTAAAGTGTCAAATCAAATCTGACTTTGAGTTTATAATTTACACATTGTTGATGTTTGGTTTATGTAATATGTACCTAATTGTTTGTAAAATATAAATTGTATATTTACTTATTTTTAATATTTAAAAAATAAAATTGTTTGTTTATGAAAAGAATAAAAGTAAAAAATGGGCCGAAATTATTATTGTGATTATTGTGATAAAACGATGAAAATTAATACAAATGTTCGTAAAACTCATAATGACGGTTTACCACATAAAATTATTAAAGCAAAATATATGCAACAGTTTCGAGGTTCGTACATTGATTACATATAGGTACATTTTTAATAAAAATGATTTTAAAATTAAATTATTATTATTATTATTTTTTTTTTTTTTTTCATTATTAATTAGATCCTAAAGAGATTTTAAATGAAGAATTAAAAAAAAAACCTTGTGAACGATTTTTAAATGGTAAAGAATGTAAATTTGGATTTTTATGTCATTTTTCTCATTATTCATCAGAACAATTAAATCAATTACGATATATAATAGGTAAGGAAAATTTTTACAATGCACATACATATTTCAAATAATAATAATAATCACTATTAAAATTATTTAAATTATAAATGGAATACTTTTATATATGTATATGCAGACAATTTACATAAAAGACGAAATCTAAAACAACAAAAAAATCTGCCATCATCTACAATAGTTTCAACAAATCAAGAAAAATATGTTAATCAAAATATTTGGAATTATCCATATCAAAAGAAAAATATCCCATTACATAATGTTCCACCATCATTACGACCAATTGATTTTGATAAAATCCCATCTAAATTGAAATCATGGGGGGAATAGTAATTAAATTTGTAACACTGAAAAAATTTTAAAGTATGAAATTAATTAGCAAGTTATATCAATAAAAGAGTACACACAACAAAATGAATACTTGCATTGAAAACTACTAAATTATGGATACTCTTTTAAATGATTATTAAAATTAATATTATGTAATTAGCAGATACATATACTTGAATTACGCATTTGTTGTACTACTTACAATATGGTAGATTTAAAATATGGGGGAAAAAAAAAAAGAATTAAAATTTTATATAAATAATTTATACATTTATTTTTTAATTTTTCTCTTGTTTTTATTTATGATTACAATACTAAAGCTTAATTTCTAAAAATATATAGGTATATTGTATCAATAATAATTATATTTAAAAAAAAAAAAAAAAAAAAAAAGACCAAAATTAAATTTAAAATTAAAAAAGTGGAGAACTTTGTCTAGATACTGTTTTGTTTATTTAATTCGTCGTTTTATTTAATAAAAATTTTATACTGCATATTTATTTTATTTCTAGACTAATACATGCGATAATAAAATTATTATTATTATTTTTTTTTTTTCATACATACAATTAAAATGGCACGCTTATCGTGAATTCATTTAAAAATAAATGAAATATTTTTTATTTTTTTTATTCTTCTTTTCTTTAAATTAATTGGAATTACATATGTACTTTAAAAAACAAAAAAAATTTTAATTTTTAAATTAATATGATTCACATATTGTACAAAATTCTGTATAATATTTTTCAAATATCAATAAAATAGAATAACAAGATAAAATATATGATGTATTCATTTATTTTAATTTGAAAAATTTTCATAAAATAACATATCCTTGGTTTTTTTGTTTTTCCTGTGAATTATTTTTGTTTTTTTTCCTTTTTAAGATAAAAATTCAAGGAATTTTAAATTTCTCATCTTTAATAATAAAAAAAAGATTTTTAACTTTTTTATTTTATATTTGAAAGTATTTTTTTTTTTTTTTTTTCGTTAATTTAAATTCCTTTTTATTATTTATTCCTATCATCGGTTTTTTGTTGTTATTTTTGTAAATGAGTGCAATAAAATGGAAATTAAATGTGAAAATTCGTGTATATCTGTAATATATTCTAGTCTTTTAAATGCATAGATTTTCTTTAAATGCAGTACTTAATATTATATTCACTGGTATTTAAATTTTTTAATAAAGGAATTTAATAATGATTTCATTTGAATGAAATAAAAATGATTAATTAGAATATACTCCCAAGTTTTTCGATTTTGTTTTCTTTTTTTCAACAGTACAATCTATCTATTAACAATATGTATTAACTTTTCAGTATATACTATATGTATGCATTTCTGCATTTATGTAATTTTAATGACTTAAAACGAATATGTATATGTACACATTGAGAGTTAAATTCCTTATTTTTATTTATTTATTTTTATTTTTTCATACAATAAACGTTTTATTGTAAATGAATATGTCTTATAAGAAATGTTCACACATTATAATATTTATTTTAATAAAGTAATAAATATTCTTATAATAATTTTAATTATCATTTTAACATGTTTCATATTAATTTTATATTATAATGATGATAGAAAATATATTTTATATTTAATAAGAAAGAGTGTGCAAGAATGTTTTATTTAATTGTAATTTATGTATATATTACGTACATATATAGTAGATTAATTAATTATTAATACATATAAGAAAAATGCTATGTTGTTAAATTTTATTTATTTGCTATTTATTTTTCTTGCTTTTTTGTTTTTTTTTTGTTTTTTTTATTGGCAGCAGTTTATACACAGAAATTGTTTAAATGTATTTAGTTATATGAATGAAGATTATTGAATTAATTTTTTGTAATTATGTAGATTTAAAAATAGAAAGGAAAAAAAAAAAAAAAAACGAAATTTTTATTCAATTTTTGTTTTTTGTTGATATTTTAATTGTATATATTTTTTTATGTTGTTTCTTTAGTGGACTAAAAAAATTTTTTTTTTCTTTTCTTATTGCATTTAAAAATGTATCCAAAAATTATTGTAAAAAACATCTATATAATATACATATATATAATTTTTTTTTTTTTTTTTGTTAATTTGTAATTTGTAAATATTCTTGTGAATTCGCATTATTTTCATTTTAGTTATCATTCTTTAATAAATTTTTCATGTTGCTCGTTAAAGATACAAACACGCATTTGTGTGTTTTTTTTTTATATTTTGTTTATTTAATTTTTTTTTCTTTCTTTTCAAAATTCATTTTGATTCATGTATGAATTATTAGTTGTTTTACTTATCGGTAAATATTAAATATGTATTTTCAATGTTGTATGTAATAATTTCATAAATGTAATAATTTTGTTTAATAGAATTTATAATATTTTCTTTTACATCATAATTTAATTAATTTTGTATTTTATATATTTACAATTTTTTCTATGTCATTATTCTTCTTTTCATTTTTTTTTTTATTTATATGAATATAATTTTTTGTTGTTGTTGTTGTTGTTTTATTTTCATAATTATTAAATATGTAGAATTTTAATTTTATGTTGACAATAATTTTTTTTTATCGATATTATACGTTTCTTTACTCACTTCATTATTAACTTATTTAAAAAAAAAAAAATAAAAAAAATAAAATAAAAATAAAATTAAAAAAAATTAAATCATCACAATTATTTTACAGTCTAAAATAGAAAATAGATAAAAATAAAATCATTTTTTTTTTTTTTTTATTAAATATAATGTAATAGTTTGTGTTTTTCAAATATAAAAATCAGTTATTTAAATTTTAAATGCTTATTATCGTTTTTACTTTTTGTAAGTCAAACACTGGCAATAGACACTTTCATTGAAATCATTGAGTTTATTTTAATTTTTTTGTTTTCTTTTATTTTTGCTGAAGATAATGAAAATGTGCAATATATCATTTATGTATTTTTTTTATTTTACTATATTAATTACGATTTAGAGAAATACATACGTAGTTTGTATTTTATATATTATGCAATGAAAATGAATTCAAAGAATGAGATATTCGAATCGAAGAAAGTAAAAATACAATATTTGTAACGATCGTTATCTATAATGGGTATACAATTTTTAGCCTATTTTCAATTTGTATATCATTTATATTTACGCAAAACAAAAAAAAAAAATTAAAAATTTACGTACATATTTTGATGTTTTCTCTAACTAAAAAAAAAAAAAAATAGAAAAATTAGTAACTTATTTTATTATTATTATTTTCCTTAAATGCATATTAAAAAACAAACAAAAAAAAAAAAAAATTGTTGTAAAAATTCTAGAAAAAAGAATGGCATTATGATTAGATCATATAATGTATATGTAATCAAATTATATTTTTCCATCAAATAAAAAGAAAATTAATCAATTAAAATAAAATAAAATAGAAAAAAAAAACAATATTTATAACACACGCATTCACAGTACATAATAACAATTTAAGAATTCTTGTCCATTCTTATTTCGGTTGTCAGTTTAATTACTATTCTATTCATTTTTTTATATTTTGTTTTTTTTTTTTTTTTTAAATAATAAATTAATATATTATAAAATGAGGGTAAAATGTATATTATAAACATTTAGGGCGGTATTTAGAAATATTTTTTTGCTGTATTACCACATTTTTTGTTTTTCGTATTTTATTTCCTGATTTGCAATTTTCTTCTTCTCTTTATTTAAATCTCTGTTATTTTATTTTATAATTTTTTCTGTTTTAATTTTAATTTTCATATAAATGAAAAATATGTTAACATTCAAATTCATTGGCAGTGATTGCACTTAAATCTTTCATAAGACCTTCTAAATTAGCCATCTCTTGATTTAATTCTTCGGTTGAAGTACTCGGTGCTAGACGTTGTATTTCATCACTAGAATGTGCAACTGATGGTCCACTCTGTAAACGATTTGTTGGTGTCGTATTCGAAAATGACGGTTTTTTATATGGTGATGAATTTTGTGGACGTATTGTTACTGATGGCACTATTTTTTATATAAATAAAATTTGATGAATTTATTTGATTTAATTTATTGAATTTGAAACTTACCACTATGTTTAGATGAATTTGTTATAACTGGAGTTGTCGCTGGTGGTGGACCTGGAACGCTGAAACTCTTCAAGGGGTGACCTCGTTTTGATCCTTCAGCCGGTACACATGTATTGCTAGAAATTTTTGTTTTTTTTTTTTTTTTTTTCGTAATTAATTTGATTTAAAATTTAATTTTCATTTACTCATACCTATAACTTGGAGGCATTGAATCGTATGTATACTGATTTTCAGGAGTTTGTGCTTGTGAGTGAGTTAAACTTTGCTGTGATAAAGTTGTATCAATATGAGATCTACTTGAAACATTATATTGTGTGCGAGGATATTGAGGGCGTTCCATTGTTGAATTAACTGATGTCGCTTTAAATTGAAAAAAAAAAAAAAAAAATCATTTTTTTTTCATACAAATAAAAATTCAAAATAACACATACTCATATATCCAGGAACGTATGATCTCTTGTCTAATGAATTTGTTACATGAGGTGGAGCACTAGCATCTGGATCATATTCATGAACAACAGATCGTGGGAGAGTCATAGCGCCACTACTTGATGCCCCATCACTGCAGCCTATAATAATTTCTTGAAAATCAATAATTTACAAAACTAATGGAAATAACTTATTTTATGTCGTCGATTGACGTTTAGATTGCCACATACCTGGTGTATTAGCGTGTCCTTTGTCGATGTTTTTCAATTCCATTTGATCATGATGAATCCATAAATCAGGTGGCTTTGGTACACCAACATTATTTTTCTGATAACTGAAAATCATATTTTCTCTTTAATATTTTAGAAGTGAGATTTTTTTTTTTTTTACAATTAGATTTACCTCTTTTTAGCATGTTCTGGAGATGTAAGTGGTTTTCTTCGGCAAAGTACGACTATTACGGCTAATGCAATAAATAGGGTAACAATGGTGACACCAACAATTAAATACACAATCATTTGATTTGTCATTTCTTTGCCAGCAAAATTTGGTTCTTGAATAAGGACAGCTGGTCCAGTAGTATGTGATACTAAAGCCGAGAATGGTGCATTCCCTTTTGGACTTTTACTCTGGACTTTAAAATAATACGTTGTATAGGGTTTTAAATTACGTATAATTGTCATTGTTGTATCACCCATAACTCCTTCAACAGACCAATCTCTATCACGCTTTGTTATATCCGTTGTGTAATATACGATGTAACCTGTAGTTATTTGGCCACTATTATGCTTTGGTGGTTGCCAATGCAATATAACATTTTGTGGATTAGTTTCATCACTTTTAATAATTAAATCTCGTGGTGGTGAAATTGGCACATTTTGAAATGTTGAATTTAGAACAGACATCGACCATGCTGATTCTCGTCGACCTTTTACCACCTTAACTGCAAATTCATATTGTGTGTTTGGCTTTAGATCAGTAATCATACAATTTAAATCGGTTGTATTATAGTAACGATAACGACTGGAACCTGTTGATCCGTATCGAACTGTATAATGACGGTTGTCGGGAACATGTTGACTTTTGCTAAGAGTTGTATCCGTCCAAAATACTACAATTGATGTTGAAGACATCGTAATGGCTCTTAATCCGACAGGAACCTCTAATGGTACAGGAATATCCACATGTTCATCCTCTCTTGTTTTTATATTATCATATATTGGTGGTCCATCTCCTTTGATATTTCTAGCTCGTAATGATATCACATATTCAGTATTTGGCTCTAAATTCTTTAGTTCAAAATATCTTGAATTTTCACTCAGCTCTTGTGTATTTTCATCAGGAATACCTTTACCCCAACCAAGTATGTAACTACGAATTTTAATGTCTTGTTGCGCTGGTGGTGCCCAATGTAAAGCAATACCTGCTGCCCCTGCTCGTACTGCTATCCATCTTGGTTTCCCAGGTACCTGTGTTTCATCTAAATCATTTTCATATGTAACAACTCTATGCCATTCTGTAAATGGCCCTGATCCATTTACAGTCATTGCTGCTATTTTTATTTGATATTCTGACATTCGATCTAAATCGTTTAATTCAAAATGTCGTACGGTAGCTGGTGTCGTTTTAACTTGTGGTGATTCACGAAATTTTCGATAACGAATTTTATATCCAGTTATTTGGCCATTACGTTCCTCTTCAGGTGGTGGTTCCCAATGTATTGTGATGGATGTTGAACTTGTCACTTCAAGTGTTACATTACTTGGTGGTTCTGATGGTGTAGATGAAAATGTTTTCACTTTAATTTCATTTGATGGATCACCCATACCATTTTGATTAAATGGAACTACTGTAATTGAATATTCTGTATAGGGACGTAATTCTGTTAAAATTACATCATGTGTAGTACTATCAGTATACATTTCGGCGCCACCATCATCCTTTATCCACAAATGCATATAACAAATGATATATGATTAATATTAAAGAGGAGAAATTAAATAAATGCTCATTAATATATTGATATTCAAAATATTATATATGTATAATAAAGTAATTTACCTCTGCATAATATATTCTATATTTTGATATAATACCATTTGTAACTAATGGCGGATTCCATTTTACCATAATTTCTTTGTGAGTTAATGCATAACCTTCAATATTTCTTGGTGGTCCAGCTATATTTTCTTCTGGCTGTGTATTCACTTCTAATATTTCTGATGATTCACCTGGCCCATGATTACTATTACCAACAACACGAAATTGATAAGTTTTACCAGGTAATAAAGATTGTATATTGACTTGCTGATCATCTCTTGAATTTGTTGTAATTTTTCGTTCTCTAAATAAAATAAATACAATTTAAAAATTTTCTAAATATAAAATAAAATATTATGTTTTACATATGCGTACATTCGCAATTTATTTATAAACATTTTTTTTTTTTGTTTTTTTTTTTTTTTTTTTTTAAATTTAAATTATGTATAAAATATGATATGCATATATTTAAGTATTAAAATATATACGTTAAAAAAAAAAAAATCGTTTAAAAAATTTACACAAATAAATTTTTGTATAACGTATAATACAGATTTTTAAAAGTAATTCACGTAGATTTCTATTTTTTTATGTCATATAATAACAACAAATAAATGGAATAAAATGAATTGTCTCGTACGTAAAAAAAAAAAAATAAAAAAAAAAAATAAACAAAAAACATTCACACACGTAAAATATGTATAATTTATTCATAAAATAAAAAGGAATATTGTCCTGTGAAAAGAACTTTTTAATATCCTTAGAGAATTTCTTTGTACATTTACAGAATATTAAATTACTACATATTCGTTTTTGAATGAAAAATTCAAAAAAAAAAATGAACCAATTATAACAAGAACAGCAGCAATATTATATTTTGAAATATTAATAATAGAAGAAAACAAAACAAAAAAAAAACTTCTTAGCAAGAATTTAAATCAAGTGGATACGCACATTCATGCAATAAAAATATTGCTTTAATTTTATATTGAATAAAATTTAAATTGCATTTAGTCGTTATTTATTTATTTTTTTCTAAGGGTATTTTGAAACGTTTAATTGTATTATTATTGTGCAGTAAAATGATCATGCGATGATAGGAAAATATTAACGGTTTTTTTTTTTTTAAATACTGAATTAAATTCTGAATTTCGTTTACATATATTTTTTTTTATTTTAGTTTTCTTTTATTTGATTCACATGTACTGAATAAAACATTATAAAAAAATAAATAACAATAAATTTAAATGTTTTTATTGCAATTTTAGTTTTTTTTTTTTTAATATTGTTTTAACGTTGCTTTTTTATATTTTGTTTAACGTAGGAATTTTTATTTAAAATAAAAACGGAAAATTCACAATATACAAAAAAAAACAAAAAAAAAAACAAAAAAAAAAAACGAGAAAAAATAGTGTGAAATAACTTATTTTTGTTATTGTTCTTTTTTTGTTTTTTTTTTACCTCCCCCATAAACCAAGAATAACAAAAATGGCATTGTTTTTACTTTGTTTTGTTTTCCTTTATTTTCATTTAGATAAAAGCCATTTTTATTGAAATTTTGTACATAAAAGCATTTAAAACATTCGAAACAGAAAACATGTTATATAGATTTTCTTCTTGATTGTTTGTTTTTTTTTTTTTTTGTTTTTCTTTTTTTATATCAGCACTTAATCAGTAAAACTGGCCTACTTTTAGCATTATGTTGTCGTGTAAAATTTTTTTTTTTTTACTATTTTGGTTTAATGTGTGAATGAATTTGAATTTTCATGATTTTCATGAATTTATTTTTCCGGAAACATTAAACTAAATAAAAAAAAAACTAAATAAAAAAAAAAAAACCCAGAAAGAGTGTTACATGAAAAATAAAACAAAACAAAGCTTTTTATGATTGTCACAATGAATTAAAAGCGCATAAAAATGAGACAGAAAAAACAAAACATCATACACTATAGAATTAAATATACAATATAATAAAATATAATGTATGTATATATACAAACCTATCACTGGTACTCATTTTATAATAAACTGAATATGAGACAACTTCATCAGGATTCTTTTGTGGTTCCATCCAACTTAATGTAACAAATCTTGGTTTAATTATTTGTGCAACTAAATCTCTTGGTGGACCAGGTAATGGTACTGTTGCTAATTGGCTTGCATCTAAATTATTATTATTAGGATATTTTCTTGTAATTGTTGGTAATGGTGACATAGCAACTTCTTCTGTTTTTGTTGTTAATGTTGTCTTATGACGTCTTTTATTATTTGCCCATGAACTAAGGATTTTATCAGGATCATCACCAGGTTTAAAAGGATGAATTATTCCTTCATCATCATCATCATCATCATCATCATCATCATTTACATTATCATCATTATCGTCATTACTATTATTATTATTATTATTATTATTATTATTAACATTACCGATATCATCATTAATACTATCATTTTCATTATTATCGTCTTCATCATCATCATCATTGTCATCATCATCATCATCATCATTATCATAATTTCGATCATTATAATCATGCAAATTATAATCACCAGATTTTCGATTTTTATCTTTTTTATCTTTTGATGCAAGACTATCTAAGGCACTTTTTGATAAAATTCGAGAATCTGATGATTTTATACGTATATTATTGCTGTTATTATTATTATGATTAAGATTAACATTATTAATATAATTATCATTATTATTATTATTATTTTTATTATTAACATTCATTTCTAATGATTTTTTATCATTATTATTCTTTTTATTACGAGTTTGTAATGACTTTGTTGTTTTTGATTGTTTTTTATTTGAAAAAAACGGCTTTTGTCCTGATGAATTCGGAATAATTTTTTTTTTTTTTTTGGATTTTGGTTTTTGGTTTTTAATAGGATATAAAAGGATTTTAAATAAGGATAATAAAATTCATAAAATTTAAAAATAAAAAAAAAAAAATTAAATCAAAAAGATAATAAAAAATGAAATTATACTATTAAATAAATTAAATTAAAATAATTGAAAAAAATAAAAAATAAAAAAAAAAATTAATTTAAAATAAATTTTATTTAAAACAAAAGCATTATGAAAATTAATTATAAATTATTGCAAATCAAAATGAGAAATTAAGCTTTGATATATGTCATAACAAATAAATAAATAAATAAAAATAAAATAAAATAAAAATAATTATAAAAATTTAATTGTTAATATTAGTTTTGAAAATTAGTATTAAAACAAAAACAAAAACTAAAAAAAAAAAAACTAAAAATCCATTTAATTTCACTAATTAAATTTGTAAAATATTTTATGTGAATAGATAAATAAATTAAAATTGTATAGATTTTGTGCAGTATTTATTTTAAAAGGAAATAGTTTTAATAGCTATATATATACATATATAGATGTTAATGGAAAGGAATATTACATATATAGTCAAGCGTATTACAGTATAGTTATAAGATATATAAGTAATTATAATAGTTGTTATGTTCATCAAAAAACCAAATTAATTATTTATTTGTGTTTTAAAATTTTTCATTTTCTTTTTTTTTTTTTTTCTTCTTCTTGTAATTAACACTTACCCGGTTCTATAATTCTTAAACGAGCAGACGCTTGTATACTACCTGCTGGATTAGTACCAACACATTGAAACATTCCAGCATCAGAATTTAATAGACCAAGAATACGTAAATTATGACTATAATATAAAATATATATTTTTTTTAAATTAATAATTAATTTACATGTATTACGTACATACAAGTATATTATATACATATATATTAATCTTGTTATTTATATGTATAAGAGAAAAATTAAAAAAATTTACCCTCCAACAATTTGCATGTAATCATTTGGTGTAATAACATCACCATTCTTAAGCCATTGTATAACTGGTTTTGGTTTACCTCGTATTGAACATTCCAATTCTAATTCTTCTTTTTCATATGCAGTTTTATCTGAAGGACTTTGTATAAATTTTGGTGGTACTTGAACTTGAACAGTTGCTTGAGCATCTAATGAATCAACAGTATTACTAGCGCGACATTGATAATTTCCAGAATCGATATCTTCTGCTGAAGATATTTGAAGAGATCCAGTACCAATAACTGAAAATCTAGAATCTAAATCACTAAATAATATATAGGAAAAATAAATAAATAAATAAATAAAAATTAAATATTAGCATAAATTTTCAACTAAATATAGATTTCATATTTTTTAGTATTTGTTCAAAATTTATCACGATACATACTTCATATCAATTTCTTCTCCATTTTTTAACCATCTAATTTGTGGTTTTGGTACCCCATTGGCTACACAATCAAGAGTAACTGTATCACCTTCTTTAACTGTTTGCGGTGAAGGACCAACAAGAAATGATGGTGAAGCTAAATCTCCATTATCAGTTAGTTTTTTAATGTTTAAATTTGATTTACTACTTAATCTAGTAATTGTCCCTGAGGTAACATTACATTGATAAGTTCCTTGATCAGAATTTGTAATTTCATCAATTTCTAATGCACCATTTGGTAATATAACCATACGCATACTATCAAAATGCAATGGAACATCATCTTTAAGCCATTGTATATTATGTTTAACACCAGGCTGTGGATGACCAATCATACAACGAAAATATGCTGTTTGTCCAGGTAATAAATATGTTTCTATAAAATCTTGATTAATTTCAGGTAAACGTGCTATTGATACGATCGCTGATCGACTAACTATTGTACCAATACCATCAACACTTAATAAACATTTATATGCTCCAGTTAAACCTCTATTCTCTTCTACTGAACTAATATATAGAGAACCATTTTTTAATTGGGTTCTATAGATGAAATTCATATTAAAAAAAAAAAAAAATAAAAAATAAAAAATAATTAATTAAATAATAAAAACAAAATTCTAATATTGTTGTCTTAATTTGTTGTTATTTCATTTCAATAATTTTATTTTATTTTATTTTATTTATTTACCTAAATGTATCACCAACAATTCCTAAATCTTGACCATCAGGTCCTCGCCATCGAATATTTGGTGCAGTTTTTCCTTCTTTTAATGCACCCGGTTGTGCTGTACCAGAGCATTGTAAAAGAACTGAATGACCTTCGGGTACAATAACATCTTGTGGCTCGATGGTAAATTCTAAAGCTATATATAAAAAATGATATATACAAATTTAATAAATTTAAATATTACATATTCGAACATATAAATAGCAAACTGAATGTATACATAATTGCAATGATTTATAAACTCAATATACTCATAATGATAAAATTATTTTCATTAAAATTTTATTAAACTTATTTGATATTGAATTTGCACTATTTTAAATACATATTTGAATTTATTATGTAAACAAAAAAGTAAATTTTAATTTAAATTCGTAAATGTAAATCTAATTTGTAAAATAAATGAAAAGGAAAAACAAATTTATCTCTCTAGAATTAGTTTGATTTGAATCAGATATAAACCTTTGGTACATCATCATATACAAATAATTTTGCATATAAATGAGTATTAATATTAAAATAATTTTCATGTAAAATTGTTCTTGTTTAGTTTACACGTAAACAAAATATACATACACATGTACATACATGTTATACTTTTCACATTCACATGAAAATTTAAGCATATACATATGTCGTACGTTAATATAATATACATACATACTCTGTCTACTAATATATATGATGATGTAAATGGTACCACTTAAGTGCATAACATTAGTGGACAGAGTATAGATACATTAGAAACATACACATACATATGTATGTATGTATTTCAAGTCCATCATCAATTTTCCATTCTGATTTATGGTATGATATACGTAACAAATTCATTTGATATATGTATATACCTACAAATTATTCTAATGTGCTTAGGTAATCATACCTTGATACCTTATTTATAAAAAAAGGTAACTTTAATATACATAGAAATGCTACATACAAACAAATTTATATAAACAAACAAAATACATTTTATGAAATAAATAATAAAAAAAAAAAAAAAAATTGATGTCATTAACCTTAAATCACAGCCAGCATTTTTTATTTTATTTTATTTTTTTTTTCTACTTTCTTTTATTTCACATTTGGGCAGTCATAATACAAAGCATTAAAACTTATTGGTAATTGCTAAATATATGTACGAGAATATAAGTAGTAATCATTAAGCTAACATATTGGTAAGCATATTATATATATGTTTATGTACATTTACATAAATATATTATTGTAAAAAGAACACAATATCGTATGTATATATGCTGTTTACACATTTGTATATAAGGTATAAAAAAGGGCGGTTATATTTTATTATAATGAGGATATTGGTGTGTCAGTCTCAATAATGCATAGAAATAATATACCATATATGTATGTATGTATGTATGTATGTAATATGTATGGATTCATCGTAAATTACAATAATCTCCGCACCCACTAAAAATTTAAAAAAAAAAAAAAGAAGAAGACATACCATAATGTATGTTACATATCACATTAACAATATAAGGAATATAATGATGGTCTTTAAGTAAATTTTAGTGCATTTTTTTTTTCTTTTTCATATATTATATTGTACATTATATAATTATAGACACACACACACACACACGCCGTAGTATGTATATGGCATACAAAATATTAAAGCATATACACGTATGTATTAAATTTTTAATGTAAACTGGTTCACATTATATCAACAGGATGCTTGTTTTTTAACAATATAATACACTTTACATACATACATACAAACGTACACTATGTCGAAATACGAATTTCAATTTTAGAAATTTGTTCACAATAAAAAAAAAAAAAACAAATTTTTTTTTTTTTTATACAATAAGGTAACGGAAGCAACAAGTTAATTTCGAATATTTTTTTTAATATGTTAATTGAATCTACATACATGAATATTGAATGTAGGTAGTACTTACATAAAATATGAATGAAAATATTTAAATTTTTTATTTAATAAATTCTAAGTTATAATATCATTCTCATTTTACTGAGAAAATTATTATAAAAATGAAATTTAATATTAAAATGAATAATTTTGATTAAATAAAAAAAAAAAAAAAATATTTAAAATTTTTCATATTATATCAATATTAAGATGAAATAAAATCGTTTTTTAATTTATACTCTGTCCAATAATATTATGCATTTAAGGTCTTATGGGAGTACATATGTGTCTTCTCTTAAAATTTCTAATTAAACTTTTTCACGAGCAGTATTACCACAATCCACAAAGTTTTTGTTATATATATTAAATAAATTTTTTGAATATCAATACATAGTTAAGTAGAATGATACCACTTTAAGTAATTTCCATAAGACCTTAATTGCATATAATTAATGGACAGAGTATAAATATAAAATTTTCTCATGTATCTACTACATTCATGTATTTATATTTAAATTGCTACCAATTCTTTTGTCTTCTATCATATATATAACCATCATAATCATATTAAATAAATTATAATTATTATTCGTTTTTTTTTTTTTTTTTTTAATATTAGCAGAACATATTCAAATGAAATACATTATAAGAAGTCATTATATGTTAATTTTTTTTTTTTTTTTTTTTTTTTTTATAGATACAAATAAGTATCTGATATTCATAATCATATAATACCGAATACGTATCAACTTTCACCATATCATACAAAATAATTAAATAAAAACCGACAATACCGAAGAAATGGAAAAAAAAGTAAAAAAAAAACAAATTTCTCTTCCTAATATATTGTCAAGAAAGAAGTCAATATGCGCCTTACAATTTTAATAACCATACTTATGTACATACTCGTATGTTATATAAAAAATTGATATTTTGTAGATAGTTTTAATTGAATTTTAGCAGTAATATAATAACAAATTAAAATCTTATTGATTTTTATTTTAGATAAAATATCAATTTTTAAGTATATATATGTATAAGTATTTAATTTTCTTCTTCATCTTCTTTTTATTATACATATGTACATATCATAATAACATATATTATTATAATAATTTGTAGTGTACTAGAAGTACATAATGTATATGCCATATAAATACATGTATTGTTTAATATCATGGATGATATGGGTTTACATATGTATGTATATACACATAACATACATATGGTACACACATACATATGTGGTATGTAATTGTGTATTTCGGATGATATAGAGGTGTTGCTTTTATAGAAAAACTCTATTATTATCAAATTACAAAATTTAATCTAGGTATATGATATGAAAAGAATGAAAAAAAAAGGAAAAGAGAAATGTATGTGTATATATACCTAAGTGAAGAAATTTGATTTTGAATTGATTTTTTTGAAAAATCAAGAAGATAAAAGCATTCTCATATTTATTAAGTATACTTATGTACATGTTCACTATATTCATGTATCAAAAATTATTTAAAAAATATATGATAGTACTGTATAATATTATGTATATATATGACATATGTATATAATTTAAAGTATACAATATGTGTAATGAAATTTTTGAATTTTCAAGTATCTTATATATGTAATTAAATATATTGATATCACTTAACAAAAGCACTATAAAGTTAAAAATACTTAAAAACAATGAGTTTATATATAAATACATATTATGAAAATTTTATATTGTACATAACATATGTACATATATATGTATACAGCATATATTATACATATGAATTACATGTATGATGAGCATATGTGAAACTTTATAAGAGTGTCAAGGATAAGAATACAAATTGATGAGATTATGATGACAATAATAATAATAATAATAATAATAATAATAATATGTAATATCAATTAAATAATTGCAATTTAAATAAAATTTTGTATATTATATTATTAATAATTTCCCCAAAAAATCACCGTACGTACCCTCAGCATTTTTTATTATTATTGGCTAATTTTTCAAAAATTAAAATTAAAATGATTAAGGTGTTTATAATCATTCATAAACAATTTACAGAAAGAAAAATAATATTATTTAAATTTTTTAAATATTGAGATTAAATTTTAAATTTTGTAAAGTTATAGCCAATAATAATAAAAGAAGCAGAGAGTGTGATGATTTGTTTGTTGGCGATACTGTATATGTATGTATTTTAAATCCATCATTCTTAAATTTTGTTACATAAGAAATTTTATAATCTGTAATGTTATATGTTAAATAAAACATAAATAATTAATGTATCTTTTATTTATTTTTTTTTTTTTTTTACATAGGTATACAAAATTATACATCAATTCGCTGTAATTTGTAAATAATTTAATATTACATTTTTTGGTCAAAATGAAATTTCATATATATTTTATGTATACGAATACACACACACACACATTATTTGAACCATCAGTTACATCTAAATAAAAACAAAACAACAAAATTGCACATGGGTCTCATTATATCAGCATACGTGTGTGTAATATTCTAATGGGTATAGTAACATTACATATTAAATGAATATTTAACCTTTATATTCGTATACATGTACTATGTATACATAACATATATTTGAATTTTTTTCTTGTTCTAATTAAAACTGAGTATACTAAACACCGCTCCCAAAATTTCATTTAATTATTTGCTTGTATAATACATTGTATTATGTTCCATTATGTACAATGTAGATAGATATAGTTTATATTTTAGATAAATATAAAAAAAAAAAAAAAACAAATTTTATACTCTGCTATTTAATTAGAATTTATAACGTCTTATGAATAAAATAAAAGTACAAAACATTTAGGTACATTACATATTGTATACATATATGTATATGTGCGTCTCTACGTGTATATATATACGATATATGTAAAAAAAATGTAAAAATAAAAATAGATACATTTCACACTTATACAAAAAAAAAAAAAAAAAAAAAATTTTACCTCTAAATTCTTCGAATCTGCTTTTGAAATAATGAAAAATTTATTTTCGAATTCTTTTATATTAGCTGTAAATTTTAAATTAAAAATAATGTCGAAAAAGTGCACATTTTAATTGAAAGATAATAATTCTAAATACAACAGGAACATCTACATCTACATGTGTGTATGTATATATAATAGAGAATGCATTATACATACTTATAACTTTATAAGTATGTATGTATGTATATATACTTGCATTTCTAAATATATGTACATAATTATATTCTGTTATATTATATACATATAAAAAATAAACACTATATACTTATATGTATGTACATATGTACACACACATACATATATCGTACAATCAATGTTTATATACATATATGTAGGTACACATTGAACTTATTTTATTAGCTTGATTTTCTAATATATGTACATATAAAAATGGGAAATTGGAAAATTTCACTCAAAGGAAACTTTTTGCCGTTATACCTATATACATATACACATATCTTTTTTTTTCGAATATTAATTAAAATTTAAAATAGAGAGAATTTTTTAATAAGAAAATCACAATTTACTTTATATTATATAAAACATTAAATATTAGAGAAAACTGATTCTATATAAATGTGCGTACTTATATGCACTTTTACCTTTATAAAAATAAAAAAAAAAAAAAAATAAAAATAAAAATTCAAAAATTCTGAATTTGTTTTTCCATTTTCTTTTTTACCTTATGTACGATAATAATTCACGTATAAAGTACGTAAATGTAAGGATGTAAGTGTTCGAATCAAAAACAGGAATTCAATTTCAAATTTTTAAAAAGTAATTCAGAAGTTAACGTTTAAATACAAAATAGGTATTTATATTTATGTATATGTAGAATGCAAATTTTAAAGGATGTACTATGAATACAAATTCATTTTAATTGGAAAAATTATCATGAAAAATAGTCGGTCAATCAGTTTTTTATTTTTTGTTTTTTTTTTTTTTTTGAAAAAAATAACGATAAAAAATTTATGAAAAAAAAAAAAAATTAAATCAATATAACTAATTGAATGTTTATAAACAAATCAAAATTTATTTGTTTTCGTAAATGAATAATATTTTTTAATTAATATGAAACATATTTATTTTTAAATATTGTAAATATACATGTTTGCGTTGAAGTGCACACTCATATATGTACATATATGAATTTATACATACATATATGTATATGTGTATAATAAAATTATTATAATAATAAAGTCATACGAAGAAAATCTTATAATCGGATTAAAAAATATTCCTATACATATTTAATAACATATTGATGATAAATATCATTATATTGACTATAATAAATGTATAAACATATGTTTATACATTTGCATACATATGCATTTTATTTTATATGCTACTATTTATATTTAAAATAATTTTATGGATTTACACCCATTACATAGATCAGTGGATACTCAACTAATGTTTCAAGATAAATGAATACACTAATTAGGGGTATTTGACGGTGTACAATGAAAACTTACAAATGCATCAGTTTTCATTTTTCTAGTACATAAAAATTTTAAAATTTGATTTTTAATTTACATAATTTTATCTACAAAATAATCGAATATTTCGCCAAATATTTTTAAATACTGTGTTAATCGATAGATAAAAAAAAAAAGGTTGAGAATCTCTGATATTCAATAGACATACGATTATATGTACATACATATGTACATGAATTATGATAAAATGGGTATAATCATAGATTTAATATCAAGTATTTATAAAATTAAAATATATATGTAGGTACTTAATGTATTTTGATTTAACTGATTATTTTGTTTATAAAACATCCTAATTTCTACTTACACATACATACATATATTGTTACAGTTTATGTGTGCATATATGTTACGTACGTATAACTTCAATTTAAGCATTCATATATGTATACAACATATATAATACAAACGTGTAGAACAAATTAATTTTATCATTTAAATATATGATAACAATAAATTTTAATGTATATGTATGCATGTGCTCACATATATGCAATTTTATATTGTATATAGAATTTAAATTTATTTATTTTTATATTTTTTGTTTTCATAATTTTTTGTTTCTTGTTTTTTTACTTTGTATTTTTTTTTTTTTTTTTTTAAATATACATAAATTAATGTGCAATATTGTATGTGATTAAATGAAAACAATATGCATGCACATACGTACATCATATGTACAAATATTATATAAAATAAAGTATATAATGAATGAACGATTTTATGTGACAGAAAAAATATTATTTATGTTTATTTTTATTGAATACATTATATGGGTTTTCCTTTTAACACATTATAAATCAATCATTTCCTATATATGTATGTATGTTTGTACGATGTTTCCGGGTTTAAAAGTAATAATCTGCATATTTGAAAAACAAAAACAAAACCACCAATATGTGTTGTACATGTACATCCCATATACGTACAGATATTCATATACCTATATAATTATATTATATAAGTGATTATGAATGTATGTTTTTTACATGCACATACGCATACAAATGTATGTAGAATGAAAATTTAGTTTTTATTTTTAATTTTTTTGTTTTTTTTTTTACTTCTATACCATATATATATAAATATATACCAGCGTATCTGGGTCATTTTAAAAATTTGATCGACTTCACTGTCCATGACATGTAAATTAATTTTTTTTTTTGGAAATTATTCGATGAATACAAATAAAAATGCAAATATATCAATATTTAATTTGTTTCTGTAATCTATGATCATTTTAAATTCCATTATTGTAAATAAACAGTTTTTTTTTTTTTTTTTTTTCAACATAATGGTTATGATGTCAACGAATATGGCGTGTCCCCCAGAGTAAATTTCAAGTTCAATGCATTTTTATTTCATTATATTTTATAAATTAAGTATTAATGTGACTATACTTTATTAAGCATTCATATCATAAGAAAACAAATATGTCGAAAAAAAGTGATTTTTTTTACAAATAAAAAAAATTAAATAAAAATATATTTTGTCCCTGGATTTTTTCCACTGCGTTACTTCCACTATGTTACTATCATAAAAGCGTTAATTTTTGTAAAAATTTTCCATTACGTCATTGCAGACAAACATGCATGCATTCATGTCTATACTTGTCAGTTTGTGTTTAGTTGTAGACAAGTGCGTATGTATAAAGAAATCAGTCCCGAAGTTTTTTAATAGTGCGCGTGCGTTAATTCATTGTCTCCTGAGTTATCTTCAAAAACAAGTGAGTACAAATGATTTTTATTTTAATTTTGATGTAATATATTGTAGTTGTAAAGTACTTTTAGATGATATTTATATTTTTATGATAATTTGTAAAAAATTTTAGCAAATATATATATTTAAATTTTTTTTTTCTCCTGCGTTACCAGTCACTTGCGTTACCTTTCTCTTAGTAACGTAAGGGAACTTGAAGTAACTTAGGGGATTTTTTTTTACATAAATGCTTATTAAGTTTAATAGAATTCGATTAAAAAGTAACATTTTCTGTGCATTTTAGACAGTTATAATTATGCCTTTGACTGCGGCAGAAAAACAAAGAAGATATAGAGAACGTTTAAAACAAAATAAAGAAAAAGAAGAAGAAATTAAAAGGAAAGCCAGAGAACGTTATCATGCCAAAAAACAACTGATTGATGATAAGTTAGACAGAGAAAAAAGAAAAATAAGAAAGCAATGGCGTGAGAGTAAACGAAAACAACGAGACAAAATAAAAACAGAGAATTTGGTGTTAAGTAATACATCACCTCCGTCACCATCAACATCTACTCCATCAACTATAAGAGGCCAAAATAAAATTGGTCGCGATTGGTCGAAAATACAAAGACAAAATGCACAGTTGATTGCCGAAAATAATGACTTAAGAAAAAAAATTGACAAATATAAAAAACAAGCATTTATACCTACCTACATTATAAAATTAAATTAATTTTAAAAGAAAAGAACAGCTACTTTATTTGTTATTATACAATACACAATTTTATATACAAATTTTACATAATATTTTATACTCTGTCTACTAATTCGGTGCAGTTAAGCCCTTATGGAAATGACATAAAGTAGTACCACTTTACATCTTTGTATATTGGTATTTAAAAAACTCATCACATACTGTATGAGAACTTTGAGAATTGTGATAACACTACTCGTGACCTCGTGAGATGATCTTATTAGAAATTATGAGAGAAGAAAAACGACATGTGTATAAGGTCTTAATTGCACCGAATTAATAAACAGGGTATAAATAATGATATGGTGATTTTTGAATTTATCACATACCTAAATACATTTTGTATAAATATAAATTGTATACATATGGTACTATAATTCATATTGCTCTCTGAAATAACATTTTATTTAGAAATGTTTTAACAACTGTTAGTTGGCATTTTAACTTCCTCTTGCTTAAAATAAATTTTCAAATATTATTCAGTTAAATTTATCCATTAGGAATGAAAATAAAAATGATTAATAATTAAAATAATATGAAAATGAATTTTTTGAAAATAAAAACTGATATGACTTATTTACTAATTTTCATTCAAAAATGATTTTAAAGTAATTCAGGCTAAGATAAATGAAAATTCAAAAATTAACGAAAAATTAAAAATATAATAATATTTAATTTTTAATAGTTAATAATTAATATTGAAATAAAAAGACAAAAAAAAACAAAACAAATTTTTAATATTTTTATTCATACATTCATACTTGTATTGCTTGTATATTACATGTGATTTAAATTATACTCGTATATGTACACATATGTATGTATGTGTAGATATGCATGAATTGATATGAAATAAAAATAAAAATTGAAATGTAGGAAAATTTTGTTTTATTTTTTTCAAATTAATTTTTATACTGATTAAATAATAAAAATTTGGGCAAAAAAAAAAAATTAAGTAAAAATTTCAGATACCTATAAAATAAAAATTTATGATAAACGCATATCTACACAAAATTTCGTTGCAAGATAAAAATGTACAAAAATTTTATAAAACCAAATATTTTTAATTTTCAATTTTTTATTTGTTTTTTATTTTTAAATTTTTTTTCTTGTTGAAATTAAAAATAAAATGGTACGTTTAAGAAACCAATTTGCGTATATGAATCACGTACATAGTAAAATTAGTCATTAATGTTAGACGCTTTCTTTCTAATCAAAGTAATTTTGAAAATCTAAAAAAAAAAAAAACGATTATTTCCTTTAAGGTAAATTTCATTTATTAAATCTCATAAATTATCTGTATTATTTGTAAAAAAAAAAAAACAACTGTTATAATTTATGATTTTTATAATGTAATTTTTTGCATAACATGATTTCTTTTCAAGTAATCTACATGTGAATAATTTCCCCGTACACACAAACTGGTGTATATAAATATGTCTATATTTGTGCTTAGTATTACAGCACTGTTTTTTTTTCCCGGTTTTTTCTTTTTTAAATATTAGATAAAGAAAATATTTCATATTTTGCATTTTAACACTTCAACTGTTTATCTGCACTGCATGTGCCCCATTATATAATAATATTGGTACAAGTGTACATACGCATTGCGTTTAAATACTGTAAATCTTAAATATACAGTGTTGATTGACATACCTAAGATGTTTTATATAAAATTTTGAAAAAAAAAAAAAAAAATTTAAATTAACTTTTTTCATTTTGCACAATCTGATGTGAATATCGAATCAAGAAGATTAAAGATGCAATAATAATCAAAGAAAATGAATTTTTATGTGCAATATATGTAATATACTCGTATGTTCATATATGAACGGTTTTGATAATATATATAATAACTGTAATGATAGGTGAATTGCTTCCTGATTTAACCATATAAAGGTAATTTTATAAAAAATTCGCATGTATCTTCTTATTTAGTAAAAAAAAAAAAAAAAAAAAAAAAAAAAAATATCTACTCAATTCGAACTAGCCTTAAAACTTGAAAAAAAAAATTAAAATAATAATAATAAAAATGTTTTTTTTTTTTTTTTGTTTTTTTTCTTCCCAATAAATGAGTATGTCTGTATGTATAACCATATATGCAATTAAATGTCAACTAAAAATGTATACTTATACACAATGTATACATCAGGTACATATACCTATATATATAGTACATATACAAATCAACTTCATTATGTATGTATACCTAGGTAATACAGTATATCATAAAATATATTTATGTATACATAAATATGTGCATTTTATACATTTGTTTATCTATACAAATAGATATATACACACATATATGGATATATTTATATAGGTAGGTTATTCAAGTAAATTTTAATCGCATCAAAGCAACAACCCACATTATTTTCATTTTATTAAATGTCGATATATCTTATCGTTGTTGTTTATTAAGTTCATTCAGCATTTTTATTTCATTTTTTTTAATGTTTTTAATTTTTTGGTTCAAATCATTTATACATATGTTACATGTCCATACATACATTACATATACATATGTATGTATGCATTAATTAGTTTTAATATTATTTAGTTTATAATTTTCGTTTATACCTATATATTACATTTTATTTCACATGATGTTTATAGGCATACATATGTACATATATCACCAATGTAACGTTTATATACACATATGGTGCATGTGAATAAAAATTCATTTTATATACATATATATATATATGTATCTGCGTGTACAAGTTTTAATGTATACTACCTTAAATAAAAAGTTGCTCAATTATGAGCGGCGACTCAATTATTTGTGATGTCTGTCTCTAGTATCTATATAATATATTTTTATTATAACCTGTTCAATATAATATGTTGTTATTTATTTTATTTATATGTACCTACATACTACTTGCATTACGCACAAAGATTATTTTATTGTATATACATATATGATACAATTAAGCATTGCCGTATAAATTCATGTTATATGTACATATGTATCTTAAATACATATTTTATAATATCATCAAAAGCATACGAGTAGATAGCAAAATTGTAATTTACAATGTAACAAGTTGCAATCAAGCACTTGATAATGGTATACTACATACTAGGTATTATGTATATATACACCTGTATATATAAATGAACATAAATACATGAAATATATATATGTATTCCAAAATTATTGTTAGATATAGGTATAAAACAAATTTAAAATTAAAATATAATAACATAAAAATAAAACTAAAACTAAAATATATTACAAAATTATATTACATACAACACATTATTACTGTTTAAATTTAGATACTGTTGTTAATCGCTATACAGAGTATACGATTAGTATCATACATACATAAATGTATCTAGTACCTGTGTAATATAACATATGTACGTATGTATGTACATTTTATGTACAGAAAGTAAAATGAAAAACTGTTATACATATATAAAACAAAAAATTTATCTACATTGTACTATATACGTGATTTATTACATTAAGTGGCGCTTAAATGTTAATCTATAAGTTTTTATTTTATTTATTTTTTTTTTTTATTTTTTTATTATTTTTAATAAACTAATAAAAAACAAAAATCATTTTTATTTACACAATTAAATTGTAATATAATTTTGAATAAAAATCAAAAGCATATTAAAAAAATGTTGATATTAAAATTTTTTAAAGAAAAAAAAAAAAATCTAAGAATCCTAAATCCTATAGCAAACAAATTTTATGTACATATACGTATATTTTTATATGGTAATTGCGGAAATGTATATGTATAATATTTGTAATTTTTGGTAATATTCAACTTTCATAATTCCATAAAAATTTGTTATGCATTATATTATTCCATCATTAATTAAAATTATAATCCAGCTTAAGTTAATTGAGCAAAAATCTAATTTTTTTGTATTTATACTCTGTCTATTAATTCGGTACAGTTAAAGCCCTTATGAAAATTCACATGTATTTATTCTTCTCTCTCATAATTTCTAATATGATCATCTAACGAGTAGTATTTACCACAATCTTTCAAGTTATCATATAATACGAGATGAATTTTTTTTAAATATCAATATACAGCAACGTAAAGTGGCATTACTTTATGTTATTTCCAAAAGGTCTTAACTGTACTGAATTGGTAGACAGAGTATAGATATAGTAACAAAATATATAACATTTTATATTATTTGTATGTTTTACAAGTATTTACTTTAAATGTATTTCATATTTCTATATTTTATATAAAATATATTGTCTTATTTAGTTCTTTATAAAACAAGTTTAAATCAAATTAAAACTATATAAAAATATGAACTACTGTATATACATAGCTACATAATATCTAATTTTGTTTTAATTTGTAAAAATCATCACATATAATATAAATTGTTAAATAATGTGAAAAATGTAGTGAAAATTATGGAAAATTAAAATAATGTTCATATTTGGTAGTTCTAATTTCAGTTAATATGTTTTATGTTCATATACATACGTATACACATATATATACATATGTGTACACTTATATGTACTAGAGACATAAACATATAAGTGTACATTTTACTTTAAATTATGAACTATGTAAGTATTAGTATATGTATATGTGTACATATGTATGCATGCATGAGTACATGCCTACTGTATACATACATACATACTCAAAAAAAAAATTATAAATTTATTTTAAAAATATCCACTCTTTAGAGAATACAAAAAAAAAAAAAACATATTTTAACGCAAAAATACAAAATCTTCAAATATCAAGTTTTTCTAATCTTAAGGGAAATACATAATATAGGCATATTAGTTTATTACAATCTTAGCACAAATTTTTTATATATGACTGTACATACTCTATATATATTTTAATTTTTATGTAAAATATACAATTTAAAGGATACTCGGTAACAAGTGTTAAATTTACACTATTATTAAGGTTATTGATTTGTTTTTTTTTTTTTTTTTTTTTTTTTAAATAAAAAATTATTGTACATTCGAAAAAATAGATAACTCAGTAAATTTTAGATAAATGCTATATAAATAAAGAATTTTTAAAAAATATGTGCCTTTGCAATTTACACATTTTGGTACACCCTATATACATATATATAAGTTTATATATTGTAATATATGCATGTGTATTAATTATAATTGATTAAACACATGCGTATACATATACGCATATATATGTATTAACTTTTATATACATATGAATGTATATTTAACATACCAAAAAATACATACAAAATACAAAAGATGGATGTAATATCAAATTATAATAAAAATGATGAGGATCAAGTTTAATTTCGAAGGAATTTCAATTTCTCTAGGGAGATTTTTTTTTTATAAAATAATAATACAGAATGTACATATTCATATTTCACATATTTTCAGTATTATTATAAAATACATACATACATACATATATACCTATATATGTATATGTAATGTATATACATACATATAATTTGTACATGTGAACGTATACATAGATATTTATATAAAAATCATAGAAATTCTATCATGTACTTAAAATCTATTGCATATTTGCACATATGAAGTATGTATGTATATATATGTACAAAATTAAAAAATTCTTTCACATATATATGTACGTATAAAATTACTAAGATATTGTATACAGTTCAATAACATACACAAACAGATCATATATAATTTAATTATGTGTGTAAAATTATATGTATCTTTGTATATAATATGTATTTATAGCATTTGATCATTTTATATTGAGATGTGATTAGGATATGTTAACAATATAACGATAATAATGCATAAAACATAATAAAATACAATTTGATTTGGATAATCATTCATACATATAATATTTAATGATATGTGTACAAATTATATACACATGTTGGACATACATACGAGTATATGAAAATATAATGCATATATGTTTAAATAGTGACAATATTTTCTTAATGTCTTTAATAATATACTCATGGTCACCTCTTGTACAGTACAGCACATGCATATATGTATGTATGTACAATGCAAGTAATATTTTTCAATAAAATGATTATTTTAAATCCATTGATACGTTTTGTTGTGGTTTTGTATGCACTTGTTTGATGTCAATTCTTAAAGAAATGAATGTCGAAAAAAAAAAAAAAAAAAAAAAAAAATCATTTAAATTAAATACTTAAATATTCATTCTCGTATGTATATATACAGTATGTCTGTTTTATTTATAGATACATACATGCCCATATTATATATTAATTTAACTGTATATAAACTTATCAGAATGCATTCATATGTTATATTATTAGACTTGTATAATAATTTAATATCATTTAAATTATGTGCTTATTTTAATGTCAAATACTTAGTACGAGCATAAAATTTAAAAAGTGGGAAAATTTTATATCATTTAGTTAAAAACTTATAAAAGTAAATCAGGAGATATAAAAAAAAAAAAAAAAAAATTAAAACAAAAATACATGTACATATTTATATCTCAATGGTATAAGAATTATTAACGACTCATAAAAATTATAAAAGGAAAACGAAATGAAAAACAAGAGAAAATGAATATATACGTACTTGAATACTTGAATAGTATACATATTGTTAAATAGTTATGTATAGGATTTCAAGTCATTTAAAAAGTGAACATAAATTCAATCAATAATAATGGATCATTGTGAGGGTATACAAAATAGGAAACATATTATAAAAATTGAAACGATCTATGTATGTATCCCATTATTTACATATAAAAATGTTATTTTTATATATTTTATTTTTATTTTTAAATTTATACGTACGTATGCATGTATATTCACGAGTATATGTACGTATAAAAGTTGAAGATATTTTTATATTATTTATGTACATAATATGATGATTTCTTTGTATTGTAAGATCTAAATTATGTATTTTGAAATAAAAGATAATTTTTTTTTTTTTTAAATTAATAAAGGAAAATATCATGAAATGTATTATAATTTAATAAGAAAGAGAACAGCTAGTAATAGGGTCCGATGGAAGAAACTCGCAGAGGCTGTATGCCCCACAACGGAAATAAACGGATAATAAATATTATTATTTAATTGTTTGTTTACATATACATATATAAAAAAACATCCTGTCCTGTATTCTTATATATGTACATTATACGAGTATGTATATGAGTTGCAAATTATATATATAGGATCTGCCTATATATAAATGGTATGTGACATTTTTTATTTATTTTATATTTAAACGGAGTTGCATTGTATGTATTTAACGAAATAATAATTTTTTTTATATGTACATATTAAATAAAGTAAAAATCCCAGGCATAAAGTATTAAAAAAAAAGCATAAAAATTTAAATTGATATTTTCCAAAAATTTATGTACATACATTTTTACACATTATAATGTATGTATGTATTAAATATTTATATTTTTAATTTTTCACAATTTTATTTCGATTTTATATCTTTAAAAAAATCTGAATATGTAAATCAATCAATCTTTTTTTTTATATACATACTTTAATCATGTATGTACATAAGGCAAAATATACATATACGTACATATGTATGTATACATGCTAGAATAATAAGAATATTTTGAAAAAAAAAAAATCAAAATTGAATAAATGCATTCTATCATGTAAATTTCATTAATTTTCAAAATATATACATATGTATGTATATTTAAATATGTATGTGTACATATATACGTGCACATACATTAATTTTTTTTTTATACATTTTAAATCAAGATATGTGATCCTTTTGAAATACGCATGAAATGTGATGGATTTAAACGCGTACATTTAATACATATACATACATACATACATAAATATATGCAGCATGCATGTACATATACATACATAAAACACTTATATTCATATTCGTTATACTATTAAGATAAATGAATTTTAATTGAAAACTTAATAAATATATTTATAATCATAAATTTATAATTTCAGAACGAATATAAAAATTCCAATTAAATTATTATATGTATACATGTTCCTGTTTTTTTATTTTAAATAAATAAATGTAAAAATGTGATATACATATATACTTATTATTGTTTAATTTAAAAAAAAAAAAAATCTTATATATGTATGTAATTTGATATATATAAATTTTTGATATTTATACAAGCATGTATATATAAACAAATAAATAAATCGGAAATTTAAAATTGTATCGTTATAGAATATTTAAAAATTTTAATTTGTTACAGAAATACATGCTTTGAATTTTTGTTCAATTTTTAAGGACTATAAACGGAAATTTGAAAATTTTTTCCATTTAAAGAATAAATAATTTAGTTAGGATTAGGAGTAAAATTTCATGAAAATCGATCTATAAATGAATGAGAAACTAAATTCGTAAAGTTGTCGATTTACGAAAATCTTAATTTTAACGTAAAGTTGTCGATTTACGAAAATCTTAACTTTATAATATACATAAAATTATATGTATAAATAGACCACTTATTTTGAAATTGGTGTAAATCAATTTTTTTTTTTTTTTTTTAAACTTGAGAAATATCAAAAAATTACATAATTTACTTATAATTTAGTTTTCCTTTAAATATTTCGTAGTAAAAAAAAAAAATTTTTTCACTTATACCACTTTCAAAATAAACCAAAATTCAAATAAAAATATAAACGTTTATATTATGCATAATTCCTGTTACATAAAATGAAATGTATTGTGTATAAGTATGTATAATAAATATACAATGAAAATTAATGAAAATATAAAAATATTAAATGATAATTTATACGAATTTTATACGAATTAAAAATAAATTAATATATTTGAAAAATGAAGAAAAAACAAATATAAATAAATGAGAAAAATTTGAGAAAAATCTAGAAGAATGATATCATATTGAAATATCTATGCTAAAAGTGTATGTTAAGATTTTTAAATGCTCCATCGTTAAAAATCGTTAATTTCAGTTTTTGATTAATTGTATGAAACTGTTTCAGTTGTTCAATTTGTATAAATTGATTAATAAATTATTTAAATGAAATTATTTTTTGTAAGGATTTTTAAAATTCGAATTGAATGAAATAAAAGGAAAATAAATGATTAATATTTGGGCTGTAGCGCCATCGGAAAAAGGAAATAAAAGATGGTATGATTTTTTTTTTTTTTTTTTTTTTTTAAACAAATATTCTTGTCGTTATATTTATTTAAAATGAATATTACCAAAGATATTACCTATATTTTCACAATCATTTACGTATACTTAATCGTAGTAAAAAAATTTTTTTTTTCTTTTAAAAGTTTAACTCTGTTGAATGAATTTTTATGTATTTTCATTTGTAGCGAATAACAACGAATGACATGAAATCAATAAAAATAAATAAAAGTTATTCATAAAAGTTACCATATGAAAAATAATAAAATTCTAATTCAGTTAATTAATTTGATAAAACTAAAATATTATTTCTGAAAATATAATCAGGAAGACAATAAATATGAAAAATTATAAAGAACACAAAATTAGACCTATACTTCGTTTTTTTTTTTTTTAAATCTAATAGGCACGTGTTTTTGTTAGTGATGTTTCTTCTTATTCTTTTGCGTTCAATTTGTATAAATTCATCTTTTTCTCTCGTTACGCCAATTTTACCAGATTCCTAGTTTATACTGCGTTTTATAAACGAAAACAACACAACAATCACACGGGAGCAAACATAAATCATACAAACACTAATGATGTGTTTTTCTCATGTATCTCCTATGATTTAACACATGCCTATCTTTAAAAAAAAAAAAAACACAGTATAGATGAGATTAAATTGATTTGATAAAATTATAACAAATTATAGTTAATTTAGATAAAAACACATAATATGTGTAACATTGTCAAGGTTTTATAATTAAATGTAAAATTATTAATGAATTGAAATGAAAATACAAAAAAAAAAATAAATAAATAAATAAATAAAAATAAAAATAAAAAAAATTAAATACATTGAACACACGTATTATAAAAATTTGTATATAAATTTATACAAATTATCTGAGTAATTAACATTGAAAAATGAATTAATGAATAAAAATGAAAAAAAAAAAAAAAATTAAATTCATTGACTAAATGATTGCTATAATTTTTTTTCGGTTTTTTTGTTTTTTCATCATTTTAGAATTCTCATTTTTATTATGTGTGGAAAAGGAATTTTTTTTTGTTTTTTGTTTTTTTTTTTTAAATAAAATTACTTTGTACACACAATTAAAGAATTTAATTATGTTACAAACCCCAAAAAAAAAAACGACATGTTTGCTTTTGACATACTATGTAAACATGATGTTGTTCAAATGTAACTAAAAATGTGTAAATATTGTTTTACAATAAATTAATATAAAATTGTTATTTCACACACAATAAAATGTTAATTTAAAATAATTTCGAAAATTTTTATATTCCAACATTTCTGATAAAAAAAATTAACAAAAAAAAAAAAAAAATTCGTTGGCTTTTTAATAAAATCTTTCATGTGTAAAAACCTCCATGATGAGTTCTAATTTAATGAAATTGGCAAAAAAAAAAAAAAAATTTTTTTTAATTTTTGCTAAAATAAAAAATACAACAACACTAACATAATATTTTTACACATTAAAATTTTGTATATAAATGAATGGATGACAAAACTAAAATTTAAAAATATTATTGTGGTTAAAAGGTGAATTTTTATTGAATATTTTTTTTTTAAAAAAGGATTTATTCAATTTAAAATCGAATTTTTGCGGTTTTTTTTTTCTGTTTTTAATTTCAAAAAAAAAAAAAAAAAAAACAATGTTCGGTTACATTATATATTTCATAGTGTTATTTAATTTAATCATTAATTTTGTGGTAAAAAATATATGTATAAATAATTCATAAAGGATACATAAACTATATATTAATAAATTTACTATTCGTCAAATACTCTCATTTCATTACATTGTTTTTTTTGTTTTTTTTTTTTTGCAGAATGGACACTCCCAAGAATTAGAATGTTTTCAACCATATGTTGAGGTAAATAAGACAAGAAAATACAAAAAAAAAAAAAAAAAAATTTTTTTTTCATAAAAATTTTGTGATAAATTTAAATTTAAATTTCATGTTTTAATTACTTTTGATTTTATTTTTTAAATGGTATGAGATATTATATACAATTGAATCTAATACCAAAATATGTATATAACGTATAGTAAAATGGTAATTTAAATTTTCTGCAGAATAAATTCCAAAAAAAAAAAAAAATTTATAAATTAATTTTTATTTATTTTATTATTCAGTTCAATGATAAACAATTTTTAATTAAATTATAAAATTTTAAATTTCAAATATGAACTTTATTTTAAAATTACATAATTTCAATATTTGATTTAATTATAAATGTTAATTTGCATATACATATATAAATATTCTAATATGCATAAATTGGTTTTGTGTGTATCCACAAATCAAAAAAAAAATAAAAATAAAAAATAAAAAACTAAAAATAAAATAAATAATTAAAATAAATCTACACATATGATTATTACGATTATATTCTAGTGTGTATATGAAATTAATTCAAAATTTAAAATATATGTACATTTATTTATACATACATACATACATAAATATTTAAATAGAGTAGAGAAAATATAATTATCATAATTTATTTTATTGAAGGTATTAAATACATGCTGTCAGGAACCAAACTGGCAAGGAAGTGAAACTTATACATCAAAATGTAATTCAAATAAACCAACTGTAAGTTCAATAAAATGTATATATATATATATATACGAGTATACATAGTATTATTTATATATCTACATACATATTTGATTATTAATTTACTCATTCATTACAACATATACATACTATATAATTATATCAATTTTATGATTTTATTGTATGTTCCATTAAAATCAATATTCAATGGATCAGACATAAATAAATTAATTAATTTTATTATTTTGCATAAATATGCCTATATGAATATGTATGAATGGTATTTACTATCACTATATTAAATTGCAATTATATTTACTTACATACATACATTCATATGTTGCATTAATGTTGGATATATTTGTGGATGTGCATGCATGCATTTATGTACATATATGAATGTAAAATATACATCGAATTGGATATACAATATATATGTGGACGTGAATGCATTCATTTATGTACATACATATATGAATGTAAAATATACAATAGATATATGTGTATCGAATCGAATAAATAACAATCATTAAAATTTTTATTCATAAATCACAATGAATTATATTTTCAATTTTTTAATAAAAACATCCACATATAAAATACAATATTATGAAAATATGTACATTATGTACATAAATATGTATGGATATGTATATGAAAAAAAAAAAAAAAAATCACATCATTATGATAACAAAATTTTATTATTAAAATTCATATTTTATTATCAGTAAAATTTAATTATGTATAGTATACATATATAAAAAACTGTATTTTTGAATTCAGATATTTATACAAATTACATGAATAAATAAAAAAAAAATTTTTTTTATATATACTTATGATACACATAAAATGTTAATGATGTGAAAAATATGTATTAAATATTTTGTGTATAATTAAAAAAAAAACAAATTATTTTCATCCATAACAAATATATATATATGTATATCAGGGCATGTTGTATATGTGTTCAATTTATATGGAACACAATGAAAAAACATAAAAATAAAAAATAATAATAATTATATAAAATTAGTGAGAAGAATAAAAACAAAATCCTTTAAATTAACTTCATATAAATATATGAACATGCTGCTATTCATATATGTAAATGTTTTCCTTTACAAACAAATTATATTCGTTCATATATTTATTATGTACATAAGTATGTACATAATGAAAATAAATGATGAAGTTCTCAAAAGTTTTTAATAAATTCATAAATAAATATATATACAGACAAAAATCCATATGAACATGTATTTACATATGAACATATAGTATGCGAATATTTGTGTTTCTGTATGTAACTTTATGATAACAATTAATTTCATTTTATTTTACTTTATTTAATTTAATGTTTTTCTTCTTTTTTTTTTTACATCTAATTGATTATTTACCCTTTTCAATTTTATTTTATATTTATTTACGGGCACATATAAATTTATCTACTGAATGATTAAATAATTTTTTTTTTTTTTTTTTTTGAAATAAAAAAATAATAAATTTCTTTTTTACATTTTTTATGTTTGTTTTTTTCTTTTTTTTTGAAACTTTTGCTTTAGATTTTATAATTTAATTATATATGTATATATACTTTATCAATTTGAATAAATTTTACTGTATAAAATTTAATTATAAAGAAAATTTTTCTAAATAAATATGAAAAAGAAAATATTAAATGAAAATTTTTTATAATTTTACATTAATGAAAAAAAAAAACAAAAAAAAAAAAATTGTTAGTTAAAATAATAAAAAAGGGAAAAGAGAAAGGGGAAAAATAAAAGGAAAATTCATAATTTAAAAAAAAAAAAAAAAAAAATTTTTTTTTTTTCTTAATTCTTCTTTCTTTTTAAACAATAAATAAAATTTATAATTTTTATTTATCATAATAATTTTTATTACTTGAATTAATTAAAAATAAAATCATAAATATGTATATAACGTATACACATATATATACGTCATATTCAAGATTATCATAACAAATTCATACCCACTTATTCGTATGTTTAAATAAAATTATAAGACAAATAAAGATTAACACGTGAAAAATAAAATAAACAATAAACAAAAATTGTAAAAATTTAACGATCTGATGAAAATCTAACGTTTTTCTGTTTTTGTTTTTGTTGAAAAATTTTATGCATAAAAATGTACGTACATATTAAAAGCTTTTTCGGGGGACACTTAAATAAGAAATCCAAAAATTTTTCAATTATTTTAAATAACAGGATAACAAATTTTTTAGAAAGAAAACAAAAAAAACATAAAATAAAAATAAAATAAAGGATTACAAAATTTTTGTTGAAATCTTTAATGGAAAACCATTAAAAGATTTCAAATATTTTTAATATAAAATTTTTTATTTATGTGTATAGATACATAAACGTTATTTTTAAAAAAAAAAAAAAAAAATATTCAAATTACGAACCCATACATTACTTTGTATTTTTACCTTCAAAATAATATTTTAAATTTTTTTTTTTTTTTTTTGTGAATTTTATAATTTATCACTTAATTTGAATTTAATATTATTAAAAGAATTGAAATATAACAACTACCACAGATCCAAAAAAAAAAAAAAAAAATTACATTTTTTTAAACTCATTTAAACTGACAAAAAATTATTGGCTAATCTTAAATTTAAACAAATTTGATGATAATTTTTTTTTTTTTTAATTCAATTAATTTATTCATCCAATTTTCATTCGTTTTTTTTTATATGTGGCAATTTAAATTTTTTTTTTTTTTTTTGTATCATTTAAATCTGTGCTAAAATGTTTTTTTTTTCTCATAGTTGAATTTTTAAAATGATATGTGCTTAGTGTGTATATATGCTAAACATTTAGTAGAAGATGAGAAGTACATGAATAACTTAATTTCGATTGCTTCGAATAATCGTATATTCATTTTATATTGTAATAAATGTTAAAATTATATAAACGGTTTTTTTTTTTCTTTTTTTTGGAAAAGAGAATTTAAAAAAAAATTTTTTTTTTTTTTTACAAAAATGGTATTAAAAATTAAACTAAATATTTGTAAGAATCTGTACATAGTATATGAACAAAGTAAACACACGATAATTAAAGTTATAAATGTAATTATTAAAATGAATTCATATAAAACAAAGTTTACATGATAATTAATATGTAAGAGGGAGGAAAATGTTCATTTAAAAAAAAAAACAAAAAAATGCAAATCGATGTTTTACTTGTAATTTGTATTTAATTTCTATTTAATTTCGTTTTTTTTTTTTTTCTTTCATTTACATTTTTCACATAAAATTTTGTGACTTGAATAACGCAAAAAAAAAAATAAAAAATAAAACATGAATAAAATTTTACATACTCGTATTTAAAATGTTGTACAAAAAATCAAAAAAATCAAAAAAAAAAAATTAAATGCACTCATACGTTAATATGTATGTGTACATGAAAATATATATAAAAAAGAAAAACATGCAAATAAAAATTATTTAAGATATGTATTCATACGTATAATATTAAGTTAATTAGCTACCGTGAAAATGTATGTTTTTTAGCATTTTATTTTGTTTTTGTTTTTTTTTTTTAATTCTTTTTTATTTCATTTAAAATGAAATTGTGCATTAATGATGAAGGTGAAAACAAGCAGTCCACAAAAAAAGGAAAAAAAAAATATTTTTATATATCCATATATTATTATTTTTTTTTTGTTTTTTATTACAATATTTAAAAACGAATTTACATATAAAAATAAAAAAAATAAATTTACATTTTCAAAAATAAAAATAATTTTTTTATTTTTTATTTTTCACATTTTGTCTTCATTTATTTATTATGTGTATTTTTTTTTTTTTTTTGTTCTTCTCTTTCTTTCATTTCAGTGTATGTCAGAATGTGTTTTTAATGAAACAAAAATATTACCAAATGGTGAAATTGATATGTCCGGTATACGAACATCATTACAAATGGAGCTTAATAATGATCCTGAATTTATACCAATAATGATAAAAGCATTTGAAGTATGTATTATGAAATGTAAGTATACGGTAATATGCATAATATATGTATATATTTTTTTATAAATTTTATTTAGAGAAGAAGGGAACAATACAATGCCATCCTTTTGCCCCCACCACGATTCGCCAGGGCCTTTTGGGCAATATATATGTATGCATATATGTATATATAATATTACAATAATTAATCTCTAATTTATTAATTATATATTTTATTATATACTTTTATATACATGTTTGTACATACATGTGTATAGTGTATTTGTATAGGATACAAGTACATATATATACGCATATATAAAACCTTATGCATTTGTAAAAAATTGTATTTTTTACATCACGTACATTCATGAAGTGTAAATGATGTTAATCTAAACATTAATTTTTGTAATTTATTTATTCTCATTATTTTATTTAAATTTCATGTTGTTGTTGTTGCTGTTTTTTTTCTTTTTTACTCATTTATTTTTATTATTATTTTTTCTTTTTTTTTCTTTTTTAAATTAATTAAAGCAACATTTTAGGTAAGCACACTTATAAGCATACATACATATATGGTATAAAATTTATATATATTCATATGTGTACGCTTGTGTAAACAAAAGTATCTGTTAATTAAATGTATGATATATGTACATACATATAAGTATATTATAATACATTATATGTTTAACAAAGAATTAAAATTTCATTTTTATGTTAATTTAAAAGCAAAATCAACATACTTGCAAATGTATATAAAGCTTACAATATTTTGGAATTTACAAAATATTTAACATTTCAATTTTTGTTTTTTTTTTTTTTTTTTTTTTTTTTTGTGAATGTTTATGAAAATTTTTTTTTTTGATTCGTTTTTTTTTTTTTTTTTTTTTTGGAAAATTAAAATAATGTTTTGATGTCCATAAAATATGTACATACATACATTCTGTATTTAAAATTTTTATGAAAATTAAATTAAACATTATTATATGAACATTCTGAAAAAATTTATTTAAATTTTCATAGCAATTTTTTTTTTTTTTTCTAGTATCACCTTTTTAAATTTTTTATTTAATTTTTTTTTTTTTTTTTTTTTTTTTTTTAGTGCAAAATAAACGTTATATAATGAGAGCTGAAAATGATGAATGTAACCCATTTGCATTAACTTTATTCACATGTGTTCATTCACATGCATTATCAAATTGCCCAGATACTAAATGGACATCAAGTACAACTTGTAATAATGCAAAAGATGGTATTCAACGCTGTTTTTATATGTAAAATTGAAAATTTTCAAAGGATAATGAATATATTACACATACATATATGTATACATAAAACATGTATTTTTTTCTTCTTTTTGTTTTTTTTTTTTTTTTTTGAGAAATTAAAATTAAATGAACACATTCAGTGTTTGTTTGAATATTTTATATGTACGTATATTGAAAATTACATTAAAAAATTTTAAACGATGTTAAATCATTTTATTTAGAATAGATATAAAATTATGTGCTTTCTAGAAAATATTCATAATGAATTTTTGTGAAATGAAAAAAAAAAAAAAAATTATCCAATTGATTTGTAATTTGCAATTTATACTTTTTTTTTTTTTTTTGAAACATAATTATGTACTTGCACAAAAGTAGTTTTTCGTTGTAAAAATGTCGTTATTTTGTTTTTGTTTTTTTTCTTTTTTAAATTCACATTTAAAATAAAGGGATATATGAATATGTTAATTAAATTAAATATACGTTGTTGTTGTTGTTATTATTCGGTTAATCAATAAAAATTTAATTAATATTTAAAAAATATTCAATAAAAATTTGAATTGAAAAAATTTAAATTATTTGAATACTAGATTACTTATTTTGTGTTATAATTTCATACTATTCCTATATCATAATTCAATTCTTTCAAATTCTTTATTTGATTGTGTAATGCATTTTTATCTATTAAATTAATTTTCAAATCTTAGCAGTTTTGTTCTTCAAATGATAAAATATTGAAAATTATAAAATAAATTCGAATTCAACAAATATGTATGTATGTATCTATATCAATACAAATTTAATAAATTTAATAGTAAACATTTCCTTTTAGAATTTTTATATTATCTTATATGTTCATGTATTGTGTTTTTTTTTTTTTGTTATTATTTTCATTTAAAATTTTAAATTGCAGAGAGAACAGAACATGTACATAAGCACAGAAACTAGAGAGGTATTATATGTTAGCTATACTTTGTATTTTAAGTATTTTCAGTACAGACCTTATGAAAACTACGAAATGTAGTAACCCACTTTAAATCATTGTACCTACAAATATTTATATTTAAAAAGCTCATTCTGTATGAGAATTTTAAGAATTGTGATAAAACACTGCTCGTGATATGCTCTTATATGAGAAATAATGAAAGAAGAAAAAAGACATGTGTATTTCTATAAGGTCTGTAGTGAAAATATTTGTACTACAAAGTATATATATTTATGTATTTATTTTTATTTTCTTTATTATATACATGTACGTATAACTATTGTACATATGTGTACATATTTATTTACGTAAACAATAAAAATTGTTGTGTTTTGTCAATATTATTATTTTTTATTTTTTTGTTCATTTGAGATTTTCTTTTACAAAATATAAGAAAATAATCTTTCAGAAAATAAATTGTTGTTATACATAAAATTTAATATACAAAAATCATTTTTTTTTCAATGATCCTATAGAAAATTTGTCGTTAATAATTGTCATCTTTTATATAAGTACATACATAATGTAATGTTTATGTATAAAATATATACCTATATATACAGAGCGTATTTTATGTATTTGGTAACTATTTTGTATACATAACATACTGTATATTTTACACATTTTTATACAGTACATGTATTTTTATCATTTCCATTTTTCAGTTTAATCTATTTTTTAAGGTTCTCTTTCTTTTTCATAATTTCAATTTTAATTTTTTTTTTTTTTTTTTTTTTGCATTTTTTTAATCATTATATTGTATTTGCTGTATTATACGCATATAAAGCTAGTTAAATTGTAAACTTAACCGCAAAAATGGTTTCCCATTGTGCCAAATTAATTAACAGCATCATAGCGCATGTAACGGATCCTTTTTCATATTTTGTTTTATTTTATATTATTTTATTAATATTTTTATTTTATTTATTTTTTTTTTTTAAGCGTTTTTATTTCTCTTTGAAATCTTTGTTTTTAACTTTTACGTCGATACCTACATACATACATATATTATTTTTCAAAGTTTTTAATAATTTATTAGTGATGCTCTAATTTTGGTTTTTTTTTTTTCTTTTTAATTTTATTTAAAAAAAAAATAAAATAAAACAGAAAATAATAATAGAAATATTTAAAAAAAAAAAAAAAAAAAAAAATTTGTAAAACAATAAAACTAGTGTATAAACCAAAATCATATAGTGAATTTTCTAAAGCTTTATAAAAGTAAATCCATATACACATGCTCGTACGTATGTATATAACAATTGTATTTTGCACATTTAATTTACTGATATAGTCAAAAATGATTTCAAAAGCGAGTATGCACATATGTTTGTATTTCAGAGAATTTGGTTTCTTCATTTATGATCTTGGGTTTTTTTTTTTTGTATTGCCTGCTGTTTACTACCCAGTATATAGAATTTGTATACATACATATATACCGATGTATATATATGCAATTTACATTATTTTTAAATCGTATCGACATATATACTTATGTACATGCATGTATGCAGATTCATCTGTGCATATGTACATATAAATATGTGGCATTTCTGTTATGAACATGCATGCAACTTTGTATCCATCTAAAAAGGCAAAAGCATCACAACAACAAAAGATTGAGCAGAAATAAAGCATCACAAAAATAATACATACATATGTATGTACATATCAATTGTTTGTATATTTGATTTTGATAAGTGTGCGCTGTAGAGGGCAACAGCATTCAAATGATCCAACATTTTTTTTATTCAACAACATAAACTAAAATTTTTGCACTATATTTATTATATGCGTACGTTACGTACATATATGTATAAAATGTATGTGGGAGAACTGGGTTTTAAAAATAGTTGTTACACCATTTTCACCCAATTGCCACCCAATTTACTTATATGAATAGAATGTATATAGGTATATTGTATTTGTATGGACTACACATAAATACTCATTTAGTTGAAATTTTGAATTTGAAGTAATTTAGAATTTAAATGCATATAAAAATACAAAGTACATAAATTTTTGTATATATACATATGTATAACATTGTAGGTATATACATAGAATTACATACAGAGAGAGAGAGAAAAAAAAATGTATGTTATACGATGTAATAAAATTTGTAGTAAAACTATAACTATTTCATATATGAAGGAATAGGATTTGTCTATATACATTTTGAAATGACGATAACAGAAAAACAATAAAGATAATAATGAAATAAAAACAAAACTGATGCCAATATCAAAAATTATACTATTTTCGATTTGACACATTATAAAACTGAATTAACTTTTTATGTTTACATTTTGAACTTGATCGCATATTTTCTAATAGGGAATGATATCGTTCGTTATATCATTTTGAATTTTCACATTACACTAATACAATATGTACCTACATATGTGTATGTATGTAAATATGTATGTACCATATGTATTTATAAATTGAACATAATGCTATGTGCTACGTAGTAAATAAAGTGAAAAAGTCATGTGTGTTTAGAAAATTTAAAATATATACATACATATGTATTATGAAAATATCGTAATTGACATGAAAGTCATATGCAAAATAAGTAGTACAAATGTATGTATGTATATATGAATACTATATGTACACATATAAATAAGTACACATACATATATGAATGCTATATGTACGTAAATATGTTTTCCTTGATGTTCATTTAGTAGAGTATTTTTATATATTGTACATTACACACAGATTGCCAGATACACACATTTACAATATAAATTACATACATACGTTATATATATATAAATACATATTTGTGTTAACTTTTATAACTATTAAATGGTTGACATAATAAATCTTTTAAAATCCTAATAAAAGGGTTAACAAAATTCGACACATTTGTATAATAAAATAAAATCTGATAAAAAGTTACACATATCTACATACATATTTTTTGTTATATACCTACATATGTATGTATATACAAAAATGAAAAAATAAATTTTGTCCGCATTTACAGAATATTTTGTGTTGCACATCATATACACATATATTGTATGTACATATAATATGTACATAAAAATCGTGTTTATTAGGTAAAAACTAAAATCAAAGTTACTTTGTAATCCATACACTAAATAAGGTATTCATTCATCCGTATCCGTTTTTATTATATCCGATATATGTATGTATGTATGTAGGAGTAATTTTGCATTTCAATTTTATTTTGATACACGAATATATATACATATGTATATAAAAATATAGACAAATTATATGCATACATATACCTACATATACATATATACTATATGTATACTTAAAAATTTTGAAATTTAAGATATTTTTATATGTCTTTTTACATATTACTGCAACTAATGCATAAAATACAACATACATATTTTTACTTCAACATACCTACTTAGCTTTTTATTTCATTACATGGTTAAAATTTTTTACTTTTATGTAAAATTACAAATATTATGTATGTTATAAATGTATATATATACATAAATAGTAAATACTAAAGTTGTTTTTGTAATTATACATACGTACATTTGTAACGTATATATATGTGAATTGTGAACAAATGTTTAAAAAACGCACCTGATATATATGTATATAAGTACATACATAACATTTTGATAATATGTAGATACGATATAATGTCCTATATACATATATGTATGTACATATATTCCATTTTGTATTATATGTATGTTTCATATTTGTACACATTTCGGAAATAATATATGTATGTATATACATATCTTCGCTTGTTATACTCGTATGTACATACCTACACCTGAAATACCTATATATGTATATACACGTATTTATGTGTGCCTATGTATGTACATATGTATGTCATGATGATGGGTCCGTAATGGAAAAAACGATGGATTATGGATAAAATATTGAGGCTGATTAAAAAAAAAAAAAAATTTTTTTGTATGTATATAGAAGAAAGTACACAAAATATTCTACATAATGTACATTTATGTACATACATATATATATGTATGTACGTACTGTTGATGGTATGTGAAACATCATATGTATACCATCAATGACAAAACCAACGACAAAATATATTTTTTTTTTTTTATGAAATAAACGAAAGTGGTAATGACAAAGTTTAACATTGAAATCATACATAAACAGCATAGAAAATTTAAATACCTACATATGTACATATGTAACGTATGTACCTATATATTATACATATTTGTTTCGTATGTAAAATTTATGTGCTAACTTAATATCACATACATACATACATACGTACAAATAATGTGGTATAGCTGGGGGAGGCAAGGATATACATATACTAGTATACATAAAGGACTATAACGTACGTCTGCATCACTTTGCATGTTTATACATAAATTTGCAGCAATTCAGGCACCTATAGATACGAAGACTAAAAAAACTTGAAAAATGTGATAAAATATATTTTGTGGAAATAGACATTAGTCTGTATATTGGATTATATCTACATATGTACATGTACGTATCGTTCATATAGGTATGTGTGTGTTATAAAATGTATACGTGTTACAAAAAGTATAGAAAATTATTATAAGTATGCAAATTTTATTTTTGTTAAGGGTCCATTCTTTTTTAATGGTTTCGTATTGTTTTCATATCATGATGGTAGTAAAATTAAAGATTTTATATATACATATATATCCTATTTATGTAGGTACATTACATAGGTATAAACAATTATATCTACGTGTTACATACATACATATGTACTTATATGTTTAAGCTAATATAGGCATTTACTTACATTATATACAAATTTTATTATATATGCATATGTAAATATTTACATGCGTATAGATATACATACATACATACATACATACATGAACATCTATATGGATACACATGCATGATACATATACATATGTAACTCTTGCTATTAATAATGTTGCAAAAATTATGGTTTGTTAAGCGGTAAATGAAGGAAATAAAGAGAATTTTAAAATTCACCAAATATCTGAAGTAGCAAAACACAGAAAGAAAAGGAAAAAAAAAAAAAAGTAAAATGTATTCCTTTCAGTAATATGTTAAATTTTGTCAAATGTCTGCAAAATATGTACCATATGCAAATGTATTCGTGTATATATACCATTATCGTATATGTGCAATAATAAAATATTTAAAAAAGTTGAAATTTTCAAAATATATAAAATGATAGGTATGTGGACACACGTCAACAAAAATACAAAAAACAAAAAAAAAAAAAAAGGATATGTTTTTGATGATAATGAATGGTAAATGGTTATATGTATGCATGTATTGTATGTAGTTAAATAATTTACATTTCCACAATATATACCTCTATGCACATTACACAGTTTTGTATTTGTATGTAACATATATATATACGCATATTAAATGGATAATAAATTTTTATTTTCAATTTTAGAAATTTCAACAGTTTTTAAAATTTACAACAAATGTTAAATAATAATTTTTTTTTTTCTTTATGCCCTAAATTTTTTTTTAAAAAAAAAATGAAATTAAATACAATACTAGAAAATTTCAAATATTTAAATTACAAATAAAAAAAGAAAATAAAAAATAAGAGAAAAATTTTAAAGATTTATCATCATCATTAACAGCAGAAGGTGAAAAAATAAAAAAATAAAAAAAAAATTTATGTATGTATGTATATATGCAAATATGTTCACATATTATTTATATATATATGTATGTACATATATGTACTTTTTAAAAATACTTCAAGCAGAAAGTAAACATAATTCTTCGCTAATTTTGCATTATTTACTTTGAAAAACAAAACAGGGAGTGAATGGATACACGGTGGACACGGCAAGGATGATATGTTTTTAATATGTATGTAGAAAAGGTAAAATACACAAGAAATACACAATATGTACATATATGTATGTATATAGGTAGTATGAAAATTTTTTTAATGGCATATATTTTCTTTTATTCATGAATTTATTTATACTTGTATGTGTGCACGAATAAATAATATACAACATGAAAAATATATACATGTACATTTTTATCAGGACATAATCGAAAAACAAAAAAGAATTTAAAAAATAAAATTAAAATAAAAAATAAAAGGAAGAAAACAAAACAAAACAAAAAAAAAATAATAAGCAAACAAGAAAGAGAATAGTACACATAACTCAGTTTGATTATTCGTGTGGACCTTCCGGACATATGCTGTCAGATATTTGATATCATTATCCTCAGATGTGTTCTTTTTTAGTTTATTTTTTTTATTTCTTTTTTTTTTGTTTTTTGCTTTTATTTTTTTATTTTTTTTTTTTTTTCATATTATATAACATGCAAACCTTCAACTTATAGTTTTTCATTTTTATTACATAGATATTACCTCTTTCTTTTCTCATATAAGTATGTGAAATTGATGATGGACACACATATGTACGTATTGTTATGAAAGTTTTCATAAACTATATATTATAATTTTAAATATGTATGTACATACATTTGTACTCGTATATAATACATACAAATATGTCATATATAATAATATGTATGTTTTCTGTTTTCATATTTATTTTTGATGTTATATCATAACAATTTGAACAAATGATGTACAAAATATGAAATGGATATTAGATAAAATTTTTTGAAATACGTAATGTACACATACACACACACATTATAATGAAAACTTATGTAATATGCAATAGAAAATTTATTTTTGTTCATTTTTTATTTTGTTTTTCATTTCTTTCATAATACGTTTTTTTTATTTTTTATTTTTTTTTATTTTTCAAAGCAATACTCTATTACATATGCACCTATATAATACTTCGTAAAAATTTTCTACATGCTCCAAACATGTGTGAGTGTGTGTGTAGAACGTATTATTTCTATTTTATCAAAAATGAAATGAGCCTTATTTTATAACGACCTGATTGTATGTAGGCTATAAAGGAAGAAATGAAAAAAAACAAAAAAAATTTTTTTTATTTTATTTTATTGTAAATTATGTGACATAAAAATACAATGATAACATCTTTGGTATTATATGGTTTTAATAAAATAATTCGACAATGCCAGGATTATATGAAAATGTATACATACATACGAGTATATACATATATACTATCATACACGTATCATATTATACAAACAAATCGTACATACATATATTTTAGGTATAAAAATAATGTACATATATGCACACACACAAATAATATACAATCAAGAAAATTGTCTTATTAATCGTGCGATAGATATCATTCAAGAATGTGATATAGTTACTAGAATTTTACTACTGAACGTTTTACATGTACATACACTCATATGCATATGATACTACATATATAAATATTTTTGCTATTGTACGGAATATATTACATTCATACTTATGTACATATACAAAAAATTTTATTGAATGCTACACATTATGTATGTACGTATATACGAAATTCTATAACAACGTGTTCTTTTAGCTTCATTCCATCCATTAATTTCTTTTGTTTTTTGTTTTATTTCTTATTTTATAATTTTCTTCATACATTCCTTTATATATATATATATACATACAAAATTTCTGAAAATGTTAACTCTAAACAGGGTGTCTCTATATGTACATCTAACTTTTTTAAAAAACTCAAAATACTTTTAGCGAAAAATTATTCTAAAATTTTCCTATCCTTTATATTTTATCCTTAAATTTTGAGATACATATATAAAATACATGATATTACACAATATTTTGAATATTTTTTAGAATTATTTTATACATTCAATTTATTTTTACTACAAATTAAAAACAAGACTTAGATCTTTTAAATCAGGTTGGTATATTTAGTTTGAATACATATAGAAGGTAACATAGAAGATATTGTTAATTAAATAACGTCATGTAACTGTGTAGCTCTATCAAGAGCTGAGAAGATTCAGATTCCTTGGGACTGCGTGTACTTTACAGATCTCTCTTGTCTGGGGAGAATATCTGTTAGCAAATTGCAAGGTTTCATTAGAAGCTTGAAATCCTGGTTCGATCCTGATTGATTTCCTTTCTTCTTTGGTGTCACAATGGGCCAGATTGGTCTAAGTGGACACGCTTGGGGGAACTAGGGGAGGCAGCCACTGTAATCTAACCTAACTTATAGTCATGTACATAAAACAATACATGATGACACTTTACATTCTTAGAACCATTAAGTCTTCTTTTAAACTACCCTGTATATACGTACATATGTATTTATGTATGATGTACAAAATCGCTGTAGGGGTTATTGTTCGTTTAGTGGTTGGTTTTTATAATTTTATCGATTTTATGGAAATTATATATTTTTATGTATACACATGTAATTATACTATACATTGTATGTATGTATTTGCTTGTTCGCTTACAATTTACATCTATATATTGTTTTTATAATATTAATTTTTTTTTTTTTTTTTTGTTTTGATTATTTTTACATAGATTTTGTTGATTTTAAGTATAATAATAGAGGCGTCAAGTAAAATATAATACATTTGAAAATATAGAGAAGAATAATATAAGATATGTTTACACAAATAAGTATTAATTTTTTCATTTATTCAATTTTGTATGTGTATCATATATCGCATGAATGTATTTATATATGTACGTGTTTATACGTGTACATTATTGTATGAAAAAATACCAACAAATATATGTATAAACACCTTAATGGTGCCATTTTCATCAAATCTTGAGTTAAATACAAATTTTATAGTAAACAAATTTTAATAAATAGAAATTACATTTTTTGTTGTTGTTGTTGTTTTTTTTCTGTTGTTTATTTACTTGTTTATTTTTTTTTAAATAAAAATTAATATAAAAAAAAATTTTCAAAGTAGAATAAGTATTTTATGAAAATTTTCATGAACAAATTCAAATAATTTGTTTAAAACTTTTAAATTAACGCATAGAAACAAGGGGAAATTTTACAAAACATTCAGTTATAAACTTTCATTAAAAAAAAACAAAAAAAAAAAAAAATTCATATTCAATTTTATTTTTATTTTTTTTATTTTTTATATTAACTCTTCTTTGAGATCAGAAAAGTTTATTTTAATAAAATGAAAATTAAACGACAACTTAATTTTAAATTTTAATAATCAAAAACTTACAAAATTTTCATTTAAATTAAAAAAAAAAAATAAATAAATAAAAACGCTTTATGTGTAAAGTGCATATGCATTGCATATATAAAATTATAATTAAATGATATATAATAATCATGGTACATTTAATTCCATTTTTTATCTCAATTTTAAGTAGGTTAAGGCTTTTACTTAAAAAAAAAATCAAAACAATTTTATTTGCATAATCTAAATTTTTATATATAGTATGTATGCCTGTAAATTGTAAAATCAAATAAATATCATTACTACGAGTATATATACAATAATTTATAATTCAGATATACGGATATTAATTTTTTATGTTAAAAGAAAATTGTTTTCTTTTGTTAAAAAAATGCATTATTTCACGAAAAAAAAAAAAAAATTTTTTTTTTTTTTCATATACATATATCATATATAAGGAATACATGTAAGCTAATAATGGATCTGTTTTTATTAAAAATGATGATTATCTTTAATAAAATATCACATAAGGTTTTTTATTTAAAAAAAAAAATTTTTATTTTTATTTTTATTTTTTTGTCTTGATATTTGTTAAATTCTTATTTTAACCAAACATGATAATAACAATAATAATAAAATACAATCATATTGAATGTAGTATATTTCACATATTATAACACCCCCACATTTTAAATTTATATTTAATATTACTTTTTAGTGGACGCCAGGTAACATATATTTAACTAAATTTGCTATGGGGATTTTTTTTTTTGTTTTTTGTTTTTTGTTTTTTTTTTTAAATTGCCAATATAAAATTTATAAAAAAAAAAAAAAAAAATACTCCTATAAAAAATGACATGTTATATACGAGTACATAAATTAGTTATTTGAATATTTTACATTTTATTTTTATATATTTTTATTTTTTTTTTTTTTTTAATCATTAAAAAATACTTGTTTCATTTTATATGCATTATGATGTGCATTTTGTATCCTGCAAAGTTGAAAAACAAAATTTAAATAAAATTTTAATGGTTTTTCTTTTATCATTTGGGAATAGAAAAGGAACATTATTAATTAAAAAAATTATTTTTATATATACTCACATATATGAATGTACATACATATATGTATATATATTTTTATTATAAGTACAAAAATAATAATACTCCTAATAAATTTTAATAATATAACACAAAAATTAAATAATAGAAACAAAAAAGAAATAATAATTCTTCAAAAGTGGATACATACATGCATACGTACATATAGTATGTGTGTATTATTATGAGGTTTTTGTACTTTATTTTTATTTAATTTTTTTTTTTTTTTCAAAGAAATTTAAAGTAAAAGATTATTTTGATTTTTATTTCCTCATACACGTACTCTAAATTCAAATATGCCATAAATAGACATATCTGTAGGGCGGTATGGGGGAAAGGGAATAAAATTTATAAACATTCAAAATTCTCATTTAAATTTAAACGTATTAAATCATATGTGTGAACTATACATTATTCCTATACAAAGACAAGAGATATTGTATCATTAAGCTTGAACTTTTAAGTTAACATATGACCTTTGAATATATTTTTTTGTAAACGAAAAAACAAAAAATAATAAAATGAAAATAAAAAAAAAAAAACCCAATGCATATTAATTTGCGTATGCAGTATACAATGTAGTAAATACGTATACAAAAATCAAAATATTTTATGTAAAGGATTTATAATGCATACTTAATTTTTTTTTCACATACATATATACACGGATAAAGATATATGTATGTGTGTACATATGCACCTAATATGTATACACTTGCGTATAAATACAAATACAAAATGTGTAATTTGGGTATTATTCAGATTAGATACATATTTTTACAAAATTATGAAATTTTCTATTATACACACATACATAAATACGTATGTGTATAATGAATTTATTTAATTTACATTGTTTATATAAGCATGTATGTATATATATATACATAAAAATGTATGTACATATGTACATGTATCAATTGTTGCGTATATATGTGTGTTTGTGTATATGGATATGTACATGAAAATATACGTAAATAGCAAAAATAAGAAATACAGTTAAAGGTATTAAGTGTACGTACTTATATACATATTTATACGTATGCACATACATGTGTGTACATACATATGTATGTAATGTCAACGATGTTATTTTTTCAGGGCGATAAAAAAAAAAACAACAAAACCAAAAGGAAACAAATTAAAATCAAGTAAATATAAAATTATATCTCAAAAATAAACATACATATGTACGTGGATGCATACGTGTATTTGCAATATAATCTGCTTGTACATTATAAATTTGCAAAGTTATATGCTTAGTCTATGCATGTGTGGAGCATCGCTACACAAGAATACATCCATTTAAAGACATATGTATATATTTATGTATATATCTTTTATAGTCGTTGATGTTATGATATTTGGTTATGAGGCGCCTTTACAACTCATAAACTTTTTTTTTCTTTTATTTTGTTCTTCTAACAAAATAATAAAAATAATATGTACATATATTGTTTTCATTGTATATACATACATATGTAATATGTACAAGTCCAAGTATATATACGTAAGTATACAGAATATTGTATTTATAGGTAGGTACTTTATTTTGCTTTATATACTTTATATTATATAAGATACATTTATTCGTACTGACTGCATACATACATATGTATGTATATATGTGTGTACTGTATATGAATCAATTTTTAATTTAAAAAAACAAAAAACAAAAAAAAAAATTATTCACAGATCATGATCTCGTTATATTTCGTATTCCACAAGATTTATAAATTTACTTCCAAAGAAATTCTATTTAATTTTTTTTCTATTTTCTTCTTTTATTTATTTCAAATTTTTTGTTTTTAGTTCTTTTTCAATTTATTTGTTTGTTTTTTTTTTTTTTTTTATTATTATTAATCAAAAGTATGTGTACAGAAATAATAATAAAATTCAAATACTTAACTAGAAAAAAAAAAAAAAATCATTTTTAATTTTTATTTATGGTTGACTTGATTTTCGCATAATATTTTTTCTTATTTTTTTCCTTTTTAGTTTTCTATAATCTTCAAAATAAACTACCATGATTATGTTAAAATGTTAATGGAACACCTTTATTCCAATTTTCTTGAACAAATTTATGTATGGTATGTAGGTACTTACCAACAATTTTTTTTTTTTTTTTTTTTTTTTTTTAAATATTTCATTTTATATTCTATGAAAAGTATACATTGAGAAGTAGACCTTAATTTAGAAAATCATCGTCATCATCATCATCATAATACAATAATGGTATAGATAATTTATTTATGAGATTTTTATACTGTGTATACATATACATATGTATGTATATATACTTACAAACCCATGTAAAGTATATATCAACTTGTATTTGCTTTAATATAACATTTTTTATTTACTTTATTACATGTATATTGTATATGTATGCATGTACATAGGTAGATATGTATGAAGTTAATATATTATATAAGTAGGTACTTTAGGTAAATACGTGTGTGCATCTATATATATACGTGTACTTGTGACACCTATCTTAAATTTCTTAATAGAAATTCTATAAGAATTCTATAATTTGAATTTATTGAATGTATTTATAAAAATATAGGTATATTGTATTGACTTACATTATCTAATGTACCACTCATTGATTGATATATTATTGTATTATATATACAAATTCATTGGATCGTAATGAATTTGAAGGAACAAAAAAAAAAAAACAAAAAACCAAGGAAATTCGTTTCAATGATTTTATTCATGTTTTTATATTCATTTTATATGTACATATATTTATTTATTTTTATTATCTCTTCCAACACCTCTTATAAAATAGTTAAGATAAAAATCAATAAAAAATGTTTTTGCTTTAAAGAACATACAAATTTAGGTATATATGTATATAAATACATCATACTTAGACAGTAACATTATAATTAAATAAAAATTTATATTCTTTAAAAAAAAAAAAATTGAATTTATTTTTAAAATTTCAATCGGAATTTTTTTTTTTTTTTTTTTCAAAAAATTTTTAAAATAAAATTTATAAAATCTATTTACACATAATATTAATTCGTTTTAAAGAAAATAAGGTAAGAATTTCTTTTAGGACTCATCGCCGATTTTTTTTGAAATTTTGCAATAACAACAAAAAAAAAAAAAAAAAAGAAAAATCTAAGAATTACGTAATCTTGATTTTACTGAGAATACTTATTCATTTAATTTCTTCTATTTTTCTTTCAAAAATTAATTCAACACATATACAAGTAAGTGTATTAAAATTTTAAAATATAGGCAAAAAAATAAATAAATAAATAAAATATGTGATATATATTTTTTTTTTTTTGTAAAATTTTCTTCACATAAGAAAATTATTTTAATTCAAATAAAATTAATTTCTAAAGTTTATTATATATTAGTCTCCGTTTTACTATATATACATTTTATTGTAATGAAATTTAATAAATTTAGACATGACATGTATGTATGTATGTACATATATGAACAAAATTATCCTATGTATAGTTTATAAAATTCCGTATGGAACACATCTGGTTTATTCAAGACAAAATTCGATTTATTGTAAATTATATTTTGTAAATAGCTTATAATCGAATTTTATACACATGTGTAGATTTTTGTATTTTTTTTTTTTTCTTCAACACATACATATAAATATGTGTATGTATATAATCACTTTCTCTATGTATAAAATAAATAAAATATAAAGTAAAAGAACTTTTATATATTTACGAAATTTAATTACAAGTTTAAATTTTCAATAAGGAACTATTTGTAATTATGCAATTTACGTATGCAAGTATAGTGTACATACCAGCAAACCAATATGCATATATTGACAGTCGCATTTTAAATTAATTGCATTTTTGTATTATTTGAATATGTGTTTGTATTATAATACTCACATATGTATGTATGTACATATTTATGAGAATGTTTATTGTATATAATATATTGTATGAGATTAGTGTATCAGGTACCTATATTTTGGAAAATTTTAGTTCATAAAATTATAAAGAAAATTCAATTACCATAAGTTTTTGAAATTATTTCAATTAAAAATTAAAGTTTATATATAATTAAAAACTATTTACATAACCTAGACATTTTTATTATATATATTTTTTTTTTTTGCATTTATTTAAAATTCAAATGTTTACGTTCGTTCAATGTAAAATTAATAAGTCAATTAAAACCAAAAATAAAATCTGCAGTGTAACCTAGAGTTTGTCTACTAATTCGATGCAGTTAATGTCTTATGGGAGTATATGTGTCTTTTTTCTTCTTTTTTTTTCGTAATTTCTAATAAGATCATCTCCACGACTAGTGTTACCACAATCTGTAAAGTTATCATTAAAATACGAGATGAATTTTTTTTAATATCAATATACAGCGACGTTAAGTGGTACAGTGGTAATAGTTTATGTCATTTCCATATGGTCTTAACTGCATCAAATTAATAGACAAATTATATATTATTCGATCAAAAATTCATTTTCAATAAATTTTCTTCCTGATTTGAAATTAAATTTTTTAAAATGATTACATTTAATTGTCAGTTTAAAAATCTCAAAACTGTTAAGAATTTGAAAAACAAAAAAGTACATTTTTTATACTTGAATACAATTAAAATAAGAAACTTATGTAAATATTTTTAATATTTTGATATTTTATAGGTATCACTATCAGACACAAAAAAAATGAATACAAAAACGTTTTAACTAATTTAATTCAGGTAGTACCTACCTATATGTTAGACAAAAAAAAAATTAAGATCAAATTGATCAAGAGTGACCAGTTTTTTTTTTTTTTTTTTGGTCTTATATTTAATATTCATTTTTTATCATTTGACTTATCATTCAGACTTAATTTTCATTATATGTATGTACCTACATTTTGTTCTTTTTAATAGAATTTCTTTATTTTTGATTCATTCCTTCTAGTTGATACAACTCGAACACCATTATTTAAAGCTTCATATCGACTATTTATAGACTTTTGATTTTTTGTACACCTAAAGAATACAAGCTATCGTACAACATTTTTTTTTTTTTTTTTTAATTTTCTTTTTGTTTTACTACATTCGATATTTGAAATTCCTTCTTTTTTTTTTTTTTTTTTTGTTTTTTATTTGCTCTTCCTACTTTCGTGATATTTTTAATACCTACTAGACTATCGCATATAATATTATATTTACCTGGTGGCGGTTGATCAATACATTAGAATTTCCGTTTATAATAAACTTAAAGAACCAGAAAAATTTTATGTAATAAAATTTGTTTTTTCTATTTTTTGTTTTTTTTTTTTTTATTCTTTTGATTTTATTGCTTCATGTTTTGTATATCGACATTGTCTTCTTGGAATAAGAATATTTATCACATTTGAATGGTGATGGCGGTTGAATTTAAAAAGAAAAGATCAAAAACCAGTTCTAATTTCATTATGATCCATAACGTGAACGATGGTACATACATATGTATATACAATATACTGGCACAAAAATTGAGGACGAAAAATTTAAAGTCGTTTAATTTTAGCTAGGTATGTGCCTATATAAAATAAATATTTGTGGTACGTATATATATCTGCACAAAATGCACATACCATATACATAATATACCATACGTTAACATGAATATATATATGTATATATACCTATATTTGGACTTGTGATATACATATAATGTATGCAATATATGCATATAAACAGGCGTATGTTGTGGGATAAAATCAATTTCAAAATGATACAAGAAGTTGGAGAATTGGAGGTTGCTTGGAGTAGAGTACATCATGAATAGCAAGCATCTATCCCCCATATTACAGTTTAAAGTATAGATACTCACACATATACATATGTAAATATATACATTTACAAGTATATACATACGTATGGATATGTACATACGAATGTGTACAAATTGCACTCTGGTCAACATGGACTAGGCAAGAATAACATTTAAGAAAGCGTAAAAGACGATATAACAGCAATACTTATATTTACAAGAAAATGATATTTACCATCAAATATGGAGCGCGTTAAAAATCTTAAATGACGGAACGAGTTTAGAAATCTTACAAAACAAAACAAAAGGAAAAAAAAGTAAAGAAAAGTAAAGAAAATAACTTCAGTTTTTGTTGTTTTAAATTTTGTTCGAAACTGATAGTCGATTCTCTTATATTGTTCATATTGTGGTTTGTAGATGCATCTGTGCGTATATAAAAAAAAACAAAACATCCTGTGCCTGGCCAAAACACGATACTGATGCTAAGAATAAGATAAACTTTTAAAAGTACATATCCTGTATTCTATTTAGATCCATAATGTTGTGAACACTAGACATAATGTGTGTTTATTTTTAATACTATACATACTAATGTACCTATATTATATTCAAACTCAAATACATCACCAGTAAAATTACTTTTAGAAAGATCCTATGCTATATAACCAGATCCAAATACATACATCTGATATACGAATACTGTATGTATGTACATATGTACATATAAGTGTGCAATAATTCAAGTATACGGATACAAAGAATGGTACTGCATTAACCCTTTATTTTATATTCGATTAAATCTTACAGTGTTTTCTTTAGTTATTCCCTTACTATAGAATTTTATTCCACATTCTATTTTTGTTCTATAAGCCTTGCTGTAAACTAATTTGATTGAATCTCCTATAAATTTCAACATTACAACGGCTGTGTCCGTTTATCTTTAAACGTGTTACATTATACACGTATTTATATAGGTACAAACATATGAGAACATACTGTTGCTGCTGCTGCTGAAGTAACTATTGTTATTATTATTCCTATTATATAGTTATCTTTATCAGAAGTAGGAGCAGCAGCCTCTATGTAAAATCAATTGCCTTATGAGCTGCTGTGAAGAACACTTTTCCTATGACACTTCATCTTCGTGAACCTTTGATTTTTTCTTACTCCTCTTTAATTTTTCTCTTATAATTTTTTTTTTTTGTACATATACATACGTACGTATTAAACGTACGTATTGTGGCCGTTTCACAATACATTTATATATACCTATTGTACGTACCTTATTCTTTACTTTTTATTGAACGATTGTGTTTACATACATGATAATATACTCTGTTCTGTAATATGTATGTAACTTATCATCTCATTTGAATGAACAAAATGTACAAATATGTATGTACCGCTGTACATTGTGTACTTAACAAAAAAAAAAAAAAAAAAAAAAATTTTTTTTAAATGGTTCCAGTACCACTTATTCTTTAACAATATATGTAAATAAAAAGAAGTAAATATGATAAATTGCTATCTGGTGGTAAGCATAAATGTTCACACACATATATGTAACATAATATATGCGATATATAAAGCGATATATATACTTCCAAAATATGCATATTCTAATATAGAAAAAAATTAAATTTGCACAAAATATTAAAAACAAAGTATACAAGAACATTCAAAAGTTCCACAATAGACTGATCTTGGAAATGGACAGTTTTTAAAATAAAATACAAAAAAATTTCATTATTTTGAAAAATATGCTTTTAGTGATCATATACTCTGGCTTTGTGTGAAAAAAAAAAAAAAAATTAAAGCCAAACGTATGATAATATTTCAACATAAGCTAATGATTTATTTTTGATCAAAAATATAGGTACAAAAAAATCTACTTGAAATATAATATGTACTTGAATCACTATATTAATAATATAGGTGACCATTTTAAAGATTTTTTTAAGTCATAAAATTTTCCTACACAAACACAGGTAACATTTAAAAAAAAAAAAAATAAAATGTTTTTTTTTTTAATGAGATATTTAGCTATGCCAAAACTTTCGGAGGATCCTGTGTAGAATATCATTATGATCAGTATGTAATTTTTAATATACACACATTATATTTCATGTATACATAATGTGCGTATTATAATATATGTTGATATACGTATACAAAATGCGAATTCCGTATTGTAGCCACCGGAACAGATAATAAATTTATAAACATTAAAATGAATTGTATATACATGTATTCAAGCACAAAGCATACGTATTATATAAAATTCTTGAAACATTCAGAGATCATTCATAGTGGGTTGTATAATATATAATACTGATTTTCCTTTATATTTATGTATAGTAGAAATGTAAATTATATAGCATATAAAAAAAAAAGAAAAACATATTAAATGAAAAAATATTTTAGCATGTAACGAACAAGGATTGAAATTGTTAAAAAAGAAAATTTTTTATTTTTTTATTTTTATTTTATTATTATGTATATACGAGATTTCCTTTTATTACAAAATATACGGTAGAATATTTTTCTCAAAAATTACTTGCGTGAAAAATTTCCCTTTTTAACAAATTCATATTGTATATAAAAAAAAAAAAAAAAAATAGAATTAAAAATATATAAGATGTACAATGTATTGTTATGTATTTTGTATATTCTTATTATTGTGGAAAATTTAATGTATAACATACATATACTTATATTTATGTGCTTCATATAATAGTCACAAAAAGAAAATTTTTCTATTGTGTGTGATAATATTTGAAATGGACATTAATTTCCAAATTAATTATAAAAATGAAACCGGAAAAATAGAATTTTCTACTTTTGAAAAAATTTCATATACAATAGATAAGGAACATGTTAGTTATATCGAAATTCATAAATGTATGTGTAAAGTATAATTTTATTAAAAATAAAATTACGTAAATAAATCTTGTTTTTAACATATATGTACACATATACATATATCATATACACAAATAAAATGCACACATTAAAATACAGGCATATATATAAATATATGAATTTATACACAAACACAATTACATATTTAGGGATATAATTAAAAAAGTTATTTTTCAAATCAAGTTAAAAGAAATATGTACTTGTGTATAATTACACGTGTATTTTATGTATTTATAGATAATTTGATGAACTTATAAGATCTAAAAAAAAAAAAAAAAAAAAAAATATTGAAAAAATGTAATAAGTAACTACCAACAACCGTTTTTATTTTTACAAAATTTTCTCAATTGAAAATTATCAATCAATTGAAAATTTGAATATTATATGTATAAATTTGTTTTTTTTTTTAAATCCTTATACATATTTATTGTATTGTAAAAAAATTGTTTGAATCGATTTACAATATTTACAAATGATATTAAAAAATGCTTTGTTAAATCTAATTTTCAAAAAGAAAGAAAGAAGAAAAAAAACTGAAAACGTTTTTTAAAAACAAAATTGCAAACAAACTTCTGGATTAAATTTGAATTCACACATATGTATGTGTGGACATGCCAGTATATATATATATACATATGTATGTAATTTTATAACAAAGATTTTATAACAATATAAATACATACATATGGTATGCGTTATATGAAAAAAAAAATTAAATAATGATAAACTGAAAAGAGGAAAATAGTGCATACAGAGTATGCAAATTTTATTTCTATTTTTAATTTTATGTTGCGGTTTTTATTTTTTATTTTTTTTTAACTATCTTCATATTATCCTTGGCAATTTGAGCTTTCTTTGCGTTTAATCATAATCATATATCCATGATATAACCAAATAATGTCAAGAGAAATAAAAAAAATTTCAAAAAAAAAAAAAAATGAAAAGAAATATTAGATATTTTAGTGTACATATAGATATGTATCTGATAATTTTAGTTCTATACACAGAACACATTTACACACATGTATTTGTATGTACAATATATCAGTACATGTGCGAAAAAGTATAAGCACTTTTGAGTTCAAATTTAAAGGGAATCTAGTATAAGGTTAAAAGTTTGTGTATGGAAAACTATCAATGAATACCACCCACAAAAATATTTTCGAATGTAAAAATATGCATTTAATGTATGCATGTACATGTGTACTGTGTACACACATAAACAGCATGATTTCATACATATATTTATCAATTTATATGCAAAAAGTGTACAATTATAATATGCATGTATGTATGAATTATACGTATATGTACATATGTATATGCATATGCTCAAATTGATGCGGTTATAGAATTTTAAATTTTTTTAGTTTTCAATATAGATATATGTACATATATAAATAAAAATAATTCGTATATATATAAAAACTATATATACGTATGTATACATTAACATATATGAATAGTGAAGATTTTCCAGACAGGGATAATTGTATTTGCTTGAAAAAGGATGTAAATGTTCACGTCTAAATTTATGTACATTATATATATATATATATACATACATAAAAATGAAAATTCTCACATATAAAACATAAGAATGTGTATATAATATAATATAAAATGATAAAAATAATATACACAAATGATATTAGGAAAATGAATAAAAATAAAAAAAATAAAAAATAAAAAATAAAAAGGAAAACAATGAAATGTTGATTATATAAGAAGGTATACTCGTAGATATAGGTATATATGTACATATATAACATATTTAAACGAAAAGATTTTTCTGTTCTGCCATTTAACAGATGTCACAAAATTGTGCACACGATAATACACAAAAGAAAATATACATACGGGTAAATACTATACATAATATCCATATCCATATGTACACACATTGTGTTATTTTATGTACAGTTGTAACAAAAATTGCAAATTCACATAAGTACGTTATATATACATATATGTGAAACGCATAAAAGTATGAAGGAAAAATTAAATTTCCATTTGAAAAGAAAATCTTTCATATATACATATTTTTTTTTTTTTTTTTTTTGTTAACGTTTGATATCAAAAATATAAGTGCTTAACAATTTTTTTATGAAAAGAAAAAAAAAAAACAAATTGGTTTTGTCAGTATACATGTATATAGAACCATATAGAACTTTTAATTCAGTTTCAATCTTAAAAACGCAAACATGAAATTTGATTAAATTATTATTCATGGCAAATACAAAGGATTATTTAAAATTTAAAAAAAAAAAAAAAAAAACAAACGAAAGAAAGAAAAAAAAAATTGTTTATCATAAATTTTTGTTGGATTTCCCATTGTCATATACTTATATGTACATGTGTGTATAAATATATGTATATGAATAAACACACACTGAAGATGTTTATAATATTAAATATAAAGAAAAATATATTGTTCATGTTGTACACATATGTACATATGTATATATAGTTTAAGTACGCATACATATACTAAATGACAAAGGAAATAATGTGAAATTTATGTAGAACGGCATCATCATCATCATCATAATCATCATCCATCATTTATTATTATATTTAAAAAAATCATAATAAATAAAAGATTATTTAGTAAAAGCTATAAATTTAGATTGCTTGAAAAATATTTTTGTATCATTTTTTTTTTTTTTTTTTCTTAAATTTTTCTTTTCCTTTTCTTAACTTATTCGGCTTCCTTTTTTATGTGTTTTATACTTTTATTTTTGTTCTTAATTTTTTTTTTTATTTTTTATTTTTTTTTTAAATAAAAATTCTTCATATTGCATACAGTTCATGAATACCATACTATATTTCACTTTATTTCACATTTTTTCTAAATACATGCATATACATATGTACATATATGTATGTACATAATATCATTAAATACATTAATTTATGCATATAACATACATGAAAATAATAAATACAAGAAATGAACTATAAAATCTAATTGAAATCATTTAAGTTAATTTGTGTAGAAATTCATAAATCCTTCTATCAATTAAAGTTTACTATTGAAAATTTCATAAAATACATGAATTACATACATACTAAAATGATGCTGGTGTGGGCTATTGTGATTTGTTGTGGTTGGTCATTTCATCATCATCATCATCATTTTCATGAAAATTATCTCTTTAAATTCTTCCTTTATTTATTTATATATACATATACTATAGTATGTATATTTTTTTTTCTTTTAAGTCGAATTTATCATTTCTTATGGTTCATGATAAAAGTGTAACGGAAGATTTTTTTTTTCATTTGTCATGTTTTTTTTGTTTTTTTTTTCATTTAAATTCTAATGACCCTTTTTCATATAACAAGATTTATATGAATGAAAATCGTATTTATTTTCATTTAACTTTGTATTTCAAGGCAGATATATATAACAATATATGTATTGTACTAGCACGTACATATATGTATGTATGTGCATATAAACAAATTGTAGTGTACAAAATAAAATAAAATGAAAAAAAATATATATATATCACTTAATTTAAATACAAAACACAAATTATAAAATATTTTAAGGGCGCCATTTGATTTCATTATACACAATTTGTTATACTTACATATGTATGAGTACACTTACACATATGTACATTTATTGTACATTCAAAACCAAAACTATTACGCTCGTATAACATAATATTTTGGCTATAAACAACATTAATAAAAGATGTATGTATGTATGTATATACTTATTTCTTAATCTAATGTATTATTTGGATACAGATATATATTATACATATATACATATATTATAGTAATAAATGCATGTGTACACATGTGAATACATATGTAATATCTGGTAAATACATACATACATATATGTTACAAAACGTTTAATATACATACATATGTACATATGTATGTATTTATATGGACAGTCATATATATATGTATATAGGTACAGTATTACATATCTATATATTTTATATTATTACAAAAAAAAAAAAAAGTTATAAAAAAAAAATATTGCATCAAAATAAATTCAAAAATTAAAATACATACATATATGTACATATACGTATGTGTAGTATGTACATAATGTAGATAGATACGCATCGAACTTTATTGTAAAAAAAATAACTATAGAAATACTATGATTGTACTAAAAAAAAAAAAAAAAACAATAATAAAAGGCCTTTATAAATTATGAAAATTTTATACAAACATACACATAAGCATACATATTATTATGTATGCATTACTATTACTGTTTTTGTTTTTTTTGTTTTTTTTTGTTTTTTTTTGTTTTTGCTACTTGATGTGATTATATTTTGTTATCATTTCAAAGTGCTTATAGCAATTAATCAGTTGACCGGCGCAGTTGAATAGAAATAATATGATGGGGTCAAAATGTCAGATATTTCATTCATTAATTTAAATTAAAGAAGAAGAAGAAGAAGAAGAAAATAAATATAACGATAGCATTTTATATACATATATACGTTACGTATATTAAACATTCAAATGAAGATTTTATTACAAGATGTTTACATTTGATTTCGTTTGTTTTTTTTTTTTTTGTTCAATTCTTTTTTATTTTAATCTTCTTATTTTTAGCAATTTAAAATAAGATGACAAATATGATAAAAATAAAAACATATACAGATATGTAAATTATATTGTATGCATTTGTTTTCTAATTTTTTTTTTGTTTTGTTTTGTTTTTTTTTTTTTTGTTTTTATATTATCAAATTTACATACTCATATTTATTTTATTTAGTTATATTTATTTTGCTCTATTTCTTTTTCCCTTTTTATTTTTGTGTTTATATTTATTTGATATTTCAATTTTATGAATTCAATTTTTCAGTTTTTTTTTTTTATATTTTAATTTAATCGAAATAAATTGAATTTTTTTTTTTTTTTTTAAATAAATCTTTAGTTAAACTCAATATAGAACAGTATAGAAATAAAATTTTTTATTTTTTTCTAATTTTAATAAGAATAGTATACAGATTATATTCAGATATCTTGCAAATAAAATTGGTTGTATAGCTATATACAATACAAATTTGTATGAATGTTTGTGTATATATATACAAATGTTCTACATGTTTATTCGTAATTTTCTTTTCTTTTTCTTTTTTTTTTGTCTTTGTTTTAAAATTTCTATTTTAGCTATGCATTTTCAATTTTTTCTTATGTTTAAATATACATTATCGGAATATAAACGATTTTCTTTACAATCCTATCAATTTCTTTTGATGTCTTCCGCAGAATAAATTTTTTCCCTTTTTATTTTTAATTTTTCTTTAACATATATAGTGAATAAACTATAAAATATTTTTGTTTAATTCACATGAAATAACATTGATTACTTTATACATTACAAAAAAAATAAAAAATAAAATTTTTTTTTTTTGTCTCTATTCTTGAATTGAACATTTGAACATGTAAACATAATACATTGTGCAATGAAAGTCTAAAATGTATGCTATAATACGATCATCTAAATCTCCCTTTTTTTTTTTTAAATGTAAAACTCACACCTAATAAACTCTCGTTCAAATTTAATTTAATTTTAAATTATTTATATAGCTGCGAATATTCCAAATTAGAATGAGATGAACGTTATTTTAAATGGAATAAAAGCAATATATAAAAATCATGATTTTGAATTTTTTTGTTTTTTTTTTTTTTTTTTGTAAATTCATGAAATTTAATTAAAAAAAAAACAAACAAAATGTATAATATTCATATTTTAAGTAACTGATAACAAATTGTTTTTAGTAAGAAATCATATAACATCATTGGTAATTTGTATCGACAACACACAGTGCATTTTAAAAATTAATTTTATGCATTTGCATTTTTTTTTTATCATCTGTTTAAATATTTATATATACATGAATACATATGTTCTTGAAATATATAAAATTAATTTTGCTTATAGATATTTTTATATTCATATTTTAGTATTTTTATTATAGTTAAAGGTTCTTCATTTTTTTTTTTTTTTTTTTTTTTGTTTATATTTCATTTTTCCATTATTCCTGGAATCAATAAATAAAATTTTATGGTTCTTTATAAATATCATTTTATTTATATAAAAGAAAAATACAAAATGCATTGAATACAATAAATTGGCACAGTATATATATACATATATATAATACTGTATTTTCTTTAAATTTTGTTTATTTTGTATAAACATACGTATATATATACATATATCCTTATATTGTAAATTTTTTGTTTATATATGTTGCCTATATGTTTTTCTTTTTCATTTTTCCTTTTGATACACATTATCTATTTTGCTTAGTCTTGATTATCAATAATAATTTTTTTGATAAACGATGATGTTTGTTTTATATAAAAATCGTATCTTTTAATATTTCTGATAGATATTTTTAGTTCATGGAAAAATGATAAAAAAAATTGCATATCGTCTATTCTATACATTTTGATTTATCTTACAATAAAACAAAAATAAATAAATAAATACACATGCAATAATTTCTTAAGATTATTCCAGATTTTATTACTTTTTATTATTAATTCTTTTATTTAGTAAAAAACAAAAAAAAAAAAAAAATTAATTTTTTCTGATATAACGGAAAATTTACTCTAAATATGTACCTTAAGTGTATAAAATATATGTAACACACCTACATAAAAGCAATTTATCATTGAAAAAAAATTTTTTTTTTTTTTTTAAATCATAAATAAATTTCAAATTAAAATGATGATAATAAAATAACTTTGTTTACATTAATAAAATGATAATAATTTAACATTATTTTAATTAAACTCTTTGAATTTAAATTTTTTTTGTTTTTTTTAACATCAATAGAGTTTATTTGGCTCCTGTACCTGGATACAATTTATGTGTGGACTTGTATTACTTAGATATCCATATGTAAATGTTTATACAGTACGAAAAAATAACAAGTTGAAAGGTAACTAACTAACTATCAATATCAAAAGGAATAAAATTGAATCATAGCAACTGGAGCTACAAAAGTAGAATAGGAAACCTGCTTATATGGGGGTTAAAAACTGATATGTATGTATATAATATCCATGTCCATATTCAATGTAGGCGTATATATAAACATATAAATATATGAATATGATGCATATAATCAACGTACAGAAATCTATATAAAAGTAAACTTTTTTTTAAAATGTTATATACATACATTTAGTATACATATAAATATGATCCCTTTAACTTTATAGCGGTCAATATCATGAATGTCGACATACCAAAATATAAATCTTGTTTTTGCTGAAGATTGGTTTGTCTGGTTGAATGCCTTTTATGTAAATGTAAACGATGATAAATGTTGTGTATGTATATATATAATATATGTGTACATATGTATATGTTTAAAGAATATATAAAATAGAAAATAGAATACAAATCCACTATAGCCATCATTTACAATATAAGACAAAAACAGCAATTGTAATATCAATTGTAAATCCTTTGGATTTTGTATAAACAAATATGTATGTACAAGTATGTATTTATGCACATTCATTTATGTATATATGCATGTATATGAGTAATATATACAACTTATATCAATACTTTATCATGAGTGAAATATTAAATTTATAACACTGCTATACTGTATGTAGTTTTACTTCTACTTTATTTACTATATATACAAAATATATCTCTTGCATTTATATTTATGTACTACGTACATATACGTATACTTATGTTCAAAATAAAGTGTACACAAATCACATAATCTATACAATTAAGTACATATTTATGTAAAATGTAACTTTGATAAACCATATACCAGATAAATTTAAATACATATGTAAATTTAAAATAAGCATGCATTTACATATACATATATATGTAATACAAAATACATTATATGTGTACATATAGTACATACAGTATACTTACATAATACTTTGTAAATATATGGAACACATTAAATTACAAAGTATACTTGATTTGATTTTAATTTTAATGAATATTTGATTTTATTGACTTGACGGTGTACATATGTATATATAACTGTATACTTTAATTATATGTATGTAGTATATGTATATATATACAAAATTATAAAATATTACAAAATTCATTTAATCAATTAATAGATATTGAAAATATTTCGATTTTCAAATATATAATTACATACATTACATAAATACTTTTATTTATATCTATATTCATATAAAATTATCCTTTAAATTAAATTTCTTAAAAAAAAAAAAAATATATATATCAAATTTTTAATTAATAGACAAAGAAGAAAAAAAAAAAACTTTGTGCAAATGAAAATTAATGTAATCAATTTACATAAAATTTAATTTTATGAAAGGAAATGATTAGTAGGTTATTTAAATTTAATCTTTTTTTTTTTTTTTGTTATTGATTTTCACATAGTAAATTTTTTTTTAAAAGGTTTTGGTGAATACATCAGGTTTATAGTATACATATATACATAAATATTTACATACTTAGTTTTGATATATTAAATGAAATTAAATGTGTTTGTTACTTTAAATTTTTGCCTGCACTATGTTAGTAAATTCACAGAAATTCACTTATATCGTATATACATGGTAACGTTCGCGAGTATTATTCGTTTATATATATAAAATACTTTATATATTAATGTACACATACATATGTATCTTTGTACATATGTACATGTGTACCTATATGTATATTTTTAAAATGAACATAGAGATAAAACAACAACACCGAAAGGAAAAACTGAATAAATTTTTTTTGAAAGACAAACGGACAGGCCACGCGATTGCATGTTATTTGATGTTATACATTTTAACTAAAAACAAAAAAAAAATAATAATAAAAATAAAATTCAATAGTCCTTGCATATTAATTTTTATTGTTCATATTGCTTTTATTTTTGACTAAATAAAATTTTCATTAGAATTTTACATGGAATGTATGTATATTAAAAATTTTTAAATGTAACATATATAAGTTTCATTTATATATGTACAAATATGTACATTTTTAGAAACATATACATACATACTATGTACAGAAGGAAATAGAAAAACCAGGACTATAGATGACTTAACAAATTTATGTATTGTAAAAAAAAAACAAAAACAAAAACATTTAATATCATTATTATCAAATTTTCTACCTTATTAAATTTCCAACACATTTTATTTTATGCCCTTTTTAATTAATAAACCTTAATCTTTTATTTAAAATGAAATACGTTTATATACATATATACGTAATATACAGCATGTATACATAAAATGTTAATCCAAAAAAAAAAAAAAACAAAAAAAAAAAATAAATAATTATAATATTATAATTGTACTTTAATCAACGGAAAAAACCAAAAATCATGTCAATTAGTATAAAAACAAAAAAAAAAAAGAAATATCAATAAACTTTTAGGATTATAGTGAAAATTAAATTAATTTTATTCTATCTATTTTATATACAAAAAATTCTATTCAAAAACTTATTACTTTTGATTATCTATATATATATACAGTATAATAATTATTTAGATAGTATATGTAATATAACCCACCTTCTTAATTAGCTAAAGTGTATATATACAACATTCAAAATAAGAGAAATTCTATATAATTATCTTAATTTGAAATAAAATTCTTGAATGAAAAGTTTTATCAAAACCAAAAAAAAAAGAAAATCTGAATGAAAAACATGTACACAAAAGAATATTTGTATATATAAATACATATACACATAAGTATATGAAAATTGAATATACATATATACGAGAATATGCATTATATTATAGTACATAAAGTAATAGGAAAAATGAGAATACGAAAAATCATCGTATGAACATAATGTGTTGAAACATTGTAGAGAATTCAAATTGACAAAACTTTTTTGTTATATATTTACAGTACATATGTATACAAATGTAAGTTAGTATGTACACATGTACATATATATACTTTTTGAAAGTATTTAAGTTAATTAAAAATTTAATACTGAAATGGTTTATTCGTTATTTTATAATGTTTTTTCATGTTTGGTGTAATTGTGAAAACCTTCAACTTTTTTTTTTTTTTTTTTGTTTTTTTATTTATTTTCTTTAAGATATTTTTGTTCTTCTTTTTTTTTTTTTTTTTTTTTTTTTGTATTTTATTTTTATGTTAGAAAATCAATTAAATTTTTTGATTATTTTTTGAGTTCAATTTGACTTCTACACTTCAATTTTGTTAAAAGTGTCTTTTTGACCCAGTATTTAAATTAATTTATAAGCATTAGAAAAAAAAATTTTTTTGTAAACAAAATGTAAATTACATTATTTGAAATAAAGACGACAAATTACTTAAACATTTATTTTTTAACATTTTAATTAAATTTTAGTTTTATGCTAATATTTTTCTCATTTTTAACTGTGATAAAAGAATTGTGATTGTTAAGATTTACTTCTTCTACTTAAAATGTAGAAGTAAAGAAGAATTCTTAGATTCTACTACTTAAAATTTAGAATGAATTTGAAGTATTGACTTGTAATTTTCCTTCCATTTTTTTTTTTTTTTTTTTGGTAATTCAGACAATTTTTGTTTTCTGTATAAAATAAAATCAAAATTTTCAAAAAATTTTATGTAAAGATCCTGTGTATGAATTTAAACAACAAAAAAAAAAAGGCTTTAAATACAAAATGAAAAAATAAACATTTGTTTTTTAAATGATTATTTTAAATAATCTTAGATTTTTTATTTTCAAGTACGAGAATTTACGTTTTAAAAATAAACAAAAGAAATAAATAAAATAAAAATTTAAAAAACAACAAAAAAAAATTTTTTTAATCAAATTTATATCATACAATTATAATATTGTTTTTATTCTTTTATTTAAGTTCTTTCATAAGTATTTTAAGTATTTTAAGTTTTTTTTTTTTTTTTTTTTTTTTCATTATATTAAAAAACCTTTATGTGTAGAAAGATCAAATTTCAATTGTGCTATTATGATTATTACTACGCTCATAATAAAAAAGACATTTTACGAAGATACTGATACCTATTCAATAAAGATTTCAATGAGATAATAAAAGAATAAATATTAAAATAAAATAAAATAAAATGAAATTAACCCATAATATGCCCTCTCGCTATACTGCTTATGAATGTTTATGTATCTTACATTTTTATATAAAAGATAAATAAAAAAAATCAACAAGAAAACAGGCAAATTGGAACAAAAATTAAAAACAAAAAGAAAATATTGTATGTACATCAGATACATTTATGAAGGTACTTAACTGAAGTACGTTTATGAACACCTGAAGGATTACATTTTCAATTTATATACCCTCATATATGTATATATGTATGTACAATACGTAAAGTATTTATATAGTCTATCTACTAAGTCGGTGCAGTTGAAGCCTTATGACACATGTCTTTTTTATTCTCTCAAAATTTCGCATAAAATCATAATAACCACAATCTTTATCAGTTATCATATAATACGCGATGAATATTTTTAATATCAATATACAGTGAGTAGTGACTTTATGTCATTTCCATAAGACCTTAGGTGCTGTCTAAATAGTCCTTTTAGTTGAACAGAAATGTTTAAACATATGTTTTTAACATTTTTTATTTCTGTGTATTTTCTGTCAAGACATTTCATTTTTTTTTTTAAATTATTGTATCTGCCATGTCTTGTTTAATTTTATCATTTTAATCTTATTCCATCTACAATACTCAATTATTAAAACATTTAAAGAGCAAAAATATTTTTACCTAGCAATTAACTACATTTACATATGTATGTATATTACATAAAATTTGTTGAAAAATGTAAAAATTTCCTTTAAATCTAACAAATACGCCTTTCATGTTAACACAAAAATTCAGAATCCTCCACTTTTCTTTAAAAATGTTAAGACTTTTTTTTTATGGACATTTCTGTCTAGAAAAAAAAGCAAACTTTTCTATTTGGTGGGGGTAAAATCCCCTTTAAAAGTTGTAATGGTGTTAATAAAAAATTTTACCTCCATCAGACAAAAATGTTCTGTCTAGAACCTAGATTAGTAGACAGAGTATAGTATATTGGATAAAGGTATTTTTATTGTACATTGAATTTATCTATTATGTATTGTACAATATGAATGATTGTATGTTTTAGACATGTTGGAAAAAGGCTTTTGTTTTTCTATTTTATATTCAATTTTTTTTTTTTTAAATTTCCATTCGTTTTATTTATGTAGTTATTAAGCATTCGCCAATATTTGTGTATACAAACATTTCAATCTATTAATTGGAAAAAAACAAAACCAATAATAATAATATAGATACGTATACATACAATTGTACATTGAATGGATTTTGAATAAAACAGCGTAGACATGTTCAGATACGAGTGTACGTATATATATACTATAAAATTTTCTTCAGATTTTTCATACGTGCATAAAACACTAAAACTATTGTGGTAAATGTAATTATAATAAAAAAAAAATTTACTATTCAGGGCTGCGTCATTTAAAATCATTATTCGAGCATAACGACTTGATAACCAGATAAATAGAAAAATAAATAAAAAATAAAAATTAAAATTAAAAGGAACTAAAAAATGTTTATTAACTCTTTAAAAAAAATTTTTTTTTTTTTTTTTTCAATATAAAATTAATATGTGTTTAGTTTAAAATGAAAATTCAATATTATTTTATTTAAATAAAATTCTATTTAAAATGTTCATCGATTAAAATTAAGACATTAAATGTAAAATAAAAATAGAAAACACAATTTTAATCATAACACTCTTGATAAAATAAACATAAAATAAAAATATGTAAAAATTACAAATTAAATTAAATATCGCCGATAATAATAATTTGGATTTATCAGTTTGAGCAAATACTTTTGCAAAAGGAAATAAAATATATGTATGTAGTCATAAATTATAAATGAAATGTAATAAAATATTAAATTTATCGATGCCAAAAAAAAAAAAACGTTGTTAAATGGTATTACATTTACATGTGTTTTTCAAAAATTATAGAAAAAAGAAAACAGAAAATTTTTTCTTTAGATGATTTTATATTTTAACTATAAACTTGAGACTGGAAATTGTATTGAACTAAACTGAAATTATATTTTAAAATGGATTAGATTTGAAATTATTATTTTTTTTTTTTTTTTGATTTAAAATAAGAATGGAAAAAAAATTTTTTTCTTTTGAACTCATTTCATTAGGAATAATGTGTATAAAAAAAAATCAGATATTTTTATTTATACATAAATACACATAATGTAATGGTAGTACATATGTAGATAATTTTAAAGGTATTTTGATATTTTCAAGTAGACAGACAACAAAAAAAAAAAAAAAAAAAAAAAACAAAAAACAAAAATGATTAAATAAATAAATCAGAAAATGTCCCAAAACTATAAAATTCTTATCAAACTTGAATTAAGAACATTGTTTGAATTATACAGTGTTATCGTTATAATTATACACTATTATATCGTTTTCAATGCAGTATTTTTATAATTATTTTTTTTTTTTTTATATCTAATACTGCAATACTGTCGTCTGTCATGAAAAAACTGCTTTTTAGAATTAAATGAATTGAATTTAAACATTTTGAATTTTGTGATATTTACTCTAAGACACCCTGTTTACACCTACATATGAATAAGGTGTCAAAGATTTATTAAAACGAATGAAATAATAATTTTTTTTTTTTTTTTTTTTTTTCATTTGTCTATGTAATACAACATGTAACTATATATTATTATTATATAATTAATTGTTATATATATGTATATTTAGTTTACAAATAAAATCAACTATATATGTACTTGATAATTTTGCATGTAAACAAAAACACATACGAAGACATGACAATTCTAAGCCTATATAATATCAAACTACTATAAATTATACATATTCATAAACAGATAAATCAATTTATTACAAATCTATTTTTATTTTTTTTTGTTTCTCAACATTTAAAGATTAATTTAAAAACACAAAAATGAATACAACTAATGTGTCACATATTAAATAAAACTATGTAAGTTAACATTACGTACTAAAAATCTAATTTCATTTGAAAAAAAAAAAATTTTTTTTTGTTCGTCTGTAAAGGAACATTTTATTTTATATGTCTAGAATTAAAATGTGTTTTTTTTTTTTCTTTTACTATATAATTTTCTAATTAAATACATAAAAATTCTCATGTAATTATATTTATTTAGACTTTTGATAAATTTGGTATATATACATATAAGAGTTTGTTATCTGTTATACTTTGTTTACTAATTCAGTGCAGTTAAAGACTTATGATGGAAATACACATGTCTTTCTTCTTCTCTCATAATATCTGATAAGATCATCTCACGAACAATGTTTACCACAATCTTTGAAGTAATCATATAATACGTGATGAATTTTTTTAAATATCAATATGCAGCGACGTAAAGTGATACTAATTTATGTGATTTCCACAAGGCTCTAACTGCATCGAATTAGTAGACAGAGTATAAATAAAGAATTATTGATATACTATAAATGAACAGAATTGCATGCATAGAATTTTATAAGATGCATAGATTATCGTCTCTATATGGTAAAAAAAAAAAAAAAAAAATACACGACTGTTAATAAATCATTAAAAAATTATTTGCTTTTTATTGCTAATTAGTAACTTATCACGCAAATTTGAAAAAAAAAAAAAAACAAAAATAGATTTTTTCTTCATTTTTATACATACTACATGCTACGTAGGCTACATATAATGATACATGTATATATACATAAAACATGCAAAATTTAAGTACGAACAAATGACTCAGTTTAAAAATATGTTAATATTATTATTTGAACAATAATGATTACAAAACAAATTATTCTACATATTATCATTATTGTTGATTGTTGTTAACTTTTAATTGAAATTGTAGTTTTTCTCTTTCTTTCTTTTTTTTTTTTTTGTTGAAGATTTTTATTTATTTATGATTATGTATATGCAATTTTCATGTATAATCTGTGCAAAATTCTTGGAATTGGAAATGAATACCGGAAGAGGAGAAACGAAAAAAAAAAAAACAAAAATCAAAATAAACCAGAGTAAAAGAGAAAAAAGAAAAAATTAAAACTAAAAATATTATGTACATACATAATATGTACATATGTGTGTATGTTTTTTCGCATGAATGAATATCATAATTATTACATTATTAAAGTTTGATAATATGTGACATTAAGCGGTGTAAAGCGTTTTATAAATAAATGACTGATACGATGATACATATTCAGTGTGAGTAAAACTATAAGATATTTTTTATTATCATATAAGTTTTTATTATTTTCAAAATACAATAAACATATGATGTATGCACAAATGTATATGATGTTTACTGTTTCCTTAAAGTTTATAATTTACATAATCAACAATCATAAAGGATTTTATAATAAAAACTTTTTATTTACTCATTTTGGTCTATTTAGTTTTATTTATCATTAATCAGAATTCATTTATTTATATCTTTTTTCGCTGTTTTTTATTTTGTCTTGATTGATTTTTCTGTATAAGCATAAAATAACACATAAATGTAAGTACATAGACATGGCAGCATTAATATGCTATTTGTACTATTTCCACCCACAACATCAATGTACTACAATACGAAGTGTTTATAGGTATAGGTAGTTCTAATTTACTTAGTACTGTAAACAAAGATCTATTTGTTACTTTTTTCCATGTTTTTTTTTTCATTTTTTATTTTATTGGTTTATTTTTACATGAAATACACGTACATATATGTAAATAAAATATATTAAAATTTCAATTAACAAAAAGTAAACATGATTACGTACCATGTACATACATATGTATTTTTGTGCATATAAATTTATTTCAGATATGTATAGAAAAGAAAATTCATAAATGATTGATTTAAAACCATATATGAAGTTAGAGGTTTCCTTTTGAAATTCAAAGAAAAGAAAATTATTGTAAATACTGATATTATTTGAAAAATAAATTGGTTATATTGGTTATTATCGAATTGAAAAAATAATTGAAAAATAAATCCACGCATTATTTAATAATAATCATTTCATAGGTACCTACATGAAAATAACAAAATTTCGATTAAATATATGAATTCAAATCGAATGACATATTTAATGATGGAAACACTTAAAATGTTAATTTATTATTTTTCATTTGTAAACAAATTATTTATAAACCAATTTTTTTTGGAAAATTTCATTTAAGGTTCATAATAATTCTATTTAACTGGATTTACATAGTTAGAGGTTTCCTTTTGAAATTCAAAGAAAAGAAAATTATTTTAAATACTGATATTATTTGAAAAATAAATTGGTTATATTGGTTATTATCGAATTGAAAAAATAATTGAAAAATAAATCGACGCATTATTTAACAATAATCAATTTCATAGGTACATGAAAATAACAAAATTTCGATTAAATATATGAATTCAAATCGAATGACATTTTTTTAATGATGGAAACACTTAAAATGTTAATTTATTATTTTTCATTTGAAAACAAATTATTTATAAACAAATTTTTTTTAGAAAATTTCAATTAGGGTTCATAATAATTCCATGTATCTACATTTTTTGAGTCAGCACATTAAAAAAAATATTTTTTTTTTCTTAAATAAATATTTATACATGAATTCGAGACATATGTGGTTATTACAGAAAAATATAATAAAAGCAAAAATATCTTATGATTTTTTGTTTTCTTATTAACAAAAGTATGAATTATTGAGAATATTACTTGTATACTAATTAAAGTTAAGTTTTTCAACTCAACTGTATAATTGTGAAAATAAATAAATCGATTGATTTTTAAAGAAACGAATCACAAAAATTATAGATACACACATTAATATTTCGATGTGTATGTGATGCGTTTGTTTACATATACAAACACTCGTACATATGTATAAATTCAATCTATAAATACCTATATAAAAAGAAAATTTCAACCCATTTTATAATTTCTATCTGAAGAGACGATAAAAAGATTTTTTTTTTTTTATTTTTTTTTTGTATGAATGCATGAATTTCAATAGAACGATGCCATCATTGTGTTAAAAGAACCTAAAGCCCATTGATGTAGTACATATAATAAGGAACTTCTGTAGCTGTTGGTGATGTTATGCTACCTACCCCTTGCAAATTACTACTTTTCAAAGTGAAATAAAAATATGTAAAACATCAACTTTACATATGTTATGAGTATGTTGATTCATATAATGTATGTATATTAAATTGTTATATGTATAAATAAATTCTGTAAGAAAAGACAAAAATATCCAATTCATTTAGGATATTTTTTTTTTTTTTTTATGAATATTTTATCATTTTCAATTTATGTTTATGATGTGTGCTATATGTATAGAGCATTAATATGTATTTTTTGATAAAATATTTGATAAAAATTCATTTTTCAAAAACTCAAAAAAAAAAAAAAAAACACAGTAAACAAAATTCGATTACCTAATTCGTTTTAGTATATATATATACAAATGTTTGTATATGTACCTACATGCATAAATATACCATAAAAGAAAGTAAGTATACTTATATTGCATAAATAAAAAATAAGCAATGAATATATTTAAAAAAACAAAATTTAAAATACACATACATACATGTAAAATGAAAATACATAGAATATCTAATATCAAAGTACCTATATGTATATGTACTTAATACATAATTTATATTATAAAAAGCATCTGTTTCATTTAAACAAAAATTACTTGTCCATTAATTTTCATCAATTTCCTTTCTATAATTTGTAATATACGTATACATCAAATACATATGTACATATACATTCATATTTTTCATTTTATATGTACTATATAGTATATGTATGTATACTTTCATAAAATTTCATTTATTTTTTTTTTCTGCTTTCAAATTCAAAGCGTGCATATATGTAAGTATTTATAAAGAAAAGCAATAAGAAAACAAAATTTTTTATCTTATACATATATAATAAATATAAGATCAATTTTTCTACCAAAGGTTATTGACATATGTATGTATGTGTGTATATATACTACTATATGTTTAAAGAAGACACATATATGTACATACATATATATATCGCTGTTCTATATACATATATATACGATATATAAATAAACATGTAAAAATAAAACCTGGAAAATACATAAAAAAGAATTATTACTGTTTGTTCAATTTATGTACATAGACGATTTTGACAGTTTTTCACAGAAAATTTACTCAAATATACTACGTATGCAGATATTTAGAAAAAAAAAAAAAAACTAAATTTCCCTATAGTATTGATAGGTTTGTACATATATCAAAGCGTACGTATATGCGTGTAAATGTATAGAAATTTTATTTCAATATGTGTATTGCATTTTATATATTTTTTGCACAAATTTTTTTTGTTTTTTTTTTTTTTAATATTATTTTTATATACATATGTTTGAAACATTACATTATATTATGTATGTATTTTTGAAATATACCTTTACGCACATTTTGTATTATTAACATATTATGTAGGTATATATACACATATTTATAAATTAATATTTAACATATATGTACAAAAAGGTGATTTATGTTGATAAATTAATCCGTCATTTTATTTTATTTTGAATATAAAATATTACGTATCGAGAACATTAGTATTTATATAAGAACCAGATACTTTGCCATATATACCTACATACATACATAGTAGTATTTTTATATTTTATTTAAAATAAAAACGAAAGTTATGAAAAGAAAAGTACATATACAATTCATTTTTATAGAAATAAGATACTATGTATATTTTTCAATAAATGTCTCAAATAAACGTATTCATATTTACATACATATGTATATATATATACTTGCGTATAATATATGTATACTTCGTTTTTTTAAATCTAGGCACGTGTTGTTGTTAGTGGTGTTTCTTCTTATTCTTTTGCGTTCAATTTGTATAAATTCATCTTTTTCTCTGTTTACGCCAGTTTTACCAGATTACTAGTTTATACTGCGTTTTATAAACGAAAACAACACAACAATCACACGGGAGAAAACATAATGATGTTTTTTTCTTATGTATCTCCTATGATTTAACATATGCCTATCTTAAAAAAACCCACCATAGATTTTATGTAACATAAACAAAAGTTTCACAAATACCTAATAATGGTAATTTTTTTTAAGTATAGGATTGTGTGAGTAAATGCAAAAAACTTTTCTTTTCAAATAAGTTCTTTATTACGTTTCCATATATGTATATGTAAGTATTTATGTAATATATTCTGAAGTATGGCAGAAAAGAGAATTTTCTTGTTGATAAAAATAAATGAAATGTACAATTGTGTGAAAATTTTATAAACTTTCATAAAATTCAAAAAAAAAAAAAAAAAAAAAAAAAAAAAAAAAAAAAAAAACTTTCATAATTCTATTTTACTTTTTTAATGCTTTAAATTTTTGCTATAACATTGATTGATTAGTTTATGGGAAAATAATAGAAAAACAAAAAAACCAAACGATAATAAAAAAATGTTGAATTGTTTTGTCTTTTATTATTTTATGAATTGAATAATTTATTAGTAAAATTATTCATTGAAATATTTTTCAATTGAACGAATCACTATTTGTCAAGTTAACATTTTAAAAATATGAATTATAAAACAATATAAACTGCATTACATAAATTTCAAAATAATCTAAAAATATGTACATATATATACATATTGTATATGTATGTATGTACGTATAATATATGAAAGCAATTTTACGTTCAAATGAAATAATTAACTTATGGAAATTATAAATGAAAACTTAACAACAAACAAGAAAAAGAATGAAAAGAACATATTAAAATCTATTATATGCTGTGGTTTTCATATGTACCGAGCAATTATTTTACAGGTATGTAACATACATACAATGAAAATAAGTCAACGGCATTTATTATTATATTATGCACTTATGTAATTTACATATATGTATAAGTTCATGCTGTATGTATGTATGTATACATTAATATACAAATGTATGTATGTATGTAACCAGATGATGGAATGCAGCGATGCAATTATACATTTTAACACGTTCATATAGTATGTGATACATTTCAAATCTAATGTTTAAACATTTAAATGTGAAAAAATAAAATTATTATTGCTTTTCTAATATAATGTGTGAATAATAAATAATAATAATATGAACCAATATGAAATATAAAACGCAACATATATTAAATTTCATACAAACATATAATGTTTAAAATATAACAATGTTATTTTACAATGCCATTTATGAAACAAAGTCAAGAAGAAAATGAATAAAATATACTTTTTTTCTTCAATAATATATAAAAACATGCATGTATTTATTTTAGAAATGTATGGAAAAGAAAATTCATAAATGATTGATTTAAAACCATATATGAAGTTAGAGGTTTCCTTTTGAAATTCAAAGAAAAGAAAAATGAAATTATAAATATTGCTATTATGTGAAAAATAAATTGGTTATTATCGAATTGAAAGGATAATTGAAAAATAAATCGACGCATTATTTAATAATAATCATTTCATAGGTACCTACATGAAAATAATAAAATTTCAATTAAATATATGAATTCAGATCGAATGACATTTTTTTAATGATGGAAACACTTAAAATGTTAATTTATTATTTTTCATTTGTAAACAAATTATTTATAAACCAATTTTTTTTAGAAAAATTCAATTAGGGTTCATATTATTTCCATGTATCTACATTTTTTGAGTCAGCACATTAAAAAAAATATTTTTTTTTTTCTTAAATAAATATTTATACATGAATTCGAGACATATGTGGTTATTACAGAAAAATAAAATAAAAACAAAAATATCTTATGATTTTTTGTTTTCTTATTAACAAAAGTATGAATTATTAAGCATATTACTGGAATGTCACGTAGCCTCTAGAAATCGTACATACAAATAACATACATTTGAATTGATTTTGAATATGTGAAAAATCAACACATAGTATAGTAACAGTAACTAAAGACAAATACATTTTTTGTTTACTATTCCAAATATGTACATATAAAATACTGTCCATTTCGACAAAAATAATAAATGTATATTTTCTTAGAGTTTTTTCAAGAAATTTAAAATAAGATTTTGTTGTTAATATATTTAATTTGTTTTTTAATACGTTAATATTTTTTTAAAATAATAATTACTGTATGGAAATAATTGTAGATTTAAAACAATTTTTGCAGAATACAATGTACGTAATACATAGCGTACGTACTATCAAAGTACCACATATACCTATGTATAGTAATTGAATTTCAGTTTTTCAACTCAACTGTATGATTGTGAAAATAAATAAATTGATTGATTTTTAAAGAAACGAAACACAAAAATTATAGATACACACATTAATATTTCGATGTGTATGTAATGCGTTTGTTTACATATACAAACACTCGTACATATGTATACGTATAAATTCAATCTATAAATACCTACATAAAAAGAAAATTTCAACCCATTTTATAATTTCTATCTGAAGAGACGATAAAAAGATTTTTTATTTTTTTATTTTTTTTGTATGAATGCATGAATTTCAATAGAACGATGCCATCATTGTGTTAAAAGAACCTAAAGCCCATTGATGTAGTACATATAATAAGGAACTTCTGTAGCTGTTGGTGATGTTATGCTACCTACCCCTTGCAAATTACTACTTTTCAAAGTGAAATAAAAATATGTAAAACATCAACTTTACATATGTATGTTAGAAGTATGTAGAATTCATATAATTGTAGTATGTATATAATTATTAAATTGTTAGTATAAATATTGCATGCCTAAATTTATATCGTACACGTCCATGTAGGTACATCGACTACATGGATCATGAATGGATGTAGAATACAGATTAAATTTGAATTAAAACCCGCTAGCAATAAGTCAGTTTAAAAGCATTAAACAAATAAAAGTAAAAATCTGTTCAAAAATTCATCAGTATTTTCAAAATATGTATGTACAGAATATTCGATAAAAATATATGTATGTATAAAATATAAATAAATAATGCACTTATAATTGTGTAAAATACATACAAAAACTTCAAAAACTTATACATAGTATGTATGTATGTAGAAGAAACTATATACATATATTTCTGAAAACGTCCACGTCTAATATTGTATATAAACATACAAATCTATGTATATATACATATATGTATGTATGTGGAAAAGTCTATATATTCCACATTTGTACAGATGTATATATACACATATCATACGAACATTTATATGTATTTGTATACGTATTTAAAAACGTGAATCTGATTTGATTCAGTCATCATCGTTTCAGATTTGTGAATTGTTGATCGAATTTTAATTTTTTTTTTTTTATTCTTCTTTTATTTAAAAATTTTTTAAAATATTCTAGGTCAAAAAACTTATCATATACGTATACCTACGTACGTATGTATGTATTTAATACACGTATTCGTACAGTATGTAGCCATCATACACATACGTATATATGTACAAAATGCATTCACATTATATGTTTTTAAATTTTTCTTAGATAACAGGTAACAAAGTATGTACATATATTATTTGCATATGTGTATGTATGTGTTTTACGTAGAACATAAAAATTCTCTTCAAAATTTCTTTTATTATTTTCATGTTATGTGTTCAAAATGAACATACATACATACATATGCATTTATGTACAAATCATTGAATAAACTATTGATAAAAAAATTGATTATTACTTACACAAAAATGTAATGAAATTATATAGGTACATACATATGTACGTGCAATATAAATAGCGCGTAACTAATATGCACTTAATTAACAATTGTTCATAATCATTAAGAAATTCGTATACGTACACGTATAAATAGAATCATTTCTGAATAAAATAATTATAAGAATTTTACAATTGCATTTAATTACATTGTGAAAATCATATTAATAATAACAACTAAAAATAAAAATGCACCCTTTGGTATATGTCCATATATGACATAATAAAATTCTTACATAATACATATACATACATAATTTAAACGTGATAATTATTTTTTTTTTACTTCTTTTTTTTTTTTTTTGGTTTCTTAAATTTTAAATTTTGTCTTTATTTTGTTTTGTCTTTCACTCATTAATTTTTGCTTTTAATCAATTTATAAAATTGCATACACATTTTGTACGTATACTCTATTAATATGATATAATTTGATAATTTGAATGAATGAAAGTTGTAATTTGTACTGTATAATAATTTAAATTAAATTTTACATAGGGTAGTATCATATATTTACAGTGAAAATCAATTTATTAATGAAACATAATTAATGTATGTACAATTTGATACAATTTAAAAATATTCCATTATTAAAATATATATTTACGTATCCATTATCTAAATATACGCATACAAAATATGAAGAAAATCATACAAATATATAAAACATAAAGGAAATAAATTTTCTATAAAAAAAAAAAAAAAAAAAAAAAACTAATTAAAGAAATATTTCTATTATACAGACACTTTTTTACATACATACATATTTACCTACGTAAGTATTTATATATGCATAAGTACTAATTTTAATACAATTTTCAAATTAAATGCAACATACATACATTATATACATTATGTAACACATAAATTGTTGTATGTACTCGTATCACGTATACGTACGTATGTATATATATGTACGTGTTGAACAGTTGATGTATGAATTCATTATTAAAATAACATTAAATTAATATTGTATACATAGTCGATTTTATTGTAAATTGGAATTTAATATAAAATGTACTATATATATAATAATATAGTAAATAAACGATTACAAATTATAAAAGCCTGCGTATAGTATGTAGGTATACTTATATAATATAAAAAGGAAGTCAAATATATAAGGATATAAATGTATACAATTAAAAAAAAAAAAAAAATGAATAAATATACATACATGTACATACATACATGCTTGTGTTTTATAAAGGATAAAATAACAACACACATATACAACATAGGTGCATTTAATTTTCTGATAATAAGGATATGCAATATTGTAACGTAAACTCTTTTTGATTAAAGCATGTTAAACTGTATGTGTGCAAATAATTATAATACACATACATATATGTTATATATGTAATGTATGTATGTAAATATATGTGTTGATTTTATACTATATATATAAATGTGTGCACGTACATACATATACATATGTATATGTATTTAAGAATATAAAAGAAAGTCATTATACATTGACTTTCAAGAATATTATTTATTTTATTCTTCTATATATATATATATACACTCATATAAAATATGTAAAGGACAAAATATACATACATACGTACATATATACATACATATAAACATTTTTGTATTTAATACAAAATTCTAAATACAATGAACTGTAGATCTCTAATTCAGATGTTCAACCCTGTACCAATCCTGTACTACACATTGTATTGTGCATACATATACATACAAAATACGTACGTATATAATATAACAGATTTTAAATGAAGAATACATAATAAACAAGAAAAGAGGGTTGAAGGTGGTTAACATTCTAAAATATCCTACAAGAACACTATCAACTCAGTTTTTCAAAGTTTATTTCATCTTTAGCAGACAAGTGTGCATCGCACGCTTTCAGGATATGATATGATGCTTAAAATGGGAAAATATAACAAACAATTTCTCAAATTAAATGTACACATATTTGTACGTACGTATACATATGTACATGCATATGCATGAATATATTTTAGAGATTTTTGATATATATATATGTACATAAATAAGTATATATGCATATGCAGGATAGAAGCTTGTGTGTTAAACAAGTGTATAATATACGTATTTCATAAATTTTTACATTTTACAAATACAAAAGAATTTAATATAATTGTATATACGTACATTGTACATATACAGAATATGTTTTAAGGTACAATGGTAAATTTGAAATCAAAGTAGATATACATATGTATATATATATTCTACTAAAAAAAAACGACTAAACAACACATTTATAAAATGTACGTATAAACATACAGCTGTGCTTGTTTTTTTTTTTTTTTTTTTTTTATTTCTTTAAACTAACCCTGTTGGGATGTAAAATTTTCGTAAGCTAAAAAACTAAAGTGTACTTTTGTGAATGAAAATTTTCTAAATGATATGAAATTTTTATAAAGCTAAAAAATTTCATAATTTTATACCTACACTGTTTGTCTTTTTTAACATTGGTTTTTTTTTTTTATTTATGTCTAAATATGTAAGTTATTCTTTTCAAATTTTCAAATCAAAAATATTTTGACTCGTTTTTTTGAAATTACATATGTAGGTATCCTTCGTATATTAAATATTTTGGTAACTGTTGGTTTTTTTTGTTTTTTTTGTTAGATAAAAGTATTTATATCTTTTCTTTTTCATCAAATTAATGAAATTTTAAGAACAAATTAAAAAGTTGCACATGTTTATAATTTTTTTTAAATTGAAAATTAGATATTTTGCTTCTCATAAGTACGTTGGTTATATAAGATTTATCAAATATTCTCAAATTTCTAGTTATTATATAGTTATTCTATAACTATACAGTTGTATTAAGTTTAGCAAACAATATATATAAATGATAATAAGTACTTAAACTGCAATTTAATTAATTTTTCAAAAATGTTTTAATCAAAAAGAAACAAAAAAAAAAAAAAGAAACAAAAAAAATGCTATAATAGAAAAAAAAATTTTTTTTTCTTGTATTAAAGCGTATTATTCCTATTAATCCTAGTTGCAATAATTATTAAATATATTTATCATTTATATATATTTAATAATATCGTTTACATTTGATAAATTGCATTAATTAAATTAATTTTTTTTAAATATAATTTACACATTGCATTTTGTATATATATATAAAAGAAATCAGTGTAAAAACAAATGATCTTAATTTGCTTTTTTGTATTTTGTAAAAGATTACAGATAAAATTAATTTTAATTTAAGGTATTGATGTGAAAATAAATTATATATAAAGCTTAAATACATAGATAATATAATTATAAACAATATACGTGGGCATATATGTATGAAGGTTTAATAAAAAAAAATGTATGACCTTAACTATATCTCGTATATTATTTCAAACACTAGCTACTACTATTTACCGATCGTAAAAATGATGTTTATAATGATGCAGATGCACACAGCCATTTTCATGTAATTTCTATATAAATACATTGTAAATTTTTGTCGCAGTTCACTAACTGTGGTGTTTACATCAAAATTGTATATTACACCTTGCAATTTTTCAATGTAACATAAAATTTTTCAAGTAAGGTAATTTGTAGTTCAACATGTCACGATGAATTATCAGGGAGATCCTATATCGCATTCCAGACACGAAGACGGTGTAAGGGAAGATGATCAATGCTCAATGTCAGTAAATTAAATGTATTATATGCAGCAAAAAGGTTATATGTACTATATATACATATGTATATGCAATCGTGCTATTGATATCATAATACGCGAATTAATTGTAAATATTTGTACGCTCTATGGGCATAAGATAATCTGTCTATACTTTCATACATATATGCATATATAGATATGATAAAAATAAAATGAATCTTACAAGAAAAATTGTACATATACACATAGTTTTATATGTATGTATAAATCAATGCACATGAATACATATGTATGTATACGTATGTATGTACAGAAAACGAAGAACAGGTAATTTTTAATTCCTTTAATGTTTATTATCATATCTACGTGAATGTTTGATTTTGATTTTCAATACATTCATATTACATACATAAATTCTTTGACATTACATGAATTAAGTCGGCTAGCAAAGCAAGAAATACTGAAGTTAGAATAATACAAAATAAAATCATACTGCAAACTACAATTTAAAACTAAGAATAAAACAGGAGAAATAAATTTAGTCGAAAATAAAATCAGAGAACCTAACACAGGCAGGTAAATACTATATATATTCATATAAATTGAAGGTACCTATGTATGTGTATTTTTATCTGGATATTTAAACATACATACATAAAGTATTTACCTATATCTATATAAAAACACATTTAATACAATATTGTACATCCATACATAAATAAACATATTACATACATTTAACATTAATATACACATATGTATGTATGTATACATAGGCTACATACTAGAAGTATTTGTAATACAATATATAGGTATATATAAATAAACATATTACACATACCTATAAAATGAATTTTATAAAATTTATACAATATCGCGTGATGATTCTCATTATTACACCAAAGTACAAAATTAAATGACAATGAATTTGAGTAATTATATTAAATTTCAGATGACAATTTATTTAATATTAAATTTAATAAGAATTATAATCAAGGATTTTCTAAATTAAAATATCTATAAATATATGAAAATATCATACATAATTTCTACATACATATTATTTAGATATTTTTAGTAAATATACGAGTATACGTATATGTAAAATAAATAATAAAATAATTAATTAGGTATAAATTACCAATAATATAATTTTAGATTTTTAAAAATAAGAAATATCATTTATTACTTAACGTATACTTAAGAATGTTATTAATTTACAAAATAACATATTTAAACAAAAAAAAAATTTAACATACATTATGTAATACATATATATACTTATGCACATAAAAATATTATGTGTAATATCATGAATTTAATATATGTATTATGTATATGCTTAAGTACCATGTTTATGCAAAATTCATTATGTTAATAAAATATCAAATTTCTTTTCAATTTGAAAATAAAATTCAAATTTATATAAATTGAGCACTTCATTATTACTCCAAATGATATTAATTTTATGATGGTAAATGAGATATATATGTATATATACTGTTATACATACTGTATAAGGTATATTAAGGTATATACCTACATACACATAAAATCACAATTTTGATACCTTTAATACATAATAAGCGATGTAATAAGTATGTACAGATATAAGAATTTTTTTTTTTTTTTTTAAGAATTTTTACATACGTTTTATATTTCAAAATTGTATAATAAATATCTTAATTTAAAAAATATTTTGAAAAATGTTAATATTATATTTAAATTTTTATTTACAACAACATCAAATAATCATTATTATTATTTAAGTATGTAACATACTACATGTACAATATGTGTACATTGTATTTAAATATGTAACATACTATATATTGTATGTACAAATGGATTTTTGGATAACAGAGATACAAAAAAAAAAAGAAAAGTAAAATTTTTTTTAACAAAATAAAAGGAAAAAAGCTTTTTAAGTATGTGTAATAATACAAATACCCGCATATACGTATCATATATTTTTTTTTGTATATATTTTATTACTTATATGTACATGTAAACTGTTACTTTGTATATGAAACATTAAATAATTTTTTTTTTATTTTTTTTATTTGAATTATTTTAATTGAAAATTTTATAATTAAAATATTTAAATTTTAATTAAACAATATACAAGCTAAATAAATATATATATACATATCATGTGTATATATACATATATACATAATAAATGAAATAAAATTTTGTAAATAAAATTTACGAATTTTCTATAATTAATAAAATTTAATTTTACAAAATATTCTTTATTTCTTCAAAAGGAAGAAAAAAACAAAGCTAAGGAAACCTCTTTATTTTAATTTTTAATTTCCTTTTACTTACTATTCAAGGATATTGAATTTTAATCCAATTTTAAATTAATTTCAAATTTTTGTTTTTTTTTTTTTTTTAATTTAATTTTAATGAAAATTTTGTTTATTCATTTAGTTTTTCTTCTCTTTTTAGATTTTTTGAAAAAAAGATAAATGATTAAAATAGCTAAAGAGAGTTAAATATGTATAAAAAGAATAAAATTAATGTTGATAAATTATTCAAAATGTGTTAAATTTAATTATTTTTGTTTTTCTTTTGAAATTAAAAAAAAAATTTTTTTATAACCAAATTTTACACCAAAATAAACATTAAAAAATATATACATATGTAATATAAGTTTTTTTTTTCAAAAGTTATTCTTTTTTGTTAATTGAAAGAAAAAAAAAACAACAGAAAACTTGAATATTTTTTCTAATTAGACCAGGTGTGAAATTGTATTTTCTTATTGTTATATTTATATAATAAAAATGCAATTCAATATAGAAATAGGTAGTTACTACAAATGTACATTATGTGTAGAATAAAATACAATTTTTCAAAGCAGATGTGTGTGTTTTTTTTTTTTTTTTGGTAACGATCTAAATACAGATTAAATCGTACACTAAAACTTGAACACCCACCCACAGTCAATTTTGTACATTTACCTTATAGTATTGTTATATTTATGTATGTATGCATGTATTTTACTGTATATTTATAGTTTTTAAACGTACATTTAATTTGTATGTATTTTAGATATTATATACATATAGAGTTGAAATAATTTAACAAAAGACCTCAAATAATATTTTTATTTGAATTTTCTCAAAAAGTATATATATATATACTCATATAAATGAATCTATTTCTTTCTTTTAACAGTTCTTTTTCAGTAATAATATGGTACCTATATGTATACCATTGCTTTTGTATAAGATTGTGCACAAATACTACATATACGTACATAGTATTATGGATTATTCAATTTAGAAAAAAAAAATTTTTATTATTTTTTTATAGAACAAATAATCATAAATGAAATAAAATTCATATGATAAATTTGAAAAGAAATTTTTTTTATATTTTAGCCTGTTTATTATTATATTTTTAATATATTAAAATAAAATTATGTATTCAAAAATAAATTTAATAAAATATTATGAAAATCAAAAAAAAAAACAAATTATTTTTTTTATAAAATTTAAATCTACCTTGACTGGCTTGGCATTTTGTGACTAATAATGTTGCAGCTACTGTCATTAACAACACAAATCTGAATGCATTATTATTATTATTATTATTATTATTGACTGCCATCCGGTTTTCAATATGAAATTTTCGTTGATAAAATTTTATGTTGATCCTCGGATATTTTATCATAACTGCTGGTTATTTACAACAACATATAAAACATATACGTATACGTTATACAAATAATATTATAATAATTTCACATTAAATATATAATATCAATTAAATTTATAATAATTATATGCTCATTGCAAAAAAATTTATGATAATTTTGATTTAATTATATTTTATTTTATTTAATTTGATATATTTGGTAAATGGTAATTTATTTAATTTAAATATACATTTTTTTATATGTAGTACATACATATGTATATGTACATTCAATAATATTTTAATTATTTTATTTTAAAAATGTACTTAATATGAATAACATATTATTTAAATACATGTAATTTAAATTATTCTTTTCTATATATTTTTAAGAAATTCAAATTTCAAGGCTATATGTTATGTTTACAATATCATTGATTAAATTTACCATTTCCAACAGTACATTGTATGTATAATGATATTTTATAAGAATGAAATTTTTATTTAAAAAAAAATAATAATAAACAATTTGTATTTTGTATATTGAATAGTTTTTAATATCGGTCATTGAATGGTGTATCGTATTTATAAACAGGTAAATATGTAAAATATTTTAAACATAATTTCACTGCCAAAAACTTTTATTTTCATATTGGAAACGTGACAACATATAAATACACAATATGCAAATACACTTTAATGTAGATATTATATTTTTGTTATTTTGGATATTTTGTTTCTTCTTCAAGAATTTTTATATACGATATAGTAAATATGTATTCAATTGTATATATATTAAATATTATTTGATATATTATATGTAGATATATAATGTTGCACTAAAGAAATAAACAATAATTTATAGCACATTGAAAACATAATAATAACACTTTATCTTTTTATCATTTTTTTTTTTTTTTTTTAATATTTTTATGGTACTGAAAAGTATACACAGAAAAATATCAACAAACAATAACGCACTGACTTTCTTTTTGTTATATATGTAGGTATATGCTATTTTGATTATTTATAAACACAAACAACAAATACACTATCAATTCATGTAGTATGTATGTACTATACAAAATATATACATACATATGTATATATGTAAATATATTTATTATGTGAATCTATATATTATGTACATTAAAATATTACATACGCGTATATATATAATTATGTATCTAGTTAGATAAATATTCACATATGTGTTTATGCATTTTATTTATATATTATATATACATATACATATGTATACATATATTTATACATACGAAGCATGCATATGTATAATATATATATACGCACAATTATATTGCATTTATAAGAAAAATTATTCCGATATAAATATTATTATTATTTGTATACGTACTGAAAACTAGAGAATATTTTATTTATACATACATATGTGTGTGCGTGTGTGTATAGACAACAAAACAAATAAATCAGAATAAAAATAGATAAAAAAAAAAAAAAAAACTGATGCACGTAGTATATGGTAAGAAAAATATAAAAATTTATGAATTATTAGTTAGATTTTTAGATATATTAGCTTGTTATTTATTTATTTATTTATTATTCATTGTTACTATTTTTATTTGTATTTTATTTTATTTTGTATTTTAAAAAAAATAAATAAAAAAAAAAAAAAAGCCGCCGACGTTATAAATTATATATTTGTATACACTAAAATGTTAAAACCTATCTACACACTATTATTGTAAATTGTATGTAAATAAAATGAAAGAAAACATTTAGTTTTGTTTAAAATACAAATTTTATTTTTATTTATTTTATTTTTTTTTTTAATTTCACATAGATACTTCACATTTATATTAAATGAAACAATAAATTTTTTTTATTAAATTTAATTTCATTTATTTTTTTTTTTTTTTATTTAATTTGTAACAATTTATTAAATTTTATTGCAAAATATCGAATAATATTTATAAAATATTTCTAACACTATGAACATTAAAAATTAACTCGAAAATCCGTAATTCAACCATCCGCCATATTAGTTCAATGCAGACTGTTGTGTATACTGTGTTGGCTGCTGTTATTACATTACATACAATATATTCAATCAAGACAAGAAATGGTTTATATATGAGCAGAACAAAATAAACAAAATATATGTATGTATATATATATATAGAAAGATAAATGTATCTGTGGTGATTTTATAAGCGCAAAGCATAAGCATATAATATATAATCGGGAACATGTGGGATATTTATGTACATATACAATACAAAAAAATACAACCAAATTTGCCTGCCTCTGATACAACTCTGTCTGTATATCCTTATTTATATTAGTAGTATAGTATGCATTTATATGCTGTATATCCTTATTCCGTATGTTTTGATATGCTTTTGTTGTATTTTGTGTATTATCCTTTTTATTTATATTTATATACATGCACTAACCTTAGCATATATAGTATATATATGTATATATTCTAAAAAACAAAAATCTTATGTATTTTATATGTAACGTTAAAAATCAAGTCCAATAGAGAGAGCACAACATTATTCCATCTTGGAAGAAAAATTTGTAAGCAAAATAATCAAACTGCAATACTGCAATCACTATCACTATATTTAAAAAGAAAATGTAAGCAAATTGGATTGGAATATATATACAATATTGTACAAAATAACTAATGAGTAAATTTTCTTATATATCTTGTCACGTCATATAAATCTATAGTGATGTAAAACGAAAAAAAAGAAAAATCCCAAATTTTATTAATAAAATTTCCTTTGTGTACAAAATTAGAACAGTAATACCTAGTTATATTATATGGTAGTACCATCAAAATCTCCTTTATTCTAAAAAAAAAAAAAACTTCCTTATAGAATAAATAATTCACAAATTCAAATTTCACCTATAGGAATACTTTGTCTCATTTAAGTAAGTTCGAACTTTACTTTAATACAAAAACATCGTTTTTTTAATATGAATTTATTTTAAAATAAAAAAAAAAAATAAAAAAATTCTGTTTTTTTTTTTTTTAAAATACAATTACGTTAAAACTTCAATTATTTTAGGAATACATCCAATGTATGTAAGTAGATTCGTACGAAAAAATAATAATAATGGAAATTATATATTTATTGGAAATAAAAATAATAAAAATAATAAAAATTTTATTACAAAATTATTTAAAAAAAAAAAAATATATATATAATATATATAAAAATATAAAAACGAATTTTTACAAATTTCCCAAATGTTAAGAAATTTTCTTGTACCTCACAACACTAACGAAAAACAAAAATGAATTCAGCCAATAAATTCAGCGAATATGGATTTATTAACATTGCCAGTATCTATGAATTTTATTTTATTATTTTTTCAATTTAAAATCTCAACGTTTTTAATTTTACAAAAATAATGTTTAAAAAAAAAAAAAAAAAAACTAAATAAAATAAATAAATAAATAAATTTATTACATTAAAATATGTACCCAAATTGTAAAAAAATTTTAAATGAGATGAGCTTATTTTAAGACAAATGATTTGACTAATGAATTAATTTTTTTTTGTTTAATTAATAAATTATTTTAATTAAATTTTTGGTTAATTAAAAATTAATATTCTTGATAAATGACAGACAGCATCTTTTATACTTTAAAAAATAATATTTGTGTATATATAATGGTAAAAGAATTTTAATTCTAGTTTAAAAAACAAACTTACTTACTAAAAAAAAAAAAAAAAAAAAAAAAAAACGGGTACATATTATATAACATGTTGTTTTATCAAGACTCTGATACAAAATTAATAAAAATACTGAATTATTTGGTAAACATCAGGATTTCCCGAATAACCTGTTAAAATCAAACTGAACAAATTTGTATACAAAAAAAAAAAATTGTATAATTCTACAAAATCATTCATACGAAATGTGTTGCACATATTACATCTTAAAATTTAAAAATTTACATAAATTATTATAATTAAACTAAAACTCATCTCTACTCTTTCCTCCCATTTTTCCATTATTAAAAAGAATGCATAGAAAAAGAAAATCTTCTAAAAAGGATCTAAATACATCAGTGTAGTCATATACATATTTATTCGTCTATATGTTTAGTACATTCCTTTTCTTTTTCAATTTAATAACAAAAAAGAAAAAAAAAATTGTTTTTTCTCTTCTTTCTTGTACATACTTATTATAATTCGTTTTCTTTAATTTATTTCCGATTTGTAAGGACAACGAAGAACCTATTCAAAAAAAAATTTTTTCAGGATAAATTCTTTTTTGTTACTTCTATATTTATATACATTCACATTAACTCACTTTCATAATTTTATATATATATTAAAGTGATGCACAAATAGTACACACGTATACACATGTCTATTCTAATATAAATCCTTAGAAGCTTTAACAAGGATCTATTTGAACTTCATTCCTATAAAATAGTCTGAAGTATAATTTAGTTCATGCTTAATTCTTAGTTTTTTATACAAAAAACACGTACATACATACATATATGTACACATCGTTATATTTGAAATATATTTTAGTTATTTTTTTTTTTTTTTGTATAATACTTACATACATACATTAAGTACATATGACAGATATGTGAAAAGTGTGCTTTTTACATTACTAGATAATAACATATGTTAATATACACGATGCTTATCACATACATTTACACATATGTACAACATATATTCAGGTTTAAATACATACATACATATAGTATATGAAAAAATACATTTTCTTTAAAAAAAAAAATTTACATAACACATATGTACATACATACATACATATACGTATAATATATGTATGTACTTATATAATATACTTCAGAATCGAAATATAATCTTCACATTACATATACATATGTACATACAAATATATTTACTTTTCTCTGTAACATTCGTACTTGTATTTGTGTAAATTTCAAATATGTATACTGTATCAATTGCTCTATAATATATACATAAATGTATTGTATATGATCCTTTAAGCCAATTAAATGATAAATTCAACCAAAAGGAAATTTAAAAAGTACAGGACAGAGTTAAAAATTTTCAAATTTTTTTATTGTATTATATGAATAGAGTTTAACTAATACCAACTAATACATATTTTAATATTTAGTTAAATTTTTATTTTAAAAGTATAAATAATAAAATAATAATAGATCAATTTCTTATTTTTTAGTTTTTGTGTTGTACTTTCTTGTATATTTTTTTTTTTGTTTTTTTTCTTCTTCTTATCATTTTTATTTTATAAGGTTTTTTTTTTTATTATTATTTTCAACATTTTTTTGTAATAACTTTTAAATATTATCGAATTCAATTCTTTATCTACATGTATTAGTATATACATACATATACATATGTATATATGTATGTTATATGAATAAAATTTGTAATTCCAATGTCCTTCTGTATTTGTTCATATAAAAAAAAAAAAATATTTTTATTTTTTTTTTTTGCAAAAATTTACATAAATTTATTACAGACTACTTATACATATTTATGTATGTATGTATTTATTTTCATACGTGTATGTACGTCCGTCCATGTACATACATACATATATATATTTCATACATTTCCACAGATATATTTACAATAGTCATTTTTTAGTAAATGAAAATTCTGTGAATAAATGAACGGATAGATGGGTAATGAGTGCATTCTACATTTTTCCTTTTTTTATTTTTTATTTTTTTTTATTATTTATTCGAATTTCAAATTTATTTGAATTCATCAAAAGTTAATGGAAAAAAAAAAATCTAGAAAATCAATAAAACGTCTGTATGATGATGATTACGATATGATGGATATCGTATCTATGTATACCACAGTTATGGACTCTATATGGTACAATATATTGTATTGTGCACAATAAGCAGTAATATAAACTCTCCTTGTTTTTTTTTTTTTTTTTATTGTATTTCATTTTTAACTCTTTTTCAAAATAAAAATATAAAAAAAAAAAAAAAAAATATATTTCTTTCATCCACTGTATCATGAGTTATACGCTATAAAGTTAAATACTCTTCATAAAACCAATGGTAGTAAATTTGTTTATTTGTTCTTACTTCGTGTGTATATGTAGCTTTTATTTTACGTTCTGTATATTAAACAATTTTTTTTTATTCTTTTTTTTTATTGTTTGTTACTACTTTTTTCCTTTTTTTTTTTTTTTTTTTTTTTTTAAATGACTTCAACAAATATATAATTCTATAATTCTGGTTGAAATAATTTGTTTTTTGGACCATAAAATTTTCCTTCAATTTGTTTTTCAATTACCCGCATAATTTATTTAATTTTTTTTTTTTTTTTTTTTTTCGTATTTTTCGCAAAGTTTAAACTGATTTTTTTTTCTCATCTATATAAATATAAGATATAAAATATAAAACGAATAAATGATAATAAAATCACACCTTTGAGTTGTTTTTTTTATATCTTTGTAATATAAAAAAAAAAAAAATTATTACGAATTTTCATACAAATTTTTGTACGTGCATATGTAATGCATTTGTACACAACCTTTAAGTTTATAGAAATTGAGTTTCTTGATCATCAATTATTATTTAATAGACCAGACTGCATTAAATATAAGAATTTACTATTTTTTGTGAAATTTTTATACTTTGTTCTATAATAATCCTTAATCTTTTTGTATTATACATAAACTATTTGTATATTTTGACCAAAATATTTCTAATAAAACCTATGGATAAGCTTTGTAAATTCGTTTTAATTAAAAATTTTATAAACAATCGTAAATAATGCATTAAATATTGCAGTAATATCAATATGTATTATTAGAACATTTAATATATGTAATATGGTAAGTACTATATTATCGGTTGTAATTATCGCCAAAAGGCCCTGGCGGGTCGTGGTAGAGGCTGAAGGGTGTTAGTTTACTGGCCACCTTTTTTTTTTTTTTGTTAAATAAATAAAATAAAATCGGTTATAATTAATTGCCTTAAAATTCCAACGTAATTACAAAAATATTGCATATGTTTCTGTACATACAATCTATTATTTTATTCACATTAAAACATGCCGTTTTTTTTCAGTTCTGTTTTAATTTTTTAGTTTAAATCAATAATGGATATATAATTAAGATCATGTAAATAAAATAAAATCATAAAATATATATACTTATTATGTAAGTATCTTAATTATACATTAAGATATTATCATTATAAAAAATCATATCCATAATTGAGGATCATAATCATTGAATAATAATGTAAAGGAAAATATTATGTTAAATGATTTATAAATAATTTTGTCTTAAAACATAGATCAAGTATTCTATTTGGTTCGTAATACTGTGCTTATAAAGACAGGTATACATACATGTATCCATTAACATGAATGGGTTAATGATGAGGTAATACATACATGTACATATATGTATGTATTATGTCTATTTAATATTTTTTATAAAATTAAAAAAAACATTGATGTATTCATTTAATAATACTTGTAAATTTCATATGTAATGTGAACAATATATATCATTCCAATATTATTTATCAAAATATCCTTTTCAAATGACTTACAATCTTAAGTATATATTTGACAAAAAAAATTTTCAAACTCTTATACTTACACATAATTACTAAATAATAATTTAATGTCATCTTTATATGTATGTAATATGTATGTGTTATGCAAAGATGATACTTATATAAATAAAAAAATAAAAAATAAAAAAAAAACAAAAATACTTGAACAAAATATTATGTAAAATTTATCATATACACATACAAATACATGCATATGTATAAATCATAAATGCTTAATATGTGTAGCATAAAATGACAACAACAAAAAAAAAATAAAAAAAATAAATAAATAAATAAATTTTTAATATCAAAACTTAAAAGTAATTTAAAAACTTTTATAAAGGTACAATATGCTAATATTTTACAAAAACTTGATAAAAATTATTAATAAAAAAAAAAAAAAATTATAATAATAAAAAATAGAAAATAGAAAAACCTTTTTTTTTTTTTTTTTTAATCGGAACCTATGTAATTTTTATTTTTGTTTATTAATTTTATTTTATATACTTTGTTTTGTTTTTTTTTTTTTTTTGTTTTTTCTTCTCCCTTTTGTGTAACTAACTTTTTATACATTTTGTCATCATTGAAATATGAACTCTTGCCTTTATTAAAAATTCTATTAAAACTTCTGTTAAGAGTTTTAATTGAAGTAAAGAGAGGCAACAACCATGAAGAAGATATTCATTATTCTTTTGTTTAATATATGGATTTTAATTATAAATTAGTTTTTATTTCTAGTGAAAAAACAAAAAAAAAAAAAATTATTTATTATTACATATTCATTTACAATGGAATAAATTCATGTATGTACAATATGTGTACATATAATATGTAGATATAAAAATATCATATAACAGCATTAGACAGATAAGACAGTCTTTTTTTTAAAAAAAAAAATTTCTATACATACATATATGTATCTATAAAACATTAAACCCTGGACGGATACACGTTATACGTAGTCATGTATGATTGCACTCATTTACAAAGGATATGTATTCGTATTTCGTGTAATTTGGAGCCTATTGTTTTTTCAACATTGATTATACAGTATTCAATTTTACAGTATCATTTTTTTTTCTTTTTTTCCGAAACCTTGAGGAGTGAGATAAGGTTTGGTGGCCTCGACACTGCAGCTTAACTAATCAGCTTCTACTACATAAATGCGCATATCCTATTGGCAAGGAGTATGACATACTTTAAGACGTAAGTCAGTGTTGGAAAGATTATCCAGATTTCTACCCTCTGAAGTAATCCTTCTCCACACATACATCTTACATGTACATTATATTTAGATCGTTTATTTTGAAAGTGGTTGGTAAGTCTACTTTTTTATTTTTTCGAGATATTTAAAAAAAAACGCTTGATTTTAAATAAATTATGTGATTTATCAACTTTTTTGAAAAATATGGATTTAAGCCAGTTTCAAAATAAATGGTCCATTTATTAACTACCAATAGAAACAAAAGATATTTTCTTTTTTTTTTTTTGTTTTTTAAATTCTGTTTTTAGTTTTAATTTTTCATAATCGATTTAATTTGAAAATAAAATAAAATAAAATAAAAATTATCAAATAAATCTTAATAATTCTATATTAAATTATTAAACATATATTTATATACAATTTTATGCATTTCGATCTAATTATTATTTCAATTATTAAATATTTAATATCTTTCATTTTTACAGTATAATAATTTTAAATAGAAAATAAATAAAATACTTTTGATTTGCTATTAATCATAAATCTAAATATAATAAAAATAAATCATTTTAATGAAATAATTAATCTTAATTAATGATTTATATGATTTTATTTAATGTTTGTGTGTAACAATGACAAAAAAAAAAAAAAAAAAAAAAAAAATGTAAATATACTTACACATATTACTATATATAAACATTTGCATATACTGTATTTTATATGCTATGCTTACCTTAAATGTGTACTTAATTCATAAACAATTTTCATTTATTTTAGATTAAGATAAGGAAAATTGAAAATAGTGTTGAAACGTACATATACGGCATTTTAGATATTCACAAATATCATACATAATATACGTACATATGTACATGTATGTACATTAAAAAAGTCAATATACGCACGATATATTGTAAAATACACATACATACATATATGAATGTACAGGTAAACACATACATATGTATATGTATACGTACAGCGTGTACGTATAAGTATTGTAACACGACAATATATACATATGTATACATAAATGTATACGTATTTATCATCTTTATAATTTACACTATTACTAATCAATTATATCATATTTTAAAGATTAAATTATGAAAATATTCGTAATTTATTAATCATTTATTTCACTTTATATGGTATTGTTGGTACATTATGATGGAATAATAAAAAAAAAAAAAAAAATTTTATTTCAATTCAATTACATTTTATATAAAACTAATAAAATTATATATAGGCTTTTTGTTTTTGTCTGATGCAATTTAAAATAATATAAAAAAAAAGCATGTCAATTTGTTAATAAAAAAATTTCAATGATATTTTAAAGAAAAATCGAATTTTTTTCACGTGAAATCTGATTTGATTGTTGTAAATTTAAAATTGCAAAAAACAAAAAAAAAATTTTTTTTAAATGAATGAAAATAAATAAGAAATAAAATAAAGAAAAAGCAAAAAAAAAAAAAACTTAACATATTGTTAATTGTTTTATTAAAAGGAAATATAATAGAATGACCCATTTTTAATATTTACATTCATACGAATAGAGTATACTCTGTCCACTACAATATTATGCACTAAGGGTCTTATGGGAGTACATACATCTTTTGTCTTCTTTCATAACTTCTAAATAGACTGTTTCACGAGCAATATTACCACAGCATCAAATGAATTTTTTAAATATAATCAATAAATAGTGATGTAAAATTGTACTACATACTTTCCAAGTAATCTCCATAAGATTTTAAATAGATAATATTAATGAACATTATACATTCATGTACTGTCCATAACATATTATTATTATTATTATTTGTATATATTTTATAAAATGCTCACATTATAGATTATGCTGTTATTGTATTATACAAGAGTACAATATAATTATTTAATAATTTCTTGTTATATAATTTTTTCAGAAGAAATCATTATAAAAAATTCATTTTATAATAAAAAAAAAAAAAACTAAAAATTAGTATTAAAAATATGTTAGTTTTCAATATTTACAAATATAATTTAAATGTATTGAAAATTAATGTACTAGAAATTTTTTTGTATACGTATTATCAGAAAAAAAAATAAATAAATACACCATCGATATGTACGTATATAATTATCAATAACAAATGAATACTAGTATTTTTATATTTTGTTTATCTACATATTATCAATATTTATACAAAAAAAAAAAAACATGTACACAAAACATAATACGTGTTGTATATAAAATTGTAAAATAAATTTTATAATATCTAATATACAACTATGTATATATGAGAATATACCTATATATGTACGTAAAGGTACATCAATGTACACTTTAATGTTTACTATATTCATTTAAAAGTGCAAATTAATTATGAAGTTTATGTAAAAAGCAAAATATGTATTCAAACTGTTTAACAAACATTTATTGATTTTAATATGTATTATATATACCAATGAATTAATGTATAGAAGAAGTTCATTTATATAAAATGGTATGTGTTACATAATGCGCTTTTTAAACAAAAACAAAAAATAAAAATTAAAAAAAAAAAGGAAAAATTTAATGAACATAAAAATATGCAAATAGAAATGTGAATACAAATATTTAAAAAAAAATAAAATAAAATAAAAATAAAAAAATAAATAAATTAAGAATTATGAAAAAAATAAAAAAAAAAATAAATAAAGAATTATGAAAAAAAAAAAAATTGTTTTAATGAATGAAATTCAAAGGTAAATAATTATAATTAATATGCATATAAGAAAATACATAATTTTATTTCAAATGTATGCAACATTATATATACATTAGGAATTTTTTCATGCAAATGTTTACATAAATAATTTAAAAAAAAAAAATTTTTTTTCAATAGAAGAAATACTTTAATATGCGTATATTTTATATATAAATGTAATTACGTATTTTTTATCTATACAGTCTGTATATAAACATTATATACGAGTACACATATATAGTACATACATGTAATTTTGAAAATAATTCTATTTAATAATCTTTTAATTTTTTTTTTAGGATTATTATGTTGTATGCATTTTTATTTAATTTTATTTATTATATTGATTTTAATTGTTGTTATTTACTTTTCATTTGATATCAAAATAATTTAATTAATTAAGTGTAACTCAATTTCATCAATCAATTTTAAATGAAAATTAAATAAAATGGATTATATTATACTATGTCTGGGTATATAATTAATATGTACAAAAAATTACAATTTATTGTAAAAAAAAAAAAAAAAACAGAAGAAAATTTCACATTTTACAACAATTCACAATTGTTTAAGAATCAAAAAAAAACCAAAAAAAAAAAAAAAAACAAAATAAAAATGAAAAATTTTATTTTGCTTAAAATCGTTACAAATGGGATGTAAGTAAAATTAATTACAACACACTAAAGCATAAAATTTCAACTACATGTATGTATCTATATACATTAATAAAAAAAGAATTCATCCAGATGATACTTGCAGAATATACATATGTAAGCATATCAGTTATATATGATTATGCTTATGTATACATGCATGTATACGTATATATTTGCATATACATGTATCTGTGTGTGTATGTATGTACATAAATAATTTAGTACTTAATGAAAAAGATTTATTGTTAAACTGCAATATTAAATATCAGATTTAACAACAACAATAATATTTTAAAATAATAATAATAATAATAATAATAATAATGTTAAAAAAAAAAATAACGAATTTCTTATAGCTTTCACTCTTTAAATACGAAAATTTTAAACGAAAGAAAAATTATATATAAAGGAAAAATAAAAACGAAAAACTGGCTGGGATGTTAAAAAATCATTCATATATATGATACAAATTTATATAATAAAATATTTTGTTAACTATAATGTGTACATATACATACATATTTGTACATATTTATATATATCTATCACATCACATATAATATGTATGATATATTTTTCATGAAATAAAAGCAAACGTATAAAAACGGAAAATGAGAAGAAAAAATAAATAATAAACCATTTGGGGAGCAATAAAAAACTATAAAACCGTAAAAAGTCTCCTGTCTCCTTTATAAAAAAACAAATACAAAAAAAAAATATATACATAACATATATACATATGTATATATAAGTAAATAAACAAGCAAAAACGTGAATGTGTGTGTGTGTGTGTGTGTGTTTTTTTTTTTTTTATTTATCCTTTTAAACGAGATTTTCACGCAAAAGGATAAAAACACTTTATATAGGCAAAATATAAAATATGTACATATATAAATATGAAGAAATACAAGTATATACATATGTAATGTACTTATGTATTTTTTTTTTCAATTTAGAATTTTTTTAATATATATTCACACATTTACATTTCCAATGTTATTTTACATTCACACATGATATGAACACAAAAAAGAAATAAAAAAAAAAATAAATAAATAAAACCTTATATGTTTGTTAAAACATTTAAAAATGATATAAACGCATAATATCGCGTACATGTGTGTGTACATATAAGATAAATGTTACAAGAAAAACAATCATGTATATTCTATCATTTGTAAAATGAAAATTTATTGGAACAGTACCTGTATGTTTTCGTAAACATATTATAAACCTGTAAATGTAAGTATGTGTAATATATATTGGAGTAGAACACGTATTTAACAGATATGTATGTATGGTATACATTCGTACATGCATTATATATGTACATATTATAATTTTGAACCTCTTATTCTCTATTTTTTCTTTCTTTATTTTTTATTTTTTTTTTTATAGTTCTGTGTACTTTATATTTCTCAATGAATAATTTATATTAAACAAAGAATGAAAAAAAAAAAAAAAAAAAAAACGGAAATCGCACAAAATACACTTACATTTCAATGTTAAATATTTTATAAAACATTATAAATCATTTATTTTACTTATTTCTTCGTTTCATTTAAAAAAAAAAAAAAAAGAATAACATTATCATGCGTAATAATTTGATACGAAAAAGAAAAATGACAATAACAAGAGAAAAAATAAAATAAAATAAATAAATTCTTTAAAATGAAAAAAACATGATTAGAATAATATAAATATGTAATTTTAAATTATAAAATATTTAATTAAAAAAAAAAAAAATAATAAATAATTTTTTTTTTTTTTTTTTTTTAAATTATTATTAATTTTTTCTTTATTTTACATTCTCTTACTTAAATGTTATTTTCGTATTTTATGTACGAAAAAAATTTAAAAAAATTGCAAATAATAAAAAGTTAAAAAAAAAATAAAAAATAAAAAACCAAAAATAAATAATGTATTTAAAAATAAAACAAAAATTATAAAGTTATATGTTAGAATAAGAATTGTAATTAATTGCAGATAAAAATTATTTAAATGAAAAATTTATTCTTATCACAAAAATTTTTTAAATAAATAAAAGAAATATAAAACAGAAAATTTTAAATGGAAAAAAAATAGTAAAATCTGGCTCTGTTAACTGGATATAATTGAAAAGATAATTAAATGAAAACTATAAAAGATAACAAAGATGAAGGAAAAACAAAATGAAAAGAAAAACAATACATTCATGCATAATAGCTACGTCTTTACATTATCGCTCGAGGTGGTTCAATCTCTAAAAATTCCTGGTTTGGTATCACAATGAGCCTTTCTGGCCTAAATTAGCTTGCTTGGGTTTTGGCCAGCGACCACCTCTATGTATCTACCTACGTTTTCACATGTACATATACTTATGTATAAATGTATATTTAATAATTTTGTTAAATAATTGAAATTTTTTCATACAAAGGACATTTAATGATGATAATGAAAAATTTGTAAAATTGTGATTCTTTTATGATTTTTATTTATTATTCGAAATAAAATATTTACTCTTATTTAAAAGGAATACATACCCATTTATCATGGTTAAAAGGCAAAAAAAAATAAAAAATAAAAAAATAAAAAAAATTATACATATTATGAATGTTATCAAATTTTATAGATATTTGCATAAAATAACGTCTAATATATGTATGTATGTGTATGTACATTTAAATTTAATAGATCATTGCATTTATTTTTAATTTTGATAATAGTTGAAACATAATAAATCACCGTAAATTAACTTCTTTTAACCTTCTTACACAATGTGAATATTATATGTAAATATTTTATTTTATTTTTATATATACAATATACATACTTATGTATATAAATAGCATTTTTTTTTTTTTTGTTTTTGTTTTGTAAATACAATAAAGACTTTTTCAATTAAATTTTGTCCTTCAAGAAAATTTTGTTTTTTGTTTTTTTTTTTTGTTTTTCTCTAGCAAAGCATAAAAAAAGAAAAATGATAATTTGAATAATGTTAAAAAAAAAAAGAATGTGTCTACGATATTGTTGAAATGTTTACTACACAAAATTTAACAAATTTCTTTTTCTAAAAAAAATATGATAACAAAACAAGTATACGAAAAGGATATATGCGCATGTTATGTATATGTAATATTTTCTCATTAAAATGATTTATTCAGGTTTATTATTATTGTTGTTGTTGTTGTTATTGTCCTTTTTATTTGTTTATTTCTTTATATTTTTTTCTACATTTTTGTTTTTTTTTTTTTTTTGTTTTTTTTAGGTATACTTGTATGTATGTGTATATATATACGTACATTTCCATGTCATTGGTTTTATTCGAATTATTATGCTATGAATTTGTGTCTGTTGACTTACAGAATATATTACAGTAATCGTATACAGTGTCGTCTTAATGTCTTTTTCCCCTTTGAAAGTGGTTTTTTATATTCCTTCCTTGTGTGAGATAAATAAGCAAAAATTAAATTTACATTTAAATTTTCTAATAATCATGAAAAATTTAATTTTTTATATAATTAAAATATTATATATTAAAATTAAAATTCATACAAAAGTATTTATTTAATATGTAAATAATTTGTAATTTTTTAATTAAATGAAGGAATGTATTATATGAAGGAATGTACATATTATTAAATGAAGGAAGGTATTATATATAATATCCTGAATTTCAATTCATATTTTAAGCAATTATAAACACTCCAGAAAATTGTAAGGACAAAATTGGAAAAAAAAAATGATTTTCAACTAAGTACATGAAAAATCTAAATTGTTATTTGATAGACAAATATAGTAGAAATAAAAATAAAATAAAGTGTTTTCTTCAAAAAAAAAAAAAAAAAAAAAAAAAAAAAAAGAAGAAAATTTGAAAATTTTCTGAAGGAAATGCTTTAAAAAAAATTGAAAAAGAAAAAAATGAATAAAATTTAAAAAAATTTCTTTTGTTCTTTTTTGTATTTTACAGTACATTTTGTTTTATATTACTATTTTTTTTTTTTTTTCTTTATTAAAAATTTTCATTATCAGAAAAATATGAACAAATTTTCTAGAACATTTCCTTTTGTTTTTTATCATTATCATATATTGCTTATTGTACCATAACTATAAAAAAATAAAAAAGTAGAGTATATATTTACATCTACAATAGAGTATTAATATATACGTATGTACATCTACAATACATGAAAAATGAAAAAAAACAAAAAAGGAAAAATAAAATAAATATGAAAAATTATGACTAATTTATCCTTCAAAAAATGAAAAAAAAAAAAAAAATTATTAATAAGAAAAAAAAAATATTTTTCTAAAATGTACAGTTCACATGTAATTACCATGAAATTTATTTTTGAAAAATAAAACAAATATTACATGTGTACATACACAATCATATACATATCAAATTATACGTATATATGTACATACTTTATTATTCGAAGGTCTTGCATAAAAAAAGGATGTCACATTGTATTTCTAGCAATGACAACGAAAATTTAAAATGATAACTTAAACAAAAACATTTAAAAAAAAAAAACAAATAAGAAACTAAAATATGAAATAAAATCCAGATAATAATGATAATTAATACGAAAAATAAAGAGATAAAAAATAAAAAAAAAATGTAACAAAGAAAAACATAAACTAAGAATTAAATGAGTTGAACATTATTCAAAATAAAAATTTATGTATGTATGTAGGTCTTTTGCAAATAGCACAAAAAAAAAAATAATAATAATAATAAGAAAATATAAAACTGACAAAAAAAAAAAAAATTAAAACAAAAAAAAAAAAAACAATTCAAAATAAAGTGTTACAATAACAAAGTACAAAATGAGTACAAACAACAAATTATTTTTAGACTCTGTTATGTCAGTCATTTATTTATTTATTTATTTATTTTTTAACTTTTCCTTTGGTTCTACGTATACGTACATATACATTTTTTCTTTTTTAATTTTCATTTACTCATTTTGTGTTTATTAAGGGTATATTATTATTATTTTTTTTTTTTTTCATTTACGTTACATATGTATACAAATGTATATTGCATATATAAAATTAATATAGGTAATTGCAACATTTTTTTTTGTTTGTTTTTTTTTTTTTTGAATCCTTCAACTGTTTATTTTGATGTTAAAATGAAAGTTAAACAAAATTATTATAATATCTGTAAAAAAAAAAAATAAATAAAATGTAAAAAATTACCTATGTATATGTATGTATTTAAAAAATGAAAACTCAAAAAAAAAATAAAATAAATATCTGAAATGTAATGAAAAATTCAAAATGAGAATAAAAAATTTAAGCTTTAATTTTCCTGAAAGTTAAATATGATCTACATATGTATGTATGATGAATGTAACATTTAACAGACAAATTGTATATTTCATGAAAAATATAAGACATGCCTACAAACATATACAAACGTTCACCTAAGTATACACATATGTATATACATAGTTAAGACCTTATGGGACTATACATGTCCTTTTTCTTCTCTCACATTTTTGTAATTACATAGATCATCTTACGAGCAGTGTTTATCATAATCTTTAAAATTATCATATAATACGAGATGATTTTTTTTTGTTGATATCAATATATACAAAGCGACTTAAAGTGATACTTATTTATGTCATTTCCATAACACCATAACTGCATCGAATTAGTAGACAGAGTATAGAATCAATAGATTTTTACTATATGCATATAATATGAATAGTTATATTTGGTTATATAGTACAAACGTAAATAAATACGTTTAAGGACACATAAGAAAGTTAATATTGTATATATAACACATAATATGTGTCATAATGAACAAAAAAAAAAAAAAAAAAAGAAAGTTTAAAAGAAAGCTCTATAGAAATACATACGCAAGTTAATACGGTTAGTATTCTTCTAATATATTCTAAGTTTTGAACAAAAAAAAAATTTTTTTTTAACTTTTTTCTGTTTTTCTTAGATTTTTGTACATAATAATTTTTTTTTATGATTTTTTATAAGAAGTTAAAAACTTTTATCAAGAGGTAAAATAAATTTTTATCTATAACTTTTTAAATGAATATACTATGACACTTTACTTTTGATATTTCCTTACTTCTTTACTTTTTTTTTTTTTTTTTTTGACTTTAAAAACTCTTTTAACTAAAAATTTAATAAAAATACAAAATATATGTAAGTTGTATTTTCAATGCTTTAAGGACATTAAATTCTATATTTTATCTTTATTTTGAAGATAAGCAATAATTTTATTTTAATGATTAATGTTAATAATTTCAAAAAAAAAAAAAAAAAAAAAAAAAAAAACTGAATAAATATAAATAAAAATATGTATGTACAATTAAAAATGAATACATTACATTGTTTCTAATATGATTATATACGGTTCTATGAATATGGGACTTTGTACGTACATACATATGTATGTATGTATGTATAAGAAACCGAATATCCTATTTAAATGACAAATCAAGAAATATATGATTAAAAACATAAAAATATTAATAACAATATATAGGTGTATATGAATTGTATTGTGTATATACGTATACATATATGCATATTCATTAGAGCGTATAATACGTTTGTATGTGTTTGCGGTATCAAAAGTGGTATATTCACATGAAATATTTTAATATTTCATATAAATCATCAGAACTGACATAATAATAAGTTCAGGAAAAGACTTTTTAATGTACGTACATACATACATATGTAACATACGTACATATATGCTTACGATATGCAAGTACAATATATAAGTATAAGGATATACATATACATGTACGTATATTCAGCTATGTATATATATAACAATAATCTTGTATTTTGTACATGCGTTTTATAAGTATCTTAATTAGCTATTTCCAACTTCATAAATCTTCGCAATTGTATCGCATACATTGTATATTCAAACATGTATGTAAGGTATATTAAATTTTCTTTTGTATATGCACACGTATGAATTCTGTATTATATATGAACATATGTATATGTACATACATAAAACATAAAAAAATATAATACGATACGTATTCATATCAGTACGTACATATGTATGTATAATTGTATGCAATTTACATGGAAAAATAATTTATTATTTTGGTTTATCATATACATATGTATGTATATATATGTATACAAAATCTTAGTGCATACATATATACGTACAAATATTACTACATACATCGCTATACATTTTAATTACAACAATAATAATAATAATAATACATAATTTTAAAATTTCTCATGTAAATCTGAAGATTTTATTCTACTGATGCTTATATACACATTACATAATACTCATTTCTATAATGTGAACGTAATGTAATCCTGCTGTTTTATTTTATTTAATATTTATACATTTCTACATATTCATGTCATATGAAATAATAATTGAAATAATTACAAACAAAAAAAAAAATAATAATAATAATAATGAAATAAAATATGTGAGTACGATATACAGAAATGTACATGAATATAATTTTTAAATTATACATAAAATACAAAATGTGAAATATATCTGATATTATTTTATACATAACAGAAATTAATTCGTAATTTTCATCTCGAAATTTTATTATATACGATTATATACAATATTTATGTATAATATAAAAATAAAATAAAATATATATGTATATATTTTTCTAATTAAAAAGGATAATTAATTTTATTTATTTTTCATTAAATCCTTTTATAAATAATATTTAAAAAAAAAAAAAAAATTAATAAAATAAACGAATAAAAATAATTAATCAAAATTAAATAATATATATGTACTGTATATGTAATTAAAATGCAATATCAACAAAGTCACGAACTTAAAATGTTAAAATATATAACACCTTTTTATTTAGTGATTTATAATCGGATTAAAGAATTTTAAATTTTTATTAATAGTTCTAAAATTGTATATGAAGGTAAAAAGAAAAACAAAAAAAATCACGACATTTAAGCTCTTTTACTTTACATCCAAATACATTCATTACCGTTTTTTATAGAAATAATTTTTAAAATGATTTTTAATAAATACATAATTTAAATTTCAAGTATTTCATTTTCATATGAGCTTTAATTAATGTATTTTTTTACATACATACATTGTATAATATATGTATATACTCTTAGTAGTTATTAAATGTATTATTATTAGTCATATAATATAGTATTAGTATAATTTTTTTCATTTTTCAAGGATGTCTCTGCATATATATCTTCTTCTTCTTCTTCTACGGCCAAACAGTCCTGAGTAGGACCTTTTTCTCTGCGAAGATGAGCCACCACCACTGGTCTCTGTCTAGAGATCTCTTTTTCCAATCTCTATAATTTGCAGCTTATTGAAATCTCTTTGCACTGCATCCCACCATCTGTTTCTTGGTCATCCTTTGGGCCTAATTTCGTCGATATAACTAAATAAAATATCTGCTTATACTTATGTATACAGAATGTTATAATTTCAAAAAAAAAAAATAAAATAAAAAAAAAACAAAAAAATAAAAAATTAATAAATAACACAAATGAAAAAAAAAACAAATTTCTTTTTCGAATATTTATAAGAATATACAATTATATAAAAATTTCATCAATAGAATGAGAATCCATTCATTGTATTTTATAAAAAAATATAAAAATATCATATCCAATAGATTATATACAAAATTATTTTGAAAATATAAAAAAGTTTCAAAAATTTTGTAAGCTTTTTTTTTTTAAGGTTTCTTAAATACAATATACACAAAATATCGTATACAAATTTTAAATAATGAAAGGATAAAAAGGATCCATATATGTATATATACAAAATATACACATTGTATATATGTATGTGTATATCAAAAATCTATAGTAAAATTTATTTTATTTAATACATTAAAAAAAGATATACAAAGAGGGCAAAAATAAAAGCTCTCAAAGATATATGATAAAGTTTTCATAATAAAATGAATGAAAATAAAATAAATAAATATTTTAAGTTTATATTGTTAAGTAGTTTTATTTATTGTATGTATGTATGTATTTTTGGTTAATAAAATATACAAAAATTATTAATATACAATATATTGATAAAATATATGCAATATAAAATGTATTGTATGTACACGTAAATATACTTTACGTAAGAAACAAAAGTTTTAATCGGATTGTACACATTTACATTTTGGTTCAATTATAATAATAATAATAATATATGCATTTTATATAAAAGTTTTGGTCATTATACTTAATACTGGCATATTCATTTAAATATGATTTCAAGATACCTACCTACCTATACCTACCATATACTTATACATACAAAAACTTTTACTCTTATTTCTTCTTCTATAACACTTAACAAAATTGCAAATTATATGTCGTAAACATTATCACACATACGACTATATACCTACATATGTATAGTATATAGTATAGTAATAAAAAAAAAAAAAAAAAATACTTTTAAAGAAGTTTTCCATACAATTCATAACAATACTTAATTAAATCCAATGTATTTCAATATCTATATGTAAAATGTATATATATGAATTTTTTTCCGTTGATTTACGATTTATTTTACAATTTATACACTTTCAGTATATTTTAATAAAATTTCAGTTACGTTAAAAATTTTTGGTGGTAATCTCTACTAACTTCAATTATCCCAATATTCTTTATTATAATGAACTTCCAATTCAAACACGAACCACATGATACATACATACATACCTACTTATTCATATATACTATACTCGTAAATTGTGGGGTTTAGTTTAGAGACGAAAAGACACTTTCCAGTATTTTAAGTGTAACGGGTTAAGGAAGTGAGCCATGTTACAGGTAGCCCATTGATATAACCTCATACACACCTACCTCACTTCCTTCATCCTGTGTCTCATAAGACAATTTCTCATAATATGTGTCTCATAAATGTCTCATCATCTAAACCACTCCCCCATATGATGTACAATATCGTATTTTAATGCTATTATTATTATTATTATTATTATTTGTAATTAACCTTTTAAATTGTTTACATTTACCAAAATTGGCATACATTAAATGTTTATATAACACTTATTTCTGAAATTTTTAAATTTAGATATTTCATATCAAACATGCTTATGTACATATTTATGTACATTTATGTTAATATTTACATAATTTACGTTAGATAAAATTTAAATTTAAAAATGCATACCTGTACGCATAACATATACTATATGACCATTTATGTGTATGCATAAATTTACAAAATACAACACTTTTATATAAATTACTCTTTTATTTTAAATTATGCATATACATATATACACACACAAGTATGTATAGAAAAAAACAAAAAAACAAAACTTTTGCAAATATAAACATTTTAAATCAATTTTCAGCAAAAGGTATCGACAAGTCAATTAAATTTCACGATATGAATCAGTAGAAAGCATGTGCACGCATATAAAATGTACATACGTATACGTATACAAAATAAAATACAATATGTTTACACATAACGTACATATAATGGATGTATGTATGTATATACAAACACCCGAATCATAAAAAAAATCTCAAAATTAACTTTGAAAATTGTAACGGAGGTAATTAATCGAATTAATTCACCAGACTTTGAGGCTTAAAACCTTTTCCTCTTTTCCGTTTTTTTTTTTTTGCATTTTCATTTATATTTTTCCCATGAATTAGAAAATTTTTGCAATAAGCAGCAATTCATAAAGTATACATACATTCATATGAACATACATACTATATATACATTGTTGTACATATGTAAATACATGTTATAAAATTATAATACGAGTATATCGTGTTTCATTCATTCAACATAGCAAAAAAAAAATAATCTTAAAAAATACAATAGATTCCCGTTAAAGGCGATTTCTAAAAGATATTTCAAGCAATTTTTGGCAAATAACACGATTCAAACGTACAAAACACAAAATAATAAAATCTATGAATTATTTAAATTTAAAAATTAAATACACTTTAATTGAACATTATATAGATTATTTCCTTAGAATGAGGAGATCGATCCTAGTTATATAGTTACATACATGTACACATGTATAGTTCCATTTGATAAAGCATAAAAAATGAAAGTTGGCATAGTAATAATCATTTCATCACTTTAGATTTTGCGCGTTCCTACAAGAAAATTTTTCGAATAACACGATTTTATGTAATGCGAATTCGTATAACGCGTGTAACATATTAACTTTATTCCACGAGAGTGTACTGTATAAATAAATACGTTAACATAGTCTTATGAATATATATGTACATATGTATATATGGGTATATACATGTGTATATGTATGTACATATGTACATCTACATATGTATGTACTGTATATGTATGTATGTCATATGAAAATGTATGTCAGAAAATATTTTAAGAATTAAAATTGAATGAAAAATTTAAAAAGTGATCAAAATTAAAAATCATTATTAATTATATAAATATCAAATACATACATTATACATTTAAATAATGAAGAAAATAATGAAAAACAAAAATGCAATCAGATAATTTTTATTTAATATGAAAATTATAAATGAAAATTTCCCATTCACATATGCGAGATATTTTAATTATGTATGTATGTACATACAATTTTTATAACAATACATTAACATCAACTGTAATAGCGACTATAATGAAATACAACCTTATAACCTTATAATTCACCCTTTTAAGATTTCAAATTTTATCCAAAAAAAAAAAAAAAAAAGCCAAATGGTTCACTAAAATATTTTTAAAAAAACAAAACAAAAAAAAAAAAAAACAAAAATTAAATATAAATAAATAAGCAATATACAATAGTATAAACGTGTATGTATCTATAATATATTTTATAAGAGGGTGAAAAGGGTAGAAAGTATTTTTCTTTTATATTTTCTCTATTGTTGTTGTTTTTATTTTATTTTTTTTTTTTTCGTACAATAGTGATCGACAGTCGCGTGCTAGATGGCAATCTGAAGGAGTTGTGAGGTTGAAGAAAGTAAAATAGAAAAAAAAAATGCAAAAACCATACAAAAACTATACGAAATAAAAAAAAAAAAAAACAAAATAATAACACAGAAAACTAATTTGAAAAAAAAAAACAAAAAAAAAAAACTACATAGTTTAAATCATATTAACTTTCAAAAGAGAGAAATTTATATGGGTGGTTGGTATGAAATAAAGAAAACAAAAACGAAGAAAAAAAAAAAAAATTGTTTTTCTTTTCTTATTTTGTGTTGTTATAACATAAGGTAATTCATGTATTACCTTTGTACACCTTGATATAATATTTGAAGCGATTAAGGACTTTCTTGAATATTTCAAAATTAGTTGAAATCCGCGCGCGAAACTAAACAGTTCAAAAAAACAAAAAAATTTGTAGTAAGTTCTTACTAATTTAATTTATATTATTATAAACATTGTAAATTCGTTATTTTTTTGAATTTAATTTTTCTTTTTTTTTATTTTAAAAAAAAAAAAAAGGAAAAAAATTGAAAAACTAAAAAAGTTCAAAAAATTAATGTGTTTGTTTTTTTAAAAGAAATTCATTTTTACAAAATATCTAATTTTTTTTTTTTTTTTGTTTAATTTAGTTTCAAAGAGAAATTAATAAAAAATAAGGAATGTTGTAAATAAAAAAAAAAAAAAAAAATTTAAATTAAAAAATTTTTCAATGTCATAGTAACATAAGTAACAGAAAAATTTTTGTAACGAATAAAAAACAAATATCCTTTATAATAATTGATGTTGTGTACATGTGTACTCTATATCATTAATAAATTGCAAAAAAAAAAATTATATATAAAATTTTAATTTATTTTTTAGAATATAATTAAATTATCTGTGTAAAATAAAATACTACAAAAAATATTATTAAAATTAAATTTAAAAATAAAATAAATCATAAACTTAAAAACAAAAAAAAATAAAAAAAAAAATGGGAAAATTTATATTAATATTAATTGTAATATTGATTGCATTCCAACAAATGGAATTCGTAAATGGACGTGATGCTCCACCAATAATGATACCAGAACAGGGTACTGTATTAGGTACATATATGAAAATGTATCGAACACAAAATGTTATGGCATATTTAGGAATACCATATGCTCAGCCACCATTAATTGAAAAAAGATTTGCACCACCAGTTATTGATAATTTACCAAATTGGACTGGTGTACGTAATGCAACATTCTTTCAACCAGATTGCTGGCAAAATCCTAATAGACGAATGAAAAAACATGATGAAGAATTTCGAAAATTAATTAAATTAACAAGAGCACAAATGACAGAGGATGAAGAAAGGCCATACGATGAGGATTGTTTATATCTTAATATTTTTATTCCTGATGGTATTAAAAAATAATTTTTTTTTCTTTTTTTTCTTTTTATTTAACACTGTAAAATCAAATTTTCATTTAAATTGCACAAATCATACTTTTACAATTATTATTTAAATTTTTATTTAAAAAAAAAAAAAAAAAAAAAAAATACAAAGAAATATCACATACAAATACAAATTACACATATACATATCTTATTTAAATGAGCTTATTTTGTTAATTTATGGACTTCTTTTTAATTTACATGATGTCAAAGTTTTGTTAATTCTTTTTTTTTTTTTTTTTTTAAATAATGCAATAACACACAACATACATATACGTTACGTACATATAAAAATATGCATGAGGAAAAAGTAATGAAAAAAAAAAAAAAAATTTTTTTTTGTTTTTTTTGTTCTGAATTTGGGTATATAAATAAAATAAATTTTGTTTTTTTTGTTTTTTCAAATACAAGAGTACACATAAAACTATTTAAAATATTTTTGTTTATTTTACTTGCTTGTATGTACACAAAAATGCACGATTATCAAAATATAGGGTGATTCTATACGTGTACACGTGAATCAAATATTTTTTGTTTAAACTATAAATAATTTCGAATTTTATGAGAATGCATACAACTAAAATATCACAAAAATTTTTATTTACATATATACATATATGTATTTACATTTTATTTTATGTACATGAGTATAAATTTATTTTTTTACTATTTATCTCCCCTAATTGTAAAATAAAAAAAAATCATTTCAATTTGGCTATACATAAAATGCATATACTAAGTACACCCTGTACGTATTAGCTTTCAAAAATATATAGTATTTGTCGTATTTATATATACTTACATAAACATGTAAATACACACATCTACGTACATATATGTATGAAAAACGTTTAACATGTTTGAAAAAGGAAAGTTTTTGCACACGTTATCAATTTTCATTTTTAATTTAAGATATTTGCATGCTTACCCCAACGACGGAAATGGGCTTTATAAAGACTGTAGTTGGGTTGATTTATTGAACTTCATATGCTTTTTATTCTTTTTGTTTCAGTGTTTTTATTTTTTTATTTTTTTTTTTTTGTAATTAAAAAAAAAAATATATATACATATAAATTAGTATTATTCTTTTTTTTCTTTTAACTTTCGAAGAAGTTGTTTTTTTTTTTTTTTATACCTATAAAGGCTATATATATTTATATGAATAATAAATAAAAGCAAAAAAAAAAAATTTGATGTGTTAATTTTTTTTTTTTTTTTGATTATTTCTATACATGCAAACAAACTAAAATGAAAATGAAAATTATCCCATTTATTATAACGAATTTTTCGAACTTGAAACAAATTACAAATTATTTATTATTATTATACTTGATTTATGTATGTATGCACACATGCATATACATACGATACCATATACAATATAGTATCTATGTAAGGAAACATTTTTTTTAGAAATTGCAAAATATTTACTGTATACTCAATTCGAATTTGTTTGTATTTGTGTTAAAATAAAAATTATATCATTTTGGTTTTTTTTTTTTTTTATTTATTGTTTTTAAAATTTATATATAAAGATTTTTATTTTTCTTTTATTATTTTGAGATTTTTTTAAAATTAAAATACAAAAAAAAAAAAAAATTAAAATGTAAAACTATTACGTTGATTTTTAAAATCTATTTAAAGTGAAAAAAAAGCATATTAATATTTATGTAAGTTACATTATCTGCTTGATTACAAAATTTATATTTAAACGATGTTACTAAAAATATTCCAAATTAAAAAAAAAAAAAAAAAATCATAAATTGTAAATTACATTTTCATTTATATAATTTTTGTAATACATAAATATTTATGAATGTAGTATAAATGTAACTTTAGCATATTTACAATAGTTTACATAAATACAATAAAATTTAATGTTCTCTAATTACATATAAATTTAAAATTTATTTTCATTCATTACAATCTATTAATTAAAAATTATTGCTTTTCTTAACATTTTATTACTTTATTTTTTTTTTTTTTTTTGTTTTTCCTTTTAAATTTTATTAGTATGCATATTTTATACATGTAAAAATACTTACAGTATATGTAAATGTACACATATAATAAAATTTATACTCTGTCCACTAATATTACGCACTTAAGGTCTTATGGGAGTACATATGTGTCTTTTTTCTTCTCTTATAATTTCTAATTACACTGTTTCACGAACAGTATTACCACAATTCATAAAGCTTTTGTTATATATCAAATGAATTTTTTGAATATCAATAACATAGTGATGTAAAATGGTACCATTTTAAGTAATCGCCATAAGAACCTTAAGTGCATATTTTTAGTGGACAGAGTATATAATAATCTTATGTGATACATTTACTAAACATATGTATATATAATATTCAAAATATATGTACATGTCATACACATACATATGTGCATATACAGATATGTAGATACATTTTTTAGATACATACATACATACATATTTAACTATTATTGTTTTTCTATTTTATTACTGTTAAATATGTGGTTAAATTTTCGTTGCATTAATTCGTAATATAGATAGACGCATATGTGTACAATTTATAAAATATGCAGATAATTTACATATCTTTACAATAATAAATGTACATAACAACAACTCTACATAATCAAAATGTATTCATATTCTTTCACATAATATGTACATATATATATGCATTACATAATATATATTATGTATGTAGACCTAGCTAATATGTATACAATATTATGTACAACATAATAAACCTTGTATATACAAACATACAATCAATTTTTATCCTACCCAGATACAATTTGTGTAATTTTAATGTTAACCATTTTATGTACCTCAGACAATTTAAATATAAATAAACAATAAATAATTTGCATATATAAATTAATTTATATACATATTATGCATACATATATGCACATACATACTCACATACATACATACATATATTATGTACATAGTATATACATTGATTTAATTTATAAAATTCATTGTTAAATGCACTTTTGTGATTGTATATAGATTTTATAAATTTATACATAAATATGTTTTGCAATTATTTATTTATTGTAAATACCAGAAAGTATCTAAAAATGATATTTTATTTATTTGATTTAAAATTTTAATAATATATAATTAATACTGAAATTTATGTTAATATTATTCACCCACGTGCATATAAAAATCATTGTGCATAAGAAAATTTATTATTCTTATTTAATAATTTATCAGATCTGTACATATACATATGTACATATATGAATATAGCAAATAATTATGATTTTTATAAATATATTACGTACACTTGTATGTATATTTGTATGTTATCTACACACAAATTATTAATCGATTTCCTATTTGTACACTAATTTTTTGTTATTTTCAAAAAAAAAAAAATATAATTACAAAATTATTGCATTTTACATAGTACAAGATATAGAGATACCTATATAGATTGGAAAATTTCATACAATTTTATTTTTGTATGCAATTACAAATATTTAAATTTTTTTAACACATAAAAATTAAATAATTAATATTAAATATTACATACGTATATAATTTCATTTTAATAATTTTTGTTTAATAAAATACGTTCATTTATAATTGAATAATAATTAGCAAAAAATTAAAAATTTTATTCAAAATCAACCCTGTATTTATCAATAATTAAATATAATAATATGCTTATAATTTGCTTATAATATCAACATACATATATTGAGCAGTTATATGTAATTTAAAATTACAAATATGATTAAATTTCATTGATAAATGTAAATGATAAAATTTCAAAATACAAATATGTACATACATTATTTTTAATAATAAAATGAATTTAACATATTATGATGTACATGTTTCAAATGTACTTGAATATAAACAAAAATACGTTACATTCAAAAATACAAATATATGAAATTATATTTTAAATTGATAATAATTTTATTATTATTATTATTATTTTTACCTTTAAACGTTATTTTAATATGCATTATTATTGTAATGATTATTATTATCCTTTGTTTTGCTTTCATTATAAGGATCTATACATATGTATATAAAATTTTAAAAATGCATTTTTGTGTATTGATATGTACATACATATATGTATATAAAATATGAAATTACCAAAAATTATTGAATTTCAAAATTTATTTTGAGGCCAAATGCCAAGGGAACCAAAAATTCGATTTCTACATAAACATATTTGTGTTATATACACACATATTTATAATACACACTTGCACGATTATATGTTCATGTATTGAAAAGACTGACAAATCTATAAAGGAGCTTATTAAAGGGGTTACATTATAGCATAGTACATACTATATAATATAACTTTTATAAAATAATACCTATACATACAATAAAAAAGAAATTGCATTATAAAAAGAAAAAAAAATAAAAAAAATAAATAAATATAGTTATATAGATACAATAAACGTTTGCAAGTATTTAACCGATAAAATAGATTTAATTGAAAAATTATAAACGATTTCATTTTTATTTAGTTTTTTAACTTTGATGGCACCTTGTATGTATATTGAAAATATTCAAAATAAATATAATTGACTAATGACATAGAATATATCCATCATTACCATAGAATTATATATGTATGTACTTATTATATAAAGTAAAACAATTTATTCAGTATTGTAACGGTCATTTTTTTTTAAAAATATATTTTTATTTTTAAAAAAAAATATATATATAGAGAAAAGGACGTTAATAATAATATATTTTATACTAAATATCGTTAAATTACACAGTAATATTTTTATTTATCTGCATTTTATAAAATTTAAGGGTGAAACAAAAAAAAAAAAACAAAAAGCCTTCAAATGAAATTCAAATATTTTTACATATACATATGTACATATTTATAGTAATTACACTACAGTCATATATAGTATGTATGCATAGATTTTTTTTTTTTTTTTTTGTTTTTTGTATACATATCAAGGACTTGTGCTTATATTCCTGATGTCTTATATACATATACAAATGATAATAACGATAATAGTAAAATTTTTTTTAAATGTGTATATTAACATTACATAAAGAAAAAGTTAATAACAAACGAAAATTTAAGTTTCCTTAATTTTGATTTTTTTGTTTTGTTGTGTTTTTTGTTTTTTTTTTCTCTCTTTTCAAATGCTTTATATACCCTTTAATGATTACCGGTTAAACGTACACAAAACGCCTTTTAAATATGTATTGTATATGTATGTGTTATATATATATATGTATATAGTATAAATATATTATGTACATATATAATTTCTATACATAGATATACACATGGATGTGTTTATATTTATATTTATATATTTACATTTAAAGTTTGAAAAAATTTCTTATATTTACAAATTATTATATACATAGATTACTATGTATGTACATAGATTTATATTCACTTTATAATTCATCTAGGTGGACTGCATTCCAAGTTAACTGACTTCCGTTTCATTTGTTAAAGTCAAGTTCTTATCTTGAAAGTAAATCAACACCTTATTTTTACTTATTCTTATATATGTACCTTATTAAGTATTATATATTATGTACTTACATATGTACATATATAGCATATATAATGTATTTTCCATTTTCATAGATTTTTCTTATATGTACTTATAATTCAATATACATATGTATATATAGACATGCTGTGCTGACATACTTATATACTTTTACTGTTTTACCTAATAAACACGAATATAATAGTACATAAATGTTTATATATAAGAGGGTAATTTTATTTTACTGAAAAGAAAATAATTTCTCAAGAATAAAAAATAAAATTCAAACACATAAAACAGTTGAAAAGAAAAAATGAAAATGAAAGAACTAAAAAAAAAAGTTCAAAAAAAAAATAATAATAAATAAAATAAATCTTTTCAAAATTCATACTCTATTGTAGTAAAAAATTTGTAATTGGGAAAATAAAATTTGTCATCATCGCATGTTTTTTCTTTGTTTTTGTTTTTTTTATATACTTCAGTCTTGATTTTAATTTTTTTTTTTTGTGTTTTTTTGTTCTGCATTAATAACACGATATCACATAATAATTTATATAGTAGAAAATGAAAGTTGGAAAATAAAAAAAACAAAAACTTTATGTGGGTTTTCCCTTTCAATCAACCTTCATTATTAACGCATTTGTGTATGAAGATGTTTCTTGTTTTTTTTTTTTTTAATTTTTATGTTTTTTTTTTTGTTTTTTATTTTATCTGCATATTTCTAGCACCAGCTCCAATGGAAGGTTACGCTGTTATAGTATGGCTTCATTCTGGGGATTTTTCTTATGGTAGCCCTGTTGAATTGGATCCTTTTCAATTGGTTTTTAAACAAAAAGTTATTGTTGTTACAGTCGCATATAGATTAAATATTTTTGGTTTTTTAACAAGTCAAGATGGTGAAAGTTCTGGTAATTTTGGTTTAATGGATCAATCGGCTGGACTATTATGGGTTAGACGTAATATTAAACTTTTTGGTGGTAATGATAATTCAATAACTTTAATGGGTCATGGTGCTGGATCAATAAGCGTTGGATTACATTTGGTAACTGGTGATTGGTCAGAAGGTTTATTTCATAAGGCAATTATGATGTCTGGAAGTCCTTTAGCTGAATATGCTGTACGTGAGCCTGATAGTTATACACCAGCTTTAGATTCAATTGCAAATGCTTTTGGTTGCTTTCGACGACCAACATCTAAATTATTAGAATGTTTACGTCGCATTAATGCTCAGGTATTATCTGAAAATCTTCCATATTTTGAATGGGGTCCAACTATTGATGAAGGTTTAAGCAATACAACATCAGCATTTATACCTGAATCACCAAAACTTTTAATTGAACATGGAAAATTACGAAAGGTTCCATTATTAATCGGTTATACTGATATGGAAGAAATTTTAGATATAATTACTGGTGACATGATGGAGAAAGGTATTAATGCACAAATGTATGATACATTATTAGGTGATGTAATCGCTAATGATCTTTCACATATCGAATCAAATGATTCATGGTGCGGAAATTTACAAATAGTAATTGATGCTGTTAATTATGCATATAAACCATATCCACCAGTAACAGATGAAATGCGTTTACGTAAAATGTATATTGATTTTCATACAGAACGAAATTATATTGCACCATCATTATTACTTGCATATCATATGAGTAAAAATGCTGATACATACGTTTATAGATTTGATATAAAACCAAGAACACAAATAGCACGAACAGCCGATGAACAAGATTGGATTGGTGTACCGCATAATTTTGATCAAATATTTGTATGGGGTATGCCATATTGGATAAATACAGATATGATAAATCAATGGGATACTGTAGATAAACGTGTTTCTGATATAATTATGACATTATGGGCAAATTTTGCAAAATTCTCAATACCAACACAGGCAAATGTCTATATAAAATGGGATCCATATGAACAAGATGAACAAAAAATTTTAATTATTAATAGAGCATTTAATATGACATCAGATATGAATTTTCGTTCAATACAATTTTGGAATGATTATTATCCAAAAGTTGTACAACATGCAGCACAATGTTGTAATGCAACTGATTCAGCATCAAATATACATTTATTAAAATATAATTATCATTTTATATTTTTAATAATATTAATAAGTTTAACAACAAGTCTTTTATCTGGTATATTATTCAATGATAATTTTGTAAATCATGTGACGTAGCATAGTATATATATGGATAAAATTTACAAAATCCATTCCTAAATAAATAAATAAAAAAAAAAAAATACCTTTGTAAATTAAACAAAACCAAAAACAAAAAAAAAAAACAAAAACAAAAATCCCTAATTAGAACAAATGTTACTATTTTATTATGTATGTAAATATCTATTGTAGTTAACTAGTGAATAAGAATAATTTATATTAAAATTATTTAAAGAATGCATATTGCAAATAAAAGAGTTTTTTTTTTTTTTTTTTTGTTTTGTTAAAAAATATACATATTAAAATTAATGACCATCACTATAGTAGACATTATAAAAACAAAAAAAAATTTAAAAAAAAAAAAAATGTTATTGTTTTTATATTTTCAATGTACATATGGTACATATATATACGAGTATAGAGAGCTTAATAACAAAATAATGGGCACATTTATCAAAACCAATATAAAGATCAAATTAAATACAATATATAATTTTCAAATTAATTAAAAATATATTAATTAAAATAAAAATTAAAAATGAATAAAGCTTTATTAAAAGATTAAATAAAAATTATACAAAATTTTTCTAATATAATTTCAAATTGTAAATTATAACCGAAAATAGTAATAAAGAAAATATTATTATAATTAAAATGTAATTAATTTTTCTTTTTATTTTTTATTTATTTGTAATTAAAAACTTATGAAAAAAAAAAAAGAACAAATTCATTGACAAAAATTTTTAACGTTTTTTTGTTTTTTTTTCATTTTGAAATATTTGAATTTGAATCATTCACAAATTCTAATATAAACCCATGGGGCCATGTCTTTATACTATAATCAAATAATGTAATTACGCCACTTGCAGTTATTACTCATGTAATAAAAAATGATTGTTTTATTGTTTTTTTTTTTTTTTTTTTTTCAAATACGCAATAAAACCAAAAATTAAAATTTCAAAACTAAAATTACGTAAAAAAAAAAAAAATTTTTTTTTTTTATCGCAATTAACATTTAATCGTGAAAGTATCAAATTCAAATCAAATAAATTTAATTTACAAAAAGTAATTACAAGTATAATTAATTCTATATACATAAATAATTTTCAGATACACGCATTTATATTTTTTATCATATTTAAATACCTTACCACCCTCTCATATATTAAATAATATTATTATAAAATCGACACTTAACATATTCATTAACCTTTTTTTTTTTTTTTATTTTTTTTTTTTTACTTTCCTTTTGTTTTCGTTTGCTTATTACTTTGTTTTTTTTTTTTATTTTAGCGAAAATTATATTTTAATGTTAATTTATTTGGAAAATTTTATTAAGCATTATTTGCGTTACAAAAACTTATTAAAATTTAATGTGTACACATGTTTGGTAATAATTTAAATATTATGTAAAACACGTGGGTGTTATATAAAAAGAAAATCCGCATATAATACGTAATTTCTCTGTACATGTGTTTATAATAATTTTTAGCGTTTTTTATTAGGTTTTGCCGTTTATTTTTATTTTTTATTTTTTTTTTTTTTGAAAATGAATGCACACTGTGAAAAATCTATATTAGCTAAGCATTACATAGTATATTGTATACATGTATTATTTAAATAATTCAAAATAAATTATTATTGTAAATAACAAAATTAAAATAAATATCAAATTAGAATTAAAATAAAACAGCAAAAAAAAAAACAAAAGAAAAATCTACTGCATGAATTACCATGCAAGGAAAATATGTATAAAGCACTTACCTACATACCTAATTCGACAATTTCGCATGACAATCTGCTGGACTTGTAGTATTTTTTTTTTTTTTTTGTATTTTGTATACGTTACATACGTAAATTAACGTATTTATATATAAAACCAGACCAAAATGAAAATTTTCCAAAATGAAACATTATCCTAAAACGTAGTAACTAAAATCATTAAATTAAATGTGGCTTACTATATATGTAATGTACCTTACATAATATATAGTATATATAAATATAGAATTAATGTATAGGTAAATATTTTGTAACGTACATTTTTCAAATTTTATACGACATTTTATACATTTAACCCTAATTTTTGTTTTCATGATTAATACTTTTTTTCTTTTTCATTTCGGTTTTTTTTTGTTTTGTTTTTTATTTTCTCTTCATCATCATCATCAATAATTTTCCTTTTTTCATTTTTTTAATACTACATTTTTTTTTTCATTTTCTAATTTTCCTCGTTTTTCTTTTTCAACTTTCGTAAATTTTTTAGTTTTGTATTATTTTGACCGTAATTGGCACGCAAACAAATATTTTAACTTATATACTTCAGTTTTCTTATTTAGTTGATTTTATTACAATTTTTTTTTGTTTTTTTGTTTTTTTGTTTTTTTTTTTTTTTTTTTATCAAGAAATATAACGTAAATGATATATAAAAACACAATAGTTTTATAAATAATTTACTTATACTGAATTTTCTTCTTTTTTTTTTTTTTTTTGTTTTTAAATTGAGGTTTATTACTATGTAAATGTAAGTATACATTTGCATGTATGTACAATTTGTACACACATACATATGTATGTCGGTTGATTAAATTCAAAAATTTTATTGGGGATTATATCGGTCATTCGTGTATGATTTAATTGTAATGATATATAGTAAATCATGAAAATTTTTGAGGATAACCAAAACAAAAAAAAAAAACAAAAATGCATACATACATATTTCATAGACATAAAACACAACATGCCAAAACTAAAAGCAATTGGGTTCTAATTGTCTTTATATAGTCTCCTTTTGTACTCCACAAACAAAAAAAAAAAATAATAAATAAATAAATAAATAAAAAATTAATTCAAATTATATTGAATTAAAAAAATTTAAGAAATAAATTCAATGTTTATATTGAATACAAACAAAAAATTTTACAAATCACATAATAAGTATATGTGAAAAAAAAATTTTATTTTTTTATCATGATATTTTCCATAATGCTATGAATACATGTACAATATGCATGGATATATTATAAAGAAAGGGATTATCATAACAATTCATTCTATTTCATATGCGAATATGTAAAATTTCAAGTAAAATAAGAAAATGATATCAACATTGAACATGTAAACTAGAAAAATACTTTGCATATATCTGTATCATATATATGTATATAAACAGAAAAAGAAGAAAACTGTTAAGTAGTCCTTATTATTATTTTACTGTATTTATACATTGTTTACATAGAATTAATAATGTGGCATTGACATAATAACTTTCCTTCGTTTTTTTTTTTTTTTTCAATTCATCCATTTCTTTTGTTTTCTGTACAAAAACACCTTTTTTGTACACATAGCATATACATATGTATGTATATGTATAAACAGAAATACACCTTTATTTAAGTATTACATTCGTATTTTTGTTTCGTTTTTTTTCTTTTTTTTTTCGATTTTTCAATAATAGAAAGTATAGAGACTTTGTCAGGACACAAACTATGCAAATGTAATGCATACACTTATGTATTTGTAAGAAATAAATAAAAATTAAACTATGAAACAAAGGAATTAAAAAAAAAAAAAAAAAATCATTACAATTATACGGAAATTATATAAAATAATTGTATGCAATATACATACAGTAAATACATATGCATAGGTAATTTGTATTTCCCAGGAAACAAATAAACAAATTTTCCTATTTCCTAAAAAAAAAAAAAAAAAAAAATACATTGAATACATATGTATATATTACATGTGAAAATCAACCCTTAGATTTACTACGTTCATTTTATCCTATGTATTTTTTATAAAGGAAAAATCAGAAATTCATACAGGAAATGCTTTTCTTTTTTTTAGTTTTTGGAAAAAAAAAAAAAAAAGATTACAAAGTTCGTTACGAAATCGTTTTTATTTATTCATTTATGTACTTAAAATTATTTTTGTTTATTATAACAATTTTTTCTTATATTTCTAATCAATTAAAAATTTATTCACTAGATAAATATTTTCATTAATATTTTTATTTTTCTAATATGGTTCATTATTCTATATTGAAAATTTAATTTTAAAAAAAAAAAAATATATATATATAAATACACACCAGAAAATTGTGTATGTAATTTTTCATTATTATTTTTATTATGATTACAAATTATAATGAAAATTTTAATTTGTATATTTAAAAAAATATATATTAAATATAAATTAACTGACTATTTTGTATATGTATATGTATTTTAAATAATTCTCAGAAAAAATATCAAGATAATAAATTTTTATTATTTATTTTATTATTATAAAAGTTGCACATTTGATATGTATTGAATTATGTTTATATATATGCGTTTTTTGTTCATGCACAAATAATATAAAAGACAAAAAAAAACAAAAAAAAAATTTCTTATACAAAAAATAACAAAATTAAAGTTTTAGTTAATAAAAATAATATCAAATTTGGTTTTCAAACAAAAAAAAAAAAAAAAAAAACTAAGATAAATTATTTATGAAAACAAAAAAAATAAAAAATAGAAATAAAAATAAAACAAAATTGTAATTATACACACATTTTTATTCGATGGTAATAATCATCTATATTTTACGAGATTCTTATTATATTGCTAATTATGACTAAGGCACTATTATTCGATTTGGTAAAAATTCAATATATATATATATGTATTTTATTTATAAGAAAAACAACATTACATACTATAATTGATAACGTATTTTATATATTCTACAGGTACTTTTAATACCACGTACAGTTGTATTTCTCTTCAATTTTTGTGTTTATTTTAAACATATGCTATATTAAAACTATATTAATTATCGTCATCATTATTTCTTTCTTAGTCTTTGTATTTATTTTATTAAATTTTGTAAATTTAGAAAATTTTAGATTTTTTTTTTCTTTTTTTTTTGTTTTTGCAGTACTAAATTTTTAGTTAATGAAACCTTCATGAACAAGGTCTAATTATATAATTGTTGCATCGTATTTAAAAAGAAAAAAAATTTCAAAAAATTTTGGAATGTTTTCATTTCATTTAAATTATATTATTGTTAATAAAATATTTTAAAATAATCAATAAAAAAATATAAATTATTTTTTACTTAGAAAAAAAAAAAAAAATTAAAAGCATAATTTACATATATGAACATGAAATGTTGAAAAAAAATTTAAAAACACGAAAAAGTAAAAATCATTTAAATTAAATAAAATAAATGTAGTACATATAAGAAATTTATATGTTGGTGGAATTATTTTGTAATCACTTTATTCACTTTATTTCTTGACTTATTTATTTTTTATTAATACTTATCAAAATGAAAATACAAAAAAAAAAAAAAATATTACAATTTTTTAAATTATATGTAACAATAAATTTGCATATTTTATTTTTATACATATATGTAATAAGATTATAATTTATTATTTCACATGCATATTGTTCATATACGTATACATATATATGTATGTACCTATGTATATTGTAATTTACATTATCCAGAAAAGGAATGAAAATAAAATATTAAAAAAAAAAAAAAAATGCATGAACACAGGTGGTAAAACAAAACTAATAATTTGAATTTATTTGAATAATAAGCAATTACTAATTTCATTTTTATAACAAATTTACAGCAAAAATAAGACAAAAAAAAAAGGAATTGTAACTTGTATATGCTTATTACATGCATGAATCACGCATAATGTTTTGCTTTGTTGTATTTTTATTTAATTTACATTTTACATTTGAAAACAAAAAAGTCATTTTCATATTTGTGCATACATATATGTATTATGTATGTATGTTATAAAATTATAACTTGCTATACTTTTTGTTTTTTTTTTTTTTTTTTTTGAAATATTTCTTATTCAATAATTATATTTAAATACTAATTTTAAAAAAAAATACTATTTAAAATATTTTCTAATACATCGCAATTAATTCGTTAACTTTATTTTGACTCATTTATTTACTTTTTTTTTTTTATACATACATACATGTACTATAAACAATTTAAACGCATTCAAATTTAATAGATATTATTTCAATTAAACATGTACAATTATGTATTTAAAATTAAACATAATATGTAAACATGTATATATTTAATTTTGAGCTTCTAAAAGTGGTAAATAATATGGTATAATTGTATTCTCATTTCTATCAAATGATAATGCATGTTTTGGTGATAATAATATTTGTCTAATATTAAATGCAATTTCTTCAAAATCTGGCCTATCATTTGGATCAATTTGCCAACAATTTAAAAATAATTGATATAAATCATTATAAATAAAATTTGTTTGTTGTGGACGACTACCATTACGTATTCTTGATAATAATTCTTGTGATGTTATATTAGCATATAATGTTGCACCTAATGTACAACATTCCCATGCTAAACATCCATACGACCATACATCTGATTTTATTGTATAATGTTGAAAACGTATTACTTCTGGTGCCTGCCATCTTATTATATCAATTGATTTACCCAAATCACCAAACGGTGGTGGACCAAATAATGATAATTTAATTTGATTTAATTGTGTTACATAAACATTATATGAGCAAAGCATTTTATGTGGTGTCTTCAATATTTCATGTAAGCATAATGTGAAAAAAAATGAAACAGAAACAGGAAAAAAAAAAAAAACGAATCAAATAAATAAAAATAAAATTTAAATAATATCAACTTCAAAAAATATATAAAATGTATATATATGTACACGTTATACGATTTTAAAACAAGGCAAAATTTCATGAAAAGTAATATAATTAAATACAACAGCAACTCTTATGAATTTAAATTACCTTATTTACTTCTAAATATTCCATTGCTGTTGCAATATCATATACCCATTGTAAAACACATTCTTCTGATATTAACGAAAATCTTGAACTATCTGGTACTCTTGATTCAACTAATCTCTTTTTTAAATAACATGGAATTCTTTCGAATATCACATAAAACCAATCTGGACTAACACTAATACCAAAAAAGTTTAAAAATCTATCATGTGGCAATAAACGAATCACTTGTTCAAGATCGTGTAAAAATGCAATTTGATCTTGTGATCCCATATCATCTTTAAAGAATAAAGTAGGCCAAAATGTAAAAATCATTTTCAATTAAATAATAATTTAATTAAATTTAAATATGTACCTGAAACAACATGTACTTGACAATCATATGTCGATGCATTGGTGTATAAGCTACCGGATACAACTTCACCAAAATTTCCATATGATATAATATCATCAATATTTAAACGGATTGCATTTCTTGGAAATTTCTGTGAATTATCCATATTATCCAATATTGAATGTAGTCGAGTTTTGAATGTATTATTCGTTAATTCATCAGGTACAAATCCATTATTTTCCTTTTACATTACAATGGAAAAAAAAAAAATAATAATAATAATAATATAAACTTTTGCTTTTCTCTTAAGCAAAATAAATAATTCATTAGATTTATTTATTATTATTTTTTACTTACAACTTCAACCATTGGTCCTTGAAGAGATAATTCATGTGTATCTGTTAATCTTTGTAAACGATTTCCAGTTTTAAATCTTAAATAACAATATACAAAAATACTTGCTACTAATAAAACACCAAATACAACGCATGCAGTTGATAACGCAAAAACTGAATTATCTGTAAATTTATTTTTTTTTAATATTCTGGCAACGAAAAAATCCCTTTTCACTTTACCATTTATTATAATGAATTGTGTCTCTTCAATATTGTGTTGTTCATGTGTTGATTCTGAATAACGTATTCTTGTAATACCATTATATATACTAACAATACCAATTAATATATGAACATGACTATCTGGTGGTAATGGTGCATTAAAATATCCACGATATTTTCCTCCGTCCCCAATTATAAATGTTCTACTTCTATTCTATGAATATAAAAAATTTTCAAAATAAATTTAAATATAAATTTAAAAAAAAAATAATAATAATTAACATGTAGTGATGAAAATGAAAAATTACCTTAAATTCTAATTCAGCTGTTATATAATAAGGTGTACCATCTTCAACTGATTGATTGTAATGCGTTAATAATTCTTCATCAAATTTTTGTATAATTTTATCATCAATAAACATTACAATTAAGCGATAATATGTTATAGGACCGTTATTATTATAATTTGGTTTTATATTTATTGTAATTGTTGTATCTGTCCTTTTTAAAATTTCTGGTTCTTGTGGTGCTGGGTCTGGAACTAAAATAAAGATCAGAAAATTAAAGAAATTAATGTACACATTTTTTAATGTTCATAAAGAGTTATTTTTTTTTTTTTAATGACACTACATACATAGGTAAGTAGTAAATTTTAATCACAAAAGAATAAACATGATTTTTAACGCTTTTTCTCATCACTCTAGATAAGAAAATATAATATTATCTTATGTATGTTGACTCAATTGTTATCTGGACTAATTTTAAAGATTTTCCAGACACATATACATTTTCATTTAATTATGAATGCTTCTGTTTAAGAATGCTTATGTCATTAAGTAGATTTTCAATGTTATTAATTTATGTAATATTAAAGTACCTCCAATATTTGTTTCGGCAAGGGTAAATTGCGTTCCACATATTTCATTTTCACACATTGCTGTTACAGATACATTATATATTGTGCCAGGATGTAAATTAATCATTTCAAAATGTCTTTCAGTTTTTTGTACAATCCATTCTAATTGTGAAAATACTGGGTAATTAGCGAATGATCGAATAGCGATAGGTTTTATAACATAACTAGTAACTTTATCAGGCTGTGGTGGTTCTTCCCAACGTATACTTACACTTGTATCTGTATTATTGATTGCTTCAACTTTATTTGGTGGACCAGATACTAAATAAAAACAAAACAAAGGAAAGCAATTCAAGTACATTTAATAATAAGATAAAACATGAATACTTTGAATTTTAACGCATCTATAATAACATACATATTATCCAATATCTACGAGTATATTATACTTATATTGTACTATTCAAAAATCCTATACTACCAAATCTATTCAAGTTGAGGATTTTGTTATCATATTTGGGATTTCTTTTTGTTTCTAATTTTCTTAATTCTTTTTTTTTTTTTTAGGTTTCTCATTTCCTTTCTTAATTCTAAAAATATTCAAAATCAATAAAATTTCTTTTTTTTATACAATAAGTAAATTACACATTCATATTATTTTTTGATGAGTAAGCTGCGCTAACAATATTTAAAAAATGTTCACTTATCTAAGTGTAATAGAACAAAATATCTTCTATTCAATATATTTGTACTTATATAAAATGTAGCTATATATAGATACTTATTCTTTTCAAATTTTATCATTTTACTTATAATATATACGCAGACATATTCTTACATATGTTCATGTGTAATTTAAAAGCAAAACAAAAAATAAAAAAAATAAAAATAAAGATCTATTGTTTTATATAACAGTTTGTAACATACAATTTTATTCAGATACTTATTGAAAATATAAGATAAATTATCTATAAATTATTTTTCCTTAGTTTTTTCTATTATTTTACAAAATTTATTGAATAATACTTATTTTACATACCTCTTACACCAGTATCATAATAACTTTGTGCATCTACTCCGCCACAATATTGTGCTCTATTTCGACTGCATCTTATATTACAAATACTTGATTCTAATTCATCGTGGCTTTCAACTATATTTGTACAAGCACATTTATCCAATGATAAAACAGCATATCTATAGATTGATAACAAAGTAAATGAATGAATACGTTAATAAATTGATAAATAAATTGGAATGCAATTTTGCTCCTTATGCTTATTTAAAAAAATATAGGTATATACATATAACAAACAACAAATAAAAAAGGTAACAATAAAAATAAAGACCTAAGCTTTCATTTTCTTTTTTGTCTTTTGTATGGTGCTAATAACTATATTGTACTTTTTTTCTTTTTTTTTTACCATACTTATTATTATTTAATACTCATTATTCATGCATAAAGCACGTATACTGCACTACAATAATAGTGGCATATATTTTTTTTTTGCAATTGTGATTTATTTCATTTTTTAATAGTATTTAACAGCTACTATTATAACATAGCAATAATCATAGTAATTTAAAGCAGAAATTAGGTGAATGAATATACAGAAATGTATGAATGCATTTTATAATATTATCATCATCATCATAATTATGAGGGATTTTCAATATATACTATGTAACATATACATAAACCATGTGTATATGTATTAATATGTACTACTCAATGCAAGTAAAGTACTCATTAAAATAATTTTTAATTTTTTTTTTTAATTACAAATGTATTGACTTATCATACAATTATGCATACATGTAAAATTGTTAAAGTTTAATATATATTATATATAGGTATGTAAGCATTTTATGAATGAAATTAATTTAAATTTTAAAGAATTTATGTTCTATTATTTTATATAATACATTATTTGTTATTAAATTATGTTCTATTTAATTCATATTTATATCTTTATTCACACAAATTTTTTTAAAATACAAAGCCTTTATGGGGCAGACCATCATTAAAGGGATTATTAAAGAGAAAAAACAAAAAAAAAAAAAAAACATTAAATCATATTTTCTAGTAAACAGAATATTGAAAAAACAAAAAAAAACTTTCTAAATTAAGTTAATATAACTTGATTATTGCATATAAATTTTCTTTTTAATTTGTATATTCTTTCTTTTCGATAACTTATTATTGTAAACTCTTAATTTGTAAAATATACATATGTACAAATAGATAATGTATGCAAATATCAGATATTGATATTATTTTTTGTATCACATCGTCTTTTGAATGACAAAAAAAAAAATGAAATAAGAAAAAAGGAAATATGTATGTATGTAGGTAAATATATCCATCAAATTATATTGTACCAATTGTACTCAAAATCTATATATATATATATATATATATTTATGTACATATGTATATATATATATATATATATATTTATGTACATATGTACGTAATGGGATGCATTTTATAAAAAAATATCAAGTATACCACCTGTAGAAAAACAAATAAAAATATACATATTATGAATTAGAAAATGCACCAATTAATTTATAAATAAAAAATACAAACAAAACAAAATTTAAAAAAATAGATAGACTATATACATATATAACTGAAAAATTACACATTTTGTACATGTACATTATATTATAATAAAATTGATTATAAATTATAATTGTTCTGTAATTTTATTTTATGAGATAATCAATTTATAACCTACCGGAAATATGCTCTTTCGCACATAATTAAACAACTTTGTACATTTCCAGCAAATAAAGATGTTTTATATACATCAATTTTTTCATGATAGCATCCGACATATGTTCCTTTTTCTGGTGAATCATGTTCGATACCATAACAACAATGGAATATATTCAAAATTATAATTAATATTAGGATACTATTATTATTATTATTTTTAAATATTTGTTTCATATGAAAGTAATTAACGTTATTTATGTTATTGTTATTGTTGTTGTTGTTGTTGGTAATATTATTATTTATATATTGTTGTTGTTTATATTGATGAAGCCAAACAAATGGGCGGGACCATAATAATTCTTTTAACATAAACATATTGTATTTAAAAAATAAAAAAATAAAATAAAACCACCACAAAATTTCAAAATAAAACAATTCACAAAAAAATTACACATTCAAATAATAACATTATTAATTGCTAATTTCTTTTTTTGTTTTTTTTTGTTTTTAATAGACAAAACTTTTTTATTGGAATACCAAATGAATATAAAATGTTATTTTATTTTAACGAATTAAAATTTGTTCTCATTAATTAATTATGTTGTTTTATTTTAATTTTAAAACAAAATTAAATAATATGTAACTTAGAAACCGTACAAACTTGAAACTAGTAATAAATGTTGAATAATGAAATTTGAAAAGCAAAAAAAAAAAAAAAGAAAACCAGAAAAAAATGCAAATACAAGCATTAAACAAGGTAGATACACGGTTGATGACGACGATGACACAAGACACAATTCATATGCTGTATTCAGTATTGTATTGTAAATTGTAATCACCTCTATACGCGATTATATGCTTATTGTCTATACACGATACAAAACAAAAATAACAGAAGACATAATATAACCACATAAAGTTAACACTACGCGAGCACAAATGTACAAATTATAATTACACTGCCAGTGAATCACACAACAATGCATCATGTACTTTTTGATTGTCATAAATTGAATTTTTCTACTGTACTTGTGCTTTGTGCTATTGAATATTAACATCAAAGCATGTACAAAATTTTAAATTTTACCATTGTACCCCTTAAAGTTTATAAACTAATTCATAATCTGAAGCTGACCGCCAAGGATTAATTAATTACTTGACTTGACTGTCGTATTTACCATGTATTTACTAATCTCCTACCTATCACCACTTGTTGACATTTAAAATGATACAAATGAAATGTAAATAAAAATTTTTGTTCAATGGAAAAAATCGAATGTTGAATTTGGGTGAGTTCAAAAAAAAAAAAAAAAAAAAGATTCAAATAAAAAAAATATTGTGAGGTAAAATAATTTTTAAAAATTACAAAAATTTTTGATTTTAAAAGAACAAAAAGAAAACAAAAACAAATAAATAATGAATAAATAAAATAAATTTCTATGTTAAATTCTCTATTTGAACAAAATTTATTAATTATGTGTATTTTTGTTTTAATACAATTATTATTAAAATGAATGATTTTTTTTTTTTTTTTGTTTTTCAAATACTAGTACCTATTTTATTCCCTTCTATAGTTGTCCTTTTGTTTAATGTTAGCAAAATACATATATATATTAAAATTGATAGTTTAAATTTTAAATATGAGAAATATAAAACAATTGAAATATCAAAAACTGTTAATTCAAAAAATTAACTTAAATTCACCACTTGATGATTTTGTATTTAATGTTACTAACACTGTATAAAATAAATAAATATGATTTTTAAAATTTTATAAAATGTCAAATGACATTTCTCATTCAATTAAATAACATATTTGATATTTTATATTTAATTCAAATGAAAGTAATATATAAATATAATACACAATAAAAATAAATATATATAGATATAAAAGTGTGTGTATAGGGGATACGACAATATATATTATTATAAATATTATATATATATAGTTAAATATGTAGTGTAGGTACATATACAATTTTTATTAGTTAAGTGAAATTAAACAAAAGTGTACTGTATTTATACATATGTATATATAAATGTCGGCTTGGATTTATTAAATACATATAAATTATTTGCTATTCTTGGTCTTGATATTATACAAATAACAATATACCTTTATAAATAAAAATAAATAATAGAATATAGAATTAAAAATAATAAAAAATAAAAAGAACAAAAATTGTTTTTAATATCTAACAATATAACAAGTGTATTAATAAATAATATAAAATAATAATAATACAATGCTAAAGTCTGTAGTGTTATTCTATTTAATTTTAGAATTAAGTGAAAGCATTGCTGAAAGATGTGAGTACATATACATAATGTTATTTATTATTATTATTATTATTGCTTTTTTTTTACAAAATCAAAATCAACACGAAGAAAATAATAAAATTAGAAAAAATAAATTAATTAATAAAAATCACGATAAAAACAACAACAAAATTTTTTTTTTGTTTAATTCCTTCTAAAATGAATTAGAACATATATGTATGTATATATGTATAAATAGTAAATATGTACATCCATATGTATGTCCATACATATAAATACAGATCTAAATATATATATATATACATATAAGTATAGTATATATATACACATATCCATATGTTACCAATATAATAAATAAATATGTACATATGTATGTATGTCATAAGTATAATATATGATATGATGATTATTTAAATCACATAAAAAATTGAAAGTAATGAAATTTGTTAGTATCGGCCATATATTACAATTTCGTGTATTTAAACAGTATAATACATTTACATTTTATTGATAATGTATTATATAAATGTACAAAATTCAAAAATAAAATTCATTCTCATCAATTTAAATGGAATATATATAGGTATTTACTTTTATTTATAGAATTGCATGTACTTATAAGCAAAAGTAATAAAATAATAAATATATAAATACTATATGAAATTTTGCTTTCTTTTCAAGTATTATCTACAACTGAAATTGAATAAATTGAATCAACTGAAGAATAAACAAAAAAAAAAAAAAACAAAAAATCAAAAAGAAAAAAAGAATGAAAAATCATTTTTATAAAATCTTAAGTACTTTTCTATCTTTATAAAATAAAAAAAAAATAATTTAAAGTTAAAAAGAAGAAAAACAACGACATTTTACATGACCCTTTTGCACTCAAACTTTAAATTGAATGGACAATATTTATTATAACTGATTACAGAAAGAACATAGTACATACAAAGAAGATGTATTAGTATATATATATAATAATATATATATACATACTAGAATACTACTATACCATTATAAAATAAACCGTATTTTGCTTACCACAATACAAGCATACACAGATTTAAATTTAATTCTTATTTATTTCTAAAAAGTTATCAGAATTTTATGTATGCAGTGGTACTTAAAACTTATCTTAATTTAAAAACAATGAAAAAGAAAGTTTGTTATTTTCCATAAATTCTATTAAATTCTATTGTTTTTAATGTTTTGTTTCGTATAGTATAGGTACATACACAATATATATAATATGATAGGTACATGTAATTTTTTTTTAAAGTGCAAAAGGGTAAAAAATTCAAATTAATTGAATTAATTGAATGATCTGTTATTTAAATCAAACTTTATATTTCAGAAAATCAATTTTGAAAATAAATTACATCATTCTTTTTTTTTTTTTTTTTTTTTTTTTTTTTTTTTCAAAATTAAATTTGTAATAATAATTTATCTTTGTATATTAATTGCTTTATCTCTATCATTATTATTATTTTGAAATTTAATTTATTTGTATAAATTTAAATAGATAAAGTTTGCAGCATATATGATGCACAACAATCATGTCCAAGTAATGCTGAATGCTTAGAAGAAACAAATCAAACAAGCTTTTGTAAATGTGAGTCTGATTATAAATTTAATCCAAAATATAAAAGTGATACCGATTATTGTATATATAATCCAATAATATCATCAACGATAACAAATAAAATGAATTATAATAATAATAGCACAACAACAGCAACAACATTAGCAATATTGAATGCAAAAACATCATCAATATCAAATAAAATACAATCAGAAAATAATAGTAATAATAAAAATAATTATAATTATGTTAATGATAGCAATAACAATAATAACACTAGCAATAATAACATTAATAATACTGGTAATAGCAGTTACAATGATACCATAAATAGTAATAATAATGATTTATCAAAGAATATAAATAATGATAAAACAGCATCAGCTATTGCTATGAATCAACCACCAAGCTCACATCATATTATTGGTGGTATATTAATTCCAATATTTTTAGTTCTTGTTATAATTGGTATTGCATATGGTATTAAACGATTGAATGTTGTTAAGAGAATTCGTAATATTATGATATCTCGACGTAATCGACCATTTTATGAGGATGTTATGATGAATAATGATAATGATGATCCTCCACTTATATAATTACAAAATATTTCAAATGGAATTTTTTCAATTTAGAAATGAAATAAATTTAAAATCTATGCATATTTAAGCATTTAAAATAGGAAAAAAAAAACAAGTGATAAACTGGAAAAGAAACATCACATTTACACTTTTTCATTTATATATATATATATATATATATTTTTTTTTTTTTTTGGAAAATAAATAAAATAAAAAAAGACTTGATGAAATAAAAGAATGCATGTAAAACAAAAACAAAAAAAAAAACGAATGACGAATATAGAATTAATGATATGAATAAATGAAAAAAAATTTTTTTTTTTTTGTTTTACAACTAAATTTTATATTTACAATTTATTGATGTATTAAATTCATGCAATATACATAATATTATTCCACAACTATTAATTGTTACTAAATTGTATTTACAATTTTACATCAATGAATTTTATAAAAAATTAAGAAAACAAAATGATAAAAATATATATTAAAAATATTTTATGTATATATAAACAATACACTATACCTATATACAGAAAAAATGAAAATTGATTAAAAATAATAATAAATATATGAAATAATTAAATAAATAAATTTTTAGTAATTAATAATGATGATAATGAATTGCCATAAGTTCTTTTTAATTTTTACTTTTTTATTTTATTTTATTTTTAGTGAAAAAAAATATGTCTGTGTATATGTGTACATCTAAAATAGATAAAAAAAAAAATCAACTTTTTTTTTTTTTTTAAAGATTTATAAAATTTATAAGGAAACATAAAATATCTTTAATATATATTTTTAAAAATAATAATAATAAATAAATACAAATAAAAAAAAAATGAAATAAAGGACAATTAAATTTTGAAAATCTACATAATAACTGTATTTTTAATAAAACTGATAAAATAAAAATATTTATATATCAACAAACATACATATATATGAGATACATAAATATGCATGAATGTAATGTATAATGTACATTATGTATAATTATACAATATTGTATGTTACATCATTGAGCAATACAACATTGCATACATAAACAAATAATCAAAAATTTATTAATTCACTTAGAAATTTTCTACATATCCAATTTAAAATCAAAATCAAATGTAAAAAAAAAAAAAAAAAGATATTTTTATTTTTTAAATAAAATCAAAATTGAAAAGAAATTAGAAAAGAAGCACAATGAAAATAATAATATATATACATACTATATATAATATTAAATAAAAATATAATCAAATAATATTACAGTAATGAGTAATGATAATACAAAGGGGTTTCTATACTATATACATATACATACATATATTATATAGGTAAATATAGGATTTTGATTAAAATTATTATTACAATTTTATGGAGTTTTTTAAATAACATATAAATTTACAAATAATATGTATACCCACTATATATATATACGTATGCATATACATGTCTTTGAATTTTTTTTAATTACTTTTGCAAGGTTCTTATTTTTCTTCTTTTTTTTTTTTTTTCTTCAAATTATTCGTACTATAATATTTTAAAATACTTTTCATTAAATTTTAAAAAATCAAAATTTTTTAATACAAATATATATAAAGGAAAATTTAAATTTTGGTTGCAAATAAAAATTTTTACTACAAACAAAAAAAAAAAAAATTATTTTTGGTATCATATCCATTATATAATTATATTTTTAAAAAAAATGAAGCTGAAAAAAAAAAAAAAATACATATCTAATAAAATTCAAAGCAAAGTCAAAAAATATAAAACACACCGTTGTTAATTTTTTTTTTTTTTTTTAACCGTCTTGTAAATTTCTTGTAATGACATATTTTATTTAATTACATATATTTTTTTAATACTCTTCTAACTTTAAAAACATAAAAATAATTTATACATACATACATATAATGTGATCTAAAAATTATTCAAACATACATATACTTTATTTTATTTTTTAAATTTATGTAGATGAGATTTAAAATAAACGAAATGAAAATCAGGACATACATTTGTTTTTTTTTTTTTGTTTTTTTTAAATATGTAACATGTGTATTTATAACATAATGAACTTTGTTAGTAATTTATTGTTAAAACAGATTAACATAATTATTTGCCAAAATTTGTATATATATATATACACGCAGGTATTAATACAATTTATATGAATATAATATGTTTGTAAATTTTAATTCTAATATATATATTTTCGATGGTTCTGAATTTATTGGTCATCAATGATTATATAGTAAGTTATTTGTATATGTAAATGCGATTTTTCAATTCTGTGAAATATAATTAGACTGATAAAATTAATTTTTATTTTTTCCTTCTTAAAGTGTGATAGATTTAAGTTCATTTTGGACAATAAATAAGACGAAGAAGAAAATAAATAAAATAAGAAAAGAAAAAAAAAAAAAAAACTTATCGAAAAAAAATGGAAAAAAGGCAAGAATATTTTTATTTAAAAAAAAAAAAAACCCATAAAAAGGGATAAAATTTATCCATGCAAAATACTCTTGATTTATGTATATACATATATACAACCAAATTGATTACATTGTGCATTAGTACATTATTCTAATTAGAAGTAAATAACGAATTTACAAAAATTTTAAAAATGTAAAAAAAAAAAAGTAATTATTTAAATTTAAATGTCATTTATGAAGATATTACGAAAATTCATCACAAGAATATTTTCTTTTTTTTAAACATTTATATATAAAATTGAATAACGAAAAGAGAGTGTTTACATTAGAAAAGCAATGTGTGTATAGTATATATAAATAATTAATTGTACAAATTAATTGATGATTATACATACATTATATTGTTTATTATATAACTCTTTAATAATGAAATTATAAAAATATTCGTGATAAATAAATAATTATTACAAATTTCTTAATGTTTTTTTGTTAAATAAAAATTTTATCTGAAAATTTTTATATTTATTTTTATATATTTTAATTAGAAATTATTATAATTCAATAATGAATAAATTACTTTCCTTTTCTTTTTTTTATAATAAATATGTGAAAAAAAAAATATATTCGAAACAAAAAAAAAAAAAATAACAATAATTTTGTATACAATTTTTTAATATAAAATTATAAGTAATAAACACAAATATGTTGTATTTCCAATAAAATAAAATAAAAGCACAAATAATTATAATCATAGCCATTACTTGTATATAAATCTAAGTAATTTTTTTTTTTTTTTGGCTTTTTTGTACATTGTTTTTTTCTCTTTAATTTTCTTTAAATAGAAAATAAAAAAAAAATTTCAAATTTACAATATTACTACCATATACATATCATAAAATTTTACAATCAATTTTATATTTTCTATACACATATTTTTCTTATATTTTTATTTTAGCATTTTTCTATTAAAGATAATATCAGATTACTTTTACACAACTATTTTTTTTTTTTTTTTTTTTTTTTTTTTTTGTTAAATAATTTAATTTCAATACATATTATGTATATATATATAAAGTATATATACATATATATTTTTTACATGTGCAATAATAATATACACATAAATATTTTAAAATACTTTTGTTCTGTATTTTTTAATCATTAAAATGTTTATAATACAAATAATCAATAAAATTACATTTAAAAGCAATAAGTAAATAAAAAATGATATATAGTATATAAACCAAAATGAAAAAAAAATATATGTATATATTTTTTTTTCTTGCCAAAGAATATGTATATTCCTATTTTTTTGAAATTCGTTTTTACATAATAAGGATACATATTAACGTATAAAATAAGTATATATATATATATAAAAAAATTAAAAAATATCAAAACAATAACATTAAAAGAATTTTTGTTGAAAAAAAAAAACAAAAAACAGAAAAGAAAACAAATCACTATAACACTCAAAATAATTATAAATAAATAAAATTGTCTATTAATTGTTTTTTTTTTTCTTTTTTTTTTTTTTGTTCTATATTTAATAGATATTTTTATACATAAGTTTTGTATATCTTCATAATTACTAATACATATGGAATTTATTTAAATGTAATATCATTTAAAATAGAAAATTTGGTATAATTAATTTTTTTTTTTTAACAATAATTTTATAATACAAATTTCATAAATAATTTTTAAAATAAATAATTAATCAAAAATAAAATTATTAAAAAATTTCAAAAATATAATGAAAAAACGAAATTTTATGTTAATGCGAAGATATCAAAAAAAAAAAAAAAAAAAAAAAACAGAAAAAGTAAAGCGAAAATATTACATAAATAACTTGTAACCATTAAGAAATACACATACAATATTTTTAATGATATTTAAAAGCTAGAAATAATATTTGCAAATAAATCATAAATTTATAAATTAATATCTAAAACACATCTATTATTACAATAATCATCTATATGTTAAGAGAAAGTAACGTTTTTCAATTTAAGAAAATAAAAAAATAAAATAAATAATATAAAAAAGTAATAAAAGTGAATTAAAAAGTTTTTTTTTTTTTTTTAAATTTTTGATTATTTTCGTTGCATTTTCAGTTGGTGTAGAATTTTATTGATTATACAAAAAAAAATATATCGTTTAAAAATAAAATTAGCCATTTATATCAATAAATAATTGAATTGAAAATAGATGTGAAATTGTTAATTCTAATTTTTTTATATAAGGAAAAGGAAAAAGAAATATAATAAAAATAATTTTAATTGTTTGTCCTTATTTTTACATTTAAATTTTATTTTAATTTTCGTATTGTGTCAATGAAACCATTTCAAATAAAAATTCTGTGATATAAAATACAAAAAAAATAAAAATCTTTTTTTTATTTAAAACACATATTATGTATGTACGTATACCTATATAATGTTTATTTATTTATTTATTTTTTTTTTGTCCATGATGAAGAATCAGAATCATTATAGATAACACTATCGATGCACAGGAATTTGCAAGAGCAGCTCTGTTCCCCTACTTGAAGATTTCTTTAGTAAACTGAAGCATTACCCCGGTTTCTGTACAAATCTTACTTAAGATCTTTCAACTTTCCCCTTTAATAAAGTTTCAAGTTTTAAAAGTACGAGAATAGAGATAATATTTCAAAATTTACTAAAAGGTAAAAGCACAAGTCATTAATATCATAAACAAGATGGCGTTAACAGAAAATATTCCGTTATAAAAACATAGAATTTATTTGTATTAAAAAAAACATCGACATTAACTGTTTTTAAGCGAGTATTTTCGAGTGTAATTTTTGACAAATGTTAAGTTGCTGCAAGTAAATGGCTGTTGCTCTATCAATTCACAAATACTTGACAGTTGACAATACTGAATCGAAAACAACTATAGTCTGTCTACTAATTCGGTACAGCTAAGGCCTTATGGAAATATACATACATATCTTTTTTCTTCTTTCATAATTGCTAATAAAGTCCTCTCATGAGCAGTGTTACCACAATCTTCGAAGTTATCATATAATACAATAATTCGAGATGAATTTTTTTTTTAATATCAATATACAACGACGTAAAGTGGTACTACTTTATGTCATTTCCATAAAGCCCTAACTACATTGAATTAGTAGACAGAGAGAGTATAGTATACTGTTTTTGCTTGCGGTTCTAGCAAAATTTTACTTTTTAACTTTATTTAGACTTTGTGTGACATAAAAACTACTCTTACTCGTTCTTTAAATTTTTTCATTTTTCCATTAGTAATATTTAGGAAATTTGAAGGAAACAGTAAGAAAATTTTGAATTTCGCGCGTAACCTTCAAATACTATTTTTTCAAGTATGTATTAAAATTTTTAAATCGTTACGTACCAACATAGACTAAAACCATTCCTTACATTTGCGTACCATTCATTTTACTTACAAAGCTGACATCTATTTTTTGGTATTATAAATATCATTGATTATACATATTTGACATTTTTATTTGACATTATTTAATTTTCAATAAAACAAAGAGTGTGTATGTATGTATGTAAAAAATATTTACGCAATTACAAATTAATAGACTAAATAAAACGCATTTACATGTTAATTTTAAACATGTTGCATGCATTTAATTTTACATATGCGTGCATATTTCAACTTAACATCCCCAGAGCTCTTAAATCATCAAACATTGATGTAAACACTTCCACATAAAGGTCCGTCTGTATGCTTATGTATACCTTCATATGCATATCCTAAAATTCTAAATCTATAATTATGTATTGTAAGGATTTTTGAAAATGTGTTTCAAAGCTATATTATATTACATATATCCAATGAAAAAACTATGATTAACATATCTAGATAACATACCTTAAAAAGGAGTCTCATTTATTAATCTTTATTTTTATGTCTATTAATAAATAAATAGATACCTACATACATATGTATGTACAATTTGTAATCACACGTTAATCGTATATAGATATATACATATGCATGTATGTATAGTTATGTACGAAATTTTACATATAGGTGGGTAGGTTATTATATTGCATTGCATGTGCATAATGTCCCTATACGTATACATATTAGCCATAGGCCATAGGTACTATATATGTATGTACATATGTATATGATGTGTAAGCATATTTGAAAAACAGAATAATATTTAAAAATTTTAAAATCATAGGTATGCGAGTGATTAATAGTCATCAAAAGTCATCATAAAAAATGTTTACAGTCAATTTTTGATTGTTATTAACACATACGTACATATGCACGAAGTTTTCAATTAAACATACATAGGTATACCTACACATATAAATTTGTAACAATATATCTATATTAAGTATTCTGACGTAAATATATACATACATATAATATCAGATACATAAAGTATGCATCCGTACATATACTTTATATGATGTATGTAAGTATATATTTATAATATGCAAGGAATGATACAATGCTGTATTTACTTGTTTAGCTGCATTACATTTTATATTGCTTATTAAAATGCTTTTAAGGCTAACTGTAATACGGTTAACACCCATTCCAATATTATTGGGCGTTATTTCCGGTTAATCTGTACATTAGTATGTGCAATCAATAAACACTATATGATGCTCAATAACTTATCATGCTTCTGATAGTCATTAAAACTAAATAAAAATACTAAAGTTATAACAACAACATTATACGCACTCATATTTCAAAAACACAAATAATTAAGGTTCTATCTGTCTGTGGTTCTATTTTAGTAGAAGTTTCATTTTTCAACTCAATAAACCTTCGTAAACTCAATTATATATGTAATTAGATATACATACATATGTACATATGTACGTAAATATATTATATGCAGTGTATGGTATACGATGTATGCATATAAGCACATTTTTAAAATTCGTGTCTCGTATAATATTATCTGATGTATTCTGTACGTATATACATACGTACATACATATGTATGTACGTATAAATATATATAAATATGTACATACACATATGTATATTTTATATGTTCTTTTATTATACATTAAATTGAAGTGAAAAAAAAATGTACATACGTATAATGCAAAGGTCGCTGCCGCTGTTTATTTTATCGCACATATATACATGACTGCAATAAAAATATATCATTGTTGTACATATACATTATATTTACATTTATTTATAAATATAATGCAATGCAAGAAGCATGCTGTGCCGTACCGCATGTTTTGAATCGCTTGTTGTTGTTTTATTTTATGCTCTTTTTAGTAGACGGTCGAATCGAATAATAGTATAAATAAATAAATACTTGTGTATGTGTATGACGTACATATAACAAATATGTATTTGTATAATTATACAATATCTAAAATAATTTAACGTTTTAATGTGCATTATTCATGGTGGTTCTAAAACTTGTTCTCCCTTTGCATCTCCGTTTCATCTTTATTCGTTTTCAAAATAAACTGAAGGTCGGTCGCCCATCTCCTTATGAATTGTAAACATATAGAATATATAGATAAGTATAGATAGCTATATACATATGTATGTATATACTTTTTTTTCGTAGATCTACATATACATGCATTTGTACCTATATGGATATGCATATGTATCCATATATATTCCCTTTATAATAAAATGCACAATACGTGTAGAATGTAGATAATGTGTACATATTTACGTACATACTTAACGTGTTATTATTTATTCTACTCTTGCGTGTGCTTTTATAGGGTTTTCATGTAGGTAGATATACATATTAATGTAAGTAATATGACATACAGTGTGTATAACATTTTTATAAATATACATACTTACATATGTATACATATAGCGTATATATATATATACTCATTAACTCGCATTGCACATAGTGCTGAATACTCTGATATACATACGTATATGTATGTACGTACATATACAGTATATACAATATCTGATCTAAAATACACGCTCTTATGCAAGATATATGCATACATTTCTTTTATACTGTTTTTGTTTTGCTGTCTTCACTAAATTTTTTCTTCATTTTTTTTTTTTTTTTGTTTTGTTGTTTTATTATTTTTATTTTGCATTTACACTATAGACATGAAAAACCAAAGGGAATGAATTTCCGCCCTAATGAAAGTCGTAAATTAATTGAAGGAGTGTTTGCTTGTTGTATGCGTTGTGTACTTTAGGGCACTTGTATTCATGCTTTAACTTCCGTTTTTTTTTTAATCTTTATATCATTTCTTAGCACCAAGCGATGTACAGATATTAACATACATTTATACAGGATAAGTGTACACGTACCACATGTAGTGCCTGATGTGCATATACATACATATGTATGTATGTAGTATATGCATGGAATGTTAATATATTAACAAAACGAATATATGTATGTATATACATATACCTTCATTACATTAGATAGTGTCCAAATACACAATTAAATTTTTATATAGGTACACATGAATAAGTGTACATACATATATGTATGTATGTACCTTATACGCTTATACCTATATACTTTTATAAAGTTAACATTAATCCAAAATGCATTATCAAATATTAAGGAGAAATTATAATAACAGCGTATAATACTTTTAAAGGGTATAAAAAAGAAAAAAAATGCAATTTCAACAGAATATAACAAAGAATATAGGTATAGGTATATTATTGTAGATATATGTTTATGCATGCATGCATATAGGAATGCGTATTCAAAATAAATAAAAAGTTTACACATAATATCCGTATGTGAATACGCAGGTACCTATATGATATTATATGATATGCACATAAAATTATAATATGTACACATGCATATTACAAAAACTGAATTTCTAATTCTAAATCCTTACCTAAAATTGCTTAAAATTTGAATTTAGGTTTAATAAATCACTAACGTATAAGCAAAGAATATGTATTAGAGAGATGTACATTTAAAGGCTTTAATTTTACCCCAAAAATTTTGATCGAAACAGGTGCTGTGCGGGCAGAGTAGATAGGGGTAAAATGTATTTCTCTTCATTGAGAATCACTAAATTTCAATTTTTCATTCTTTGAATGTATGTGTGAATTCTATTTACACATAAGGAAAATACCTAAAAGTACAGTGGAGTCTCAGAAAATGTGCTACCTTTTCCAATATTTATCATTACATCATTCTTTTTAATTGTGAAAAAATTTCAAATTTCATAGAAATATTTTCATACCATTAAGGCTTTTTTGTTAATCGCCGACTGTACTATTGTATTGCATTGATTTTGTAATTCACATGGGGTGGAGTTTAATTTCTTTGTGATATCATGAACTTCAAATGTTTTTACGCATTTGACCGATTTTAAACATTTTAATTTTACATGTACTTACATTTAAAATACACGCGTTTGTATCGCAGTATATCAATTACCACATGTTCGTACATGTATCCATTTATCTCAATATGAAATGCATGCTTTCTAATAGAAAAAAAAGGTTCTTTACTTTTCGTATATGTACATATGTATACACATCATATACAAACATTCATATGATCATAAAAAGTGTGAAAAAAAAACAATGTATGAAGATCATTTTTTTTATTGTACCGAAGTATTAAGAATAAATATACATACATATATACAAACAAACATGTACTATTTGTATGAAGTACATATAAATACGTATTACAGCTAAATGATATACTGCGATACAAACATGTGTATTTTAAATGGAAGTATATGTAAAATTAAAATGTTTAAAATCGGTCAAATGCGCAAAAACATTTGAAGTTCATGATATCACAAAGAAATCAACTCCACCCCATGTGTATTACAAAATAAACGATCATCATAATAATAGTACATATTTGTTTGTATATAGATTTAATTATCCTTAATACTTCGGCACAATAAAAAAAAATGATCTTCATACATTGTTTTTTTTTCACACTTTTTATGACCATATGAATGTTTGTGTATGATGTGTATCCATACATATATGAAAAGTAAAGCACCTTTTTTTTTCTATTAGAAAGCATGCATTTCATATTGAGATAAATGAATACATGTACGAACATGTGCTAATTGATATACTGCGATACAAACACGTACATTTTAAATGGAAGTACATGTAAAATTAAAATGTTTAAAATCGGTCAAATGCGAAAAAATCTGGTAGTCTTTAAGAAAAAAGAAAAAATCCTAAACAAGTAATTAGTTTTGGGTGGTGGTAATATTTTTACATATACATTCATGAAAATTGGTATTTATTTCGTACATGTACACGATTTTTTTTGATTTTTTTTGTTTTTTAATCTACATGAGAGTAATTCTCTTTACGAAAAATATTTTTAGATGGGAGGTTGTGTTTCTTGATCAGAGGTTTTAAAAATAGGGTAAATTCTGCCGTATAAACTGGAATTCTTGGTTCTAATACATTTTCTTTGGTATAAGTATGATATGTTAATTAAAATATTTAAATATCGTAAAGACAATATAGGTAATTTTAGTATTTCGATTTTTTTATAAAACAGCGTAAGTGTATAACGGTAAGACGCTATATAAGATGTATATTTTGGTCTATGTAAAATTATTACAATAATTACAATACACAATCGTATAAGGTATATACATAGGTACATTACTTTTTATTTGTGGTTTCAATATCCTATTTCGAACAGTAGATATATAGGTACATATGCCCGTACATTGTATACGGTATAAACAATTTATAAATATACTCGTATCTATATGTACATACGCATATATAGTACATTTTCTCTCCATAAGCATTGACTTCCATATAATCAAAATATCATAATTATCTATGCGTACTAAAAACAACCCCAATTTTTTATGTTCTATCTACAAATCTATACTCACTCAATTGTAACAGAGATTCTCAACATGGTCTAGAATCCGCAGATAGATTCTTTTGGAGTCTATAATTTTTTGAAAAGGGTCAACAGAATATGATGATCTTATTTGGTATCGATAAGAAAGCGTTTTGTGATGTTTTGCCATTTTAAACTTTTAGGTATATAGGTATATATATACCTCCTACATTACATTTAATCTAAATTCATTAATTTGGAAAAATGTTCAAATTTAAAGTATTAATTGTTTTTGGTTCGAAAAATTCAGATAGGTACATTATATCAAAGAATATGTATTACAATTATATATTATATACAACCAAAACTACAGATATTACAAACAGAGTCAAAATTTCAAAATATTTGAAATCAATTTACAAATTTTCTGCATTACTTTTCATGAAGCTTAGACTAATTTTAATACAATTTCTAGTAATTGATAAAACAATAGTTTCCCTATAGTTTTGATCCAAAGAAAAATTAGAAGTAGGTACCTAGATTTTTTTTTTTTGTAATACCTATACTATATGTACCTATATCTATAAATTTTAACTGTTACATTCATTAAAAGGGAAAACATTGTATTTAATCACTTATAAAATCTCTACATTACATTCAATTTTCTGAGTTTTGAACAATACCCATTTATAACGTTGTTATAATAAATTTTCCTAACGATCAACAGCAATTCTTAATTCGTGGCAGTATTTGTGCATCATAATATATGTACTAAGTAATATTGAAAATATAAAAAGATACTGAAAAATAAAAAAAATTTTTTTTAAAGTTTGAAGTATAAAAAAGGTTAAGAATCTGTGGCCTATAGTACATTATGTATATACACATGAATGTATTTCCATACATAATGTACCTATGTATGTAAGTAATTATACCATGCAGTACATTATTTATGCCAATGCATGGATACTTTGCAATTATATACGATGATATACACTTGCTGCCTCATTATCAGTACTGAATACTGATTGAATTTTAATTAGATGCCATGTGCGTGCCTATTGTACCATACCTATTTGTTTTAAAAGATGACGCGAAAAAAAAATGCTGAAAGAAAATACAGATTTCTATAAAGGTACCCATACCTATATACATTATTTTACTTAGCTCAATAAAAGCAATAAAACGTACCTATACATACATGTAGGTATTACATATTATAACATATTGTTACACACTTTATTGTTAATTGATATTACAATGAGTTGGATCATTACGAGTAAAAAAAGACAAGGGTCTAAGGATAAACCTAAACAATTGCTTTTGAACGTTTTCTTTGACTTATATTTTCGGATTTCAAATATGCATGTGTATCTATGTAGGTGCATATAATTAATTGTATATATGTAAGTAGGTAGATGTTATATGTACAAAGTGTCCAAAGAGATACAAACAATATTTTTCTTATAATGTTCAGTCTGTTCCTAGCAAAATATCGTTCTGAATCCCCTATCCCCGTTAAAGCAAAATAAATTCTGAATTCGATCTTCAAATTCAAAACATGCATCTATTTACCATACATACATCCATACGGTTATGTCGGAATATATATGTATATGTACCTATGTGCTCACGAAAATAATTTGAACAACGATTATAGGTATACTTGTTGGCTGATGGTTTAAAATGTTACAACAATACGACGCAACACAACAGTCACATCAATTTTATATATCACTATTTCAGTTTTTCATATGAATTTTTTTTTTTTTTAAATCAAACAACATTATCATCAAAACGTAATTTCATTTCATTACACAGACACACAATTATTGTCTTCTATAAAATAAAAAAAAAAGCTTTGAATTATAGTTCTGTGGTAAAAGTTTTCACATATCATCTTTTTTCATCATCACATCAAAAAATAACCAAAAGCTTTGATTCATTTTATAAATTTAAACTTAAAAAGAAAAGCTTTATAAAACATTAAAAATTAAAATTATGCATGTATATATGTATGTAGGTATAAATAATAGTATATGATCAATTTAATATAAAAACAAAAAATATTTTTGTGGTATATAATTCAAAGTCATACAAATGCAATTCAAATATTTTAGTTAATATATATTGTATCGTAGTTTAATAGCCAATGAAATTAAATGTTCGAAACGAAAAATAAAACATCTAAACCATGATTGGTTATAATAATTATACATTATGTATGCGTACATCCATATATACATATGAATGGATATTTTTAATCATTGGAAATTGGAATACTCTCTTTTGCATTTTAGTTTACACACATGACATCCAATCTATACATATAAAATTCATTAAATTCATTTAATGAATTGACAATGAATTTTTCTAGTCTCTCTCTCTCTCGCTCTCTCTGTCTCTCGGCATTTACAAATAATTCATTATTTTGAAATGAAATGAATGAATTAAATTGCATTTACATAATATTTTAAATAATATTTTTTTAAAAATAAATTATATTATTCACATATGATAAAATAATTTATTAATTTTTTACATTAATTAAAAGTGTTTAATTGATTTCCATTAAAAAAAAATTCCAATTTATTTTAATTTACTATAAAAATTTTGTAATTGAATTTTATCATGTATACTATTGAGTACAATTCAAATGTAAATTTGATTTTTATTTCAAATTTCATTATTTTAACATCGTTATTTCTTTACATAAAAAAGAATAATACAAAAAAATGTGAGTAAAATTTTTAAATTTTTATTGTAATAAATATGAAATTTTTTTTTTTTTAAATTTTTAATTATTTAATTAGAAAGTCAGGTTGAATAACAATCATATAGATTGTAATAATTTTTAATTGAATGAATCTATTGTGGATGAATTTTATTTCTTTAAATTTATTCATTTTATTTCATTTCCGATTTGTTCCGATTTATTTATTTATTTTTTTTTTTCTTTTAAACACGATATTACACGAATTTTACCGAATTTCTCCACTTTTATGAAGAAAAAGCAGAATTGAAAAATTTTTATTTATATAAAAAATATATGAAAAAAATGAAAATAAAGAGAATTTTATTTTATTGAATTGAATTTGAATGAATAATTTTTCCCTTGAAAAATTGAATTTCGAAATTGGAAAATTATACATAAAAAAAAAATGTAAAATGATGCGATATTTTATATACGTACGTATTTACATTTTCTAACAATTTATTCGAATTTATTTTATATTTGCTTTCTGTGTTCATTGAAAGCATTAGAATTATGAAAAAAAACATTGGACATATAATATATTACTGCGTTTTTCCACTAAAATAAAATTAAATGAAATTCGATGAAAATAAGAGAAATGAAACTTTTTTAAAAATAGAATTTTCTAATTAGATAATTTGTAATTCATTATGATTAATTATTTAATTATTTTATTTGAAAAAAAATAAATATTCAGATTTTTATTTATTTAAAAAAAAAAAAAAAAAAAAAAAAAAATTTAAATATTCTATACATAGCATAGACCTTACATTAAACTAATAAGAATTTTATTAAAAATAAATGAAATTTTGATTTTTAAAATTGTTTAAATACTCGCACATACCTGTAATTCATATAACGTTTACATATTGTACGTGTAGGTACCTTTTATTGTATACAATCAAATATTGTTTATTTTGTTTTAAAATTATTAATAGATTATTAAAGGATTTAGGTATTGTTTCTATTTTTTGAATTAATAACATACATACATATATGTATATGTTAGGTACCTACCTATATATATTATGTGGGCTAGTGAGGTGCTACGTTTTATGTGTTCATTTTATTTATTATTTGAAATTTTGAATTTTGGTTGTATGTGTTGCAAATTTTGCAACTTTATTTTTGTATAAAATCGACTTACATAGGTATCATGATTTATGAATCTATGGTATGGCAGGGTTTTAAATGTGTTTATCCGTTGCTCGTAAATTTTCAATTTTTAATCAACTCAAAGTACCTACCTAATTATTAAAAAATTAGGCCCAATTAATTTACATAAGATGCCTGTAATTAAATATGTGAAATTTTACGTTTCCTTCCTAATATCTGTTCGTTACAAAATTTAAGAAAGTTATTTAAATTTTAAATAATCAACTTTTAAGAGCGTGAAAACAAAAAATAAACAAAAATAGGAGTACCTACCTAAACCGTTGTGTGAACCTAAATAGTAGTTGTCATGTAAATAACGTTTACTAATTATAAATATCAGATAATTAGACATTTGGACCATTTATACATTTTATAGATAGGTAGGTAGATTTAAATAAATAAATAGGTACTTACCTACGTACCTGCCTATAGGTAGATTATAATTGAAATTTGTTCCTATTTTCAACAAATTTTTATCGTTAATCAATTAATATAACAGTTTTATTTGGTTTTACATAAATTTTACTCAATTTTAAGGGAATTCGCTTCAATATGCATAGAATTAACATCAAAATTATTGTTAAATTGATTTATTAACTTTAATGGTAAAATAATTCATTATATACGTAGGTACCTATATGTACCTGTACCTCTACGACAACTTTATCTAATTTAAAGGGTTAATGATTATTTTTAAAAACTTATCTTAAAGTACTTCAAATGTTTAAAGGCGTTTACTTTGATCACAGTTATGGTATTTACATATATGTATACCATGTTTGTGTACTTTGGCATATTTTTAAAAACAGGAAAAATATTTATAGGTATCTTATATATAACCTATAGGTATAGAGGTACCTGAATCTAATTAACAAAATATCGAAATGTTCGTTCTATAATGACAAAATCTAAAACAATCTAAAATATGCGCATACAAATTTAATACATATAGGATATAGGTGTGTTATATATGCATATGTATGTAGGTAGTTTCCTAAATATTTCATTATAGATTACCTATCTTAAATTGCTTTGAAATTTATTCAAAATGAATGGGTATATACATAGGTACCTATACCTATAGTTATTTTTAATTTGTAAATGTTATGCTTATGTATACCTACACATATGTATGTATGTTTTTATTGCAGAAAAATAACCATCTTTTATAGATATTATATATAGCAATGAGAAATGATATAATATTCTAGTAAATAATATGTATAGGTATAGTAAATATATATCAACATATGTGAGTATTAGTTGGTATTAGGTGAAATGTTTTAAGATTTGTGCATAACACTTGAAATACAAACAGGTGCGCAAACAGGTACAACAGGACAATTTACACAATACCTATTTTGTAAAAGACACAAATAAGAGGTCAATCTTATACCTATTACCTAATATGTATTAGATAAGTAAAGTACAATTTTTTTTCGTAGATACACGTACATGAAACCTTTAAATATATCAATGCCTTTCCATTTAAAATGTTTTTTTTTTTTATTATTTTTATTTTTAGTGTAAACATTTTACTAAAAGTTTTATTAAGTTTTGTAGTAAAATATTCAATCCAATTTCCCATTAAAAAATATTGTTCATTCACTAACTGTAGATACTTTTTATATCATATTCTTCAGTCGTATTACTTTATTTTTTTTTTAATAATTGTTTTTTAAACATATCAATGATGGGCATTGTAGTGTGGCAAATATACATTTGGATTTATGTGTATACAAAAATAGGCATAAAATTAGTCGAAAGCTCTAATATACGAAACTTTCAAAATTAAATTGCCATACTATCTACCTACCTATATAGTGATTATATTAAATATAGTCAAAAAATAGAAAAAAGAAGACTATACGAATAAAGTGAAACTTAAGTATCGTATACATGTACATATCACGGCCACAATAGAGTGTATAAACAAATATGTATATTTTGTACAGACATAAATATATTTATAAATACATATAATACATCTATGTATAATAAAATATCATATAGATATTTGTATTTATATGTACATATTTGTATACGAAACATTTACATTAATAAGTGTTTGTATTTTGTACACGTATACATCTGGTTTTTTTTATTTAAAAACCTACATAATATCTGTATACTAAGCATAAAATTTAAAATCCATTGAATACAAAACGTAAGCGTTTATTTTATCTTTGTTATAAATGAATATAGTAGGTAGGTACATATAGAAAAAATAGATTTAATGAATTGACTTCAATCAAACAAATATACAGAAAAAATTATTTAATTTATGCAGGCATTCTATACAGTGGCATGTAATTTAGATTGTAAAATTTGTAACTTGTAATGTAAATGTAATATAAAAGTTGATAAAAAGTAAAAGAAAATCATTCAATAAAGGGAGATGTGAAGGTAAACTTACAATTCAATTGGTTGTATTTTTTTTTTTCTTTTTATTCGGAAAAATTTCGGAAAATTTCGTTGAAATTCGATAACAAAGTAGAAAATTGACAACGTTGGATTAAAATATAATAAAAGCTATGAGAGTTTATACATCAGCTATAAAAATACAGAATTTTTTAATTTTTCATACATAAAGTTTTTATTTTATATAATATATAGGTACATATACATATATGTACTGATTTTTGTTTTTTTGTGAATGTGAGCAAATCTTTAAATAAAGAAAATGTATGTACAAAAGAGAAAATTTTGTAGATACATATGTATATGTACATACATGGGTACATATTTAGATGTGTATAGTATGTTGGTATATATAATTGTACGTACTATATGTACATAATGTAGGTATGTATATTATCATAAGCATGGGATATATACGTATATATAATTATAATATGTTCACATACATACACACATGCATGCCCAGATACATATTTTTATAAGTTTAATATTATGACACTGTTTGTATTTTGATTACAATATTTTTAATTGCTTTATTATAAAGTCTTATCTTGTTAATTAAATTTTATATGTTTACTTGAATTGTATTTTCAAGTTTATATATATGACTTTTTTCCAAGTTTTTATTATTTTGCATTTTTTCTCTTACAAAATAAATATTTGCCCTGAACTTTATTTTGATGAATTTTACAAATATGTGCATATATAATTAGGTATATTTGATTGTGAAAATTATATTTTAAAGCGATCTCTACCTACATACATACACCCAAGTAAACATTTTTTTTTTTTTTATATCATTTTATCAAACGCTATCACGTCATATCAAACACCTAATTTACCTAATCACATTGTCAATTTAACGTTTATTTTTCAATACATGAATATCTATAAATAAAGAAAACATATACCTACCTATAATTATTAATTGTTGTTTAATTTTAAACACGCATTAAATTCTTGAAATATTTATATTTAAAACGTTTTAAAAACATTTATATATACATACATACATTGTACATATATCTACGTGTATGTACTACATAATATATATACTTCATTCAAATTTAATTAATATGTATAAGAGGAAGAGTGATATAGAATGTTCAAAGAAACGGAGTTCTAGAAAAAAAATATTATAATTAAAATAATATACGTAGATAGTATACATAATGTGATAAGAATCAATCAATGACGTAGATTCATATTTACACGTATATACAAAATACATACTTAGATGTAAATATATATATATTTAATACCTACTTCTAAATATCCACAATCCGCATACCTACATATATCAAAAACCAGATACCCGATTATCTACAAATGTTAAAATAACAAGAGATTTTAGAAAAGGGGAGTTGGGCGGAATACAAGAAAATCGAGAATCAAATAACCTTTTCAAGACAAAAAACAAAAAAAAAAACAAACACATAAAAGAAAAAATAAATTAATAGAAATATTCACACTCGAAAAACTCGGCATATATAATTCAATATCTTTTATGTGTTTGTATGTACATATACAGCTATAATTGTATTGAAAATTCGTATACATACGCATGTACATATGTATATATATATTTATATTTTATTTAACAAATACTTTTATCAGTTATAATTATAAAAAAATGGGGAAAATTTTTTATAATATATTTTTGCGTTGTATATGTTTATTTTCTTACATACACATGTGTTTGTTTCGCTCCAATTCTTTTTCAGAGAGCTTGGAGCGCCGTTTCCATATACACACATACATATATATCATAAGTGTGGGTAAATCGCAAACCATATCAAAAACACATACACATATATCAGACAAAGTATAAAATCCAATCGTCAATGTATTTGTTCACCACCATCATATGTATATGTTAAAACGAAAATGCCATCATGGCGTTGAAAAATTTTTTCGAAATTTTCATAATTTTTTATTTTTCAATTATTTATATGAATTTATGTATGTTTATATTATCAGTAAAATTTATTCAAAATAGATTTAATAAAAATTTTACAAAATTTTATATGTTGACTATACATTAGGCCGATATTTAATTTAAAAAAAAAAAAAAAATTGATAAAATTAAAATTTGACAATAAATTGCATGAATATTTTTTTTTTTTTAATTTTACAAAAGAAAATCCATAATTAATCAAAATTAGTGTTATAAGAAAAATGAATAATTTTTATAAAAAATCTAAAAAATTTATTCAAAGTACTATACCTACATGTTATTCTGTTTTAAATGAAATCAAAATTTTTTAACAGGCATTTCTCTATCAAAATGCTTATTAAAATTAGTTATGATGATTTTTTTTCTACATTGATTTCAGTATAGATTTTAGAATTGAATTAGAAAAAATTAAATATAGACATTTAAATAGAATTATTAATAATTTTATGATAATTTATATAAGAGTGTATACAGCCATCAGTAAGTATGTACCAAGCTGTATAACCAAGTATATAATAAGCCGACGGCATTTTGACGGATTTCTTTTATTTTATTTAATCGTATGTTAATAGTAGCATTGATGAAAATCCATACATATGTACGTATTTACTATTATATTATGTAGTTGTATTAATTGTTTTTTTTTTTTTTTGTTCAATATAAAGAAAATTTTTAAAACATTTATATAGGCATACTGTGTAGAAATAAATTTTTATAGAAAATTGAAATGCGCTTTTTTCTTATACATCTCATGTATAGATATACTTTCTGTTATTATAACACTGTGGACTTTTGTTAAATTGATTGTATAGCATAATGTATTCCAAAATAAATTAAAACAAGAAAAGAGCAAATGAAAAAAAAAATTATTTTACAACATACATACATTTAAAATAAACAATTTTTCAAAAATAAAATACACATCACATCACACATCATTATAGCAGTTTATATAGGAATTTCTTTAATGTAAAGAAATCGCCTGTTAAAGTATATAATATAATGTATATAGTTTTTAATACGACTAAAATTCTTTCTGTATATTTTATATACCCTTTCATTTTTTTTTTTTTAAATCGGAATACAAGGCCGTTTTAAAATTGTCATAAACCCACCCTAGATATTTTTCCATCATAAAAACTGTATATTTGTAAGCCCTTTCATTTAAATGTCCATGTCAATTGTTAATATATTGTATAGGTATTTTACATAATGTAATATTTTGTCCTAATTATTGTACTTGATTATATTGTTTGTATTATTATAATTATTTTTCATATGAATAATTTCAGTGATTAAACATTGATTGAAGGTTATTAAAATTACTAATGACAAAATGATAAGAGACAAATTCTTGTTTGTATTATTATTTGATTTAATAGGTATAGACGTATCCAAAATTAAAAGTATATTGAAAGCAAAATTCTCATTTTTCGTTCACAAATTTTTATTTTTTCTTAAGACATCTATTCTGTTGTTATTATGGTAAGAGGAAACATACATCTTTATTAGTATCATTTTGAAATGTATTTATATATACAGTTTAACTAACATCTATACATACTTATACATATATGTATATTTACCTCTAATAGTGGCCTATAGAACATATAATTATGAAAATAAGAATGAATGCAGAGGTATTGTATGTCCAGTCAAATTGTGTAAATTTTTTTAAAAATTTACGTATGTTTTAATTATTCATTTACATATTTTCGTTTTACCATATAGACAATTTGTCCATAAAATATAATGGCTAAATTTTAACAAACCTTGTTACCATTACGACTTAGTTTTGTAAAAACATATTTTTTTTTGTATTAATAATAATTTTTTTTTTTTTTTTGTAATCAAGGATTACACGCCAAATCATTCATATAGAATATAATCAAAATGAACATAGAATAGTTCAGATACTGAGTTCAGTTATCGATATGAGCTTAAATACACACAATTTTTTTTTTTTTTTTTTTGATTTTCTCTTCAAATCATTAAAAAATAGAAATTTTGTAATTTATGATTTATAACTACATAAACCTAATAATATGTTATATGTCATAGCTTTCGTAATACCTTTAGGTTTTTAACACGCGATGTGACCGCGATGTATAAATGCTTGTTACTAAATTTTAGGTTGTTAATAAAAATTAAATTTATTAGATTGAAAGTCCTTCTATTGAAAACTTCAGTCTAAACTAAAATTTGTTTTTAGTTTAATGTTTGTACCTTGTATAACAACAATATTATTATTTTATCGTATAGTTAATTTTTCGATCAAATTTAAAATTTATTTTTATTTTTTTTAAGTAATTATTTTGTTAATTTTCAAAACAAACATTAAATGTTTTTAGCAATCAACAATATGAAAAAGTTGAATGATACTGAACAAAAAAAAAAAAAGACAGATTTTAATAATTTTCCTTTAGTTCGTTTAAGCATGACGAAGTATTCATTATCGTGAAGGAAATCATAAGGAAATCGTTAATACTGTGATTTATGTTTTCTATAATTAAATGAAAAATATAATTTTGTATAAAATTTGATTTTATTTGAAATTTACGATACATATGTAGGTACTTTGAAATTATCAAAAAATTAATATATACATATTCATTATCAACTATACAACTGGAATTATATCGAATCTTTTGTAAATCATCAAATAAAAAATTGTATATCATTCAAATTTAATGTGAAATATAATCACTATCACATGTGTTCGCCATCATTGTAATTTAATGATTAAACAGCATATATTAATAGGTATTTTTACATATGTAATTTATATTATTGATTGTATGATAATGTGATGCATTTTACAAAAATGTATTCATTATTTAAATAATTATATTATACAAGTATATTGTACATATATGAAAATGAATCTATTATATAGGATTACATTTATTTGTTTTAATTAAAAAATTAATAATACATTTAAAGGATTTTAAATATATAATGTAAAAAATAATTACACATCTACTATAATGATGTTATGTGTAAAATAAACAAAATCATGTTGTATGAGCCGTTTATTTTGAAAGTGGCATAAGTCACAATTTTTTAAAAAATTACATTTTTAGATAATCCTCATTGCAAAGACGTAAATTTTGATATTCGTGAAGCATTTATAGAGAAATTTAAAACAAAAAACTACCGATTTCTTGGCAAATTAAATTATTTATTTTTAATAGAATTTGATATTGGGAACGCAAACACACAAAACTAAAAAATATCTTTAAAATCATGAAAGTGACTTATGCCACTTTCAAAATAAACGACTCATATATCTTTTAGCTTGAGAAGTTTAATACAATATTTATTTAATGAATTATGAATGCAATGTTTTTATTAATTATTTTTCACATATAAAAAAAAAAAAACGAGTAGGTATAATGCCGTATGCATAAAAATGAAATAATTAAATAATCCATATTTATTTTGAATTCCATTGTTTTTTTGTATTCGATTTGTAATTGGATAATGCATCATTATTCTTATATACATATACGTAGGTATATTTATATGGTATATATAATATGTAAGATATTATATGTATCCATGTGTATATATATACGTACATATATGTGAATGCACATGTCACGTGTAAACAGATATAAAAATAATGTACATTCATTATTTTTTTAAATTTAAAGTGAAAATTAATATTTGAGTTACAAAATAACTAAAATACAAGCTTTTTATATCAATATAGGTCCAGTTTATGTTATATGTACGTCTTTTCACGTAAATACATTGTATGATATCTTCATATCTAAATATTTGTTCATTTCTGGATATCATACGTATAATAGTAACGTAATTATACATATGTATAGTAATTATTATTGATCAAATTACGTAGGTATACATGGGAATGCATAATATTTTTCAATAACAATTATTATTATTATTTTCAATGTAAAAGGAAATAAAAACACACATATGCCTATTTATACATACATATAATGAAATTATCGTTTTTTTTTTTTTTAATTTGTAAAAATATATATCCTATGTACTGTATATATACTATACATATGTGTACGTGTTTACTTGTACAACTTTTTGAAATGCTAAAAATATATGAAATTGAATTAAAAATTGTTGTCAATTAGTTTAAAAGTAATACATACATACATATATGTGTGTATGTATGTATATATGTATAGATACATATTTTAAATTTTATTTTGCATTATTATGATTTTTGTTTTCTGATAAGGTGTTAGAAATATGGAAATGGCAATCAATGGCAATTGACGAAGTATATGCATATGCATTGAACTGGAAGAGGGTGACGCACTAGCTCCAATGCTCTTCAGTATAACCTGTGGTATAACTTGGTATAACGCTATAAAGATCGCTATTTTAACAGACGTAACATTATAGGTTTTAGAAAGATATATTCAGCAAAAGCCACAAAAGCTTAAAGTAGAGAAAATCGCTGAAGAATAGAGTTAGTGAACCAAGCCTATTGAGATTGGACTTGTTAATAGATTATAGATGATGATGGAACCCTGAGGATCGTCTTAAACGCAGACATACATAGGAGAAAACAAATCAGAATGTATAGTAATTAGTAAGACTACAATGGTGGAAGAGAACCTGGCAATACATATACATATGTGACAAGTATGCCAATATATATTTTCCTGTAACGAGGATGAAACACGAGTAGCTTATTTCCGCTTGACGGCTTTGTTGTGACGCCACATGAAATGATTAATACTATATAAATTTATATACGCATCAATTGTGATAATTAATAACAATTTATATATAATATACATAAACACATACATATATACTTTGTATATATAATTCATAAAAGCAAAAAAAAATCATGTTATAACTATTTGCTATGTGCAGACTATTTTCGTCCGTTTTATCAAAATAACATTCAACGGATCATAATTTTTTCCAAAAATTTATGCATATTACAAAATCTGTTATCTTTACAACTTGATCATTTCTATTATTTATTTAGTTTATTTATTCCTTTTTTTATATGTTTTTATTTCAAAAATTTGGGATTTTCTTAAGAAAAATTCTAATTGGTTAATTCAATTTTAATCTGAATTTCTTTCAAAATATGTCTATAATGTTAATGCTTGTTCTGAGATTGAGTTCTTTAAAAATGTCACATTACCGATTTATATTATTTTCACTGTATAAGAATACATCCCTTTGATAAATTTTAATTAGGAAAATATAAGGAAAAATCGTTAGTTTTTAAGTACCATATATACCTATGTATGTATATCTCAGTGTTCGTTTTATATTAATATTTTAAGATAAAAAGATAAATTACTCTAAAGCTATGAAAAACAATAAAATCAACTAACTACCTACCTATTTTAAAAATACCTGTATATAAATGTGAATATGAAAAATTGTTTAATTATTTCAATTTTGTTATTTTAAATTTCTTATGCTTTTTTTAAAAAATTAAAATATTTTTTTAATATGTGGATTTTATGTCTGAAAAAGGTGAAATATTTCTTAAATATAAACAATTCAAATTTTCATTATTATTGAACATGCTATAAAAAATGTTATCGCAGCTGAAAAAAAAAAAAAAAATTAAAACATTTTGACACAAAATTGTAAGTGTACATACATATAAACACTGGTATGTATGCGAGTAAATTGTAAATTAGAATAAAGTCAGTATTTTTATAATAAAATTCAAATGAGAATTATTATTAAATTATTTATCTCGTGTTATATGTATGTGTGAGCGTATAATTACGTATTTTCAAATAACAACTTTTTTTTTTTGTTTTCATTCATTTTTTTAAATTTATTTATTTATATATATATTTTTTTTTCTTATTAAAGTTTTTTCTTGTTCTCATTATTTTCATTTACAATATTGAAAAATCACCCCTTGCTAAGTTAATTTTAACCAATCTCATCGGTGCACATCCCTCATCGGTGTACAATAACAATAACGGTAAAAAAAAAAAAAACCTAACATAATTTTTTATTTTGCTTTATTTTTTCTTCTTCTTCTTCTTCTTTTTTTACTTTATACATTTATCGTATATTAAACGCAGTGTTTACATCTAAAAAAACGGCTTACTTCCTCCATTAATGATTGATGCAAGTAATGTAAAATTCGCTCTTATTATTATTATTCTTTATTCGTATAAAATATACGTAAATATGTTATATTCATATACATACGTACATACATACATGTATATGTTTGTACGTATATAGAGATAAATATGTAAGCATATGAACATAAAGTATCAAATACACTATTCGTATAAAGTAAAGTGCAGAATGTAAAAAAAAAAATACTTTAAAAAAAATATATATATATGTATGTACATGTATGTATATTTTATAAAGAAGAAGAAGAAGAAGAAGAAGAAGAAGAAAAAAAAGCAATTGAAGAAATGAAGAGGGTTCGACCCCATATTACTTGTAAAATGTTCATTCATAAGGGCAAAGACCGAAACAAATGCAATAAATGAAATGATAGGGGTACATACATGCATACACAATATAAGGACACAAAAATTCAAATACAATATATGTACCTTAATATGTATGTATGTATGTATGTATGAACGTAAAAACGTATAACATAAGAAACCTACCCGTTATAACAGTCTCAATATACACACTTCATATTCACGTACTATTTTATACAATTTCATCATTATGTTGTTGTTGTTGTTGTTGTTTAATTTCTCTGTTTTATTTTATTTTACATTACTTTATTGTATACATTTATGAAATGTGAATACATTTTACCTTATATCAATTTATAAACGTTATAGTAGACGATAACCATCCTACAAACCAACAACCCATTCCATTGATGTCAATTATCCTTCTATACTTTTTAATCGTATTTTCTTTTCTCTTCTGTTTTCTCTACAATTTTAATGGATATCAACTCACATTCATGTATGTTTATGTATGTAAATGTATCTGTGTAACTTGTAAATGTGTATTGTTCAGATTTTTATATACATATGTATATCAATGTAGTAATCTTTGGTTTTGCCTTTATACCGTTTTTACATATTTTCATAAACTTTCGAATTTCGGTTTTCTTGACAAAAAAAAAAAAAAAAAAAAAAAAAAAAAAAAAAAAAAAAAATACATATTTTAGTTTATTTTTAGTTCATTCTTATATCTTCAACAGATATTCGTGAAAAACATATTTTTCTTCTAAATATGTGTATGTTTGTATCTAAACAAAAAAAACAACATTTTTATATTTTATATTTTGGACTTTGCGCATGTATATATTTTATATGGAAAATACATATGTATGTACATATTGAAAAAAAAAAAAATAATAATTATATGTTGAATAAAAAACAAAAAACATTTTGCTTTTGTGTATTGCAATAGCAAGTAAATAGATGAACGAATATATATTAATATACATATTTACATACTTACATAAGAATACGTGCATGTATACAAAAAAAGAATTTTTTTTTTTTTTTTTTGTCTTTTTAAAAGTTTATTTACAATAATTTCTTTTTTTAAAGATAAAAAACAGAAAATGTATAAAAAATTTTCTTCTTTTTATTGTAGATACTAATACCATAACGCTAATACTATATGTATATATACCTACATATATGTTTTATTATGTATTTATGTGCTTGTATACGCGCATAGACATATATTGTAAACATGATGTACATACATATTTATTTTTCTATGAAATATCCAATTGCAAATATTATGCAATTTTTTTTATCTTTAAATATCTGTAGCAATTTTAATGCATAAATGAACATAAATCTCTTCATTTATTTTCATTCCACTAAACATATATTAAAAAAAAAAAAATCAATTGATATCTTTTATGAGTATTCAACTCCATATATTTGTAATTGAGCGTTTATGTATAATTATTACATGTATTGTTTTTTTTTTTTTTTTTTTGTTTTTTTGGAAAACACGAGGAGTGAGATGAGGTTTGGTGGCCTCGACATTGCAGCTTAACTAATCAGCTTACTGTATCCTTCACCCCCGGTATCCTGCATAAAATCGCATACCCTTTTAGCAAGGAGTATGACATACATTACGTAGTAAGTATTAGAAAGATCTTCCAGATTTCTACCCTCTGAAGTAATCCTTCTCCAACTTTCTAGAGCAACACAATACTCCAGGACGTGTGTTAACATTTTATCCTTCTTTTTTTCTGTTTGCTTAAGTGTGCTTAAGCCAACAGTGGTGGGGTGTACATTTTCGTCCACTGGTCTTGTGGAAGTTCCAGTTCCCTGCAGATTGGACGTACTCGCCGTCAGTGTCTCCTGAACAAATTGATCAGGATCTTTTGGTCCACAAACGGTCCCATGAGTTTGGAGTAAAAGATGGTCGCCATATGCAGTGACTTCTATACATATGGAAGGCTAATTACTCTAGAGGGTCGCCTGGTAACCTAGAGGCTCCGTTAAACGGTATCAATTGCCCCTGATACCATTCACTCTTTGGCACGGGTCACAAACACGTAGGGGTTTGGTTGAGTTTAGTTTCGTTCCCTCCACGTTTGTATTTTCCACCTTTCCAAGCGGTTTAATACAAACGTTTCATTGAGAACTACTCAGCCACCCCACCACGACAAGGCGCAACCTCCGGGGGGATTACATGTATTAGCTGTTTGTATAATTATTACATGTATTTTATATATGCGAAAAATATGAAATAATAAAATACTTATGAAAAATATCATTTGAATTTTTAAGTAAAAAAATTGTTAAGTAAATTTGAAAAAAAAAATCAAATTTTATACAACATTTCCTGTAATAATACGTACATATATGTATGTAAATAACGATGTTAAAAATTCATTTTATAAAAATATTTGTATATGTATGTACGTACATCTGTATACAGCTCACGACATATAATAAAACGCACTTAGATTTTTCAGGACATTTAACGAATTGTCATGATTTTAGTCTTTTTTATCTCTTTTCCTCTGATTTTTTTTGCCTGTAAGTGTAATCTGCGTCTATACTTTCAAAATTAATTTACAGGTTACAAATTATTTGACAATTTTTTTTTTTTTTTTGTTTTAAATATACGATACAGAGCTAAGTAAAGTGTAAAGAAAATTGAGTACGAAATGGGTCTAATTTCTTTCTTAGGAAATAATTTGTGTTTTTATTAATAAAGGCTTGTAAATTTCAAATAAATATACTATTTTTTATTATTTAAAAAAAAACATATATAATACCAAATAATACAATGAAAACTTAAAATTAAAAGCTTAATGTGTCTCTGTTTGCCTTAATAATCTCTTCAACGTGAAAGTAAAGAGGTCATATTTGCAGAAAAAATATAAAAAAAATCATAGAGAAAAGAAAGACGAATAGAACCCAAAATTATGATGATTTAAAAAAAATTCTAAAAAGTCTAAATGAGATGTTTTCTTTATGTCGCTAGCTGTACATATCCATATCATTGTAAATGTACTTTTATATTAAAATAAATTTGTTTTAATCTAATATTTTTATTCTTTATTTTTTTTTCCTCTATTTTATACATCCCATATAGTATACATTTAATTGTATACATTTGTATTTGTTTCAATGAACCGTCATAAAAATAATTCAAATTCAAATGAAATTTTTCATTTTATTAATTTTGAACCCATATTACAGGCACAGTATGTACAAAGAGGATGTATTAGAGAGATGTACATTTAAAGGCTTTAATTTTACCCCAAAAATTTTGATCGAAACAGGTGCTGTGCGGGCAGAGTAGATAGGGGTAAAATGTATTTCTCTTCATTGAGAATCACTAAATTTCAATTTTTCATTCTTTGAATGTATGTGTGAATTCTATTTACACATAAGGAAAATACCTAAAAGTACAGTGGAGTCTCAGAAAATGTGCTACCTTTTCCAATATTTATCATTACATCATTCTTTTTAATTGTGAAAAAATTTCAAATTTCATAGAAATATTTTCATACAATTAAGGGTTTTTTGTTATAGGCCGACTGTACTATTGTATTGCATTGATTTTGTAATTCACATGGGGTGGAGTTTAATTTCTTTGTGATATCATGAACTTCAAATGTTTTTACGCATTTGACCGATTTTAAACATTTTAATTTTATATGTACTTACATTTAAAATACACGCGTTTGTATCGCAGTATATCAATTACCACATGTTCGTACATGTATTCATTTATCTCAATATGAAATGCATGCTTTCTAATAGAAAAAAAAGGTTCTTTACTTTTCGTATATGTATGGATACACATCATATACAAACATTCATATGATCATAAAAAGTGTGAAAAAAAACAATGTATGAAGATCATTTTTTTTATTGTACCGAAGTATTAAGAATAAATATACATATATACAAACAAACATGTACTATTTGTATAAAGTACATATAAATACGTATTACAGCTAAATGATATACTGCGATACAAACACGTACATTTTAAATGTAAATACGTGTAAAATTAAAATGTTTAAAATCGGTCAAATGCGTACAAAATTTGAAGTTCATGATATCATAGGAAATTAAACTCCACCCCATGTGTACTACAAAATATACGATCATCATAATAATAGTACATGTTTGTTTGTATATATGTATATTTATTCTTAATACTTCGGTACAATAAAAAAAATGATCTTCATACATTGTTTTTTTTTCACACTTTTTATGATCATATGAATGTTTGTGTATGATGTGTATACATACATATACGAAAAGTAAAGAACCTTTTTTTTCTATTAGAAAGCATGCATTTCATATTGAGATAAATGAATACATGTACGAACATGTGGTAATTGATATACTGCGATACAAACGCGTGTATTTTAAATGTAAGTACATGTAAAATTAAAATGCTTAAAATCGGTCAAATGCGTAAAAAATCTAATAGTCTTTAAGAAAAAAGAAAAAATCCTAAACAAGTAATTAGTTTTGGGTGGTGGTAATATTTTTACACATACATTCATGAAATTGGTATTTATTTCGTACATGTACACGATTTTTTTTGATTTTTTTTGTTTTTTAATCTACATGAGAGTAATTCTCTTTACGAAAAATATTTTTAGATGGGAGGTTGTGTTTCTTGATCAGAGGTTTTAAAAATAGGGTAAATTCTGCCGTATAAACTGGAATTCTTGGTTCTAATACATATTCTTTGGTATGTATTAGCTATTTCCTAATGAATTCCTTTAATGAATACTTAATCATGTTACAGGATTACAAAATTTTGTAAATTTTTTCTATATTTTACCTGTAATAAACATCTACATATAAATAGCGATTTACCTTTTTATTTATATTTTTCATTCATACAGAAAAAATAACAAAAAATAAATAATTCATTGATAAATGGACAAAACAATATAAATAGCATGAAATTTGTATGACGTATAAATTTTCTTTTTGTTTAAAGAGAGATATTTTCTGTTTCACTTGAAATTAAAATTACTTTAATGTAAGTTAAAATTTTGTAAAATTTAAGCATTCGAAATTTTTAATATAAAAGTAATAAAGTAAAATTAAATAACTTTAATGTGTTTAAATTAAAAAAAAAAAAAAAAAAAATATGCTAGATACGTAAACGTGTGTATACATATGGATAAAATGTATCTATATTTTTTTTTAAAGTAGTTTGGAAGTAACAAAAATATTTAAAAAAAATATTGCATAGATTAAATTCAATCAAATTTTTTAATTTTAACCAAATCTATTCATAATATAATAAAACCACATACATACATTGTATGTACATACTTGCATTATATATGTATGTACATACAATCTACATAATATGTGAGTTATTACTTAAAATCGAAATTTCAATTGAATATGTATAACGTGTGACCCGAGGACTTATAAAATAATGAATTTACATACTCTATTATATAGTATACGTATACGGACGGACGTAATACATTATGCATAAGTGTATATCTATACATGATATCAAAATTCATTTTAATTACTTATGAATTGGGCTTATTTTATTTAAAATTAAATGTAATGTACCTAACAATTTAAAAATTTCGTGAAGAAACATATTAAAAGCACATTTAATTAATCAATTTTATTTAAAACATACATATAAAAAAAAAATAATAAAATAAAATAAAAATAAAAATAAAAGATAAAATAAAAAAATAATAATTACTTTTATTAAAACGATTTCATTTTAATATATACAAAAGGAAAGGGAAATTCATTTTTCTTTATATACAACAAAATAGAAAATATTTAAGTAAAAATTAATTTTTTTAGTATACCTATGTACCTACTTCATTTTATTAAAACATAAAGGTTAAAATATAGGTTCATATAACCGAATATCATCTACTATGTGTTTAATTATTATATATTTCTTAAATGATTATACATACAAATGTATAAATGTATACGTATGTATGTATAAGTGTGTTTCATATTATTTTTGTGTACATTTAATATTTAATGGCATCATCATATACCTATTTTTTTTTTTCTGTGATGTAATACACCTATACTTGCCTATATGTACATACATATGTACGTATTTTTTACGTAAGTATATGCCGTATATATATATGACAAATGAAGTCCTTGTATTATAAAATCCCTCACCTGATGCTCATTAGTGTAGCAATAAATTAAAAATTAATAAAGTGCCTGAAGTAGATTATAAATCATTTGCATTGTATAATTTTTCTACATTACACGAAAGAAGACCATTTGAACTTGATGTTGAAATAAATAGTATACACGTACACATTTATTTATGCGCAGAAGTATGCACATACATATGTATAGGTATATTATAAAAATTACATAAATGAGTAGATATGTATATACTTAGATAAATGTGTGCATAGATACATATAACCAACTATGCATTAAAAGCACTACGCTATATAAAATAAATAGGTATCTATTAATTCATTCATATTATGTGTAAATTCAGTACTTATATATTTTACATATAGTGCATACATAAAGGTGTATACATACAATGCATATACTTTCATTTGTATTTTAATTGTTTCTGTTAAATGATAGTACGTATATACTGCATCTGCATACTATACTTTAAAAAAAAAAAATTTTTTTTTTGCGTATGGGTATTCGTATTTATTTTGCATTCTTGTATCGCTCCTTTAACGCACATGTACATATTTTAGCATTATTTTAGGTATTTTCAGAAGAAACACTGTTAATTAATCTTAGGATTCTTAGGCCTGTTTCATATTGATGAGCGATGAATAATCATAGCTCGAATAATGATTTTTAATGCATTCATTCAGATTGACTAGCGATAGCGATGTACGATGAGCGGTATCGCTAAGCGTTGATTTTATAACCAAATTTTTTTTGATTGTGAGCAACAGCGATGAGTGATGATACATAATTTCAATTAACATTTCAACACGTACAGACGTAAAACATCAAAGATGACAAAAAATGCATAGCCAATTTATTTTTTCTTTTTATTAATCTGATTTTCAATTGCAAATAAATTAAAATGATGCTTAGCTTTCTCAATTTACACATCGCTCATCGCTCTTCAATATGAAACAGACTTTACACTTTTTTTTTTTAATTGTAAAAAGGAAAACATTTTCTAGCTATTGATTTGATTTTTTCTCGGGATTGTTTAGAAAAGTTCTTAAAAAATGACAATCTTTCAATAATGACAACGATATTAAAATAACGTATCACACGTGTACATGTACATTATTCACAGTACAATTTAATAAACAATTTAATAATATGATTTTCATCCGATTTTATAGATGAGAAGAGTATAGAGTGTGTGAAGTATCGCATAAAATTCATATAATGCAGAAATTGAGATACTTTTTAACCAACCCTCAAAAATAAAACATGATTATGGTACATATATTTATATGCATTTCATTACAAAGTACGTTTACTGATGTACGAACGATGTATACATGTACATATTTGCTATTTGTTACAATTCTTTTTTCCAATTATAATTTTATTTAACATGTTTGGGAGATGAATTTCTAAACATTTATGTATTTAACATTCATTATATAACTTCTATATATTTCGAATACAGGATCAAAATATGCTTGCATAAATTAAAAACGTATATGTATACATATGTAAATGTATTTTTTTATTGTAATTACGTTTGAAGCAACTCAGAACTCAGAACATTGAAATTTTGCAAAATTATAATTTTTTGATTGAACTCAGGAATTTAGAACTAAATGTTAAACATTAATTACACAAGTTCAAAATACATGTACATATGTTGTATATACATATTACTCTGATATTACATATTTTATACTGCAGGTACTCATTTAAAAAAAAAAAAAAAAATCAATACCATTTTCTTTTCACGTCTGTTCCATAAAATGAATTATTATTAAGTACCCCTTATATTTCTTTTTCACAATGGAACGTCTTCAAAAATGTTTTTTTTTTTTTTTCTAAATTCGTATTTTTTTTTTTCTTCTCTTTTTCTCTAAATTAAATCATTTATTAATGTGTCAAGTTAATTATTATTAAAATTCATTAAAATTCAAAAATAATCCGTTTTCTATAAAACGCTTATATAAGGATATATTTAAATTGCGTCCAAAATATTGAATTGAAAAAATATCGATTTTTCATTCAAATTAATTATTAAAATGTTTTTTTTTTTTTTTCATTTTTTAAAATTATATTTATTTCGGATTTTTCAATTTTTCTTCGCTTTTCTTATAAAGAATAATTTTTTTTTTTTTCTTTTTCAATTAGATTAATTATTATTTATTGTGTAATAATTCTTCACACTACCCTTTAATTGGAGTGAATTCAAATTCAAAGTAAAAAAAAAAGGGTAATAATTTCTCTGTATTTCTCGTGTATACGTTTATATATTATATAATACACGAATACCGTGTATATATCCTGTATGAAGTACTTTTCCTATATTTTAGATATTTTAGTAAAATTTAGTTGAAAGTAAGAGAAAATAAAAGAAAATCTTTCATTAAAAAATAAATCATTTCCGTTGTTCCTTTTTTTTTTTTTAAATATGTTTTAATTATTATTTTAATACGAATTGTTTTTTTTTTTTGTTTTATATAAACACGTACATAAATATTTCATTTTTGATATAAATTTAATGATTTTGATGTAGTATAATGACTATGTGCGACATTTCACTAAGTCAATCGAGCATAAAATACGAAGTTATAAAGTTAATATTTAAAAATTTTTATTTTGTACTTAGTGACTTTTCACAGAACAACGACAATATTATGTTGCCCGTTATCTTTACATTAATTGGTGCAGTACAGACAACAAATTTATTTTAGATTCAACAAATCTCATTTTCAAATCATCCTTAAAAATATTTTATGTATCTTTTAATTGTATACTTTTTGAATAAGCACACATGCATGTAACAAACAATTAGATATGAATATTATAAAATATATGAACAATATTTTTATACCACCATATTATATACAGTTTACAATTATAATTTTTTTTTTTTTTATTTCTGGTTTACAATCATCTAATTGATTTTTAATTTTAATACACTCAAAAAAGGGTAAAAAAAAAAAACAAAAAAGACGGTTTATAGCTCATAATCCTGCCATTGATTAGGATCTCATTCAGACATTTATGATTTGAATTTAAATTCGAATGAATATTATCAAAATATACAGCATACATACATATATACATAAATCTATGTTGCCACATAAAATGCCAGTCATGAAAATTATATAATAGATGAATTCGATAGATTCTTGTTTGTATTTGTTAATATTATGCGGATTTTGATATTACATAATTACACAAATATAAGTATATATGTATGAAATATACCTATAGCGTGTACATACATACACATAATGAAAGGTTTCATATAAAAGAAGCTCTTCAAATTAGGCAAGATATTTTTCAATTTAATCATTCTCATTATAAGTTTATAAGAAAATTCATCATTTAACTTGCAAACACATACATACATATATATTGTGATATAAATTTTACAAACAAATACATATTCATATGCGTATAATGAATAACGTTTTATCAAAGAAAATTTTACACAAGTTTTATATGAAAAATGAAAAATACATAAATATATATAGATGTATATTTTATTTGTATATACACATGTACTTGTATTAAAGATTAATGTACATATATGTACACATGTATATTTTAATATATAGTACATATAATTTCACGTGTTTTATATAATTGTATTTATGTATTGTAGAATGCCTACACAATATTGTACATAGGTATATAAATTCTTACTTTTTATGTAAATAAGAAATTAGAAACACTCTTTTCTTTTTAAATTGACATTGAAATTAAATAGCGTTGATATGAATCTATTAAATATATAAGAAAAGAAATAGACTATACTTTTTCTTTTTATTCAAATAAACCCTTTAGAGAGCTATCATATTTAAAAGTTGTTCATGAAATGAAAATTTTTGTACAGTGTATGTGTATGTTTACATTTGCATTAGAATATATGTATGTATGTATATTTGTATATCCACGTTTAAAAAATTATAATCATACATACATATGTACATATGTATCTAAAATGTGCTAAAAGCTAAAACTATAAAATCTCCAGAATCCACACTTTTGAATAAATCTTTTGAATAGTAACATATACATACATGCAAAATGTACATAATATAAATATATACATATATGTATAATTCATATACGGTTTATAGTCGAATAAAAAGAATATTTAATCCTTTTCCGGGCCGATACCCTTCTTTTCTATTGTGTGCTTATACATATTGGTACATACATACATATGTACATATGTATATGTATACTCAAAATATTTTGTGGTTGTATAGTAAGTATGCTTAATAAAATCCTAAAGTAAATATGAAAAGTTTTTCAGGGAGCATTATTGGGGACAAAATTCAAATAAAAATAAAACCACAAGTACACAAAAGTATCTATTATAGTATGTAGTATTACTGTTATTATGAATGAAATACAGTAAAAGGACTATTTTTTTTTTGTTTTTTTTGTTTCGTTTCGCGTGCAATCATTCAATTAAATCTGATCCGTATATGAAAAGGATTTATCATACGTCCTTCAATTTGTGTTAGCAACTTTGTTATTCAAACGCTACTCAATATAAGTTAAATGTGTGTGTGTGTGTGTGTGTGTGTATGTATAATAAATATAAATATAACATTCCATAACTTTATCCCTCTTTTCATTTCAATTTAATCCTTCGTTTGCCCTTGATACTGATGTACCAATGTACATACATTTACATATGTATATATAATAACAACACAAAGCAACTGAAATTCATGTTCTCTTATACGAGTTGATTTGCTATATATGTATGTATTTTTTATTCATTTATTTATTCTTTTTATTATTTTTTTTTTTTTTCTTAAATATATTTTTTTTCATTTACTATGTATACACACATATGACAAAAATGTTATAAATATGTGTATAAACGAATGAACGTGTCCGTAAAAGGCACAAAATATTATACGTGCATTGTATTATAACGCTCATACATACATACGTATGTACATTTATATAGCCAACTGTTATACACATACACGTTTATACGTATACTTTATATTAAAAGCATATATTGTACATTCATGAGTATATTTTTGTTATTTTCATCCATTCACCTGGATAACGACCAAGTTGCTCTTGTACGTTCTTTACTGCTACCGACAATCAGATCGAAATACCTAGTCTATATAATAACTACATATAGGATTTATGCTCAGGTAACAAAGTTGGGACATTTAACTACTTCAGCAAAAGATTTGTTGCTTGAAGGCTTCTTTGTGTTATTTGTTTTTTTCTCATCATCATCATCATCATCATCTTCTTCTTTTTCTTATATTTTATATAATTTTTCCTTTTTATCTTTTTCTTATTTGATTTTTTTATTTCAAATCAAACCGTGAAAACGATGCATATACATACATACCTACATACAAAATATACAGACTATAAGAATAAATATATATACTTGTAAACATGTAATAAGTGTATATACGTTGATGTACATATGTACATTAATGTAATGATGTGTATAGATATAATGAGAATGTATATAATATATTTATACATACCTACATAAAAATATATACATATATTATGTACATGGACGTAACAAAAATAAAATAAACAAATACATGATGATGACGTCTATGACTTTGTTTTTTTTTTTTCAAAATAAAACTTTACTGTTAAACCGAAAAGGTAAAAAAAAAAAATAAATAAATTAAAAAAGCAGAAAAAATAAAATATAAACAAAAAAAAAACAAAAATTATACACATAAAACTTCACCAATCTATGTAGATATAAATGTATGTATTGGAGTTGGTATTAGGAGTATATATTATAGAGTGTACATATGTTCGAAAAACGAAACATGTCATCAAAGTTAATATGCATGAAAGTTAAAGAACGAATAAGAAAGTTTTGATTGCCGTCGTCTTACAACAAATTCATAAGATATGCGGTTTTTTTGATTCTGGTCTTGATTTTTGCAATTTTTTTTAATGTAATTTCTCACCAGATTATACGACTGGTTTCTAGATTGGCACTTTTTCTAAATATTTAAAGAAATTATTTCTGTTTTAAAATATAATAAAATATACCATACATACGTATGTATAAGGTATAGAGCAATTTCTGGTGAAATTTAATATTATATTAAAAATGATAATCTGAAAATGTAAAATTCTGAACATAATACGCATTTTTGCTTTAAGTGAATTTTTTTAAAAAAAAATATTATTCTTTCATTATATAAAAAGCGTACATTTCTAATCACGTACAAATACAGCATATATACATAGGTATTATACAATGTGAATAATAATTTTATAGTAATTTAAAATAAGGTAAAAAAAAAATTTGCGTAATATATACGAGATAATATACATACATACAATGTATACGGTGTATATGGAATGGATATGTAGTTATTTTTAAAGAGTAATGCCAATAATACATATATGTAGATTCAATAAAAATACGTGCCTAAAAATTTATTTGAATTACATGTATGAATGTGGAGTACAATTACACTTTATTTTTAGTTGAGAAAATCAAAATATACTTAAATGCACAGTATATTGTGAACATACTAAAAATAAAAGATTGAGAAAAAGTTTGTATTGCATTAAAATTTAATAGCATTTAAAAATATTTTTAGAGGTTATATTTTTTTATTTTTTCATGCAAAATATCTTGCTTCAATATATTCCTACACTAAAATGTACGCTTTATATTTTTATTTTTTGGACAAAAAATTTTCTACAGCAAATTTTGAAGTGCTACTAAAGCTTCCTTTTTAATTAATTTTACACGAAATGGACTGTTTTGAATAGTTGAAACTTGAAATGATTAAAAAAGTTTTTAATCTGATATATTTGAACTATACTCTGTCTACTAATTCGATGCAGTTAAGGCCTTATGAGATTAAATGATGTCTTTTTTCTAATCTCATAATTTCTAATAAGATCATCTCACGAGCAGTGAGTGCTATTACAATCTTTTAAGTTATCGTATAATACGAGATGAATTTTTTAATATCAATACACAGCGATAAGTGGTACTACTTTACATATGTCATTTCCATAAGTCCTTATCTGCACCGAATTAATAGACAAAGTATAAAAGAAATTTTTTCAATCAATTTTAATTATACAAAAACAAACTAAATAATCATATTCAATTACATGTGTGATTACTTTCAGTATATAAAATTCGTTGGTTAATTAATGCTTTTAATTGAATTTAATCCATCATTTCCAGCGGCTTACATGAGTATACAATTAAGTAATTTACAAACAATAAAAATAGCATAATAATCACACACACTTTAAATTTTTAAATTTTTTTTATATACATACATACATCTACATACATCTATTAAATGTTGATATGTTAATCATTTACAAACAATAAATTTTAGATTATATCTTTAGGGAACATTTTTTTAGCTTTTAAAATATTTTATTTCATTTCTCAGCTTGATTCCTTATGTTTATATAATCATATATAAATTTTTACATGTACATATATATATTATATTAAAAGTCTGTACACGTATATGTGTATGAACATGTATATATGTATATATATGTATAAAAAAGAAGGGATATACGTTTACAATGCGTGCGTGAATTACATTGTATACATACATATGTATGTGTGTGTAAGAAGTACGTTCAAGAATTTAAACGTAAATATATACTTGTATTTAACTAAATTGAATAAAGTAAAGGAAACGTTTATAGCAGAAGCCAATACTTGGTCGAGAAATTTTACCAAATGTACTCATATCATCATAAAAACAAAAACCTTGAAGATTCATTTTTTATTGTAATCATCATCATCATCATCATATTATTATTATTATTATTATCTTACATACATATGTATGCATATATACGTAGTACGCCCAAACACATACAGCTATTAAAATTCTTTTATAAAGTTAGAATTTACATATGTACATTTTTTTACTGAGTGAGACTACTATGAAATACGAATGATGATGCTTTATACATTACCTTGTCACTATACTTATACTTCATACTTTAAGTGGTACTACTTTTCGCAATTTCCATAAGGCCTGAATTTAATTTTTGATCGGTATATAAACGATTCGTCACTATAATCGATGTCCTTATAAACAGTTTCTACTGTATTTTGTGAAAAAGCATCGTAAAAATAATCAAATTTTAAAAAATGATATACAAAAAACATTTGGATAAAATTCAAGTGTTTACGCAAAATTAATTCATTACGTATATACATACCTTAACTTAAACTACATATATTCATTTTTAATGTGACAATAGAAACTAATCAATGTGTAGAATCTACAAGTCAATTTTGATGTCTTTTAAAAGGATTAAGTTATTTTTTTTCTTAAATCATATCTAAAGTACGAGCTTTAATTTACTGTTATATATTCATTTAGGTATTTCAAATTACTATTTATATCCTTTAACGTTCATGAAAGAATAGTACTCAAACATAAGATTGTTTTGGAAAAATTTGTTTAAATTCAAGTCACATTCAAGTTATTCAAAAATTTTGAATTCTAATTCTATAATACAATACGTGTCTATATTGGTTTGTTTGAATAAGTGTTTACACACAGTTAAAAATAAAAATTTATTGTATTTAATCCTTTTTGTTTTAGAAATAAAAAAAAATTTAACGAATAAAATGTAATCATGAAATTCGGTGTATTCCAAATATACTTGGAAAGAAATCAATAATAAATTAAATTTCTTATTACAATAATTTGATCGATTAAAAAATTTATAAAATATATAGGTAAACAGTATAAAAAAAAAAAAATTTGAATTGAGGAAAGAGTAAACACACACACAATATTATATTTTAATAAAACCCATATTATATTTTTAAATACAAAATACCATTTTATTTTTATCTTTGTTTCGATACAAACAAAACATTTTCTTATAATGTAAATATGATTAATGATTATAAATATAATAATATATGTCAGCTTTTTATCGTGTTTTTTTATTTTTTTTATTTTTATTTTTATTATTAATTTTTATTTTATATAATACAATTATTTTATAGATTTTTTATATGTGTATAATTTATGCCCTTACATACATGCCATGTATGTTGCAAAAACATATTATCGTACACTAACGAATAACGAATAAAATTATATAAAAAAAAAGCTAAAACTTATATTATTATTTTTAAAATATATAAAATACTACAAGTTCCAACAAAGTTCGTGTTGTAACTAAAAATGTAAATTTAAAATTTTATTTGAAGAAAAAAAAAAAAATTTTTTTTCTTTTTTTAAATATCTTATAATGTGATATGAATTATATAATGTAGAATTTACATTTAAATTTAATTATGATTATATTTTATGATTTGGTTAAAATGACACCTTTCTATTTTATATTAAAAAAAAAAAAAAAATATTTAATAATAATACAAAATTATAAAAGAGAAAAATAACTACATATATATGTATATACAGTATTCTAACAAATATAATCAATAATCATCGAATCGAAAATCATAATATGCGTTTTATATGATTGAACCCATTTTAATGATTTAAAAAACAAATACATAATCAAAATAACTTACTTGATTTGATTACTCGTAAATGAAAATTAAAATTTAAATATGAATTTAACGAGAAGTCTAACGATAAGTTTAAAACGTGTATACATTAAAAAAAATGTGTAGTGATACGATATTATTACTGTTCTCATACAATAATAATACATAATGAGTATATGCGAAAAATGCTGCTAAAGTGAGTACCTACTTCACCAGCATTTTCAATAGTTTAGCACTTAAGAGCGCTTTAGCCATATTTATGTAGTATATAGATTTCGCACACACTCAATATATCAATCGATCATCATTTCTCATTTCTAATATTTATATATTTAATTTGAATTAACAATAACGAAATAATGTTAAAATAATAAAACAAAATATTTTAGAGCATTTTAAAACTCATCAGAAAAAATTTTAAAAAATTAAAAATAAAAATAATTAAAAAAGGTATAATTATAATAAAAAGGCAAAAAATTAAAATTAAAAATATGACGATTATTAGCTATAAATTGGAATATTACATTTTTTAGAAATTATGCAAAAACAAAGAATATGTATGTAATAATATTGAAAAGTTATATAATATGTAGTTATAAAATAATATATTATAATATGCCAGAGTATAATTTGATGATAAGGGAAATAGATTTCGGCCTTTGCAATAATTATTTCGTTGCAATTCGTACGCAGTGTTCACAATAGTAAAATAATCATTATGTAAATAGTACTTGTATCACCATCGATAAGTATCACTAAAGAATAATACGTGTAATAATTTATTTATTTTTTATTTTTTTATTTTTTTAAATAATTTTTACTTAATTTATTATTTATTGTTAACTTACTTACTAACTTAAGTATCATTTAAAAACAAGAAAAAAACAAAAAAAAAAAAATTTCTTTTTTTTTTTTTTTTTAATTAGAACTATAACGTAATATAATATATTATAAAATATATTTTTTTTTTTTATGAATTATATATACATATCCGTAAATTTTTAAAATTCGATTATCAAAGACCACCGATCGATATTGAAATTTATTATTTATGGCAAATAAACGTACAAAATAATACTTATTAATAATATGTATTTGCAATAATTTTTTATTTTTATGTTCGTTAAATCGTATAGAAAATGAATAATCAATTAAATATAGTTAAAAATGTAATTTAATGAATATAAATCAATTAATAACTAGAGACACATATTATTAAAATTTTATTTACAATTTTATATTCTTATACAAATATATATATATTATTATTATATGCATATTACATTAAGATATTAATCAAAAAATATATCAAGGCATTTATTATAAATTTATACATATGTACTATACAACTTATCTTTTAATTAAGTAAGAATTTCTTATTTTTATTTATTATTATTTTTTATTTTCATGAAATCTAATAAATTCTTAGTTTGATTTTTTTTTATTTTTTTATTTTATATTTTTAATATGAATATACAGAATAATTTACATTCAGATAAATTTTTGTCAATTTTATTAATATTTGAATTGTATTATTATAATTAAGAAAAATTGAATATCTTTCAAATAAAAATGAATGTACATACATAAACCAATTTACGTATATATAATAAATAAACGTATACATAATGAAGATTTACTTACTTTCATTAGCTTTATTTGGACTAATAGATGCAGCAGTATTAACAACAGTAGTAGATGCAATTGATGCATTGTTTGATGAATCATTTGGACTAGTTGATCCACTCTTATTATTAATACCACTAGTATTAGTAGTATTAACTGCACCAGCTTTCAATTTTTGCATGTATTTTTCTAATGCTTCATGTCCAGCTTTTTGCATTCTTGAAAATTGTTCCATCAAGTATGCATGTTGAATATTGTAACCAAAATTTATTGATGCAAAACTAGGATTAAAACTTGCTGCTGCTGCTAAATGTGGTAGAAAAATTCCATTACCATTGGCTGAATGTTGTTGCGCACGAAGGATGGTATCATTTAGAAATGCTGCGATATCAGATGTACCTAGTGGCATTTGTGATGACAATGAAGGCACTGTTGCTGGTGCTGAACTTGAAATGGATGCTGTTGTTACTGGCAATGCTATTGAAGATGGTGGTGGAGTTTTTGGTGAATTACCCGTCAAATCAAGAATTTCTGATTTTTTGTCATCTGTATCAGTTATTAATTTAATTGAATTTGGTGATTGCTTTTTACTTCCGGTTGGAGAAGATTTTTGTTGTTGTGATTGTTTAAATGAATTTTTCTGAATTGGACTAGTTTTTGTAGGAGTAGAAACTGATAAAGTGGTTGTGACAATATTTTGTGATGCAGTCGTTACTCTTGGTAGAATATGTCTAAATTTTTTCAATGATGCTATTGTGCTTGTACTATCGTTAGTTTTATTTGATTTTGCCGTTGTATTTTCTGGGGATTTCTTTTTATCTTGTGATGTATTACCAGACTTTTTTTGATTTTTTTCTCCAATTTTTCTTTCAGGACTTGATTTTTTTTCTTTGGAGTTTGGAGATGGTGTTTTGGCTATTTCAGGCTTTTTATCTATGCTTGTACTGTTGTAGGATTTAGTCGAAGAAGGACTTGATGTGCTTTTCATAGAATTTGTTCCAGTGATTTGTATTGGACTTGAACGTGATGTGTTGTTTGAAGTAACAGTTTTAACTGAATTCATAGTCGCTTGTGTAGATGAACAAGCTGAGATAGTATCACTTTTAGCTTCAACCTGATTACCGGTAGTTTTTGATTTTTGCTCTGAAACTGTTTGTTGTTCATTTGAAATAACTGGCTGATTTTCTGGTAATTTAAGAATTTCAATATAATTATTAACCGGACTTTTATGCTTTAGATTTAAACCGCTAATTATACTTGAATCATTGTCTTCATTAGTAATAGTGATTGAAAGAGAGGAAGGAATATTTATATTGCATGAATTCAATAATGACTGTACTTTAGCTTGTTTTTCTGGTGGTTCAAATGATTTTTCTAATGTTGACGGTGGACTTATTGAAAATGGATAGGAACGTTTAACTGAATTTTCATCATTCGAACGCTCCGCCGCAACTGAAGATTGTGGTGGTGAAGTTTTGCTACTGTTACCAACCACAGCTTCTGGTGGCTTTTTAATTGGTGGTGCTGGGAATAAATTCGAAAGTTGTTTATTTTGTCCAAGAACATTTTGTAAAAAATTACTGGCGGCACTCGATTGAGTTTTTGTATATTTGTAAGTTGGTTGAGTAGGAATGTTGTAATTTGGCATATATTGTGGGGAATTTGGAGAATAAATTGGTGAATTAGGTGTATAGATTGGAGTTCTACATCCTAAAGGCATTACGTCTACTTTCGTTTTACTAGCGTTCATTAAAGCATAATTTAAATAATTTGTATTTTGATTTTTTATGATTCCACGTACTGGAGACATATTAGGTGCTGGCATCGAAGAATTTGGCGATTTTTGATTATTCTTTCCGGACATGGCAGGACCATAAACTTTAAGTTCTTGATTATTTCCGCTGGGAATTTGTTTGATTTCAGTACCATTATTTTTCAAAAATTTGTTAACGTCGGTGGGTAAATTAGCAAATGGATTCGGTCTAGGCGATTTCGGAAGTATAGGTGGATACCGTCTTGCAATAGGAGTTCTATTTCCTGGTGGAGCCGGTGTAATCGGAAGTTTCGAACTAGCAATACCTGACGGAATCATGGGTCGAGGTGTAAGCGAACCTGGTGGAGCAGGATGATTTGATTGAGAAGTTATTTTTGCCTTATTAGTAGCCGTCCATTTTGAAGTTCTTGCTTGTTTTGATTGTTTTATTCCATTCTTTTTGAAAACTTCTATCATTTTTAAAGGAGGAGGAGCTGGCATCAATTTCTCATCTTCTTGTTTTTTTGATAGCTCTGACGGAAATGATGAATCAATAGGAAATGGAGCAAGTTTAAATGATATTGTTTGGGACTCTTTAGGTGGAGATTTTTCATTGATTTTTACAGCAGTTTTTATTTCATTTGATGTCGCTTTAGTTGATTCAATCCGTAGCTTTTTTGCCGGTGTTTTAATAGGTTCTTTACTTTTACGTTTTGATACAGTTGTAGTTTTATTTGTATTTGTTGAATTCAATCCCATCCACAATGGAACTTGAGAAATAGCAGATACTTCACTTACAGAAAATTTTTTATCACCAGTCTTATCTGGGGAGTTTGCAGATTTAATTGGAGTCAAAGCAAATGAATTTAAAAATCTCGATTTTTTCTCTTCTTCATCTTCTTTTTCAGAATTAAGAGATTCAGTATTTTGCGATGATTTTAAATCATCTTGTTTCACTTTTAACTGAACTGGTCCTTCTTTTGAATTTGGACTAATGCGTTCAGCTTTAATCGTAATTGGAGGAACTAGTAATTTTTTAGTATCCTCAGATGAATTTTTTTGATCTTCATTTGCTTTTATTTTATATCTATCTTCACTTTTTGGTGATGATTTCATACTACCTTCTTTATCCTTTTTCATTTTAAGCTTCCATTCTTTGTCCTGTTTCACAGATTTTACTACTTCCTTTCTTGTATTTTCTGGACCTGACATATTTATGATTGTCACACTACTTTGTTTTGACAAATCAATTTTTAATTTAATATTCTCGATTTTACGTTCTTCTTGCTCAGGTGATTTTTGTGCAGCTGCATGCTGTTGCTGTTGTTTTGTTGTTTTATTACATTTATGCCCAGATTTTGATGTTGAATCTGGCTTTGCTTCTTCAGCAGGTACAATTAATTTTGATTTATTTTTTGCTCCAAGAGTCAATTTCAATTTTTCTGATTTATTTGTTCCTTCAATTGTTGGTTTTTCAATATTATCATGTTTCAAATTTGATGGATTTTCATTTTTTGTATTTGAAGTGGTTAATTGTGTAGACATTTTCTCATTAGACAATTCATTACGGGTATCATTCAATGTATTTTCTACATTTTTATTTGTATTATGTTCAACAGAAATTTCAAAAGGTTCTTCTTTAATTTCGATTTCAGTTTTTATTTTTTCAATTTTTTCTACGTCTTCAATTTCATTTTCTGTTTTAAAATTGGTAATTAATTGGCTTTTTCCTACACTATTATTTTTATTTTCATTCGATGTTTGGTGTAATAAATTTCCAACTTTATTTACTTCTATATCATTATGATTAACAATAGTTTTGTCTTCGCCAGTTTCATTTTTTATTCGTGGAGTTTTTATTTCATTTATATTTCTATTTAAATTATCACTGCGCTTTGAGATACTATTTTGATTCAATCCATTTTCAATACTTATTTCTTTTGTTTTCATTGATCGACGGCAAGCTTTTAATTTCTCTTCAAAATCATCGACCTGTTTTATTCTAAAAAAGAAACGCATTGGAGCATCTCTTTTCCATGTGTATATGTATGCAACATCCATAAGTGTATAATGACTTGATAATACAATTGTTTTTACTTTGTACATAATTTCAACTGAAAATAAATTCGCATTTATTCCAAATTTCAACAAAATGAATTTTTTCAAATGTGCAACAGTAAATATCGCTGGACATTGTAAATATTTTGGACGTTTCAGATCATGCCATTCAAATTCTGGTAATTTTCTATATTTAATTTTAAAAAAAAAAATTAAACAAAAAATTATAATATAAATAGGATTGTTTCCCACATTTTCATTCTAAAATTGTGTTTTTAATATCAGATCATATAATGTATATATTAAATATTAGATGAATAGTCGTTATAATGCTGAATATAAAAGGGAAAATAAAAACAGATAAAAAAAAAAAAGTTACTCACTCAATATCTGCGTACTCTAATGACAAGGACATGTTTTCTGTTGGTCCAAATATCAAATATTCAGTATCTTCCCCTCTTTGTTCTGGTGTAGCCAATTTTGCTTCGTCTGGACGATCCCTGTAGAAAGCTCGCTTCCTCATCAATTCTTTTTCATACAATCCAGGAACTAATTTATAGACTATAGCTTGTAATGTTGTATCTGGCCTAGAAAATATAAATATAAAAATGATCATATGTAAATAAATAAATATAAATAAAAACAACGAGATGTATAATTAGTAAAAAAAATATAAGCTAATGTATGAATGACATATGTATAATATAAATGTCTTCATATATGTATATGTCGTACATACGTACATATATTTGTATGTATATAAAAATATTTACGTAATATTTTAAGTGTTAATATTTGTTTTTAATTCAACGTTGTGTAAAAGAAATCAAAAATTTTAAGTCATTTATACGAGTATAATACACATTGTTTATCTTTTTGAATTTTCGTAAATATAACCTGAATCCGTATTAAATACGTCGTAATTGAGATGTTTTTTTTTTTTTTTTTTTTTTGCAAAATATACATTTTGTTATCACACAAAAAAAAATAAAATAAAATACAGATACAAATATTTTAGAACAAAATCTTTATAATAAATAAAGTAAAAAAAAAAATAAATAAAAATGTATAACTTACGAATACACAAAAATATCCATATCATATTATCATATGCCCATTAATAAAATTATAAAATACATTGAGTATGTATTTTTGTGTATGTGTACATACATAATCAGTTCTATATAATTAAAATTCATATTTTCATGTATATGTATGTATGTAGGTACTTATACATATTATATGTAAAAAAGAATATCACGTTTAAATCAAGTAAGTATAATTCTACTAGTACACCACATTCATGTACAAAATAATTAAATGCACTAAAAATTATTCATTATTATATGTACATATGTGCATCTACATATGTGCATACATGTGTACCTACATAATATAATAATTGTTGCTACATATGTATATATTTAATATGTATTAAATATAGTTCGAGTACATTCGTGATATAGTTAATGTATTATCGTAGATTTAATGCATTTAATACGTCATATCGTGCGTATCTGTATGTATATATGTATCTTTATATTATAAAAATATAAATGCATTTTAAGTGAACAGTTGCACATTTTACACATATTATAATAACACAAATGCAATATTTTATCTTGTATGTACAGATCATTATACCATTTACAAGTAAATGCATAATATAGTTAGTATTTACATTGGGTACTTATAAAAATAAGCATAACTGGCATAATTCATACATACTGTATATGTTTATGTATTTTTTCATCTGCACGTATATACATATGTATATATACATTTTATTCCATCTAATATACACATGTATGTACATATGTGTGCACGTCGACTATTTACACTTATACAAGTATAAATAACAGTTTAGTAGTTCTGTTCACCTCTGAGGTAAAAATGTAGGCTAGCTACCTGACGGTATCAACAAAAGAATAAAAAATGAAAAAAAAGTAAAATGAAAGAAAAAAAGAAATTGGATATCAGTAAACATAACAAATGCAACAAAAAATGTGAAAAACTACACAATATAATGATCATTATATTATAAGTTGTTATGCTTATGTATATGTAGCATCAAAATAAAGTAGTCATATTTGTAAATTCTAAAATACCGTGCACCTATATTCTATACAATTCACGTAGATTTTTTATTTTGCTTCTTTATTTAACGTTGCTTTTACGTATGCACATACATATACATATAATATAAATATGTTTGTACATAGAGTGGTGTGATGATGTGATTATCGTGGGCATGGTTGGTCATTTTTTCGATTTCTCTTTATTTATGTATATACTATATGTACATATGTATATACTTATATATAGACACACATGTATGTATGTATGTATGTATTATATTATAATTATGGACACCTTGAATATTGTTGCTAACTTATCTTCTGCTGTTACTTCGTTGTTATACTGAATGACTCAAGGTAGTGCAGTTCTGTTTTATGATTTTCCTCGTTACGTCACGTAATTAAAAAAAAAAATTATTTTTTTAATGAAAAATATTCAACAAAGTTAGTACAATTAATCTATTTTCACATATCTATGTACATCTTGAAAATGATAAACGCTTTATTTTGCTACCGTTTCTTGGCTTCAAACTTTTAAAATAAAGCGACAAACAAAATCAATGCAGCTATGAGAAATTCACTTTTAATATAGCATATCATTTAATATTTTTTACACCGTTATTGACACAATGAAAGTATAAAATCTGCAACAATTGCGTTTGAATTCGTATAATACAATTATTATTTTTAAATAATTTTTGTTCTTTGAATTTTTTTGATTTTATTTTTATATTTTCATCTTCCTTTCTTGATTTGTTTACAACGAAATTAATTTTTTTAAGTACTGACCTTGAGAACTGATTAGAATGCTGACTAGACTACTTACTAGACTAAGCCTGCCATACAGTGTGTTATTGCTATGTAAGGTATACTAAATCAGACCAATATAGATGAAACATGAAAATGAATGGAAACTAGTTTATTTCTCACATAGCAATACCACATACAGTGTAAGATTCTAGCAGTCTAGTGTAAAATATAAAATAAAATTCACGAGTCACTGTAAGAAACCACTCGTCTTCTACAACGTTCATAAGATAACTAAATTAAATATGTATGTACTGATTTCCAACTTCATAGTTCATTTATCCAACTGACCTTGAGAACTGACTAAAGTGCTGAGTGACTAGACTACAGTGTAAGCCTGCCATACAGTGTCTTATTGCTATGTAACATGTATACCAGACCAAACTAGTATTCATGAAAAATTAAAGTACATAAAAATGCGAAAAAGAACTTGTTGAAAAATGAAGATGAAGAAATTATAATGAATAGTGCACACGACAGGACTATCGTTTTTACATTATATTTAAAAAAAAAAAAATTATTTTGTACGGAATATTCTGAACAAATATAATAATATCGTAATTAGAAAGCTTTATGTAAAAAGTGTTTTTTTTTTTTGAATGTGTACTTAATACCTTTACCCATAAGATAGCACTTTTTACCATATTTTAATTTTGAAATTAGCAATTAAATTTACTTTTAATTTTTAAATTAGTACATACATATACCTACATACATTCATACATATTACAATTCTATTCAACACAACAACAATAATGTTAATAATCTATAAAGTAGATTGAAATTATTAACATGCAACAGGACATCGAATTTATGTAATCTTATTTTTAAATATAGGTACGATGAAGGTATAAAATTAAAAATCTAACACTGAATAATTTATAAATATGTATAAAAAGTACATATATGTATGTATCTGACCTGCCAAATATAATAATGTGTATTTCACAGTTAGGAATGAAAAAATTGACCCATTCCATTATTAAGCCTTATAATATATTTATAGATCCACCATATCCAAAACTGCTTTTCAAAATACTTCAACTACATATTTAGCACGTAATAGAAACAATTCATATAGTTGGGTATTTTTGCACGCAATTATAACTCGCACATGTTCATTAAAAGTACATATAGTATCCATGTATTTATGTGTTACAATAAAAACGGTACAAAAAGCACGCGCAAATAATATATAGGTATACATATATGTAAGTACATATACATATGTAATATATATGTATACTTATGTACGATATTTTATGATTTTGAAATAATATATACGATATGACGTATTACATACATATGTTTGTAATTCTGTTTTACCTCTTACATCTATATATTATGTAGACCTAAAGAGACACAGCTGGAACGATTATGATGATGTGTCATGCCAAAAACATGGTTATGTAATCAATCATTTGAATAAAAAAAATTTTTTTCAAACTTTATGTTTCCTCGTTTTGTAATTGTTGTTTTAATGTAGGAAATTATTACACACGTGAAAAATAAAATTAATTTAAAAACAATAAAGAAATTGCAGATTTCATGTAGGTACATAGATATGTACACGGATTTAGTATTAAGAAGAGAGAAAAAAATTAACTTCAGTGTAAAAGAAAAGTTGCATCAAAATTAAAAACTTTTAATTGAACTTGCGAAACAATATCATTAACTATATGGAGATGGAACCTTTTCTAAGCCGTTTTACCAAAACATATTTTATAGATATTATAGATCAAATATAGTATTTTTCTTCGAATAAATTTTATTGCTTTTTGATTCGACTAACGAACGATCCCTAAGTTACACGCATTCGGTCAAAATTGCTTGCTCTTTAAAAATCGATTTCCCATCTTTTGATAATACATATACATACTTATTATGTATGTACGTGTGTATGTATTTCGAAAATTGAATAGAAAAATTATTGCATTGTGATTTGTATGTATATACATATATGCTTTATTACATCAAATGAAAGAGTTTTGTTATCCTTCTCACAATAAGGTAACTCTATGACAGGACGAATCTCATCCCATCCCATCTACATACATCGAATTGAACCTATTTCGATTATTTCTCGATTATTTTTATGTTTAATTTAAATTTTACAGCCAATTTATGCTAGAACCAGAATTAAACGTCAACTCCCTAAAACTCAGTAAGTAAGCTTATGCGACCTAATGCAATACAATGAAGTCACCCATAATGCTCCGTAAGATATGTTACTTAATTTTTGGATTGTAATTTTTTCGTAAGTAATGTACATTCGAGTTTAAACAATTGAAATGAATTGAATTATTAAAAATTCAAATTTTATAGTCTAATTTGTTCTTGAATATTGTGCATACATAAAAAATATAAATTCCTACATATTTACATTATAAGTGCATAATTCTTTTTTTCTATGCATATTCTCATTTTGAACTTGCAAAAAGGCAAAGAAACAGACCAGCAGCTGTTAAATTATTTCTACTATAAAACAAATTACAATTATACTTTGTCTACTAATTATGTATGTTTAAGACCCTATGGAAACTGAATAAAGTAATACCATTTCGCTTGATTGTATGTTGATATTTAAAAAAAAAAAAATTCATCTAATATTGTGTTAAAACTTTCAACGATTGTGGTAATACTGTTCCTCGTAACTCGTAAGACACTCTAATTAGAAATATAAAGGCAAGAAAAAATAAATACCCCCATAAGATCTTAACTGGATTACAATTAGTAGACAGAGTATAGTTAGGAATTGAGAATATGTATCTCATACGTTTTATCAACGTACACAATTAAATTACTGAAGTCTTGTGTGTTTGTCTAGTAAAGTACATGATAAAGAAAAGATAACCATATAAAAATAACATAAAAATATATATTGTATGTCTCAGTGTTTTAAACATTGTGCATAAACATATATACATACATGTACACGGCCTTTATATTCCAGATTCCAAAATAAATTCGTTTTTAGAATCAGAATCGTCATGCCAACATAAACATTATTTTGCTTGTAACATACATATATAGGTATACATATGTCTATATTATATTATATAGTACAGTAATTTTTTTCAGATTTCAAAACCACCAAAAATCAAATCCTTGTAAATGTGTATGTTATCACTTTCGAGTGTATATATGTGTACGACATTTGTATATCGTCATTCTTTTTCGTTTTATATACTTTAATATCCCAGCTATCTTTTTCTTTAAATTTTCAACATCAGAAATTCCTGTTCTTCATCATACATAACACATGCAAAGAGTTGTCAAAATTTTGTAAACGTTTTTCAATGTATATGTATTTTGAAATTTTCCATAAAAGGGGATTGCGCTATACAATATAATGAGAATAATGCATAACTGCCTATAAAAATTTTATAATTCAGAAATTTTTGGAATTTTTAGTAAATTATACAAATAATACAACAGATTGCATTTATTCTTTACAATTTATTAAATTAAAAATGTTTGTATTATTTTTTTTTTTTTTTTTTTTTTTTTTTTTTTTTTTTTAATCAAAAATAATTTCTATTTTTAATCCAAGTATATGTATGTACTTTGAAATATTACATTTTCTATATAAATACACTCATTAATTTATTAATTGAAATTTACAAGGCTTTGATAATGTTGTAACAATCTTTGATTCTAACAATGTTCAGTAATCTTTATTATTATATTGAAAAATATAAGTACAAAAAATTTTTGTAACAAGCTATACAAAATCAGTCAAATGTAAAAATGATAAGGAGAATATTTTCACTTTATCATATATTTTATGTTATTTGAGTTTTTCTTTTACCAGCTGACATACTTGTGTGTACCACATATGTGATTGTATGGTATATGGTATGTGTTAAACTATACATATATGAAACTTAATAAAACAGAATTTTAATATACAAACATATGTATAAAATATTTGCACGTACAACATGAACACATATGATATGTGCATATTGATGTATAAAATAAGCCTTTTTTCATTACGTTTATGTATTTAGAAATGAAATAGGTGTATATTTAAATGATTGTATATTCCTAATATAATAGCACTATAAATATCTATACTCTGTCTACTAATTCGGTGCAGTTAAGGTCTTATAGAAATGACATAAAGTAGTACCACTTTACGTCGCTTTATATTGATATTGAAAAAATTAACACTGCTCGTGAGATGATCTTATTAGAAATTATGAGAGAAGAAAAAAGACATGTTCATATATTCTCATAAAGTCTTAACTACACCGAATTAGTAAACAGGGTGTATATATTACACATATATGTATGTTATTTTTAAAAGATATGCATATGCATACATATATATTTACGTATAAAAATACACAAGAAAAACAAAAAACTATGATTACAAAAAATATTTATTGGAATCGAAATGTTTAATCCAAAAAAAAAAGATACATTTTTAAAAACAAAATATGGATTTATATAATACATATATACATATGTATGTATGGGTGTGTATATTAATTTAATGTACATGTATATATGTATACCCACATACATTTGAACATGTGGAAAAAAGTGTAGAAATATGATAATATCCGGAAATAACTGGGATATACCCCAGAGAGCTATTTATGAAATGATATTTGGTAAGTATTTGCCTTTAATTTTTAAAAAGGCTTACGACTTGAAAGCTTTGAAGAAAAAGGAAAAAAGAAAGAAGTGGAAGAAAATGTAGGTATTTCTTTTTTGTCTTTCATTCTAAACAAATTATTTGCATAATACAAGATTATCATTAATTTTAAATTTTCGCTTTAGATTAGTTTAACATTTTATTTTATGCTATTTTATGTTAACAGTATACGTAAAATCGATATGATGAATAAAATAAATTTAATATAAAATGAATATATAAACATAATCTAACAAAATAAAAATTTTTGTGATGTTAATCAAGCTAATGTAAAAGTATTTGTATAGATACCAATAAAGCTGGTCTCAAGGATGACTTTTCATTTGAATCAAAAAGTATTACGATGTATTTACAGGTTATAACTTGCTTGTCTGTTTACTTATAAAAAAGTAACAAAGCTGTCAATACATATTTATTAATTTGCATCCAATAAAGTACTCACATCACATCTATATAGTTTATTTGTATGCTATTGTTTCTTTGTAGTAGTCAAGAAAACAAAAAAAAAAAAACCAAACCAGTCGCCCTCGAACTCATTGAACATGACATAAAATTGTAATAAATGAAACAAATTCAATTCAGTTTATTTTAATTGTTTTTGTTTTTTTCAAGATAAGTATTATAATATTATTTTTCCGTATGTATGTAATATAAATTTTTAAATATTTCTATTAAAATAACGCCTTTTACTTATTTGTTCAGTTTTCCATTATTTTTTACTTTTCTTTTTTTTTTTTCTAACAAAAAGTTCATAGAAACCGATTATCAATTACTATATATAGAACGAAATCTCTCTCACAAATCACTTGAATTTTACTAAATTATGTATACTGTAAAGTTTTCAATTGTGTGGTCTTTGATAACCAATTGAAAATAATACCTGATAATACCATATAAAATAAATGCCAGTAATGTGTAAACAATAATCTTAAATCCATGAGTACACTATTTTTATAATTTTTCTCGTGGTTGTCGCATTCACAAACAAAATTTTAAAATAACGTAATGTAAACGTATTAGTATACATATTTGCACAAACACATGTATGTATGTGTTATGATTACGATAGTCATCACTTTAAAAAACAGTATAGAAGTTAGAGGTTAAATAGTCAAACAAGACACGATTTTTAAAATTTTAACTTTACCAACAGCATACATGATGTGATCAGTGATTGCCTTTCGATACTCTCCTTTTACCAACTTGATTAAATGCCATATCTTCATTTACCTACGCAACTATAGTCTATGTTTTTTTTTAAAAAAAAAAACTTTTAGTAAACTTTATTAACGAACAGTTATTTTATTTTTGTATAAGTTGTATTAGAAACATAAAGACATTAAATAAAACACCAAAACTATGTAAATATTACTAATACTTGGATAAATTTAGTTATTCTTTTTTCTTGTTTTCATGTTTTACATGTATCTTGCTTTTACTTAAATTTTTCACTTAAAATTTGTATATAATTAGGCATTAAATGTTGAAAATATTACACGTGTAAAACAAAATCACAATAGTATTTCTGATGTGTTATACATTAAAAATTAATTCAAAAATTATTTTTATTAAATAGATTCGTGAAAGAATATAAAAATTTATATTAATTGAAAAAAAATTTAGTGCTTATACTTTGATTAGGTTCTCATTCGTTTTAAAATTCAACATTCTTTTAACATAAAATCCGATATCGTCTAAAAATTCTAATATACAGTATGTACATGACAATTCATTCTAAAGAAGGAAAAAAAAAAAAAAAAAAAGGTTTCTGAACATGACACTATAAATCCCCTCGTTCAATACAATTTTCGTGTTAACCTAAGACAAATTTGTCAAAAAATATCGACTTTTTTTAATAAAAAATTTTGGAAAATTTCAAACAACTATGTAAGTATGTGTATAAATTTTATATACCTACTAGGTACTTATTTTTTAAAATTTAAAAAGAACGTTTTAATTTTATTCACTCTATTACATATGTATATATTACATAGCATACATGTACATATTTCAAAATGCATACAAATTAACACACATGTACATACATACCAGTAATTACAATTAAATAGCTCACATTACATCTGCAACATACCCAGTTTTCTTTAAAAAATTAAAATAAAATTTGTGAAGTTCATCTAATATACAGTAGGTACTTCTTAACTGACTTTAATATTTTATACATAATGCGAATGTGTTACATATGTATGTACATATATTATTTTAATTCATTTAATTTATTATTGACTTTACATTGAATTGAATCTTTAAGGGCACTGACGTGAAAATATTATGATATAGGTATATCTTGTATAATACTTATAAGATTTTTAACTGTTTTTGTCATTACTGTTTGAATTAACTTTTATAACACGAAAATGTTTTGGTTATTTGAAAGTTCAGAGTTCACTTAAATTTCATCATTCCAACTTAACAAAAAATCACATTAAAAAAAACTCAAACGTACATATATACATATGTATATCACACATGAATTTATGTATATATGTACATATATTTGGGGCAATAAAACTTTTTAGAAGATTTGCAGCTTCATAAAATTCACATTTTGACTGGCTTTTTTTTTTATATCCCTGTTTACTAAATATGAAATGAAATATAAAAAATATCAGTATATTCATCAATGAAAAACCATCAACAATAATTTAACATTGGGGCGAGGTGTTAATGTGCTAAAAATCAAATCAAGTGAAATTTGTTTTCCATAAGTATTACATATCATTTAGTTTAGATTTTGGTAAAATGTGCATATACATAGGTATATTTTCTTATCGTAACAAGAAAAAGAATCCCTTATGCTGTGCTAAGAAAATAAGGATAATATCATTCCAGTATTTAAAGGGGGTTGAGAACAATTTTCATCCGATTTATTGTACCAATATACATATACCTAAATACTGTACAACACTGATACGAAATTTTTCAAACCCTCCAGCATTTATTCTCTCATCTAATAATTTTATATACGTATACATATGTACATACATACATAACATTCTTAGCAAAAACCATCAATTCAGAATTTACTCTATTGAGGTTGTTAATATCAATGTTTGTGTTGTTGCTACTGCCATTGATATTATCGTATAATCGTTGTGCTGTTACAGTTGAAGACATTTGGCTTACCAATGAAAGGAAAATTCAATGTTATGAAATTTCTACTGAAATTAGAAGAAATTTTAGGATAGTCAAGAAAACTAAAACAAGAAAAAAAAAAGACAATAATTTGAAATCTAGGAAAAATTGCCTAAAAAATGAATATAACTGATATCAATAACCAATCTTTATAACCTTTTAGTGTCAATATTAATTTCTTCTTTGAGTTTTTCTTTTTCGTTTTTTTTATTCGAGTTAAACAAAACATAACATTTTTACGAATTTTAATGGCATACAAATAAAATATAACGAAAAAATAAAAATGTTAATAATTTAGAATATACATAATGTACATAATATACGTATGTATGTGAATTTATTGGGAGGAAAAGTCGGGAAATTAATTTTCTAAAAAAAAAAATAATAATAATAATGATAATAAAATGTGGTGAATAATAGAGATAAGCTTGTCACTTGTCTTACAAAAAGAATACACAATTATTTATAATAAATGTATATACGTACTATATGTATATTGTTTGTACATGAGTTCGACTTTATTTCGTAAAGTGTATGTACCTGAATGTAACCTACTATACCGAAAAAAAAAAAATTCACAAAAAGCTTTAAATACTTACTTTATATTTGGTTTAGCGGTGTTGATCATCATTTCACAACGAGGACAATATTGTTCTGTTTGTAAATGTTTCATAATACAGCTGTGACAAACTGAAAAATAAATTGAAAAAATATAAATACATATGTATATGTACATAAGTTTATGTAATTAGTGAAATTCAATAAATTGTAAAGGATTTTTAATCATTTTTATAAATAATTTTTGTTTTTGATTTTTTGATGAACAGCTTCAAAAAATTTTAAATTAAATTGTGCTTTTCTCTCAACTAATTTTCTTTGAATGAAATTTAAACATCTATTGATGCCATACATTTGCTTGTACTGTTAAGTTCTAAATGGTTATAATTTTAAATTATTTGATATAAAAAAAAAAAAAAAACAAGCTTCCATCATACGATTACGTGTATAATGTATGCACGTGTGTACTTACGTGCAATTTAAATATATAATTTTTCTTCTATTACCTAACTATAATAATTCTCAAGTTTTTGATTACCTTCGTCTGATTTAAACAGCAAATCATTTATTTTACTGTATATTTTATATGAAATTTAAAAGAAAAGATTCATTCATTCATTAATGAAAAGAAACCCACTAGAAAATAATTTTAAAATGTCCCGCGCCTTATTGTATTCATCTGTCTTTCCAATGTATAAAGGACTAAAATTCAAAAGGAATCATAATTTATAAAGTTGATAAAAAATTTGTGCATACATATTTCAATTTTTCAATGTGTTTACTTGTTTTTTTTTATGTATGTATATTTTTACTTTTTTTAAATTTTTCTTTCTTTATCATTCGTACAGATATCCGATACATTACCAAATGTATATGTATACTTTATCCCTTTTTTAATTCTCTCAGCACAAAAATATCTATCTCTAAGTATACATACATATATACAATACAGAATAGTACAGAATGCAATATAACATTGGCCCAATAATCTCAAAGGAAGTAAACCATCTACATTTATATCATCATGTACATGTACAGTCAACATAATCAACATTAGAGAGTGAAAGTAATATGAACAGGGGACCAAAGAGACCGGAAGTTGTATCACACAGATTTTATGAACAATTTTAAAGCAGATATAAGCAACGTATTCTTTATAAGAGCAGTTGTTTTTGTGTTTCGCCTAAGGCCCACCAATGTTCTGCTTTAATGTACCTATTCCATTTGTTTATACTGCCGCTACCATTTTTGTTGTTATTTTTGTTATTATTATCAATTTTTAGTACATATACGTATTTAAATTTTTTGTTAAATACAAAAATATACGAATGAAATTTAAAAAAGAGCAGCAAATGAACAAATTGCTAGATTTATATATATGTAGATATGTATGTACGTTATATTTAATTTTTAATTGGAACATGTTTGTAATTGCAATATTATATTGTATTGATTAAAAATTTATGTACAAAAACTAATGTCTTTAACGAAATTAATATATGTAAACATTTGATTTGATATTCATTTTATGTTTGAAAACAAAAACAGTTTAACAAAATAATTCATAAAAAATTTCATTTTAACAATACAGTATTGTCATCATAGTAACATAATTCAATATAAAAGAAACTTTTTTTCCACCTGGCTAACTTTTTTCGATGTAAATTGATTTTAAGATTTCTGGACAACCGAGATGATGATGAATTTATACCAAAACCACACTAAAATAATTTTTTAAGGGTCGAAAATAAGGAATAATCTGCATTTGTAATGTATATATATACGCAGATACTGTTCAAAATATAACGTACGTATATTATTGTAGATTTTTGTATGTATGTATGTATGTATGTATGTATGTATTTATGTTATGTCATATATATATATATATACTCAATACTGTACCCCAAAACTATAACAACGACTAAATTTGAAAAATGTTTGAAACAGCATAAACTAGACAAAAAAAAAAAATAAGTATACAAATAAAAACGTAACAAAATAAGAAAATAAAAAAAATAAATAAAACAACCAAAGAAGGGTGGTTTACTTCTTATACATATTTGAAATGCGAAAAACTTATTTTGACTTGATCCTTGTTAAATATTTTTCTTTTTGCAATTCTCCCTTTTCTTCGATTAAAGTTAGTATGTACATAAAAAGTGTTTACGGGTATACATATTATACACGTACAAATCTATTTTTTATATCGTATAAAAAAAATAAAAAAAATTTACTTTTAGAGGAAAGAAAAGTTTTGATGTATCGAAATTATTAAGAAAATAGTATGGACAGGGTGTTCCAACAGAATAAAGGTCACAAGATTGTATATCTCTTGAATGTTATACTGTTGCTATAGTAAAAAGTCGTACATGTCTGACTGACCTTCTCGTTGAACGATTTTTAGTTGAATGATTTTTGTTGAAAATTTTCTCTTTTTTGTGATATTGTTCTGATGATAATTTAGAAATGATTTTGATAACAAAATAAATTAAATGATGTTGAAAATATTTTGTTAATTTGAAAATAACATAATTTCAATGCCAGACATCTGAAAACATTTCAATGTCAAACATCTAAAAACATTTCAATTCAGAAATGTGTGACGTCATGAAATGGGTAATATCTTTTGAATTACCCCATATTTATATTTACTGACAAATTGAAACTCAGATTTTTTCTACAAGATATGTTTCATTAAAATCAAAAACCTTCGAATATCTCGAAATGATATTCTCGAATTTATTTAAAACTTTTTATGTTTAAAACTATTGATGGGAGTTAAAATATTTTTCTATAACTGATACAAAAATTTTCTGTACAAGAACTTCACAGAATGAACACTATTTTTTTACATGAAAGGCAATATTTTTAAAGTCTGAACATTAATAACTTCAATTAATTCTATCCGATTTTGATAAAATATTACCTTAAAAGAAATACTGAAGTTCAAATTTTATATTTCAATCAAATACACAGGATAAATCAAAAGATCCAGTTTCTTTTATGACGTCTCATATCACAAATTTCTAATCTACTATATTTCAAAAGAAATTTACTTTAAAATATTTACTATATACATACATATACATTTGTCTTTTTGTCTCTACCCTGGGACACTTTGTATGTATCAGTGAAAAAAACTTTTTTTTTTTCAAAATAAATAATGACTAAAGTTTTTTTTTTTTTTTAAAGTGAAATTTTTGATATACAGTAAAATCACAAAAATATTATTATTTTTTAGATAAAACAGTATTCTACAATGTGTTGTACATTTCAAGTATTTAAATATAATTATAATAAAAGTAAGTATAAGATGTTTATATACTTATAAGTAAGTAATTATAATAAACATATAAGAAAATAATTAAAAACTTACATGAATGCAGACATTCCACAATAGTTGTAGCATCAATTAAATAACCTTTGCATAAATTACAAATAATATGAGGATTCACATTTTTTAACAATATCCTTCGAGGTTTTTCAATAAAATCTTCTGTATTATTATTTTTCTCATCTTCAATAGAAGAAGAATCTTTTTCATTATCATCAATCGATATGTTCTCTTTATTATCTGATTTATTTGGCTTAAAATTACTATCATTTTTTTCACTATTCATTTTACTACTATTATTATTATTTTTATTTAATAATACATTTTTTGAATTATTACCATCTTTATTTTCATTATTATTATTTTCATTGTTATTATTATTATTATTATTACTATTATTGTTATTATTGTTATTACTAATATTATTATCGTTATTATACTTATTATAATTACTATTATCGTTATTATTATTATTACTAATATCATGATTATTATTATTACTATTCTCATGAGTATTTTTATTAATTTTATCGGTATCAATAATATCATTATTACTATTTGTGTCAGAGGTACCAACACTACATATTACATTTGATTTTGTATTGCCTACATTTTTAACAGCATCTGGCAATACAATTTCATTTTCACATTTTACATTTGTTTTAGAATTTAAATTTTCAATATTATTACTAGATGTAGGACTATTTTCTGTAGATGTAACATTAACACGTAACTTTTCACATTCATTTATTTTACTAACAACAACAGTATCACTATTATTTTCATTTTTCATTTTCATATTGTTATTAGTTAAATGATCCTTATTATTATTTGCACTGTCGTCATCATTATTGTCCTTTATATTATTATTATTATTATTATTATTATTATTGTTACTACTGTTATTTATGTCATTATTATTGTTGTTACTAACACAAACTGAAGAAACCGAAGTTGAATTAGTTCCACTTTGGACAGTCATTGCACCAGATGTAGTCATTTCTGATGAATTTGATGTTGATGTTACTGATGTAGTTTCAGTACTAACTAATGTTTGAGGAGGAGATTGTGATTTAGTCGCCATTGATAGTGTAGCAGGCAGTGGAGGCATCTTATTTTCATTGAATCTAGAAAAATTCATAATTTTATTTTACTTAAATTATAATCAAAACAAAAATATTTTCTAACTATATTAATATGATATTAAATATGTCAAATATACTACATACATATGTACAAATCATTAAATGTACATATTTTATATTGTATTTGAAAAGTATGCAAAAAACAAAAATCAGACGGTATTGATAGCTCATTTATTTAAGATAAAAGAAGATAATCGGTTTATACATGAAAAGACCTCTAACAATAATAAAACATCTATCCAATAAATTTTAAACATGTATTGTACAATAACACGTAATACAAATGGTATACGAGAATTCTGCCGTACTTATATACAAAATACATATGATATGAGTAATATATATTTTTAAAATATGTTCTTATACATACATATACATATATGTATATGCAAATTATAAAAATTAACACCAGTTTCGTTTTATTCTTACATATAAAAGTTATAGCCAAAATCAAAAACCCGATGTAATCAAAAAACTAAATATGTATGTAGGTAGATACTGTTTGTATTATTTAATAAGGCAAATACATAATGATGTACCAATAAATTTACGACTGTAATATGAGTAAAAGAGGAAAACGAATTTTAAACAAATAAATATTTAAAATGATTCTGTATAAAAGTTTATAAAATAACTTGATAATAGTAAAAACAAATAAAATGAATTATAAAATATAATATTATCAATTACAACAAGTAAATCATATAAGAAATCAAATAAAACTAATTTTAATAAAGTAATCAAAAAATTGAATCATATTGAAATTAAGAATAATTACCAAAATAAAAATTTATTTAAAAATAAGAGTAAATAAACAAAATTTTCCTTTTAAATTAAGATTTGTTTATGCAATTTCCGTTTTTCTTCGCAATGGTTTGAAATTGGTTATGTGCTGCCATGCAATATTGACTATATACCATGCAATATTGAGTATATAGAAGTGCAAAGGGATTTTTTTTTTAAATAGTTGTACATATACATATATAAAACTAATGTCCAGCAATCACATAACCACAGATATTTCGATACCTTTTCTTGTTGACATATAATTAAATATTCTGCATTTTGATTTCCTAATTCAACAATATAATCTTAAATAATAATAACCATAGGTATAACCTTCGAAATTTCAAGGACAATCTGTTGATTACACTTACTATATTTCATAAGCATATTTATTTAAACACAACATAACACACATTTACATATATGTATGTGTAAAAATTATGTGTGAGGTGTGTACATTTTAAAATAAAATATTTATGTATATATACCTATTACTATGTTGATTTTTATTTACATTCATTTAAACTTTATATGACAGGAAGTAATCAGCCAGTTAACAAACATGATAGGTTATAGTTTGAAAAATAGAAATTAAAATGAAGCTGTAGCGAATAAGGTAGAAAGATAGAAACAAACTTATATTTGCTTATATAATATACACGAAATTATATACGAATATATATAAAATTACGATAACATCACCTAAAGAAATTGAATCCGCTGGAAAAACTAAAAATTATATGATATTAGAACAATATCAGGCTAAAATCAGAATATTAGAACAAAACCAAACCTGAGAGAAATTGAAAAAGGAAAAAAATTCGTAAACGAAATTAAAATTCAACAAATTTTATATACATAGGTACACATACATATAATTGTACACATGTACATTGTACATAAAAGTTGACATATGAAAAATATATCTATATATACTCACACATGTGGCTTTTTTTACACTTACATATGTATGTGTAGATTTACACAACACGTAATACGCAAATAGATTTCATATTTTATACAGAGTGTTACACAGATCGATGCATTGAATAAAATAGATATTAAATTTAGTTGTAAAAAAGACAGAAGAAATGACAATTGAGGACAACTTTATTCGATCAAAGTTTCAAACATCTGAAATTTGATTAAAAAAAAAAAAATGTTGATTAAAATTTTAAATAATAATAACTTACTAATTGAGTAGTATAAAATAGTTATACAGTTTACAAAAACATTACATCATTTTTAATTAAACTCATTGATATAAATCTTTGAAATAAATAAAAGCTCACGATATTTGTCGTTTATTTCAATTTTACATTGCATTATATGTGACGAGTATATTCATCACAAATACAGGCTTTTAAAATTAAAAGATAAAACAATATAAGCAGAAAAATCATTATGCTTTTCCAAAGGATCATACCGCCGTTGAAATGAAGATTGATCCTCTGCTATATTATTTCGTGTTTCAAGATCTGTCACATGTTAACTTTATATATTGATCTTTGAAATACCCTGTATATTAACATACATATAAATATCGGGCTTATCGATATATACATATATACACATGTCCATAGACTTTTATTTAATTTATCATACACATACATACATATATATACGCATACGTACATATATATGGTTTAGTGATTGTGACGCCATTCGAATTAATATAACAAGAATATTAACGAAAACAAAAAGTACACAAATAAATAAATACACAGCAGAGGGTCGAATATCTCGTGCTGTGTGTCTAATAGTGATTATACAACGACGTTGCAATGCAGTTTTTTTCGATCCGCACTAATACATGTACATATAAAAGCAGCTAATATATATTAGTATTAGTGTGCGGATTACATTAATGTGTATAGAATTCCATTACGAGGGTTGCTTTTTTGTATTATTACATCTGGTTTTTTTCAGTCGCCCTATAATATATCTATAAACATATGTACATACAAAAGTACATATGTATATGTACAACAAATAATGCTTATTTTATAAGAACGATTTCTTAAATTTTTAATCGAATATTTTTGATGACCTTTTATCATTCTAGATTTTAATTTGGACTTTTTAAAATGAAATATACATACATATATAAGTTTATATGTATAATATACATATATGTATATAACGAAGACATGCTGGAAAAACTAATGTATGTTAACTATTTTACCATAATTCAAAATACATTCGTGTATAAGTGTATATGAAATCTTGATAATGATAATCGAAATTATCTTTAAGACAAAAAGGATGGTAATTAACAGGCGAAAAGATACATACACATTTTTTAACAATCCTAATAATTATAGGCCAGGCATGCTCATTTCTTCATATGATTTTACAAAATTATGACAAGACTCATTAACAGTATAATAGATCCCTTTTTTTTATCTCTTTATTCAAATACTGACCTATGTTAATGTTAATTTATTGCATGTTGCATGCGAATTTTTCTAGGTTTTATAGGTACATACCTACATTCTTAAAAATTTCCAAACAATAATGAATTAATATCGAATATAATTTATAGTCAAATTTTTAATACCTACATATTTATATGTTGTAAACTATATCTCAAATTATTTTCTTTTTTAAACGTGATCTTCAGTTTAATTTAAAATTTATATCACATTTTTGGAAACACTAAAAAAACGGTAACACTTAAATATTAAGAAATTTTAAGTCAAATTTTACGTACCTGTGTACATACACATATGTACATATGTATATATGTATACATATATTAAGGTATTCAAGATAATAATAAGAGAAAAATTGCGATATATTTTCTTTACGATTTTATTAAGGGAATACATATATATATGTATACATACCCAGGTAGATATAAACGCTTTTTTGTTTTGTTCACAAATTTCAATATAACCATCTTCTTTTGATGGTTATACATATGTACATTACTTTATAAAACAGTTTCATTCTAACGATATTTATCTACATATGTATATCGGGTAAAATTAGAGCATGATATAATTTTTCATATCTCAATCAATAATTAAAATAAAAAATTAAAATTATAGAAAAGGCAAGGAAAGGAAATGCAGAAACACAAATGAGTTACATTCAAATTTTAAATATATGTTTGAACACATTTAAAATTTAAAACAAAGTCTATATAAAGTACAATTTTCTTGTTAATTTTTTCAAGTAATTTTAAATTGTTTTTCCCCAGTGTATATTTATTTCACATGACAGTCTTAAGCAATTCCTCTTAAGTTTCACTACTCATCAAGAACACAAAAAACAGCTGTTTTAGACCATCAAAATTTTAACCTACATACATAGTACATATATGTATTTTGATATGTATAATTCCAGGAAACGGTCTACAAAACGTAAATTTTCCATTTCCATCCTTATGCATATTTATAAACCTCATATAAGTATACAAAACAAAAATATAATAAGTAAGCAAGGATTAAATAATGATTTAAAATGAAATTAAAAACAAAAAAACTTCAGGAAATTAAAAAAAAAAAAAAACTAAATTAATAAATATGTACAATAAATTTATATGAGTATAGTTTTTTAGTTAAATGAGGTACATATGTATGTGCGAATAATAAACATATTTTAAGAAAAGAAAAAAAAAAAAAATTAAGCGTATACCGTTGTCTTTATGTTAAATATTCTTATATTTAAGAAATAAAAATAAAATAAAATAAAATAAAAATAAGAATAAATAAGATAAAAATGACGTAAAAAATAAAAATAAACAAGTAAAAAATTCTAAGCCGGTTGCTATCAACCAACATACAAAAAATGAAATAAAATAAAATTGTAAGTTTTCCCCTTTCATTTCTGTATGACAACATTCACAAAATTTATATTTATTTTTTTTTCGTACCTTCCAGAATACAAGAGAAAAACAGGAATTGTAATCTGAAACGAAAATGAAACTATAGGTAGAGGAATAATGTATATGTACATATAAATATTGTGTACGCTGTATATATCCTAGGTAAGATTGTAAGAAAGTATATCGCTAAAGACGACAAACATAAATGAAGTTTTTGGTGTATAGATTTAGAGTTGTGTGCATTCACATTCGTATATGAGTTCCAGTCTACGCATCATAAAAAACAAATGAGTATAAAACTTCAAAGTGTATCTGACTGACTATATATATGTATACATGCAAGTGTGCATAAATATAACGTACCCTACAATACATAGCATATACAAAATTCAAGTTCAAAAGAGTCCAGAAAGAATGACAGGAAGGATATGATATGAGCTTCTTATGTATATAAAACCTTTGGGAGTGTTAGTACAATCATGATGTACATAGGTATAATGTAATATAAATACAACACTGTTGTTGGATTTTATGTACAAAAGATATACATTAAATCTTAATAGAAATAAGTAGAGGCGAGAAGAGAAAGTAAAGCATGCATGTATAAAAACACATGCCATTCGTAATCGTACTAGATATAGTAACGGCGACACTGGCTGCTTATTTGTTAGTCAATTAGAATTTTGAAACTTATCATTTGATTTTTTTTATACCTTCAATCGAATAATAAATTTTAAAATATAGGAGTACATATATTAAATGTTTGTATACTTATAACAATTGAAATTCAATGTTTTAAATTTATTTTATTATAAATGAAATACATTAAGTTTCAAATGCATAGAAATATATTTAACTGAAATTGAACTAGGTACCTACATATACAAAACTAAAATTATTATGTCAATATCAATAGTAAAATCATTAAAAACCCATCAAGAATTTGTATGAACATATGTACATATGTTAAAAAATATAAATACAAATAAACAAATACTTACAAATATTACTTATAAAATAGTTTTTATAAATGCGATGTTAAATGTAATCCATATAATGTATTTGTTAAGTTATCTATTGATAACTTGTTTAATTAATTTGAACAGTTTGATTTAAATATTTCATTATTTTAAAATTGAATTATATATAAAATATTTTACACTCGTATCACTATATCACTTAAAATTAATATATGAATGTATGTACAGTATTTTTTATACATGTTAACAACACCAATTGTATTATAGAGAGTTCAGTTAGTTATGCAAAAGAACTTAACTCGAATCTATAAACTACCTAAATAAAATTTTTCAAATTACAAAATATCGTTATATTCACTTCATTTTTACATTCTTCCTTTGAATATATGTACCTATATAGTTATAATAAATACCACATATACATATCTAGGTACCTATATGTTAATACACGCATGCATATGTACATACTTAATGTATTTTATATGGAATATTGTATTGAAATGAAAAGAAAATAGGGAAAAGGAAAACAAAGAAAATGAATTCAACCCTCGTTTCATATGAAATGATTTGTATTTTATGTATATTATTTACTGGTTTATATAATATACACATGTATTTTGTTTATATATATATGTACATACATAAGTATATATGTACGTACATATATGCAAGTATATAATACATATTTATATATAAGTAGATTTGTACATAGCTATATGTACATTGTACATATATGTTTCTAATGTAGGTACTATACATAGCTCATTTTGTACATACGGATTTTGTATCATACATACAGAATGCAATGTGTGAATGTGTATATAAATGTGTATGCATGTATCGAATATAAAACTTTACATATCAATATAGTTTTTATATACTTAAGTACCTTTATTTAATAAATACATAACCGATAATTTTTATATGTAGTAAGTAATAGCAAGCACAGCAAACAAAAAACTCATAAGGGTACTTAAAAGTCGCTAAAAATCTTGTTTTAAAAATGAATAACAATTAAAAAGTATGCGAAAAGTAAATTACAACTGTTTATATATACTCATATTGTAATTTATATTAAGTTATATATTTGCTTTTTTCTTTACATTTGTATTTATTTATATAAATTATGCACATTAAATTTTTTGTTTATTTGTATATTAAATTTATAATAAATAAATTACCCGACGATTAGTAAAAATTTCGTTTTCAAATAAAACTGACTACTCTTCTACTATATACACTAAAACATTTTAACATTTAACTTATCAATAATTTAAATATTTATTTAATATTTCATATACCTATATAAATCATATATGTAAGTACTATTCAAACTGATTTACCCCACACGATTACTACAAAAAAAAAAAAAAAAAAGAAAAAAAAGAACAAGACTAATAACAAAATACATTATATTCCAACATAGATAATGTTTTACTGAATTAAGCAGACTATCCGAAAACAGTCTGTTAATTTAACGACGAAACTCAACTGATTTTATTTTAACGCTATAAGTGCACAAGCATATACCTAACATAGTATATTCGTATTGTAAATTTATATTTGTATATATCGTATATATAAAAATGTATACATTATTTCTACGGCTTTTATACATATGTACATCCGTATTATATTTATAAATATTATGTTACGACTTACAACGAGACCAGTCCTGTTGGAACATAATGACGCGCCATCTACTTTGAGAAACTAATTTAATCCGACCAAACTGAAATATAATAACTTTGTCTTCCTTGCTCAGCCTATTTGCTTACTGATTGAATTGATTATTACCGTTGTTTGCAGTCCTATCCTTATTTTCAAAAGTTGACTCATTCAAATAATATATATACAAACATACATATGTATATGTATTTACATCTCGCTATATAAATAATATAAAAAATCATACAAAAAATGTATATACGTACATACATATATTTATATACATATATAAATATGTACATAAATATATTTTTATATATAAACACATAATATAAATACGTATATACATAGATATGCATGTATGCATATATAAACTTATTCCCTTTTTTATAACAGATAAAACGATCATTCGTTTCTAAGGTTTCTCAGAAACCAAAAAAAAAGGAAAATAAAAGGAAAATAAAACGAAAATAGAATGTAATAATAGATACATAAGGAAAATTTGTTTGCCATCTCTTTTTAGTAACATATTCAACTTATCAATCTATTTCATAATCGTTCATTGATCTTTCAATGAAAACAACAAAAACAAAATTTGTCTTTTATATACAATTTCCCATCAAAAATAAAAACATGGTAATAACATCAACGTAGGTAAAACAAAATTCTGTTGCTTTAATGTTGTGTTCTTTTACTATATGTACATATGTATATAAATGGTTTATGTACATAAAAGTTATGCCATATAAATTCAAATGTCGGGATAATATATAAAGTATATAATAAAACCGTTTTTGTGTGCATTGAATTGTAAATACGTCGGCGCAGTAATAATACACATATTATTACTTATGTGATGTTTTCTGTTATATTGTACTTTAAAATGCAACAACAGTTTCATACACAACACAACACGAAACGTAGATACGTTCATACATATATAAACATGTACTTAAACATGGACATATGTATGTTTAAACATATATGTAGATAGAATTTGTTTAAAAAAGTCATTTATTTATTCATACGCGTAGATATGTATGTGTATTTATGTATGTTTGTAGGAAATATCAACATTGAACACAAGCTGTCGCATATAATATTTAATCTGTGCGTTGCGTTTCATATTTCTCATAAACAGAAAATAAAAACATAAAAAAAATTTCAAATATTATGTTCTTATATATCCTACATGCCTACAGCTACATATATAAGTATATTATATTTGTATATTAATGAAACAAGAGACATAAACAAAATTAAATTTAAAGTAAATGTGTATATATAAACATATATCTTTGTATATACATATATGTATGTACATACGTATACGTTTATTATTAAATATATTTTTGTACAATAGTGCAAGCAGATAACGAATGTATAATAAATAATTATAGTGAACCAGACTACAAATACCGGACTCAATCATCTTTATGTCTGTCCTTTTCAATTTTCATGAGTTAAATAAAAAATGACAAAGATACCTAGTTAGTACAGTATAATCTGTATAATATGTATGTATGTAATCCACTTTATTGACAAATTCATATATATATATGTATTTATGTATATACAGGCTGAAGTTCTCATATATATTATATACTATACCATTCCAATTTATTTTTTTTAATTCGTTAGAATTGATATCCTGTATGCACTTTATAAATCACCGATAAAAAGTCTTTAGTCATTTTCCGATTCAAAATACTTGAAATTAAATTAAAATAATAAATTATCTTAATTTTTGTTTTTTTTTATCACACGACACACATTTATACAATCTAAAATTCTCAAAAACAAAAAAAAAACCAAATCTAAATGTTTGATATCAAACTGACCGTCTTCAATACAAAACCGACCAATAATCAATGTACGTCTACACCTTACGATGGTTCATTTCAAACTAATATTAAATACAGGCACAGCATTGGTTTAAGTTCTTCTCTGGCTCTGGCTCTTCAATCTGTCTGTATGAATTTCATTTCATACCATTTGGCATTTCATACTGTTTCATTCATACTATATGAAATAACGAAACAAAAATATATACATATGTATATATTAATTCAATCAAATGTAACTGAATGCGTGTATGTGTGGTGTACATTAATTTGTATATATACACACATTTATATATTTTTACATTTCATTTCATATTTCATAAATACATGTTTATGTTTGCCCATTCCCATGTGTATATTATATTATATTTATATACATACCTATCTATCCATACTATTCTACTATTATCTATACATACTATATTTCTATCCTGTTATACTTTTGCATTATTGTATTGTATTATATTGTTGACTGTACAATCCAGTCAGTTGATTGCTGAATCTTGTTCTCAATATTAAAGTCCTATGTTCCATGTTGAATGTTCCATGCCGTTGCCATAATGGTAATGGTGCTACCATTAAAAAAGAATTAAATTGCTCTTACTTTATTTTCAGATCTACAAACTACATACGTTTCTGAAAACATTTTTACTCTGACCTACCAGTGCTATCGAACTTGCTATTATACTAGAATCAAAGAATATGTATTAGAACCAAGAATTCCAGTTTATACGGCAGAATTTACCCTATTTTTAAAACCTCTGATCAAGAAACACAACCTCCCATCTAAAAATATTTTTCGTAAAGAGAATTACTCTCATGTAGATTAAAAAACAAAAAAAATAAAAAAAAATCGTGTACATGTACGAAATAAATACCAATTTCATGAATGTATGTGTAAAAATATTACCACCACCCAAAACTAATTACTTGTTTAGGATTTTTTCTTTTTTCTTAAAGACTATTAGATTTTTTACGCATTTGACCGATTTTAAGCATTTTAATTTTACATGTACTTACATTTAAAATACACGCGTTTGTATCGCAGTATATCAATTACCACATGTTCGTACATGTATTCATTTATCTCAATATGAAATGCATGCTTTCTAATAGAAAAAAAAGGTTCTTTACTTTTCGTATATGTATGTATACACATCATATACAAACATTCATATGATCATAAAAAGTGTGAAAAAAAAACAATGTATGAAGATCATTTTTTTTTATTGTACCGAAGTATTAAGGATAATTAAATCTATATACAAACAAACATGTACTATTATTATGATGATCGTTTATTTTGTAATACACATGGGGTGGAGTTGATTTCTTTGTGATATCATGAACTTCAAATGTTTTTGCGCATTTGACCGATTTTAAACATTTTAATTTTACATATACTTCCATTTAAAATACACATGTTTGTATCGCAGTATATCATTTAGCTGTAATACGTATTTATATGTACTTCATACAAATAGTACATGTTTGTTTGTATATATATTCATCCTTAATACTTCGGTACAAAAAAAAAATGATCTTCATACATTGTTTTTTTTTCACACTTTTTATGATCATATGAATGTTTGTATATGATGTGTATCCATACATATATGAAAAGTAAAGAACCTTTTTTTTCTATTAGAAAGCATGCATTTCATATTGAGATAAATGAATACATGTACCAACATGTGGTAATTGATATACTGCGATACAAACGCGTGTATTTTAAATGTAAGTACATGTAAAATTAAAATGCTTAAAATCGGTCAAATGCGTAAAAACATTTGAAGTTCATGATATCACAAAGAAATTAAACTCCACCCCATGTGAATTACAAAATCAATGCAATACAATAGTACAGTCGGCTATTAACAAAAAACCCTTAATTGTATGAAAATATTTCTATGAAATTTGAAATTTTTTCACAATTAAAAAGAATGATGTAATGATAAATATTGGAAAAGGTAGCACATTTTCTGAGACTCCACTGTACTTTTAGGTATTTTCCTTATGTGTAAATAGAATTCACACATACATTCAAAGAATGAAAAATTGAAATTTAGTGATTCTCAATGAAGAGAAATACATTTTACCCCTATCTACTCTGCCCGCACAGCACCTGTTTCGATCAAAATTTTTGGGGTAAAATTAAAGCCTTTAAATGTACATCTCTCTAATACATCCTCTTTGCTAGAATATTATGGTTACTGTAAGACCATCTTTGAAAATTTTTTAATGCTAGAATTTGCTTTTCCGTCCCATTCAAAAATTTTCTATTTTACACAAAAGTGCAGAAATTAAATTTTATATTACTGTTCTTCGAAAATGATATTGTAAAGAACTCTGAAACGATAGCACTGGTCGAGTTCGATATAAAATATAAGGTAATAAACATGAAAATGAAACTATATAAAATTGTATTTCGAGTTTCAACATATGTATATATGTGTGTGTACATATATTCTTAGCCAAAATTTCAAATATATAGATATACATATGTATGTACATACATACTTAAATAGTATTTATAATTTGTACAAATTCAATGCATGGCATATACAATATATAGGAAAAGAAACACATACAAAACAAAGCAAGATATTTATTATTCAGAAGAAAAATAAAGCAAAAAACAGCAGGGGATTCAAGATTCAACTTGAATTCATCACATTCTATCTTTAATAATGAATTTTTTAGAAAAAAGGGGAACAATGCAACTAAATAAAATAAAAAACAAAGAAAACAATGGATAAAACAAAACGTAGTTCAATAATATGAATATCATTATGTACACTATATGTGGTTGATTACATAAGTATATATGTACATACATATCTGACTCAAAATAACGTAGAATTGCATGCTTTATGTCCAACATGGAACATGGTTCAACATTTATCAATATTTTACATATTATAAGCATTATGTATATGTGTAAGTACATACTTATATAGTTATTGCAGGAACATAGGTATAATATTTAAAAATTATAATAGGATTTCTCCTTATTTTTCTTTTTTTTAATAACAAATTTTAAAATACAAAACGAAATGAAATACAAAAATACGAGCTCAAATGTAAATATGTATGTATATACTTATAAATACTAAATACATATGTAGGTACATATAATTCTCTTTTTTAAACTTTTTCTTTCACTTTTTTTACACTAGGGTTACCATTTAAAAAATAAATGTAAAAATTATTTTCAATTTTCAGTGTTTTAAAATATTGTGAAGACTTTGTGGAAAAGTGCACGAAAGTTTTTTTTTTTTTAAATAATTTAGTGTAGGTACTTTTTTTACATTCTAATAAAACAAACTGAAGATAAATATTCTTTATTGTAGTAAAAGTGCATGTATTTTTCAATAAAATGAAATGGTAACCCTGCTTCCATTTAAATTATAATATATAAGAAACACATGCATATATTTTATTGTATATATTAAATACATATGCATATATTATATATAGAATTTTATTTCATATACATATAAATGACATCCACGTATGTATATGTGTAAAAATTAAAAACTTGTGTGTTTGATAAATATATAAATAGCGCGTTCTCTCTAATATTTTGTAAAATTTTGTATGTATATCTATTGTACGCATGTTACATGTACATATATGTATGTATGTATCATGAAATTCTGCTGCCTCTCTTACCTTCCTTGTAATATTTTGAATTTATTCATTATCATTTCTGATCTCATATCTTATTTACATTTCTAATTCTAATACATTTAAAAAATTAACATATACATTCACATATATATATATGTAATATGTCATACATAACATATTTGAACGTAAGTACACATATAGTCTTTATGTGAGTGATGATGAGCTAATTATATATTTACATGTATGTATTATGTATACATAAATGTAAGTCTATATAGTGTAATGAGATAAATTTGATTAAATACATGGATTTTTATGTATATGTATATATGTACAAGCATATGCATATACCCAAATGCAAAATGCATTAACCATATGTACGTACCTACAATTGTATAATAAACACTTATCATCAAATATATTTGTCCTTAGAACAATTGATTACATATCTATATTTTAACATACATGTGTACATACATATGTATTATATCTATGCATATTATATGAAAAATATGAGAATTATATGTATATACATATGTACATATATGTATTACCAAGTATTACATTAGGCTTAAGAATATTTATATACGATAGTTGTTCATACGCATACTGTAAAAATGTACAGTGTGTTTTGTTAATTATTTGAGCTGATCATATATATGTAGGTACCTATATTTGATAATTAAATAAATACACATACACTTTTTCTATCGTACTTGTTAAGAATGCATTGCAAATTGCAATAATGCGTATACAAATATATGTATGTATTTATGTATGTTTTAATAAATATTTTATTGTACTTCGACATTATAAATACTTTAAAAAATAATAATAATAATAATAATGAAATAAATAAACGAGCTCAGTAATAAACATATAGGCAGGTGGAAGAATAAAAAAAGGAATCAGAAAAATATGAGTTTGTAACAATGTATTATCCGTATTATTTTAAATGCGAAAGAAAATGTAAAAGAAAATCTGATAAATAACAGCTGCTACTTAGTCAACATCGTTTTATATATAAGTTTATGAACACATACACTTATTTCTTCTTTTTTATACCCGTATGTAACTATACATATTAAACCATTTACATATGTATGTATGTATGCAGCAATATATCAAATCATGTATATACATACACACAATCTAAACCATTTACATAAATAGTAGATATAATAATACATATATACATATGTATGAACATATACTATGTTTACTTATATTAAGATATCTATCTTTATATCTACATATTTATATTTGCGCTTATATACATATACATATACACGTATATATACATACATATCTATGTACAAATAATATGCTCTCATTCCCATATCTACTGTATATTTAACTTTGAAATTTATAAATGTTTATGAATATAAATATGTTCATTTAATATATACTATATATAGGTACATATGTACATATAGATATAGTCTATAATATTGATATAATGATATGTGTATACATATACATATGTATGTATTATATATTCTTCGTTTTCTATACCTCGTTCTTTACTCTTTCATCGTGTGTTAATAAATAGTCTGTCCACTAATTCGGTGCAGTTAAGGCCTTATAATAATACATACATATGTCTTTTTTTTTCTTTCATCATTTCTAAATAGATCATCTCCGGAGCAGTGCTACCACAATCTTCAAAGTTATCGTATAATACGAGGTGAATTTTTTAAATATCAATATACAGTGACGTAAAGTGGTACTACTTTATGTCATTTCCATAAGAGCTTAACTGCACCGAATTAGTAGACAGAGTATAAACTCAACCAAATATTTATTCGTGTCGTGACTTGTAAAAGAGATGATGGATATATAAAAATAAATAACGTCAACGACTAACGAGTAACGAGTATTGTGTTGTGCTGTATTATATGGGTTTGAGTACATACATCATACATATATGAATATGATACAATAATAAAGCAATGGTAAAAAGGAAAAAAAGTATATAGTAACGATGCTATGCATATTTCAATTTATTTGTGAAACCTATAAAATTGCATACGAGTGCATTATAAAGCAAAAATAAATTGTAGAGTGCATATATAAAGCAAAAACTAGTATGCACACAACTGAATACATATTAAAATAGATCGTATAAAATAAAACGATATGTAACATATAGAATATATTAAAAACCATAGTAAATATATTTATTTAACAATAGGTTATTTTGATATATACATACATATGTACATATGTATGTACAAAATAAAGAAATACTTATATTTCTTTACAATGCAATTACATATATGCAGGTATATAGCCAAGCATATAAGTATATAACGCAAAATAAGCAAAATAACATACGATGTACATAACATATATATAGTATTTGTACATAAATAAGTTGTGTATGTATATGTAATTTATGTTTAGATTTATGTACCTATATACAATAGAAATATGTACTGCTAAGTAAAACTAGTAAAAACTTATCAATTCGACATTTAAAATACTTAGGCCTAAATCTACATATGTATATGGACATATATATATATATATTTGTCTTGTATTGTGTACATACATACATATCTTATTCCTTATTTATATTATAGCGATTATAGGTAGGTACCTACCTAGCTATTTTTTTATATTTACAAATTAAACATTAATTAGGTATTAATTAAATTACAAAAAATAGATACATATCTATGTACATATTATATAAAAATCTTTTTTAAAAAAATTTACTTTTTATAGTGTACATACATACATATATGTACATATACTTATGAACATATTTGGTGATATGTACAAAATAATATAGAGAAAATATGCGTACTTACATAGCTATATACATATATGGACTGTATATTCTAATTTAATTTATATTTTCGGAATGAAAATATATTTACATACATATGTACATATAATTGAAAATTAGATTTTCACTATATGCTAGAAAGAGAATACAATAGTATACACATGTTTATGTTATGTGCATCTGCATACATATAACTTACTCATTCAGATTTGTATGCCAATTGCCAACACAGATATGAAGATTGAGGTTTTTAAAAATGTAGTGACGTGCATTTATTATTATAATAAATGATACACAAAATATACACAATTTTTGTAAATTAAAAAATTATTTTCATCTGCATACTGACAAATTACAATATAAATATTCAAAATATTGATGCGTACATTTTGTATTGTAGTAAGTATAGTAACGCACATCATTGTATATACGAATGTATGTACAGTTTAAGTACAGTACACCACATACTGCATAAGGCCCTTGTAATCAAACTATATAATACCAAATAATACTATATATAGGAATAGGTTGTAGGACTGATCAGATCAAACGCAACACAACACAACAAACTGTCAGAAACACTCAAACAATAATATAATCAATTAAAGAAAATAACGTATTAAAAATCAAAATTATTTACACACATACATATCAAAATGATTAAATGACATTGCTGAATTTAAATGAAAGATTAGAAATTAATATATGCATATGTATACATATATGTATAATGGACATACAATGTATGTGCATAGATATTACATTGTGTACATTATATATTGTTTTATATATTTCATGCATGTATATACTATATATAGTTTTTTTCAAGCCAATTCTGTTCTGTGTGTAAAACCATTGGTAAAACATACAACAAATGTATGTTTGTACATATATATACTGCATAAGCATATATGTATATACATATTTTGAAGTGAAATATTTCCTGATTAATTCAATTGTTTGGCCTTCAGCATATATATGTACATCATACATATACATAAATATGTATGTATAATCTGTCCACTAATAATATGCACTTGAGGTCCTATGGGAGTACGTATGTCTTCTTTCTTCTCTTACAATTTCTAATTAGACTGTTTCACGAGCAGTATTACCACAATCCCCAAAGCTTTCATTATATATCAGATGAATTTTTTGAATATCAATACATAGTGATGTAAAATGGTACCACTTTAAGTAATTTCCACAAGACCTGCGTGCGTAATATTAGTGGACAGAGTATAGGTGCCATCATATTGGTTTGTTCAAATTAGTACATTATTTCAAAAATTGATAATGATATAACATAACTGATAAGTAGTAAAAAAAACCAATTTAAAAATGTACACATTTATATTTACATAATTTATGACAAATTTAATGTACCTACATATACACATAAAAATCCTATTAAGTTTCAAATTATTACATAAAACAAAATTGTTTTTAAAAACAATTATATAGGTAGGTATAATGGTATACGTATAATAGATGTTGAGAAAATTTTTGCAGAATTGTCGTATTACAGGCACAGGTCGTAGAGAAAAAATTTTTAATTTACTTAAAATCTACTTCAAATGTAGAAAAAAATTTAAAGATAAGCCCATGGTAGAAAGACTATTAGGGGAAATATATGTAAACGGTTGTGACGTCACTATGTGTTTTATATAACTAGTGTTTATAGGAAAATTATGTGTTTAAAATTAGAACGCATACTTTTATGATAAAATTTTATCATCTTTTTATTTATCTTATTTTTCCTTACTACTTAATACTAATACACGTAATTACGTCATTAGAATAGAAAGAACACGGGATACCTTTAAATAGTCATTGTACCATGAGATAAGCCTATACAATTTACGTTTTACTTCTACAGCATGAAACACAGCTGGAGGAGCTGGAAGTGAAATTGACATGACATGTCATATGATAACACACATTTCACTTAAAATTTAAAAACCATGATTAGATAAAGATTTAAAATTCAACAATTTAATGAAAGCTTATTGTTTTATGATTATTAGATTTGACATAAAAAGAATTTACCTACCTACAAAATTTTTAATTTTAATATTTGCATAACAATTTTTCAAATACAATTCTTGCATATGTATATGCGTATAGATACATATGTACATACATTTATATATAGATATTTACATATTTTATTTATTCAAATATTGATGTTCATCTAATTTGTGACACGCTGTATGTTACATTTTTGTGCATTTTTCAGGCAAGAGTTTGGATTTGGGTATTTATGTTAAAAAGGGTACAAAATATAATAATATAAAAATAGATTGAGTGGGAGTGTTATTTATTTGTATAAGCATTTGTATAAAATTACGAATTCCTATGTGTGATATACCTAAATTGTAAATTTAAGTGAATATAGGTAGGTACTAAATGGGTAAATAACATTGTAGTATGTAAATGTTTTTGATACTTTGTTTAATTCTATTCATTTATTAAATTTTTATTTCTAATTAAAAATTTTCAGTTATTTTTAATAATTGAAATTTCATTGTCAATTAATCATTTAAAAAAAAAAAAAAAAAAGATAAATATTCAAAAGAAATAAAATTTTAAATCAAATTTGTATAGGTACCTATATACATATGTATATAATGAAGTCGATTATTGAAATAACGTTATTATAAAAAATGTAAAACAATTACAGATATTACATTTTTTAAATGTAAAAATATTGAATATTTATTTTATGAGTTTGTAATATAAATATGTAGGTACATATGTATGTTTAGCCCTGTCAGAACCAGAAATCAAATAATAATGAAAATAAAATCTCATTATTTGCCGCAATTTAATTGGCGACTGTGGGCTCTTTATTACTCATTTATGGTAACCACAAGCTATAAAATAAAATTCTATAAAATCATGAGAGTAATATTATTCCATATCATATCATATGTATGTTTGTTAATCTACTTGTATGTAGGTATATATGGTCATACAACGCAATGGTACCAATACCAACTAAAAATCAAAGCGAATTTTATTTTTTTATTTAGACTGTTGCCCTATTGCTATATTACCGTATAAAGTTATGCTGATGCAGTATCACGGGGGATGTACATATACACATAAATATAATTTTTATTAAATTTTGTATAGTACTAATTTTTATAGGTATTCCAGAATAGCATATATATTGTAGAACGTAGACTAACCTTGTATAATGTAGCAGTTTTGATATTTTTGTTTTACGAATAATACACGCTGCATATATTGGTCGCGTAATCAAATACATAAGTATTTACAGTACATTTACATACGTAAATAATAATTTATAATGAACTTTTAAATCCTTTTTGTGGCTTTTTCAGTTTCTCTCATATGCATACTGTATTCCGTTTATACATTTTTTGCTTATCATTATGCATATTCAACTATAGTCTGTCTACTAATTCGATGCAGATAAGACCATATGGAAATATAAGTACATGTCTTTTTTCTTCTTCCATAATTTCTAATTAGAGTGTTTCACGAGCAGTATTACCACAATCTTTAAAGTTATCATATAGTACAAGATGAATATTTTTAATATCAATATACAGCGACGTAAAGTGGTACTACTTTATGTAATTTTCATAAGACCTTAACTGTATCGACATTAATAGACAGACTATTAAAAGAATAATATTAATATTTAATAACCAAAGTAAATTTTCTGTTTTGTATATATTTCGAAGATAAATAAAATACACAACAAACAAACCACAGGGTGTTTCATTTAAAGGTCTTTCTAAGTAAAATGTACATGTATGTATGTACCAGCACACGCATTCTTCTTTACCCCACAAGTTTAATTCATACATCAGATGTCTACTTATATACTTAAGATAGGTACTTATTCATGTAACATGTGCATTTTATATGAATATGTATTTTATATTAACACACATTATCGTTTTTAGTTCCACTCCAGTATTGTCCGATTTTATATCCCAAATTTCGACGGAAAACTTAATTTTATCCTGAATTTCTCACAAATTTTATTGAAATTTCTAATTAGGTACTTTCTCCATAAAAAAAACAACGTTTAAAACTGAGAAGGACGAAGGTTTTTCCAAAATACATACATACATATAGAGATGTACATATTTACATATAACTATAACTATATTAATAGATATTTAATTATTCATTTACCTGTAATGTAATGTTAACAAACCGCATCTATATGCAATCCTTACGGAAGTGACATAAAGTGGTACCACTTTACGTTGCTGTATTTTGATATTAAAAAATTCACCTCATAATATATGATAACTTTGAAGATTGTGGTAACACTTCTCGTGAGATGATCTTATTTTATTAGAAATTATGAGAGAAGAAAAAAGACATATGCATTTGTTTCATAAGGGCTTAAGTGCACCGAATCAGTAGACAGAGTATGTACTCCTATAAGGCCTCAAATGCATGCAATTAGTGGACAAAGTATAATATGTTGTTATATATAATCTTCATCTATAAATATTTCTAATTGCGCGCCTTATGACAGTACATGTGTTACTTTTTTCTTCTCTTTTAACTCCTTAAAGTCAATATGTATGTGGTGCAACATCATTGAATAAAAATTAGATTCCATAAGATATGCAATGCACCCAAAAAGTGTCGTTTTTATATGCATATTACTCTTACTTAAGTATACATACAAACAAATATTTTCAGAACAAATGAACAAAACTTATTGTATTGTTTTTTGTCCTATATATTACAAATAAGGTAACGTATGAATATCTAACAAGTAACAACTCTTTATACGTCAAATCAAAGTAATTAAATGAAATACTAGAATTTTAAAATATATTAAAATTATGATTACTGATATGTACCGACACATTCTACATGTGCATATACTTTAAATTAACCACATATTTGCACTTTTCTATACACATAACATACATACAAACATTAACAGATGAAAGAGATTTTCAATTTTTTTCGCATGTTTTTGTGTTTGGCTTTAGCATGTATGTATAACATGATAGGATACTATGGTATGTACATATATAAAAGTGGCTTTGGCTTTGATTGCAGTTAGACTGTCAGGAATTACCACACGGAAAGTGGCCAGTTAAACAAGAACCAGACACAGACACGATAAAGAACTTACTAATAAGATGCTAATAAACGTACGAATTATATATATAAAATACAAATTTAATAATGTTTTGTAATATAGAGTAGTATGTTGTTTTTCATATGATGTCACGTATACTGCACGTAATACATATTCTTTGACTGCACGTAGCAGAAAATTTTTAAACCTCTGTAAATTAGAACGATTTTTTGCTAGAAATACTCTGAACTACACGATAAATCCACTTAGTGACATTGAGTTTGGGACATCCTGTATAATTTCAATTAACTTCTTGTAATTATATCTTACACATTATATAGAGAATACGAATAGATACATACGTACATATATCAAAATATAAAAATTTTTATTTTTATATGTATATTTATACATTACATATTAATATGATAATGATTATAAATTTATGTTATACTAAGTCATACGTACATATTTACTGCTTTTTTTAAATAAAAAATGAATGTATGTATGTGTCACATCTAGAAAATATGGAAAAAAGGAAAAAATATATGAAAAAAATATTTTTTAAATATAAATTTAATTTATAATTTATATAGGTATACATGCTTACGCTGCATTATATGAATATGTATATATCCAAAAAAGTTAATTATTAATAATTAGTTGACCATGGTTACAATTTAGAGTCTTAAAGTTTTAAACTTTGGAGGTTCTTTAAAAATCTAGTCAAAGTATAAAGAACAATAATTAATGTTGTAGACATACAGGCATACTTATTTCATTAAAGTAGGTATTATTTGGTATTATATTATGTATCTAAATGATTTTTATATTTTTTGCTTAGTTTTATGTTTCGCTGTTATTATAATCAGAACAATGCTAGAAAAGTTTCAGCCTTCTTTTTTTAAAATGATTTTTATTTAGTACCATAGATTGTACATACATACATACATCCATGTATTCTACCTAATATTATACAGATTAATATTTTCAGCCTTTTGTTTTCTTGTTTTAGGCTTCTATATATTATTTGCCTAGTATTTTGAATGTTTAAAGTTAAACTTTTAAAGTTTAATAAACGTTATATAGCTACATACATACATATATGTAGACACATTTAACACATTTATATAGGTTCAGATCTATTTGGAAAAATGACTAAAGGAGTTTACAAAATATCGAATAATAAATATCTACATAAAATAAAAGATAAAAAGGAACTTGCATAACAAATAATGCTAATGACAATCAACAAATAATGATATCAACGAGTTATTATTTTAATCATTTCATTACTGATGAACAAAAAAATGTATATTTTATGTACATATATGTTACTATATTGAATAAAATATACTTAATACGTATGCATGTACATGTGTATGCAGGTGAACGTAAACCAAAAGCATTTAACAGTTTTATTTTATGTAAGTAAACACCTGTTGGAATTTAAATAGAATAACAAAATAGAATCATTTTTTACCACATTATTATTGTACAATGTATATACAATGTATATGTTTACATTCAACATGTGAATTAAATACATATTATATTGTATTTATCCAAATGTGTTATAATATATACATACATACATACGTATACATACATTGTATAGCATAAAAATATCGAAAAATATTCTGGATTATTGCCAGTAGATTTTTGAATATTATTTCTAAAATTAAAACTTAATGTATCTACATGCATAAACAAACACTTGTTCTGTAATATTCTAATCTTAAGACAAAAATATAATGATTTTTTTGAATCTCAACAGTTTTAATAGAAAATTTTTAACAGAGCTTTGTGCCCATAAAGTGTAAGTACCTACCATTTAGTATTCCAAAAAGAGTCCAGTTTCTGAAGTTACCGACACGGCAACAATTGAAAAGTTTAATAAAAAGAGTAAAAAATTTAGTAAATAGAAATAAATAAAAGTTATATAGGTATAAAAAGAGTTTTGCAAATAATATCAAAAGGCATAAAAACAGATTTTCTTATTACACAATAATTCGTTATTTCTATAAGTAAAATCAAATAATTCTGAATTTATTCAACAGGTATGTTATTGATAGGAATCAATTAAAGATAATTTATATACATACTTATATATAGTATAAATATGAAAATTACTTCTTGCAAAAATTGAACCATTGACGAATTATCCATGGATCATTTATACTGTGATTAAACCATGCAAAAATTATCAATTTAATTTTAAAAAATTTTTTAAATTGAAATTCACTATTAATTTTCGCTAGTATTGTGCTCTTTCGATTAAATAGAGCGAAATTCGTCTTCGAATTTGGTCATTCTTGGTCAATGGTTCATTTGGTCAATGGTCATTCTTGGTGTTGTGTTCACACGATTATTCAGAATAGTATTATCACGTATTAATTATTATACAACAATAATATACTGTCACTGAGCAGTATTCATATAGTAAAAAAAAAAAAATCTTTGAGTATCACTGTTCACTATATTACGTACATTCTTCAACGGAAAACAATAAAAAGAATAACTTTATTTAAAACGCTAAGCTTCTGCGCGAGATATGTACGTGTCTACTTTGTGCATCTACTTTGTAATTTCAAGTATGTTCATATGTACATATGTATGGATGTATTTATTCACTTAATCAACATATTAAGTCGAATTAAATTAAAAATTAAAATGAATTAAATTTTTAAACATTCGATTTAAAGTTATATTTTTTCAAGTTTTCAAATACACACGTAACGTAATTGAGATGTGTAGATAAACCTATGTAAATACGTGTTTGTAAATATGGCTATATTTTGTGTATACTATAATAATACTAATAATAATAACACATAATAATAATAGGCACAAATGGCATATATGTATGTATGTAGGTACCTACATTTTTTTTTAGAAGGTAACACACCTTAACAATCAACCATTAGCATAAAATATTATGATGCAATGTAATTCAGAAAATAAGCAAGGGTACGACGGGTGAATAACAACATGACAGTAAAAGTAAACTTGATTAGGCCTTATTGCTAATGACTGATGAGTGACGATACTTGTTTATATGCTGTGCTAAATGAATTTTAAATTACGTTGGAAACACTACATTTGCACAAAAACTACAAATCCTATAGAGATAAAAGAGTATATGCATATGGATGTATGTACACAAATGCTTATAATAATAATTATAATTATTATACAATACATACATACATATATTGTATATCTGGAAAGCAGATGTGTACATATGTATACATACATATATGTATAATTGATCACATTTTATATTAGTAAAATTCTTACGTATAGAAAAATCAAATAAAAAATATATACATATAGATATATATAAATATTTAATAATAATATAAATATTTTGTATTTTGGCAAACACAATACATATGTGTGTATATGTATAATTACACAACATATACATATATATATACTTAACTGCATATACATACATATATGTATATATATATACATGTGTATGCACATGGTTTGCGTATTTAATTGTAGGTACACCCAGTAGGAAAATAAAGAATTGATGGAAAACAGTAATCGATGATTTCTTATACATATATGTATGTAGGTATACATTTTTGTAAAAGTAATACTCCATAATATAAAATACATTATTATTATTAATCTTAATTAAAATTTTTATATATAAAAAATTTAATGTTATTATTTTTCAATAATTTTGCACTATGACTGTGATGTACATAATTCAAAAAGTATAGGTATAATTTGGTATAATTTATCAACTTTATTTTTTGAGAGAAATTTTTGCTAGTTTATCGTTTATCCATACATTTGTAAGTATTATGATTATTATGAATAATAATTTTAAATGATTGTATTAAATTTGTAGGTCATTGCTGAGAAAATATGTATAGTCAAAGATGAAACACGTAAATGTATTATATACGTAGCTTGATTTTTATTGCTAATTATCATATCAATACAATTCTGGCAAAATTTCCTATAGGTAAACACACTCGCATACATATATTGTGCTATTGAGCATGTATACATATAGATACAGTGCATATATGCATACATACATGTCTATATACAGTACATATATTTATGTATGTATGTATTGTTAAACGAAACTCAAAACTGCTTCGAAAATTCAAAACAGCTTGTATACGTGTATGTATTATACACGTATATTCTTGTATTGAGTGCATATATAACGTATAAAACGTGTGTTACGTGTGGAATAAACGTATGGAATGAAATAGACGAAGAAAAATATTTCATGAAAATACTCAAATCACTTGAGCAAATATAGCAACAACATAGGGTCGAGTTGATATTTGAATTAAAATACTTTGATGAACAAAACAAAAATAACATATATAGTACATATGTATACATACGAAATATTAAACATTTTCAGTTCAGGCATAATTTTACCAGTGAAAGAGGGTGACCATTAAAAGTAATCTGGTTATTATAACTACAGAAGTAATTTTATATATGCCATATGTGTATATATTCAATATATAGGTACATATAAATAAATTCACACGTTGCATTGCTTATGTTTACAAAAAAAAAAAAAAAATTTTTTTACAAAAGAAAAAAAAAGTATCTATAGAAAATTACAAATTTTGTATAGGTATATATACATAACATAGGTATAGATAATACATGTTAAATCTTTTTGGTTAAACTGATACCTACTCTATACATACTTTTTCGCATTCTTTTGCATCTAATTTAAATAAATCCACCTCTAAATTCCATTCTTTGATTACTAGTTTTCTTTTTACAAAACTAAAACAAAAATAATCAAAAGAAAAATAACATAGGTACCTATAATTGCCTATACAATTTAAATGACAATATTATTGTAACATAATTAAGTACCTATACGTATTGCGCTAAAATTTTCTGGTGAATTAATTTAATAGTAAAAGCAACATTTGGATCATCCTGTATAAAAAATATTTTTCAAGTTTTTTCAAATCTACTACATTTATAAATGCATATATAAATATAAGTATATGACATATACATACGCCACATATGTATATGTTTACTTGATACATATACATATGTATGTATATAAATGTGAATGCGATAGTATGTAGGTATATTTAATATTTTAACTTTTTTCTTGCTTTAGCAGTTATACAAAAGACATATTCTTCTTACCCTACACTGCCCTTTTACATAAATTGTGCCGTTATACTACAAAGTGTTGATAAATCTTTGAGAAAACGAAATATATAGGTACGTTATGTATATAACGAACATCTAAAGCAAAATAAAAATAAAAAAATATTGTATTATCATGCTGGTTTTTTATTATTTTTCTTCTTTCTTCGTCCCTCTTCTTTTATTTATTCATATATGGTATGTTTACTTTTTTGTTAGCATTTCGTTGTATGTAGTTAAATTTCTATTCAATACGTATACATATAAAACCGCTGTAATATTTCGCACATATACACAGTAAGAATTATACCAATGTTCATATAAATATATATAGATATATTTACCTACATAGGTATAGATTTTCGTATAAAATTGTGTATACACAAATTGTAGAAAATTATACTTGTTGGGAAAAGCATAAAAGCATGATTGGAAATGTATGTACATACATTATATTGATGTGTATTATTTTGTTAGGGGAGAAAACAAAAACAAAAACAAAAAAAAAAAAAAAAAATCTTGAAATAAACAAGCTGATATCACGAAACACGTATTAAAAAGTTCAGTATATAGACAGAGATAGTATGTCTGTACATATACATACATATATTTATTTATGTGTAGTTATAACAACGGTTATAAAATGTGCTTTTTTCTTGATTGAATGAAAATTTATCAGTTAAAATTTTCAGAGATGCATACAAAACTTTAAATAGGATATAGGTATAATACATTAAAAACATTGAAATTAAAACATTCACTGAAGCAATCAAATAAACGATAATAAGTTACAAATACTGTAGAAAATAATTTTTATTTTCATATGATTATCATAGTATTTGTAGACGACATAAAAACAGAAAATTACAATTAAATTGAAATAAAAAATTTATGTAGGTACATATAAATTTTGGTTTTGTAGGTTGTATGTACATGTTATATATACTTGATACTACTAATAAAAAGAATTGCTTTTCACAAAAACATTTTATACTTTGTTTATAAACCAAGGGCTTATGCCAGACTCCAGACTGAATTTCTGTATAACAATAACATTGAAAAATATGTCAACCATATTACTATATTATAATATTTTGTAGTACCTACAAATTCACAGACTTTTATAGAAGAGTTCATTTCTGAAAAATACCTAGAAATTGTATAAACAGGAATTTTAATATTATTTAAATTAATAGGTAGGTTATAATTAAATATTTAAATAAAAAATTACTTCTACATAAAAATAGAGAAAATAAAACAGTATGTATAAAGATAGGTAATTTCAAATTGCATTGCAACTAGGTAAGTATGCGTTTTTGAAAGAATAAAAGACCATAATCATTTCACAAACATCATAAGCTATAATCATAACTCACTTTACTTCAGTTTATTCTTTATATACCTATATCTATAGCGATTAATTTTTAATATTTTAGAAAGCCAATGTTTCGTACTAGGATTCGCAATTGAAAAAAATTTGTGAGAAAGGAGACTAGGTAGGTATTTCAATTTTGCATATTAACTTACCTATATTATATTACATAATTGCTTATATGCGTATATCTGATATATGTCTGTGTATCAATAAAATTTTGATATAAAGCCGTATTCTTATTTCCTGGTACAATGTACCAGGACGTATAGATATACCTGATTGTTCTAATAAACTTTTTTTTATTAGATAACACATTTATTAAAAAGTATAGGTAATAAGGTACATATACATATTTCAAACTTAATTACTTATCCTAATTTATACCAACTTATACCAAATACTGTAATAGAAAACAATATTTTCAAATTTTTACATTTTTAAATAAATGCTATAAAATTATGTGTATTATCTGACAAATCTGACATCTCATTTTAAATACTATCCACTATACGTTCCACCCGTCGGTAATATGTTTTTTTCGAAATGCTTATATATAGATTTTAAAATGTTGTATCTACATATCTACCTACCTATATTCCTTTTAATATATGTACTAAATGCAACTTTCCGTTTTCAATAAAATACTTGAAAATACCTACATACCTAGCTTTGCAGATTTTTTTTTTTTTTTTATGTAAAAGACTTCGTTACACAAATTTTTGGTAAAAATTTCAAAAATTATTTAAAATACTATGCTTTGTCTAATAAGAAAAATTTTTTGTGAAAAAATCAGTATGTAACTTTTAATGCTTAAACGATAAATTACTGTACCCTATTTTTTTTTATATGTTTTGTCTATATGTTTTATTCCTCAAATTTAAAATACCTACATACATACATATATGGGTAGTAGTAGGTCTCTCGAAAACACCCTATAGGTATTTTATATCAGATTCTGTAATTTTAAGTTCAACAAAAATTAATTCAGTAATTTCTTTGAACATTTTTCTTTTTATTAAAAAGCCCAAACTGATTTTCACGATTTCTTCATATTTTTTAACCAATTAGGCGATCTTAATATTTAAAATATGTAGAGGTATCAGAGAAAAGGTCGTTCGATTGACTTTGGATTGAGTTAACTTATGTTATGATTATGAAGTCTATGTGTAAATAATTGTACCTAATTCGAAAAGATTGTCATGTTTTTTTATTTTTATTTTTTTTAAATGTTCATCGAAATAGGATAGCTTATCCTACTCCCTATACGTACTTATATACATATATTTATATCTACGTAAATTTAAAAGGATTTAAATAATAATATCGAAAATATTGGACAATTAAAACAATTTTTGAAAGTATTTAGAATTTAGATTGAATATTATTCTTTTTGTAATCATTACGAAGAGTTTGTTTTTTATTTCAGGATGATGGATAAAAGTGGGCATAAGAATACATACATATGTATTATTCGCATATAGGCATAAATAGAATATTATGTTAATCGAACTTGAATATATTTGATGTGAGTACTTACATAGGTAGGTACATAACATAGGTACTATTATTCAGTATATGGTGTGATGTTATTTCTCTAAAATATTTCTAATTTTTTATAGATAGGTATATGTAGGTAGATATTCGGTTTTTTTTTTTTTTTGACACGTAAGTTCTATGGTTTGCAATTTCCAGTTATATGTAATTAATTCTTCAATTATTTCATTGAAGTAATTATAAGTTATTCGAATGAAAGCTCGGTTTCCTTGATGTAGGGCCAGTGAATATATTGGAATGTCTTTTTCACATAGATTATGTTAATTGTTAATTTATGTGAATGAATTATGAAGTCGATATGACTTCATTTATTTATTTTTTATTATCTTCAATTTGCTTCAATTCAGTTTCAGTATTGAGTTCATTTAATTTTCTTTATGTTTATCGTACAGAAAAACAGTACAATACAGAATACAATACAGTCTAAGTCAGTGTCAGTCTCGTAGCAATAACAATAAGTACTAAACAGTTAAATATTAAACATACGAACGAACGAACGAACAAAACAAAATGGACCGAATCAATAAAATTCGTTAGAAATCGTTTAATTTCGTCTGACGTCATATGTTAAAGAACCAATCGATTAATAGAATGAAAGATGTTGGGCGTGGTTTATTAGGCGGGGTCGATAAATTTTTTATCCCCCTTTCTTCTTTCAACACTCTTTGATTAAAAATGATTCGTAATTCGTATAGACAGATAATATACCAAAAAACTCTCCATCTCTGCGATAATATTGCGTCTGCCTTATTGGTATTGCTCAGCTCTTTCATGTTATGCTGAATGTTGCAATAAGTTCACTTTAGTTTAGTCGAGTGACAGAGTTCGTTTTGTGAAGTTCATGTACGTCGGAGATTGTGTTTATATTTTATTAAAATTAAGTGACAACTTTAAAATTAATTTAAAAGATATCCATTTTTATCAAATTAAACTATAATGTTATTAAAAAATATTTTTATGCACAAAAAATTGTATATTTTAAATATATTTAATAAAACTATTTAACTAAAATATAAATTATTTGTGCCGGTGATGTTAAAAAAATATAATGAAAAAATTAAAAGCATAAGGAAAGCAGAGAAAATTTTCTTGTTGAAAAACGAAGTCTGAAGAGAAAATTTTTCTTTACGTATTATATAGATATATGTGAAGAAAATTAACGCATACATGTTAAATACGCATACATTCGAATGCACACGTATACGAATGTTATTCATGAAAACAAGTGAAAAGGAATAGTTTATAAAACTTGTATTTATCTATAATTTTCTATCGGACATACACAATAGTGGATTTGTGTATGAAGGGCTAGAAAAGTGAGGCGAATATGTATAAATGATTTAACTATATATGTATATATAAACATTTTACACATACACGTAGCTTATGTCGATTAAATTAAAACAACAATATATAATATAAGAAAGTATACACAAACACTAAGAAAATATATACAGTGTATATATGTATGTTGCGCAATTCATATATTTATCAGTGGTTGTTTTTAGCAACGGTATTTACGATTTGTACAAGGGGGGATATTCATCATAAACATTTTAAACAAAATAATATTATATGAAATTAACTGAATTCAGTTTTTTGGTGTTGAACATTATATTAAATTGAATTAGAAAAATCTATATGATTAAAAATTAAACATCGTTCGATATTATATATTGTCATTATTAAATATAAATTATAAATGTATTATTAAACAGTATTTTATTTTTGGTGAAAAGGTAGAAATATTTAATTTTATTAATAATGTTAGTGCTGCGCATTTAGTTGGAAGTGGTGAAAAAAAAAATAAATAAATAAATCACGATATATAACCATACAAATAAATTGTTGGTTGAGTACAACGACTTTTGTCATTGCTTTTTATATATTATACTTCTTATTGCATTCAATCAGTCTACTACACTACTGTGTATACATGTGATATACATATATGTATACTTGCGAATCTGTTTTGCTTTGCTTTACGTATCGTCTACGTAGTATTAAATATATACTTGACTTTCTATATATACATATATATAGTTGTTTTCCAAATATATAATACATATTCGTGTTGTGTAAATGAAAATAGTGTTAGTGTAATGAATTTGTAAATATATATAATATACATACATAAAAAATATAAATGAAATTGGTTGTATCGCATTGAATATACATGCGGTAGTGTACGGTTTTAAGTATATATTCAAAATAAATATATATACATACATATACCTTTATGTAGAATATACATTATTATTACATAAATTTAGTCAATGTATGCGAACTGTAATTGACGTTTTAGACGTCAAAATTTATAATCGCCCTGAATGGATTAGCACCCTTCTCCGCCTGTTATACTTCTGTGTTTAGATATTTCAGTCTACATTCTACAGTTGTGTCAAAAGTTTTTATAAAAATATTGTATAAGAAGAAGTAAATTCATGGATGAACGTCGTTTTCATGGAGCTTTGTAAGTATACAATAAAAAGATACATACATGTGTATGTATGTATTTTGTATTTTTTATATTATAATCATATACACACATACATATGTATATATATATATATACATATATTGCTTGAAAATAAATATACATACACATAAGCTTAATAAATGCATGTATATATACGTATATGCATACATACATACAATATATGAACATTGTTTTTACTTTATCTTTTTATTTCTTTGCCTTATTTCATTTTTATTGCTTGAATTTTTTTATTTTTTATTTGTATTATGATGAAATGTGAAATTGACGTTGAATTAATACATCTGATAAGTGGGAAATTTGTAGTTGGGCTATATTTATACAGTATTTCAGAAATTGCGTTTCTTTTTTATTTTAATACTTTTTACTTTTTTTTTTAATTTTTTGCAAATAATCAAAGTATAAATGTGACACGTTTTCTTTTTTTTTTTCCATGAGATACAGAAGAGAGAGTGAAGATCATGAAAAAATGATCCATAAATATACAAATAATACAAATGCAGGGTATCCCGTATTAATGTATATTTTAACATGTTATTTTATTATTTAAGATGTTTAAAAAATTGTTTATTTTACATACAAGATTATTTCATTATAACCACACAATAGTGAAAGATCTTCATAAGATAAGTCAAATGTTGTACGATTCAAGGGAAGGGGGATACGTATGTACATATTTACGTTTACTTGCTAGAGAGTATGTTTCGATAAATAGAAAAAATTAGTGTGTCTTTCAATAAAATATTCCATGAGCCACAAATGGTTAAGTGGATATGAAAGTAAAACTAAAGGTTACAGCATTTTCACCAAAATGAACCTTATCTCTTCAACAAGATATTAAGAATTAGGTATCTAGATATTTAAATTTAAACTTAATTTTTAAACCTAAGATCTAATTTTTATGAATCTTTTAGACAATTTGATGGTTTCTCGAGACACCTTTCTGTTATATGATTACCTAATAAATTCAAAGCAAATTCGCATTTTTCACTTAAATCTTTTTTTATCTGAAAATGCTATCTTTCAACGTTTATTTTATTATTCATTTTCAAAGAGATGAAAATATAGACGTTCAAGTTTCTAACTCCGCGCGTAGCTTACATTGTAAACAAATAAACTTCATTTTTTTTAATTAGAATGTTTCACGAGCATTGTTACCATAATTCTTAAAGATCTCATACAATACAATAATGTAAAATGGTACTATTTTTCGTAGTTTTCATAAGGCCTATAGTGGAAATATTTAAAAATTGAAGTTTAGGTGATATTAATTTCCACCTCTGAAAGCAAATAAAGAAACAGTAAAAAGTATAGCACTTTCAAGTAAAATGAAGATTTAGAGAATAAAAATGAAGATTTTACTCTTGCTTTGTATATTGAAATTATCATCTAACTTAATGATGTACTGAGAAATCATTGAAATGTCAAAAAATATCGTTTAAATTTGATAATTTCCAACTTTAAAACTATAATTCATTTTAAATAAGTATATATACGTATATGTATGACTTTGCTTTAAAAATGAACTTTCGGTCTTTATTTTATTTTAACACCCCTTTGTATTCAAATTATAATACGTATATACTCATACGATTTTTACTTGCTTTATGAAGGTCTTCCGGTTATCCGTTATGCGGTTGATTCAGAATCATCTTGTATGTATACTTTTTTAAAAAATTTGTGCATAAGCTATACAATTGTCAAATCAGTTGTTTCTATACAAAAAATAATACAACGGTTGTGTGACAAGACAACTAACTAACTACTTTAGTAAGAATTATATATCGCATTTTTATATCAAATTTTCGCAGGCTATTAAAATACAAGACCTTTTTGATATTCTGTTTTATTTCTTTGACTGCAACAATCGTAGATCACGTTTAACGAGCTATTATAGGCTCCAACATTAGCTTTACACTTATCCGACGATTAAAGAAGAAATATAAATATTGGACATTGTGAATGTACAAACCTCTTTTATTTTGTTTGGAAATTACATAAATACATTAATTTATTAATACCTAATAGATGTTAAGTTAAATAATAAGAAACTGGCAATAAGAAAAAATCGGAAAATATTTATAATGTACCGTTTTTTCTTTTTAGTTAATTTAAAATTTGATTTTCGATTTTGACAATTCATAATATTTATAAATATGGTTTTTTAAACACTTCTAATCAAAAGTTTTATTTTTCAAATTCAAAATAAAACTTCCATGGGAAGTCTGTGACCGAAATAAAGTCATGTTATCCATTTTTCCTTGATATTGAGATTCAAATTTTCAACATTATAAAAAATTTTTTTTTTTACTCCAATTTTTCAACATTATAAAATATATTTTTTCCAATAATTTCGTTTTCAAATCACTTAAATATACTTAAATACATGGTTTCATGAATTGATACTAATTCCATGCCAAGTGATAGGTCATGCCGAGAAACAAAAAATTGTCCTCTCGTTAACGTATTCCTCTCATTACAAAGTATATGATTACTTAATAAAATTGCACACTTCAAGATATGGTCATAGACGTTATCATTATCCATCAAACGTTAAAACATATAGTTTCATTGTTCTATTGAAATGACCATAATTTTTCCTTAAATAAATACCTACTTACATGTATTTGGATTTATGCTCTTAAAAATTTTTAAAAAAAGTTAAAGATAGAGATAGAAAGGTTAAATTAGAGAAAATACATTATTAAAGAAAATATGTAGGTATATAGAAATTAACAATATGTACAATAGGTATTCATATGAAGTAATAAAGGCATTCTATACCATTTCATAATGAAATTGTTTTATTTTTATTGTAATAATTTCGAAAATGATGCTTTATAAGGATTACAATAATTAATGACAAAGTAGTAAATTTGTTATTTGAAAATAGTAAAAAAAAAAACAAACATGTATTTGATTATATATTTTGTCATTTACTAATTCTTATATAAGGTATTTTACGTCAGGCTCTGGATTTTATTATATTTCATATAAAAGTGATTCTAATTAACTACTATTTGTTTGTAATTTGAAGACATTATATGAAAAACAAAATTTACGTATACTCTAAATCAAATTGAATGAAATTGAAGTAAAAATGTTCACTTCTGTTTGTGATTTTCTCATAGAAATCAATTTATTTGTTTTAAATTCACAATTGTCCTTTTATCTGTTTTGTTTATTTATTTATTAATTTTAATTTAATTATAATTATATCTATTATGTAAATTAAATTATTTTATTCAAATGATTACAATTTTTGAATAAATGTATACATATACGCATACATATGTACATATATGTATATTTATTACTTCTGGGTAAGAAGTAAATTAAAATTAAATTGAAATATGTATACAATATTCAATTTAGATCGTTGGTTAATCCTTTTTAAATCTCAGTTCAGTTACTCTTTTCCCCTCTTATTTTGAAATCTATCGAGATGTGACTTGAAAGTTTAAATAATGTGTAAAACACAATATGCCATCATATTAAATGAACAATATTTTTTGGATTGACATAATGATAAAGGCCTAAATCTCATTTTTAATTAGCAGTGAATTAAAAAAGAAAGGATTATTTAAAAGATATTATTAAATATGTGATATCATGCATTTTACAGGTATATATACATACATATATATACAATATCGAATTATGTATATGGCATGATTGCTTTTGGATTATATGATTTTTGTACAATTTGAATTTTCAGAAAAATCTCTGTGAAAAATCTCTAATTCTGGGACACTCTGCGTAAATATATAAATATGAACCTATAAATAAATGAAAATCAATATTGTTATATAAAAGATGTTGATTATCAAATTTTTAAAGTTTCAGTTATTATTTATAAATTGACTTAGTACACTTTATTCTAAAGTTAGTAATAAGATTAAAAAAGAAGCAAGTAGGACATAAATAGATACAAATATAACGGAATGTCATGGACATACAGCAGAAACGTTATTACTTTTATTTATATAATTAAAAATGTGTTAATGTGTATGACATGGTCAAGAATTTTATATTTTACTAAAAAAAAAGTACCTACATAAATAATAATCCAATTTTCAAAAAGAAGATTTACTTAATTAGGTAAAGTAATAGAAACTTTTATGACAACTTCTTTTCAAAATTTCTTGTTATTTTTGTATATTGAACTGATTGTTTGCAGAATTTCCATTATAACATTTCAATGATTTTTGTGAATATTACGTACTAGTATGTACATATATGTTCGCATATAAGTTATGTATGCGTTCACGAAAATTACAAAATAAATTAAAATTAGGTACCTATATCTTTTTTTCTAGTAAATTTCATTAATTGAATTTCATTAATTTCATTTAATCACATTTAAATTTTGTGAACTAAATATAATAGGTATAATGTATTTATAATGTATGTATCTTATACTTTTGCCTATACTTTATTATTAGTATTTATTTATACTTATCATATGTATACCTACATATGTTTATGTCCACTTCTTCTAATATAACAAGTCTATGTATTTAAATGTGTAAACATAATGTTAATGAATACATGTTAATGATCATGCTTAGTAATCGAACTACATACCTATTTCCTTTAAATTTCTTCTTAATAATTGTTATATAGAGAGTAATTATCATATTTTTGGAAAACATAAACGAAAAATTTATTGCACAAATGTCATACGCTCAATGATCTGTATACATATTTTATGTAAAAATACGATACGATACGATACGATATGTATCATACTATGTATGTACATATGTAACATATATATATATTTTTTTTTTTGTTGATAATATTGAATATTGATTTATCTATGTACATCAATAAAATTTGAATAAATTTTTCTTGTTCATATATGCATACATATGTATATATATATACAGTTCAATATGTTAAAATTATACTTATGAAAATAATATAGGAATGTACAATAACAAAAAATTTTTAAAAAAATTTTTAATACTTTAACACGTTTGTATATGTAAGGAATACAAAAAAAAAAAAAAAAAAAAACATTTTCTTTGGCTATACTGTCACTTTTTTCTTCTCCTAAACTAATGGATAGCCTTTTGATTACGTGATCAGTATACAGATTTGCAAGGCTGCTATATAAAGGTAGTTATATTATTCTGGTTCATTTGTGTATATGAATTGTGTGCATAAGTACATTTCTCGTATAATGTTTACACAAATTAATATACAAATTTATGTTTGTTTCAATATAATGTGCATATTATTCATACATATATACATATGTATGTACCTATATATATAAACATATTAATGTTTATTAAAATAAATTTTTTAAAAATTCATTAGCTATTTCGCAATTTAAAATTTAACAAAAGAAATAATAAAAATCTTATTAGAATTGCAAAAATGTTTGTTTATAAATTGATTAAGATATAAAATACTTAGCTTCTAGATCATAAAATTGAAAAATTTGTAGGTATATATACATATGTATATGTACATGTGTGACTTTTTTTAACTACCAGTGTTTACATAATTTTTGTTTTAATATATATGTATGTATGTATGTATGTATATGCATATATATATATATATGTACATATTTACAAATATTTGTACGTATACATACGTATATATATATATATATATATATAATTTTATATGCGCGTATACACTATTAATAATGTGTATTTATGTACACAGTACTACATTTTTTTTCAAAAATTTGTATATTCATTCATATAATTTATATACAGGTCACGCTCTTAAGTAAACAATGTCTGTATATTCTATGTCTACATACATATATAGTATGTATATGAAAAAAGTGGAAAAAATAAACACATATACACAAGTATCATATGCGTACGTATGTACATATTTCAATGTAAGTTTAAAAAAAACTCAGTTCATATTTTATTTTTATTTTTAAAAATTTGTATACACACATACACATATGTAGTACTTACATATGTATATGCATATGTTCATATTTGTGTGACCTTTTTTGTTTTTATTTTGTTTAATTTATTTTATTACATGTTTTTTGTAGTAATATGACGGGAAAACTCAATAAAATGTTATTTTTGATAAATATTATATATTCGAATATTTATAAATGTGTTAGTTTTAACCGCAAAGTGTGTACCGTGTACGTATAATTGCATGACAACAAAATTTATTTGAAAAATTTTTCATATACGTAATTCTTGACACCTACATATAATGTTTACATAAAAATTTTTTCTTATAGTACGCTTATATGTATGTATTTTAAATAATGTTTATAGCTGTATGTTAAATGTACATATACACTAAACGTACATTGTACATATATGTATATGAATATAACCATGTGTATATATGTAGAAACTTATTATATGTATATTTTTTCTTATTATTATTTAATTATATTTCTTATTTCAATTACAAAAAAAAAATTATTAGTTATAATAGAAAATGAAATTAAAAAGTCTTAGGTACTTGACAAAATCGAAAATCTAAAAACATAAAGAAACAGAATATAAATAAATGGATGTAAAAATAATAAAAATTTGAATAAACAAAAAAAAAAAATTTCCTTTATTTCATAGTTAACATGTAAATGTTCATTTTCTTAAAATTGTTTTTCTAATGTAACGTATACCTTACATATATTATATACATATTGTATACAATGTAAAATACATGCATGTAAACGTATATGTATTTATACGAACAATGTGATGCGATAAAGTGTTGATCTGAACCATAACTTTTGTAGATCTCAAACATAATTTTTCTATATTAAACTATTCTGTATCTTTTTAATCAAAAGTATTTTAATTACTCTAAGTATGATTTTCAAACATTTAAGTGCTAAAGTAAAAGAATCCTTTCTATTGTTCTTAAATATGAGTTTAGTATTTACTAAAATAAAAATAAAAATATAACTTTGTAAAAATAATTTATGATTGAATTTATAATTAAATTGAAAATTCAAGAATTTACATCAGAATTTGTCACTTGAATAATTTATATTATAGTTATAGTTTTTTTTTTAAATTTAATTTAATTCTTAATTAATCAATTTTCCTAAATTATAAGTACATATTTGTATACACGCATTTCTTTATTTTAAATGGAATTTTTGTAATTTGCTATTGTTCTTATAGTTTATTTTTAATTATTTTTAAATTATTCTCATTTATGTAGTTACTCTCAGATTGAGATGATAGGCTCGTATTTCAGAAGTTTAATCGTAATTTAATTATGTATATTATATATTGGTATATTATATAATGTTATTAAGTATTTAGATAAACGATGACAGGAATTCCTTTTTGTTTTATTATGTGATACATTGTAGGTAAATACAATATAAGCTATAATCAGACATTATTCGTATACATAGATATTAATTCTGTTTATATTTTACATACAGAATTAATATATGTACATACATACATATACATACATATATGGTTTATATTTTGTAATATTTACGTTTATTGACAAAAATCATAACTTTCTCCCTTTTATATATGGAATGGATTTTCTCCCTAATTTTGGTCTGAAAGCAGAACCTTAGGCCTTTATTACTTACGTATATTAGAGGGAAAAATCATCAGATCTTAAATTTATTGCATATCCCATGGGCAGGAAAAAAGAAATTGTATTGAGTTTAGAAGAAGAAGAAGAAGAAAAAAAAAAAAATTTGAATTTCACAAATGCATATCCATATATGGTACATGCACATGTAGGTAGTACTTGGTATAGATTGCAAGTTCAGTTTGGTTCAGTGCACACATAAATATTACTTTATATCTTGTACACGTATACATATGAATATGTCTGTGTTTTTAAAATAAATTCAAAGTTGATATACGCATATACGATATTGTATAACATGTTTATATATCATTAGCGGAATGAATAAGCAAAAGAAAAAAGATAATCCTGAGGGATTTAAATTAATTTTTACTGGAACTGATGAGACTGTCTATTTTGACAGGTTTTCAAACTTTTGTTTGACGAAATTTATAATAATTTACAATACAATAAATGTATATATGTATGTAAATATATTTTACAAAATTATAATAAAATAAACTATATACAGGAACATATTTTAATAATTCTTAATTTTGTATTTTTGATATTATATATTTAATTTAGGTAGTTAAAAGTAATTGTCTTCGGTAACTAATAATACAATGTCAGTAAGTACTGCATTTGTGACAAAAACAACAACAACAACAATAAAATCTTCAAATACGACGATTGAAGGTGAATCGAAAAGTCACTATAATGAGTTTAATCGGCAGCAACAAAACATGACCAATGCATGTCATGATGAAGATTCGTCCATGTTAGTGCTTGCCGCTCAAACTGGAACAATGACTTCTCAGAATTTGAGTACTTCTGCTACTTTACCACCAAACAATGAAGAATTCCAGCAACTACAACAGCAGTCTACAACAGCAACTATAGCAGAATGTGAAGGAGTTACTGGATATTCCACGGCAATGATGATAATAAGAAATAGAATCACAAGATCCGCAGCCATTCGACGGCGTCATAAAGTCAAGGAGTTCAACAATGTAATTTCGTGCTACTTGTGCCGTGGCTACGTGGTCAACGCTACTACTATTGATCACTGTGTGCATTCATGTAAGTAGTCAAACATCTTATTTTTCAGTCAATTGTTTTTTATTTGGACTATTTCATTTCATTTTATTGCCCTTACCTTTCGTCTTGTTTTTGACGTTAACATTTTTGTTTTTATTTTCATTTATATATGATTATTTTCTTATAATTTGTGGATGTTTGTATGTTATTATTATGTATATGAAAGCCAGAGCGGTAGAGCAGATTTGTTGCATGGGCCATCATTGTATTAATTTATTTATGTTGTTATGAATTTATACATATATATGCATGTATATGTACATAGCGAGTCGGATGTTTCAAAATAAATGTCATAAAAAGCATTTTTCTCAAAATTTAAAGTATTTCTAACACAAAATTGTTTCTCATACCATTTCCTTTAAAATGGAATGTACCATTCCATTGACCATTAGAATACAAAATTATAAATACCTATTTGATAAATTCGACATTATATTATTTTCGATATCTTTTAAACTATGTACACTGTATATTTACTTCAGATTTATTGCAAATTAAATAGTTAAATCTCAGCTTTGATTTGCAAAATATGTATAATTTTTGTATGTGAAATATAAAACTCATTGGAACGCATTACCAATATTTTTACATATGTACATATTTACGTTTATATTACATATAGATATGTAAACGTAAAAAGATGTGCTTAGTATTTGGTTCAATATAATTAATATCGGGTAAATTTCTTAATTACACATAAATGTCGAAAACTCAAAAATTATACTTCGCTGCTTGTCTTCTCAAGCTTTAACTTATGTTTTTGAATAAACCACAAAGTTTTGTTTTTTTTATATACTCGTACATAAACAATATATTATTTTAAAAATACAGTTTTTGAAAAATGAATAAAAAAAAAAAAAAACTTAAAATCGTATTTACAAAATTATATTCTACAGTTTGTCGTTCGTGTATTGTTAAATATCTTCAAAAAGATAAACATTGTCCAATATGTCGAGGCAAGCAAATAAATTTATCCAATTTAAGGTAAAGTACATCTAGTATAATTTTAGCATAATAAAATACCGTTTCCCCTATAATTTTTCTATATATACATATGTATGTGTTTAGGTCTGATGAACAGTTAAAATCTCTAATATATAAAATTGTTCCCGGGCTTTATCAAAATGAACATCAACGTCAAGTGCAATTCTATACTGAGTATAATGCGAATAAAGGCGAAGATATGGAGGAGGCTATTTTCTGTGATTTTGAAGAAGAATATTTTTCACCAGTTGAACCCATTAGGTGAGATAATATTCATTTTAAATATACCTATATCTATGTATATGTATAAATTATTATTGTATATACATAGAGATAAGATATATAATTAGGTCTAAACATACATACATACATATTTATTTAGTTAAAAATTATTTATTACAATCGTTTTGTAATTTTTCTATACAGTTTATCTCTTGAATATCATCCACAATCTTTAAGTGATTGTGACAAACAAAAAATACCACCTGTACGTTATTTACAATGTCCAGCTGCAGTAACGGTTCATCATCTTAAAAGGTTTATTTGTTCAAAATTTGATATTGATCCGAATAATCAAAAAGTCGACATTGAAATTATTTACGAGGATGAAGTTTTACCAGAAGATTTTAGCTTAATGGATGTTGGTTATTGTTATTGTTGGAAAAGGGTAAGTGAATAAATTAAATGCTGTCTTTTTTTTTTTTTTTTTTAATTCAAGTTGACAATATACAGAATTGTGTATGTAGTCCATATGTTTTTTGTAGTTGTTATAAATTAAAAAACTTATTTTTTAAATTAAAAATAAAAGTACAAGTTTTGAAAAATTAAATAGCAGTAAATATCATATACGTGTTTTTTCAATACTCAATTCCAGATAACTCCCATGAGATTTTTCTATCGCATTTTAGTTCAAAATTTGTGCAATAAATCTAATCAAATTGTTAATAGTGATAGTGCGCTTAGTGAAAGTGATAGTATAGAGGCTAAACATTTAAAAAAATTTGATGAGGCTTATTTCCAAAAAGTAGTCAGATTTAAAAATGTAATAGAGAATTTACATACTGAATTAACAACAAATACCAATGTCAATGAAGAATTAACTGTAACAAAATCAGTACCACAAGAATCTTCGCAGACAAAATATACCATACTGAAAACGAAAAATTCAAAAACTGAACAAAGAAAACATCAACATTTGATGACTGACTATATTGGGAATATTAATAACAATAATAATAATAACAACAATAATAATAATAATAATAATAATAATATTAATGAAATGGAAAGTGAAATAAAAAGTAAATCAAAAGAGAAAAAATTTGAAGAAAATCAAATAAACGGTGGTAAAGGGCCAGTTAAAGTTACTATAATTGCTCATAAAACTAATGAATTAAAAGTAAAGTGTACCAAGCATGAAAAGCATGACAGCGGAAGCATTGCTACTAAGAGTAAGAATAAAACAAAAAAATCATCTCAAATATCAGTACCAATTAGTGAAGATAATATAATTGGTAGTACGGTAGCAAGTGATTTTAAAAGTTTAAGAAGTAATGATATACGTTATACAACTAATTTTACCAGTAGCACACCAAGTGCAGTGGTTGCTTCAAATAAGTATAAACTTAGCACAGCAAAACCTAAAGCCACAATTGAGAATTTGAAATTAAAAAAAGAAATCGTACAAAAACCCGTCACACCATGTGACATAGTGGTTAGTATTCCACAATCTCATGTTCATAGATCATCAAATTCTTCTGATGATAGTTTCGAAAATTTGAGCTTAGCACAATTAAAAACTGCGAATAAAAAGATCAACGCTAGCAATCTAGTGTCGTCGACTGTAACAACTACAAATACAGAAACTCCAAAATGCTCAAATGTTGGAAATTTGAAATTACATCTAAAAAATGAAAGTAAATTGAAACAAGATTTACCAAAACTTAAAATCGAATTACCAAGTCTGAAAACAAAGATAAGTGTGCCCAAAAAGTCTCCCGATATTCAAGAGGTAAAAAGAAGTCCAAAACTGAGAAAACAAAGTATTGAAGAAGTTCCCAGCCCAGTGACAAACCAAGTTGATTTAACAACATATGCTAAAAATATTGGTTTGAAACCAATTAATCAAAATATTGAGGAAAAAATTGATAATAAAGTAGCTAAAAATACTTCTGATATTTCCTCTAATTCATCATTATCTTCTTCACCACTGTCTTCAACAGGCTGTGGATTTGTATTTTCTACAAATTCTATTGCTTCATCTTCTCATAAAAAACGAAAAAAAGGCAAACATTCAAAGGATTCTAAGGAATCTGGTAGTGGCAAAAGGCGAAAATTACATGCAGAAATTTCCTCGCAACCAGCTGAAGAAAGTCTAAAACTAAAAGTAAAAATAACAGCGAATCACAAGTCACACAAATCTGAAAGAAAAGCGAGTAGTAGCAGTAGTGATGATGTAATTATTACTTCTCCAATAACAACAGCTAATTTGACACCTGTAACTTCAACTATTACAACCTCCATACCAGATAAATCAGTTTCTTCAAAAGTAGTGAGTGAACACGCAATTAACTCGAATTATGTTCAAAATTTCAAACCAGGACGTTCAAAACAAGGTGTTAATGTGCCGGATCTAAACAAAGCGTTATCTGAGGAATCATCCAATATCAATACCTTAATGAAAGACAATTTGACTGAAAAGCCACAGGATGGCATTAAACAAATTACGAATATAAATCAGTCTCTTGCATCAAAAGGATGCACGTATCAAACTTCAGTTTCACCAAACATTACATCATCTATTGCCACAGTAAAAACAACAAATTCGATCAGTGATAACATCCCGACCACTTCAACATCAGTAGTCAGTAATTCAATGTCTAGTTCATCAAAAATAGCTATTTCGGTTTCATCAGGAGTTTCAAACAGCTCTTTAGTACTTTCTGTTGCGAATTCAGGTCAAACATTTTCAAAACCTTTACCTCCTAAAATACTAAGTATACAGGAGGCTAAAATTCCCATATCGCCTCCTTTACCTCCAAGTTTATTCAAAACTACCCCAATGTCATTACAAACATTAACTACTACATTGTCAAAACCACAAAATCAACCGCAAACGAGGGTAAGTTCGGTAAATGATGTCAAAAATTTAGCTATATCTCAGCTCAATCGATTAACAAAAGTGACTACGCCAAGATCTCAAGCTAATTTCGTTATTCCTAATCCACCTCGGAGTGTATCTAATTCATCAAAGCTTTCGTCAATGACTTCAATTTCGAGTGTTGCAAATAGACAAACGAATCAACTGAAGAGATCGGCAAGTCTTGATGGAAGTCTTCCAACTCTTGCTAAACAACAAAAGGTTGAGCAAGACCGATTAATTCGAAAATCTGCCTATGCACCATTTTTAACTCAATCATCATTAATAACTACAAATAGCTTACAAACGAGTTCATTAGTGAAAACACATAAAAATGTAGTTTCAACAGTAGCAAATAATATAAATAATGTACGAGTAACAGAGTCACCGTATTATACATCAACAATGGCTTCGAGTTATACACACGAAATTCTAAGAAAATCTTCTCCAGGCTTGTTACCATCAACTTCTATAAATGTGTCAAAAATGACAGACCATGGTTCTAGCAAAATGAACTCTGGACTTGGCGTCACAATAACTCCACAACAACAAACTTCTGTTTTGTTTCAACAACAACAACAACAACAACAAAAACCTGCTCTAGAAATTGTTCGAATCTCATCAAATATTCCACCAATTGATCATCAACCAATAACAATAACAAATAATAATACTGTTAAACCTAATCCTGTGAAAACTACACGTCCTCCACCTCCCCCAATACCACTTGTCAAAATCAAAAGATCCAGCAATCAAACTTTATTGAAACCAACATTAACTGCAGTTACTTCTTCAGTACAACAGGCTCAGATAACAAATCAGCAAAACTTGCCTACTCCTATCAGCACACAAACTTCTACTACATCGACTCCAACACCTGTAGTACCAGCATTGGTAACAAAATCTACTGAAATTTCAGAAAAAAGCAATAAGAAACCTGTTTGTGATGATATTGGAGCTTTAGATTTGTCAGGCAAATCGTCGCGGAGTCCTTCTCAGGAGAAAACTATCGGTACTCCACCACAAACACCAACACAAACTTCGAAAGAAAATTCAACTATTTCCAATGCGAATAAACAGAGCATGAATAGTTTGGAGGCTGCAGTTAATAAGTTAAAGCAACAAAGTCAATTTTGTACTACAAAAACTACAATTCCAATAACAACAACGGCAAATGCGCCATCAACAGTTTCCGAAAAACGGACGATTACTGCAAATGATGCAACGATCACAAATGCAGATAAAGTAGCAAGTCTGAAAAAATCGGAAACAATTTCTGTTGATAATCAATCTAATAATTCAAAATTAACAGAAATCACATCATCTTCAATTAATTCAAACAATTTACAAAACTTAAAAGGACTTTCAGATTCGACAACAAACCGAGATAAAGTGGTGTTAAAAAATCAACGTCAATTACCAACATTGCAAAAACTTAATGATATTAATAAAATGCGTTCTAATACAACAGTAAGGCAACAAAATGCCTCAGTTCGTAATATTCCAAATCCTTCAGCTTTAGCTTTTCGAAGTCATCAGCCTATACCAATGTTGGCTAGTATAACTAAAACGCCAGCATCTGCAATAAAATCTACAACATCAATTATTACGACAACAACTCCCACTATTACGGGAACATCAACTTGTTCAACTGCTGTAACTGAATCATCGAAAACAACTGATAATAAACCCGCAAACACTATTCAGTTACCATCCTCAAGTGAAACTCTTAAAATTCCATTACTATCTGCAGCAGCCATCGTTAAATCTGACGCAAATGTTACATCTTCTCAATCTACAAGTGCAACGACAGCAACAACAGCAACAACTTTATCTGGAACCGACACTATTAAACAAACAACGACAAATACAACAACAAAGAAAAATATTAATATTGACCAATTGGCAGCAAATTTAAGAGCAGCAGTAGCCGCAGATATTTCGTTAAATTCTAACAATAAGATCTTGAGTCCAATTACAACGACTGTAACTACACCCGGTACAACAGTATCAATTACAACAGGAAAAAATAATTCTGTTGCAACAACAGAAACAGAATCATCAGCAGTAAGTTCATCAGCATCATCAAAGATATTGTCAACAACAATTTCATCATCATCATCCATTGAAAGCCCAACTATTGATACATCAACCATTGAAGAGAATAGTAAAGAAACAACGCAGAAGGTACTTGAAACATCGTCCATTAGTTCCACGGAATCTGTGACAACTACTACAACAGTGAAAACAGTAACAACATCAGCTTCTTCTTCAATTGTTACACCATTAGTGGTTACCGCATCAACTAATTAAAAACGTAAGCATTTTATTATTAATTATTATTTTATACATTTTTAATAATTTTTAAAATAAATTTATTGATTCAATTATACATAATATGTACATACATATGTTATTGATGTATGTATATTACATAAATGCACCTTTATTTATTTTCGAATTATTTAATTTATTGATGATATCTTTAGAGAAATAATAAAATGAAAGTATTTTAACTTTTAAACTCGATGTCAAAGGACAGATTTTATATACTATATATACATATATGTATGTATATGTATGTATTTTAAAATGTTTTGTTTTAATCTCCTTTTTTTTGTTTTTAATTTTCTTTTTAACACAGTTAAAACATCTTAAGAAGAACGAGCAAGAGAAATATAAGGAGGTATGTAATATTTCTGTATTTGTTTTGTATTCATGCGTATGTATATGTAATTATATGATGTAGAAGAAATGATCAAATCAGATATACATTAGATATACATATGTATGTACGTACATTGCATTTTATTATATAATTATTACAATACAATTGTTATTATTTTATTATTAAATGTTTTATGCTTATTACACACTTTAGAATTAATGAGAAATATACATACATATAATAAGTGTATATAAGGAGTAAAAGATATTGCTGCCTTTGATTGCTTTAATATTAAATTGATTAAAGGTAGTATAAGTATGTCTGTATGAATGTGTGTATATCAATATATCGAAAATACCTATGTATGTATATTGAATGTTTATTGTATTTGTAATATAGTAAAAAATCTTCTTGTCTTCTTGTGTTTAAATCCAATTAAATATTCTTGATGAGTATTTAATAACTCTATACACAATTATTGTATACTACGTTAAGGTAATCGATTTCATTGTCTATACTTTTCCAAAATTTCGGATCTAATTAACATTTTTGTGTCGCGATATGTTAGAATTTTTGTAAGCAAAAAAAAAAAAAAAAAAACAAAAAAAAATCTATAGAAGAGCAAAAGAATAAAGAAAAATAAAATACAAGTGATATGCATACATACATACAAACATAAAATAAATGTATATAGAATATGGCAATATAAAAATATTTATGTATAGATCTTCTAGAATCAATGCAATAAACAATAAAAAATTTTCATGTTATGAACGTATTATGAAAATAAAAAAAAAAAAAAAACAAATATTAAAAATAATGGAATGACATTAAAATGATTGTTCCAGAACACACTTTTAGCAATATCGAACACTTCTCTAAGTATAGTTGAACAATAACAAAAATAATATACCTACATATTATATGTAATTTATTTAAAAAAAAAAAAAAAAAAAAAAAAAAAAAAAAAAAAAAAATTAGACACTATGATCTAAGAATAATTGTACCTAATTCGATTATTTATATTGTACTAAATGTACATATTTCCGTTTCAATATGACATTAATTTTCTTCTTTATCTCTTTTTTTATTTCATTTTTTTTTTATATATATTTTTTTAATTCCTGTATTCTTTATTAGTTGTTAGTGTTTTTCAGTTATCATTGTTTGATTTTAAATAATTAAACATGTAAAACAAGAAATGTTTACAAAATGAATATAAAACTTTATATGAATTTGTTTTGTCTTAATAGTAAATTTTCATTAAAAAAAAAAAAAATTATGTTATATAAACATCAAACGTGTAAAATTACGTGTATATGTATCTGACAGTCATGAAAACTGTACCACCGAATTTTTTGCCAAAGTTTTTTTTCGACCGTATGTCCTATTATCTAGTTTTTTCCTTTAATTTTTAATATTTTTGAGAAATCTACAATAGATATACATTACATTAGGTATGGATTTTCGTATCATACATTTTCTAACATGTTTTTTTAATGAATTTTGTTGCGCAGTAAGATCAATATAGGTAGTTAGGGCTATTGTAATTGATTGTATTCAAATTCATGAAATCATACTTTTTACTCAAGTCACGTAAGTCAATTGTAATTGGGCCTTTAACCAAAATGATAAAATCAAGGTGGGACATATGTGATTGATTTTTTGACATGTGATTGTGGAAAGGATCGGGTGTTTGCTATCGACTGTTGTGTGATTACTTGAAAACAAAAAAAAAAAAAAACAAAAAGCAAATCAGGATCCTCTAGAAAAGGAAAAGAGTTTTGGACTCAAGCGTAAAACAACTGCTCAAGAAACTATGTAGGATAATAAAGCGAAAATGCCTGTAATACCAATTTAAAAGTAGAATGATAATATAAATGATCTATACAAGAAAACTATAACATCAACATTAGACTAGAAATAGTTTGACGAAGACATCGTGAAACAAGATTGAGATTGAGAGAACAACAATAAAAACAATCGTAGAAATGTCAAATTTTTGTTCTTGTTCTAAAATGTAAATAGATAAATTAGGTTATGTTTAATAAAGGCCATTTAAGACCATTGTAATCAGATCTCGACCGATGAACTCATTTGTTTAATTTTTGTTATATACGATTCACTTTAATCCTTACTTAATACCTTCTAAACACTTTAATTAAAATTAATACTTTACTTATTTTACATACATACATATATATATACTTGCTTTATGTCTGTAAGTACGTAACAGATCACATTACTTTTGTCCCCACTCCAGTATTGAGAAATAATAATGGTGCAGTTTTAATGACCGTCAGTTTATATATACATATACATATATATATATATATGTACGTATTTACGTTTTATTTCTGTCATAGAAAAGTGATTACATATTTTGTTTTATAAATTCTTTTCTTTTTTCTTTTTTTTTTTTTTTTGTATATAAAATTGTTTATGTTATTACATTTTATTTTCGTTTTATCTGTTGTCAATTACGTATACGTATATTTAATTTTCGTTATTTATTTTTATTCTATTGTATTTAAGCTTTAAAAAAAATTTCATTCAATTTATTTTTTCGAAAAAAAAAACTATATATATTTTAATTTATGTAGGTACATATACACATATTATGTTTATATAATTTTCTTAGAATATAAAATGTTTTATTAAAACGTGCAAATAGTAAAGATGGTAAATAATGACAAAAATATATATACCTATATATATATATTTTTTTTTTTTGTTTTTAGTTAATTAATGTGGTTTAATATGACATGTTTTTATAAAATACCCTTTAAAAAAATATCGTATCTTTATAACATATAAAATGACAAAAATAAATAAATAACAGAATTATTTAAAATATAACAATAATAATACATAAGTATACATATATATACATATAAATTCAATTAAATATTTAAATAAATAAAAACAACAATTCATTTAAATATGTATTATGTATGTCATCATGCAACAATAAATAAAATATTTTATAACATTAAAATAGTTTTAATTATATATATTTAGATATTATATTACACAATAATTGTATGTACATATATACATATATATATTCAAAAAATATCAAAATTTAATATAGCACATTAATTGAAATATTATTGAATATTCAATAATTGTACATACATATACAAATATTTATAAAAATACATATTACATTCGTTCGTATATAATTTATATATGAATATACGTAACATATATAAATATTATATGATAATAATATAAGTAAAAAACAAACACATTTGATAATAATTATTGAAAACAAAACAAATAATAATAAAAAAAAAAAGCAATAATAAATTTAACGTAAAAAAATAAAAGCTATATTTAAAGAAAATAATAACTTACTAATTAATAGATGTGAATAATAATAATAATAAAATATAAAAATATGTGTATATGCGATAAATGTAATAAAATGTAATATTAATTGTATACATATACATCGACATGCGTATATGTATGTTAATTATATAGGTACATACAATAATGATTTAGTTGTTACTTGTTCACTTTATTGAATAATTTGTTTATACATATTTTGATTGTTAATTTTTTTTTTTAATTTTTATAATTCAGAATATTTTTATAATATGTTTTACCATGGTTTTACTGATTTTAAAATTATTTTTTAAATTATTTAGATTATTCTTTTTTAATATACTTCATTTTAGCATTTTTTTGTTATTTTTTTTTTTATTAATTTGATTTTGAAATTTAAAATAACTTCAGATTACATGTTTTTTTCATATGCTTTAGTTTATAGGATTTTCTTATTATTTTTCATATGCTTCAAAAAGTCATAGTATTCTTCTTTATCATATGAATATCATAGGACAGCTATGAACGAATTCAAACTTATGTATGTGTAATGATTTGCCAGTCATAACAAAAATCATATATGACAAAAACATGTAGTGTGAAGCTAATTTTAGCGTTTATAGACATACAAAAAATATATGTATATCATCTACATGTCCTTTCTTCTCAAAATTTCAAATTTGATTTCAACTGTCAAAATATTGCCGACGGCCGAATCAAAATGAAAATTGAGTTAAAATTGAATTATAAGGAAATGTACTATTATAACTTATAACGATACATGCATACATACATACATATATGCATGTTATAAAATAAAAATAAGAAAAACAACGCAATGTGTAAAATAAAATGAATGCATTAAATTGCAGTTGGTATAACGAAATATCAATTTATTACGCATTACAAAAATATTACAAAAAAAAAAAAAAATAAAATAAAATAATAATAATGAATGAAAAAACATGAATATACCTCATATTATTCATATACACATATATACGTTTCCCAATGGTTATTAAATATATCTATATATTTACAATATTTTACAAAACAAAACACATATTAATAAATTTAAAGTAAAATAAAGGCATTTTGATAATACATATTATATGAAAATACTCTAAATTTTGTGATGATAATGGTAATACAATGATGTCAGTATATATATATATAGTATATATCACATAAAACACAATTAATCAATTTTTAATATGTATATGTACTTAAAATAACTCAAGTTGATAATAATAAATTTACTAATTTAGAGAATACAATATAATATACAAAAAATATATGTATGTATGTATATGTAATGAAATTTTCGTGTATATGAAACGATTTTTTTTTATTTATATAAATTAAAAAAAAAAAAAAATAAATAAAAAAATTATATTGGACCAAAAAGGACATTAATCATATATAATTGACCATATATATACAAAAATTGTATTAATTACCTTTTATCGCTTAATTGATTTATTAAATATTCATTATAACTATACATTTTTCGATATTGGATTTAAACAACATGAAAATAACATCTACATATATTCTATTAAATTCGATAAAACTTTTAATATAGTTATTTAATTTCAATTTAAAAGATTTTCAAACATAATAAAAATGTTATCATTTGAAATAAAATATAGACTTAATCTATAAATAGACAAATTTTATAATCTCTGATTTATTTTGAATTATGCTATATTTATATATATGTATAAAAAAAAAATTCATTATATGAATTTGAATTTAGAAATTCATTTTTTCAATTTATGGATTACTATATATAATCATATAAAATTAATTCAAATTATTCAAAAAAAAAAAACAAAAAACAAAACAAAATCATTTATAAACAAATTTAATGCATATGCATATTAAGAATTTCATTAAGCGAACATACATATACATACTATATAATTACATTAAAAAACAAAACGAAAAATAATAGCTAAATATCATAAAAATAATTTTAAAAAAAATTCATTACTTTTATTACATTATTGTAGTTGTTATATTATAATCAAATAATATGAAATTATTCATTTCAATTTAAAAAATTTAATTTATCTAAACAATTTTACTTGTATTTTCAATGTGCATATTATTCCAAATTTGATTTTTTATAGAAATCATTTTAGATATTGTTAAGAATATAGAATGCATAAAAAAAAAAATATATATATATTTGGAATTATGTATAAAATTATTACAATTGTTTAGTTCAATAACAAAGTAATTGTGAAAAAAAACAAAAAAAAAAATTAAAAAAAAAAACAAAACAAAATAATATTTTATTGCCTACAACAATTTATATGCTTATGTATGTGTATAATTTAATCATTCAAAATGAGCAAACATTTAGCTTAAGTAATTAATAAAAAAAAAAATACAATAATTAAATAAATTAAATAATAAATAACTTTCATATTAAACAAAAAAAAACAAAAAAAAATACTTACAAACAAAAAGAAATATACATATGTATATATATATATAAATGGTTTAATTTTATTCTTTTTTTTTTTTGGTCAAATTTATGAAATGTTTATTATGTTAGAAATTAAAAAAAATAAAATAAAAAATTATGATTAAGAAAAAAAATTTTTACTAAAAATTAAAACAAATTATATATAATGATAATATGACTTATAGTAAAAGCTTATATATATAATGTAATCTAGAAAGTAGTTAAATTAAATTTCCTTTTTTTTTTTTTTTGCTTTTTAAATGTAAACATACATATATGACACACTGTTTAGATATTAATATTATTTAAATTTTAAAAAAATATCTTTTTTGCTTATAGTTTTTATTTTAAAATATAAAGCTCTTTTATACTTTTAGATAATAACAACATGATATTACATATATGAAAAATTGGTAATAAGAATTATACGTGTATCAATATAAGTATGTATACGTACATATATGTACATATATATATATGCGTTGTTTTAAATTTGTTTTATCTTATTTATTTGTAAAAAAAAAAAAAATATTTAATAAAAATAATAATTAAACAAAATGTGAATCAATCAATGATAATACATGAATGATAATAAATATTATTATATTATAAACAAAATTAAAACATTTATATGTTTATTCAATAAAAAACAAAAATACAATAATAATACAATTAGTAATTAAATAAAGTTAAAAAAAAAAAAAACAAACGGTATGATAATCAAATTGCAAAAGAATGAAAATAACAATGTTAAAAAATTTGAGAAATAAATTAAATATTCAGTAATATAAAATTTTTGACATAAAAACAACAAAAAAGATAAAATCAAAAACAAAACAAAATTCTCAAATGAAAATAGAAGTAAAATGTAAACAAATACAAAATACCTATATATACGCAATGTTCAGTATGCATGTTTAATATTATATAAGCTTCTAAAGTAATAATGATGACACAAAAAATCTTAAGATAAAAAAAAAAAAATAAATAAAAAATAATAATTAATTAAATATATAATATTAAAAGGAATATATTATATTATGTATATGTAAACGTATAACTTATAACATTTAAGAATTATTTAAATAAATGTCACTTAGAATTTAGAAAATAAAAAGTGTGTTTTTTGTTGTCTGCATCAGGAAATTTTTTGCTTTTCAATTGCATCTAATGACAAAGAAAATTTTTATTATCTACATATGTAGCTATATATAAAAAGAAAAAGGCGAAAAAACAAATCAATATGATCATTATAATTTGTTGTGGAAACAATATCATGATAATTTATTATGGTATGTTTTTGAAAAGTCTAATATGAAAAAAAGTTTTTTTTTTTTTTTTTTTTTTTTTTTTTTTTTTTTTTTTTTTTTTTTATTTATTTAAATATGGTACAGATACACATAATTTAATTTGCCTGTAATTAGTGTTCATTTTATTATTTTCCGATATATTACGTTACGTATAGTCTTTAAATGTTTGTTTCTATATCAAACATTTATTACATCTACCTACATATGTACATATTTTTACATTTCATAAAGTACAACAGATGGAAAAATGATTTTGAAAATTCCTCAATGTGTATCTGATGGGTACTCATATTATTGCTATATGTTTTAAAAATTTATTTTTGTTATGTAACTGCAAGAAATTATACCATTCTAATATGATAATATGATCATGTGTTCTATTCACGTGTTTTATAATACGTATTTTGATGAAAAAAAAAAAAAAAAAAATTGAACAATATATGGCTTTACAAATCCATACAAGATTTGTATGAATTATATATAATATAACTATGTACGTGTAATATACATATGTACATACATACATATGTATATGTATGTATACGATGTAAATTTTATTATATAAAAATTCTAGACATGCTTTTCTTCAAGTTTTCATTTTATATATCCTTAATGTCAATCAATTATTCTTCGGGGCACTTCCTGTTGCTTGCTTTTTTTTTTTTTTTTTTTTTTTTTTTGTAAATAAATATATGTAGGTATTTCAGATTCATCAGAATAAATTGAAACTAAATGGAATATTGGTTGGTATATAAATATAATTATTTACATGAGCGTATACAATTTGATAAATATTTAAATATAGGTATGTATTGTATAATAATAAAATTTTTATACTATATTTATATTACATAATTGTATTTAAACGTATGTTACGTACATATGCAAGACATGCATATTGCTATCAATAATATCGATATATTATGTAGTATGTAAGTATATATATACAACGTATAGAACTTTGACATTTTCATATTCATATATATTTGTGTATACTCAATTAATAAATAATAAGTATAATGACGTAAAATTATAATAAGAGTGACCTATAATTAAAAAAAAAACCAAAAATAAACAAAAAAAAAAAAAAAAAAAAATTACCAAGCACATACATATGTAATATGCTGGTAAGTGTTAAAAGAAAAAACAAATATATGTAGGTACAATACAAAGGATAAAATAGTTTAAACTTGACATATTAGTAATATATTCTAACAATTACAGTGTACAACAGCAAATACATATGTATGTACATATTAAAAAACGAATAGGTATATATCGTTAATCGATAACTACACATTCAATCAAATACAAATACTTACAAACAAATATTTATACGTATATATATATATCAGTTTTGTAAAATGTGTACATCCTTTCCTGTATACATACATTTGTTATATATGTATGTATATTATTGTACAGATTCTTATTATTTTGAATACATATAGAAAAGTGTGAATATAATATACATACACACAAACCCACACACATGCATATATGTTTTATATATATCAGCTTTAAAATGTGTGTATACACAATTAAATGTTAAAAGCTTTTCATATATTACATCATCCGTTATCCTGATTTTAAAATTTAACAAAAAAAAAAAAAAAAAAAACAGTTTTCAGCTTGTTTAACTTTTTTACTCAAAATTTATATCCTCGTGCTATTTATATGTATGTATGTATGTGTATTTGATTCATGTATATGGGTCATTTTAAAAATTTGGTCGACTTCACTGTCCTCGACATGTAACTTAATTTTTCTTGGAAATTATTCGATGAATACAAATAAAAATGCAAAAATATCAATATTTAATTGATTTCTGTAATATATGATCATTTTAAATTTCATTATTGTAAATAAAAAGTTTGTTTTTTTCAACATAATGGTTATGATGTCAACGAAAATGGCGTGTCCCCGAGAGTAAATTTCAAGTTCAATGCATTTTTATTTCATTATATTTTATAAATTAATTATTAATGTGACTACTATATTAAGCATTCATATCATAAGGAAACAAATATGTCGAAAAAAAGTGATTTTTTTACAAATAAAAAAAATTAAATAAAAAAGTATTTTGTCCCTGGATTTTGTCCACTGCGTTACTTCCACTATGTTACTATCATAAAAGCGTTAATTTTTGTAAAAATTTTCCATTACGTCATTGCAGACAAACATGCATTCATGTACATACTTGTCGGTTTGTGTTTAGTTGTAGACAAGTGCGTAAGTATAAAGAAATCAGTCCCGAAGTTTTTTAATAGCGCGCGTGCCTTAATTCATTGTCTCCTGAGTTATCTTCAAAAACAAGTGATTACAAATGCTTTTTATTTTAATTTTGAAGTAATATGTTCTAGTTGTAAAGTACTTTAAGATGACATTTATATTTTGATAATATTTTTAACAAATTTTTGCAAATTTATATTTAAACATTTTTTGTCCCCTGCGTAACAAGTCCCATGCGTTACCTTTGTATGAGAAACGTAAGGAAAATTGTAGTAACATAGGGGACTTTTAGTAACTTAGGTGACATAATTCAATAAAATTTGAATTTGTCCCATGCTTCTAGTGACTGAATTTTTAATTTTTGTTGGAAAATTCAAGTTTTTCAAGAAAATTTTTATGAATTATATTATCTCTATAAATGAGTTTATTAATTATGTATAAATGAAAAAAGCACATATTTTTTTTTTTTAGTTATGATAAAAAAACTATTTCAAAAATAACAAGAGAGTAACAAAGTGGACATAAAAATAGATTTTTAAGAAAAACAATTAAATTGTTATTACCATAAACCACGCATATTATTTCTTCTTATGTTCCCAATAAAATGAAATAAAACTTAATTTTTGTTATTAAATATAATTTGCATTTTGTTAATTTTTAAGTTTGGTAACATAGGGGAAGTTTTGATATGACCTGGTAGACAAAACATGTAAATTTTTGGGTAAAAATTTTTTAAAGTTAACTGCTACTATCCAAAAGTCCTTGTTTTGATTGCATTCTAGCACTTCTAATACTTGAAATTAATTTTATTCAAACTTTTTTTTTAAAAAAATCAAATTTCAAAAGTCGACCAAATTTTTAAAATGACCCATATACATATACAATTTTAGATTTGCTCTATAAAACTAAAATGTTTAAAATTGAATAAGTTTTATCATTTTATTTACGTATATTTTTTGTAAATGTAAAATACATGATAAATTCTAGTGAGATAAGTTATCATAGTTTTTTTTATATATGTATATATTTTTATTTGATAATGCGCATACACGTAAATGAGTATCAAAAAATATTTATATGTAAAATCATTACATACACTCTGGATTATATTTAATAATAGTCATTTTCATGTAAACTTTGATATTTCAATGTAAGAACTTTCATTCTTATACATATATAGAAAAATTTCTGCTTATTCATTTTAAATGTTAAATAAAATTTTATAAAATGATATTATAACAGTTTGATTTTTTTTTTTTTTATATTTATTTTGAAATACGAAAATGTACGTACACATATATTTACATTCATCAATCATATTTTTCATGATATCGTATTTGTTTTGTCTCTATATAAGAAAAAGATATGCGATTACTATAATGTGCAGGGTAGTCTTCATTTTATTCATAGATTTTTCATTAAATATCAGCTATTGCATTTTTCTTTGATTTATCTTAAAATTTAACAATAGATTGAAATTTTTAAAATTTATTAAAGGCCATTAAAAATAAATTATTTTAAGTTAGGCCAATAAAAGAAGATAAAATTCCCGATTAATTTGATTTTGTAGAAAACTAAATTTAAAAAACAAAAAATACGTTTAATTTACACAAAATTTACTTACGAAAATATTACAAAAGCTTATATTCAGTTTAAAAATGTTAATATTCAAGAGTTATTATTCAATGTTCAAATAGTGTTCTAATGATATAGGTACCTATGTATATACCATATAATACTTATAATAATAAGAAAAGGATGACAATGAATATGTGTCTTTCCTTTTTAAATGATTTATATGTACATATATTTGGTCTTGAAACACCCTATACAATTTTATTTAAACACCCTACACAACCAAATATGTACATATGTATGTATGTAATAACAATAAAATTTTTACCAAACAAAATGACGTTTGCGCATTCAAAATTTGAGAATTTCGAATAAATTCGTAAAATTTCATTTTAGTATAGTGAGATCGTCTTTTAAATTTGTATATTTGTATTTTCATGGAACATGCATACATACATACATATGTAATGTCCATTTATATATATTTGAACTGTATTATTATACAGTTTTCATCTACGAGGATTGTGGGACAAATTCATGTTCTCCTATATAAGTATGTATTTGTATATGTACACACATGTAGGACTTCAAAATCAGAATATTTTGTATGTATGTATATTTTTTATAAATTTATATTTTCCTCATTTTTTGTATAATAATTTGAGCTAAATAAAATGTTTATGTGTAAGTATTTTATTATGTAACTTTTATTATATGTTTTCATCTATTGTACAAATCCTTGAACAATAAAATATACCTATAAGTACTGAAATTTAAATAAAAATGTACATAAGTAAGTATGTAGATGTATACCTATATATGTGCTGTGTACTGATGTTTTAACGTAATATATGTAAATACGTGTTGTCACACATGGGTTTTCTTTTTTTTTTTTTTTTTAAATATTAAATATAACGTTTATTCCCTATTCAGGAAGTAGGTGCGTGCGTAATATATGTATGAATGAATTGCTTTATATGTTTTCATCTTTATGCCAATACACGTGTATATTAAATGTGTATTTTGTAAAAAAAAAAAAAAAAAACTAAGGTTTTTGTTTTTTGTTAAATATTGCAAATACGTCAGCTTAATATGTTGATATTAGAATGTATATGAAAAAATACATACATACATACGTATATAATACATTAATTATTTGAATATATACCTACATGGGTAAATACAATATGTGGTACTATACTTACTGCTGTATATAATACATATGCATACATATTTCAATTTATGAAATACAAATTTTAAATGTTTTGAGTGGGTGGATAAAACATACAATGACTTAACATCTATGTATCTACATATACATATGTATGTATATGTACATGTTTAGGAATACAATTTATGATATTTAAAAAATAAAAATTCAAAGGATGATGAAGGCGTTTAATAATGTTGAAATATAATTTTATTTTTTTTCGTAATTATGAAACATAATAAACAAAAAATATACGTAATAAATTACATATTTTGTATGTATAAGTAAATAAGCAATATATTGTATAATATTGTGTATGAACTTTAAATTTTATTTTATTTCCTGGTTTTCTTTTTTTTTTTTTTGTATTTTTGGTTTTTACAATTAATATGTAATTGAATTATGTAATTTAAATTGTAAGTTAAAACAGTTAAGGTCTTATAGGAAATGACATAAAGTAAGTATCACTTTACTTCGCTGTATATTGATATTAAAAAAAAAAAAAAATTCATCTCGTATTAGATGATAAATTTACAGATCGTGGTAACATTACTCATGACCTTATTAGAAATTATGAAAGAAGAAAAACGACATGTATATAAGGCCTTAACTGCTTCGAATTAATGGACAAACTATAATATAATTTTAGCTTTTTATAGGCTACATTTTTCGTCAAAATTAAAAATTATGTTTCAAATGATACAATTCTATATTACTCTTGAAAAAAAAAAAAATAAGCTTAGATATGTGAAAGAATTTCAAGTATTTATTTACCTATTTATTTCATATTTATAAAGAATGTACATAAATAAATTACGCTTTTTTTTTTTATCAAGAAACACATTTTATTGTTCACAAAGATTTGACGGCACATTTGAATATTTTGAATAATAACTTAATTCAAAAGTGAATTTTAATCATATGTAATACTTGGTAATACAATGCTTGTATTTATTCTTACATTTTCACACTTCACCACAGTTCCATCCAATAACGAATTTAGCAACTCGTAGCTGTGCGAAATGCTGAATTTTGCCAGTTAGTTATCATGATTTGTACATTTTTATTTATTTATATATTTTTGTTTTTCCCTGTTTTTTTTTAAACAAAATTGTACTAAATAATTTGAAATTTTGAAAATGATTATTTAGTCGATTAAAGTAAATTCGCTAAAACCTACTATACCATTTTATTTCTTATTATTTAGCATCTTTAGCCGCATTTGTTATGCATTTCGTACAAAGCTTTATAGGTGGCAATTATGAAAATCTATTTCGAATCGACTTTATGTTGCAATAGATTTTTAATATTATGAAAGTAAAAATTTTTTCTATATTATAAACTTGAAAAGTCGCTGATATTTTTGTGATCGACTTTAAAAAAAAAAAAAAAATATGACAACAAAAATTTTGAAAAAATAAAAATTTTGACAATACAAATAAAAATTTTCCATATAAATTTAAGAAATAAACAATCAACTTTACCTTATTTAGTACTTATGTACCTTATTTATTTTATTTTTTAGTACTATGCATGAAAGTCGATTGATTTACATAAATACTGTGATTTGTTTTGATCGACTTTTAAAAATCGGTTCTATTTTTTTTCGAATAGACTTTCATAATTGCCACCTTAATAATACAGAAATGCGTTCTAGTAAACGCATTTAGGTAAATTAAAAAATATTTTATTATATCTATCATTTTGCTTTTTATTAGGTAAATATAAAAATCACGTTCGAATCGTAATTAAAACTTTTGATTGGGCTAGAAAATGTCTACGGATTTAAAACTATTAAATTACAGTTACTGTTTATATTACTATTGTATTCTTTTAAAAAAGGATTAAAGGATTGCTTTATCATAGCAATTTACATTTAACGATTTTTTCTTTTTATGAATATTTTTGTTTGTTTTTTTTTTTTATAAAAGGTAAGTACATAGGTACATAATAATTATAGACTAGTGAAACAAATGGAATAAAAATTTTCAATACAATTAGTCACGAAATTTCAATAAACAGGAATATACATTGCAATCATATTCTATAGTTAAAATGTGCCCACTGCACATGTATTACACTGCATTGCACACAAAGCTAACATTTATCTTAAATGTTAATTGGAAAATAAAAGGAAAATAAAAATTAATTTAATTTAAGAATTTCATATTGAAAAAAAAAAATAAATAAAATAAAATTAATAAACTCATCATTTGTATAACACGTATTACGTATATAGACGTAATCATAAATTGGATAAATTCAGTAAATTTTCTCATTTATCGTATAAAATATAAAATCGAAATAAAACTAAACATCATCAGGTTCAACGATGAATGATTCTTCTTTTTATTTTGTTTTTATTTTAGTTTAACTTTTTACTTGTTTTTATTTTGCAGTTAGTTGCACATCAAGTTATCGCATCATTACTATATAGTGAACAGTGAATCAAGTTTTCTTTTTTAAAGATCTAAAATTTATGAGTTTAGTGAATGTCCTGAATCAGTTTTGTGTACAATACACAAATTCACACATGCCTTATATATATATGTATATGTACATTTCATGCAAACGTGTACACACATACATATATATACGTCTATATAATCATCAGTAGAAAAAAATTGTGAATATATGCATGTATGTACATATATAGATATTACGATAATAATAATATACACATACATATATTTGTACGGCTATACATACCATGATATTCATACATATGAATATATGCCTATCTGTTTCATAAATATATGAACTTTAGTATAGATATGTATGTATGTACATATGTTTATGTACAATATAAAAAAATTAATTTCACATATCTATAATATATACATATGTATGTATTAGGTGTGTCAGTAAATATATATATACATACATATATGTACAAAGTACACACTATTTTTATAATTATTTATGCTCTTCATTGTTTATTTGCCATTTATGTCAAAACACATATTTTGGTATTGGCTTTGTATTACACTGCGCTTTCTCTTTATTCGCTTCCGCATATCATATATTACATATACATTATTATACATTATATATTATTATATACATACTATATATAAATAATGTTGGTGCATTTTATCATTATCGTATGTTTGTCTTGATTATAATCATACAAGAAAACTAAATTTACTTCCGCCACCTTTATTTTTAAGATACCTAAATTCAAAATAAAATATATGTAGTGAAATTATTGGCTCATGATACAGTAACAACAAAAATTAATATGAAAACAGCAACAACAGAAGCAACAGCAACAGAAGTATAATAATAATGATCATAATAATAGCAACAACAAAAGTATTTTTTTTTTTTTTTTTTTTTTTTTTTACATTATAATAGCAACAACAAAAATATATTTTTCTTAAGATTTTTCCCTCTTTAGATAAAACACTTGCTTGGTATTTGATGATCTGTAGGTTTTGATATGAATAATAAGTACACATACCTACATATGTATTTACATGTACATGTACATATATTTGTATATTTGTATATAACGTACGTACTTGGCTTGATGAATACGTGATTATATTCATATCTATGTAAGTATATGTATATATTGTTATGAGACAAGTTTTTTAAGAAAAAGGGTCGAAGATAAAAAGAAAAAAAAAAAACAATTTAATGTGGCTAATCGTGCTAATCGATTCGATTGATTGATCACGGCTGCGGGCTGACTGATAGTATAGTATCATATTTATTGTATATTGTATAGCAAAACAGCAACAAATATTAAATGTAACAGCTTAAAAAGAAAGAATAAAAAAATAAAAATAAATAAATGCACAATATTTTTTTTCTGTTCTTTTGAGAGATGCAATTTAAAAGCAAATACCTATGCTTTATGATATAATGTAAGCATAATTTGACGGAAGATTTTCAAACTTTTAGATGGATATGATGGTAACGTTTAAATAATCCATGTTGCATACATATACAATGAATGCATGAAGCTATGTATATTATAAAGTAAAGATAGGTAGGTATTTGTTGTTATCAAAGCATTTTCTTAAATCAGGTTTTTTGTATTTTCATTCGAATGATTTATAAAAATAAAAAATAAAATTAATATAAGAAAAAGATAAAAGTCATTTGTTTGACTTTTTATTCATTACATACACATATACAATGTAGATATATGTACATATATATATAAATGTACAATATTTTATAGAATTCATCTGAAATAAAATACAATTTTGGAAATAAAATAAAATTTAAGAATTTATTTTCTTATTATTATTCCATTCTAATGATTTTTATAATTTTAATGTTGTTATAGTTAGGTATATTATTTTAAACGTATACATTAGTGCGTATAAAAATTCATTAAACAAAAAACACTGTTGCAGTCTTCTGATTATAACAAATACCTTTTTCTTAAAAGCCCGCCTTCAAAAATGCCCAAAAAATAAACAGAAAAACAGAGCCCTGAAGCAGAAACGACGTTTGTTCTTGTTGTTATTATTATGATTATTATTATTATTCACATTATATACACATAAATATTTTTATGTATATATATATATCTCAGGTTGAGGTTTATAGACCCACCCACACTTCTTTGAAGACCCTTTTTAAATCTGATGTTGCGTTCAGTATTGTTGTTATTTAGTTGTAGTCTCAGAGTTTTTCAACAAGTTCAATTCATTTAGATCAACATAACATATATGTATATATACCTATAATACAACAGAACACAATGTAACACATGTACATTTTACGATCAGCTCTCATCAGAACATGTATGTTTGTACGTAGATATATGTACATATATATACATGTCGAGATTTAAAATATGTATATAGAATTATATGTATGTATACGTGTAGATGGTATGTTTTCGTTATACAACAATAATGTCATGGGAAATGTTTCATTTCATAAGTGAACTCATAAAAATTGTGTTGTATTGTATTACATGTTTATAAAAATTTACTTACACTAAATAAAATACAGAAAAGCGCCATTTTTTTTTTCTCAACAAATGTTTGTTTTATAGTCAAGTGACAAGTCATTACATAAAAAATAAATTTAATGAAAAAAAAAAGAAAAAAACAGCATAATAAAAAAACCAGAAGACAAAAAACAGAAAATTTAATGAGCCTTTCAGATTACGTAATCAACTGCCACCGATTTGGCTCATGGTTACAAGTTCTGCTTTAATGAAAAAAAAAAAAACCCCAAAAATAAAACAAATAAAAGAAAGCATTTTGAAAGTGCTACATTATAAAATATAAATTTTTGTTGAGTATTTTTTTTTTTTTTTAAATGTTTGCTAAAAATATTAGCATTTAGCAAGCTGTACGTATACTTATGTATATGTATGTATCTTGACTTGACTCAAATCAATATTTTATTTTACTTTATTTTTGGATGAACAAGTTGATTTTGATCTCAAATGAAGATTGAATAACTGGATGATTGCGTGTGCAACACAGCAACAATATGTATTTATGTAGATCAGATGATATACACATTATACATATTTGTTGAATAAACTTAAATGTACATATGATCGTTGATTCTACATTCGTCAAATATGTAGATTTTTGAAAATTTTTTAAACAAAAATTTAGATAATATTACAAAAAAAAAAAAAAAAGTCATGGCAACAAGCAAATTTTAACATACATACACATATGTACTACAAATTTTCTGTTTTACTAGACAACGAAAGTCATTCCAATTTATAATTAAAGGTGAGAACAAGGTGACTGTGATTTAATATTTTCATATTTTATTATTACTTTATAAAAGGTGATAAAAGTGAGAATAACAACCTGACTATAGTGACGACATACATAACTGACTATATTTACAATCACATCACAACACAACCAATTTAAATTCGAAGTGATAATAACGTTGAAAACGATAATGACGACTCAAAGCGAATAAAGTGAAGGAAATTTAAAATATATATCTTGACATAGCCTTGTTGTTTAATGTTTATTATACTGTTTTTTTTTTTTTTTTTTTTTTTTTGGAGTATGTGCATATTGCAATTTTATCGATTATCCATTCACTAAATGCCATTGTTTGTTGCAATTCGAACTGAACTGAATATTTTGTTTATTGCTGAGTCAGACTTTATATTACATTCACTTCATCTAAAGATATACCCATTGCATAGTCCCATTGTATGCATCGTTTTTTCTTTTATATATCATAAAAACTTCAATTTTCTTCAAGTACTTTCCTTTGCTTGCATTTTATGGTTTGTTTGTACTTAATGTACGTATGTATGTATATAGATTCATTTAGTGTTAAAGTTAAAGCAAGTTAAAGTCACAATTTATACACAATTTAGTCTTACAAAACTTAAAAGTAGTAAGAATAGGCATTAAACATATCGTTTGTAATCGTACATAAACCATGCTTCATCGATCGTAATTAAATAAGAAATCGTTGGGACGCAGCTAATGTTTAGAGTGTTTGGATTGGAATATATATCTTAAGCAGCCAGTTCATCTAATTGTAACTTACATATTAAAATATATAATAAATATGCAAGTGCTTGTAGAAATGCACATAAATTGTGTAAATTGCATATATGTATGTATGTACATGGTCTTAAAACAAAAGTGAGAAAAAAACTAATGTTTAGTAAAAAAAAAAAAAAAAAAAAAACGTGAAATTGCTGTCATTATCAGATTTTAATGAGCAAACTTTGTTATATTCATATCTGTCTAATGAATAAACTTTATATGTTAGATACACATTCATATGTACATATGTATGTCAATGTAATATGTATACAAAAGTCTCATTATAAATCTCAAAGAATAAGATGAAAATGTATACACATATACATATGTATGTATGTATGTGCCTACATAAATACAATATATATTTGCATTTGGCTTGCATGTCGAAGAGCTGGTATACCTGGCATTAACATACATATGTATGTACATACATATGTATATAACACTATCAATATCGTACTAATAATACAATGTATAAATGCATATCTCCAAGGGTATGTTTCGCTTGTTTATTAGTTGCAGTACATACATATGTATATAGTATAGAATAGATTAGGATAAATTAAAAAGTGGGTGAGGTAATTTTTGAATTCGATTGTGAAAAAGGGGAGAATGATATACGAGCGATGTACATATATGTATGTGCACTGTTTATTATGTCCTATTAACGTGATATAATTTAAAATTGTCGGAGAAGAATACAAGAACGTATGTATGATTAAATGCATATAACATATAGTATAAATATAAATACACCACAATACATAGTAACGTTTTTGTTTTAATTTTAAATTTAATACACATTTAATAAACATAAAACCGACCACTACACCACTACTACCAGAAAAAATTAATTTTTGTTGAAGCGGGGTTGAGACAGTTTGTTTGTAGTATATTGTGTACAAACGAGTATGTTCTAAATTTAATGTAAACGAAAAGTAACGATGTATGCATATGTATATGGTCTTTTAAACTTGCATGCCCTGCCTGATTTAAAAATTACATTTACAATTTACATATGTGTATGCATGAGTAAATAAATGTACGTACATATATAACACAATTAAATTATATGTACACATGTATATTTCAGATACTTGTACATACGTGTATTTGTATGAAAAAAAAAAAATATATAGTATATCACATTATGCATATTTTAACTTGGTTTTAAATGGAACTCAATCCGTACTGTTAATGTTATGCCAATGATGACGATGACAATTGTGTTTCCCTTTTATTAATTGAAGGTTTACATTGACATGATAAATGACAGTTTATAAAATTGCAAAGCAATTACATGATATTTTTTATGTAGGTATACCTACTGTATAATTCTTACACATATTATCTGTATTGCATATAGGTACATACATACATACATATGTACTTTGTAACCACAAAATTAGTTCTACTAATTATAAAATGAAGATATAATTTATAAATATGTATGTGTATACATGTTTTATTATGACTAGTAATTATTAACGGGAAATCTTTTGTTAAAAACGGTACATTTGCATATGTGTACATATTTATATGCAGGTCTGTTCAAAAAGTTATCACTGCACAAACACTGCACTATCAAGCGTTCAAAAAGTAATCATGACTAAAAGAATACGTTCATTTTTGCATTATTTTAGCAACTTTAGCTTAACATTAACTTAATATTTGTAACATAAAATTCGATGCTGTGTTGACTACTTTATACCAAAATTTTTAGACATTTGTATTGAAATGACAGAAATAATTTTCATAGAAAGCAATACAAACATCAAAACGTCGTAAAATGCAACACAAGATGTCAAAGCATCGCATATCTAATGTTACATTAACATTGCAGCAACATTTCTGCAATATTACATCGTCATGATTACTTTTTGAACGAACCGACCTTACATGATTAAATTTTAAAAACTCTTTGTAACATATTATTTATATCGCATTTATACAGAATGTTTTGCAGTACGATGTCTTAAACCGAATAAGTCATTGATTTGGATGAGACAAGATAAAAGTTGTACATAATTGGTTGTATGGAAAGAATGAAAGTCTACAGGACGTTGACGTATTCTTGTTCGTTAATTTTTTTAGTAGATTTAAAATTTATTGGTTTTACAATGTTTACATGATTAATTATTTGTTTAGTATAAAAAATAAAATAAATATACAAGAAACTATACTCTGTCCACTAATATTATACACTAAAGGTCTTACCGGAGTATATACATATGTATGTCTTTTTCCTTCTCTCATAATTTCTAATTAGACTGTTTCACGAGCAGTATTATCACAATCCATGAAGCTTTTATCATCTATCAGATGAATTTTTTGAATATCACAAAACATAGTGATGTAAAATGGTATCATTTTAAGTAATCTCCATAAGACCTTAAGTGCATAATTTAGTGGGCAGAGTATAGATGCCTTTTTTTTTAAAAAAAATTGTTTGATTAGTAATTTTTATAATGGAAAACATTTATAACTTTGAAATGAAAGAAAAATTAAATTTTGATTTTAAATAAAATGACAAACTATTATTTATAATTTTTAAATAAAAATTAATTTACAAAACAATAGTAAATTTTTATATGAGTTCACATTAAAAATTTTGAAAATTAATAACTATCAGCATTTCTATGTAATATTATATTTACATTTATGTCCATCTGCATAATCCGCATTTTAATCATATGTTATTAACAATACATTTATGTATATTATAAAATTTATCTATACTCTGTCATGCTCTGTCTTTATTTTTTAAATACAAATTACAATCTATGAATATAATGATAATAATAATATTGAAGTTACAATGACAAAGTAATTTGTTTTTTTTTGTCACTATCGAACAGATGATAAATATTTATATTTATTTTTATTGTAAATATTATTTACAATATAAAAATAAAAATAAATTTCAATTTTGTATTATCGTCATTTTTAAAGTCAAAACCAAACAAGAAAAAAAAAAAAAAGGAAGAAATAATATAGACTTGAAATATATTTATAATTATTTATTTGTTCATGAAATTATTATTGAACAATATTATATGAAAAGAAATATAAATGATATACTTATATAATTACATATGTATGATGTGTATAGGTTGTATGTATGTATATGTATACGTATTAATAAACCTGTGTAAAGTCTGTTTATGAAATAAAATAAATAATGTGTTATTGATATATGATATAAAACACATGCATATATTCGCATACATGTATGTTTGTATCTATACAGAATTATATACATACATATGTATGTATTAAATATGTACAGAAAAGTGTAAACAAATTCTTAATATATACCTACATACATAGGTATATATTTACATCTTTTTATGTATGTCAATATATTTATATAATTTAAATATAAACTGTATAGTAGCTAGTACATTATATATACATTTTGTAACATAATTTTATAGCACAAAATAAATTAAAAATTATTGTCTGGAAATTATTATGTATTCAGGTATAAACTAATTCATTAACTTCCTTTTAAAATATACAATTAAAAAAAAAAAAAAAAATACAAAATATAAAAAAATTCAAATGAATAAGGTTTTAAAATTCGTAACAATTCATGCATATAATACGTATATCTATTTTGAAATGATTTGTTTGAAAATATTTGTTATTATAATATTTATTTGTATTCACTTACATAATGACAATTTATCAAATCATTGTTTTCATTTTATTTAAAATTTTAATTTTTATGTTTTTTTTTTTTTTTATTTATTATTTATTTTTTTTTCCGGTAAGTACCTATGAATTATGAAAAATATACATAGATAAAATAGAAATGACCGAAAAATGAAACACAATTTTATCATTTTTACAATACATATTATGTTACGTATTTAAAATAATTTATCTTTATATGAACATGAACGTGTATTACATCATATGTATAGATTCATTATTATAAATATATATACCTATATATACATTAATATGATTAATATGTACATATATATGTACTTTTTTACACATTTACATTACATACATATGTATATAGTAAACGTGACGTACAATTATACTGATATTATATATGCACATAATAATGTTTATACATACATACATATGTATATAATTACATTTTTATGCAAGTATATGTATAATATAGTTTTTTTCTGTATAAATTTTTATTAGCTTTAAATAATAATAAATTGAAATGACAGAAACATCGATACTGAAAAGAATTTACATAAAAATAGATTTTAAATTGTCTAGACTCTAGACACCGCGACTGGTTTTCTATATATACAATTTACATTTATCTATACATACGTATATATAATTATGTAGCTTTATAGGTGTACGCATATACATATGTATTTTATGTGTATAAATAATGTACCTACATATTTGTATATCTGTATTGCTTGTATTGAGTAATTGTTTATAATAAAAATAAAAATAAAAATGGTATTTAAAACGATAGTTCTGATTAAAAAATATTTATGCGTAAACCGTATTATTGTATATACATATGTATATAATATATTCACATAAATATGTGCATACACATGTGTAGGTATATCTTATTTGAATGGAATTTATTATGTGATATAAATATACATATATGCATGTAAGTACATATATATGTATGTATTCTATGTTATTATTAATATCAAGTAAAAATATTTCGTACCTATATGTATATTGTATACATACAATATTTATACTGTATTTTTAATAATTTTTTTTTTTTTTTTTCATAAATTTCTGTAAAGAAAAAAAAAGATTTCATGCATCTCATATAACGCCTAGAAACAGTGTACCTATTTAAATATAATAATAATAATAATAATATTTATCTACAGTTCGTACATTTTTTTAATACATTGTATGTATGTACGAATACCAGAACACAAGCAATTGTATTTATATTGCTTACATATGCATATATTGTATTATGACTATTCCAAATAAATTTTCCGTGACAATTTGTTTATTTTTAAAATCGAAAAAATTTCAGTGTATTCATATACATATATCTACATATTATGTATATGTACACCTATATATGTATATGTATATGAATTTTATCAACATCGCACGTATATATATTATGTACTTGTTAGTAATTAAAAATTTCTTATATTGTTGGTATGCATGGAATATATTTTATTTATTCGTTTTTATTTTAATTTTTAAATAATAATTATGTATGTACATATTTTATGATACGTATAGGTATGTATGTTTATGAAAGAACACTAACGTGAAAAAATCTTGGAACATCTGAAAATTAATTATTAAAAATAATAATTAATAAATACAACAATAAATAAAAATTAAGAAAACTAATGTGTAAATAAACAATTTTCCTGAAAAATCTGGAACATTATCTGAATTTATTTAAATGATCATATCTCATATTATTTTTTTTTTTATAAAATTTCAATTGAATATCGGATACAATGTTTTATTCTGAGTATTTACATGTGTTCTACAACTTTTTCAAAACGTTTATAATGACTAATATTAGATTTTAAATTTTAAAATATTGTTGCTTGCTTTTATAGATAATGCCAAATAATAAATATTATCTTGGACTGATTTACGAAAAATTTCATAGAAGACACTGAGTGTTTTTATTTATTCATTCTGAACGTTTGGAATATTCCATCCATATGCATTTCTTTATTCACAAAGAATATTCCGAATTTTCCTATCCGTATTTCTTTATTCGTTTGGAATATCCAAAAACGTATTCTTTTTGGTCTTAGACTGATAATGGAATAAATGGAATAAACTCTACTTTTAATTTGTGATCAGTTAAATTTACGATTGTGAAACGTTGAATAGGGTATGACATAAAATAATTTAATAAAATAAATAAATTACACTATTTTATTTTATTTTTTATTTTTTATTATTTTTTAAATACAAAAATTTCCAATCTAGTTCTCCAATAACAAAATAATTAAATTATTATTTTTTTTTTCCAGCAATTTTAGTAAAACTATTCATTCTATTCCAAATGTTTCGAAAAGTATTCTGTTCATTCTATTCTTTCTATATGGAATGAAAAAAGAAAAACACCCTTTATGACGAACGAGTTTAATTTTATAGAGGAACTATGCTTTACAAACTGTTTTTTTCTTTTGTTAGATTTTCTACGAGTATATGTTTAAAGATTTTTTCACAATAGTGTACCCAATATAATATATTTAGTTTGACTGGTTTACGTTATTGGTTTTTATTTTAAGACAAATTATTGTATTTTTATTGATATGTTTAAATTTTCAAGCGAGCATGTACATATATGCAAATATTTACATAAAAAATCATCTTAAAATTTTTAGAAATTTTTTGCAATCTCCTCTTTTTTTACGAGAAATGCTAATATACATACATATGTATGTAGGTATATACATATTTTAAAAATTTGATAAGCATGCAACATGTTTTTTTTTTTTTTTGCTTTTTATGTAGTCAAAATTTTTTTATTTAAATTTGCTTGCATTTAAATTTGTACATGCTTCAATAAGGATACATATATATGTACATATAAGTATGTCATGTTTAAATTTAAATAATTTAAATTAAAAAATCATTTGTTTTTTTAATTTGCACTATATACATTTTTTTTTCTAAAGCACATACTCAAATTTACAAGTACAAATCCAGACAAAATATGTTTATGGATGTGTAAAATGTATATAAAACTTTTTTTCGTTTTTTTGTTTCTACTGATGATATCTAATTTTTTTTTTATTTTTTATTTTGATAGAGAAACACTTTATCCGAAGCGCTTCACCACCAAATGCAGTATAAGACGAGTATTTCATGATATCAATATTGTCCGAAAAATAAAAAAAATAAATTTAAATAATGTAAAAAATTGTCTTAATTTTCATAATAAAAATAGATTTCTTAGATGAAAACAAATTTTTAAAAATAAGCATCTATTTTAATTACTTATTTTATTTTATATGTATTATGTTTAAAATATGAATAAATTCCGAAATCAATTTTTAAAAAAATTATATTATATCAAGTCATATACAATACAATCAAAATTGAAAAGAAAGCATTTTTTATTTTTAAAAAAAAATAAAAAAATAATCAATTTGCATTTGCAACATAGAAAACTGGCTGGTTGGGTAAAAAAAAAAAAAAAAAAAAAAAAATTCACAAAAGTAGCATTTCAGCACATACTTAATAGTATACAATATATTTTAAGATATCTTTTGTGTATAATGTAGCTATATAAATATCAGATTATACGAGTAAGCGTAAAAGTTATAAAAATTTATAGCTTGAAAATATAGGTTGTTCTCAATATTTTTTAGCATTTAAATACATACATACAATACATAACACAAACATTGTATATAAAATGTAAGGAATTTTCGTAATATTCTAACAATAAATATTTCATCTTGATTCGTGAATATAAAATACATGTATTTAATTTTTTTTTTTTTTAAATATTTTAGTTCAAAATAAATCATCAAAATAAAATGTAAAAATTTTGAATGAAAAATAAAGTTACTTATCTCCTATATTCTACAATAAATTATCACTATATAATGTATGTATTTATAAAAATTTTATTTTGTTACATTAAAATCAAATAATCAAATTTATACTTTGATTTGATTTTATATTAATTAAAAAACAAAAATAAAAATTTATACAAATTTTATACTTTGTGTGCAAAAGTACACACATCAAATATATGTAGATATATTTAAATATATTATGTACGTGGATAAATGGTATATTTAATTTTTGATAAATTAGTGCTGATGTAAAATACATAATATGTACAGTATCTACATTCATATATAATATATTATAGAGATATGTAATCGCTATGTAACGTATTTTTATGTACATTATACTACTTGATTATATTATATACATATGTACAAATGTATTATACGGTTGATAGATATTTTAATAACAAAATGTTCATGGAATACATGATTATAATTAATATATGTAGCTAACAAATCCTAGATGCAATTTATCTAAATCGCAGTCTAATTAGAACATGATTTACAATCATATTTGTATATCCATATGTATGCAATATATATGTAATTTGGTTCATAAACCCGTATCTATAGTATCTATGCATGTATAAATATAGCTTTGTAAACATAATTTGTATATATTAGATATAGTACAATTTAAAAAATATGAAATTTTATTGTTGTTATCAAGATATAGATAAAAAAGAGAACGTAATAATGAAATAATAAGATAAAGTTTATCTATTTTTAATTACACTGTACCTAAATACTATTATAAATATCTACTGTAGAACAAGTGTAATATGTATGTACATCTACACATAATTTTATTTAAGTCAAGTCAATCTTTGGCAAATAACGAACTATTTTATTAATATGCGAATATTATGTGTACATGCTCAATTTGTATTTTTTGTACTACATATTTGCAAAGATATGTATAATTTATGTACATATGTATGTATGTATGATGCATGCGCTTTTTGTTGTTATTCTAATTTAAAAATAAATAAAATAGACACAATAATACACACATACATAAATATACCATGTAATTATAACTAAGTAGAAATGCATTCTATCATTTTTGCAATGTTTTTTTTAAGGATATGCATTTTAGATTCTGTATTCATTTGTGCACGTATGTATGTATGTACACAAGTATATATGAATGTACTATACATAGAAGTAATGAGCGTTATTTATGTTTATGAACCAATGGTTTTTTTTTTCAATATAAGGTATATCATATAAAAGTTTGTAAAACTATAAAAAATATAATGTATATATGTATGTGTTTCTTGTACGTGTACTACATTTATGCAAAATAGTTTTGAGACATCTACATCTATTTAAAATGTTTCACAAAATACAGAAAATTTACGAAGTAGGTACATATATGTAATTTTCAATTGAAAAAATAATAAATAAATAAATATGTACATAAATATGTAGATAAATAAAATTAACACATTAAAATTAACAATTTTCGAAAATACCAATTACGTTACCTTCGTCCTTTTATATACCTTATTTAAGGTGTTCTAAAATTTCGTTTTAGTGTAGGTACATCCATACTTATGTACATAAACGTACATTTAAATTTACATAATATGTGATTTATTTATAATATTTTGTATAATATGTTTTGTATATGTTTTAAAAAACAAAACGGAATTATATTTTGTTCATTATGATTATATGCAAATATGTATATTTGATATTTGATTGTCGTGTGCAATTATGTACATATGTATGTCCTTTTTCTTCTCTCATATGTATGTTCACATACATATGTATGTATGTCGTATTATTATGAATAATTTTCATTGTTATATGTACATATTACGTATGTATATAATACAAATGAATTTTCTACTTTAATAATTGGAATTCGGAATACTGTAAATATTAACAATATTTATTTTGCAAATGGAACAAGTTTGTATTTTTACACTTGTTGTACAGAATAACGGCTAATGAAAAGAAAATTTTGAAATAAAAAATATAACTTGGGTGTTATGTTGATGCTTAATTTGACCACCAGTATTAACGATTCATAGTGTCTATCACTACGATTCACAGTCTATCAATGATTTAACTAAGATCAATCAAATATTTTTGAAAATATGCATGGAATTTATTGTCCTTGTAGGTCTAGATCAGGTTTGATAAGTTTTCTGGCGCCGTAACTGTTAAATAAGCATTACAAGGGTTGGGGGTTGATAATTATGTATTATACATATCGAGGGAAATTTTAGTTTAACATTTTAAAGAACAAAATGGCGCATTTGAATTAATGTTAAAACGAGTTATTTTGTACTATTGAAAAATATAAATACATATGTACTGAAGGATTTGCATATTAACTAAGTCTTTAAAGTAAATATCGATGCTAAAATGACTATGTCTAATAGTGCGAAACTTCATATATCTAATTTATCATAAATAACGAAGAAAAACAATGAAAATTAAATCACTGTAATAAACTGTAACACAATGTGATGCATATATGTATGAAAACTTAGATAACTATATAAGAATAGAAATAAGAAAAAAATAATTTCGATAGTTCGTTTTTTTTTTTCAAATTGAATTTTTTTTTATCATCTAACTTTTTTCTGTAAACTTTCAAGTTTCGATTATCATTTTACTAAAATTTTAGAAATAGGTACATTTTGTACAACACAGTAATGTATACTCAGTGTATATATTTTATGGGTTACAACTTACAACAAATATAGTATATGTAACAAATGTGTATAGTGTACATAACAAATATGTATAGTGTATGTACATATTTTCATTTGAATGAAATTTATCGAGAAAGCTCAGAATACAGACAGCCTAATTTGAAAATTTACTATTTAAATCTTGTTAATATCAAAATTTATATAACATAATCGTACAATTAAATATGAATATTTTTAAATGATCTGAAAAACTGATGTAAGAAAATGATGCAAGAAATTTTTGTTTTTTTATTTGCTTAATGCTTCGTATATACCTATAATATCAGGTTGTAAACTTTACAATTTTTGCCTAATATTTTAAAAAACATCTACTGTTCTAATTAATTTATTTTAATTTTCTAATTATTTTATGTCCAAATTAATATTTTTTTTTTTTTCTACATACCTATGAATTTGTTTAGTTCAATATTTAGGAATCATAGATGATTATTTTGTATATTTTATATAGGTATACATAAGTACATACATCTATAATTGAAATAATGAAGGCAATAAAATAAAAATAAAAAAAACTAAATATTATTTTTATCATTTAAAATTTATTATTATAGACATTTGTTAATAGTAATATTATTGTTAAGTTTTATTATCGCAGTCGTTGTGTCGTTTTGAATAATAATAATAATATCCAGAAAAACTTGATTTTCCTGCCCATCAACAAAGTTGAGTGACTGCCTCCAGTTTTTCATTCGCAAATAAAAATGACCAGATCAAGCCGTATTGGGAAGCAGCCATTAAGTAATCATTTTTTTCTACCTTTTACCACAAAGCATCCTTGATTTTTATAATAATGTTTGTCATCATCATCATCATTCATTATCATTATAGATATCTGTCGTATAGTTTCCTAAATCAATGATAAAAAAATAAGTAGAAATTCATATTTATTGTATTAATAATATTTTAATAAAATTTTGCTACCTTAATGTATTAAAAATATTATCTTATTTTTATATATGTATGTACATACATACATATGTGTACATGCAGTACACTAGTATGTTTGTAATGATGTGATTTCTACATATTTGTGTATACAATGTGATATTTATAGATTTTGATCATTTCACGTACAAAAATAATATCACATTTTAATCTTTATCACATATACGGAATACAATGTTATTTACGAAAAAGGCGAGTAATACCAAGTACAGCGGTTATATTGAAAATTTTTGTTGTTGTTTTTTTTTTTTTTTTGTTTTCTTTTAATCTGGTAATATCTTTTCAATAATCGTTTTATATAAATATAATATTTTAATCACCTTATAGTATATGTGTTTTTTATGTACATGCACACGTAAATTTTTTCTACACACCGATACATACATATAACATTCGAATTTTTGTATAAATGAACAGGGCAACCAAAGGTATTATATCGTTATAGGTACATACTTTGAAAAGTTTGAAATTTCTTTGATAAAAAGTTGCTAGCACAACGAACCTCTTCACAAAAGCAATGGTAAAAATCTGGAACTAGTTTTTCAGTATAATATGTATGATCATATAATGATCTTACTATATGTATTATTGTGCTAGAAATATGGGAACTGATCGAAGTAGCATATATGAAATTAATACATTACAATATATTTGGATCTTATTTACGTTTAATTGAATCACCCTATTATATGTTTGTATCAACATCGAATTATATTATTGTTTAAGTGTGTAGGTTATTTATTTATTCAGTTATTTTTGGTCGATCGAGCACTTTATAAATTATTTATAAGCTTCATATAGAGTTATAATATAGGTACATAAGCATACATATGTACATATGTACGTATTTTTTGATCTTTTTGTATATTTTTCTTAATTTTTACTGTGTACTAGAAGTATACGTATATACACATGTAGACAGTATATATATACTGCATTGACCAAATATATTTTAGTATACATAGCGATATGATGAACACTTATTTTTTAAAGATTATAAAAAGCTGTTTTTATTATTTTGTATTTTTATTCGTCTATATCACTAGGCTAGGCAGGCAGATATTTGTATATGTACTATAAATACAGATATACAATATAATATTAATATCGATTGGCATTGAGAACGTTTATAATTGAATGAATATTCTCTCATAGTTTTATTTAGTATCATCTAAAACATGTGTATACACAATACACATATGTACATACATATTTAAATATTTGTTATTTTATATAGATTATTATATTTTCATATATTTTAACTATATAAATAAAAATATAAAATTTATATAATGTATAATATACACAGTTCAATTTTGATCAATAGCAAGAAGATTAGGCAAACTTATCTGCATATGTCGACATTCAAATTTAAATTTTATGTTCTTATTTGATTGTCGATGCTTGACTGCTTATCAGATTTCATGGTTATACTTTTTTCATTTTTTTTTTTTTTAAAGCTTAATTATAACAATATATTAAAATATATTTTTATTTGTAAATAAATATGTATGATATAATGATTATCTATTTGTTTGGTATATCTATTAAATCATGTATTTTTTTTTTTTTTTTTCTATGAACGTTCATTCATATGTGTGTACACATATGAATGTATGTATAAAGCAGCTTTTATTTTTAAACAAGGTCGGACGTTGTATAGTATAATAAACAGTGAATGTGATTAGAAATTATCACGCAATCTGAAAATTTATTCCAATCTTGAAATTTGAAATGACTTTAAATTATGAAAAATAAATATGTACATATACATATGTACATTATATACATATATACGAATATTAAGTATACAAAGCGTTGTAGTTTTATTAAGGAATTTTTTTTTTTTGCTTGATTTTACATCCGCAGCTTAAATTTTCATTAAAAAAAATTCTGTATTAATCCATATAGTTCTAAATATTGTTAATAATTTTAATTATGATAGTACTCAGTTATTAATGCATATTTCATACCGCAGTCTCCGACTATTTATTCTGTTTTTTATCGATTGAAGCATCTGAAAAATAATGCTTTTTATCTAGTGTTAAAAAGAGTATAAAATATAAATCATTAATTGTACAAGGAAGACAATACAATACAATGCCCAATACAATGTCATTTAATGAAACATAGGTACCTACCTACATATGTATGAAACCGTATTACTTTTGTAAGTATTGTATTGAAAACCTTTTTTGAATAAAGAATAGCTGACTTATTTAAAATCTAATTTTTAATTTTCATACATTAAAATAAAAAAAAAAAAACTATGTAGGTTAGGTACATACGTATATACATATATGTATATGTAAATTAATTTAATTACCAGCGGAATTATTCATAAAAGTAAAAATTGTTTAAAAAAATGGGATCCATACTAAACCCCCATTTTCAAATAATAAAAATTATTTCTTTACCTAAGTATATTGATTATATATAATTCAGAGTCAATTTAATTTGATTAATTATTTTTCATAGGTATTTATTGAAAAATATTTTAATTATTTGAATTGTTATTAGGTATTGTATTATACCACGTATTACCATGCACATAATATATTTTTTTAAAAATTTTATTGTTTATATATGTATGTATGTATGTATGTATGTATCTATCCACATATGCTTAAATGCTTATTATTGATATAAATTTTGAAATATATTGTGTACAAAATAAAATATGTAATGTAAAAATTACATTTCACCCTCGGTGGTAAAACCATATTTTCATCATCAATGAGCGTGAAAAATACGATCATCATCGTTACACATGGGACTGAACACGAGTACATCATTATGTGTATTGTATATACCACACATGCATTACAAATTTTTATGTAAGCAAAATGTATGTATGTAATACAAAAAAACAAAAAAAAAAAAAAAATGAATACGGATACAATTATATGTATATGTATATGAAATTCATAAATTATAAAATCAAAATCTGACAAATATAAAAAACAAACATCCATAAATACATATCTATTATACTCTGTCCACTAATATTATACAGTTAAGGTCTTATGGTGATTACTTAAAGTGGTACCATTTTACATCACTATGTTTTGTGATATTCAAAAAATTCATCTGATATCTGATAAAAGCTTTGTGAATTGTGGTAATACTGCTCATGAAACAGTCTAATTAGAAATTATGAGAGAAGGAAAAAGACACATATGTACTCCCATAAGACCTGAAGTGCATAATATTAGTGGATAGAGTATACGAGTAGTTTAGAATACTTTTAAAAATACCAAGATAATTCCTACATCCCGATCCTGTACAAGTTTATAACATAATACTGCAATGTTAATATGATTTTATATCTATAAAGTGTGTACAGATATGTAAGTATATACGTATGAGTATATAAAAATATACGGATACATACAATACATACATGTATATATGTACTTTCACACCCTTATATTAGTAAATTGAGAATTTGATTTTGTTTTTAAGGGATGAGATATGAAAATAGCTGCGGGAGGTTCAATACTTTTCAATATTAACAATACGTGTATTTTATGCATACATTTTGTATTAAAAATACACATGTAGTCGTATGAATCTACATACATACATACATACATATTTGATAAATATTACCGTATTACACAGTAGAAAGAGCTGAAAATACAAAAACTTTTCATGCAAAATAGCACTTAACCTCGAAAATTCCACGCGTACATATACATTTATATAAAATCGACCCTTTTTTATTCATTTTACATATGTATGTATATATCATTTGCACTGCGTATAGATATACAAATTAAATGTATTTGTGTATACGTAAACATACCCTTATATGTATGTATATGTATAGTACACATGTGTGTTATACACAATGCGGTTAAATACATACATACATAAATTTTTACCCTCTACATTATATTTTACATTGTATAGATACTAACAATAAAACAAACTACTTTCTCTTACCCTCTTATTTTTTCTTTTCGTTTTTATTATTTTGCCTGTTTTGCTTTCATTTTTATACAAAACCACCCTTAAAGTAAAACTTTTTCCATAGCCTTTCTGTTCCTTTTTTGCCTTTTATACGTTTTTTGTGCACGTTTTTCAATATCTCTGATTTTCTGTGTATGTACACAATTATATTCATTTTTGAGTATACATATAGACAATGTATAGCTATATATAACGAATATTTCATTATTCAATGAACGCAATTTTCGAAAAATTTTCCTTCTTATTAAAATTAATTTATATAAAAAAAAAAAAAAAATTTAATTGAAAATTTTACGAGAAGTAATTACAAAATGAAATGACAAATTTATGTAACATACATAAATATAAAAATATACTGAAAAAAGATGTAATGAAATTTTATTTAATTTATTTATTTATTTATTTTTTTTTATCGTTTATATATAAAAGGAAAACAATTTCCTTTTTTCTAGGAAAACTGAATATCAACATTTTACCAAAGAATATGTATTACAATTTTACTATATGTTTTGATTTAGTTTTCGAATAAAAGATACATACATATATACATCTAAGTATACAATATGTGAATGATGTATGCTTATATTTATGTATGTATGTACAAATATATGTATGTATATCAATAAAATGTGTTCTATAGAAATTGAGAATACAAAATGCATGAAACATGTATGTATAAGCTCTTAATATATATATATATATATTTTTTTTTTTTTAGAGCTTTAAGGATAAATCCCCATACTGATCCCTTTTTTCTTTTATATATTTACATATGTATAATATACGTGTGTGTATATGTATACATAAATTTTTTAAAACCGAAACATCAAACAAAACGTACTCGAGAAATGTACAAAATATGTACTGACATATTTTGATATATACATGCAGTTATATCCATACATACATATATGTATGTATCATATGAAAAAAGCTTGTGTTTTCAATGTGCCTGTAAATGACATATATGAAAGTATATTTTTGCTGATGTTGATTGTTGACAATGTTGAAGATGATGATGATGATGACAATGACGGCGATTACAAAAGCTTTCAATTATATTGTTCTATATATGTATATAACATCGTATAGAATTGAATATACAAACTTAAATAACTAAAATTTATGCACATAATAATAATAAAAACAAAAAACAAAAAAAATTAAACTTTAAAAATATTCCATTGAACAAAAGAAATATTTTTTATGCATACATATGCAAAAAAAAAACATTTTTTTTTTAAGTACTGTAATCATACGTATACGTAACAATTTATCTATTTAAATATAAAAATTCAATTAATTACATTACATCTTTACATTACATATTTAAATTTGAATTTGAAAAAGTAAACCTCATATATGGAAAAGCTGTTTACTAAAAATTTCGAAAAATTTAATATACAAATTAAAAAAAAAATGGACTCGATTTTAATTTTCTTTTTTTTTTTGGATTTTTTTTTTCTGATTTAATGATTTCAACTTAATAAATGTTTGCTTTTTTTTTTAGACCATATTATTTGCTCATATTATTTAAAATGTTTAAAATTTTCTACCAATATTTAAACTTTTTTTTTTATTTTATATAAATTACTATACATACATATTTTAGTGTATATTTTCATGATTAAATTGTATACTTGGATAGTTAAAAAAATTCATTTAAATTCAAACGAAAAACGTTTTAATATACATACTGTAAAAGATGTAAAAAAATGTATACACATATATAGAATTCTATATTTATTATTATACGAGTTTACACATACCACAGTACTAGCTATTTCCTATTAATGAATACTTCGTCATGCACATACTATATAAAGTATTGTATATATATTGTACTTAAATAAAAAAAAATGCTTACTATAGTTATAATAATGCAAATTTAAAAAATTTTCATCTTTGTTCCTATATTTGTAACAATTTTTTCTGTAATTATATATTTTTATATCCGATATAATTTAAGCATAAAATTAAACTTATATTATTACATATGTATATGTACAATTATATTTACATACATATATGAACAATTATATTTACATATACGTTAACCGATTTAAGTATAAATAAATTTTATTTGATATGTACAAAAATTTATTAACGTATAAAAAACAATTCAGTAATGCACAATCAAAATTAGCAAGTATATATATTATGTACATACGTATTTAAAAGAAGTATAAAATAAAAAAAATGATGAAATTAAGAAAAACAAATGAAAAATGCTAAAAATTATTCAATTCATATATTATACTTATGTACATTTAGGGATCAGCGTATAGAGAAAGCCTATAATCAAAGAACATGTCTATATAATTTTTCAAAATGTGAGGAATAAAGGAATTCTAATTTATTTTCAAGAAAATCGACATTTTTTTTTTTTAATATCCGTCTATCAAAAAATCCTAGAAACATAATTTATATATCATTAGATAGATCTTATATAGATGTTCCAGTATTAAAAAAATTAAAATTTTACTAAAGCTCATCAATTGGTTCAAAATTCATTGAATTTACTATAGAGATATTCTATACGCTTGTAACAAATATCGAAAATATCGAAATATTGTATTTCTAAACATGTCCTATCTTTATAAAGAAAAAAAAAAAACATACTTTATAATTGAAAATTTTTGTTGAAACGAATTATAGCGTACATATTTCTATGCCAAATAAGGTAAAATATAATCGGTTTTCACATACAATAAAATATTATTTCATTTTATTAATGTTTTTCTAGGTTCAATATTCTTCATATAGTTTATTTAAATTTTACTACAGTTTTATTTTATTATGAGAATCGTATACAATTTAAAAATTTTGTAAAAAAATATGTTGAGAAATAATAACGTTTTTTTTTTTTATTGCTTAAAAATGGCAAAAAATTTCAAATTTAAATTTTCATAAATGTCCATATAAGAATAAATTACATATGCAGATTACATGAATGTGGGTGGTTATTTTGTTAAGTCATGCACATACAATCAATTTGAAAATGTTAAACAATTTGCAAAATAAAATTTAAAATTTGAAATTATAAATGTATTATTCTAATACGATCATTTTAGTATGTTTTTAGTACTTTTATTACTTTATTAATTTGTGAAGTTGATTTAAATTTTTTTTTTTTTTTTGAAAAACCGCATATTGCTTTCATTCTAGCATATTTTATTGTAAAATTGGATAGCCAAGTTTAAAAAAAATTAGAAATTACATGAAAATTTATAATTATATATAGTTTTAAAAATTACGTTATTTTTTAATCTTGTCTACAATTTTTTTTGTTTTTGTATTATATAAATTAAAATTTGTACGAATTTTAATAAAATACATTCATACATACATATTTATTCTCTGTATAAATATTTTGAATTTGTTCTCTCATTGGGAAAATTTAAAATTATTAAAAAATTGTTAATAATTACATTCGTTGTTTTAATAGCAATCAGTATTGAATAATTATATATTTGAATTCGATGTTGTAGGTAAACAAAACTGGTAAAATTAACATAAATACTGATAAATAATCATTTGTGACCACAAGCCGCCATTTCTTAATATTAAAATGAAATATTTGAAAAAACAAAAAAAAAAAAAAAAAACATTCTAAAAGGTTCATGAATTTACCACAAAAGCAAATGACATTCGAACTTTATAATAATAATAAAAAAAATAATAAAAAAAAAATGAAAAGAACCAAAACCCGATATGAAGTAATAAAAAGTATATACAAATATTTAACATAAATATGTACATATGTATAAAGTAGATGAAAGGAAAATTCAAGAAAGACACAATAATGGATATCATCTACTTCATAACATATACAAAAAAAAAAAAAAAAAATCCAAAAGGTTTCAATTTTTAGATGAACATAAAAGTAAAAGAAAACAGATAAACCCAACAGAATATATATTAAATTATAAGAACATGTACATATATGAATAACTGCTGTCGACAATATATATAAATACAATATAATCTATACACATATCTTCTAAAAATCCATACATACGTATACCTATATATACTGTAAATATAGATATTTTGGGTTGAGTATTAACAATAATAATATATAGTAGGAAGAGATTTACATTCCAGGTAAAAAAAAATTTAAGTCCAATTAACACACAATCATAAATCTTTCGGAGGTGTCAAGTCATGAACTGTTTTACCAAATAATAATATAAGAACATAATGAATGTGGGATGTTTCAAATCCAGTACATACATACATATATCTTTTTTATTATACTAATATGAGATTTAGAAAGAAATATAAAAAAAATAAAAAAAATTTTTTTTCTTTTTTTTTAGAATTAAAAATCTGTCAGAAAAGAATTGGGAAAAAAAAAAAAGACAAAGAAAATCAAAATGAATATAAAATACTTTGTCTACTATATTATGTTGGTAAGTTAATTTAAACTTAGGTATATTTAAGTATATGTACATATATTGATTGGTGCCTCGTGATATCAACTGATATGTTGACGGATGATCTTTTTTGTTCATATTTTTATTACGATAAAATAAAGAAATAAAAATATAAAAAATTCGATATTATTAAGATATAATTGTTCACATAGTGAGCTTATAATAGATTCATAAATTGTAAAAATGATTTTATTTTTATTTGATAAATACATATTTAACAAAAATTTACAAAATTTTTTATTTTGAATTATGAAAATTTTTTTCTATATGTACATATATACGTACATAGATTAAAATTCGAAATTTTATAATAAACATTAGAAAGATTACTCGAAAATTTTAGAAATAAAAAACTACTTTAAATAGGTACCTAGTTTTAATATGTTTCATAAAAAATTTCTTTTATTTATTTTTAGTGAATTTTAAATTTTATAAATAAAAAACAATTACGAATGCAAGTTTTTTTTTTTTTTTATATAGAAAATAATTTTGTATAGGTATATTTAATTAATTTAATTGGTTTTTAATAAAATATAAAAAATTAAATTAATTTTGTAAGATTTCAAATGTTTAATTCACAGATTTATAAACAACAGATAGTTTATTTCCAATTTTTGGAAAAAAATGAAATACATATCTTACAAATAACATCATTTCGAAAAATGAAAATTCGTATGTAAAATTACATGAATACGTACAGATTATGTACACATGTATAAAAAAGTACAAAAAAAAAAAAGGGTCAAAGTTTAGTTGAAAAAAAGGTTTAGTCAAAATAAATGAATCCAAATGTTAAAAAATTAGGTACACAAACAAATTATAATTTTTGAAAAATTTTCCATAATATATAATGGAAATGCATACATATAAAATGTAGTATTCATTAAGGTTGTGTTCAGATTGCGTATATACAAAAATTTTGTACGCATGAAATAGCAACGCATTGAAAAATCTTAGTGTCCAGATTGCGTATAGAAATTTTATTTTACTCTTTTTCGTTTCTTTTGTACCTGAATGAAAATTGTTTTTTTTTTTTTTTTTTTTTTTTGTATGTATATGGTTTTGTTTGTGCACATTTATGTTAAATTTTGATGTACATGACACATGTTTTTGTTTTATATACTTTTTTATTCCAAAATTTTATTAAAAAATTTTTGTACACAATTTGGACGAATTTTGAGGTGTATGCAATCTGGAAGACATCATTCATTAAAGGCTTTGCATTGTGATAAGTATTTTTTTTTTATGTGAAATGGGTAAAATTTTCTTAACCAAAGCCATCAAAACAAAAACATCTCAGAAATTTCCTTGTTTTTATTATTTTTAGTTATTTTCTAAATTTAGTTTTTTTGTTGTTGTTGTGTTATGGTCATATTGAAAAATCTTTATGTATAATTATTACTCATAAGACAAAATATGTATACAAACTCACCAACGAAAATGTAAAACAGACTTCTTATAATTTGAATTATGTATATTGTACATGATTGTACAATACAATATATAATAATTATGCATACATGGATTTATACATTTAAATAATTTATGTACATATACTCAAAACATAAAAATAATTTACATTTCCTATATACTCATAATACGAGTACGTAATTTAAATACTACAAAATTCAAACAATAATACCAAAATTTATTTCTTACATTTATTTGATAAAAAGTAGGTACCTATGTATATACATTATATTACTTTGAAAAATGTATCAGACATCAAGTTTTTAAAAAAAAAAAAAAAAATTTTTTTTTTTTGTTTTTGTTATTTATACGAAAATGTTATATCCATATATGTATGTGTACATGAATAAAATTGATTTTATATATCCGTCTATTCGTATGTACATATATTCATACATAGTACATGAATATTTCTATACATATCACATACTCATATTTATACTGAGTATGCGTATTCATTGCATAGAAAAAGTTTTTGAATTATTCATTGAATTTTATCCAGAAGTTTTCTCATATAAATTTTCATTTTTATTGAAATAATAAGTGGAAGTAGAATGATAAAAAAAAAAAAAAAAAACTTACAATTTGTACTTATAAAAGTAGAAAAATTTCAATCAAATGAAATATGTGAATAAATTCTAGGATTATATGTACATACTATATAATGATAACTGTATAATTTATTTAGTATAATTGTGTGAATTAATTCATACAAAAATTATAAACGTACATGTATACATATTCACATTTATATGTATGTATGTTCATTCATTTAATGATATTTAACATGAAAATTTTATGTTTATTCAATTTGTTATACATACATACATATATGTATGTATTTATAATGAAAGAATACACCAAACACCATACTCATATGTATTCATTTTATATGAAAACTTATGCGAGGGTTTTGGAATTTAATTAATGAAAATGAAATGCTTTCCAATTAGTTACCGTAAGTGATCCCATTAACTTTTGAGTGATGAAAATTAGCAAAGAAATTGCCTGGCAGGGATGCTTTATTTCTTCGATTATGTTGTTACATAGGTAGGTACATATATTTATTATATGAGAAGAGATATAAACACGAATTTATTTATATGTAGATAATCACATAGGTAACTTCTTTATATTGGGTATACATTCTTTTTCACATTTTATGTCTGTATGATATAGATAAAATAAAAGGTATTATATACTCTGTCTACTAATATTATGCACTTAAGATCTTATGGGAGTACATATGTGTCTTTTTTCTTCTCTTATAATTTCTAATTAGACTGTTTCACAAGCTGTATTACCACAATCTACAAAGCTTTTATCAAATATCAGATGAATTTTTTGAATATCAATACATAGTGATGTAAAATGGTACCACTTTAAATAATCGCCATAAGATCTTAAGTGCATAATATTAGTAGATAGAGTATACATACGTACATATATACATATGTGTAATCTGGGAAAAAAGCGTGAGAAATCAGACAATATTGTGGAATATAGACATTTGATATATTATGCGTCTAACAATTGTTCTTTATATGGTATACGTATGTATGTATGTACATACATACAGTATTGTGCTCGTATACTTAATGTTCATCGGAAATTGATTTCCTTTTTGGGTGGAAAAAGAGTGAAAATGAAACCTTTAAATTCTTAAAAGTCTGTACATATTTTAATTTATAACTAGTGATTGACATGTACGACAATACAGCATTGTACATATATTGCATTATACATGCAATACGCTATGCACAGGTACGCCATAAATACGTAAATTTATATATATAGGTTTGATGTCGGATGTAAATGCATAGATAAAAAGTAATATATGAATGTAAAATAAATTAAGAACGAAATGTTAAAAGGAAAAATTACTTATAAATATTGTAGTTATTAAAGCCAACTATATATTATGTAACTACAAATGTTAATGTATGTACCTATATACATATATTAAGTGAACATTTTGAAATTAATTGAAAGAATTAAATGTGCATTTTTATGATACGTAAGTACCTTATACATATAGGTATATACTATGTAGGTATAAACATGTATTGATTTTATGCATGCATAAATCGATTAAAACTATGTTTACAAAAATAATTAATATGTTGCATTGCATTTTACAATAATTTGTTAACATACATACATAAGTACATATGCATATGTCATACGTAGATATATGGAAGTATCTAGACAATTCATAAAAGGAATTCAATATAATCAAAACTAAAAAGCCAATAACATGTACCTAGCAGTTAAAGAATTATCTTAAATAGCCGCCACAAATATGTCCATTAATGGGACTCCCCAATCAGATCCAATCAACAGACGACGTCTATTATCAGGTTTGACAACCCAAAAATGACTTTGAAAACAAGCAAACAAGCACAAAATCAACGTCGACAAGTCGACTTAAATCGTTTGCGTGTCAATGAATTCCTTTTAAACAATTCCTAAATAAAAATGTGTTGTATATTGCTTATTGCACCTCTTTCGTCCTACATTTCAACAGACCATTCTATCTTGTTATATTTATACTTTATATTGGTTGCCTTAATATAAATATATACATCTTGTAATATACCATACACAAACATATAATGCATCAGTATGTGTTGTAAAAGAGTTGACTATATCAGAATTATAATAATAATAATAATAATAATAATAATAATAATAATAATAATAATAATAATTATTATTATTATTATTATTATTATTATTTTTATCATTATTACAGTAGATCGTATATTTGTTATTGTAACATTCAATCAGCATTTTCCATTCATTTACAATATATCCATATAATGTCTATACATGGCTTTTAAGTGGATGGAATGCTGCTCTGTTCGCTTACTTGTTGTAGTTTAGTCAGTTTTCAATTTCAAATATAATTCAAGTAAAATAATATCGCGCTGTATATAATATGTAGAGTTAATGTAACAAACAACTGTAAACTCTGTTTCCACTTATACAGGAGTATATATCAATGCATATATGTTATATTTATAGATATAAAGCATTCAATACATATTACATATATACAAGATCCTTATAAATCGTGCATACATGCATGTTAAAATGCATAGACTTGTACATGTATTCATTTCTACACACATATGTATGTATATTTAAAAATGATTATATTTAGTGCACGATGCTCCAAAACAAAGTAACACTTCACATATATAGTGTGTCTTTCTTCAAGTTCAAAAAAAATTTTTTTTTTTAGCGAAAAAAAAAATTATTTGGTTTCCCCGTCCTCATTCTCGTTTTAGGATATCCTGATTCCTGAATTTAAAAAAAAAATCCGAAAAAAATAAACACGTGACATCATATTAATTGGCAATATTTCTTTAATTATAACCCTGTTTTAGGTATACATATTTAAATTATAATTTTAAATAAATCTAGTTAGATAATGCCAACAAGCTAATAATTAGATATAGAAACTGAATGAAAACAATTTCAGCCATGTCAGCTGTTAAAATTTGAAAGATGCTATTTAAAAAAAAAAAGAAGAAAGTCTTTTGGCATCGAAATATATTAATATATTATTATTAGAAATCCGAGGTGTTCTACGTAAAAGGTTTGAGTATTTATATTGATTAACGTCATGTTTGAATTTATGTATGATGGAATCTTTCTGTGCATTTTACTTTATGACACCGGTTTTGAAATACCCTGTATATGAATATCAAGTATGCAAAAAATAAACGTATGTATGTACATCAGTGTTAAATCTTAATGTTGTGAACTGCGCAAACACTTTAAGAACTACTTGACTAGATGACAAGCAACTTTTACCTGATTACGTATACTATGCATATATCCATATAATTTTATTTTGCATTGGTATTCATTTGTAAAGGTATATACTACATATATAAGCTGATTTGTTTTAATTCGCTTTGGCGACAATGACGACAAAAATGATTTCGCGACGTGCTCTTGACACCCGTTGAGAACATAAATTCAAAGTTTGCATACAAATTGTCGCATTTCGACTCATTTTAAAATTTAAATTTGCAAAAACATCGATCGTTTTGATTATATATGGAATGATGAAAATCAATTTTATACATTTCCTGTGCCAGTATATACTATATATAGATAAAATCTTTTTAAGTTTACTTATTGCTTTAATTTTCGTTTTAAAAATGTATAAAATTTTGAAAAAAATACGCACATCAATGTATAAATGTATATATTTTAATTATTATACTTAATATATACTTTGAATCTCTGTATGTTATATAATATACGAATTTTATATGAAATTTCTATTTGAATAATATAATATGAATTTCTTTTTATTCTGAAAATTTATTACATATTTTTTGATCATACAATATTTTTAATTTCTTAAATATGTACCTATATATACTCGAATTCATATTACACAGTTTTTTTGAAAGTGAAATTTTAATTTTTTTTTTTTTGTTTTTAATAATTCTTAATTTGCAACATTTCACTATACTTTAATTAAATTTATAATGAATACTTAATTCAGAATGCTTATAAGTTATTTCAAATATACATAAGTATCTTTTGATTAATATTTCGGGTGAATTTTTCATATATTTTGAATAATCAAGGAAGAACAAAATTTTAAAATTTTCATGAAATTTGGATATTAGAAGCAGAAACGTTTAAAATTTCAAAAAATTAAATCTATAAATAAAATAAAAAATAATAATAAATCCACACTATATATACATACGAGTATACATTACAATTTACAAAAAAATATAATATACAAATTGTATAATTATTACGAACTATTAGATTAGAAATTTGAAACTTGAAAAGATGTAAATTCATGTTTAGAATTCTATTTCTCTTACAAGGTTTTTTTTTACTATATAAAATGTTTATAATTTTGTCAGTACATTATGAAAATATGTTTAAGAACTACTTGACTAGATGACAATTTAAGTACCTACATATTAAAAACATTTTGTCCTATTGCCTAGAATAAACATGTATCGCTATTATTTTTGCTCATAGTGTATATCCTTGTAATTTGTATTAAATAATATTTTGAATTTAGAAAAGTAGTCTAAGTGTCAAAGTAAAAATTTTTTTTTTAAACAAAAATACCATGGAAAGTATTCCAATTGTTAATGATGTAATAAAGAAAATGTTAACGAAAAAAAAAAAATAAATAAAATGAAAATTTCTCTTTTTAGTCCTTTTAATGGGACTTTTTTTTTTTTAGTTCATTTAAAATTCGCTCACTTTGAGACAAAGGTGTGTTTTTTACCAAAGAATTTCATGTGGCTTCTTTAAGCACTACATGGTTTTTATACAAAAAATGATCGCCATTTTCTCTTTTATGATGTCACAATCACAATTAATACCGTTATGTAAAGAAAATATATTTTTTTAAAACTATTAATTTAAAATACACATTGCGTGTTTTTTTTTATAGAGTACATAATGGATTGAAATTAGATTTATATTATAAATATTTCAATTATCATACGAATTAAAAGTATGAGTTAGTTCACAATAAATGCCGATATATTAATTAATAAACGACTTCGACTATTAAATAGTGCCGCATTACAATTTTCCATTAATATATTGATAATAATTAATAATGTAGGTATGTGGTTATATTGTCACAGCATATAACGAACTTCAATTGATAGAATATTTTCCAGGCTGTCAATTGAAATGAATTGTTTATGTTGTTCGGTAATTAGTGACAAACAACAAGGTCACAATAAAAAACTGTGGGCAAAAGATGGCTAATGGTGTTATACTGGTATACATATATTATATTATTGTATGTATATATGATTTTACGTACGTACATGTAAATACATAATTCTTGTAGTCTATATGTTTGGGTACGATGCATGTATCTTTTTACATGTATATACTGTGTGAATAGACCTATTTAAAAAATATGATAGTATATGGTATGTATTTTAATATTATATACAATATGTACATATGTAAATGTACGTATAAATCAAACTAAAGCAAAAACAAAAAAAAGTAATAAATTAGTAAATCATATACAGGTATAATTATTACAATGTAGGTATTTTATGCAATTAAAAATATTAAATTTTATGACGGATGACCATTTCATATTACATTTTCATATCACAACAAATCACAAGTCTTCATATTTGTTGTAAATATAACGTACACATGAAAAATAAATGAACAATTTGATTATTTTAGAAAATTTATGAAATTTATTTGTTTTTTTTTTTTTTTTTTCAAAAGCGTACACATTTCTGACATATCGTCTTAAAAAACGCGAAATAAGTTAATTCTTTTAAATTTCGGTAATAATTTATCAAAACGAAATACATTGTTTAAAACTTTAAATAAAATGTAAAGGAAATTCTCTTTGATAATGTATAATAATTATTCTTATACTGATATCACATGAATTTTGCGTTTTTGCTAGATATTACGAGATGTTTTATATTAAATGGAAGAAAATATCTCAATGCATGACTTAGAAAAGTCTCCCTTAAAAATGATATAAAAATATTTTTTATACTTCTTATAATACAAACAAAATCATATAAATACTTTGTATATAAAATTTATAACTTAAAAAATGAAATCATTTTTCAATTAAATGTACCATTTTAGTGTGTAGCTAAATAAATTCGTTTGTAAAAATAAAAATGCTTTTATAAAAGTCATTTCGTTATCAACCTATACCGTATATCTTTTAAAAATATGTGTACATGTATGTATACATACACAAACAATAATATATAAGTGTGAATTTAATTTAAATCAAATTTATTTTTCTATTTTGATTCACTCAAGCATTATCATAAAATTTAAAAAAAAAAAAATTCTTTTCATTCGCTTTTTTCTTATTTACACACAATGTAGAAATGATAATGTTTTATATACTCGTACATATACGCGTGTATATGTGATTATTTAATTTTTTTTTTTTTTTTTTTTTTTTTAATCAAAAACGTCAGAGTTTTTTTTATCTTTCTTTATAAAAATTTACGTGACCGTAAATATTTCAATTAAAAATTTTTTACAATTCATCTTGTAGATATACATTAATTATAAATTGAATATTATAAGAATATATATGGATGTATATAAAACGTACTACCGATGTATATGCAACTAATTTATATGTATGTACATACATATGTACTTTAATTTGTTTGTGTTTATTATCTGTTAAATACAATTTATTGTAGTCAAAATTAAGATCTTTATACGTATCTGAATATTTTGAACTTTCTAAATTTCTTTCGTTTATGTATATTAATACACGAATGTACATACATATATTGGTCATTGAAAAATAATTAGTTTTAATTAAATTTTTAAATTAATTTGAGTATTGGAGATATACATACCTATACACACTTATATCTGTTCCTTAATTTATAACTCATAAATTTAAAAATGTACGTTTTTTTTTTTTTTTTTTTTGGATACATAATTTATACTTTGTACTTTAAATATTTTTACTACATAGGTAGGTACATTAAGAAAATTACGAAAAGTAGTACCACTTTACAATTTTACATTTTTGTACATTGGATATTTAAAAAGCTCATCCTCATACTACATGAAAAATTGTGATAACACTGCTCATGAAATGCTCTTATAGAAAATTATGTGAGAAGAAAAAAAAAACAAGTTCATATATTCCCATAAGGACTAAGGACTATAGTGAAAATATTTAAAATACAAAGTACAAAGTTTATAATGAAATCGTATAACATATCATCAAATTTTGATAATCTATAATGTTTTGCTATTATTATGAGTTTTAATATTTAAATGATCGCTATTAACCTATGATTAAATATTTTTTTAAATTTTATACAACACTATAAAACAAAATCATAAAAATGTTACATTTCATGTAATATCTAATATCTTATAATATCTAATAATACACTATGCTTCTGTATTGTATGTGCAATTATTAACAATGGAAAATAAATTAAGAATTTATTATTATTTTTACAACTTTCTTATACCTATATGAAAATTCCATAATTCATCTGCTTTCTTTTTATTTTGTGTCTGTGTGTGTGTGTTCTTGTGTATTATTAACAGTATATTATAAATATAGCGGTTTTAAGTATCTTCAACTAAATGTTGATACGTACGTTGTATATAATGTATACACGTATACGGAAATATACGGAATAGGTATACACATACGTATAGATGAATATACATAGCATATAAAACCATTTTAGGTATGATGTACATACATATATAATAACCAATTACTTTTTTAAGTGCATAATTTATAATGTATGACGGTACGGTACATAAAACTAATTTTGTTTTTATTACTCGAAAAAAGACTTCTCATTATTTCGTTTTTAATATACATAGGTACATACCTAATATTATTTTTAAAAAACGTTAATTATAACTTTTTGTGTATAAATTACGTACCTATACAATAGTTGCATTTTTCGTACATTAAAAGCGATATTTGTTTTCTTTAATTTTTTTGCTTTTTATTCTCATTTTCTTTTTCCTTTTTTTTGAGAGAAAATTATTATACATATGTATGTAGATTTTCTTACAAAATTTTCGAAATCCAAAGAAACAAATTGTAAAAATCATTCTTCATTTTCTTAATGATAATTTTTGTGTAATGATCACTAATAAGAATATTTTACTTTGTTTAAACATTTTATAAATGTAAAAAAATTGCATAAAAATAATTGCAATGAGTTATTCACATGTTATACGTATAAAATGATAAATAAAAGGTAGGTACATGCAATATGCATACCTAATTTTAGTGTTTTTCAAATTGTATGCATATGTATGTACATTTGTAAAAATTATTTAAAAAATAAAATAAAACATAGACAATGAAGGTACATATATATGCGTATAGATAATGGTTAAAGAGTGAAATAAACGATTAGATAAATCATATGTGTAAATACAGTAAATTCAATAAATTTAATTACCTATTTTAATTCAATGATGTTCTTCGTTTAGTATAGTTTATACGAGTACCTATATGGAAAAAAGAAAGCTAAAAAATAAAAATGATTACCTTTGTCTATAACATTTTTTTTTTTTTTTTTTTTGTAATTTCAACACAAATAGGTACCTTAGGTGAATAAATCTATCATTTGCATTACGTTTTCATAATGTTAACATGAAATGTTATGATACAATTGTCATTAAAAATCACATTTAAGGGGTAAGGCTAAAGTTCATCCTATAGAGTTAAAAATGTCAATATTATAAATATAAAAGAAAAACAAAATCTTATTCTACAGTTACAGCATATTAAATATAAAATATTTTTTTATTTTAAAATTTTTCCTAGAAATAATGCAATATGATTTATTATCTTTAAATATAAATAGTTGTATATTAACGCGTGCGTATTTTAAATATAAATATGGACATACATACATATTTTTTTTTTTAATGTTCTGAGAAAAATAAGCAAAAGTCATTAATGACCTTTAAGGTCAATTTTACATGTTTTTTTTTTTTATATATATTTAACAAATAGGTATAAGAAAAAGAAACACAAAAATTAAATCAAAAGAGCACTAATGAGTCGCCATCAATGGATATCTAAATGACATCAGACAACATAAAAGTGTTTCTGTAATGTAAATTATGTACATGTATGTACATATGTATACAAAAATGTATGCATTTATTTATTTTTTCATTTCACTATACACATACATGTTATGTATTTCATTTAAAAAATATTTATTACAAATAAAAAATAAAATAAAATAAAAAAAAAAAAAATAAAAATACACAAGAACCAGACCTCATCATACAATATTACCTCGTTTTTGTCTATGCTTGACTTAGCACCACATTTCGTCGTTTGCCTTCATAAATACTTCAGTCAAGCACGTACAAAGTAGCCAAAACTATAGTATGTAAGTAATTTTATATGCTATATAGGTACTATGTTTTTCGTAATTGTAAAGATGTTGCAAAGTCAAATCAACATAGCAATAAAATGTACAACGAATATATGCAAACGTACGTACATATGTAATATTGTTGTAGCTGGTTGTATATACATATGTATATGTATGTATGTAGGTAATATTATTGAGTTGTTGTGAATATTGTGATTATCATTATTTTTATTTTCTTAAAGTTAAATAAAATTGGCAACACCGCTAAAGCCGGTGACCTTTTTTTTTTTAGTGATACTGAATTTTCATTAATTCTCCACAAGTTCTCCCCCCAAATAACTGGGCAGCATGATTATGTGCACACAATTTTAATAAATGTTACTAAAAAGTATAAGCAAATGTATGTACCTATGTTGGGAAACTGACACCAAGTACTAACAATCCATTTTTGCCATTGTTGTCAATCATTGCACACACACACACATATACATATGCATACATTAATTTGATTACTTTTTTCTTACTCAATTCTAAAATACTTATTATTATTCTCGTTTTTCATCTGAGTAAGAAGAAATAAAAATGTTTGCGCATGTATGAAATATTATCTCGTTATTCTCTTTTTGTGTCTGTTTATGAAAATGCTTCTTAGCTTTATATTCGTAATTTGTAATACTTGTTTGTAATCATTTACATTTTATTATAGAGAAAGCTACGATATTTTATAAAGTATGCATAAATTTTCATAAATCTGGCAACATAGATGTAACGAATTGTATTGCAAAAGCAAAATGTAAAATGATACAGAGCAAACTAAAGAATGTGTAAAGTGGCAACAGTGAATCTACTTAGATACCCAGTCCCCAGTTATTGTGATCCACATCGTATATACAGCTCCACATCATGTGCGGCACTAACACTTACAGTTACACGTGTATATATATGTAGTCATAGCTTTTCTGCTGTTATTTGTGTTGTATTGTGTACTTTTATGTCACTTAACTTTTATATAGCTATACATGTATACCTCTATAACAATGTATGTATACATATATGTACCTATATCCATAGTCTATACATGCAAAATGTACAGTATAGACAGTCAGTATATTGAATTGAATCGGTAGAATTGGAAAACTTTTACATTTGCCCCCCTTACAACTTGCTCAATTCCATATACAAATTTATGAGTTGGTAAAAGTGAATTTAAAAAAAAAAAAAGTACATTTTGTAACAGTGAGGAAAGAGGAGATTACCCATCACATCCAGATCACATATGATTCCATAAGCTAACAATTTGGCATCAGATCTACATAATATGTACGTAACTAGATGTAAATATCTACATATGTGTATATAGAAAGTATGAGAATACACATTAAATGGGGAGCTGCGGGACATAAAGTGTAATACTCTGCATGCTAGTGCTGGCTGATGTACGTGTGAATCGTGCTTGTTTTTTATGCAAGTATTGGTAGAGGGGGATAAGTGAGCGTGTGTTATTTTTTAGGTCGACATCGGTAGTTTTAATTAAAGCGACTTTTTTTTTTCAGAATTTTAAATTTTAATCATACTGTATAGAACGTTGTAGTTATTTTGATAATAGAAATACTTTTTGTTCCTATAAGTATCATAAGAACTTTTATTTTAATTTTTAAAAAGTAGGTATAAAAATTATTTTGTACATCCATACATGCATATATGCATAAAACATTTTTAATGCATTTAGAAATCTATAAATGTATGTATATGTAAATATGTACAGTATGTCAAATTCGTATTTGTACACTGTATTTCTATGAACTGTAAAAAATTAAACAAAATAACAAATAAAACGTTTCAATGATATTTTGACTTCTTAAGGATCTTTTTCTTATCTTTAATTTTTTGAATTTCATTAAAAACATAATTATTTCCTTAAAAAATTGATAATTTCTTAAAAATTGATCTCAGAATTTCTATCGGGTTAATAATCAGGGCTCTATATAATTGTTATCCTTTTTAAAACACCATCATGGAGTCTATAGATATCAACCCGATGTGGTCAATTTTTAAGAATTTTTTTTTTCATTTTAATAAAATTCGAAATGTTAAAGATTTGAAAAAGATCCTTAAGAAGTCAAAATATATATCATTTAAACGTACAGAGAGACTTGTTAAATCAATGTCATGTCACCCCTATGAAGTGATCAAACAGAGGGAAAACTTCAAAAATATTAATAATTATTTACATTAATTTATTTGTTATTTTTTTTTAAATTTTTTTACAGCAATATAGTGTATGAATATGAATTTGGTGTCATAAATTTTGTTTTTTATTTTTGTTTTTTAATTATGAAATTTTTTTTTTAAAGACAAATATATGAATTTGCCAATTTATTTAATATTATATAGGCTTTTATTTAATTATCTTCTAATTTTTCCTTCAATATATGCACTTTTTCAGTAAAAATATAGGTGTATGAATACGAACTTGGAATACTGTACCTATACATATACATCTGTATATGAAATTATGATTAATGTCATAATGATCTACAAAGAAATCTCCTAAAGTTTCATTTGATAGAACTAATTGTTTTTCATTACCTTTGTGACTTACTTTGAAACATGATAAGAGCTAGCACGAATGTTTTTTTGTAATTAGGTATACATTACATACATATGTATGTATCTATAATTTATAAAAAAAAAAAAAAAAATTTATAGCGTATACAATAAAAATAACTGATTAAAAAATATATTTATAAGTTATGTAACACATAAAAATTTATAGAAAAAATTTTAAATGCAATTAGTAAACTGCCTCAGGTTAATCTGGGAATATCATGCACGTACAAATTATACCGGTTTTTAGGAATACACATAAAAAGCAGGATAAAAACAAATTTAGCACAAAACAGATTTTGAACAAAATGAAGGGTGTCCCACTACAAGTACAAACATACATTTACAATTTTTTTTTTACTTTACTTATAATATTTAAATAAAAATTTATTACAACATTCTTTTCATTAGAAAAGTGAAAATGTTAAATTAAAAGAATTGAAGAATTTTTTTTATTATGATTTTGGTACATTTTGATTTACATATGAAATTAGATTTTTATCTTAAAAAATGTCTTTTTCGTAGTTAAAAGGAATTTTATATACAAAAGAAGAAAACATTTCAAAAATGTTATTGGAATAGTTGTGGAACAGCCTATTAGAATACTTGCATTCGTAAAACTGTTTTTAAATAATTTTGTGATAGAATTAATTCATTTAATGAAGATAAAATATCTGCATAACATAAAATTACTAAAATAGCTTTTCATTTATACAATTAAAGTTTTCACATACATATACCATATAATATAAATATGTCCTCTTAATATTTAACATACCTATACAGCTATGATGTTATTTTGCAAATGTTTTTTTTTGTACTGCCATTTATATGTGTGTATATGCACATATAATGATTTTTCATTTTAATATTAATTGTTTTAATTAGTACAGGTATTAACCATTTTAAAAAAAAAAAAAAAAAAAAACAACTACATAAATGTTACAATAAATTCTTTATTGATTATAGTTTAATTGAATTTGAAAATGCTGATAACATGATAATGTCATCAAAGACGTGATAATCGGTTATTAACAAATGGTTCAAAGTAAATATTTTGAAATGCATTAATTTCCATACCAAATGTATGATTTCATAAATTTTTGCGATTAATCGTAACACCAACATGTTGTCGATTTCTTAATAATTGTGTCGATTTTCCATTGATCTCATCCGAATAATGTTTGTAAATTCGTCTACGTTACTGGTTGTAATCGTATTTTCAATTCATTATTTCTTAATTAGTTTATTTTAATAATTAAATTATTCATCATAGAAAATTTTTGCCTTTTTTGTTTGAAAATTTTATAACTGTTAAATAAAATTTATTTTTTTCATTAACGTAATTATTATGTTTTTATGTCCACTAATAATATATGCACTTAAAGTTTTATATAGGACTACATATTTCTTTTTTCTTCTCTCAAAATTTTTAATTAGACTATTTCATGAGCTGTATTACCACAATCCTTAAAGCTTTTATACAGTATTAGATGAATTTTTTAAATATCAATACATAGTGATGTAAAATGGTACCACTTTAAGTAATCACCATAAGATCTTAAGTGGACAGAGTATAAAAATATGTTTATTATAAGCTAAAAAAAAATGAAGATTAATTATAAAGGTATTCATTGTGTTTATCGATTGTCGATCATAATGAGACATACAAAATTTTGATTTAATTCTATTTAATAATATTCATTTATATCATCGATTGTATTCAAAAATGAATTTTCGAAAAACGATTGATAATTTGATAATTATTCAAATATTGATTGGGTTGGGATTAAACTTTTAAACTGTTTTCTATATTGGAGAGTTTTTGTCAAAAAAAAAAAAAATGAAATTCTAAACTGAAAATTTCAATGTAAAAATAAAAATCATCAATCTACATACCTACTTACATCACATCTACTAATATATGTATATGAATTTATATATGTATCAATTGGTTAATAATTTTTATTATCTTCATATCCTTCGATTTTGGTTATTTTATTCTTTGAACAACGTAACATAAAAAAAAAACCTGGTTAATAACAATTTGAAATTATTGAAATCAAGATTTAAAATTGTAAAAATTTATTCATTTAATAATAATTGAATTGTATTTATTTGAATTAATCAATTTCATGTTTACCATTCTTATAATAATTCATTAATAATTTATTTTTTAATTTCAGTATAGAGTTTGCATTCTTTACAAATAAAATGTAATCAGATTTTTTCGTTTCCTGTTTTTAAATTTACCTATTTAAAAATAAATGAAATTAATTAAAATTATTAAGCAAAATATTTGTGATTTTTTTATACCAAAATAGTGTAAAATGCTAAAATATTATAATTAATGCAATCGGCCTGTATTTAGACATACGTCTATGTACATGTATACCATGTAAGTATGTTTATATATAAAAAGTTTTCTGTAAGTTATGTGTACGTACATAATATTTAGAAAGCTTTTATACAAACAATTGAATGCCATAAATTCCACTTGTCTGTACCTATAAATGTCATTTTTTTCTTAAATTATTATTTTTGCCTTTTATGCAAACACATATACATATGTATGTGCATATACTTATGTAAATGGTCGTAATCATCATGCATGATAAGAAGTCCTTTGATTCTATATTATGTTTTTTTTTTTTATTCTATAAATTTCAAGTATGTACACATACATATACGTATGTATATAAGATACGAGTACAGAAAATTTTATAAAACCTCGTATGAAATATACGATTCTACGTACACATACACATATGAAACAGTGAAATATTGATAAACTCTCAGTGCTATCGTTTTGCTGCAATTTCAGTATTTTTATTACTTTTTGATGTATGATCATGTATGATACTGCAATACTGTCGCCTAGATCAAAATATTCCTGTTTGGAATTACATGTTTCTAATTTGTTAGGTATTTCTTTCATTTTCAAATGTAATGGAACAAAGAAAATTATTGATGAATTTGAAATTCAAAATTTGAATATTGTGGCGTCTTCTAAATGTAAAAAAATTTCATCTTAACTTTTTTATCAGGGGGAAAAAAAGTGTATTTCCTACAATTTGCTGTAGTTGTTTATTTTAGGGTTTAAAAAATTTTTTTTGCTTCATACCGCCCAGTTATAAATTCCATGTAATATTTATTTAATTGTCGACGTTAATTCTGCTAGTGCAGAATGTTATGATGTTTGCCATGGCTAAAATGAAAATGAAAATATGAAAATAAATATGAAAATAAATTCAAAATAATTCAATAGCCTATGTAGAATAGCACTCGTCTTCTCTCATGTTCAAAAGGCAAGTAAACTGATTAATCATTTACATTACCAAACCAAATCAACTATCATTTATGCTACTGCTTAGAATAGACTACTAGACTAGTTTGAGTATGACTGCTACAATGTGTGCTATGCTATGGCTAATGGCTATGTACATATGTACATATGTATGTACATATATCAGACCAGACCGGTATACATGAAAGTTAACAAAAATGCGAAAGCAAACTGGTTAAGAAATGAGATTGAAGAATGTATAGTGTACAGAACAGGACTATTGTTTTATATTACATTTTAAAAGATTATTTTTTATGCAATGAAATTTCAAAAATTCAAACAAAGACATTTCAAAAAATATAAGAGTGTCATAATTAGGAACAAGCTATAAACATTAGGAATGTCGTAACTGCTTTCAAAATTATGAAAACGATAGCACTGTTTACACTGACAAATATTAAACAATTTTTTACTGAAGAAGTTGAAAACATTATTATATTAGGACGAGTGCCCCCTAAACTCCAACAAGAAGCAAATACAAAAGGAACAAGTGCAACCCACACTCGAGCATTTTATTTTACTGTTCAACAAATAAATTGCGCACTAAACGTTTGTCTGTATTGTTTTTTACCTCTTCTAGACTTTATGACAACATATGTATATTGTATAAAAACTATACGTACGCAAAACACATTTGTACATACATATATATAATTGTGCATATATATGTATGTATGTATAATTACATGTAAATTATGTTTTAACATAATAAAGAGGGAGCCGTTGTAGCATCAAAATTCCAATCTGAAGAACTGAATATTGAATGCAAAAAAGGATGTAAATCCCTTTCCTTTCCCTTATAATCATTATTTTCCCTTTATTTTTGCATTTCAATATCAACTCCCTTCAGGCTCAAGTTGTTGAAATTTCAGTCATTTAATATACAATTCAATAAAAACTCGAATGTAAAAACTAATACAATTTTATGTTTTCCCATACATGTATAAAATATTGTAATTGTATTTTATATGCCTCTGAACGTGAACTGTATTCATCCATTTCATTTTCATTAGAGTTGGGTCGGATCCCCTTGAATTCATTTAGACTATAGACGAATATGCAGCACGGCAAACAAAAACTCTGACATTTTTTATATTATTTTCTTTTTTTTCTTAAACACATATAATACGTAAGTATGTATGAAATGTACGATACGTGGATATGTACGTTTGTATACTGCGGATATGTAATATATATCTGCTTATTGTTTTTTTTTTTTTTTTTTATAAATTTTTTATTTTTCCCTATACCGGATGGACGGCAGTCACGAAGACCGATGTGATGTTAAGAATTTTGTTATTCGAACAAAATGGCTGATGAATTTAAATTCATCATAAAACAAATAAAACAAAATTAAGAGCCCATTTGAATAACCTGACCATAAAAAGAAAAAAACAAATACTTGAAAAAAGAATACATAGGTTATAATATCGCATATGTTATGTATGTACCTGCAATGCGTTCATCTAAAAATCTGATTATGTAGGTATCTGATATGTACCTAAATGAGACCTGTGATGAGACTTTGCAAATTATATTATTATTATTATGATACTTATTTCATCAAAGTTGCAGTTAAATACCTATTTATATCGCATCTTAAGATGTTAACAATTTTTTATCAAACGTTAATTAATTTTAGTTTTTCAAAAATAAAAAAAAAAAATCTAAATGAAACTCCTATACGTATAAAATACATATAAACGTACGTATATGCATGTTTATTTTTCCGTAAACAAATACATGCTTGCGTATATATATACATACATATGTATGTTTATATTTTTGTATTAGTTACATGCAAGCTTACTCGTACAAAAAAATATGATTGTAACAATAATGTAGAATTTTCACAAATATTTTTAAATTAAATTCAAAACTATACTCTATTCACCAATATTATGCACTTAAGGTCTTATATGGCGATTACTGAAAGTGGTACCATTTTATATCACTATGTATTGATATTCAAAAAATTCATCTGATAGATAATAAAAGCTTTGTAGATTGTGGTAATACTGCTCGTGAAACAGTTGAATTAGAAACTATGAGAGTAGAAAAATGACACATATGTATTCCTATAAGACCTTAAAAGCATAATATTAGTGGACAAAGTATAAGTATACCTACTTATTCACGTATGTATATGTACCTACATATATAATAAATAATGTAAATATAATAAAACAATATAACGTAAACAATGAAAATATATTTTTTAGCACATTAACTGTATTTTAGACTTTCTGGGTAATTTTTAATTTTTAACATTACGAATTACGTTTAAAAACAAAAAGAAAATTTATTACATCTTTATTTGAATAATAAAAAATAAAAGTTGAGAAAAAATAAAAACAATAATAAAAACATGCATGTACATACACATACTCATATATACATACACATGCATCTGTAATATATGAACCAAAAAGAAAAACTAAATAATAAATTTCCCAGTATACCATATAATACATAATATCATTATATGTACATACATACAGCATACATCTATAAAAGTTATTGTTAGCTGAAATTTCAAACTATGTATAACAATACAACAACGATTAAAAAAACCACAAAGCATACAATAATAATTCGTCTCATAATAACATGTTTCCGCTTTTTTTTTTCTCATTTTCATTTTCGTTTTTATTTTTATTTCTGTAGTGTTTGTTAAAAAGAATTGTAAAGTACCTATATATAATTCATAATTATATTTTTATACATTTTGTTCACTTATTTTTTTAAATGTATTTTTTCAAAAAATTTATGCTTCGACTATCGACATAATAGCTATGTATAATTCATAATTTAAAATATAAAGAAAAACTCGAAAAAGAATAAAATACAAATAAAAAGAAATATAACTTTTTTGTATGCAACATAACATTTCTTGAGAAACTTGAGAAAAAAATTGTTATTTGAAATTTGTAGGCTTTTACACATTTTATTTTAAATTATTTTGTATTATCTGTATGCATAGTATCTATGTATACGTAATACATATGAATACAAATTTATAACAAAAAAAAAAAAAAAAAAAAAAAAAAAAATTGAAAGAATTACAAGAAAATAAAATCAAAATATCTAAATAATGTAATTCAAATTTTAATTTTTATTGTTTTCGAGTACGTTTTTTAAATAAGAAATATTTAAAGACGGAAATAAAAAAGATATTTTTTATAGAACGTTTCTTATAAAAATTATTTTATATATTATATATAGGTATTAGAAAAATTAAATTAAAATTCATGTATGCATGTACGTATGTATAAAAACATTAAACATAAAAATTTGTAAATAATTAAATGAAATTATGATCTTCGATAATGAATTCAAATACTCTTTGCTTTAAAATTTTTGCATTTACTTTCAATATTTTGTGTCGCGAACGTTAAGTTAATATTAAGAGTTATTCTCTATCCACTAATAATATGCACTTAAGGTCTTATGGTGATTACTTAAAGTGGTACCATTTTACATCACTGTGTATTGATATTCAAAAAATTCATCTGATATATAACAAAAGCTTTGTGAATTGTGATAATACTTCTCGTAAAATAGTTTAATTAGAAATTATGAGAGAAGAAAAAAGACACATATGTACTCCTATAAGACTTTAAGTGCATATTATTAGTGGACAGAGTATGGTATTGCAATTATGATTACTTTTTGAATGTTTAATTAGTGTCCAAAATGCAATAATATTGCGCTGTTAATTTTTTGAATGGACATTTTATTTTACTTTATTTATTTATTTTTTCGAGAAAGTGTGCATTAATATATAAAATATTGATAAACGTAACAATTTTAATATTAAAAATATTGTTACTGTTCAGAAGTCTAGATCCTTTCTAAATCCTGTCAGTTCTATGGTTTTTAAATAATAAGTTTATATTGCTTTCATTTCAAAGATTCATTTTTTTTATGTTGCTATGGTCTTCATGTATTTATATTTTATATCGACTAAAAACTGTAAAATTATAAATATCTTTCTTTTTTGTTGTTTACATAATACATATAGTATGTACATATATACGTAAGTATACAACATTATTGAACTTTATGTACTATACGTACTACCAAATACTGTTTATTTCTAATTCAGAAGAATATGTATAATAGATTAACATTATATAGGTACCCAATTTGTAAATTATTTCATAAATTTCAATTTTCTTTTAATAATCAATCATATGTACATCTACATAGTTATATCTATCGTATATGTATTGTATTTTATATAGAGCCAAATTCATGATTTGAAAGATGAATAGGATTAGAAATTAACCTTGTCGCCTTTATCCTTCTACACAACTTAAATTATGCCTGTGCAATGAACAAAACGAAAACATTTCATTATATTTATTATGTACCTAACTACGTGTGTATCATTTTCATTTAAGTACCTATATAGTTTTAAAACACAATCTAAATTAATAATTGTTGATTGCAATTTAATTTGCTACTTATTATTTTCATTTCATTTTCTTAGTTATAATGGCTATAGAAAGTATAAATAAGTATGTAAAAAAAAAAAAAAAATAGGTTCATATCTACCTAATGCATTCATATCCTTAAATTATGAATTTAATCATACGTTACCTACCCATATATATCAAACCATAATAATAAAATTAAACTGCACTTTATTCAATATGAAAGAAGAATATTAAAGGTACATACATACGAGTATATATATTTTTATGTAATCAATTTTAGTATGCACATTTAGTACATTATAAACGTATATACAATACATATATGTACATATGTATGCAGTACGTGCATAACTATAAATGATATATTATGTTTATATAAGTAATTTAATTTCATTTCAAGTCAAGGACATGCCCCGTTTGATTATTTTGTAAATTTAGACAATATAAAGGTTAAAATTACATGTTCGTTTGTTAGTATATATATATACGCACATAAAAAACCACTAATTACTCAATATAAAACGATCATATAATACATGTACCTACATATTGTAATGTAATGTAATGTAAGTTTGCAAAAAAATATAAAACCTATATACAATTTACACATAGTTGAACAAAAATGTAATTATATTGCACAGTGCACACACCATTATGCAAATTTGAATGCCATACACCTTTTACGTTGACGACAATGGCGGCATAACCACAAAATAAATCAATCAACAAGCATTCATGCTCAATGTTGTACATACATACATGTATAATATATATTTACATATACATATTTTATCTGTAATATTTATATAAGAGTGTATGACAATGTGAAATATATATAAAATACATACATACTCATGTCATGTATGTATGTACGTATAATATATCTGGTTATATTTATAGACGCACATTTGGCATGAATTAATAATGGAAAAATAAAATTTCATTTGATTGAAGTATTGTTTAACTTTTTCTTTTTTTTTTCTTATAAATTTTATCATTATTTTTTCATTTGTTTGAATATTTTTTTTATAATTTTTTTTCCATTTTATGATTTTTTAATTAATCTAATTCTAATTATTTTTATTTAATTTATTGAAAAATTTTAATTAAAATTTATTTTATTTTAATTTAAGTAGGTACCTACATGATAGGAATCCATAATATAAAATTTATTGTTTACAATTTGTCATAAGTATTTGATTTATTATTAAAAAAAATAATAATAATAATAATTTCAATTATTTTTCTGTGCACATAATGCATTTGTATAACTTTTTTAAATAACGATTTTTATCAATTTTTTAAATTAATAAAGTCAAATTGTTGATAAATGATGAGTATAGATATTTGTAACTATCTAATATACTCTGTCTACTAATTCGATGCAGTTAGAGCCTTGTGGAAATCACATAAAGTAGTACCACTTTACATCGTTGTAAATTGATATATAAAAAATTCATCACGTATTATATGAGAACTTTGAAGATTGTGGTAACACTGATCGTGAGATGATCTTATTAGAAATAATGAGAGAAGAAAAAAGACATGTATGTATATATTTCCATAAGGATTTAACTGCACCGAATTTGTAGACAGACTATAATTGAGCACTTATACATAATAAATAAAAATCTATTATCAAATTAATAATATATACATCATAATAGGTATAATTACAAGGATAAATATTACAATCTCATGTAATTTGTGATTACATACATAAATTCTTTCCAACATTGAAATTCATAATATATTAGAGTTATTATGATATTACATAAATTAAATAACAATTAATTTGATTCGTTTTTTTTTACAAATTTTTATTAAGTAAAATCAGTTAGATTTCCTTTAAAAAAAAAAAAAAAAGGAAATGTTTTTGTAAGTTAAATAAAATCCAGAGATTGAGAAAAGAAAAAAAGAATATTAGCGATTCATGTACATTTTAATATCCTGTTTTTAATTTATTTTTATGTTATAATTTTATACAATTTTTTTTTTTTTTTTGTGATAATTTCTTATGCCGAATGTATTTATATTTTGTGTTTTCTTTTTGTAAATATTTATATCTATACCTAGCTACCTACATATACTTAATTTCAATGTTAAATTTATAAGAACTAAAAAAATAAAATAAATTTTTAAAACAGGTATGAAAATCTTGATAAAACATTAAAGAAGAATGTCCAATGAATTGAAAATGTTTTACTTAAATCGATTCCTGGAAGACTATCGATATACACGGTCTTTTGTCCGATCGTATGCACTGTATTATATATATATGTACATACATACATATATGCATCATAATATATTTAATATATTATAGGTGATGTATATATCGCTATATATATATTACTGATATGAATATATATTTGTGTGTGTATTTACGTATATATATAAATATTCACATATGATGTACAAAACAAAAGTATATCTCGATTGCGGTTAATCTTTTAGCAAATTATAAAAACATGCATTCAACAAAATCTACACGAATGTTTTTCTTTTATTGTTTTAAAATCTTGAATTTTCATATAAATACATATGTACGTGTAGGTATTTCATTTTATTTATTATCATTATTTTTGTAAAAATAATATATAGGTAGGTCCTTTTTTTGGCAAATATGAATGAATATTGAATGTTCAATTCATGGAAAAATATGTAAATATGTGGGTACTCGTACATTTGATATTTATTTCAAATTTTCAATTACATCTTTATATTAGATAATCTTGAAAAATTTTCTTATTTTCTTTTTTTCTTCTAATTATTTGCAATTATTAAAAATTTTTTACAAGAAATAAAAAAAAAATTAATAGATATTTAATAATAATTTCTACATATATCATAGATACATCCAAAAATATTGTAATTTCTTGATTGGTCTTTTATAATACAGTTATATAGTCGTTGATTATAGATGGTTATATAGGATATGAAGCGATAATGGTTTTCATAATATGTAACACGGTATGAATGAATATACAATAATTATGAACAATTGTTTTAATTCGAAATTTCTTTTAAGCGGCTCAATATAATGCGATACAAATTATTACGTTATATGAGGGTTGGATTGACATTGCAAATTTATTTTTGTGTGTTCAACATTATAAAATTTAAAATAAAATTATGCACATTATTGTTCGACATACATAACTATACATATACGTATATGTATTTCTTTTTTAATATCGAAAAATTTGTTCAATATCATTTTTATAGTGAATAAACATAATAATAAAATAAATAAAATAAATTTTTTGATAAAATTTTATAATGTGAAATTTAAACAATATTAATTAATTGGAAATTATGAACAAACAATAATACATACGCATATAAACAATTATACTTATATAGGTATATCTCTTGTACGTACAATTAAAAACGCAATAAATTTAGATAATAAAAGTATTTTCGATTTTTGATATTTTTTTTCCCCATAATTCGGTTAATAAACCAAATCATGAAATGATTGATATAAATTTTATTCATATTTTATAGTTATTACACATGAAAACAATTATCATTATTACTAACGAAACTAAGCCAAAAAAAAAAAAAAAATACTTTTATAATAACATTGTCCTCATATGTAGAAAATATGAACATAAAGTACCTATATAGGTATAATCTATGTACCTACATATACAAAGAAGAACTTTTTGGATATGTTTTTCAAATAATTTGAATTTCTAAAACTTTTTAAAAATTTTAAACGTACCTTAACATATTTATTTGAATTATGTACATACGTATGTACATACATACGTGCGCTGTCATCAGTGTGGCAAGATTTTTTCAACAATTAACAATTTTGAATTTTTCTTGACAAAAATTAGTTCAATCATTTTTAAATGGAGATATGAAGAAAAATTACTCATTACTAAATTCGAGTTCAATTTATTTAAAAACAAAAATAACAAAATAAACATAAAAAAATATAACAAAAAAAAAATTCTTTGATACTTTAGGTATTAATTCAATGTAAATTCCATCAAGTAGGTATGTATTCCGTAATTTCAAGTGCTTCTTGAATCTATTAATCATCTCTATCAATCCAGGGTTCAAATGAAAATTAAACTATAATTCAATAATAAAACAGAATCAGTACCCTACCAGTATTGTATACTTCATTTGTATTTGGGCTATAGCCCAACAAGTAAAAAATAGCCCAAAACTAATCAACCCGTTAAAGCAAAAATTTGACCGTAAACTAGAAAAAAAGGATAGCCCAATTCGTGGGAAATAGCCCAATCTGGTCACACAGTCTGTCATAAAAGAATTCGTTTGTTTTTTCTAGTACATATATGTATATGTATTTAATTATGTATATGTCTACATACACACACGAATGTATGTAAATTTATTATTATTATTTTTTTTTTGATTTAAATAAATTATTGTTGAATAAACTTTAAATTACATTTTCAAAAGCAAAAATTTGCAAATGATAACTATAAAATTTTATAAATAATTTCATGGCTTTTTTAAAATATAAATAAAAGCACATGATGCTTTTATAAAACAGTATACCTATTACATATGTATTTTATAGGTGAGTATATCTACATATATACATATATATAGACATACGACCAAATATTACACATGTGTACATTACACGTAAAATAATTTAGCTATGTGGGCTAAATGTGATCACAGAAAACATGCATTCCATTTTAAAATAACGTACGTACTTGTGTGATATAATTTATTTGACGGGTATGATGTACATACATACATATGTACACATTGTATTACTTATTGTATATTGTATACATTGCAATAGGTACATATAATATTAATTGTAAATTATAATGATACATATTTTATACAATAAATTATTATGGTGTTATGCGGTATATATATACTTATCTGTGTTTGATTATGTACTAAATGTATGATTTTATTTTTCAAATTAAGCAAAAAATAATTATAAAAAGAAAAAATTATTAAAAATATTTGAGATCCTTTATCACTTTATGCATATAATTCAAGAGCTATATGCTATGAGTTCAACAAAGATTTTTTCTAGTTGGTTGGTAAAATGTGAGTCGACAGTTTTTAACTAATTTTTGTAATTACATAATCTCTACTTTTTGATAATATGGTAAAAAAAAAACTAAAAAACTAACATGTACAATACATATGTACATATGATAAAATAAAGGTTCTGAATAAAATTCATTTATTTATAAAAAAAAAAAAAAAAAAGTAGCTTGGAGCTTCATACTTCTCGAAAAAATGCAATGATCAAACAGTAACTATTGGTAGCCTTTTTTAATTTTTCCATTACACAGATCGTTCTTATTTGCTTGTCCAAAATATCTTGTATATAATTATGTCTTGAATATACATATTGGATGATTAAAGCTGACTATTTTATTTTGTATGCTTAGTAGCCAATATAGTATAATCATGTGTATTCTTATGAAGCATAAACATTTTAATTCATTACTAATATAATTTATGTTGTTTTTCTTTTAATTGCTGTTGTTTTCGATTTTCGAAACTGGTCATCAAAGAATAAAAATAAAAAATAAATTTATTCAACTTGAGTGCAAAAAAAAAAAAAAAATTTAGAATAAATATCCATTTAAAATACACATGGCTATGTGCTTTACAAAATGAATTACAATTTTTCTATAAAACATATTTTTGTGATTTTTTTTAGCAACAGTTTAACATAAAAATATGTTTCTTTTTGCTGAAGATGTATCGCAAAATTCTTTATTACATATCAAAAGAAACATAATAATAAAACATATATAGGTAGGTAGGTATACCTAATCGTTGTTGAGAAAATCGCAAAAATATATTGTGTATTTGTATAGAAAGATCATAAAATTATGAATTTCTTTTATACCTATAGATAATATGTAATCTAATATATTTAAAAAAAATTAATTAAATCTGCTTGTACACAAATACAAATGTCAATTTGAACATATGTCATGTGTAAAAACATATGTATGTATGTATTTAAAAAAAAAATTAAAATTATCATCCTAAATATTTGGAAAATTTTCAATGTTAACATCATTGTGAAGTTGTTTGGCAAAAAAAAAATAAATAAATAAATAATAATGACAAAACAACAAAAAAGACAAAGAAAAGTATAATAAATGTATCTATACATATGTATGTATATTTCTATTATGATCAACTATTTTATTTAACTTTTAAATTTTATTTTTAACTTTTATCATAAGTGAAAGTATACATTTGGATATAAAATAAGGTGCAAATAAAATTTTATTTCTGTTTTGCTATTTAAACTGATTGTTGTTATGTGAAAATTATACGCATAAAATTACTTTGCATTTATATAAGTAAAAATACAAAAACGGATTGGTACGTATATGCATGTTTTTTTTTTTTTTTTTGTTTGTATTAATAAAGTAACGATCATTTGTGCGTTTATAAGAAATCGTACATACATATGTATATGTTATACATATATAAATTAACATATGCTACAAATGCATGATGATTATAATCACAGGCCCAGATATAATAATATATATTTTATACACATAATATGTATATGTATGCAATTTGAATGTATATATTATATTGTTGCTATATGTATATGTACATATGATATATGTATATAATCACGATACAAATGGAATACTCATAAGAAAAGAACTGATGCTCAAAGCTCATTATAAAACCTGTATAGAAAGAAGATATACAACAGAATGAAACGAAATGTATTCCAGGTTAAATAAAAATAATAATAATAATAATAATAATAATAATAAAAGTATAAAAACAAGATAAAAAAGAAAGAAAAACGTATGAAAAAAAAATATATCAGAAGAAAAAGTAATAACGAAATGAGAGAAAAAACAAAATTGTAAAATAAGTAAAAAGTAAAAAGCATTAAAAGACATTAACCGCAAAAATATACCGCAAAAGCACTTGAACTCAACCAAGAATTGTTAGTGCTTTTGCTATAATACATGCATAATATATACGTTAGTTTGCTGTGCCGGTTATACGTATAACGTATAATAATATAGCCCATAGCACAATTTTCTTCATTTTTTTTTCTCTACATTTTTATTTTCGTTTCATTTTTGTTTTTTTTTTTTTTATTTTTGTATATATTTTGAAATTTTTTTATTTACATTTTCATTATTCGTTTTTCCATATCTTCTATTTCTTTATAGCTTTTGTTGTAGTGCTTTTAGTTTTTGCTTTTTTTTTTCTTTTTGTTTTATTTTGTGCTTATTTTTCTTTTTGTTTTCGTATTTTGAAAGTATTTTTTTTTTTTTTTTTGAACATGCAATAATACTATATATCAATGGAATTTAACTCAATTCAGTGTTTTTGTCTTGTCTTTTTGGGGTTTTTTTTTGTTTTTTTTTTTTTTTTTTTTTGATGAGAAAATCATTTTTCATTTTTTCCCGTAGAGTTTTTATAACTGATATTGGTTACTTTAATGCTTTTTATTTTCCTCTGTTCACATTTTCTTTTTTATAATTTTTGTCCATTTTTCAATACATAGTACTACAATATTTGATTTTTAGATGCAAGTATGTATTACTTGGTATTACATATATTTGTTTAAGTATATATTCATTAAAAAGCAAACAACCTCGTTATTATTCTTAGGCCTTGTTTACACTGGCAATTTATCAACCGAATTTCTCAATATTCATGAAATGTAAACATTTTCTTTATTCCTCCACCTGGTTTTTAGTGACGTCGAATAAAATCAACTTTTATGCGTATATAAACACTTGCAAGAATTTATTCTCCTGAATTTTTAAAACTGTTGAGAAGTTACTGTTGATAAATTGTAGAATTGCCGAATAAATTCAGCTTGATAAAGTTATGCGAAAGAAATCCAGCTTCTACATTAGATGTGAATGTGTGCAGATTTTGTATTGTACTCAAACTGAATAAAATTCGCTAGTTGAATAAATTTTACTTTGTATAGAAGTTCTGTGTAACTTTTTTGTCTATAGACGTTTATTATGTCTTTTGTCCACCTGTATTTTGGGGATTCCATAACTGGCGATTTTATATTTTGGGATTTTGAAACTGAAAATAAATTGTAAAATTGATAACGATTCGTTTTAATAAACTGATGAAGTTTGAACAAATTTTGTAAATAATTAAATGCGCTATACTTATTTCTCTTTTCAAAATCAATTAATGACTTCACTATTTCGTTTTTTTTTTTAATTTAAAATTGCATTTTTTCAAAATTATACAATCAGCGTTTTTAATGATTAAACAGGAGAAGAATTTATAAATATTACGGCTGGAATATATTCGCCAAATAAATTCGCCAGTGTAAACAAGACCTTACATTTAGTATACATACATATATAAATGTGTACATATTACAAATACAAGCAATTTTCTTCAATATAAAACATACATATTATTGTACATGTATATAGATATAAATGAAATAAAATATATAAAAACATAAAATATTTTTAGTGTATAGGTTTATTTCCTTTCAATTATATGTACGTACGTATATGCCTATATGTAATAACTTTGTACAGATATCTTGAAAACAATTATGTACATACATGTGAACATTAAATGTATTGATTCAAGTTAGAAAATAAAATTTAAAAAAAGTACTTAAACTTGTGTAAAAAAAAGAAATACATAAGTACTTTTGTATGTACATACATACATGTGTATGTATGTAGAGGAAAATTTCGTACATTCATTGAAATATAAGATTTTTTAATTGTATGTCGCATGTAATTATAAAAGTGACTATATACCTATATACATACAATTATAAGGTATAGTTATATATGATTATATGGTTATATGCGTATGCATATTGCATTGCATATACATATATAGTGCATGAAGATTTTATAAATGTATTTGATAAGTGCGCCGAAGCAAAGCGTAATGGTCTTATCGTATACATATACACTCTGATACAAACAATGTGTACAATTTTATTATTAATATCTTCCTTATACTTCTTGTAATGTACGTTATTCATATGCACTTTATTTTCGTATAATTTATTACATACATACATATTAGCTGTTCTGATTATACATTGTTAGTATACGTATACTCTGTCTACTAATTCGATGCAGTTAGAGCCTTGTGGAAATTACATAAAGTAGTATCACTTTAGGTCGCTGTATATTGATATTAAAAATATTCATCTCGTATTATTGGAAAACTTTAAAGATTGTAGTAACACTGCTCGTGAGATGATCTTTTTAGAAAATATGAGAGAAGAAAAATGACATGTAGGTGTATTTCCATAAGATTTTAACTGCACCGAATTAGTAGACAGAGTATAGTGTACTTGCTATATAAGTAAGCCCCCTTTGCTCTCCTTCGTAGTTTAATATATTTCAAATGTGTACCTAGACAAATATGTATGTATATATGCACAAAAAAACTATATACAGGGTGTCTTAAAATAAATACCATTTAGCTTATTTTTTCTAAATCTTAAGAAAAATCTCTACGAAGACAAAGGGAATATCTTAGATGGAATGAATTTTTGGCACGTATACAGTTCATGGCGTCATGTTAATTTGAGTCACCTCGTACATACATATATCTAAATCGTATAGGTACTACCTATGTGAAAATTTTTGAAAATACTTTTTTACTATGTACATATGTATTTCAACATTTTTGTAATTTAAACTTTGATAACTTAGGTTGCTTTCATTTAATTAAACTATACTGCACATGTCTAAAAATTTTCAATGTCTCACATCTCAGAAGAGATGAATTTATAAGAGTGGGTGCTCTATCATGTGTTTTTTTTTTTTTTTTAAATTAAAAACATTAAGTTTTAACATGTTTTAGAAAGAAAAATGACAGAGTGACATTTATTTTGAAATACCCTGTAAATATTTATGTTTTCAATGTTCTGTATCTACATTTTTTTTTTTTTTTTCAAATTTCATTTTATATTATTGCTATTTTTATTTGTTAGGTTTACTAGTTAGCATATTCAAATACTGCATATCTATATAGATGTACATATGTAAGTACATGCATATATTATATGAATGCATGATATTCCCAGTTCAACATACTTCTAACAACTTCAATTTTTAAAACTTTCAATATACATACATATATACACATACACAGATACATAACATACATATACATGTATTATTATTTAGTGTATATAAACATAATATATACATACATATACATATATGAACAGGAAAACTTAAATGTATAACTTACACGTTCATTTGTACATTAAAGCTGAAATATTTAATGGTGGCATATACATATCTATATCGTCGTGATTCATTTATTAGAATCTCTGATCGTTCAAATGTGATTTTAATTTAAAGTTAAATTCAATATTTACAAGAATTTAGGTACATACATATATCAAGAATACGTTAATTACATTCCTGTGAATTTTGTATATTAATTTAACTTTCATAGATACATATACATATGTATAGGATATGCACTTTTTTAGCGGTGAAAATCAATATTATACTACCTTTTCAAAAAAAATTTTTAATACCTATTTTAAATATGTTATGTATGTAAGAAAATACACAGTTTGATTTTGAAATATACCTATGCAATTAAAAAAATGAAAATAAAAAGTATAGGTAGGTTACACATTTTGGAAATTTATATACCTATTTCAATTTTGTATAAAATAAGTACATATATGCACAATTAATAGGTATGTAATTAATATCAACATACGAAATATACATTTACTAAATATTCAACTAAACTGCAACTGCATTGAATAAAACATTCAATCAAAATTTTAAATTATTTCTCATGGTGAAAAATAATAGAAATACTCGAGAAAAAAATTGCATTTTCACTCTATTGCATTCGTATATGAAAATTTCAAATATTTGTACACATATGTATATGATTGACGCGATTAATACATAGATGTTAATCAGAATATTTGTAAAAATTTAAATTTTATTCGTTGATATAGCCAATATAGTCTCATACCCATCTTGATAGTATTCTCAGACATACAGATATGAAAGCGTTCATTTCAACGTTATCAATTTTAGATTATATATTATATACCTATATATATATATTTTTTTTTTTTTTGTTGAAATTTGTACAATATACCTATGTATTACTACATTATATTACATGCCATGTACATGTAATGTAATGTGTTAATGTAAGATTTTTTTTTAGTTCACTTTCATACAAATAAACGTAATTTATTCATACACACAACACAATACATATTCGTTTCATTGCGATCCACTCTGATGTGTACATATATACAAAAAAGAATAAAACATATAATTAAAAAAAAAAAAAAAATAAAAAATAAAAATGAGAAAAAAATGTATTAAAAATTTCTGAGATTGACAAGCTGATATCGTAAGTGGATCACGTATTGATCAGAACTTGATTTTTAAACTGAATTGATTTTGTAACTTTTATAAATTCGGTATTTAACGTTGATTATAAAAATTGTATAGAAAATTTTTGTATATAGGCACATAAATGTAAGTTCAAGCAAAGAATATGTACTACAGAGAATTCAACTTCTTATGGGGGAAATTGTCATCGTTTGAAAACCTCCACGATAGAAATTCAACCTCCACGCTAAAAATATTTTTCGTAAAGAGAATTATTCTCACGTAGGTTAAAAAAAAAAAAAATTAAAAAAAATTCGTGTACATGTACGAAAGAAATACTCATTTTCATGAATGTATGTGTAAGAATCTTACCACCACCCAAAACTAATTATTTGTTTAGGATTTTTTCTTTTTTCTTAAAGACTACCAGATTTTTACGCATTTGACCGATTTTAAGCATTTTAATTTTACATGTACTTACATTTAAAATACACGCGTTTGTATCGCAGTATATCAATTACCACATGTTCGTACATGTATTCATTTATCTCAATATGAAATGCATGCTTTCTAATAGAAAAAAAAGGTTCTTTACTTTTCATATATGTATGGATACACATCATATACAAACATTCATATAATCATAAAAAGTGTGAAAAAAAACAATGTATGAAGATCATTTTTTTTATTGTACCGAAGTATTAAGGATAATTAAATCTATATACAAACAAACATGTACTATTATTATGATGATCGTTTATTTTGTAATACACATGGGGTGGAGTTTAATTTCCTATGATAAAAAAAAAAAATTCATGAACTTCAAATGTTTTTACGCATTTGACCGATTTTAAACATTTTAATTTTACATGTACTTACATTTAAAATGTACGTGTTTGTATCGCAGTATATCATTTAGCTGTAATACGTATTTATATGTACTTTATACAAATAGTACATGTTTGTTTGTATATATGTATATTTATTCTTAATACTTCGGTACAATAAAAAAAATGATCTTCATACATTGTTTTTTTTTCACACTTTTTATGATTATATGAATGTTTGTATATGATGTGTATCCATACATATATGAAAAGTAAAGAACCTTTTTTTTCTATTAGAAAGCATGCATTTCATATTGAGATAAATGAATACATGTACGAACATGTGGTAATTGATATACTGCGATACAAACGCGTGTATTTTAAATGTAAGTACATGTAAAATTAAAATGTTTAAAATCGGTCAAATGCGTAAAAACATTTGAAGTTCATGATATCACAAAGAAATTAAACTCCACCCCATGTGAATTACAAAATCTATGCAATACAATAGTACAGTGGGCGATTAACAAAAAACCCTTAATTGTATGAAAATATTTCTATGAAATTTGGAATTTTTTCACAATTAAAAAGAATGATGTAATGATAAATATTGGAAAAGGTAGCACATTTTCTGAGACTCCACTGTACTTTTAGGTATTTTCCTTATGTGTAAATAGAATTCACACATACATTTAAAGAATGAAAAATTGAAATTTAGTGATTCTCAATGAAGAGAAATACATTTTACCCCTATCTACTCTGCCCGCACAGCACCTGTTTCGATCAAAATTTTGTGACCAAACTAAAAGCATTTAAGTTTAAATATATGTAATAGGTTATATATGGTTCAAGTTTGAGAAAGTTAATCAAAAACATGAATATTGTAAATGTATAAAGGTATACCTTTAGGAAGGTATGTATGTACATATATACATATATGAAAATTATAATTGTTATAAATTTTACTCTTTATGCATATATGCGTTTATATACAAAACAATGTACATACATAAATGTATGCATGTACAATGTATATGATATATAATTAAATCATATGTATGTATACCTATAACCGCAATATCAATTTATACTTCCTTATACATATTATCTGATATTATTTAGGTATAGCTCTGTAATACATTTTTTCATTAATACAAATAACACGAAGTAATAAAAAAAAATTTCAGTATCCTTAATTATGCATAAAATAATAATTTCATTATCTAATTAACGTATAATTAAGTATTTACAATATGTATACCGTTTCGTCAAAAAGTCACCGCACCTCACCCTCAGAATTTTTTATTATTATTGGCTAATTTTTCAAAAATTAAAATTAAAATCTCAATATGTTTATATGAAACAATTCATGGTTAAGATGTTTGATCATTTATAAACAATTTACAAAAAAATAAATATTATTTAAATTTTTTAAATATTGAGATTGAATTTTAAATGCTGAAAATTTAGCAAATAATAATAAAAAATGCTGAAAGTGCGGTGATTTGTTGTCGATACTGTAGGTACCTATATACTATAGGCATTGATAAAGTATAATGCTATAAGAACATAAAAAAATAATAGAATACTTTATCAATGCTATAGGAACATAAAAAAACATTCTTATCATTTATGTACGCATATATGTATATGACAGTGAAATTTTCAATACATTGTATATACATACATATATGTATACCTATAATAATGTGTGATTTTTTCTATACAAACATATAACGTATGCATCATATGTACATATACTTTAGAACTTTTATACTTGCATATACATGAGTATGTCTGTACAAGTTTACACATTAATCATGTACACGATTGTTTTTTGTTTGAAGTACATAATTAACTTAGTTAACAGCTTAACTAATCAGCTTATTGTATCTCTCACCCCCCGTATTTTTACACAAAAGCGCATACCCTTTTAGCAAGGAGTATGACATACTTCACGTAGTAAGTATTAGAGAGATCCTCCAGATTCCTGCTCTCTGAAGTAATCCTTTTCCAACTTTGTAGAGCAATACAATCCTTTAGAACGTGTATTGACGTTTTATCCTTCTTTTTTTCTGTTTGCTTAAGCGTGCTTAAGCAAACAGTGGCGGGGCGTACATTTTCCTCCACTGGTCTTGTGGAAGTTCCACTTCCCTGTAGACTGGACGTACCCGCCGTCGGTGTCTCCTGAACAAATTGGTCAGGATATTTTGGTCCACAAACGGTCCCATGAGTTTGGAGTAAAAGATGGTCGCCATATGCAGTGACTCCTGTACATATAGAAAGCTAATTACTCTAGGGGGTCGCCTGGTACCCTAGAGGCTCCGTTAAACGGTATCAATTGCCCCTGATACCATTCACTTCTCGGCACGGGTCGCAAACACTAAGGGGTTTGGTTGCGTTTAGTTTCGTTCCCTCCACGTTTGTATTTTCCACCTTTCCAAGCGGTTTAATACAAACTTTTCATTGAGAACTACTCAGCCACCCCACCACGACAAGGCGCAATCTCCGGGGGGAAAATGAAGTATAATCATTTTGAAATTATGTAAATATATAATTAGTCATAATCATATATGTCAACCTCAAATGTTAAACATCAAAAACAAAGTCTTACATTTGATTATACATTTATACAATTCATGAAATATAAATGAATTCTTTTGAATTTATAACTTTTGGATAACTCGTTGTAAAATACTAAAAAACTTTTGTTGGAGAAGTTGTTAAATATCTAGGTACATATTTTAAATACTGTAATTTGTCTCATTCATATAATATTACCAAATATTACATTAAACATGATTATACCTACATTAATTTTTTAGACACAATGTGCTAACCCTGTGTAAAACGATGTTTAAATTGTTTTAATTTTAGTTCATTATAATTTACATTCTAGAAACTTTGAAAAATAGAGCCAAATTTCAAGAAAAGCTATTCAGCAGCCTATGAACATAATCATTTTTTATACTGAATTTCTATTTTTTAACAGGATATTTTATATAGAAAAATGTTCAAATTCAAATTTTCGCATTCTACTATTTTACATTCTAACGATTTCTTATGAGATTTTTTCAAAGTTATGGTCATAATTGAGGGAAGTAAGCCTGTAACAGAAACAGAACAGATAGTCCGGTACTCACGGGTAAAATTTTTGAAACTCCGGAAGATTCTCGTAAGGTATCGTCGTATAATGTAAAACTATCGGAAAACGAAAATTAAAAAAAAAAAAAAATAAAATATTTTCAATGTAGGTAGGCACATAACTTTTCAGGAAAAGTACCTATACCTACATATGTACTATACCTAGGTACTTATCTTACATTGTAGGCATGTGTAGGTGTTTCTATATCAATTAAATTTTGTATAGGTAGATCAATTCTAAATCAATTAAATTTTATGTAGGTAGATACTACATAAGCCTAATTTATTTTAGAAAAATTTTTCTAACTTTTCTTAAAGTAAAAGAATTTTTATAGGTTCCTATAAGTACCTATATAATGGTGAAAATAATCAGAATTTTTGTTTTCTGAAATACCTATGATATTATAAAATTAATTGATTCAAGTTGAACATTTTATTTTTTTTAATAATGAATAATTCATAAAGTAGCAAAGAATTGCAAAAACATATTCGATAATTCCGTTTAAGATGTTTAATTTTTGCTTATACCTAAGTAGGTAGGTAGGTACCTATATTTACCAATGGTCCAACCAAAAATATTTTTATATAGCAAACAACTAAATACAGGAATTTTTAGGAATAAGCTATAACATTTGAATTTGATATAAAAAAATTCAAAAATAGAATTTGAAAAATTTTTTAAAATGGAGTTCAATTGATTTGGTTTACAAACAATCAAATTTTCAAATTCATATTAGCAAAAATATTGAAAAAAAAAAAAACTAAACAAATAATTTTTGTAGAATAAATAATGGAAAATAAATGACGCATTTTTAAAATAAAAATTGCGTTTTAAAAATAAAATTTCTGACAAAAACGAACAAACCTCCATTAATATCTATAAACTGCCACGGTCCTATCGAGCAGTAAACTAAACAAAATGAATTAAAATTCAACGCTTTAATACTGAAATATAATTGTAAATACTTTGTATATACAAAATGTAATATATGTACACACATATGTACATATGTACATATATGGATTGCAATATAATAGAAATAGAACAAACAAAAACAGACATTAACATTAACCAGAACCACATTAACTTAACATTAGATTAGGCATTCGCTCCGTCCGCATACGACGGTCGACGACGGCGCGAAAAATTGTGATGATGATTGATGAACATGACTAACATGAGAGTATTTGATTGAATTGAATGAAAAGAGAGAAAGAGGGAGAGAAAGTATAAGAGAAAAATGTGCCGTCAAGTGATGCTATTAACTATGCTATGCTACCGATCGAACCGAAATAGACTTATTGTTTTAAATAAATATTTGATAAAAATTTTTCAAATTATTAATTAAAAAAATTATTAATTATTAAATATTTCTGAAACTTTCTAACTTAAATAATAGCAATATATAAACTATAAAGCTATAAGGTAATTTTTAATATAAGTTTGAATGTATTTATCTACACGTACATACATATACCGTTTCGAAAAAGAAAATATGTAACCAAACGAGTTTTCACAAATTAAAAAATTTGTTGGCTTTGATATTGCTTGCGTCGCGTCATTTTGATATTGCTGATAATAAAGTTGATTCTCCTAAAAATTATTTTCGATAAATTTTCCCTATTTTTACATTTGACTAATGAACATTCGGTCTTTAAAATATAATATCATTCTATTACCAATTGAAGTTATTTGGTTTCAATGAGGCAATATTGTGATTGGTTTAAGTTCCCCTTTTATTTTCGTAATTCCCGCCCAAAAATACATCGAATAAAAATAATTTTCTAATGTTCATTTTATAAGCGACATCCCCTACTAAAGAGTAAAATCTTTTAAAAGGGGAATACGAAGTATGGCGGAAGTTTTTTGTTTTTTTGTTTTTTTGTTTTAAGTCGGACATATTCGTTTTTCCAATATATCTCATATTAAAAATTTTTTACACATTTTTAATGGTATAATTTGAAAAATTATATTATATCGTATTTTAGAATTTTTATTATAATTTAAATAAGTCACAAAATATAATTTATCTTTGTAAAAATGGAAATATTACATGTAAATTATATTTTTGATACCTACCTTTGGTACCTATTTATTTTTCAAATTTTAGATTGTTTTTTTTTTTTTTTTAATTAGATTTTAATTTATTTTCACACTTATTATAGGAAAAGTAATGATGAGATAAATTCGAAATAGAAGGATTTTTTTTTTTCTTCAATGCGAATGGAAAGATAAGATAATTAGATAGTTCGAATAATTCGATATTTCGATGAGTTGTTTGAATCTCTTATTTCGAATTTTAGATGAAATCGTCGTGCCAAATTCAAATATCGAAATAAAATTTTATGAATTGTATGTGAGTATGTATGAAATGTACATTTGTATGAATTTTTATCAGCAGTAAGCTGATTATAAATTTTGTAATTAAAATAATCAGTGTTATCATTATCTATTTATCAGTTATATGAATTATGATTGTTAGTTGGCTCTCTGGCAGTAATACTTATAATTGTTGATTGCAAATTTCGCAATTAGGTTTTTAGTTGTAGGGATTTTTTTAAATTTATTTTTTTATTTATTTCTATTAAATGTACATGGCTCTGTAGATACTTCAAAAGTTGATGTTCTTCGTGCATGTACATATATACGTATCTATACAAATTTTTATTGTAGATAAAATTAGACAAATATTACATTCATACACGAATGAATATAGAAATAAAATGAATTAAAATTCATATTTAGGTGATTGTTTTTAAATGATTCACTGATCTTAAAAAAAAAAGAAAAAAAAAAAAAAAGCTGAATAAAAATTCATTTTCGAATTTTTGCATTCAATGAACAAATTTGTCTTTGGTTGTTAGTTTGCTCTATGTTTATATTTAGAAACGAAAATAACAACAATTAAAAGAGAACAACATAAAATAAAATGATAATAGGTACGTGTAAGTAGGTATGTAATGTAATGAAAGGACTTTGAAAGTAGGTGGAAATAGGTATGTACCTACCTACCTATTTTATCAAAATTAGGAACACCGAATAAGGAATTAGGAAATGTAGGCTTAAAGCAACAGTTTTAACTTATGAGTTTTAAAATTCTTAAACCGCCGTCGAGATTTGTGATACATGTCTCTAATATCTACTTTTAAAAGATTTTAAAAACATAAATGATTTCAATTTAATTCTGTAAACACATTACAATTTACCACCAATTATAGAGAATAGAAAATAAATTCCCAGTTATGTATCTGCATAAGAGTCGTCACCGTCTTTATCGAAATGCAGATGTTTGAAATTTTCTGTGAGTTGACTTTATATCCTGTATCTTGCATCTTGTACCTATCTTGTATCCGTAATGTGATTACAGCATGAAGATGTACATATCCAAACGCTGCATATACCTATGCCGATTTAAAGTATCTAGGTATTTATATATCTAATAGATCTAAAAATAAAACAATTGATAAAAATCGTGTGTTTAAATTACAAGATGAAGGACATCAAATAATTTCTGAAACGAAATTTCCATCTAAATACCTAGATTTTGTCTATAAATTATTCTTTTAGAAAAATAGTCTCAAAAGAAAAGGAAAAAGAAAAAGAAAAGAACTGTGTAATTAAATATACCTAGGTAGGTACCTACTTATCTATACTGTCAAGTTTACCTTTTTAACTATACATACCATACCTATGTACATACTAATCTATCTATATATTTTTATGCATTGATTTACTTATATACATTAACGTAGGTACCTATACCTATTTATTTCCATATGTACGGGTATTACGTCAATAAATGTATATACTAAATACTAATTGCATATATAGGTACATAGGTACAATTGCATACGCAATTATGCTTAATATATTTTCTAATAATCAAATTTATTTAGTACTATACTATTTTAGTAATTAAAGATAGATAGTTACATAAGAAATATGCAAGTAAGAATACATAGGAAAAATTACAAAGTACCTATGTACATATATATCTGTAATTTTTTATTTACATACATGGATATGCACCTACCTACATACTGACAAAATCATTATATCAAAGATACATAAGTAGGTAGATTAGATATGTCATTTATATTGATATTAAATTGAAATTTAAATGAAAATCAATTTTTAAACAACAATTAATTACCTAATCATTATTATTATTAGTAAAAAAATTGATTGTAATTTTTAATAAAATATTTGTATAAATTAGGAATATGGTTTCAGCCATTTTAACGCGTGAGTATAAGTATTAGTACCTATATAGGTATATGTAATATTGCATATGTACATAGGTACGTATTTATCAAAAGAATTAAAAAAATTGGCAATAATTTGAATTGTTTTTTGTAAAATCTATAAATGTTTATATTCAAATATCAAGTATTGAAATAATTTTATTAAAATACCTTATAAATAAAATCTAATTAAAACAAAAATTTGATTAAATAAAAAAAAAATATTACCAAATTAAAAAAGCATAGATTTTCTGGGAAAAAAGTTCAAATTAATTGTTTTACATGCATTCAAATGGATTTTCATTTATCATAAAGGATCTTAAATGATTAGAATTGGTTCTAAGAAATTTCAAGAGATTATCATCATTTTAATTCTTCTTTTAAATAGATAAATATTTTATTATTTTTAATTTTTATTTAATTCAAGAAATAACAAATGTCATTTTATTCAGATGGGCATGAGAATATGTCAAAAAAAATTTTTTTATTGTTGTAACCGTATCATAGATGTCGTATAAAATAAGTAAAAATTTTTTTTTTTATAAAATTATTGGATTGAATCTTTGTTAATTAAATTCGATAGAAAAAATTTAATCGAAAACATCGAATTATTAACTTAATAAATTAGTTTTAAGAATTTCATAATGTAGATGGTAGTGTACGTATTAATTTTAAAATTTAAATCGTCCGACAACATGGCTGGTTAAAATTTTTTTTTAAAAATGAATTCATTTTATACGTTAATTTTGAACTTCTTGTAAAAGTAAAAGGAATACAAAAAAGATTTAAATATGTACATTAATCGACTTATTATGTATTTTATATGCGTATCTAGACTGTTTTTAGCAAAAAAACCTACATCTATGTATGTATATCACTCGCTCTATAAATTTAGTCTTTTTGATACATTTTTTTTTGAAAATTTTTGGACACATCATTTTTACATGAAGACTTCAAATAACTTTAATTGAGCGATATTTTTTGAATCACTCAGTATATTTTGATTCGTACATTTATGCTGATAATCAGATATTTCTCGCAAGGTATCCTTCATTATTATATATAGTAATTATGAATTAAATTTTCACAAATGCACATGCACGTATTTTTAACACAAAAAAATCAGTTGACTTGAATAAATTTTGTATGAAAATTTTTTTGCTTTTATTGAAAGAAAAGAATTGGACCCCATCAAAATCTTCAAAACGAGAGTAGATATATTTTATCAAAACTGGAATATATGTCACCTTGGAATTTGTTCTCCCATTAAATCAGGACATTTTTTAGAATAAACTGTTTTACTTTTAAATGATTTCATGAAAAAATATTTATGTAAATTTTATTCTATTTCTAAAGGAAAAGCATGAACTGAGATACACATCAGAGTATTTCAAAAGGTATTGTTGATTTTATATACATAGATGTTGTAGAACGGGTGGTTTTTTAGGTAGGATGAATTAGAACTTTTTGCTAGAATTAGTCTAAACTTTAAAGAAAGTACATTTTGTGGAACACTATATGTTTATTTTGCAAAAGTATAGGTATATTATCTTACATTGTTTTGATGTAATAACTGGTAAAGTAACATAAAGGTGATGTGTAAAATGAACATATCTCTATTACATAATGTAAATACGTTATATGCGCATGTTATATACCTATTTATTATAATATTTTATAGTATCCAACAAATTTGGTGTTATGATAGCATACGAGTACACATATATTTATGTATGTACAAATAATCATTCCTACACGTATTTGTCAACCTCAGCTGGTAGGCTAATCTTTGAATGATGATTACAAAAAGACACGATGAATTCAAGCATAGAAAATAAAAGAAATGCAAGAAAAGTGTGAAAAAAACTTATCTTCATAAAATCTTTCAATATTTACTGATTGATATCGTGAAAGTTAATATCTATATATATACATAAATAGAATATACGTCATACATTCATTGCATATTTCTGTACGAAGTACGAACGAACATACATACTATATATAAATTATGTACATACATGCACGTGATTTATGCATCTAATATAAATTCTACACATCAGCACACATATTCATAATAAAGCGTATATGCATGCATGTACATATACCTATATAAGTATAAATGTACATATATGTATATAGTATGTATTTTAGTTATTTTTCTAAGTTACATTACAACAAATTGTATGAACGAGAACAAATTTAACATGCAATTTGCTTTGGATAAAGCAATTTATAGATGGAAAATAAAAATGAAAAAACAAAATATACATAAATTTATGACTGTACATATAATCTTGATTCATTCATAAATCTTTTTGAATTGAGAAAAATTTAAACTTGACGACAAATTGTTGATGATGCAAATTTTATATTGCGGGGCTATGTATGTAAATAATCTATTGTCGGTCTATGCTTTATATATGTATGTATATAAGTAAAATGATATTATCTAAAATGTAAGTACATGTACACACGTATGTCCAAGTTTGATCGCTTTATTTAGAATTTTATGATCGGAAAATTTTTTTATGTATTCGTCGAAAAAATAAAAATGAAATGGAATAAAAAAAAGAAAATATCAAGAAAAATGAAAATATCACTAATTTTGAATTTTTATAGACAATTGAAAATAAAGGGAAGAAAAATCGAAATAATCTTTAAAGTGTTAAATTTTCTTATTTAATGTGTATGCACAAACAAATAATTTTTGCATTTATATTACAGTACATATATTTGGATTTCATTTCAATGTGTTTAGTTGTCATTTGATCTTTAAATACGTTGTAATTGCTTGGTGAATTATAGATAATGGGTTTAGATAACAGTTTTGTTTTTCGCTTGAATTTTAGGGGGAAAACTATATTATTATAGATTTAAGTATACAATTGTAACATTTATATTTATGTATGTGTTGCACATTACGATGCAATGTTTTACGTATACATACATACATATGTACATATGATTCAAAAATGTTAAAATAAATCCAATAATGTACAATATGTTCATATGTACGTTATGTATGTATGTACAATATGAAAGGAAAAATGAAGATAAGAAAAATGTGTTGAATTTTCACTCTTATTTTTAGAAAAATTAAATATCTTTCAAATGTAATAACGTCGTCATGTAATATTTTTCTTTTCATATCTGTTTATTTTCATTTTATTTTTCTTTTCGTGTAAATAGTAAAATTGCACGTTTACATTTGAGTTCTATATATAGTCGTATATGTGTGAAATTGAACATGCGGTTGTGTGTATACGCATATTTTTGTTGCATGTAGGTATACATATATATAGATATCCTTTATTGGCAAAAAAATGTCAATTACATCCATCTGCATTACATAAATATGCAGTATATATATTCATTGTATACATACACATGTATATACATATGTATATATTTAATGCACATTCATAAATTGTAACAACTCTACATTTTCAATAAAAGTATTTCATATAATATATGTATAGGGTGTATTATACATATTCATGTATGTATACTCGTATTATTATAGAAAAGTAGGATTTAATGTATGGTTAGAAAATTTTATTCTAATATATCTCATATATGTACATACGAACATACATACATATACGCATTACACTTTCTGATGTTTACGTAATTTACAAAATTGTACAAGGTGTGCATATAATGTTTGTCCGCATATGTTTCATTGACCCTCGTTTTCAAAAAAAAAAAAAAAAAAAAAATTAAAAGCGAATGTTGTTACTACTTTTATTTATGTTAGGTTTACTTTATACTACATTGCATTTTTTTTCCTGTTTTTTTATTTTGAATGCAAAGAAAATGAAATCTAATTTTAACTTTCTTTACATTTCATATTTAGAAAACGAATAATTTATGAAATGTGAAAATAAAAGAGGAAAATAAAAGTACATAAACAAGAAAAACTTTTCGTATGTGTATAAAAGGGTGAAAAACAAAAAGTAGAGGGTGGTATTACGTAATGCATGTACATTTGTATGTATGTAGACAGCAGTATAAAATGTAATTGAATGGTTAACAACATATAGTTGTATACATACGATAAGCATTTGTACATTTTTTCTGTATGTACATACATGGATTATATGCATTTTTCAAAGGGAAAAATTTTCTTGAAAATCCATTTTTGCATCATTGTGTCATCCATTGTACATCCATAGTTTTAGTAGTAGGTACATACAGTTATAGCTATTTGGGCTGGTATGTAGTTTTGGTGCTTTTGATAAAATCCAACAAATGGGAGTAATGTGTGTGTGTGTATATCTATCAATTTATTAAGACGTAATGTTGTAATGTGTATACACAATATGAAATATAAATATACACACATGTATTGTTGCCTGTACATACATATACATACATATTATATGTATGTATGTTTATTTACTAAAAGTCCATCGTACGTACACATTGTGTATAATTTATGTAAGTTTAATATGCTATCAATTCATTTTATTTCGGAATGTGTTTTATTCTCATGTTATTTTATTATTGGCGTATTTGTTTTTTTTGCTTTATTTGCAGTTATATTAGAATTATTGGAATTGAATTCATATTTTTCAATATTTCAGATGACATTTTTATGAAAATTTATATCAATATATTATCACATTAAAATGTTTATTTGCAGTATATTATATTGAAGTACTTAAAATTTGTACATCTATAAAAGACAAAAAAAGTATGTAGGTATTATGAATTATGAGAAAAAAATAAAACTACATAAATATTGAATATAGATATGGTATTCAAATACATATGTCAATATTTATTATTTTTTTTAAAGTACTTTATATGACTTTTTTATATATAGGAAATTAATATGTTTGAAAATTTTTTTTATTATAAAATGAAAATTAATTTGATTTTTACAAAAGTTGTACAATAGATAAAACAAGAAAAGGATAATCCTATATCAAACTTGTTAAATAACTTTCAAGATTTTATTATTAAAATTCTGTATATACAACATAGAATAATAATGTAAAATTAATAATTGAAGTAAATATTTGAATTTACTTACTGTTTTTTTTAAAATAAATTTCAGTCGATAATTTGAAAATTTAAAATTAACGTTTAGAATCTTAATGTATAGAAAATAAAGAATATTTAATGTACATAGATTTTCAAGGTAAGTTATATAAAGAAAAAAAAAAAACAATAAAAATTTTTTTTTTATGTTTTTTATATTCAAATTTTATTTTATTTAATTCGATCATTTTTTTTTTCAGTATTTTTTTTTTTTTTTTGTTGTTGCTTGTTTTATTTTCCATTTTTGAATTTCAATGTTACATCACTTTACTTTTTTGTTATTTCACATGTTTAATATTCATATTTATATATAGTAAGTACATACATATATTGTAAATAAAACATTATCATTTTTTTGTTTTTTTAATTAAATTTTTATTTAATTTTTTAAAACTAATTTATATTTCTTATATTTAGTTTATATTTTTCTTATTACTTTTTTTTTTTTTTTTTTAAACAAAATTTATACAAATAATTGATATATGTATGTATATATATATTTTTTTTTGTTATTTATTTAAAATTCATTTTAATGTAATCTTTTAGGCAAAGTTTTTGAATAAGATCATATTTAAAGAATTTAAATGACATTGTAATATTAGTAATTGTATTTTTGTTTTCCTTTTTTACCCTTTCACTTTTTTTGTTTTTGTTTTGAATGAATTTTTCATTTTATTACAAGCGATTTTATTTGAATCCTTTAAATATGTCATTCGGAACTGTATCCATGTTTTTAAAATTATTATTTTTTTATTTTTCTTATATATTTTTTTGTTGATTTTTCATTTTAATTTATATTTATTTATTTATTTATTTATTTCAAATTATGCGGTTTTACCATTAATAAATATTCATAAATTTTAAATTCACATTTAAAAGACATCTCATTAAAAGTTATATAAATATATTCGTACATACATATTTTTATTTTATTTTTTATTTATTATTTTTTATTTTTTAATTTTGTTTTTGTTTTTTGATTAAGAAATATACTTATATGTGTGTGTTTTTGTATGCATGTATTTTTTTTTTTTTTTTTTTTTATAAAATTTTGAAAGTATTTTCATTTATATATAATTTAATGTTTTAATTTTTTTTCTTCTTTTTTTTCATTCGTGTTTAATATATATATATAAAGTATACATACTATACATATACATGGATTTGTGTAAAATTTATTTTATAGATGATAATGTTTATTTGTTACACGATATTATAGTATGAAATATTTTACCTTATTTTTTTATTTTTCATTTATTTTTTATTTGTGGTTTTGGTTTATGTGGAATATGTTTTTATATTTCTTTTAATTGTAATTGTTTTTGAAAAAAAAAAAAAAAAAAAAAAATTCAAGTTAAAGAAAAATGTTTTCCAGATTTTCCAGCATCATTCAAGATATAATAAAGAAATAGAAAAATTGTGAATACCTACTTAGTTGTTTTTTGAATGTTTTTAAATGTTTATAATTTGAAATCAATAAAAAAAATTTCTTAATTACCTTTACAAATAAGGGAATAGATATTTTATCACTCTGTCTTCATTGTATACTTGCAACAATATTAAATATGTATTTAACTATTTTAAAAAATTAATTTGATTTTTATTTTTTGCTATTTTTTGTTAATTATATGAAATATCTTTTTGTTTTTATTTAAATATGGCAGTGCTAATTCAAATTCATAAATATGTATATTGAGTGCATGATTTTTGTATATTAATGAACAGATAAGATTTTGACATACCGGATAATTATTATATAGCTCATTGCTTTAATTTCTTTCTTTTTTTTTTTTTTTTTTTGATTTTCCTGTTATTTTTTTCATTTAAATTAAATTAAAATGATATTTATATATTTTAGTTAATTTTATTAATAATTTTCTTTTATTTTACATCAATAATATATGTATGTATGTATGTAGTTAAAATAATTTTTATTTTGTTTTTTTTTTTTTTTTATTTGATTTTATTTTAATTTGTTATTATTTTCTTCCTTTTTTCTTTGCAATTAACAAAAATAAATTATTGAATTTGTTACGTATATATAATAACTATTAAAATTCTATATATTTTAATAAGTAAAATTAAATATGCCCATATCATATATTTATAATTAACAAATTATTTTTCATTTTTCATATTTCACTTTGTTTTACATATACATACATATACTATACACATGCATGTATTTATACACGTGCATGTATGTATATGCATGCATTATTTTGTTTGTTTGTTTGTTTTTTTTTTTTTTTGTAGTAACAATGAATAAATTGTTCATTTTAATTCAATTCATTATAATTTAATTTAATTTTTTTTTGTTCATTTTTATTACTTTTATGTAATTATATGATTACATAATATATGTATAAATTTTTTTTTTTAATTTACAAAAACAAAAAAAAAAAAATGTAATTTTTATTAATCATTATTATAATTATGTTATAAAAATGATTTGATTTTTGTTTTTCAAATTTTTTTTTTTCAAAATACATTTATAATTAATTGTATTTTAATTTTATATCATTTATCTAAATTTATATTATATATTATTATAATTTATAAACATTTACATATACATACACGAATATACAATATAAAATTTACACATATACATACATAATATATGAGAATATATATTTGAACCAAAAAAAAAAAAAAAAAAATAAATTTATAAAAAAAAAACAATTTACAATAAAATAATCTATTAATATTATGTTTGTATATATCTATACATTTATGTTTGTTTTTAAATGAAAGTAACAAAAAAAAAATTTGCATTATCTTTGGTATATTCTGTTTCTTTTTAATACAAGTACATTTAAGCACTATATATATACATATATAGTGTGTATTGGTTTTATTATGTATAATTATTACATACATAATAAATAGAATATCAATTTATTTTATGTGCTTGCATAATAAATACATTTAGATGTGAAGAGAAATAGTAAATATAGTGGAATTTTTTGTTTTGTTTTTTTTTTTTTACGTACATTTATTTTATGAGATATTTATATTGAGTTATTCACATATACATACATATAATAATATAGCTAATTAATAATATTTTAACAAATATATATATATATATATGCTATTGATAAGAACTTTTAGTGTTTATTCAAAAAAAAAAAAAAAAAAAAAAACGCGTATAACAAAAAAAAAACAGAAATTATGTATGATTGAATTACCTATATAACGTAAAGCTTTATTTTTTAAAATTATGTTTGGCATTTTTTTTTTTAAAAAAAATTCAAATATGGGAAATTAATTAGGCTAATTGGCTCATGAAAAATTTTAATAAATTAAATTTTTCAGTGATTTTCGAACACTGATATATAACAAAACTGAAAATAAAAAAGGGGAAAACAATGAAAAATAAAATTCTAAAAAATGTTTAAATTAATAAACAATTTCATTTTATTCACATACAATGTAGATGTATAGAATATTAAATTATTAAATTTTTAAATTTTGATATTAAATATCAATTATAAGCCTCAAAATCAATTACTTATTATTATTTTTTTCTTATCTTCATTTTTATTTCTTCAATTATCTTTCATTATATATGTACATGTACATACAAAATTACAGTCTGTCTACTAATTTTTTCTTCTTTCATAATTTCTATAATAAGATCATTTCACGAGCAGTGTTACCACAATGGCACAATCTTAAAAATGTTCATACAGTATCAGATGAATATTTTTTAAATATCAATATACAATGACGTAAAGTAGAACTAGTTTATGAGCCATAAGACCTTAACTGCATTGAATTAGTTAGACAGATTATAGATAGAATAGTCAATAGATGCACATTTACAACAGATTGATTTTTCTCTTCTCTCTCTTCTCTTTCTCTCTCTCTTTTTACTTTTCACTAATTTTATTTATTATAAAAATTTATTTTTGTTTTGTATTTATCTAGAATATGTTTATTTAGATTTGATTTAAAATTTTTAAGAATAACGTAGATACACATATAGAATAGTTGTACAGCTATTGATATAAGTTATACGTATAGGTATTATAATAGTATATTATTTTAGGTAAGTGAAATTTGTTTTTAAAAATTTTATTATTTTATTTCTTTCTTTTTTTTTTTTTAAATATTCTTTTAATGTTAATATGACTAGATTACTTCAATGATTTATTTAATTATGTTTGTTTTTTTTTTTAATTTCTTTCATTTTTTTTCTGATTTTAATTACATACATGTATTGAACATTTAGAATAAGAAACGTTAAACGAAGAAAATATTTTTATTTTTATTTTTTTTTTCTTGCTGAAAATATACATAAATTTTTAATTAATTTATTTAAAAAAAAAAAAAATTTTTTTTTGTTTTGGGTTGTTTAGTTTTCCTATATTCTATATACAATATATTCTATATCTAAACATTTTATATGATATCTCTATTCGAGGAACAATTTTTGTTTTTTTTAAAATATTTTTTTTTTTTTTTTTACTTTGTATCTGTGTGTTTTATTTTTTTTTCTTTTTTTTTTTTTTACTTTAAAATTTATCTTTTTATGCTATCGTTTCAGTTGTATAATTATATAATTTTTAGTTAAAAATTTTTTTTGATTTTTATTATTTTGCTTATAGGATAAATATTGAACATATAAAGTTCATAATCGTATAATCAGTGTGTATATAGATGATCCACATTTTACATACATACGTATATGAGAAATTTGTTTGATTTGTTGATTTCTGTATATAATAAATTAAGTAAATTATTCTTCTTATTTTCATTTAAATATATTTTCCTAAATCTTCATGAAAATCTTGTAAATATGCAATTAATTGAGGAAATGATGGTCTTTGTTTTGGATCTGCTAACCAACAGCATGACATTACTGTATAACTGTAAAAATTTCATATAACATTTTTTTAATAATATTTTTATTTTATTATGTTATTATTTAGAAAATGTTCATTAATTATTGAAATTAAAAATAATTTTTGAAAAATTATCTTTACTGTATAAAAATATCGGCATTTGTTCTTCTATATAAGTATATGTATATAAACATATTTAAAAGTTTTTTTTTCTTTTCCTTTTTGTCTAACTAAATTTTTATGTACACATATTTATACATATGTATATCTTTTTGTTTTTTTTGAGAGCTAAGAGAATTTAATAATATTTTTTTAAAATGTTTTAATGATTAGTTTTTAATTTGATTATTTATTATTATTTTTAGTTCTTTTCGTTATCAGTTTTTAGATTTTTCTTTTTCACTTTGTTTTATCGTTTTTTTTTTTTTAATTTGTTTTTACGAGAAAATTAAATTCTATAATAATTAAAGCATAAATAAAAATTTGAAAAAAAAAAAAAATGTGTAAATGATGCAAATCTAATTGAATAGAATTAATTTAAAACCTAAAAGATTCAAAAAATTTTTAATGCATAGTAAAAAAAATTTAATGATTGTTATTAAATAATTTATTACGTTTAATTTGAAAGAAATTACGTACATTCAAATATGTACATACATATGTATATACGAGTACATGTGCATACCATGTGTGTATAAATGGTATGATTAACCGTATTATATTTATTTTATAATAAATATAAAAACAATTCACATTTTCATAATTAATATGTATAATTAAATTTATTTTTAAATGCATTAATTTATTTATTGCAATAATGTGTATTAAAATTAAAAATTTAGAAAAAAGGAAATTAACATAAATTAAGTATTTTATGTATATATGTGGATTCTTCTTCATTTACATTGTATTATAAAATAAAGAAAAAATTACATAATTATTTTGTTAACCTTTTTGTATGATTATTTACTATATTTTTAAAAATATTATACTTTGTACTTTAAATATTTTCACTATAGGCCTTATGGAAACTACGAAAAGTAGTATCACTTTGCATCTTTGTATATTGATATTTAAAAAGCTCATTCCATACTACTATATGAGAAATATGAGAATTGTGATAAAACTGCTTGTAAAATGCTCTTATATTAGAAATTATGAGAGAAGAAAAACGAAATGTATATTTCCATAAATGACCTGTAGTGAAAACATTCAAGATAAATTATGAATTAATTTTATTTTCCATAGAATTTAAAAAAAAATGTTCAATGGTCGATGTTGTCTTTGTTGATTGTTGATCATTTCGAATGTTAAGTATACAATATTGATTACATTGATATAATTAATTAAAGTGTTGATTGTAGATTTGGTTTTTTTTTTCTTTCTTTGATTAATAAAAGTAACTATTTTTGAATGTTGATTGCTGTTTTAATATATGTACCTACATATATAATTTTTGTATTTTGTTGATTGTTGCTCACTCAAAATTTTATACGAAATATTATAAAAATTTGTCCAAAAAATAAAAAAAAAAATAAAGAACCTAATAAAATTTTTTTTTGTTTTTATTTATTGAAAATTATTAAAAATGATTTTTAGTTCAAATTTTTATTTATTTTCTAAATTAAATTATTCAACTTTTATATTTTTATATTAAGTAACTTTAAATTAGCAAACTGGAACGAAAAGTTCGATTCAAAAAAAAAAAAAAAACCAAAAAATAGAAATTTTCTTACATAATCATTTTTTCTTTAAATTTTGAAATCTATCAATGTTAATATTAAATTCCCTCAGCTCAATCTTTTTTTTTTTTTTTTCATTTTTTTATTGCTTAAAAAAATATAACAGATTTCGTATAACTGTTTTATTATAAATAAATTTAAAAATTAAAAACAAAAAAAAAAAAAAATAAAAAAACTAAAACAAAACTATTAAATTAAATTCAATTATTTATTTAATACAAGTTTGAAAAAATATTTTGTTTTTCGTATTTTAAAATAAATTTTAATACATTAATTCAGAAAAAGATGTGTTCAATTGAAATGATTGCATTTAAAAAATGACTACATCTAAAAAAAAAAAAAAACAAAATTAAATTATAGATATGTAAAATAATAAAATAAGAGAAATTCAAATGAAATTTAATTCATTCACGTACATACATATATGTAAATATGTATGTAATGTGTTTCATATGTGTCACATACGAATAAAAGAACATAAATTGAATGAATATATTATATGATTAAAAAAAAAAAAGGATTTTATTTTTATTTATTTTTTTTTTTTTTCAATTGACTTACAATTCATCAGGACAATTGATGGGTTGTCCTAAACGAAAACCATCCCTTAGATATGCACCTAATTCAAATGGATCAACTTCTTCGAATGGTGTTGCTGCAAGCGTTGCCAATTCCCATAGGAGTACTCCCAGACTCCAAATATCACTAGTAACTGAATAATATTTTTTTTGAAGAGTCTCTAAAGCCATCCATTTAATGGGACGATTCTCGTTATCACCCAGACAGTGGTAATCATCAGGAAACAGGTCACGTGACAATGCACTGTCACATATTTTCACATACATATCTCCATCCAAGCTATATACATACATATGTATATGTATATGAAAAATATTTTATAGGGACATGAAAAATTTAAAAATAAAAATGAAGAAAAAAAAAAAGTACAAATCAAATCAAGAATACGAAAGGAAAATAAAAAAAAAAAAAAACGTTTCAAGTTGAAAATATGTATGCACTCGATATGCATACTTGTTATACACAAACAAATCGAAATATATGTCGAATGTGTATATATAATGTATAAAGAATATAAATGATTTTATGTGAAAAAGGATTGTACATACATACATATGTACGTGTGTATATGAATGTCAATACGATATGCACGTATAAGTGTAATATGAATAAAAGTAACAATATGATATACACTAATCGACGTTGATATGAATGCATTTATGCACGTATGCATGCTATTAGATACAGTAAGTATGCACCATTAAATAAAGCCACTTAATCGGTTCATTTATATACATACATACATAAATACTTGACTTACAAGCAATTCCTTGTTGCAATATCCTTGTGAATAATTCCTAAAGAGTGCAAGTGTGCCAGACCTTTAGTCACGTGCAATCCAAATTCAACTAAAAGTCTAGTACTTAAGGGTGAGCTCGTTTCTCTAGATTTTTGTAGGAATCTGCCATGAATGAATGTATGAAAATGCAAAAATTATCAAATAATTTGCTTATCTCTTGGGAACAGTGTTAAAATACATACATATATATATATATATGCATACATATGTATATATGTATGTACATATATACATATATGTGTACATATTTTATAATATTAATAAAAGAAATTCTCATTGTTATTACATTTTTAAATTACCCTTTTCTGGGTTCGGATATGCAATCTCTGGTGGACCAGGTAATTCAGTATTAGCAACCATTGGCGCTAATATATTATGATGGCTGACTCCAATTAATATTGATGCTTCAGATAATAGATATGCAACTTGTGTTAATGATGCTCCATCTATAACTGTTTTTATTAAAACTTCACATGATTCACCCAATTTTCCAATATAAATTCTTCCATAAGTTCCTTCTTTAATAAGATGTTGGCAATTTAATGTTCCTGGTTGTACACTTGGTATTCTTCGTAATCTCTCTTTTGAATCATTTGAATTATTATGATGACTTTTTGGGGTTGACATACTATATACCTGTTAAGAATTAAAATTTCAATAATAAAAATGAAAAACATTAAAAATATATCAGAAAATATAATATTGTAAATGATTTTTTATTTATACATTTTAATATATAGGTCAAATTTATAATAGAATTGAAATGGAATTTAAATTTTCATATATGTATATACAAATAAAAGTATCAAAGTTTTATAAGAGAATTTTTTTTTTTGAATCGTACACATGCATACATACATACAATATATTTCATAACAAGTTTTTTTTTTTTTTTTTTTTTGAAGTTTTTGTATATTGTTTGAGTTGTGAATGTCAAAAATTAATTTTAAATAAATCGACCCTTCAAAAAACGAATTTAAAAAAGAGTGTGTAAGAGAAGTTAAAAGGGAAAGCAACGTTATACCTAATGCATACACACATGTCTTTTTGTATATTTACATTCATACATACATATGTATATAAATTTGTGTACATGTTTTGTAAAATCACCGTATACCAGTTCTAATAAAAATTTAAAAAAGTTATAGAAATGATTTACGAATTTTCTAAACATTCACAAGGTGAGGTAGGTACATACATATACATATGTATGTATATTATGTAGCTTTGAAAAAAGCATCGTTATATGATTACAAAAGGTACAAATTTAAATATGTATACTACATAAAAGTATTATATTAAAATGTACCAGTCAGTATCATAAATTGCAATTTAAATCAGAAACAAAAAAAAAAAAAAATAAAAATAAAAATTAATAAAAATTGGCTTGCCACACCCTAGTAATACTAACATATAGTCATAAAGTAAATATGTAGTAATCGGATTGTATTGTATTATAAAGAGTGTAATTGGAAACTCTTTTTGTATTTTTAAAATGCATGAAAGGAATTTGTTATAAAATCAGGGAGGGCAATATACATTATATTGTTGTTATGCTTCACCACTTTCTGTTTTATCATCTACATACATACTTATGTATATGCATGTATGAACACATTCCTTTTTATATAAAACTAAATCATTTCAATTTAATTCAGTTTAGTTGTGTAAAATATCCGCAATTGAAATAAATTTAAAAAGTTAAGTGTTTTTGATTTAAACCTTTGAACTATATAAGAAAGAAACCAAATATGAATGAATATATGTATGTGAACATTCTGTTTCAGTCTAATATGTAATATATGATATTTGTATACATGTACATAATATGTTTATGTACATTTTATTGGTGAAGGTTGGAAAGTATTATAAATATATGTACTCGTATAAAATTACAATTTTAATTTTAAAGTCACGTTTACTATGCAATAAAGAAACAAAAATGATCAAATAAATGATTTTAATGAGAATGCAATGTTCATGTGTAAATATGTGTGTACTTATATTTTGTCAGTGATTTTAATATTTTTGTATTAACAAACATTTTGCCACATGACAATCAAACGGACCAAATATTTCTATGGACATTCTTCACATGGTATATGTATCTGTATTTGATTGTCGTGTGATTTGCCAGTACATTATATTAAAAATTGAACATAAAAAATTAATTTATAGTGTGTTTTTTTAAGATAGGTATACGTGTTGTTGTTAGTGGTGTTTCTTCTTATTCTTTTGTGTTCAATTTATATAAATTTGTCTTTTACTTTCTTTACGACAGTTTTACCAGATTGCTAATTTACTGCGTTTTATAAACGAAAACAACAATAACCACACGAAAGTAACATAAAAAATCATAAACATCAATGACATAATTTTCTTATCTTGTACGATTTAACTCGTGTCTATCTTCAAAAAAAAAAAAAAAACACACTATATAAGTATTTAATTTATTTTTCATAGACAAATTTATTATAAATTTACGAGAACATTTTAAATTAATAAAAAATATAACGACATGATAATATTTGCATTAATTATTTACATAAAATGTTGAAAAATCAAATTACAAAATATATTAAAAGATTTTTAGATACATCTGCATACATACATATTTAGGGCATTGATATAATGTATGTACATATAATTTCGTTTTGTTTTTTATATTCATAAATTTTTTGTATACATTCATATGTACATATTTTATTGAAATAGCTGATTCTTGTTCTCATTTTGAAAATTATATAAAATAGAAAAAATATTTTTTTTTTTTTGTATGTATGGAATATCTTATTTTGATGTTATTTGACTAAAATGTATGTATTTATCCATGCGTATGGATGATTATATGTTATGTATGATTTTATAATGTACAAAAAATAAAGACAAATTCTTAAATAAATTTAATGTATTTTTTACATTTTTGTAAATTCGCATGTAAACATACTTATACACGTATGTATGATGTTATACATACATATGTATGTATATTTACCTATAATATTTTTAAACATGTAAAATAGATATGTACATATATGAACTAAATAAATTTAATGTAATACATACACAATATACACATATCATGTATGCTCATATGAATTATATACATATTATGCTGGATGAATGCTCTAGTTTTTGAAATATTATACAATTAGAATATAAAAAAAGGAAATGGTAAACTGTGGTGTTGGAAATAAAATGCCTCTAGGGATGAATATAAACTCTTTTCTATCATTCATTGAGAATTTCAACCCCTGTTAAATTAATTTATTTAATGCCTTTTGGCAATGTCTTACTTCCTTTTTCTTTTTTCTTTTTTTTTTTTTTTGAAGATGAACAGAAAATTAAAAGAAAAAACGATATAATACAAAAATTGTAAATGTATAAAATTTATAAGTATATGTACATATGTATAGGTGAAGGATTTAAAAAATTACGTATTTCTAGATTATGTAAACTTATATATACGTACATAGTATATGCATATGTATGTCTGTATGACTCTGATTTTTAATTTTTTTTTTTTTTTAATTATATACCTTATACATACATTACATGTATGTAAATTATGAAAAAAATGATGTACGTGATTTACTTAAAAAATGATATAATACAGAGAAAAAAATATTTTTGAATAATAATAATTCGCGGACATGAATACAATACGCACAGGGATATGCATGTGTGTATGCATGTATGTATATAAGCTGCGTGGTGTAAAAATATTATAATTTGTAACATTTTAAGTTTAACTAATTGTATGATAAAATTATCATGCAGTCTTATATTATTATGTTATAAAACAAAACTTAAGTATTAAGCACGTATTGAGAATACATACATATGTATGTATATAGGCAACGATATCACAGTAGAATTAGAAGGATAAAGATATGCGTATAATAAAATGGGGTTGACTAGAATATGTGTGTTCTCCTGTAGAAAAAACAAGATTTTCTATGTACATACAAATGTACATATGTATATCCATCATTTTATTTATATGAAAAAATGCATATGTATGTATATGAAATATTTTTATGGATGAATCATGTGTATTGTGTGTAGTACATCCGATATTATTTAAGTCTATATTTAGTAGATGCATATCCATTAAGTGGAAAAAGCTTTATCCTTTATTCAGAAGTTATCACCTAAATTTTTCAACAATATAAAAAAAAAAAATTGTTATATTGTCCTGTTCAATATATAAAAAACACACATGTTCATATGTATCATATCACATAAGGATTTTCAAAGTAAAATATATAGTACAGTAGGTACATATGTATGTATAAAATATGTGTAAATTAGTACTATACAGACAAAAAGCTGTTGTAGAGGATATCGTATGTACAATACATATATATGTATGTATGGTCGCGTATCACATATGTATGTTCTATTTTTTTTATACATATGCATATGTAAGTATAGAAAATGTATACTTTAAAATGATATTTGTATATGTATATGTACTTTATGCATTTGTATTTTCTACAAAATAAAATGAATTTACCATGATGTATATGTATGTATGTATCTTTTACATTCCAAAATATTTTTTTTCTAAATAAACTACATATGTTATACAAGTATTGTACGTGTTGCCATTACCACGTTTTTATTATTTTTTGCATTTTATTTGTTTCTTAAAAGAAAATCTATTAAAAAATAAAATTATGATTCCATTATTTGTTTTTATATACATACAATATTACATTACGTATAATGTAAATATTATCATTTTGTATTGCAAGTATAAATGTTATAGTTTATTTTTCAATATGTGAATATGGCTTTAATAACTAAATAACAAAAATATAAAAGCTTATCGTCATAAATTTTCATATGCATCTGTATTGGAATATTTACCACCTACATATACGTATGTATTGTGAACGTATATGCTGTATATGGAAATACATGCATGTACATATGTATGTATGATACGTAAATTAAATTCTAGCCAAAGTAAAAATTTTCAATAACTTAATAATTATAAATAATTTTTTTTGAATTTAATTTTTAAAATGCAAAAATATATATTTTAAAAAAAAAATTCATTTACAAAAACACTTGAAAATAAATTTAATTGATCTAGATTTGGTCTTTTTGATAATTTCAATTTTATTTGATAATCATTTGGGAATAGCATTTAATGTGTGTAAAATATGTATATACTTGAAAATCAAATCATACATGTTATTTTAAATTATTCATACATGTATGTATGTACACATTATACAGAATGAAAACAATTGTACACACTTATATGTATTAACTAAAATATAAAAATCATTTGTGGTCAAAGTAATACAGTTTTCACACAAATGATATTTAATGATTAATTTGTTTTGCTCTTTTTTTTTTTGTTTATTTTAATTTTGTAAAAATGTTAAATCTTTAAAAAAAATGTATATTCAAAAATATGTATACAATTTACAATTATTGTATGATTCGTACCTGCGTTAATTGCGATGATGCATAATACGATATCCTTGAAGGGCAAATTGATTCTGGTTTAGCATAAATAGTTTCAGCAATTTGATCACCGGTTGGTAATAAAGCTGTAGCATAAGGTGAAGGTGTTGGAGAACCTCTAAACCCTGTTTCATCAGAACAAGAAAAACAGTTTTTTTTTTTTTTTTAAACAAAATAAGTTAGTATGTACATTGTATACTTTAAAATTTGTTTTAAATGAATTAAAAATAAATGTATTCGTAAATGATTAATATACTTACAAGATTTCTTTGATTCTGTCATAGGAAATTTATTTAAACTAGCTATTGTTGCATACGATCCACTATTTACGCTTGGAGGTCTTCCTAAAGGATCCAATCTTATAAATACATTTTGATGGCTTCCATATGCTGCTGTTGTAAAGCTAGTACTGTATATTTATATAATAATAAAGTATATATGTACATGAATTGCCATTATGTAAATATATATAAGTATATGCGAGTTTACGAAGTAAATATATAATTTTTTTTTTTTTTTAAAAAAAGGGAATAAAGATGCATGTAAGTCTGATATATGGGCACTTAAAGTCATTTGAATGTATTTGAAAATTTTTCTAAAGAAATAACATTTCAAAATATTATTCTAGATAATAAAACCATTTTTGTTACATAGAAAATCAGAAAAAAAAAAAAAAAATCTTCATCTTTATATGTTTGACAAAAAAAAATAAAAAAAATTCTAAAACGTTATTTTTATTATTATTTTATATACATGAGTATGTAGTATGTTGGACTTTTTCTTAAATTTCTATTAAATCTTAGATGAGTATCTAACACCTGAAAATTTTCTTTAAAAATTGAATTGTATACATACTCACTGTATAAATAGACAAAATTGCAAAATAAAAAAGAAAAAAAAAAAACACAGTATAACACGTATTTTTTAAATCGAAATATTTTCTTGCATTCTTTTTCTAAATAAAATCAAAAACGAAATATGGAAGAAGGTATTTTTATTTTTGGTAAAAACGAAATTTCATATAATATATACACATGAGTTTATTTGTATATACATATATACTGCGTATCTTTGTAGTGATAATAAAAAGAAAGAAATTCGAAAGAAAACTCTTTTGAAATTTTGAATAGGTAAATGGAAACGTTTTTTTTTTTCTTAAGTATTAAATTTTGTACATATTTTTCTTATTTAAATTTTACATTTTTATGCTTTGAATGTACGTAATTTTTATTATATATTTTTCTTTTTGATTTTTTTTTTCCTTTTTAAAATGTATCTTTTTGGCGTGTTTGTAAAATATTTGTACATACAGTTATAACAGTGTATAATAAAAGTAATGTAATGTAAAACGTTGTAATACGTTATATATGTACATAGGTAAAAAAAAAAAAAAGAAAATTTATAAATATATTAGGATTAGTGTGACATATGATGTTTAGAACAAAAATATTTTCACGAACTTTATTTGAATTTTAAATTTTTTCATTCATGTTTCAAGAAGCAGAATAACGAAATGTGAATCAGATGATAATATGGTGTGTTTATATGAATAAATATATACAAAAAACAAAAAAAAAAAGATGAAGAAAAACATAAAAATCTAAGAAAACAAAAATAATCTTGATAAAAAACCAATGAAATAGAGAAGACAAAAAAAAAAAAAAAAAAAACAAAAATAATAAAACAAATACAAAATAACAAATTTTTCTCTATTCGAGTTACATACATATATTCTAAAATATTGTATGCATTTTACAGTAAAAAATTCAGAAACTTTGGTTGCACAATCTAAATGTTTCCTATGCATGTTTCCTTTTACTAATATTATATGCAAACAATTGTATATATACACATGTGTATGATACACATTAAGGCAAAAATGTATAAACATACATAAATACTGTGAATGCATTCATATAAATAAGAAAAAGGATATAGGAGCAGACATATATAAGACATACATATATATTGTAATAAAACATATACAATGATATGTTTACGTAACTGGTAAATATTTTCACATTTGTTTTCGATTTTACTTGTTTTTTTTTTTAAATGATTACTTTACGAAAGTTTGGCATGTTCTGAATGAATACCGTGTATATAAAGAGCACGATTTGTGATATTAATATGTGTAATTTTACTCATTGTACTATGTGGATATATAGTATGTAAATATGAATAGCAAGATATAAAGTTATACAGGTGTAGAAATGATTTTATATATGAGTATGTTTTTATGTCTACAGACGTATTCACAAATTTACTATATACTTACTGTAACGAATCCTGACGAATTTGTTTTCTGGCACGAACATACATAGCACTAGCGATGAGACCTACAACTAAAACTAAACCCATAGCACATGCAGCAGCACCTAATAGTGCTGGTCCTTGTGATGGAGCCTGTGCCGGAGCGGGTGATTGATTACTGGCTGGATATAATCCTATAATTTTGTATGCATAAATAAATGAAAAAACGTACATTTATTTGATTGTATGTATTCATGTATGAACAAAATATAATGTTTATATAATGTTACATGGAAAAAAATTGGAGATCATTTAAAAGGTTTTTATTAAATAATGTTCCCTATACATATGGTATGTGCATACATATACATATGTATAATTGAGTATTTCAATTACAATTTGCTTACGTACATATGCATGCGTATATGTACATAAATGTACGTATGATATAATGATAAGGTACTAAATATAAAATTATATTTTTGTACATATGTACATATGTACCGTACATTAACAAGGAACAAGGGATAATAAATTTTTTCTTTTTTTTACCAACCTTCTAGGCAAATTTTATTTCGCTTAAAAACTAATCTCGTGTCATTCTTACGGGGTGGACCCTGTACATACATATTAATAGCGATTGGTACTTGATCTGAGACATTTCCTATGCATGGTAGATGAACGATGAATGTTTCAACTGTCTGAGGAACATATCCTTTCGGTGGTATACTCAATTCAGGAGGTAGTAGGGCATTCTGATGAAGTTCGTATTCAACAGAAATTACATACGGCAGCTGAAATTGAATTATGTCCCTTATTTAAATGGTCTGTCTGTTCAATATGCATATTATGATATGATGATGTTTCATACATATTTAAATGTACATGCATACGAATACACATAGTAACATTTAAATGTTGTATACGTACATAAATACATACATATATATTTGTATGTACTTATGTAAATAATATAGATTTAAACATGCAGAAATTGTTAAAAGTGTTATTACTTACTGGATATGTTGTTAAACTTTCCCAGGAAAATTCGAGATCATGAATACCAGCTGGTACTGGCACTATAAATGCCATTGCATATGTGTTTATAGCCCCTTCACGTACATAAAATAGATCCGCCTCTAATCCTGGCAAGGAAAATGAAGAAGAAAAATCAAATAAACACAAATATGAAAAAAAAGAAAAAATAGTTAAATGATTACGTATATAATTTCATTAAGTGTCTGTATCGGAAATGAACGTATGTATGTAGTGTGTACTATATGCTTGTATGAATTTTATAAAATGACTGAAAACAGAATTTTTTAGTTGTTTTTTTTTTTTGTTTTTTCAACAGTATACTGACAATGAACAAATTAAGTTTAAAATCATATGTACATATGTATGTATATGTATTTATGTAATATTTGTTAATATGTATGTATGTAGAAATTTTCTATTTTAAAGGAAATGTGCCTTTATAAAATTAGAGCTTGAATGTTTTTTACCAAATTTAATATTTATTGGAAGATTTGAAAATTTCTAAGAAGATATAAAAGACTTAAAAGTTGAATACTTTCACCCAAAAATTCCTCAAAATATATACATACATACATATTGAGTATAATGTATATATAGTACAAAAAAAAAAAAGAAATTAAATTTAATGTTTATGTGCACGCACATACAAATGCCAATTACATGAATTTGAAAAAAAAAATTGTTTTTTGATCCATAAAAGCTAAAGGTGAGAAAAAGACATCTGTTTAAATTTTACAATTATTTTGTTTAGGCTTTTCTGTTTTTTTTTTTTTGCTTCACTTTCTTTTTGATTTTGTTATTTGGTTTTTGTTGTTTTTTTTATCTTCTATGATTTCATGTTTTTTTTTTTTTTTTTGATCTTATCTTGTTATGTCGGGGGAAATTTTAAATCCAATTATTGAAAAAGTAATAAACATTTCAATCTGAAAAGATTTTATATTCTGTGTACATTAACATCGATGAAAGTATACATATTTGGTATGGAAAATTTGCTTTATACACATATATATAGCATATAATGTATATTTTACGTAAAATTTCAAAAGTATTTGTGAATAGAAATATTATAAATTTTTTTGTATTTGAACATACTACATACACACCTGTAAGCCAATTGTGTGAAAATGCTTTGTAAAAATGTAAATATTATTTTAAAATAATATGATTGAAAAATCGTGTTTATTTGTTGTTGCTTTTATTGTATTTCTTATGTATTAATGTCAAAGTTTTTTTTTAAAAAAAAAAAAAAAAAAAAAAAAAAAAAAAAAAGATACATATTTATAAAACAAATTATGCAAAGATATTTACAAAAACAAATATGTTTATTTTAAATATAAAAAAAAAAACAAACAAAAATTGTATTATTTGCGTTTTTTTTCGTTGGCTTTTATTTTTGACAAATTTGTAATAAAATTTTTTGTTTTCCTTTTTTTTTTTTAATACAGATATTCAAAATATTTACAATATAGTTGAATACCATTGAATGAATAAATAAATGAATGAATTAAAAAAAAAATACCTTATACAGTGTGATATATATACATATGTATTTAAAAAATAGTGACATTAATGCAGTTTGAAAAAAGTCACATATGTATGTATGTAAATATGTTCAGCGATATTTTATGTACAAATTCCTTTAAAAATAATTTCCTATTATTATGTAATTTAATGTTTAAATACAAATCTCTGCATGTAGTAATTTTTAATTAATAGCAAGGTAAACATATTTGTTATTTTAACATATATAATGATAAAGCAAGGTAAAAAATTTTCGTAAATATAACGTTTTTTTTTTTTTACAATTCGTTATAAATTGGTCCATGTTAAAAATTAAAATGAAAAAGGTCAGAAAAAGGAAAAAAAAAAAAAAAATTAAACAAAATCATGGCATAGCTGGCATTTACAATTTCGAGACACAAATTAAAATATTGTCTTATGATGAGACACCGGGTGAAGAAGGAAGGAAATGTCTTATATATGTGTCTCATAAGACAAAAAAATAATAAGAATATCAGCGTTTCTTATTAGCATTCTCATTAATAGTATCGAAGAGTATTTTATTATTTTTAAATTTTATATCAAAAATATTATGTCATATTGTGAATAAAATGAAAAATAAATTTGTAATGTTTTTCATTATATATATGTAAACATTCACTTTTTTATTTTTTTTAAATTTAAGTTATTACCTTTTAAATTTTTTTTTTTTTTTTTTGAAATAAAAATTATTGTGAAACACCTTGCATATTTTTCATAAGTTTTTATTTACACGTATAATAATTTTTCCGAAAAAAAATTTAACAATATATGAATTCATGCAGATAATGTAAATTTTTGTGTTTTTCATTTTACACGAATAACAATTCAAAAAAGCTTTTTATATTTAAATACAATAAAAATATAACAATAGATTTATATAGTAAACATAAAAAAAAAAAATATATAGAATAGAATAATAGATATTATTAAATAGATACAATTTATAACAGACACATTGAATTATAAATAATTTGTATTAAAATTTTTTAAATATTTACACACCCATATTATACTTATAAAATTAGTGTACAATATGTATAAAACGTTTATAAGGATTGCAATAGATGTACATACATACATATATACAATAAATGTACGTATATGTACGTATAATGTCTAAATAATAAGGAAACGATTTAATAATTTTGCGGTTCTTAAACATTATATTGTTAAGCAGCAAACAAAAAAAAAAATATATACATATATATTCATGAAATTATGAAGAAAATTTCAATATGATAAGATCTTGTTTTTCTTTGCTACATTACTTTAAATTTTATGCATCAACTATAAAATTCTATAAAATGTATATCTATATATCTGTATACATATAATGTATACATTTGTGTAAAATATAATTACTCACGGTTACATGAATTGTGTTAAATGTTGAATGAAATATATTTTTAAGTATGTCTATTATAGTTATAATTGTACGTATGTATACGAATACAGGTATAAATTTTGTTTGTGTTTTATATTACAACAAAAAAAAAAAAAATTTTATGTATATTAGTCTTTGGTATAATGTAGGTACACAATGTAAATATATATAAAGGATGAAAAAATATACAAAAAGGAAAAACAAGAAAGAGTTTCAATGAAAATGTTTACTTAATTCTTTAGATTTTATTATAAAAATATTACAATATTGTTGTTATATGAATAATGTTATAAATATATATAAAAATGTATAATATTATGTATGTATGTATGTAGTATATTGAAATGGGACAATATATAATAATACACAATCGAATAAAAGTCAGTAAAATATTTAAGTATTAATAGAATGATTGTATGCGGTTTGTATTGTGTTTTAATGTAATGTACATGTGTACATACATACATATAAATATGTACATATTGAATTGTATGATCCTTATGATTGGTATTGTTGTTTTAAATAAACTTTAAAAAAAAAAAAATTTTTTTTTTTCTTTATTATTTATTGCAGTATATATTTGTAATTGTAAAACTGATGTTGTACAAAATAATTTCAAAATATTTAATATAACAATTCTCTTATATTTTACTCATTTAAATATACATACATAGTATGTTTATTTCTGTTAAAGAGAATGTTTACTATATTTAATTTATTTAATGTATTTATTTATTTTTTTATTTATTTTTTTTTTTTATTCAATTAGAAAATATGATGTCCTTAAATTTTATTGCAACATTATAATTTACAAAAATTACGTATCATTAATAATTTTGTGAAAAATTCAAAATACATACACATATGTATATATTTGATACTATCACTATATGTATATAATATAATTATTATTTATTCTTTAATATTTTATAATATTAATGAGTTAATTGAATAAAATGTGTATACATATATACAAATGTTTGTATACAATTACAAATTAATTTGTTCATTTAAAAAATTGTGGAGAAAACAAAAAAAAAAAAAAAAAAAAACAAACAAACAATTACCTTCCTTAATCAATTGTAAATTAGGTTTTTCATCAACGCAACATTAATTTCTATAATAATATAAAAAGGATAATAACACGAATAAAAACGGAAAACAACTGTTTAATATATTTGAATTAATCGTATGATAATTACAAAAAAATTCATATAAATGTTTATTAGGTATATGCGTGTCTATATTTACTTAAAAAATATATATTTATTATTTATTTGTATTTGCATATATGTATGTACGTATGTACATGATGTATACGTATGTATGTTAATAAGGTGAGTCAATGAATATTTGTAGCTAAGAAAATAATAATGTCTGAATGAAATCATATGACAAATAAAGATTGACCAACTTAATTTCAACTAACAGAAACTAATGATAGCCTAATTTAATTCATTAATATATATTTAGCACACATACATATATGTATATATGTATGTATATAATATATAAACATACGTACATACATATATGTATATTATAAATAAATGCACATTATATAAAATACAATATGACTATACATTAATATAAGTAAAAATACACGAATGTGTATTAAATGTCCAAATTATACCACAACTGACGACAACGAACGAGGTGAATAAGGTATTATGTATATAAATTTTGTCATTAAAGTAAACAAAAACATTTCGAACGTTTTTTTTTTATTGTTATAGTTATATTACAGATAAAATTCGACCTAAATACCTTTAAACACACAAAAAGAATAGAAGAAAATTTAATATACACATGTATGTATGTATCTACATAAATGTGAATACATATAACCATATATTTAAAGTATTAGAATCTAAATTGTTTCAGGTTTTGCCAATTATAATCAAATTTCCATTTTTCATCATGGTTCTGGATTTTATGTCAAAACTTTACCACATTGCTGTGTTACATTTTAAATATGTATGTATATTTTGTATATACATAAGATATGTATGTATGTATATTTTTAGAAATTTTTGTATATATATTACATAAAGTATGCATATGTATGTACTATATGTCTATTGTATATGTATATATAAGTATATACTCTAATGTATATTTATTTATTTATTCAAATGGTATAACTTACCCATTAGCTTCATGACCTCCTTGTGGCTAATGAACACATTAAGGTATCCATCACTTAAGTATGGACACCATATGACCAATGAGCCCCAAAAATAGATCCACAATTTCTCCATTTCATTCGCTAATTATATTATATATATGTACATATATTTGTTTATTGTCCATTTATGTACATTTGTAATACATTATATGTATGTATGTATATATTTAAAAATAAAAAAAAAAAGGTTGTGGTTTACATTATGAAAATAATCTATAATCATAGTCGGTTAGAAAATAAATAATAAAAAGCTAAAACAATAAAACATAAAAGCAACAGAATAAAAATAAATTAAAAAAAAGCAAAAACCACAGTAGAAATGTAAAAATGATAAGGATTGTTTTTGTAATTGATGTCTTTTTTGCATAAAAAATTTTGTATATTTTTAATTTTAGCTTCTATTATTTTTGAAATATTTTTTTTTTTTTTTTAAATATTCTTTTTTATTTGTTTATTTTGTGTGTTTGGTCATCCGTTTATAAAATATTCTTTCGTTTTTCTCTTGTTTATATCATAATTTAAAAGTCATATTTGAAGATAAATAGGTATTCAAGTAGAATACAAACCATATATGTATGTATAATATTTTTATTTACATATGGAAATTTATATATGTATGTATGCACATGCATACATATTTATATTCACATGTAAACGATATGCATGCGGAAAACATTTAGGGAAATGATAAAATGTTATCATAACAAAAAAAGGAAAAAAGAAAACAAAAAATTTTATTTTTCTTTTTCTTGTTTGTTTTTCTGTATTTTTTTTTCTTTTTAGATATTGTTGTTTTAATTCATTTTTTGTTTTCCTGAATGACTGAAATTTTAAACGACACAAATATATATGTATGTACATAACATTGATACTGAATTGTTTTCTTTTTGTCATTAGTTTGACTTCCTTATTTTTCTTTCTTTCTTTCTTTCTTAGAAAAAACAAATCAAAAACAAAAACAAACCAAAACAACAACAAAAGCATAAAGTCATGCCATTTTATTTGATTTTTTTTTTTTTTTTAAATATCTTTTACCCTTTTTTAAGTTTTCATATTCTTATTCATTAGTTTATGTTTTTATTATTTGCATTGATTATAATTTGAAACCATTACGAGTACTATTTTTGGCAAAAATTGTCGCATAAAACTATAATAAACTAAACCACAAAATTATTTATCAAAATCATGTCACCGGTATTCGTAAAATATGTGGACCAAATTATAATGCATAAATGTACATATTTATATGCAATTATATATATGTATATGTATAAACATATGCATGTATGTATGTATGTATATAATAATATCAAATTTTGTACATTACTCGTACGTGTACGTAATGCTTTTCATTTATGATTTTCAAATAAATGTAGCACGTTCATATGTGTATTTATTATGTAAATGTGTACATATACATATATGTACATGTTTATATCTTTTTTTTTTATATTACACAAATGAAATTGTTTTTTTAATTTTTTTTTTTTTTTTTTGTTTTTTAATTTAATTTAAAGAACTTATGTAAATAAAGTAATTTAAAAATATAAATTTTATTTGTATGAAAAATTCATAGAATTTTCTTTAAATTTTTGATGAAATAAATTAATTAAAAATGATAATAAATTATTTTTATCTGACACATTTATGTACATGTAACACATACATACATACGTGTATGTAGTATATTTCATTTAAATTATATTCAAATTAAGCTTTGAAGAGTCTTATAATCTGATACAAATGAAATTGTAACGAGAAAATTAATTTGATTTTGTAATGATAAAAATAAAATGATTTGAAAATTGATCATATGTACATACATATATACGTATATGTACATATGTATGTATGTATATTTCTCATATATTATAACAAAAATATTATTATATGTATGATGTATTTTTTTTATGATTAGATTATACATGTATATATGTTTATTCACGTGTACAGACATAAGTACGTGTTGCTGTATACAGGTTCATATACTCATAATATCCCTATAGGTATATACAGATTGATTTTTTTTTTTTTTTTAAATAATAAATTTAGTCTTGTAAGTTGTTAAATAATTCAAAGAATAACAAAATTGATTATCCATTAACTTTGTTTAATGTTAACTGTATCTAAAATATACCAATATATTATTTTATGTGTATTGGTATACGTAAGTATATGTATATGTACCGATGTACGTATATATGTATACATATAATTTTATACATTTAATACAATGAAAATTAACATTAATATATAATTCCCACAAGATTATCCTTTAAATGAATGAATTAAGTCATCGCTTACCACATTTGATGAATTATAAACTTTGAAATTATCGATTAACAATTTTAAATTGAATACGTATGTACATATGTGTATATATATTTACATATAAAGGTCTTTAATTTTATTATCTGTCTTTTAAATTTTATATAATGGTTTGTGGTATACATGGGTATTAGTTGATATTAGATATACATACATATATGATAAATAAAATTGAAAAGAGGAAAAATTAAATAAAAATAATGATAAATGTTAAATAACGATAAAATAATCGACAACAAATGGCGATACAAAATTATGTAAATGTGTATTCTATAAGGTACTATCCTTGTTTCTTATCACTGTTTAAAATTGTATATTTGATAATAATGATGACGATGACGATTACAAAAAAAAAAAAAAATAAATAAAAATAAAATGAAAATTACAAAGATGAACAGAAAACAAACCCAAATTTCATGTGAGATGATGATGATAATGACGGTAGATTGTATGTCATATACGTACGTGTACATACATAATATATGCGTAAATATATATACGGATGGGGTGTCAAATTTAAATGTATGTTCACCATTTACTCCATATGAACGTGTTCACAAGAGATTTATGTACATACAAGTATATCGAAGTAAGGTTTCCTTAACAACTCAATGAGCTGTCTAAATTTGTTTAAATTACATGAAAGGGGATAAAAAAAGAATGTAGTAAAATTGCATAAGTACGCGCATTCATATATATACATATATACATATATGTTCATACATATGTGTATGCACATATGTATGTATGTATAGATGTGTAAAAGATATAGATTTATTAAAATGAATTACATATTATAAGAGTATTATTAAACGAAAGAATGAGTTAAAGTACTGAATAGGTAAATTTTCTAGGTAGATGGGGGGAGTAATATATTAGTTGTTTTTTGTTTTCAGTTTTCAATTTGAAACTTTAGTATTATATACATAAGTGGATATGGATGTTGTATGTATGTATACATATGCGTACAGTCTCTTACACATAATATTTTGTGAAATATATAGGTACTCTTATTTTCAAATATAAGTACATATGTATATACATATATTAATATAAATATACCTACATATTTATATATAAAATATCAGATATAAAATATTCTCTAAAAATCGGATGTTGCATAAGGGTATCGTTTTGTTTGAGTAAAATGCCAGATAATTCCTTAATTTTATTCGTGAATTCGCATTACAATCTTTTTTAGTTTGAATAATTTTTGTCGTATTTGTTATTATATTAAGATAAGAGATAAAGAAATATATATATATGTATGTACATATATTTCACACAATTTTAGTTTTTGTATAGATATGTACATGTATGTATATATATACATACATATATAATGTATCTATATAATTTATATAGGTATACGTTTTAAGATAATAGAAAATTTAAAGAAACGACAAAGTCAAATTACTATTACAAATTTATATATGAATGTTAATGCGGAGATGCAATACCCTATATAGGTACATATATTCATACATTTATATTTTATTTGGATATACACATGAAAGAAAATACAAAAATACATGCTAACATACATACATATACATGTATATTTCTACATGTATAGGTACATTAATAGAATAAAGTATATTTTATAGTAACCAACATCATCATCAGTTATCCCTAGGGATTTAAAGTTTTGTTAAATTTATTTTTTCTTTTCTCTTTTAGCTTCCGGCAAAAATGTAGATACAATTTTTCTAATGTTTTTGAAATTAAAATGAAAGATTCACATAATTTTGGCAAGGGTTATAACTTATTTATTGGTTAAAATTTTAGTTTATAGACTATTACTGCATTGTGGTTTGTCATTTTGTTTATATACATTTTTCTATATATACATACATACATATGTACAATATAAAAATTTTGATATTTATTTATACTATTATAGGTATGTATAATTTCTACATAAATTTTGTATTGAAAGATGTTAATACGTGTAAAAAAAAAACTATGTATTATAATTTAAGGAAAATTTTCTAATACATATAGTAGACAAGGAAATGTTTATTTATTTCTTGTAATTAAACGAAATTAATTAAAAATGTTATTCATTTTGGTACTATATTTTAAGTCATAAGGTGTTTATTATTTCTTTTTAGATTTTCTAAATGCTATTATTATTATTATTCAAATCGTGTTATTTGAAGTCTTTATCTCATAATAATGATAAAAATATAAAAATTGCAATAAATTTTTCTTTGACCGCATAATATTGTGTCTAAATGACTTTTTTTTTTTTTGATTGTATCTTTTTTTTTGTTGTACAACAATTGTTGATTTTCCCCTCTTTGTATTTTCTCTTTTATTACTTATTTTATTCTTGATGTTGTTCTTGATCTTTTCTTGATGTTTTACTTTATTTCATTTATTTTTTCTATTTCAATGACGTCAGCAAAAAATTTAATGAAAACAACAAAATGCAATTATTTATGTTATTTCCTTTTTTCATATAACAATCTAGCTACTTCAGATAAGTATATACATATGTATGTGTATATTTACGAACAGCTTATAATGACTTTGCATTTAAATTTTTTGTTTTTTTTTTTCTTCCAACATTTCTGCTTATTCATTCTTAATACGAACAAGTAGTTGAATATTTATATACTCTATACTAGATTATACTTTTCTTAAGAAGTCATCATCATTTTATTCTTATATGATTTTTTAAAATGTTTTTTGCCATTCATTTTTTGTATTTTTTTGTATTTTTTTTTTTAAATATTTAAACAATGGTTAAAATTAAGTTGGAAAAATGTATAAAAGAAAATGATAAAAAAATGTAAATTAGATTAAACGACTACAAATTTTATCTAAGTATCTTTTTAGAAATATATGTATATGTATACATATGTATATACATATCTATAGATATAAACAGTTGAAAATACATTATATTATAAATATATATAGGAAAATTTTTAACTATTAAAATGAAATATACATACAAATATGTACATATGTATGTACATATGTGTTTGTGTAGTAAAAGAAAACAGATAAATTTTAATTGATATTATGCATGTTGTATTTTAATTGTTGTATATATACAATACGTGCTTGTGTATGAGATATTTTCAAATACAATATTGTGTACAACATATTATGTATTGTAATATTAATTTAAAATTAATTATTTTATTACAAGGACATTAACTATAAAAAAATTTTTTATTTTAATAAAAACTATATTAGTAATAAATTTGATAACAGAAAAAAAAAACATTTTTTTTAATTTTGTGAAAAGTTACTGCATTTTATAATAAGACTAGGTATTTGATTTTATTTTATATTTTACTTAAGTATTAAAAAAAAAATTTTTTTTTTCTTAAATAAAAAAATATCTTTTACAGATAAGAAAACAATCTTGTGTAAGTAGATGTTTAAATTTTTCTCTTTTTATATATATATATTTTTTATCGGATTATTTCTGTTTTAATATGAAAATATTTTATAATGACAGATATTGTGGGTGTTAAAAATAAGAAAAAAAAAAAAACAGATGAAAATGTTGAAATATTTAGTTTTTATTCAAAACTTAAAGAAATAAAATAAATAATGTAAATATTAATAACTGAAAAAAAAACACTGAAAAATGTAAAAACAGTTTAATCTGCAAAAAAAAAAAAAAAGCAATAATAGTAAGTTCCAAAGTACAAAAAAAAATAAAATAAAATAAATAAAAATAAAAGAAAATTGATAATACTTATATAATCGCATAGTTTAAAACATACTATTGTATAAACATAATAATGTAATAGTAAATACTAAATGAAATATAATTTTAAAAAATATAAAATTAAATAAAACTAAATATGATATAAAATAATACTAATATCAGTATTAAATGCATATATGAACATACTTTAGAATACAGCGATATAAGTACGCGTACAATGTATGTAGTGTACATGCATGTACTTTTATATTGGCCTCAGGATTATATGTATATCACATAGAAAAAAAGTAGGCAAAAATTAAAAAGAAAATAAATAGAGAAAAAAAAATAAAATAAACACGGTAGAATATAAAACTGAATTAAATGATTATATTATCATTGTCTGCTTTTATAACTTTTTTGTTTTTGTTTTTTTTTTTTTTTTTTTTTTTTTTTTAAATATATACTTACGTACACACATAGATATATTTCATGTAGAAGCATATATAAATTGATATAAATTTGTATAAAAGTTTTTGTATTTGTTAGATATTTCGTTTATCATGTGGAAAATGATTGCAGAAGAACCACTATGTTATGTACATATATCAAGTATATGTATGTAAGTAAATTTTATTCAAATTTAGATATACAATAAAAATATATAATATAATATTATCTATGTACATGTATATATGTATGTATATATGTATGTATTTATATTTTTTTGTATATAATACAATATATATATTTACATTTTTTTCCATTTCATAATATATCTTTGTCCTTTCTTTAATGTGTAATACATGCATACATATATATATAGCATATAATTTCATAGAATAATATATTCGTTTTATTTGTATATGTATATAGCAATAGTATATTTTATGATATATTTATACGTAGACAAAAGGCAGTTATTATATGTGGTAATATATTGTTGGTGTATGCTTTTCTTCACTATCATATTCTTTTTATAACATAATTGTACTGTATAATAACAAAATAAAAAAAAAAAAAACAAATATCATCTAAATTTATTATATGAACATTATACATAAGTATAAGTATAAAGTTAAAAAAAACAAAATTATATATAGGTTGGTTATTTGGTTGGTTGGTAATGTCCTTATATCATAATTTTTGATTTATGATGTTTCGTTATTAAAATGAAATTCAAATCTTTATCATCTAAATAGTCCGTTGAAATGCACATATATATATCTAAATATGTATATATATGTATAAATATGTATATATAAATATATGTATACGTTTTGTACATATTATATAATTTTTATATGGACATATATGTATATATACAATTCAATATTAAAATATGCACCAAAAAGGATAATAACGTACACATTCACATACAATTCTGTGAATTGTATATACTTATATATTAGAATAGATAATTTATATACTTATATTAATCTAATGTTTACAATGCATAAATACATATGTAATTTATATGTATGTATATATGTATCAAAAATTTAAATTAAATACGTATTCAAAATAAAACTGAATCTAAATCTGATGAGCTGAATTAAATGAAATGAGTATAAAAATAATATGAAGTTTTAATAAAATATATAAAAATGTATGTACGTATATTTTGTACATATAGGTAAATGCAACTATGCATACATGATATGTAAATACTTGTGCGTAACATATGTATATACATATGTATATACAAGTATGAAAATATATTTACAATTTGTACATTTTACTTTTTGAAATTTTCATACGAAATATGCATTTATTTGTAACGTATACAAAGTATGTCGATAAATACAAACGTTATTTATTTACATATTTATATTTTAATAATTAATGCATATTATAATATTTTAGCCTATAATCTTTTAATTCTGTTTTTTTTTTTTTTTTTGTTTTTTTTTTTGTACAAAAATAGGCATTTTGAAAATAATTAAAAATTTTTTTTGTTTATTTTATTTTTGATTTACTGTATAACGTATGTGTTTAAAGGGTGTGTTGGTTTTAACGTTTTTGTTTGTTTTTTTTTTTTTGTTCGTTTAAATTTATTTAATGATAAATACAAAGGTATAGTTAATGAAAATTGTACATGCTTATTTTCATCATATCAGTTTGTTGTTTTTTTATTTTTATTTTTATTTTTGTTTACATACATACAAACATACATACATATGTATATAAAATTAATAGTAGAAATTTAAACATGAAAATCTCTTTTTGGCACGCATTTGTTTTTTGCCATTTATTTTGCTTTGAAAAGGTCAACATTTATTTTAGATATTCTAAAAAAGATATCCATCGAATAACAAAAAAAACAAAAAACAAAATTCATGTACTATATATGTATATGTAGGTATATGGTATAGGATAATGGACATATGTACTATATATTATACTCAATTAAAACAGATTAACGGAAAAATAAATAAAAAAATTCGCATATTATCGTACTAACATAAATGCAAAATAAAAGAACCAAAAAAAAAAAGAAGCAAAACAAATAAAAACGAATAAATATTAAAAAGGAAAGAAAATAAAAGAGAACAACAACATAAAAAAAAATATATTTTCACAACACTGTTTGTTTTTTTTTTTTTAATTTTTTTTTTTTTTTTTTTTTTTAAATGAGACTATACTGGACATCACAAAAATATATAAATTTTTTTTTTTTTTTTTTTTTTTTTTTTTTATATTAAATATTATAAACAATATTTTGTTGTTATACATACATATTCATATAATTTATTATATATTTAGATTTTATTATGTTTATTATTTTTTATTTTATTTTTAATGCACATTCATATTATATTATATTATGTATATATTTTCACATATACATATATGTATTTGTAACTGTTTTATTTTAATATTCGTGTCAGAAAATAATCCCGCTCTTGTTTCACCTAATTTTTTTTTATTTTTTATTTTTTTTTATTTATATTATTGTTATCATATTATTTATTAATTCGTTTTATTTCACTATTATTTTTGTAATTAAGATTAATTTTTCAAAATATATATATATATATGTATGTTAAACTTTTATAACGACCATATGTGTTCTTTGTATGTATAAATAAACACGTATATTTTATAAATTATTTTCATGCATTTATGTATAATGTGTTATACACGTATGCATTAAATTTACTATAATATGCGGTAAAAAGAAAACAAAAACAATACGAAAAAAAACAAAAAAAAATATGTATATATATGTGTATATTATTATGTACAAACAACAATAAAAACGAATAAAAACACTTAAATCCCGGTTTTGTAACAACTTAATCCAAAATTGTGATGTGATGAAGACTTGTTAATTAATTTTCGTCTTAATATACGCACGCAATTTCATATTATATTATTTTATGTATTTATGTATGTTACTCAATTATAATTATATATAAGATATATTAAGTGATTGTGTAAATCCTTAAGTGAAGAAAATTAGGTATATATATATAGACGAGGAAGTGTATCGAATTAATTTAGAATAAAACAAAAGAAATAAAAATAAACTAAAAACACCAATTAGTATATAAATAAAACCGAAAATCCCTGTAGTGTATATTGTTTATATATAGTATATTATAAAGTCTATAATATAGAAAAAAAAAATAAAAAAAAATAAAAATAAAATAATAATAATGAAAAGAAGTGAAGTGAAAATAAAATAAATGATAGAATAATAGACACGAATTTGAATTATAAAGTTAATGAAAAATTTTCTATAAAAAGGAAATAACGTCTAACGGCTAGAAATGTCCTCGATAAACTGCGGATACTTGAATATTTTGTACTTGAATCACAGAATAATATGTATATATTAACGTTATATATATATGTGATGAGCTTTTTTCGGTTGTTGTATAAAAAATATATACATAACGTATGTTTGAATATTCTTTGTATATTTATCAAAAGTGCAATGATGATACGTTTTCAGATAGAATGCCGGATTGTGTATAATTTTGGGTGCCGATAGTTGTTCAAATATTAGTTTTTTGTATACCGGAATGAAAATATAAATATGACAATATTAAAATCTGTCACCCTATAGCTCCTTGATTGGTCACATGCGCATTTTCAGGATATCAGTAATTTTTTATTTGTAATTTAAAACACATTTTTGTTGGAAAAAAAAAAGAGCATGCGTTAATTATACGTAAGTATACAGAATATAAATTGTATGTACATATGTATATGAAAAATAGAAATTATATTCAGATTTACTATCAAAAATGAATTTCCACGTACTCCATTCAAGACAGTTGTAGTTTTGGCTGTGATAACTGTTGCACTTTGCTAAACTTTAACACTCTTCAAAAGGATGTAAATTGCTTTTTTTCTGCTGTGGTTTTAATTTCCGTATCTTGTGTTTTGTTATATACTATGTAGATGTAGAATAAATATATATAGCTATAGTATATGTATGTATATATCGCTATATACCATATATAGATAAATATCTAATACATATGTGAATGTGTAGAAAAGTACGTTTGGAAGGTGCACGTATGTACATTTAGTTTATATTAAGTGAGTACGAGTGGGATCGTGTTGCGTGGCAATCAATTCTTTACTTATCTCTGAGGAACAGGATATGTTTTGGGGATTGCTTTCTTTTTGTTTAAATTTTTCCTTTCCCGTCAACACGACCGCTACCAATTTTTTGTCGATTGTCTCGCCATATAAGGAAAACAAAAAAAAAAAAAAAAAAACAAAGGGGAGAAAGTGTTGTTAGTTTATTTGTATTGTATAGTATTGAATTCGTATTGAGTTTGAGGTCTCAATGTACTTCTTAAAACGCGTTTCATTCATTTTTATTTTATTTTATTTGTTATTTGTATATTTTTTTACTTATTTTGATGATTCGGGTATATTTATATTGCATTATGTTGCACGACACGTGCAATTGTAGATGACTTGTTTACATTGTGCGATATATGTATGTATATATGTACATATTTATATGTACATTAAGTACTTACACAATTGAAAGGGAAAATAATGAGGATAATGACAGAGTGGGAAAAATGATAAAATGTTAAAAAGGATGATGAGAAAGGAAATGAATGTATGTTGAATTGGTGTGAATTTTTGCACTTTTTTTTTCGTTTTTTTTAGATATTTTTAAGTGGTTAATCCTTGTTTGTACTACAAAGACAGCAGGGGTGTTTACGGTGGATTAGTGGAGAGTAATGATGAAATAATGTGGACGTGTGCATTTGTTTGCTGATGAGGAGAGTTGTAATTTGATTCGAGTGGCGAGATTTGATTTTTTTAATATGTTGTGTTATATTTTGAAATAATAATGAGAAATTTTTAAAATGATTTAAATAAAATGTGGATGTTTTTAATAAAAATATTAGTCACGTGTCCTTTCTGATACATTGATCTATATATGTATATACGTACAATCTTCTTAAAACATATACACATTTATATACTCGTATGTATGTTAAATTTTGTTAGATATACTAACTGAACTATTAACTATTAAAACATACGAATATACACATAGATGTGTATATTCTTAGTTTGTCGTCATGGTTAACAAAAAATAATAATTCCAAATGAAATGGCAAAACATAAATAACTCGCCAATGTAATTTAACATCGTTCAGAAACAATGTCTGATAATGTCTTTTATTATATAAATTTCAAAATTATTCGTTTTCTCTTCATAAAGTTAACCCTATCTTATATATTTGATCCATTTATCGCACCATAATTCCCATAAAATGTGAAACATTAACTGCCGTCTACCTATACAATCTACATACTACACAACTACCTACCATTCATCATCCACCATCATTACCACCTACTACATACTTACTTCTACTGCCCACTACCACATTCTATTCCTTTCCAATATGAACAGTGAATACATTTCATTTTACACTTTGAAAAAAAGTAAGATAATATGGGATTGAGTTTAAAAAAAAAAAAAATAAAGTAATGAACATAATGGTATGGTGTTTTCAAGTTCATTACAGTTTCTCATTTGTTTTCATTGCTTTTATTAGTGTGTACTATTGGCTTATTTGTGCTTATATCAAATTTATCTATATATATTTTACGGAGTATGTATATGAATGTACAGTGTATAATATACGTAAGTATATATGTATATCTTTCATTTTAAATAATATACATATTTTACTAATTGTATGCGTGCATACATATGTACATATGTACATATGTATATGTAAGTATGTACGTATATAGGCGCATAGAAAACCTAAATTTATTAATGGACTTTAACGTTAACTACACAGGGGTTCTGTACAATCTTAAATTACATCCTTTGTTGTGGCTCCAAATGTAAGCTCATTTGCCTCCAGGTGCGATGTAATTACTGAGAAGATTGGTAAGAAAATTAAATTTATTGCCACGTGAAACAAATTACGAAATGAATATTTTCTTCGTTTATATAAGCTTATATGTACACATCATACCTATATATTTATAAAAATAAATACATATGTATATGTATGTGTATTAATTTTAAAGCAGAGTATACATTACAATATTCACACAAATTAAAGACAAAAGGAGTTTACCTTGTTTAGTATCACCTGTAGGATTTTACAAAAAAAAATTTTTAAGATATAAAAACAGTATGTTTGCAATTATATACTTTTTGCTTTATAGTCAAAGGGAAAAAACAAGGAAAATGTTTTTTATTTTTTATTTTTATTTTCAATTTAAAATTTTCCATGCCTTTTTTTCATTAGTAAAAAAAAAAAAAAAAAAAAAAAAAAAGAGAAGACAAAATTTAAAATATAAGAACGGTATCATATTTTTCCATAAAATTTAAAATGAAAATTCTTAATTTGAGACGAAAAATGTATAATGTTATATACAAAAGCAGAGAATCAAGAAAACTTTAAGTAATTTAATATTTCCCTATAGTGTTATTTTTCAAAATTTTATCACAAATTTATTTTAATTATCTAAAATTTACTTGTGTTTAATTATTAGGCAATGCGTTATTCAGATTCATTAGAGAATCATGTTATACAGACATACATGTATGTTGTCATACGTTAATATATGTATACATATACAGTATTATTATGTAGATTGTTTACATTTTTGCTATTGACATCCTTGTCCTCGAGATGACATCAAATCAATGAAATAGAAATTCTTGTGTCATTAACACATTATTTGATTTTTTTTTTTGCTTGTATTAAATTAAAATAGGAAAATATATAAAAAGGACACGTGCCAGGATTATATTAAATATTCACACTTTACTCATTATATGAATAAAACCTATTTTCGTCTATATGTCCATATTATGTATAAGTACATGCTTATTTATTTTCTTCTCTGTTCATATTTGTTCTTGCTTTTCTTTTATAACTACATGTATACTTTCATTATGTACGTACATACGTATGTGTATATTGGAATAAATGTTAGAAAAATGATATTCGATATCTAAAAATTCGAATTTTCCAATTATTTATGTCAGCGGCATATACAGGAGGAAAATTTACAAATTTTATTTGTATGTTTTGAATGAAAGGTCAATATAGTATACATACATATGTATACATAAAAATACATACATACATACATTATACTTTTTCAAAAGAGATATTTCTATGAGTCATCAATCTCATTAAAATAATATTACGTGTATCTATTTATATTTTTTCATTTTGTAAAGTATCTTCTCCACCCATTAACACCCTCCTCTGACCATGTGTCACATGATCATCTATAAAAATTTACTAAAAATTCATTGAAAGTGTAAACGTTTTACACTCATAAATATTTTACATAAAATTTTGTATTATTTTATTGTTATTAAAAAAATTTCAAAAATTATTGGAATTTTTGTGGCTTTGTCATATTATTTTTTTACATATGTATTAACGTGTATAGGTAAGTATAAATTTTTTAAATGATAAATACATACACATTTCTAATTTTATAAATTCATTATATTGTCATTTGCCTTTATATACCCGTATCTTTAAATTTACATTTTAAAATTACATATTTAATTTCCATATATATATAAGCTCATACTACATACATACATATACATAAAATACATAATTAAGTGAATTTTTTATGTATACGATTTTCCATTTTTTTTTAATTAGAATTTAAGCAAACATAAATTAAAAAACTTTTACTTATATTGTTTTGATATACATATGTAGTTGATCAAAATTAAATTTAAAACCAAATTTTAATTTATGTTTTAAATTTTCCAAATCACTTACATATGTACATACATACAACATACATACATATGTATAAGTTCATATGCATTTTTATATAAAGGCATTTATTTAGTAGATTTGATATTTTCAATAATAATTAAAATAAATTTACATAAATTTTATATATTTTATATATACATATGAATATTTATACGTATTGTTATATAATATGTATTAGATTCATATAAAAATTTTTGTATGTACACATACATATATGTATATCTTATTTTTTTAAATTATTTCATAATTCATATATATGTACATATGTATATCTATATAGATACGTATAGATGTGTGATAACTCATAAATATATATTAATAAATTTAATATTATAATGCAATTATTTAGAATTAGTCGTTATCTAAATTTACGACTTATTGCATTTTTATATTGTTTTTTTTTTATACACATAAATGCATATATTATATACATATGTACATACTGATATGGTATTTTGCCGGTCTTTAAATATTAAGGGTAGAAAAAACTATATTAAATACTTTAATATATGATTTCAAATTTATGAAAATACATAAAATGAATTGAAAGCATATAAATTTTCATAATCCTGATTGACATTTTATAATAAAATTGCATTATATTAAAAATATTCGAATATAATTGGTATACGTTTCTAAGAATATATAAAAATATTCATATAATATAAGATATAAAGTTTATAAGGGCGCACACTTAAGGTATACATTTTTCATAAAAATGTCTAATTTTAATTATATACATCAAGAAAATGTTTTTTTTTTTAAAATGACTAAAAAATTTAAATCTCATTACTTACTAAAAGTTTATTTCTCTTCTTTTTTTTTTTGTAATATTGAAAATTTACAAAAATATTTATTGATAAATTATTTAATCAATACATAATGATGTGTTTTCTTTATGATATAATATCATTTGTAATCAATCAAATTTAAAGCAATAAATTAAAAAAAAAAAAAAAAATTATAATAAACTTTTATGTCCTCATAAATTACATCAGTTCATAATTTTAGTTTACAAAATGGCATGTACATATATGACACATATGTATGTATATGTACATATTTCCGTGTATGTATACATAAATTCGTACGCATATTTTTATATTCATGGTTACATTAATAAATAAATTAGATTAGATAAGATTATAAAGAATGAATCGACAAATTTATTACAATCTGTATTTTCCATATATGTACATATGTACATGATATACTTAAATATACATAAGCACATATATATGTATGTAAAAATTATAATAAAATGATATATTCATATGTACATAAATGAATTAATATAGACTCTATTAACATAAGATTATCGGCAAAATTGAATCAAGTTAGAACTTTGTAGAATCAAATATGTATAGAACGAAAATATTTTGAATATTATCTAGCTTTGTATGTAAGTATACCTACATTATATAAATTAATTTATATACGATTTTGAAAAAATTTTAATATAGATAGGTAGTATTTGGTACTATACATATACACATATTTATGTATGTACTTACGTATACATTAAAATATAATAAATTAATAATTTATGAAAAAGTAATTAAAACATCAACAATAAATATATTTTTATTATTTTAGTTAATTTATTTCAAATTATTTGTAAAATAGAGCAGATAAAATTCGAGGATTATAGTTATAGAAAATAAAAAATTAAAATTGTATTGAAAAACAAATAAATAACAAAATAAATAAATAAATTTGATTGTCGTGTGATATAATATTGTATAGTAATTTTTTGTTAATGATAACATTAAAATTAAATTTACAAATTTATAAAATATTAAACTCATGTATACATACATGTACGTGTGTATGTGGTATACAAAATAATTATAATACAGTTCTTTTTATTATAAATAAAAATTCATTTAATTAAATTGTATTAAAATATAATTATTTTCTTGTATATGTACATACATATAAGAATATTATTTTTCTTATGATATGTAAATTAAAAAATTTTGAAAAATTCATTTATGTAATTATATGTAAATTCTTTTACCAAAAAAAAAAAAAAAAATTTCTTATGTACATGCACCCATTACCCATATATTATGTTACTTTAATAATTCTTTGTGTACTGAAAATAAAATTAAAATATAAAATAAAAAATTATTTATCATAAAAATAGTGTTAATAAATAAATTTCATAATAAGGTACATTTTTTTTATTTTTTTTATAATTTTTTTTTTTTTATTTTTTAATAAAATAAAAATTATACCTAATTAATATTAAAAAGAAATATTTATAAACCTCTACAATGTGATTAAATTGTTTGATTTCAAATGTGCAAATTAATTAATGCACACTTTTATTTCGTTTTTTTATAAATCTCTATGAAATTCTTAAAGGAAACCAAGTTTGAAATATTTTTCATCTTTTTTTTATTTTTTTTTGTTTGTTTCAAATAAACTATAATTAACTCAAAACTTGTGTTTTTTAGTTGAAATAAATTAAATAAAAAAAAATAAAAAAAAACGAATGTGAAAACTAAACAAAAATAAAACATTTCCTCTTTTTCATTTTTTGTTTTTTTTTTTTTTTTTTTTTTCTGTAAAGTTAATATTTTTTCAGTAGTTGAACGTTGAACAGTTTTAATTTTCTTTGACATAAAAAATAAAGTTTTACCATGTTTGTTTGTTTTTTTTTTCGCGTTATTTGCTTTTTTAGTTTTTTGTTACTTTATGTGTACATACATACATAAGTGAACTTTTCTCTTTGCATTTTGTTTTGTATATTTTTGTTGTTTCTTTTAAATTGTGTAAATCAAAGGTAAAAAAAATGAAACAACACAAACTAAACAGTAAACTGAAAGAAAAGAAAAAAAAACAAAAAAAAAAAAAAAATACAAAAATGAAATTAAAAAGAAATACAGAAGCATAAAATATTGTAAAAGCAGAAAAAAAAATTATAGAAATTTGTAAACAAAGTCAGTAAGTGTACTTCAGGCGTGAAATCAATTTGTAAAAATAAAAAAAAAAAATAAAATAAAGTAAAAAGTTTTTTTTTTTCTGTTAGTTATAACAACAGTTCTTTAAACATTTTCTGTTCAATTTTTCTTTTCCTTTTAATTTTTATATATGCAAATAATCATTGTATTTATATGTGCATAATATTTTATTAGTGCAATTGTATATAAGTATGTACACGAATTATTTTGACATACATATACGTATATATTTTCTACTTGAGAGATTTTTTTTTTTTTTTTGAGAAGAAAAGTCTTCCATATTGTTGATTTTCAACATTAATCAAGTTAAAAATACATATGTATATGCATAAGTATGTACACATGCATGTTGTATGTAAGTGTATACTGTTATACTGTATTATAATAATTTACACAGAGTTCAGTTTTTGCGCTCTCTAAAGTTGAGTGACAAGTACTAAGTTAATTATATATTTTCAATATGTTTTCATAGTACATACACGTTATATATATACCTCTTCATATATATGTACATACATATTTTAATTTAATTTTATTTATTTTTATATTTAAAATTTAGAAAATATTAATTATAATTTAAAATAAATATAAAAGAAATCAATTTAATATTTTCAATATTCAAAAACAAAAAAACAAAAAACATTATACAGGAAATTCAGTTATATAAGAAAAACGAATAGAAAATAAAAATGACAGAAACAAAAATAAATTGCCTTAAAAGTTGAATTGCTTTTAAAATAGAAAATAGAGAAAAAACAAATTTTCAATATATTGCTTTTAACATTTTTTTTTTTTTGTTTTTTAGATGATGAAATATAAAATTATTTCCATTCTATGATGTAGATATTTCTTTGTCTTCAAAAAAATCACCCTAAATTTTAGCTAATTTCAATCAAACATTTATCCATTTGATTATATTCTCGTACAATATAAATATTTTATGTGTGTATATGTTATACATAGGGTATTACAGAATAAATGTTATGACAGTTTTTTTGTAGAAAGAAAATCTTTATAAATATGTATACTATATGTAGATATACCATCACTAATCTTACCTTTTTCAATCACCTATGTATGTATCTATGTAATATGTTAATTAAAAACTTTTAAGTATGATTTTATATGTATAAGAAATTTCTAATTAGTAAAGATATATTTTTAAGCGAAAAGGATTTTGTGATACTTTTCTATAACATTTACATTGGAATACCTTGTATATTGCAAGTATATATTTATATGCATATTATTTATGTTTATATATGTATATACTTATGTATGTAGATTAATATTAATGCTTATACAATATAGTATATATATACATAAACTTTTATTTTTTAAATAGGGAAATTTCTTGTTAGACAACAAAATATAATTTTAAAGCAATTTCCGTTTTCTTAAATTTTCTTTTTACTACTAAAAAAACAAAAAAAAACAAACATTCATGTCTATATACATAGACATTCACGAAAAGAGAAAAAACTTAATGAAATATTGACTCTTTAATATAAAATACACAAATAAACTCAAGAAAATACAAAGGAAAAATTTAAAATTTTAGAAAAACAAAAAAAAATGTTTTATTCGTTTTTAAAAAATAAAAAAGGCAACAATAATTTGTTAATTGAATCGTATATGTTTTTATGTTTAAGAATATAAAATATTTTTATTTTTTTATTTATTTATTATTTTTTTTGGCTTTTAAATAATTATAATAATGTGTCATAATATACCATATATGTACACCCATTGTATTTAAATTAAAAATTATTCAAAGAATTTTTTAATAAATTAAAAACGTAAACATTCTTAAGTAATTTGAAATTTGAATTATTTCATATATAATACAAGTCATTGTACTTCTATGTTTATGTGGATGTACGAGTATATAATATGTAAGTATATAAATAATCTCCCTTAAATGTAGGTTTACGTATTTAAATTTAATTTTTCAGTTACGCATTGTCAATTGACTTTTTTAAATTTGAAAATAAAAAAAAAACAAGATAATTATATACTTAAGCGTATAAAATATAAAACAAATATTACAAATTATTGATAAGAATTAGTAAAGCTTAAATTACTAATCAAGAGGAAAATATGCAAAATAAAAATAAAAATTAATTAATTGTTATGTTGCATAACATTTTTATACATACATAATACATATGTACATACTCATATTTTTACATATGGTATATTTACATATGTAAATAGTCCAATTCGATTAATAATTAATAATTTTTTTTTTTCAAGATTTTTTCGAGTTGATTTTTTTCGTTATACACAGACATGCACACATACTCGTATGTATGTAGTACTTATACATGACAGAAAAATTTACATTTTCACTCAAAGGTCTTTTTAATGTTGTTATTAAAAAAAAAAAAAAAACAAATTTATTGATTTTGATAAAATACATATCTGCATATATTATCTAAAAGTGAAAACAATAAAAGAAAGTAAATATTGTTTATTAGGAAAAAAAAATGTCTATCTTCATCACTCTATTCCGTTAAGATCATTTGAAAAATTTGTGCATCAAGTGACACTCGTGTACGTATTTATATAATAGGCATATATTTAGAGGTACATAGAAAATATTTAAAAAATAAAGTTTTAATTTTATCATGTTTTAAATATTACATGCTATATTACATAGAATTTTACTAAATTGGCACATATAGAACACATAATAATGTGCTTAGCCATGTACATACATATATCTACATTCTTGCACCATACAAAAATTAAACATGTTCACGTGCAAATAAAAAAAAAAATAATGTTCTATAAAATAAAGTTAATACACCCAAAGGTAGTGTAATTATATATGCATGTATACATGTTGTGTGAAAAGGTACTTTTTTTTGTTTTTTTTCTTTAATCGAATCTCCAACTGTTTTTTTTTTTTTTTTTTTTTTTTTGAAAATAATATGTATTAAAAAAAGCAAAAACAAAACAACATTGAAGCTATAAAGTTGAAAGCTCAGTATGATACGAGCAATCTATATATGCGTTTTTTTTTAACACTGATAATTTAGAAGAATATTATAATTCTGGATCTTAGACTATCTTGATTAGTTCCATAGTTATGTACGTGTACAGAATTTTATTTACATACATATGCATGTGTGTATAACATTTAAAAAAAACATCAAATTAGATACACAAATACGTTCAAATATAGGCATTTAACTATATTCATATACATATACACATGTACATATATATTTATGTATACGTACATCCGTACATGCATTACGTATATGTACATGTAATATCATATTAAGTTCTTCTTAATTGTTCTCATGCGAATCATGATAAAAACTAAATTTGATAAAATGATAAGACATTTTATAGTCAGATATACATAACATACATACATGTTTTTTCCTTATTTATATATATATACATTCCTATACATATGTATGTACATATATGTATGTATATATTGCATTTTGTTTTTTCTTTATTCAAATGAGGAATAAGGATAGAATAAGTTTAGAATGTGATTTGGTAATATTAAATACATAATGCATGTACATATGTACAATGTATGTATATATGTATACTTAGTATGTCAACAGTAGATAGCTATCGGTCTTTAAATATTTTTATATTATTTAGAATATTCATGTAAATCACATAATTTATTTGGTTTTTTGTTTTCACATAATATAAACATTTGATTTAGGTAACTTTTTCCTTTATATTTTCTAAAAAAAATTTATATAAGTAAGAATATCAGGAAACAAGTGTATTTTTTTTTGGTTCTTCTTTTTATAATTTTATATTGCTTCTCTTGATGATGATAAAATATTTTATTTAAATATTTTGAAAAACTCAATGTAATAATCTAGAAATTATTGATTTTATTTTTTTCACAGTAATAAAATATGAGAAGGAAATTATACATACATATGTACATATGTATATATGCCTGTATACATAAATTATATGTACTTTTATGTAGTTACTTTATAAAATACTTACATATGTACATACATCTATACAAAATAGAATAAGTCAGAAATTTTTTTGATTTTATATATCTTGTTGTATTTTATACATATATGTATGTACATTCCATATGTACATATTACACACATATTTTATATAATATACAGGACATTTTCAATCATATCATTTATCAAGTTCTACAATTTATACCCCATTGATGATACATGTTTTTATCCCTTTATATTCTCATATTGATGATGACAATCAAGAACTATAAATATACAGAAATATAATATATGTATGGTACATATGTAGATAAAAGTAGAAAATAACATGATTTTGAAAACAATATTTTCTTTCTATTTTTTTTTTTTTTTTGTTTTTTTTTGCATTTTTCAATATTATTATTTTCTTTATTTTTGCTTTTAACTGTATTTTTCTTTATGTAAATATGAAATCTGATCTGAAAAGTCTTTAAGGCAATATTCAGAAATCGACATTGTAGAAATCATACATCAAAGTTTCACTTTGTTTTTCTGTTGAATTTGTTTTTTTTTTTTTTTTGTTTTTGCTTTTTCAATTTATCTTGAAATTGAAAGTGTTTTTATTTGTTTTCTCTTTAATGTACTTTCTTCATGAAGTATTTTTGCAATTTTTGATATTATAATTTGTTTTGCACCCATTATACTGTATTACGAATGACTTTGTGTATTCATGTAGTTATATATTTAAAAATATACATTTTAAACTGACATGACACAGACATAAGCATGTATTATAAACATATGACATAATATGTATTCACATTTTATTTTGATTATAAATAAATAATTGCATGATTTGATGTTTTTTTTTTTTTTTTTTAAATATTTTTAGGTACACTATAGTCTGTTTACTATTTCGGTGCAGTTAATGTCTTTTTTCTTCTCTCACAATTTCTAATAAGGTCATCTCACGAGCAATATTATCACAATCTTTAAAGTTTTCATATAATACGAGATGAATATTCATAATATCAATATATATCGACATAAAGTGGTACTACTTTATGTCATTTCCGTAAGACCTTAACTGCACCGAATTAGTAGACAGAGTATAGAGTAAAAGTGTAAACATTTAATACAAACTGTAAATTTAACCACTCGGTTTTCTCATTTAACTCTATAAAAATTGATTACAGTATATGCAATAAATTCTTTTACATATCTAAAATTCATTTTTTTTTTAAACTTGGAAACATGTTTATCTTCAAAATTGGATATCAGAAAATATTGAAAAAAGACTTTTTAAAACAATTTTATTTGTTAACATCGATCAAAACAATTTTTTTATTTATTTATTTTGATATTTACGTATATTTGATAAATATGTACAGAATGTGCACATACATATTTACTGAAATTATATGTTAAAAAATACATTTGTTAGCTTTTTTGCAAAATAATGCCTAATTTTTTAATGCAGTCCGAAATTTCAATTAGTTTGCGCACATCAACATAAGTAATAACATAAGATTTATGTTTACTTGCGCAAAGTGATAATAATGTATACGTATAGAGTTTACGTATTTTCGACACTTCTATATTTACGGTAACGTTTTTTTCCACAAACTCCCTAATAAGATTGAACATATGTACATATATCTACGTACAATGAGCACATATAATGAGTACATATTGTACATAAAATTTGTGTAAAACAGTAGAAAATTAAGATTTATTTCATGAGTATGTTTTAATGTTGTTGTATTTTAATCAAAATTTTATATAAGAATAAAGTACACTTACTTTTGTATGTACTGAGATTATTACATTATGTACATACATATCTAATAGTAAAATTAATAAATAATTTATGAATATAATGTATATCATTGTACGATATGATATGTAAATGTACACATAATATGAAGTAATATACTCAGGTAATGTAAAGTAAATATGTACAAGTGCATGTACAGGTACAATTAATGGTAGGCGCATGTAAGTGGATAAAATTGTATAAATACATTAATATGTATGCTTTCATATATACACGTATGTATATGTGCTTAAGTATGTACATATGTATGTACATAGATCTAATATTGTGATATCGTTTTGCTTTCTAGTCAAATAATGTTACATTAATCGGATTAATGTTTATTGCCTTTCAAAAATTGCTCGATTGGAAATAATAATTCAAAGCATATAATATAACAAATAAATTGTGCTCTTCGATTAAGACGATTATTGACGCTTATATGGTTCTGTCATAAACATTTATTACTCTAATTTTTTTCCATGTTCATTTTTCAATATATTTTTTTTTTATTTTTATTTTTAGTAAATAAAATGAAATACAATGCGAAAGAATAATAAGTACATTATAGTGCATTGCGTATATACCTGTATATAAGGTAGTACCTATGTATGTGCTCAGAAAAAGGAAAAATTTTTTTAAGGTTTAATCGCATGAGAATGAAATAAACCTTTTTATGTTTTTTTTTTTTTTTTTTTTTTTTTTTTTAATTTAAATATATTCAATTTTATATTTTTTTTCCCCAATTAAGCATTTCTAAATTTCGCAAATATACAGGTAAATATGCATAAAAATGTGCGTAAACAAGCATAAAAATTATATAAAATTAATTTTTTAAATAAAATTTTTAATGTTCATATAAACAATTAGACCAATTGCACTTTGCAGTGTGTTTTAATAATTTTTATGTCTTAAAGCATTTTTGGCAAATAGTACATAGCTTATCTCTTTTATTGTCAATAAAAGTCTATCCATATATAATGTAATTGGCAAAATTTTTTATAATTTTGGTATGTATTAGTTTTTTTATTATTTTTTAACTATACTAAATTTTTTTCGAAATAAATAACATCTTTTTGTTTTGGAATTTTAATTTAAAATAAATTTACTTTTTTTTTTTTTTTTCTTATAAAAGAGTTACATATTCGCTTTATTACATACTTAATTTGATTTTTGATGGTAAAATTTTTTCTCTGATTATGTATTTATAGTATCGGAAACCTTTTTGTATCGTTTATTGTTAAATTTATTTATTTTTTATTTGTATGCTTTTTAAATTTTTTCTTTTGCAATTTTACTTCAGAATAATCGATTTTATATTCCTAAGGTTACAGAAATACAATATTAAAATAATGTACATATATAGCAAAATATATAAGTATGAATGAATACATGTAAAAGCCTCTATTGTATGGTTACTTTAATTGTACTTGTAACATATGTAAATGCATATACAAAAGAATTTTATTTATGATTGTTTTGTATACATTACATACTATAGTATATGTATTATGTACTTATATAATTTTGATATATGAATTATTATTTTTCCACATTATTCAGAATAGTAATATTAAATATTTGATTGAATTTCATTCACGAATGAGTCTTCTCAATATGTATGCTCGCAGTTGCTAATAGTGACATATTATTGGTTTCCTGTATTTTATATTGTATATTATTGTTAAAAATACTTCAGAATTTTTCTTTAATAAATTTATTTTATTTTATTTTATTTCATTTTTTCATAATATATGTATATACTTTTTAAACAAATAAAGAAACATGTAATATCTAGAAATATAAGTTGAAATAAATGGTAAATTGTCTGGAATTTTATTTTATTATATACATTTGTATGTATGTATATAAATTTATAATATTTGAAAAATTTAATATGAAAAATCATTTTGATTTCCATATTAAAATAAATAATTTATTAAAATGTTTATTGTATAAAAATAATTTGAATTATACTCTCTGTCCACCAATTTTGTAAAGTTAAAGTTTTATAGAAATGACATAAAGTAGTACCATTTTATCACATTTTACATACATAGATACGTATACTGACATTTAAAAAGTTCATCTCGTATTTTATGAAAACTTAAAAAATTGTGGTAATATTGCTCGTAAGATGACCTTATTAGAAATTATGAGATAAGAAAAAGGATATAAGTACTCTCATTAGATCTTAATCGAAACCGAATTAGTAGACAGAATATAAGGTAGGTATAAAAATGAAAAAAAAAGAAAAGAATTAAAATTGATTTTAAAACATATACATAAGTATATACATATTTACATATATACATAATATGTATGTTACTTGAAAACAAAAAAAAAAAAAAATTTCACTGTATTCACAAAAGCTTTTAATACAAAAATTAGCCATGTAGACGTTTTAACAAAGTGGTTACTGCGGGTAAAATCATCTATATTATACATATTATATCTATGTACATTTTATGTACATATATAAAATTTATATAATAATATATTTTATAAACGTACACATAAAATTAAATATAAAAGAACATAAATATAATTATGTTCGTTGATTAAATTAAAATCACCCTATTTTATTTTATATTTTTCGCGAGGATATAATGTCTATAAATGCCTAAAAAACAAAAAAAAAAAAAAACATAAACTTAATAAAAACAAAATTTAAAAATACATTTTTAAAAAAAAAAAAATTCATGCATAGAAACGAAATTATTTTGCAATAATAACAAATCTAATTATGTTAACACCTTTATATTAAACGTCGAATCCTCTATTTGATTTTTTTTTGTTATTGTTGTAAAAGTAAAAATGAAAATCATTTAATGTTTGGTTTTTATGCTTTTGTTGTTGTTGTTATTTTTTTACAAATGAAAATTTCTTTGCCTTTTATGGCTCATACTAAAAGATTCTTTCACGCATCTATGAATTTCGTTTCAAAAAATTTGAAAATGTGTTGTTTTACACGTTGAACCATACGTTGAACTTTAAAAACATTTACAAAAAAAAAAAAAAAAATGGAACAATACTACACTTACTACAAAAACAAAAAAAGACGTGTAGTACGACTTACGAGAATTATTAAAATTTGTATGGATGTGTGTGTACAGTGTAGAAGGTGGAATAAATGTTGTTGTGTTGTTTTTTCTGAGGTAAAAAGTAAAAATGTGATTTTGTCGATGGGTAAAAAAAAAAACTGAAAAGGCAAAAATTACAAAGAAAACAAAGATAGTGAAGATACTTTCACAGATTTTAGAAATATACATACATCCATATGTATATACGATATTTACACCATATAGAGTATAATATATGTATATGTATAATGTATGTATATTCTATGCAAAATGATATATAAGGGAACAGGTATGTGTTTTTTATACACATAAATATGTAAATTTTTGTGTAAAAATAATGTATGCGTTTAAAAAAAAGTCTACATATTGTACATACATATACGTATATACGTATATATAATATTTGATTATATATGTATATCATATATATATGTATTTATATGTATATAAATATTAATACACAATAACTGTGTATATAGGATGTAGGATAGGTACATTTTGTTAGAATACTAAACATTATTTTAATGGAGTTTTTGTTTGTTTAAGGGCTTAATGGGGATGCACTTTATTTATCTTAAATTGAAATTTTGATTTTAATTTTATGATGAACTTTTTGTTACCTTCCATTGAGGATGACATTGTTGATAATAATGACGATATGATATAGGATATAGTACACAGCTATATATATGTACATACATTTATATCATGTATAATAGATATTATGCTAGCTATTTCATACATTTTTGGAATTTTGAATTTTGTGTATTACAGATTACAGGCAAATTGATGTGTGTATGTAAAAAAAAAAAAAAAAAAAATTGTTTTTTTAAATATATAAAATTACATGTGCATATATTAATTCAAAAGTTTAGTAAATTTAAGGAAATTTATTTAAATTTTCATTTTATTGTTTTCAATGTATGATGTTGTATATTATATAAAAAATATATCTATCAACAATGTAAAATGAATACGTACATATACATATGTATGTATGCATATGTATGTATAATATAAACACATAGGATTCAATAAATAAAATTTTGTAATTAAATGCTAATTTATAAAATAAAAAGATTTTCCTTTAAATTGTACAATTTTAATCAAAAATTTAGAGAAAAAACATCATTAGAATGGATGTTAATTAAAAATTAAATATAATTTTAGTTTCAATGTAAAATATAGTTAATTATATTATTTTCAATTTTTTCAGATGAAATATTTAAAGATTTATTGGATTTAATAACAAAGAATTAATTTCATAAAAAAAATATCATAAATGTAAACATAAAGATAAAATAAATATTTTATGAATTTAAAGATTTACAAACATGTGTACATTATTATACCATATATGTATGTATATGTGTGTTTACATACAAATTTTATATCTTTATGTATATATACATGAATATGTATGTACGTACACAAATGTGTAATTTATGCAAACTTCTTACAGGAATGATACCATTTTCTAATAATGATAACAAGACAAAAAACGTACAGAATTATTATGTGTGTGGCGCCAGACAGTTTTATTAGAAAAATATTCGCAATTTGATATGTTGCATTTTAATGTACATACATTGATATCCTGATATACACAAATACTAATATGTACATACAATATTACATATTATATATTATGTACATTTATTTATGTTTATATGTTTGTACAACATATGTATATATGTGTATATAAAATAAAAATGTGAATATATTTTCACTTTTGTATGTATAAATATAGGTAGGTATTTAATGTATTAAGAAGTCATATAAATTGAAAACTTTTAAATTATTAACTTAAAAATCATAGATTATTTATTTTATGTAAGTAGGTACTTATGTGCATAATATTTATATATACTTAACTATATCAGAAATAAATAATATAAAGATATTTAAATAAATTTTTATCTTAATACACAGAATTCATATACAATATGCCATTAATTATATTTACCTACTTGTTTTTTCTTACTGAAACGAAAAAAAAAAAAATACAAAGGATATGTTGGAAAGACAAAAAATATGCTTTTAGTTAAAAAGCTTTGAAGAAATTAAATTTATTCCTTTTAAAGAAAATAAAATAAATAAACGAACCAAAATATATACATACTATGTACATTCATATAGGTACCTATATAGGTACCTACTTATAGTTCATGCAAGTTCATCTTAAATAACTTACTATTAATTACTTTTTAATTCTTTTTACATGCATAAATGAAAAGGATGCAAATCTATAAATGTGTACGAACTTTTGGGCATATCCATTCAAATATATCCACGTAGTATCTATGATGAATGATTTACATTACGTGTGTAGCTATATGTAGGTATGTTTAAAATGTTTACATTTTTCATGTGTGAATATGTATGTATGTACATACAATTGTAAACTTTTTGTTTTGTTTTGTTTATATCACAATGGTAGTTATTTATTTATAAGGATTGTGTATAATTTAGTACATTCAAACAAGCATTAATACACAACTGAAATATAAGCGTACGTGTACATACATATATAGGTACATACATGTACAATATGTATTTTCTGTATATACCTACATATATACATAAAATTACATATATACATTTATATGTACAAATTTCGTTTCTAATCAGCAAAAAGAATTATGTCACCTTCAATTGAATGAGATACACATTAAATACAAATACATATGTATAATGTAACCTATACAATTTAAATTTAATTATTACATATATTTACAATTATATTGAATAATATGAGAGCATAACAATTGACTGACAGACATCTATTGTTCACAAAAAGGCAATGCTATAAGCTGTCGATTATGTAATGTTTTTCTCAATGCTGTCGATTATGTAATATGTATACATAATGTATGTATGTATATGTACATATTCGCACCTACTACTCACTAATGTTTGTGTCTACTGTTTAGCCATATATAAACAATTTATTTCTTTGCTTTTTATTTTTAATTCATATAAAACTACATGTATTAATTTCTTGTTCAACATCTGTAGTTAAGATTTTAGATACATTAACATCATCATTATCCATAGCTCGACAGACTATATTGATCCTTTAGATATATTATCTAGTTTTTAATTTTTTTAAATTAAACGTTAATAGATAAACTATTAAAAAACATCCAAATTTTGTTTTTAAATTTTATTTTAAACTTAAAAATCAAAATGACTTTTGATTATGATCTTTAAAACAAAATAAAAATTAAATAAAAAAAAAAAATAATAATAATAACAAACATATTACAATTTACAATAGGATTACAAGAATAATGTCACATCTATCACTTTATTTCATGTACATATAAAACTATAGCGATATCGATCGTAAATACCTACTTAGAAAGAATTTTGTTCACATACCTAATTTTTCGACTTTTGTGAATATGCATCTCATCATTTAACTCACAACTTCCTTTTTAAAAATTTCGAGTATCGGTTTGTTTATTTATTTTTTAGATCAAATTTTGTTGTACGATGATCAAGAGAAGAAGTTGAATAAATTTTCAAAGAAGGTGGGGCTAAAAAGTAAATAGGTGCGGTTTAAAGAAAGAAGGTGTGTGAAATCGAAAAAAAGTAAAAAAAAAAAATAATAATTAAAAGGAACAGACTTCATATCATATCAAAGGCATTATCAACTCACACAAAATGTTATGGTTATAAAGTTGAATTAAAAGAAAGTTGAAATGAATTGATAATACATGTAATAATGAGATTTGGGTACATAGTAAGTTCTTTATTTTATTTATATAACTTTAATGCTCATTAAATTAAAATACTTTGCTTTTTATGTTCAATATAATTAGAATTACTACAATTTCCCGTTTTTTACATACAAAAACACATTTACATATGTACCTACATATTCCGTAGATTTTTGAAATGTTACAATATTACATACATATATGTAGGTAGGTATAATAATATGCCATAAGGTTATCTTGTACAATTTAGTATCTCGTAATATCAGAGAACTTATATATAAAATGTTTAAAAGGTTAACGACATTCGGCCCTGTTTTTTGTTTAGTAGAAACTATAAATTGCTTTTTCTTTGAATATATTCATAATTCATATACGCAAGGATATCTAAACATGTGAGATTATAAGTTCATAATTATGTACCTACACGCGTACATACCTACAATGTATTAATTTTTTATTACAAATTAATTTTTTAAAAATCAGTATGGTAGGTAATGGGTATAAAATTTATGGACATTAAATTTATAGACCTACCTAATTGACTTTATTTTTTGTACAAAAAGATAATATTGGGTAAAAACGACAAAAAATATACAGTAGCACTAGCAATGCATTAAATGACTACGTATATATATATGTATGTACATACATATATTACTTATTATATGTTTTTATATGTATATATCCATGTTAACACATATACATACATACATACATGCATATTACAGAGATGATTTCCTTTTTTTGTAGTTATATCATCACAAAGAAAAGCAAATGTCGTTTGTTTGCTAAAGAAAATTAAAATTTTCACTTGAAGTGCCACTATATATATACCTACCAACGTATACATGTACATTTATGTACAGTATTGACAGTATGTATTTTTATGTAGAGAAATACAAATTGAAATTTATTTCATATCTATCTACCTATATATTATACGTATTGCATATAGGTATTATAATAATTATATAAATACGTTGAATGTATTATATACATTGCATCAAAAAGTATATAAACACATTTACTTATGTATGTATATGTGTGATGTGCATGCAAATGATGTACACGACATTTAAACATAATATACCTATACTTATGTATGTATAAAGAGTGGAAAATATAAAAAAATAAAAGAAAATTCGCTTGCTATTGCGAAAATATTTGCAGATTCAGATTATGTGACTCTTTAGTGCTAATCGAAAGAGATATTGTGTAAATCTCTATAGGCATAAAGATATATAGGAACATATATATATATATATATGTATGTATGTATATCTATATGCAATTATGTATTATTATTTTAATGACGAAATGTGAGATGTACTCCATATGTGAAATATACGTGTATATAATATATACCTAATATGTAGGTACCTATATTAGTTGATATCAGACATACATATTTCGTATATACATACATACATATGTATACCTATCTAGAAATAATTCTGATAGTTTATAAAGCTTCGTATATACAATATATGTACATATTGTCATTTTTCATAATAAATGAAATATATCTATATAATTATGTATTCGTATTCCATTAAAACTATGCATACTTAAATTGAATGTAATATGTATGAATAAATATAAACTTGAATGCGATAGCATGCGAACATTATACAAAAATAATTAGGTATGTGTTTTTTATGAATACTATAAAAACTATTTAAAATATCTTTCAAATACGTATGAACATATATATATGTACACACGTATATATTATTTAATACGTATATACATGTATTAAAATTAAATGTTTATGAGAAAAGAAATTGAAATTTTTATCAAAAATGAAAGATTTTCAATGTTTTGATATCATATAGGTATGTACATATGTACATATATGATTTATGACAAATTATGAAGATTTTAATAACATACAGGTATGATATTTACATATGTAGTTCTTTTTTTGTATAAGTCTGAAATAAAGGTTTTTCTTGGAAATGTTATTTAATTACTTATTTTATCAAGATACATAAAATAATAAAAATTCTATAAATAGCATTGTAAAGGCAATAATATGCATATGTATGCATATTAAATCAATCAATTTAAATTGATAGTTTTTAAAAAAAAATTTTAAATTACGTTTATCTGTTGTATAAAATATTCAATTATGTTTGTATATATATATACATACGTACATGCTTATAATACATTTCATTGCCTTTAAATATTTTCACTACAGATCTTATTGGAGTATGTATATGGAATGTGTATGTCTTTTTTTTTTTTTTTTTTTTTTTAGAAATAATTTGTATAGTAAAAGCATTTTACGAGCACTGTTACCACAATCTTTAAATTTTTCATGTAATATCAGATGAAATTTTCGAAAATCAATATGCAATGATGTAAAGTGGTACTACTTTACTTAATTTTCATAAGGCTTGTAGTGAAAATATGCAAAAAATAAATATGATATATATTTCAATCCCACATATATATGTATTAGTAACGGGTAAAAGCTCTGCATGTATCTATAAGTTTTATACATTAACATTTATTTTTGTTTAAAAAAAAAAAAAAAAAAAATTAAATTATATTAAAAAAAAGAATTTAAAAATCATAATTGAAAAAGAAAAGTTCAATTCCATATACAATGATATATTATGTATCTTTTAAGGCTTGGAAATGGAAACTATATTTGATTAAAATGTGTACGTTATAAACATTATAAAGTATAGTAAAAATGTATGCATTACTTATTTGAAATTAAATATGTATGTAAGCATTGTAAATATACGTGTAAGAACTTAAAAAATTTTATTTACATATGTATGCATACGAAAATTTCTTTACAATAATATATTATACTCATGCTCGTATATATAAGAGTGTGTATGTAACATAATTTAATTGAGAAAATTATACAACGAATTTTATGGTTTTATAAGTCAAGAATATGTAGATATGGAATATATGTATGTACATAATTAGAAATGTATAGTTTATACTACACATGCATTTAATTCATATAACATATGTACATGTTATACATACATATGTATTTATGTAAAATTTCAGTAAATTGCGTTAATAAATGAATTTCATAACAATGAAAATATTCTAAAAGGCATATAAAGTATATTAAAAGTTATTTTTGTTCATTGTTTAAAAAGTTAATAATTATAATTGAAAATGTTCACTAGAGTAAATTTAAAATTATATAATTTTATTTTTTGTAATATCAAGATATCATACATACTATATGTACATATATTAAAATATGGCTTTCTATTCTTATACATTCATTTATTTACACTTTGAATCATTTTTATGGTTGTCTACATATATGAAAATGGTATGGTAATATGTGAATTTTTCAAAAATGAATAGAAAAAAATAAAAAGTTATGTATGTATATGCTAATAAATTGGAATTTCTTATGTAAATGAAATGAAAACTTTTTTGCTGTATTGAAAATGTATAATACATACAAGTGTAACATGTATTATCATGCATATTGATACATAACAAGTAACTGATGATAATCATAAAGATGTATTAAATAATTTCAACATTTCCCAAGTGTAATTGAAATAATACATTGTACCTATTACATGGTTGGTTTTTAAATACTTATACTCTGTCTAATAATATTATGCAGTTAAGGTCTTATAGAGATTACTTAAAAGTGGTACCATTTTATATAACTATGTATTGATATTCAAAAAATTCATCTGATATACTATATAATAAAAGTTTTGTGGATGGTGGTAATATTGCCCATGAAACAGTCTAATTAGAAATTATAAGAGAAGAAAAAAGACACATATGTACTCCCATAAGATCTTAAGTGCATAATATTAGTAGACAGAGTATATGTATGTATGTACATTTATATATATAGGTATATATGTAAAAAGTTGAAATTTGTATACATATTTGATAATTAAAGCTGTGTTGGTCAGTAATTCAAAGACATCAAATTTATTATTTTAATTGCATTTAAATTTGAGTTTTGTTTTTTAATTACATAATTTAACCTGTGTTTTGACATTACAGATAAAAAAAAAATTCATGACTATTTTCCCTGAGACACTTCACGTGTTTACATATATAATAAAAATAATAAATTAGGATGTACATATATACCTAGTTATAAATTAAATACTGTACATAGTCAGATATTTAACTCATAGTATATATGTATGTATTTGTGAGTGTATATATTATTATTCTTCCTACAACTATACAACAAAATAAAACTAATATGTATGTGTTTATATTATATGTTATAACATATAGATATACATATGTATATACTCGTATATAGGTATCCTATATATAAAATGTAAATAAATATACAATATATTATGTACTTAAATATTTTTGCCACATATTTTGTCCTTTTATTTATATTTATTACATGTTGATGAGCTTTTTAATAACTTGAGGAATTCCTTCATTAAGTAAAAGTCATAAATCTTTAATTACATACATGTATGTTTGCATATATATACATGCGTTCACAATATTTCCAACTGTATTTATAAAGTACATAAATTTTATTTATAAACAAATCTACATATATGTATGACAAACATTTAATACATACATTTTGAATTGTATATACATATCCATATACATAATGTGATTTATGTACGTATGAATTTTATAGAGTTAAAAGGACATTTTTAGGTGATAATTATTTTTTGATTTTAAAAAGGAAATACAAAATGACAAATATGGAAACTTTATTATGGTATATAAATAAACTTTTATATGTCAAGTAAATTTAAAAGATATGAATTCAGTTGTTTCATTCTTGTATCATTAATTATTGTACGTGCATAAAGACATACATAGGTATATATTTGAAAATTTTTACCTCGTATACATAAATAAACATTTCAAAATATTTTATATAAAATTTTAAATTTTATTTACCTTTCAATGTTCAACTGATCTACATATTATATATTTATTTTCTTATTTTAAATTTAAAAAAAAATCATACATACATATGTACTAGGTATGTATATGAATATTTGTATTTTTTAGAATATAGTACATACAAAAATATTTAAATTTATAATATTCCTATAAATTTTAGTTTTAAATTAGATATACATATGCACCTATACCAATTTATAAAAATCTAGAAATTTTTCATTGTTTATTTAATATTGCACAACACATGGGAACACATCCGTACACACCCTTACACACGTGATATACAATCATATATGTATTACATTATTTCATATTAATAAATTCATTATGCGGTCATTTATGTTTTAAAAATAAAATCATGAATAAAATATCAATAAATAATAATGTGGTATTTTAATAATTTCAAAAAAAAAAAAAAAAAAAGTTGAATTATATAAAAGAATGAACAAAATTTATAATACATTTCCAGTATATGTACATATAAACGTATATACACATATAAATATATATATATATACAGCACATGTACATATGTATACGTATATAAACGTACATGGCTATATTTATGTAAATTTTGTCCATAAAAATGTCCAAAATGCTAAAATGCTTTGTTCATATTTTGGTGCTTTAATAAATTTTTCATATACTATACATACGAATATATCTATATATGTATGTGTATAATGTATGTATGTATGATTTTAACATCCGCTTCCCACGCATGATGCACATATATTGCACAATATATACTTGTATTTATATACTTGTAAATTGTGACTTGCGAGTAGTGCATACTGTATACTATAATTTACCTATATCATACAACTGTACGTTGCCCATATTAAAAATGTTATTAAATCATGGTAAATTTATATAATACTTTTACTTCCCTGTGTGAGTATATAATTGTTGAAGTATAGTGTATTTATATTATGTATACATATCCATGTTAACAATATGTAATGTATATATATATATTGTAAGCAGGGTGGCTCAATATAAATGTCAACAATAAAATAAAAAATTAATTATGTATTATATTGATTTATACATACTATATATCTAAAAGCTTTCAAAAATTTCAATTTTACAGAAAAGAATTTACAACGTTTTTTTGCTTAAAAATTTGACACTATGTGTAAATGCTTGTACATATACGTAATTATCAATTGAACATCTCTTACATTGAACTTTCATTTAGTATTATTAATTTTTTATTTTGTTTATTATTATTATTATTATTTTTTTTTGAATATATTCAATAATTTACCATTTTAGTTTTTAATTTCCTTTAAAAAAAAAAAAAAAAGAAAAAAAAATTAATTATAAAAAACTTATTATCTTTTTTCTTTGTACATTAAAGAAAAAAAAAATAATAATAACTTTTTCATATACACTTTAATTAATTAAAAAATAAATTATGTGCATGAATGGTATATTATAATAAAATAAATTTCGTAAATGCATATTTTGTTACATTATGTATACATATGTATGTATGTATGTATGTACCTATATTTTATTTAAAAATCTCAAAATTTTTCATTATCGTTTATATATACATATACATATATGTAATATATTTGAGTATATTATGAGCATACATACATGTATTAACTGATTCTTTATAAAAGTTGTTAATTATTTAGCATCATAATAATATATATTTCATATATACAGATCTTTTTAATAAAATTGTAAATATACTCGTATAAGGATGAAAAATTCTCGATAATATATTTATATGTGTAGACATACAGAGATTTGTAAAAGTTTATCATTGCCGTGATAATTAAAAAGAAAAACAAAAAAAAAAAAACTTACTATTTTATTTTTGTGACAAAAAATTAACAACGAAAAGTTAAAAATAGAATATTATGAGAGTGTTGAATTTTTCTTTTTTAAAATATTACATGTACATATGTACACAATATATTCACAATTCGTTCAGTTTTTCATACAATATATATACACAAAATACTGTATGTATGTTTAACATGTACATACATATGTATGTATATAATATCAAAATAATTTTCAATTTTTGTTTATATATTTGTTTTCTTTGTCAGTATATAAAGTAAAATGCAATCAAACTATGTTAACAACTTTCATTAAAAGTTTTTTAATTGTTATTTCAACAATCGTATCATATTTCCTTTATATTAATATATTTCCATACATAAATATATAGAGGATGTTCCAGAATCAATGTCACAATGTGGGTCTATCGTGTAGTTAAGAGTGTTTCTAGCACGAAATCATTCTACAACAGCACCATCCCATCCCCCCATCCCTCTCACTACTTAAAGTCCATTTGTTCTGAGATACACGGGTTTAAAAATTTTCGGACACGTGTAGTATCATATATTTTGATTTTTGAATCACTCTGTTTATTTGAGTCAGACTAATTGGATATGAAAGGTGGGACTTAGACCTTTTCAACGAGACATTGCATGTTGAAATTGATTAAGAAGGTCTAATCAAGTCAAAATTTCAAAAATGGTGATTTTATTTCAAAAAAATCACTGGTTTTTGGGTCTACCTGTACAACTATTGTATGGGAAATTTTATACATGATATACATACTCACTTCGTGACATTGGACTCCGGAACACCTTGTATATATGTATATATACGAATGTATACGCATATATGTATACACATAGACTATGTATGTTCGTCATACAAATTCTGTATACTTGCATACAACAAAAAAAAAAAAAAAAAAGAAAGAAATAAAAGAAAAATAAATATACAAATAAATAAAAAAATACGTACAAAATATAAAATCTGCAAATAATATACATTTTTTGTTTCTGTATACAATTGACACTTATTATTATCCGTAAAGTGAAAAATAAAATTTTCTTTCTTTTTGTTCTGAAATGCATTTTCGTTTGTAAATGAAAACTTATTGATATTTATGAAAGTTTCATTTGGAAACTTTTCCGTTGTCTATATATATACACATTTTTCATTTTTTCATTTTTTATACACATTTAATAAATTTATTTTTTCTCGGCATTTTTATTTTTATTTAATAAATGAAAACATTTTTAAAGTTTTATTTCTTTTTTTTTTAATATTTTCGTCATCATATGATCGTATAATTAAAAATTTTAGAGTATAGATAATCGTTAAAAAAAAAAAAAAAAAAAAAAAAAAAACAAAAAAATGAATTCATCATTTTTATATAAAAATTTTAAATAAAGTTTATTCCATTTATAAGAAAAAATTTAGATTGGTTAAATAAATAAAATTTTTCTATTTAAAATAATTAAAATATAAAAGTAAACAAAAAATAAAAAGTTTTATGAAAAAATAAAAAAAAAATTTTTTTTTTCTCTGGAAATGTTTAAAGTAAAAGGTAATCAATTTTAACTCGTCCATGGAATATAACTAAAAATTATTATTTAAAAAAATATAATTGTTGTATATTAGGGCAACTTCAAACTTTTTAATTTTATTTGAAAATTAATTAAACATTTATTAATTCGTTAAAAAAAAAAAAAAAATTTTTTTTTTTTTTAAATTATTATCAAAGTATAACATTTTAAAAATTCGAAGAATACTTGTATAAAAAGAAAAAATTTAATTAAATTAACTTGAAATAATTTATATTGTATACATAAATATCATGAAATGATTTATTTAATTTTGTCATTTAAATGTTAATAAAATTTTCATTGAAAACTTATTATTCATCACTTGAACAAGTTAAAATTAGAAAATTTTACGAAAAATATTTTTAATAATAAAATTGAAAGAAAATACATTAACGAATACACATGTATGTATAAAGATTCCATCATAATTATTTTATTTTATCTGAGATGTTTAACATAAAAGAATTTTTTAAATTTATAATTGATAAATTGGCTTTCCTTATTAGATTATCCTATCTTAAATGAAAATTTATATAAAATAATGCAGTAATGCTTACAAGTAAAATATACTCCTATTTAATATGTTTATACTCTGTCCAATAATTATATAAAGTTAAAGCGTTATGGCGAGTACATAAAATGGTACCATTTTATATCACTATGTATTGATATTCAAAAAAATTCATCTGATATTGATAAATTTGATAATAAAAGATTTGTGCATTGTGGTAATATTGCTCATTAAACAGTCTGATTAGAAATGATGAAAGAAGAAAAAGGACACATATGTACTCCCATAAGACCTGAAGTGTATAATATTAGTGGACAGAGTATGGCTACATATATACTACATACATATGAAATACATACAAATATGGAAATTTTTATTAAATGTAAGTATAAATATATAAGTTTAATTTAAGTGCATTTTACATTCAGAAAAAGAAAATGAATAATGCGTATAAACGAAACTTATAACCATTACATCCATAAATCGTATTCGAATGACTATAAAATGTACAAATCCTGGGAGGATTTTGTGATTTAATTGAATATTAAATTGTTTAATGCTTGTATTTATATGTAATATGCATACGTATACATATATTCAATTACAATTTATTATGTCATGAAAATTGAATAGTATCAATGGTATCATGTACATATGTATGTACATATATGAACATATGGACGTGTTTTATTTTATTTTATTTTATTTTTATTTTTTTTGAGGTTATAGCAAAATATAAAAATAATTGAAAAATATATGTATACTTTATTTTTCGAAAAAAAAAAAAAAAAAATGTAATTCTTTATCTATTTACATTGGTATTAGGTGGTTTTATTTAATTAAATGCTTTCATGTTTATTAAAAATAAATTAATAAATTGAAAAATTTTATGGATGCATAGTTTGTCTATGTATGTACAATATTGAATACAAGAATTTTGAAAAATAAAATGACTTGTTTGTCTATTATAATTCCTAGGAGATCATTTTATAAGGATTCAGCAAAAGGAAAATTATAGCTGTCGCAGCATATATTTATAAAGGATACATTTGTATTAGCTAGTCACATTTTTAATATTATTTGTTTTTAATTTTTTTTTTTTTCATTTTATATAAGAAATAAATTGTATTTGGTCAATTCAACCATTCAACAATTCAACATATAAAGGTATAGGGTTTTTATTTCTTTCACTTATCATTAAATTCTCACATTGATATCTACATATTCATGTATATTAACAAGTACTGTAAAATTCTAAATATTTTTTTTTTTTTTTTAAATTTTTCCTTAAAATCTGAATATTGTACATGTATTATATGTATTTTACATGAAAAAAAAAAGATTTGAAAAGTTTTTACAATTGTCACTAGGAAACCAAATATTTATCGTTTCGTTTCAATAAGTTACTGCTCTTATCATCTTATATTATTTATAAAAATGTGTATTATTTCATTCAACATATTATTTATACATGTTTATTTCGAAAATTTACAATTATAAACATAACGTTAAATAACATACATACTCTTAAATATATGTATCCTCTACATATGTATAATTACATATATTGGTATTTGAATTCAGTTCCTTTTTAATGTTGAAGTTTGAAATTGTATCATTATTTGAGTACATGTAGTTGCACGTGTCCTTGGTGATAGGATATACATATATGCTCGTGAATGACATGTAGCCATGGTAAGTTTATGTATATACATATGTATGTATATTTGTACATATAAATTTTTCAAACAAAAAATGTATTGTACATTTATTTACATATGTATATGTATATACATTTATATATACATATTTACACATATACGTATGTATATATTATGCTGTATACTCGTAAATACATACATACATATGTATGTGGTTAGTAAAGGAAAATTATTGAAGTAAAAACAAAATTAAATTGAAAATGAGCAGGGAATATAATTTCAAGAAAATGATAAAGGAATTTCAAATATACAGTACATACATATACATAAATATACGTCCAATGTATATTTGTATTTCAATGTAAATACTACTATGATGAAAATTTATTAATTACCAAATCAAAAATACAATAAACATAACATTGGTATTCATAACATATGAAAAGATTTTATAGTACCTACCTATAATAAAATTTTTGATTGTGGCTCTTTGAATTTTCTAATACATAAATACATCTACGTAAGTATAATCATTATTTACATTAATGAATTTTGTGTGATTTGAATGCGATTGAAATCAACAAAAAAAAAAAAAAAAAAAAAATTATAGAAAATTTTATTTTTCATTCATGAGATATGAAACCTTTTCTTATTAATTTTCATTTTTTCATCATTTTATTTAATTAAAGTAATTCAAAGAAGTAAAAATAAAATCAAATAAAACAATCTAAAATACAATTTTTCTTTTTATATTTTTTACATTAATTTTTTTATATTTTTTTTAAAGCTTTTCTGTATATTCATTCACTACTTCGTATACTTTTCTATACACTCATGTACGTGTAAATTGTACGTTTTTGTTACTTTGATTTGAGTGTGGAACTAAAAGATTAAAAGAAAATTTCATATTTTTTTTTTTTATATTTTTAACCCTTCAATCAAAAACATTTAAAAGAATTTTCAAACACATGAAATTTGTGTCTGTTTATGGATAGATATTGCAAATATTGCTACTATGTATGTATACGATAGTGTATTATCAAAAAAGTGTATCATAAACAAATAAATATTACTTTATTTAAACGTAAAATGTAACGTTTTTTTTGTTTTTTTGTTTTTTTTTTTGGGTCATTACTTTTTCTATCAAAATCATATCAAAATGTGTAATGGAATCGTGCTTGTACCTAAGCTAAAAGAATTTAAGAAAAATTTTATTTTAGAAAAATTTTTGTTTTTCTTCAAATAAAAACGTAAAAAAAAAAAAAAACAAATCAATACATGTACGATGTATAGAGTACATATACATATATGTACATAAACATACATACATACGCATATGTATGTAAATAATTTTGTGCAATTTACTGAATTTTGATGATTGAAAATAATGAAAGAGAAAATATTGATTTGAATTACTATTTTTTATTTGATTGGGCTATTTTATATTTATATATAAAAAAAAAAAAAAATCTGTGTACAATGATAGGAATTGAGTTTATAAATAAATTCTATTGCATTTTGCGTGGAAATTAAACGTCCATGCAACGTACAAAAAAAAAACCAACAAAAATTATTCTTGTTTTCCTTTTTCTTTTTGTTTTTTTTGTATTGTATTTATCATATGCATATGTATTTCTGTTAAATTTTTTTATACGTTTTTTTTTTTTTCAAATTTCTTTTTCGTTACAATGATTATAGCCTAAAGTAAAGATTTCATTTAAGATATGCACGTGCCTTCAAGTAAATCTTTTAAATTACAAATTTTCATTCTAATTTTTTTTTTCTTTAATGTACATATTATTATTATTGTGTATTTCTTATCTAAAGATTTTCAGAATTTGTAATACTTACAAGACACGTGTCATTATTACATTATACAAAGTAATTGTACTTATATATGTATGTAGGATTTTGTTATTATTTTTTTTTTTATTTATTTTTATTATTTTGTTCATTTTAAATGAAATACGGAGAAAAAAAAAATTAAAAAATCAATATTTCTAAAATTGTAAAAAAGTATTTTGTGTTTGTATTTATAAATTTCATTTTTATTGGCAACCAATAAAATTTCGATATTAATAAAATTAAAAAAAAAAAATGGACCATTTATTTTGGAACTGATGTAAGTCTGTATTTTTTTTAAAAATTTGATAAATCACATAATTTACTTATAATTTAGTATTTCTTTAAATATCTCGAAAAAACAAAAAAAGTGAACTTACACCATTTTCAAAATAAACGGTCCATATACACGAGTATTTTAGAAGAGTAAAAATAATTACATGAAGTGTGTAAAGTTTTATTTATTTATTTTTAAAATTTTTTTTACACTTTTCAATTTCATTATACAAAAGACTAAAATTATTTTGAAAATTATAATTATTTCTTAGGAACAACATCAATGAGCTCAAATTTCCTATAATTATACTTGTATGTTTGTACATTGAAAGTTTGTTCAACTATACCCAATTAAAAATATTTTAAATAATAACAATCATTTAATAAAATTTCAATTTAAAATAACAATAAGGATTTATTTACATATGTATGTACATATGTATATAAAATTATTAGTTTAAAAGGAAATATGTAATTATGTGTATACACATGTTTAATGTGTATACCTTGTATGTATGTGTTGGGTTATATTTATATACTTATAGCATTTATAGGTATATAGTTCTAATTTAACAGGATGTTTATGTAGGTATATAATTTCAATGAAAATATAGGTAACTTTGATGGTATATAAACAATAATGTAACAATGATGATAATGATGTTGACGTTATAAAATATTTTTCAAAACATAATTTTAACCTTTCTCTAACATTGTTTTGTTTGTCGTAAATATAAATTCATTCTATCAGAAATACAGATACAAAAAGGACAAAAAATAAATAAATAAAATTTACATTTGTATAGAAATACTTATATGTATGTATGTATGTATGTATGCACATGAAAATGAAAGGAAAAGAAAGAGAATGGTTTTCATTTTTCAAAACTAATTTATGTTTTAAGTGTGAAATGGGTCCTTGTTTCTTATATTTAATCCTTTTTATTATATGTATATAAGTAAGTATGTACAAGTATTGTTGTATCAGGTATATTACACTTTTTCGAAAGGAAAGTTTCGAAATTTCATTTTTTTTGTTTTTTTTTTCATCATATTATGTATTATATGTTATGTACATACTTCAATATATAAGAAAAAAAAGTCATTTTTTTTGCTTTTGTAATGTTTATACCTGTAGTCTTTATTCATGTAGAAGTACTTATTTATACATATATAGGTACAGACATGCATTCGCATTTGAATACAACAGTATATAAAGGTTTTAAATAACATTTATCGCTTTTGTAATAGTAAGCGTATAAATGGGATGAATTGCTGACACAGATGTACATATATTTACATATTTAAAAGTATTCATATATAGGTAGTATGTATATGTATTAATATATATTATTTTTTGTATAAAATATCCTTTTTGACACTGAACATATTGTATACTGCATAATTTCATGGAAATATATCAGTTTTTGTTATATACATACATATACATATATGTATTGGTTGTATATTTTGTATATAAATAAAAGTGTGGCAAATTTTATAAATGTATGACATAAATACTATAACATTATCTATACATACATACAAAAATATAATTTATTATACATATAATGTTATCGAAATATATGTTGTTAAATTATATACATGTATGTAAATATATTTAAAATTGTACATATGTATATATAACTGCATTTGACAGCTAGGAAATTGCTTTTTATTAAATGAGGATAAAAGTTTTAAAAGAAAGCAAAAATGAATACGAAGGAAAAAAAAAGGCGAAAAAAAAAACAACTCATTATAAGGAGAGAAAAAAATATATGTACATATATAGATATGGTATGTAAAAATAGAATAAAGAAAAGCGTTAGTAATATAAAAAAAAAAAAAAAAAAATAAAAATTATGTAGTTACAGGAGAAAAGTCTCTACTTTGCACATGCATATGTATACCAAAAAAAAAACAAAAAAAACAATTTGTGTAAATTTTAAAAATAAAATTAAAAATTTACTAAAAACTTTGAAATTAAAAATTAATTATGTTTATAATAATAAATGAAATGAAATGATTTTTCACTTATTATCGCCATTATTCTTTATCTTATCAAAGAAGAGAAAAAGGAATTATAGCTCTATTATTGTTTGAAGGAATCAATAATTTCCATATTATGCAATGCATGATTAAAAATAAAATAAAAAAAATTAATTTACATTTTTTTTAATTGAAAATAATTAAATTTACATTTTTTTTAACATCATTCTCCATACACTTTAATATAAGTATTCGTCTGTATTAGTTTAACTATATATGTATATATAGACAAATATGCATAGTTATATTTTCACTTCACACATACATGCATACATCATACTTTAAATATGTGCTATGTATACATTAATGTATACTATATATATTCACCTAATCAGCAAATTTAATAAATCTATACTCTATCTACTAATTCGGAGCAGTTAAGGCCTTTTTGTTCTCTCATATTTCCTAATAAAATCATCTCACGAGTAGTGTTATCACAATCTTTTAATTTATCATATAATCCACGAGATGAATTTTTTAAATATCAATATATACAGCAAAGTAAAGTGGTACTACTTTATGTCATTCCCATAAGGCCTTAACTGCACTGAATTAGTAGACAAAGCATAGATTAAAATAAAAATGAATTTAGGTTGAAACAGTTTGTCAATACAATGCATTTAATGTGTATATACTGATTTTTGGATAAGTTTAATGAGATTTTCAATGAAAAGGTACCTATGTACATACATACATACATGTATGTATATCTATTAGCAACTATTAGTTTATATTTGAATTTATTGAAATATCTAAGGAATATTAGGGTTTATTAAAAATTTGTAATATTATCTCATGTATGATTTATCTTTAAAATTTACATTTACATGTAAGTAAACATAAATAATAAAAATTAAGTTGGACATTATGTGAAAAATATTACAGTATGTTTATTGCACATAAAATAATAATTACAGAGTATAGATATCCTTTATAAAGATTTTAGTATACAGATATTCGTATAATTTTAAATATGTACATAATACAAGCATATTACATTGGATTTATGTTTTCAAAGTGATTACAGACAAAATAATCTCTCATCAAAATCATCAAATGAGTATAAAACACACTTATGTTATGAGTTATGATACTATACTGTAAGATTTTATGATATTGTGTAACATAGTATATGAACGTTTCTGTATGTAATACATACATATACATGTATGTATGTACTAAATTATAATTGAAATATGTGTGCATGTATTGGTTGTGTAAGAAAGGACTAAAATATGCAATTAGTTATAATTGACTATTTTCATATGGTACTATATAAACAAATAATTTTAAATTTTTAGATTATTCCATGATTTTGCAAATCTATTTTGTAAATATAATTTTGATAATTATGTATATATACATATGTACATTACGATGAGTATATGTAATGTACATACATGTGTCAATTACATTTTTTAAAAATTTTTCCAGCTTTTGAAAAATGATATGTTGAAAATTTAACCTTATTATATATGAACTTGTATTTGTTTTACAGAATTGATAATATAAAAATAGAAAGCAATAGTATGGGAATTTCGCATGTATGTACATATACATATGTATACGTATGTTATATTTTATAAATAAATTTTTCATATTTTGTGTCACGTTTTATATTAAATTTTTAAACTGATTTAATATGTATGTTTATGCTGTTTATTTGTATATTCGCATACATATAATAGATTTTATTTTAACGTATTTTTGTTGTTATTTTTTTGTCAATTTTATAATTCATATTGCATTTCGTGTACATACAACATACATACATACATACATATGTTATTTTACGTGTGTCAACAGAACACATATGATATACTTACATTCGTATTACCATATACGAACAATGTATTTATGTACATTGATTTGAGCACATAAACATATACATATACATATGTAAATAGAAAGAAATTACAAATTATAATACATTTAAAAAATTTTCAGTTTTTTACAATAACACTATAATGATAAAAAGAAAAATTAGAAAAAAAATTATAGCTGATAACAAAAATATGACATTAATGTAATGCATTTACAGCTAACGAAGAATGCTTATGATGTAATCATTAAAAGGAAGCTTTTAATTAAAATCAAAAAAATAAGTTACGTTCAATTATAGAAAAAAAAAAAAACGTTCACAAGAATTAGGATCAAATTTTTCATTAAAAATAAACTTTTTGTTGGTGAATTTGCATAAAGTAATAATAATTATTGAAAGTATGGGCGAGCGGTAATATACATGTATGTATACATAATATTGTAAAGCGCATCTAGGATTTACCTCAAACAGCGTTAAAGTAGTAATTATTATTGTTGTTCCTTTATTTATTTATTTTTTATGTTTTCGTTGATGGTGTTCTTTTAGATTTACGTACAATACCTATATTTATTTGTGAAATATAGTTTTATTTGTAAACAATGTACACATATTACTATAAATTAGCACATATTTACAATATGCATGTTTTCATGTATCATATAAAATTTTAATTATTATTACCAAGTTATTATACATTTTTATTTAATTTCATAATTTATGAATGAAAAAACATACAATGTTACCATGTAGCATGCACATTATCATAACATTTCCTACATATGTACATATGTTTTATAAAATATATACATATGTATGAATATATCTATGTAAATATATTATTACATATACGTACATATAATTTCGTGGATAAAATTACATAGTAATTATTATTACTATTTTATTGTATATAGTTCAATTTTTGTTTATTTGCTTAAATTGAATATCATTTCAAATTTTGTTGATTTTATTTCAAGTTTTTTGTGTAAATTAGTTTGTTTACTTTTTATATATGTACATACATATATTATATTTGCATTGGTTTGCAAAACAAATACATATATGTAAATACAAATACATACATTGTGTATATTTTTCATTAATATGTAGTATAAAAAGTTATAAAATATAATTGCATATACATGTGTATACCGTATCAACTTCATAATATGTACATAAATTTTATATATGTACATATGTACGTATACATATGTTTATGCTTATTTTTGATTTGAATTTGTATAGAATGTTCATATAAAATATGATACATATGAAAATTGAGTTGATATGTTATTTATCTTCAATTAACAGGTGTAAATAAATAATTTTATCATTTATTATTGTGTGCTTATGTTTTCCATATAAAACTGTATGTTCATTTAGGTTGTTATATATTGATATAATATAATATAATGTATATAAATTTTCATTAACTTCAAAATTATTTTTATGCACATTTGTTTATCTGTAAATATGTACATACATATACTCCTATATACATACATATTGTATGTTAATTCAATATAATATATGTACATATGTATATACAAATACAAATATGAATGTATGTACACCAGAAAGCTTATTTACATAGAATTTTGAATTTGTTATAAATGTAATATATGCCATTACATTTGGTTACATGTACAAAATGTATATCTATGTGTATACATATGTTATATATGTACACATATAAAATATTATGTGCATACATATGTATATATAAAATTTAAAAAAGTAAATTCAGAAAATAAAAAATCTTTTGAATTGATTTATATTTTTTATTATGTATTATGGATGGTCATAATTATCCTTCATTACAACTTAAAGTTTCATAAAAAAAAAATATTCATACATACTTCCATATATTACATATATGTATGTGTATGTAGATATTTATACCTATACATACCATACCATACACAAGCAGAACTATGAACAATTAAACATGACAGTGTATTAATGAGTTGAACGTTTGCATGAGAAAAAAATATCAAATTGCATACATTATTTTTTTACATTTATAACAATGTATACGTTATTTTACAATATATAATGTCTTTATTCATGTACGTAAATACGTATGTACGTATTTATTTTTATACTTATAATGCAAGTACATACATATGTAATATGCTTACATATGTAATGCATTTTTATGTATGTTTGTATCGTTATTTATTCAATAACAAAAATTTGTTATGTTATATGTATATAGTATATATATTACAAATAATATAGTAGATACATGCATCTATTTATGTATGATACTTATATAACACAATTTGATTGCAATTTCATTTTAATGTACAGCAATTTCTGGTGTTGAAAACCTTTCATTATTGTATACTTAAATGCAATTTTGTATAAAAAACAAAAAAAAAAAAAAAATAAAAAATAAAAAAATAAAAAAAAATAAATAAAACAATAATAAAATGTAAAAGTTTTTTTTTATTGTGAGTGTATATGTTTATCGTTATAGATTTTTCAATGCAACAATGGATTCATTATTTAAAAAAAATAAAAAAATAAAAAGAAAAATGTAAAATGATAACAATTTTCCAATAGAAAAAAGTAATATGCAATTTTGTATTGAAAAAAACATTTTGTTGTTCATTAAAACAAAATTAAATGGTCCTATTGGTTCAATTAACTGAAACTTAATTTAAAGGCGAACATATTCATTTAGATTTTAAATTTAGTCAAATTTTTATAGATATCTAAATGTATGTATTAGGCGTTTACAAACATGTAGTACCTGTAGTACCATAGATAACCAACTATGATTGTTATTTGTGTATTGGTTATATCTGTTTGCAATTGTTTTCCTTGATTTTCCTTTTCTTTCTGTTATGCATAGTTTTGTACATTTTTTTTAAATAATTTATAAATGCATGTGTTAAGTGTACTCGTACTATCAACTACTACATATTTTTGTATTCTGAATGAGTACAAGCTAGAAATGTGTGCAGAATGTGACTAAATTTGGTTAAATTTTTTCAATTCATAGTTTTTATATAAAATGATGAAATATGAAATGTAATGTATGATTTTTGTCTGTAATTTAATTTTTACAAAATTTTTGTGATTTTTTGAAAATAATTTCTCGAATTTTTAACAATTATTAAAAAAAAATTAAAAAATTTGAATTTTGAAAATAATATGGAAAACTGAAACTGTCAACAATTTAGCCATCCCGCACAGTAAATAGTTGTTAAATACTAAATTGAAATTTTATCGAAAATAATTTAAAATCTTGGAATTTAGCCGATTTTTTCAATTTTTCCGCACACATTCTAGGAAAAGACAATTAATTTTTAGATTAATAGAAATTTTTACATATAGTATATACTTACATACATAAGTATAAACATAGAAAATTGTATTTTCATAGTTTGTTATTTTCATTTTCTTTAAATAAAAATCTTTTTTAATTTCTGTGTTGTATGTGATTATATTTTTATTTGATGTTTTGAATTGAATTTTTTTATTTTTAAATTGTTAACATTTATTTTAACTTAATTTTGTTTTATTTATTTTGTATTTTTTTTTTTTTTTTTTGATTGTTTAATTAACTATAAGATTGAATGATTTTGAAGAAAATATTCTCTATGGAAAAAAAAAGAAAATTTTTTACATAAATTGAGTGAAAATATTTTATAAGCATTTTATAAAGGAATACAAACTTTTATGTATATGTACACTGTGTATATATGTATAATATAAAAATTTAAGTATTTACATGTATGTGTATTTATACATATGAATGTGCTCTTTTATACCATTAAAAATCAATTACCTTTGCCATTTCATTATAACCACATTAAGAGAAAATATTTAACTTTAAAAAAGTTTTCGGTATAGGCTTTAAAAATATCTTTGAAATCAATACTTTTGGTATGTGAATGAATTGTATACACTTATGTATCTATTTATACACATACATATGTATATGTATGTGTAAATAATTTTTGTTTATGAACTATAGTTTATATAAATAATGTACATAGCACATACATATGTAGATACATATGTACATACATATATAGAGGAAATTGAAATTCTAAAATTAAAGTGAACTATATATACTCTATTTACTAATAATATGCAATTAAGGTCTTATGGAGATTACTTAAAGTGGTATTATTTTACATCACTATATATGTAGGTATATTGATATTAGAAAAATTCATCTGATATATAATATTTGTAGATTGTGGTAATACTGTTCGTGAAACAGTCTAATTAAAAATTATGATAGTAGAAAAAAGACATTTGTACTCCCATAAGATCTAAAGTGTATAATATTAGTGGACAGAGTATATAAAGATTACAAAGATAATTTATAGGTTTATTTGTGTTGAAATGAAAACTGAATTACTTAAACTTATTTAATAATAAATTATTTATTATAAACATGAAACTTTTTAATTAAAGTTGTATTCCATCATTTTATTGTTTTTAAAATATTTACAATATAATGAAAAAAATATCTGCCTACTTATTTACATTATCTTTAATTTTTATATGCTAAACAATGAAAATAAATTAAAATATAAAATAAAAAAATTAAAAATTCATTATTTGAAGATATTTTACCAGGGTTACGAGTTCATTAAACAGATTTGATTATACAATTTACAATAAATTAAGTTAAAATAAAAAGTACATTTTAACACCCACTTAATATATCAATTAAATCTGATTATTGTGGAATTATATACATATGTACATACATATGTATTTATTTACGCCTGTTATCGTAAAATTTAGTGCTACCTTACTACATACATATATTGTTAATTTGATCTATAAAATGTTTCCAAATAAAAATGTACATAATTTAAATTAAGAAATAAAGAAAATTTCTAAATGAAATGATAAAATGGGAAAACTTTTGAATTCTATTTTGGTACATAATAAAATCATAAATTTTTTTTTTTTTTTTTTTCAACAGTATAAGTACTTGGCAATAAAAATAACATTCATTTATTATTTATTTATATATGTACACATTCATTCACAAATGGACGTGTATATACACGTGTGTGTACATTATTATATAAATTTCGTAGGCTGCAAAAAATATACATACTCACTTTTTAAATTCCAATAGAATTATATAAATATGAATATTTTGTAAAGAAATATTTATAAAAATATAAAATAGTGAGAATGAGAACGAAAAATAAAAATCGTGTTTTTTTTTTTTTTTCAATCATATTCATATACTATATACCATTACATTATGTATAGCGTCATTTTATAAGAATGATATATAATTTTATACATAATATTTACATATGTATGTACATACAGTGTTATCTTATAGACCAACAAATTGCCCAGAAAATGTTCATCATCCCCATTGGAATATTTAAAGAGCAGTTTATGGTCTCGTTTTTTTTTTTTTTGATTTTAGGGTCGTCATCAATCTTATCGTCATGCAAGTTTTTTTTTCTTTCATTTATTTATTTTTATTTTATTTCTTGTCTTTTTTTTTTCTTTTATATACACTTACATGAATATTGTAAAAATGAAAAAAGGGGATGAAATTTGTGTTCAGATTTCTTTTCAAACAAAAAATAAATAATCATACATATACATACATATATACTTAAATATACAAGCATTGAATGTACATTGTACATATACATATATACATTTTGTTACAGTTCGTTTTTTAAAGAAAATATTTGATATTTATTTGATATGATGTCATGTAAGTACATCGGAAACAAGAGCTTTTTAAGAAAAAAAAATCCAAGAAAAATAAAAATAAAAATATTTTCACATGACAATAGAATGAAAGTGTGATACACAATAAAAAGATATTTAAACTGTTTTTCAATTTGTGATAAGATTAATTCATAATATACATATGTATATGTATTTGTGTACATAAAAAAAAAAAAAACAATAAAATTCAATGATATATCCTTTCATGGAAAATATTTTGAATTTGTTGTATAAATATTGTTGTTGATGCGATTTATCTTAGAAAACAATTTTTGTCTCATGGTATTTTATAATTAAAGGAAAAATTAATGAAAATCATTTGCAGTAAAACTTGAAATAATATAAAAAAATTCTAAAATCAAATTAATTTTCATTTTTTGATATATTTTCTTTTTTCAATTACTTATATCAATATTTTCATACTGTATTTTTTTTAATTAATAATTTTACATATACATAAATATACACATGTACTTTATTGTGTACATACATATTATTTACATATTACTATATAATTGCAAGTTTTTTTTTTTTTTTTTTTTTTTTTTGTATTTAAATGTATTAATTTTTCGTTTATATATTTATAGTGATTTAATTAATTCGCCATAAATGTTATGAATGCCAAAAATCTTATAATAATGTGGTGATGAACAATTCAAACTATCAGCATCATTAGTTATGTGCAGTGTCTGTAAAAATTTTGATGTTATGTATCTGATCCGTTCACTGCTTGCTTGCAATATGAATTGCTTGTTTCACCAGATGTTGTCTATTAAAATGTGTATACGATATTTTTATGAGCACAAGGGTTGTATACAAATGTAATATATGTATATATAACATTTTTATGTGCGTATACAAAATACGTACATATAATATTACATATATACATACATATTTGTATAATGCAGTCTAAAATTGGATGTATGTAATGCAATTCAGTTAATGGAAATTCATATATGTATGCATGTATGTATGTACATATGTATCATATAATGTTGATAATACACATGATAATACAATACTTAATATATTGTTGTACGCACTGTACATATATACTTACAAATATTCATATGTACATATACATATATACGTACAAATGTTCATTCGTGAAACATATACCTACATACACATCATATAAACTTATTTAAATTTTCATCGCAGGACATTTCTGTGTACACTCATGATTTAGCAACACCCTGTTTAACCATTACCATATTTTTCTATCCGTACATACATAACTTCAGTGTTAACATGTTACGTGTTTTACGTACATACACATATGTATATACTTTCATTTCATATTTTCCGTTTTAGCCCTTCAACATTGGTTTTCCCTCAATTTTATAGATAAAAATAACAAAATAAAAATTTAGAAAAAAAAAAAACTGACTGCTCTCTATAGTCTTTATAAAGAGGCCTATACTCAACAAATGTTTACAATTTGCTTGTTAACACAGCACCGAGTGGGTACTTCTGGTCTATGGTCTATCTACATATATATGGTAACAAATCTTTTATCCCCCAAATATACATTTTGATCCCGATGAGATTCAATTCACAGACTGTAAAATATATCTTTGAATACACAAACACATAAATATGTAGGTACATATATATATGTTTGATATGGTTTTTGATGGTTACTGATGCATGTGTGTGAGTACATATTTCGGCTTCATATGCGAAGGATATCAAAGGATATAATAATATTGCATATATGGTATAAAATATATACGTACATATATGTATATACGCATACATATGTACATATATGTATTGTATACAGAATGTGCGTTTTATATAAGTAGATTTACATGCAGATACAACAATTGATGCATAATTGTAGGATACCGAATAAGATAGATTTAATATTATGTAAATATAATGTTAAAAATTAAAAGAATAAACACTACTTACATATGTATGTATATGTACATTTATAATACAAGCATACTATTTTATTTATTCGCATATATTTTATAATATGTACGTAGAAAGTACAAACAATATATTTCTGATACTGTATAGATACATATGTATGTATATGATAAAATTTTAAAATATTTTTCATAATTTTATTGATGCATATTATATTATGCTTACCCATATCCCCATATTTAAATATATATATTTGTACTTTTAAGAACAATTCAACTTAATTTAAATGCAGTTAAACGATATGAACAAATTTTATTAAAATAAATTAAGAAAATCATGAAAATACGTATACATATATGTACATAATACAAAAAAAAAAAAAAAAGAATTTTAATTAAAAATTTCAATATCTTGTTGAGAAGTTTATCATGTTGGTTAGAAATACAAATATTCATGGAAAATTTGTGTATTTTTTTTATTATTATTATTAAAATTATTAAAGTATAAATAATAAATTTAATTGATTTTATTGCAGTAACGTGAATATTTTTCAAAATTTATAATTTTAAAAAATTATAACGTACAACAGTTTAAATTTTAACGAATTTCTATTAATATAAAAGCCATATATTAATCTAAGAAAACTTATATAAAAATGAAGAAAAATAAGAAAATTAAATATTAAATGATTTATACATATGCAAAAAAAAAAAAAAAAAAAAAAATTTTTTTTTTCTCTATCAAAGTTACAAACAACACAAAATGACATACTATATAGAGCCTATATATGAACGAGTATTTTCATATTGTAAAATATAAATGAAATTGATGTATTACGTATAAAAATACAACATTTAATCACATTTAATTTATTTTTCTATTTTATAAAAGAGAAAATAAATACATATATATTAAAAAATAAAAAAAAATAAAAATAAAATAATTTCTCAGCTTGAAGTAAATTTTAAATAAACAAGGACATTATTTGCACATACTTATGTAAATATACATGCTTATTGTATACACGATTATTTAGATTGTAGAGCAGTCAAAAAATGTTTTTACTAAATAAACATTCAAAATATATTGTAGAATAATAATATGTTTCATTTTTTTTATTATTATTTTTTATTTTTATATAATACAATGTAATTTGATTTTTTTTTTTTTGTTCAGTTGCTTGGGTTTTTTATTTTCCTAAGTGAAAAATCATTGAATTCTTGGTACACAATGAAAAAAAAAAAAATTTGTTTTTTTAGATTCGTTTTTTTTTTCTATTTTAGAATAAAAGGGACATGTGTATGTATAAAGCATTTTATATATTGTATAATATATATAGTAAATGAATTGTATCGAAGCAGCAAGTATAATAACATTATCAGTGGGTGGTAAAATTAAATGAACTGGATTTTCATTGATTGTAAGTAGCAAAAATGTCAGTACCTATGTTTATTAAAGTATAGCTATTATTTTTTAATTTAAATTTTATTTTCAAGTGAATATTGTTAATTTATTTATTTTTTAGATTGATTTTTTTTCCCCTGTCCAATGAACATTTTTTACATTTTGAATTTGTATTTGTATTTTTTTTTCGATTTAATATTTATGCTTAATCTGTTTACATTGTTTTGGACTTGTTTTTTTTGTTTGTCGTTTTGGAATTAAACCAATTTACGAATTATTTTTTTAAATTATTATTAAAGACTTTAAATGAAATAATTTTATAATTTTATAATCTTTTTCTTCTTCATTGGCGTGACAATTCTTGTAGGACCCTGGCCTCATTCAAGTGCTCTTTTCTATTCTGCTCTATATCCCTTGCTTTATTTTATCAATTTGTAATTTTATAATATATAGCACATATAATGGCAAATAAAATAATAAATTGATAAAAAATTTCATTTAAATTATTATAACATATGACGTAACTCATTTTTAGATTAAATATATATGTATATGCTTAAAAAATATGAGATAAAATATTTTAATATTCGATAATAATTTCTATAAATATCAATTAAATTTTGTTGATTTTTTTTTTTTTACCTATTTGTTATTTTATCAAATTTTATAAAAGAACATTTTTTCGAAATTCGTTAATACGAATATACATATTTAAAAAATTAAACATTAAATTTGATCTGCTGATGTACATTTTGTCCATATACATACATATTTAAGTATATGTATGTTTAAATTGTATATGAGATAACGTAATAAAAAAAAAAATATGTACATACATATACCTTAAATTATAAAGTATTGGATTGGTATCACATAAAAAAGTCGTATGTATAAATAAATGTGTAATATTATTCACAAAAATAGTCAATAGGAAAATAAACATTAAAACCAAAAATTGTCGTTATCTAACAGCCTGTTTGTACAATAAGTAGTGAATGGATGGGATATTAATGCCAAAAGTTGCCGTTGCAATTCATATAGTATAATAATATTTAGCCATTACCAAAGAAAAAATATTTTATTGTGGATATGTCCTTTATTGTACACATAGATATGTATGTACATATGTATGTATATGAAAAGCGAAAAATTCGCCCGCTTCTACATATATATATACAAATTTTATTTAATTTCTGTACAAAAATTTTTCCACATTACATACATACATACATACATATGTATGTGTACACATGTTGTTTGTTCACATATAAATACTGTACATATATGCACATGCTGTAATGAACATACATAACTAAGTATGTATGTATAGATATTATGCATGTATTTAATATGGTATTTTGATTTTGATAATAACACAACAATACAAAGGATATGGCGCCAGACGGGTTTATTGAGCTAAAAAAAAAAAAAAAATGTTTTTTTTTTTTATTTCAGATATGTATATGTGTGTATATGTAAAGTAATATAGCTTTTTTTAAACATATTTTTTGATAGGATATTTCTAGAAATATGAGAAGTAGAACTTCATTTTATTTTTATTTTATTTTTCATTATCCTTTATACCATATACCACATTATATGAAGTGGATTGTACATACATACACTGAATATTATTACTTAACTGTCACTTAATAAAGAAAACATGAGTTCACCAAAATTGATCTTTTCTATGTATATGTAATCTTACGGCAAAGAATATGTATTAGAACCAAGAATTCCAGTTTATACGGCAGAATTTACCCTATTTTTAAAACCTCTGATCAAGAAACACAACCTCCCATCTAAAAATATTTTTCGTAAAGAGAATTACTCTCATGTAGATTAAAAAACAAAAAAAATCAAAAAAAATCGTGTACATGTACGAAATAAATACCAATTTTCATGAATGTATGTGTAAAAATATTACCACCACCCAAAACTAATTACTTGTTTAGGATTTTTTCTTTTTTCTTAAAGACTATAAGATTTTTTACGCATTTGACCGATTTTAAGCATTTTAATTTTACATGTACTTACATTTAAAATACACGCGTTTGTATCGCAGTATATCAATTACCACATGTTCGTACATGTATTCATTTATCTCAATATGAAATGCATGCTTTCTAATAGAAATAAAAGGTTCTTTACTTTTCGTATATGTATGTATACACATCATACACAAACATTCATATGGTCATAAAAAGTGTGAAAAAAAAACAATGTATGAAGATCATTTTTTTTATTGTACCGAAGTATTAAGAATAAATATACATATATACAAACAAACATGTACTATTTTAATGATATATAAATACGCATTACAGCTAATTGATATACTGCAATACAAACACGTACATTTTAAATGTAAATACGTGTAAAATTAAAATGTTTAAAATCGGTCAAATGCGTACAAAATTTGAAGTTCATGATATCATAGGAAATTAAACTCCACCCCATGTGTACTACAAAATATACGATCATCATAATAATAGTACATGTTTGTTTGTATATATATTCATCCTTAATACTTCGGTACAAAAAAAAAAATGATCTTCATACATTGTTTTTTTTTTTCAAACTTTTTATGATTATATAGATGTTTGTATATGATGTGTATCCATACATATATGAAAAGTAAAGAACCTTTTTTTTCTATTAGGAAGCATGCATTTCATATTGAGATAAATGAATACATGTACGAACATGTGGTAATTGATATACTGCGATACAAACGCGTGTATTTTAAATGTAAGTACATGTAAAATTAAAATGTTTAAAATCGGTCAAATGCGTAAAAACATTTGAAGTTCATGATATCACAAAGAAATTAAACTCCACCCCATGTGAATTACAAAATCAATGCAATACAATAGTACAGTCGGCCTATTACAAAAAACCCTTAATTGTATGAAAATATTTCTATGAAATTTGAAATTTTTTCACAATTAAAAAGAATGATGTAATGATAAATATTGGAAAAGGTAGCACATTTTCTGAGACTCCACTGTACTTTTAGGTATTTTCCTTATGTGTAAATAGAATTCACACATACATTCAAAGAATGAAAAATTGAAATTTAGTGATTCTCAATGAAGAGAAATACATTTTACCCCTATCTACTCTGCCCGCACAGCACCTGTTTCGATCAAAATTTTTGGGGTAAAATTAAAGCCTTTAAATCTACATCTCTCTAATACATCTTCTTTGCTTACGGTTACATATTATATGCACATAATGTACATATACATACATTCTATATAACATACATACATGAAAATATTTAACATAAAGGGAAATTTTCTTTTTTTTTTTTTTCTATTGAACACATTTATTTGTAAACATTCATAAAATTTGATATTTTTCTTTTTGTTTTATATTGCTATTTATTTATCGGGTTTATTTGTATTTTCTATTTTTGTTCGCTTTTGGTTAGATTTTTTTTTTTTTTTGATGTCAAGTGTAGTAGTATAGAGAACGGATATATATGTACATGAAAATGTTTTAGATATTGTGTATAAATGTACATTATATGCATATAGAATTTTTATTTTCTCTTGTTATATATGCTTATGTATACATTTTTTTAATACACATACATCTATTATTTGAAAAAATAATTCTTAGTTTGTATATATATTTTCTTTCTGCAGTATTTTAGTTTTATTGATTTATCAATAATAAAATTACGGCACTTAATATATTATACAAAAAGATTCTTATCAACAATAATCAAAAATACAAAAAAAAAAAAGATAAATAAATAAAATGATGTAATTAAATATAGAACAGAAGGGAGGGAAATTTTTTGTTTATATATACTTAATATGTATATCAGACATAAAATTGCATATAAATTTTATCGTAATCATATACATTGTAATGAATTTATACAATTTGTATATATTAGACATATTATACATTTTTTTTTTTTTATTAGCTTTATGAGTAAATGTAAAAATTGTAATTAATTTTTATGATTGCATTAAAATTTTATTTAACACATTAGTCTATATGTATTGATTGATTTATGCATTTTGAATATCTTATAAATAAAGTGGAAAATAAATAAAAATTATTATTCATGATAATTAATTACTAAATGGTTATATGTATGTACACTTTATTAAATAACGAAAATTTTAATTTTAAATTGCCATTACACTCATAACAGTATTTAAAATATGTGCTTTCAATCATGTACATAGATGTCTTTTTTTTTTTTTTTAAATTTTAATTTATCGCATATGATGTACATACATATATAGTATGCTTATACTTTGTTAAATAAAATTTCACTTAAAAATTATTATAATTTTTTTATTTTTTTTATTTTTTTGTTATTTCAATTAAAAGTAATTTCCATCACTGAACAAATTAAAAGACTTCTATATAAGAAAAATATTATTGAAATTTTTCCGACACATTTCCCTTTTATGTTTTTTTTCTCTTAGTAAGTTTAAGAATATTTATTTAAATTGAAAAAAAAAATAATAGTCTTAAAATAAATTTATTCAAAGCACCAAAAAAAGGACAACCCATAAATAATGTAAAGCATTTTTCAATTATACTGAAATATGTACATATTTACTTATTTTTATTTTTGTGTACTTTCATTTATTTATTTAATTTTATCATTAAACTTTTGATTATCATTTTGAATTTCATTTAACTATACCATTTCGTTGTTATTTTCTTTTTTCTTTTTTCTTGTTTTTTTAAATTTTCGTTACTAACATATTCACGAATAAAAAATAAATCCTGAATTTGAAAAAAAAATTTTTTTTTGTTTTGTTCATCATATTGAATTTTTAAGTTGGTACGTTAGACACGGACCAGAATGTTTTTAAGAAAATCTGTTTTTTTTTTCTTCTATCATTTCTTTGTTATTGCTGGAGATATTTGTTGTTGCATTTAGTTTTCCTTTTCTTTTATTTTTTTTTTTTGTTTTAATCAAAATTCTAATTTTCACTTAATTAAGTTGGGAAAAAAGATGAAATTTGGAATTTGAAATAAAATAAATCAAAATTATGTACATAAGTACATACATATTAGTATGGGTGTATTTTTATATGAAAATGCTATTAAAAGTTTTATTCCATTTTGTTGTATATAGGGGTGAGTTTTTTCAATGGAAGAGATCGGAATAAGAAAAAAAAAAAAAAAGAAATGAGTGAGAAAAAAATTTTCTCTAATTTCTTTTTTGTTTTTGTTTTTGTTCATTTTTTAAAAAAAATATTTGGCCATTTACTGTTATTTACATTGAAAAGATAATTATTTTGTTTTTGTATTCTACATGTTTGCTTACATTTTTTTTTTTTTAGTTGTTGTATGTTGTTTTCTCTGTTTATTATTATTATTATTTTTTTTTTTTATACTATTTCTATGGTTAAGTATTATTGTATAAGATTAACTTTAGGGTATTCTTAATTTCTCTTTTTTGTTAATTTTTGTTTTTTAAAGTCTTTAAATAATATGAATAAGGAAAAAATTTAAAGAAAAAAAAAAAAAGTCTAGTAACACAGAATATGAATGAATGTTTGTACGTACACACATATATATACATGTATTTTGTGTTTTACACAATTGTTGTTTCTTTTGTAAGCTACATATACATTTATATAAAATTATTTAGGGTCGTTGTCAATCTTTTTTATATTTCATGCTTTTATTTTGTGTTGATGACACAATTTCATTTTTTAATTTCTTTTAGCTGTTTTTTTTTTTGTTGTTGTTATTTTTATTATTATACTCTAATAGCCATTGTTGTAACAACATCTTGAGTGAAAAAAGAGAAAAAATTTTTTTATATTTATGAAATATGTACTAAATTGAATTTTCTTGTCAATTTGTTAAGGTCTTTTTTAATTATATTCAGTACATTTCATACTTAACAAAAAAAAAAAAAAAAAAAAATGGGTAAAAAGTTAAAAACTTTACAATAGAAAAGAAAATTGAAAAAAGTCGTTATATTTTTTACCCTTAGTTATCAATGTATTTAAATTGTTTTTTTTTTTTTTTTTACTCTATGAATTTCATAAATTTATATAATCTATTTAACAAGTAACAAAAAAAGATGAAAATAAATTAGTGACCTATTATCTACAAAACATAAAAAGTGTAACAATTTTATAAAAAAAAAAACAAAAAACAAAAAAAAAACCCCGAAAAGATAAAAAATAATTTTTTCTTATACATATTTATAAGTATTTTGTATTCAAAGGAATACATGAAATTTAGTTAAACGAAAAAAAAAAAACAAATGAACACATTTTTTATTATAAATGTTAATAAAATCAAAATATACCAACATTTTTTGATTTCTTTCAATTTTGTAAAAAATCTTCGTTTTACCAAAAGTTTTACTTATTATTTATTTTATAAGAAAATAATTAGCATAGAAAATTTGATGTGTTTTATCATTTTTATGTGTTAAAATATTATATGTCTAAATTTTAATTTTGATCATTTTAATTAAACATACAAAAATATTATATAAATAATAAATTTATAATTTATGAAAAAAATGTCCATTTTACACACAAACCTTTAATCTGTATTTTACAAATCTTAATCTTCATGAAAAAATTTGTAAACATTTTATTTAGCAAATTTTTAGTAATATTATCAAGGGTATCCAACTAAGAGTTCATCCGTTAAGATAAAATCGTTAAAATTTAAAAGAGATGTTTTAAAATTAAAAATTATATGTTAATATGTGCATATAGAATAAATGTATGCATGTATACGTTTAAGTCTACAGCATATAATATGGCAGTATGTATATGTGATTGAATAATATACATATGTATGTAAATCATCATCAGTAGTGATTCGACAGCCGCTTATCAGCCTTGGTCTATCATTACGATGATTTTCGAGACGATTCTATTATACATAGAATATCGTAATATGGAATGCATATAGAACAAAATGTTTAAATAAAAATAAATTTATTGTTTAGTAAATTTAAAAATTTTATTTACATTTCAAATGTTTTTATCTTTTCCGTTAAAAAAAAAAAAAAAAAAACAAAAAAAACAGCGTAGTCAAAAAAAATTTTTTTTAAATCCAAAAAATGATATTTACCACTTATGTGGAATACAGTGTAATAATAACAATTATTTTGTCAATTGTATACAGTAGTGTATGCATATCACAAGAAAAATAAAAATACACGTATAAAATACGTTACACATATTTTATTTTATCGTTTATTAAAAAAAAAAAACATATTACATTAAAGATTTTTTTTTTTCCTACTTTTTTTTATATTTCATTTCGAAACTTTTTTAATAACATTTTATGTAGAATTTCATACGAATGTATGTATATGATAAGTTTTAATAATAAATTGTGAGCTGTGTGTGTATTTTTTTATTTTTCTGTATACTTGAACGTGGCGTGGTTGTACTATAATTTATATGAAGATATAAGTAAAGGACGAATTAAATATGTTCTCTTGTACGTATTTTAACACCACATTTATGTAATATCAGGTACTATGTACTCGTATGCATATAATATAATACGAATATTGTTGTTACTTAAAATCACATATTGAAGCTAATAAAAATCTCGTAATTATACATTTTTTTTCTTTAATAAATATTTTTATTTTGTTTAATTACAAATGTATGAATATATAGTTAAAAACACATGTCAAATAAATTATGATATGAAAATTAAAACAAAAAAAAACAAAAAAAAATTAACTTTGATTGCATTTCATTTTTATTTACAGTTCTTTTTTTTGTTTTTGTTTTTCTTACATATGCATTTTTATTGCAGATACGAATAAAAATGAGTGTACACATATGTGATGAAAATTTAAAATTTTAATCTTCTCTTCTTCAATATAACGTTATATATGTATACACCATGAAAATACTTTTAAGTAAATAAATAAATAAAAAAAAATAAACAAAATTCTTATGCAATTTAATTTAGTAAATTTTAGTGTAGAGACAGAGAGATCGTTTCAAAACTTTTACAAATTTTTTTTTTTAAAGCTTACAATCACCTATATTTTCACAAGGATATGCATAAATAATACAGTATATGTACATATATGTACTATTAGGACTATGTAATATATGTATGTACTATGTTGTACGTATTCATATATGAAATTTTAGTTTTTATGCAATATTGCAAATTTTATAATATTATTTTTTTTTTCTTTTCTTATATTTATAAACATGCACATGTGCGTATGCATTTATATACTTGTATGTTATGTTTCATATTATGTAACATTCAATTTTTGTTATACGTTGTATCCTACATACACAAAGATACACAGATTTACGAGATGATTTTTAATTAAATCCAACTGGGACGCATTGCTGTGTTCTTTTGTACATAATACTTATAAATTTTCATTTTATTTTATTTTATTTTTATTTGCTCAATTTTTATATTGTTTTATATCTTTAATTTTTTTTTTCGAATTTTTCGTTGTTTGTTTTTTTTTTTCAATTTTTTTTTTTTTTTTTTTTTTTTTTGTCATTTATGTATTGTATTTTGAATGTCCATTCGATTTTACCATACAGATACATTAACAAGTATAGTTAAGTGGAATTTTCACAATGTATGCATATATGTATAAGTTCATACAATGTATGTACATACATAAATATTAACATGTATATGTTACATTACATACGTACGTAACATGTATATGTAACATTGCTATTTTTGTTTGTTTGTCATTTTAAAAATATTTAAATGCTGTTGCTTTTCCAGTCACTAAAATGAATGAAAATTTCATCACATACGTGGACTATAAAAATAAAGATTGTTAAAAAACAAAAAAAAAAAACAATGCTAAGAATAATGTTAAAATAAAAAAAAAATTTAAAAAAAAAACGAACAATAATGAAAAACAAAAATAAAAATAAAAATGAAAATATATGTATGAAGGTGTACATGTGTATGCATCACGTTAAAAATAAATAAATAAAAAAAAAACAAAAAAACAAAATTTATATATAAAATCCTGGCTGGATTTTATGACCAATAAAAACGATTTTTGATGGTTATATTCAAGTTAATTGTTTAACAAAAAAAAAAAACAAAATATGTGTATAAGAGTATACAATAGGTATATCAATAGGTGTAGGTGTACCAATATATATATTGTATATAGAGTATGTATGTTATGTATGTAGTAGAGTTTATGGCCATTTGATATGTGTGTACAGATTGTTTACTTTAAATTTGAGCATTTTAATTATTCGTTTTACACTCATCATAATGTATGTAATATTTTGGTAATACATATAATTTTTAAATTTAATATAACAATTACACGTGTCATGTACATCATTATTTAAATATATATTTCTTTTTTTTTTAACGTATATTTGTATTATACATACATGAAATTCTACTGTATACATAAAATTAAATATCAATGCAAAATATATATATACATATTTATTTAAATTTTTTTCATTTATTTTTACCAGTTTTTTTTTTACGTTTTTTTTTTGTGTAATACATATAACTGGAAAAAATTGAAAATCGAAATAAATATCTATTATATGGAAATTCAACTATCTCTTCTATTTTATAAAATGAAAATTCATTGAATATCATCAATATAGTAGACATGTCCATTTCATAAATAGATATGAGCAAGAAAAAACTCAATATTTGATTTATTAACAATTATTTTTTTTTTTTTTCTACATTTTATCCTGTTCACATTATTATTACTGTTTTCTTCTTTTTTTTTTTCAAAACATTTTCTATATACATACATATGTGTGTATGTATTTAGGCATTTCTAGTGATAGTTTTAACAAATTACTGATTCATCCTGAAAATGTACATCAAAATATGTACATACATACATATGTGTACGTATTAATTATTTTAAAATGTTATTTGATATTTCATTATTTCATTACATGTTCACATTCTGAATGTAACATGTAATATTCTGAACGTAAAGTTATACAAATGTGGATAAAAAAAAAAAAAAAAAAATTAGTGGAAATTTTTAAAAGCAAATTTCTATAATTTATTTTCAAAAAAAAAAAAAAAAATTTTTTTTTTTGTTATTTTATATTTTGCAAAAATTCTCGTTTCGTTTAACATAACTTGATAGGTTGGTTTTGTATGTGTGTATTTTTATGTTTTATTCATTTCGTTTTATTTTTTGTTTTCTGTTTTTTTTTTCTTTGCTTGGTTGGTAAATCCTTTTTTTTTTAAACGAATCATTCACTCACCTGACTAATTCATCATCCAAATATATCAAATCTGAATTCAGTTGAATACTGATATCAACAATACATAGATAGTTTGAGTGCTTACCTTAGTACATGGTACTTGTAGCCTACAGCATAATATCTAACTTTGATCTGATATTATAGTATAGGATATAGGAATAGTAGCAGTAGTATAGTACAATCGGCAGCATTAAGAGCAGCAGGATATTATCATCATATCGGTCAAAAGTTTTGTGAAATTCAAAAAAAAAAAAACAGACCGTTGTGTTTTAAGTTTTTTCTTTTTTTTAAACATACATACATATGTGTTAGTAAATATCAGTATATAGAAGTTGCACTTTTTTTTTGCTTTTCAAACTTTTTAGCACACACACACACACACATTAGTACACACTGAACACTGGCACACACTGTCCTAATATTTCTAATGTTCTTCCTTTTCTTTAATGTTTTTTCGTATTTTAGTTATAAAATTAAGATTTTTTTTTCTTCCACGTATTATGCACAAAATTCAGCGAAACTTTTGTTTTCCTTTTTTTTTTTGCTACGTTACATTACAAATAATGAATTTATTCACTGAGAATTTTGAAGAACCACAAAAATAAAATTATCCTTTGTATAACACAAAAATTTTACACGATAAATAGAAAAATTAAAACAGGTTAAAAAGAGGATCAGAAATTTTTATGTTTATCACCATCACTTTAATTTTTTTTTTTCTTTCAATTAGGACTTAGGGAGTACCCAACACAATTTAATACAAGTATTAGTTTTTCACTTCACTTTTCACTTTCACTTTCAAGAAAAAAAAGAACGATAAAAATTTTAAGCACAAATAAAAAAAAAAATGATTTAAACACGAAACAAATTAATAATGTAATTAATAATTAGCACTTTTAAAAAAATTAATTAATTTTCTTTTAAATTTTTAGAATTTTTTTTTTAAGCTAGTTAAGCGTAAACTGTCACCAAATCACAATTTAATTCACTATTCGATTTCAATTTTATTATACACTCACACACACTATACACTATAAACACACATGATACACTCATACACTACACAAATACACAGTGCTATCGTTTTGCTGCAATTGCAGTCTTTTTTTTTATTAAAATATTACTTTTTAGAATCACACACATTTAAATTTATTATTTATCAAATTATTATTATTTATTAATTTATTAAGTTTATTATTTAAATTTATTATTTATTATTTTTATTTTAAAAAAATAATTAAATAATTTTGAAACTTAAATTTTTGAATATCGTTTTAATGTACCGCGTAAAATATAAAATAAAATTCGAGAGCCACTGTACAAAACCACCCGTTCTCTACAACGTTCAAAACGCGACTCAACTAATTACTAAATAAAATACTGATTTTCAACCTCGTCTATGCTACTGAGTGAACACTGACCTTGAGAACTGACTAAACTACTTACTAGACTAAGCTTCGCTACTGAGTGAACACTGACCTTGAGAACTGACTAGACTACTTACTAGACTAAGCCTTGCTACTGAGTGAGTACTGACCTTGAGAACTTACTAGACTACTTACTAGACTAAGCCTGCCAATTGCCATATAGTGTGTTATTGCCATGTATACTAAACCAGACTAGTATAGATGAATCATGAAAATGAACCAAACCAGTTCATTTCTCACATAGCAATACCACACAGTGTAGGAGTCTAGCAGTCTAGTGTCTAGTCAGTCAGTACTTAGTAATCAGTTGTCTTCTGAACGTAAGGGAAGACGGGTGGACGGGTACAGTAGACAGTGGCTCTTGTACAATTTTAATTCTTAATAAAAATAACGACAGAAAGAAAAGACATACATACATATGTACATATGTACTTCTATCAGACGTGTACTGATAATAATTAATAGACAAAATTTTGTTACATAAATTTCACATATACGAAACTGTGTTTTTTATATAGAAATTAAAAAATTTTTTATTTATTTAAGAATTCTGTCTAGAATAAAAATTAAAATAGAGAAAGTTACTTAAATTTAAGGGAATATTCTAAATTTTAAACGAAAGCATTTGGAAAAATATAATAGTGTGGTAATTATAGGAAACTATCTGAAAAGTCTGTTGTTTTTAATGTATCACACTGTTTTCAATTTTTGGGAAACGATAACACTACACAATTACATCAATAGTATTCTGTACGTTCCATATGTATTTTTTTTGTAAAATTTTTACTATTAATATTAATACTACATAACATACACACACTGCATACATACATAACATCCTTGTTATACTTGAATGAAATGGATTTATTTACTTTATTTTGTTTTGTTTTTTTTTCTTCGTTTTTTGACATTATTTTGCCTTTTACCTTTAATGCTGTTTTCGGGGCCTTTTTCATTTTGTAAAATATAGTTTTTTGCATTGAAAATGATTTAATGAAAAGTTTTAACTCCAATTTGATAAACATTCTAGTTTATGTACGTATGTATACTTATTCGTTTTTCAGTTATTTTTTTTCAAGTTTATTTTTTATTTTTCCTGATGATGATGATGATATGAAATTTGAGAATACGGATAGACCTAAATGGACAAAAGCAATAATAGGGAAATATGTGCGTATTTATATTCATAATGTGTTTTGTGTATGACATATATGAACGAATGCATAATATGTATTATCTCCTACATACGTATGTTACGTATGCATATATGTATGTATGTACTGTATGTATACGGTAAGCTTTAATTAAACAAAAAATTTAAAAAAATATACATAGGTACCTACATATGTATCTCTTTAAGTTGATTACTAGTCTGGTCAAAAAGGCATATATTGAAGAAGAAATAGGCGATATTTTACATTTTTCTACAAATCAATTTTATTTTCGTCATATTTGATGATAAAAAAATTAATCAAAATTAATATGGGAATGGATTATTTTATGTCACAAATAAATAGAAAAAAAAATGTAGGTACTTCAATTTTTTTTTGAAATTTTAATTTTAATTGAAATGAACATTTGTAATATTTTTTTTTTATCAAGGACACAAATAAAAGTAATGTGAGGAAAAAATTAATTTTAAAAATTACATTTAAAAAAAATCGAACAATAAATTATAATAATGTGAACATGTGTATGTACATACATATATGGATGTAATATTAATTTATTTCCAATGATAAATAAGAATTTCATGAATTTGATATTTTTTTAAAATTTATTCTTATCACTATAGTTTGTCTAATAATTCGATGCAGTTAAGGCTTTATAAAAACACAGAAGTCTTTTTTCTTCTTTCATAATTTCTCATAGGATCATTTCACGACTCACGAGTATGAGATGAGCTTTATACGAGTAAGTATCATAATATACAAAGATGTAAAGTGGTACTACTTTACGTCATTTCCATAAGACTGCACCGAATTAGTAGACAGAATATAAGCATGTAAGGAAAAAAAAAAAAAAAACAAAAACTTCATACTAATTTACCATTCTAAAGTACATTAGCAATATAAAGCACACGTACTCTGTCATTTGTAATATCATTTTTTGGAATAAAATTTCAAACAAATTTAAATATTTAAAAAAAAAAGAAAAAATTTATTTTTATGCCTATTCATTTGATACGTGAATGAAATTTTATTCTGTATGATATTTAGTAGATTTTTCTTTTTACAATTTTTTTTTTTCATAAATTGAGTTTTTATTCATTTTAAAACATTATAATTGTAATGTGTTTGTAAAGTTGATTAGATTTTGTAGTAATGATATGAACGATATTGTTGGAAAATTTAAACATATAGAGTATTCGTATATTTGTACGTTAATGCATATAATATGCATATATACTTTCGCACGCACTTATGTATTTTCATAAACATACGTATATGTGCATGTATTTATATTTCTAGATATAATGACGTTTTTTTTCGTTCTACAAGATATTATGTACTTTTATACATGAAGTTTCCTATATATGTATGTACATGTGTGTTTGTACATATGTATGTATGTATCTATTGTTTGCTTCCTTTACGTATTATAATTATAATTATTGAAATGGGAAAATTCACATTTGGGGTGACGTGTTTGCAATCTAAATGAAGTTTATTGTAATGATATTTGTGCCAAGAGTGCAATTTCAACAATTACACATGGAACATTTATATCCTATATTTTATATATGTATATAATATATCCTTAATATGTACGTATAGTAATGTTAAATTATATAATTATTAGTGTATATGTTCATTCTTTATAACGTTAAAATTTATTAATGTAAATGTACATAATGCACATGTATACATGGTGTTTCAGTAATTATATTACGTATTGTGAATAGTTTTAACTTAAATATTAAACGTAGCATGACAAATTATGCATTTTATGTATTCTAAAGTTTAAATTATTGTAACACATAATCTAATACAATGGTAAGTGAAAAATATTGAAATATTAAAAAATATATTAGGATATGTATATATGCATTAGTGGGAAATTATTAAATGAAATTTACCCTGTACAGTTAAAAAAATAATAATAATAATAATATTTATATATGCATCTACATACATACATACTTATGTGATTTTCCATGATACACATATTAAATATAGATAACAAAAATTCATTCTCATCCACATTGAAAGACAAAATTACTTGAAACCTATTTTGTGTAGTTGCAATTAAAGTGGAATTACGTTTATGACGTGTCTTTTATAAAATCAAAATTAGAATCGATCGAATTTACAAATGTATATGTATATACTGGGTATACATGTATGCATGTATGCATGATTTGTGCATATACTTTTGTTGATATCATGTGAACTTATATGTACATTATGTACTTAAATTTTACATTGTACTTACTTACACTTTCTCATTTATAGGTATACATTAATTATATACACACTATATTACATACATATATATATATACATATATGTATGAATACAATACAATTACAATAAAATACAAATTAAGATGAATACCTAGATTATACATTTTTATATAAGTACATACATGATACAATTATATCTAAAATAAATATGTATATACTACATATCCATATTTGTGATGTAAATATAAATGTATGTATATTGGAAAAGGTATATGTATACACAAATTGCAATTATACATACATTATCCTTATAAAAATTACACATAAAGTACCTATGTACATTTTCACAGGTAAACAGATACATAAATAATTTAAAAGATATATATTTATATAATGTTTATGTGTGTTGATATCATGAAGAATATACATATATAACATATAAATATTTAATTAAAAGATATTATCTCAAGGGACTAAATTGTATTATAATGCAATTAGAATTAGAGCATGTATTTCAGCAATTTCAAAAGATTTTTTATTAAGAACAATTCAAGTAGTTTTATTACACTATTGAAAAAGTAAATGAACAAAAAAAAAAAAAAAAAAAAATCTCGCTATGACGAGATTTAATTTAGATTAAATTATTTACATTAATTTTTCACAACAATTGATGTGTTACTATAACATTTACATCAATAATGGGGAATAAATTACATTATTTATTTATATCAAGAGCATTCATATGTATATTTGTACATTTAGTACGTATTTTGAAATAATGTATAAAATATTCTCTATAATCAATCGATTACAAAGATATTTTTTGTCCTTTAAAAAACAAAAAAACAAAAATTTTTTTTTCTTCTTATAATTTTTATATTTTTTGTGTTGTAGAATACATTTTTGTTTTTTATCCTTGAAATAAATAGAAAATAATAAAATATATGCGATTACAAAAGACATGTATGCAGTGACGATGTACATACATACTTAACATATGTATATGTACATATGTATATATACCAGGTAAATATATGTATGTATGTATACTTACAAATTATGTACTATATGTGATATGTTTATAACATATATAATATCCTATATACATATGATGTATATATGCAAATTTTTTTTATCATGACAATACACATAAACATGATATATGTACTCAAGTCTTAGGAGTGAACTGAATTGTAAAAATTTCACTAATTTTAACTTTCTCAAAGATGATTTGCATGAAATTTTCAAATATCAGCAAATGTTTTTTTTTTTTTTAATCATTTTTGTTTTCTTTTGGCAACGAAATTTCACAAGGAGTTTCTTTTGTCCTTGTGTAACACAATGTTGTAGACATATGAATCTGAGTAGATATATACATATGTATGTATGTAAATGTACATTATATAAATAAAGACATGCATTCGCATAAAATTTCAAATAATGTTAGAATTGGAATTTTAATTCGTTTCAAGAATTAAACACAAAAAGAAAAAAAATTATTTTTTTCAGTGTTTTTTTTTTTTTTGGGTTAATTTTCTCTGTGTTTTTTTTTTTTGTTATATATTTTATTTTTCTTCTTTTATCAACCTTTTATTTTTTCTCTGAATATTTAATTTATTCATTTAACATTGTGAAAATTCAAATACATATTAAAAATTTCGATTTTTTTTTTTTTTTGAACAAAATAATTATAATGTATTGAATGAAAATTGTAGTATAAGGTGATTTGAAATTTACAATGAATAGTAATTTTATGATAAGCAACAGATTTTAAAATCATAATTTCAATTAAAAATACTAATTAAAAAAAAATGTATTTTCAATTGTTTATATGTTATTTATGATATTTCGTTTAATTTTAATAAATTTACTTGTTTATTTGTTGTATAAATTGTATATGAGATAAATACAAGGAACACATACATATGTATGTATGTATGCGCAAACCTCGAAAATCAAAGTTTATTTTGTGTTATATCAGTATATAAAAAAAATTGAATTAAATAAACCATATACAATCACCAACGTATACATGCGTGTATATATGTATATATGTAGACTTATAGAGAGGGTGTGCAACTATGTGTAAAGGATAATAATTTAGTACCTCATCCCTATGATTTTTTGTCGTATTATAGCTGTTATATAATGTATGTAATATATGCAGATGTATAGTTAAAACCAGATGTTCTTTTTCACACATTAATTTTATTTAAATTTGAGTTCAAGTGTAAAGACTTAATAGATACATAAAATATATATATTGGGTTTTTTTTTTTTTTTTTTTTTTTTTGGTTGAATAATTATTTAAATATGGTAGTAGTAATTATTTAGCATAACTTAAAAATTGAAGAATAAAATTTTAATATATTTTTCATAATTATAATTTGTTTTACCATGTTTTACAAATTTTTTTTTTTTTTCTTTATTTGTTTGCTTTTACGTAGATGTTTATTTTTGCATTGAAAGCATAAAAAAAAAATAGAGTTTGAAAAAAATTTAAAAATTAATTATGAGAATTTTGAAAAAAAAAGAAAAAAACAGGCCAAAACATTCATACAAAATAGCCAAAATTTTTATTTATGTCATATATATTCATTAAATGAATTGTAGTTTTTGCAATATTTAATTTTTACGTATGTATATATTTATCTTCCTTTTTTGTGCTATCAGTGTATAAATGTAATTTACGTATGACACGTAAAATATCAATATATATAAAATATTGCACATACATATATACATAAATATACTTGTATTCTTGCATGCAATTATATTCATCGTTTAGTCGAGGTTAATAAAAAAAAAAAAGAAAAAAAAAATATATATATATACATATTTATGTACATATGTACATAGTACATAGATGAAAATAATAAAGCTCATTTGTCGAAACCGCATATAATAATTATCCAACCATAGCCATTTTTTCAATTTCCAACTTTTAATTGAAATTCAGAATTTAATTGAAATCACAAAATTTATGTTCAAAATTAAAGGACTTTATTATATTATCGGGGTTTTTTTTTTTTTGTTTTTTGTTCTATGCATTGTTATTATTGTTGTTGGTTTTTGGTTACTGTATTTTATTCTTTTTTTAAGTACTTTAAATTTTTATATGGTAGTTGTGTATCATATACATATATTGATCATTTGTTCTATGTAGATATTTACAGATAGCTATATAAATCAGTATATGTATGTGTATGAAAAATTAATATATACATATGCATATGTAACATATACATATGTATAGCTTAAGTTAAAAAAATTATTTTTGAAACTTTATAATATGAATTATAATCTAATTTATACAATAATTAAATGCTGATTATACATACATTATGTATGTAAATGAGAAATTTTTCCCAAGAGAAACTCGATAAGATTTTATTAATACTGTTGTACGTAAAAAAAAATTCCAATAATTATATGAATGAATGAAATTTATATGAATGTAAACATCCCATTTAAAAAATACAATGTAAACCCCCCTTTTGTATTTTCCATGTAAATAACGTAAAGAAAAAATATAAACAGAGATTTTTTTTGTTTTTTTGCAACATTATCATTTTGGTACATGTACATAGCATATAAATACGTTACATATGTGTATATGTTTGTACATACATACATCATACTATCCTGTTATAATAATTTTTAATATTTTTTTTTGTTATTTATTTTTGATGTGGTTAAATTTATATTATATACCTTTTTGAATGTATACAATTTCATAAAATGTGATTTTATTTATTTTCAAATGATGTTTTCATTTTAATTACATTCATATTAATTACAAAAAAAAAAAAAAAAAAAAATAATTATTCATGTTTTCACGTATATATATTGTATACAATATATTTCATAACGTATTACGTTGAAATTATATATTTATCATTTATTATATGTATTTATATTAATTACATTTCAATTTATTATTTTTGTACATGTAAATATTTTTTAAATTATATAACATTGTAATTTTATACGTTTGTGGTGTTTATTTGATTATAATAAACATATTATGTTCTTTCAATTAAAATTTTGAAATGAAATTTTTTAGTAAAATTCAAAATTTTTATTATTTTATTTTTGTTTTTTTTTTTTTTTAATTTTATACAATTTTTATATTTTTATTTTTAATTCAATTGAGGATTTAAAATTTTTAAAATAAATTAAATGTAGGTTGTTATGAATGAAAACATGAAAATTAATTATTATTATTATTATTATTATTATATAATGTAATTATTATATTAAAATATTAATTGCATTTTATATAGGAGTCCATGATATGAAAAGATTATACAAAATTTATAGATACGTATACATATGTACATATGTATGTATGTATGCACTTGATTGTAGTTTTGAATGGATCATCTTATTTAGTTTAATGAAATCTTTTTATACGAGTATATTGGATAATGAGAAAATTTATACAATGAAATATGTATGTACTTTGATTTTATGATACGCAATTTTAATGGTTAATTTAAAATTCTTAATTTAATTGAAATTTTTGACAGTTTTAGCTAGAAAAGAAATTTAAATTTATGAAGCTTATTTTGATTCTAAAGTGTGTGGCTCATTTGAAACTTTATCTGTTTATGTTACCTTGTGTTTATGCTATCATTTCATATCGTAATGAACTTATTACGGTTTTAAAAGCATCATGTAATGACTCGGAAAGGTACTATAAAGTGTTTTTATGTTTAAAATTTCATATCGGTATCAGTCAATTCGATATAAAAATTGAAGTAAAGAAATCATATTGAAATCAGGCTGATACTGTGAGTGTTTAAGTTTGTTTTCATAACCGTAATGAAATTTCATACCGATTTGAAATCAGAAATTTAAATATCGACTTGAAAATTTCATTACGATTTTGAAAGGTGTTTATTATGTATCCCTTTCTGATCGGTATGAGTCAAATCGACCTGACTCATTACGGTATAAAATGGTAGCATAAACAAGGCTTGGATTAGTAAATGTATTTATTTAAAATGCATGTATATATTTTATTTTTACTTAAAAAATAAGAAATATTAGTAATTAAAATAAAGAAGGCATATTTAATGTCGATTGAATGTAATTTATTTGCAAATAACTTAATTTAAATCAACATTTATGTGTTATGTGATAATGAAAAAAAAAAAAAAAATTATAAAAAATTAAATGCATGCATGTTAAATTTTACATACACACATACATATATGTACGAGTATATAAAAAACAAAAACGTTATTATAAAATGATTAGGTTTCCTTTTTTATATATGCAGTAATATGTAATTGTACATAAACATAAAATATTGTAAATGAATTATCCTTGCTATATGCTTTATATACATACATGTAGTACTGGTATTACATGCATATGTACATATTTGTGTGAATGCGTATGCACCTGTACATATTAATTTTATATATGTATGTTGATACGTAAGTACAATTATATGTTTTATAGGCACATCCAAATGTAAATTTATGTGCTTTTATGTAAATTACACATTAAATGTATAAATGACTTGATTTTAGTAAAATGTTTTTACTCAGATTATATCGCAAACTTGTTGCTGATGACTATTCTACACAATTATTATTTGAATGTATGTAACGTGTATGTACATATATAAAACAAAGTTGAATAAATAATGATTTAAAATGTAGATTAAGAAAAACATCAAAAAAAGGGGAATTATGTGAATAGAAGGGGGAAAAAAAATATAATAATGAATATTATTAATTAAATTGACAAAAAAAAACAAAAAAAAAAAAAAAATGTCCAGAAATCAATTACAAAAAATTTAAACAAATAAACAAATTTAATTTGTATCAGTTAATAACCAAAAATCCTTTAATTAATTTAAATAATATTATATACAAATGAATTTAAGTAATATCAATAAGTATTTATTTTATAAATAAATACAATAAATTTTATCAAATTTTATTAACTTGATTAATTTGTGTATATATATATTGATCGTAAATTTGGTATTGGTAATAAAGAATAAATAAAAAAATTTTTAAAAAGAATTAAAAGGTTCATAAATTTTTAAGGACAATATGTTGTAGATTTTTTTTTGAATGTACAATATGTGAACATACATATGTATATAGCTAACTATAAGTATACGTACATATATCTACGTAATAAATACATGTTCACGCCGAGTACAATATGTAAAATTGTATACACTTATACAGTATGTATATTGCATATATTTATACATCTACATATACCATGTATTATTCTGGTAGTTAAAAAATGTAACATTTTTTTATTTTTATTTTTTATTTTTTAAATGCAAAATATTCAACCGAACGGAATAATAAATTTTCAAACAAGAAAATATCGTAGGGGTAAAAAATTAAAGGAAAAACAATGTTTAACCATAAATAATGCTTTTTCAAACTCCCATTTTATGTCATTTCAAATTTACATACAATTCTAAATGTAACATATACATATGTGTATGATTATGCTTTTGTAAAATGCACTATGATAACAGATAATAGTGGGCTCGTATTGTATATATTGTATTGTTATACTCGTATAATGTAAATACTGTACATCAGTGCTGTCATTTCGATGCAATTGCATATACAAATAATTATTTCATACTAAAGTGTATACTTAGTGTAGTAAGTGTACTGTATACTAGGCTGCATTTTTTATATGAAAATTATTAAAATTTTCTATTTAAACATTTGTTTTTACAATAAACATTAAAAAAAGAAAATTACTTATTTTCAATGGGAAATTTCAAAAAATCATTTTCATTTTCAAATCAAAACGGAAAGCATTTGAAAAATACATATACAAAGAGTGTCTTAATTAGAAAACTTAATATAAAAAAAAAAAAATTTTTTTTTTTTTGTTCGAACGTGTTATACTGGTTTTAAATTTTTGGAAAATGATAGCACTGGATATTATAGTACATTTTTTAAACAAATTTATTGTCAGTTCAATTTCTAAATATCATTATACATACAATGGTTATACTTGCATTGTTTGTGCATACGCAATTTAGAAATCGCTGTACACATTCAAATATTTATACATTTGTATATGTGTGTCCTGGCCGTTTTATATACATATTATGTACATATAACATATGCACTACCTAAGTATATTTATTTTCTGTATGCAACATATGTAAATGTATGTACATATGCATTATATGCGTGTAAACTTAAATGTACATTAAATGTAAACAGTATATTTTTATATCGGTAAATATGTCATCAATTTTTTATGTAACGCGAAAAATTTAAGTTTTCGGGCTTTCGTTTTTTTTCCTTTTTTTTTTTTTTTGATAAAATTTTACATCTGAAATTTGTAAAATTTCAATAAATAAAATATATACTTAAAATGTTGCTTTATCAACAATTTTCACCAATGCTGAATGGAATTTTACAAAATACATAAATATATGTATGGTATAATTTAATTATTTTTATTTTTTTTGCCGCCATTTTTCTTTTTTCCATTTGAATACAATAAAAAATATACAATAATATTCATGTAACATACATTTCAATTGAGTTTATTTTCACAAATACAAATACATATACCTAGAAGAAAATATAAAAATTAAATATTATACTTAGCCGTATACACATATGCATGTATGTACATACATACATATATGTAATGTACATACATATTTATGTAATTCAGAAAGTTAAATTACATTTATTTTAAAATTTTTACTTGTAAATGTATATTAAAAATGTACATATGTATATATTATGTATACGTACGTATATAAATGAAAAACACATATGAATATAAAACTCATAAATTCTCATTAAAAAATTTTCATAATAAATTTGACTTAAATTGAAAAAGGTTAAAACATTTAAAATATAATTTTTAAATGCATTTTATTCTTTTATGTAGTACATGTTATTTATAATTATATTATTATGTATACATATGCATATACAATGTATACATGGGTGTATGTATGTGTAATTTACAAATATACAATTGTATACGTTCATAAATAAAAAATTTTTATGCATATTCAACCCATGTAAACGTATAAGTACACATAAATAAGTATGTATGAATGTGTGCATGTATGTATGTGTACACATTTTATATGAGAATTTAATTACTTTTATGAAAAAACGATAAACTAATGAATTTGTAATAAATTTAATAATTATTAAAATATTATAATCATATATGTATGTATGTATGTATGATGTTATATCATCATATACTGATATCCTGAAAATGTATACACTTGAATAAATATTTTATATATTTACACATGATAGATTCAAAAAAAAAAAAAAAAAAATTCTAAAAGCATATCTAAAAGTATTTCTTATTTAAAAAAAATTTGCTTTTGTATAACACAAAGATGAACTCAAAAAAAACAAAAAAAAAAAAAAAAAGTTTATTTATTTTTAAAAGGACATTTACATTAAATTTCTCACATATTGTTAATTTGAGTTTTTGCGCATTTACTTTTTTTTTTTCTTTTTGTTTTTTTTTTGGTTTTTTCATTTTTATTTTATTTTATTTTTTTTTTTTAAATTAAATTATGACATGCAAAATGGAAAAGTAAAAGTTTTCTTTCACTTCATTGGATAACTTTTTTAATTTTAATTTAAACTTTTTTATTGAACATATGACGGTTTTTGTTTTTAATACATACATTCAAGCACATATGAAATTTACATATAATGAGTTAATTTTTATATAAAATTTTTTAATTTTTTTTTGTTTTTTTTTTTGATAGAATATACATATTAAATTTATTTTTAATTATTCCATTGTTTAAGCCCTAAGGATATCTGTATCAGATATATGATATTTAGGTATTAGTTGGTATTAGGTATTTTGTAATGTGTATACATACAATAAAGTGTTTTATGAGTATTTTGCTATGTACATACATACTGTATTCTGTATGTATATGTAATTTAATAAATTTAAACAGTACTTTTTCATTTTAGTGCGGGGAAAAGTGAAATAAAAATATGAAAAAAAAAGTACATACATGTATTTTATTTTTAAAAACATTTCAATGAGCTTTATTTTACATTAACTTAATAGGTAAGTGAATACGTATTGTGCACGTTATGTATTATATGTATATATTCATATTTCAATAAATTCATTGATTACGATTAAAGTTAAATCGATAGGAATTATTATGCTTTCATTATTTTTCATATGAAAGACATTGATATAAAACAAAAACAAAAACTCTATAAGAATTAAAAAAAAATAAAAAAATAAAATAAACGGAAAAATAAAGTACTTGAAAATAAACATTGCTTTTCTGATACATATAATCAGAAATATGTGTATATATTACCACTTATTTGATTACACATTGATGCACGTTTATTTTTTTGTCATTAAAAAAAAAAAAAAAAACAAAAAAAAAAGGTTTCATATTATATTTCATGTTGGAGTAGCGGTTAAAATGTCCTGACTTCAAAAGGACAATAAAGTTATTTGAGTACTTTTTAAATTGTTTAAGAGAGCATAAAAAGTTGATATGCAAACATAAGCATGAGAATGTCATATGAGATATATACTTACGTATGTACGTATGTATAAACCTATGTATATAATGTACATATGTATATAGAATGTATCTACTTATATGTTTGTACATATATATGACTGTATGTATGTTGTATATATACTTTTATTTTATATATATTCATACTCTCAAACACTCATACATATTTATGTATATATGTCCTTTATTGTATGTAATATCACATTGATTGAAATCATAGCAGTAATAATCATAATAATAACAGATATCGATGTACATATCATTGACATTTATATATCATTGATACATATGTGTACATATGTATGTATATTGAAATTCATACATGTATGTACTATAATATGGTGTGCATTATAGTATTATGATAATACAATACCTGCTTAAAGTTTTAAATGCTGTGATTTTAGTGATTGATTTGTACAATAAATATACATATATACATGTATGTATATACTTCATTTATGCACTTATGTATTTTGTAGCAAACATGTTTTGTAACATTACACGTTTTTTTGAATTGCATGCGTGAATTGTGTGTCACATATATGTATGTGTATATTACATTTATATGCACATATACTTACATACATATGTATGTCTGTATAAATTGTACATATGTCATTATTAATAAAATATCGTCATTTCAAAAATATATACATATGTTCTTATATATATGAATTTAAACAGCACAGTAAAAGCACATAAAAGCGTACAACAGAATTTACAGAACAAACTTAAATTGGTACTTAAGATATTGAAAGAAAAAAAAAAATGTATGTATTTAATTTTTATTTGTTTGCCTAGTAAGTTAGTTATTTTATTTTGCTCATTTATTGGTTTATTTTTATTTTGTTTTTTTACTACACACTATATCCCATGAATTACTCGAATTATATGTAAGTTTATAAGTTTATTCATTCATATAAGTACATCAATGTACATTTATGTACATACATATCTATATATCTATATTCATGTATTGCTTCATTGATAATTTACAAAATATGTACTTTTTTTTTCGTTTTGCCATATAATTTAACAATTATTATTAAATACAATAATTTTAGTTAGTCAAAATTGTATAGTTTAAATAAATTTTATAAAAAAACATTTTTTAAAATTTTCATATATATGTATAAGAATTTCAATTTATTTTTTTGTCATATTAATTTTTATTTAAAAGTTGACCTGATTTTTTCATTTCAAAATTATTGAAATAACGGTAAAATTATATTATGTATGTATATATCCTTTCAATATACATTGTAAATAACTTATACCAACATATGAGCAAAATCAGAAATGAAATCTATTTAAAAAGATATCAAAAAGGGAAAAATTTTGCGTGTAAAAATGTAATTTAATACAAAAGGATATTCAATTATGTTATCTAATTAGATATTGTTCTTATTTTTTAATTATCATGTTTCATTATATCTTATTTAATGAAAAGAAAAAGAAAATTGTTTTGTTAAGTTAAGTAAGTTATGAACAAAATGTAAATGTACATTTGTACATACACACAGGCTTAAGGTAGGTATAAACATATATTTTTTTTTTTGCGAAAAAAATAAATTAAATTAAACAAACCATACTAATACGTGTTTGAGAATGATTTGAGCGTATATATACATAGGAGTACATATCTATACATTGCATATACATACATACGTGTATAATAAAAAGGTTAATAACCAGACTTTAATTACTTTCTTATTTTTGTAATATGTTGATACGCAGGATCTAATTCTATTCAACATATAAATACGATATATCTTGAAAGATTTTTAAAAAATTGTTTATTTATTTTTTTTTTTTTTTGGTTTCATGTAAAATCTAAAATTTATGTACACTTTAATATGTAAAAATGTAGGTAAGGTATCAACATTTAAATTGAGAAAAGGAGAAAAGAAAAAGGCACCGATCAAACATCTAATTTTATTTAAGAAATTATTTATTTTTGTTTAATTGGTAATTCTTATGGTTTTAAGTTTTTGTTCTTATTTCATGAAAAATAAAATTAAAAAAAAAAAAAATAAATAAAAATAAATGAAAATTGATTATCTTGTAAAATTTCCGTTATTTTTGTTAAGGTTTAAAACAAAATTAAAGAATCGAATTTTATGCAATGGTCATTGATATTATTTGAATTTTTAAAAATATTATCATTCAAAATTTTTAACATTTAATTATATTTATGAATGTATCCATAACAAAACGTATAAATCTGCTAATGTAATACTGTATTGTATGATATGGAAAAATCATATTTACATGAAAATGAATTTTCATTTAAGCTTTATCCATTTTTATTACGAACATACATATTTACATGAAAGTATGTGTTTTGCTTGTCTATAGTATATATAGTTAAAGTATAATATTTTACAAAAGTATACATTTGTTAAAAAAGGGGGCTAAACTGAGTAAACGTTTTAAGCAAGATACAATACTTATACATACATATCTAGACAAGCTTGTATATATAATAATATACATATGTATGTACATATACATAAGTGAATATACTTATTTGCATTGGATGTACTAAATGCCAGACACAGCATATTATACTTAGCAACATAACAACAACAGCATATATACATATGTGCATATGTACATGTTCAATTGTATCTATAGTGCTGACTGCTGACTGACCTGTAAAAGAATAAAGGACAAAGGTAAGTAAATGTTCATTGATTCCCTATAGGATTAGGAATTTGTAGTAGTGCTTTATGTGTACTAGATACATATATAGTGATTCAATTGACTATCTATAAAAAGTAAACAGGATATGATTGTAAATTAAATTATTTCAACTTATACACTTATATTCATACATTGAGATTAACATTTATAAATATCTTGTTTTATAACATGTTAAAGTAAATTTTACATTTGTTTATTAATAATATTTTTGTATATGTGTGTACATATACATATGTATACACTATAAATAAATAAAGTACATATGTACATATATGATTATGAGATTTATATACAACATAGTAATATCCGTGTTTTCATGGAAAATCAAAGCTGAAGATAAACTATAAGCCATGTACTCGTAATGTATGTATATATTTTAAACGTACTGATCAATAATACGTTTGTGTTCATTTTATTCAATGGTAATGACAATAAATTGACGCTTCATTTCAATTTATTTGTTTTATAAATTAATTCATTTACATCAAGTTATACATGTTGCATATTACAAAAAGAAAAACAAAAAAAAAAAAAAAAATGCATATAAAATACATGATTATCAATATGAAAATTTTACAATATACATACTTATATGTATATGTACGTACAAATAGTGAAATAAATTTAATTAACTAACATACAATGAACTTATCTCAAAATAAACAAAGATGTTAAATTTTTCTTTTTTTTTTTTTTTTTTATTTATATTTATAATTAAATTATTGGAATGAACAAAAAAAAATATATATTAAGTGACCAACAATAATAATACATAATCGTTATAATTGTTAACAATTAATTTAATATTTACACATATTTGATCATTGAAAATTTTTTTTACTTGATTTTCTTTTCGTATAATTAAATCGTATTTAAATGTTTTTTTTTAATTTTTTTTTTGCTTTTCAAATTCAATGAATTTTACTATTTTATATACATAAATTTGCAGAGTAGACAAAATAAAATCGAATTTATTTCATTTCATTGAACAAAATATAATATACAATCTTTCAAAATTGAAATAAAAATAATAATAATAATAATAATTTTTCAATTTTAATTCTTATTTATTTTGTTTTAGATTTTTCAGTATTTTTGCTGATTTTGTCACCTATTAAATGTACGCTTCAAATGTTCAAATATTTATTAATGTGAAAAAAATTTTTGTTTTTTTTATTTATTTATTTTTTTTATTACTACTATTTCATTTTGATTTTCACAATTTTTTTTCCTTAGTATACTTTTTGTGAATTTGAATTTTTCCTTTTGGAAAAACAAAAAAAAAAAAAAAAAAAATTCAAACGGAAAATTGAACATAAATTGGGTTTTCTTATATACTGTAAGGTATTTTATTTTTAATTTTTTTTTTCTTCTTTTCCTATTATAAATTTTTTATGTTTTCTTTTTATGAAATATAAAATTTTTTATGTTGGCTTGTTTTTCTCTTTGAAGATTAAATTATTAAATATTCGTAAAATAAAGATCACCTATCGAAAATGTATTTTTTAATACATTTTTTTCTTTTAAATATTGTATTAAAAAATTTTATTATGATATTAAATACTTGGGTACAGAGTGACCTAAAATGAAATGTTTTCTTAAAAGTTCAGACTATTTTTGCAAAAAATCTTCAATAAAAACCATTCCTCCTGGTACACACATACATATATAGTGAATTGGAGGCTTAAAAAAATATATTTTCGATTTTATTTATTATTTTATTAAAGCTTAGACTTTTCAATAAGGTATACATATATATACAATACACATGTGATCAAAATCAAATCGAATACACAAGGTGTTTATGTGTTAAATAAGGTAATCTGGATCAATGTTTTATTAACAAATAATCTAAGCTTTAAATAAAGTTGTATTTACGACTCTTGTTACCCTATACATACACATATGAAAAAATTTTCTTTTTATACATTTTATTTTCATTTTTTAGTATTGGTGGTATTTTATTCTTTTTAAGTTTTTTTTTTTTTTCTGCTGAGATTTTTGTTATTTCTTATTTTCTTGTATCCTTATAATATTCGTTAAATAAATAAATTTTGAAAATTTAATGTATAAAATCTGTGACTAATAAATGTATGTACGGTTTCAAAAAATACATATCAAATTGATTATAAAACGAGAAAATGTACATGTATGTATATGTGTTTGTAGTATATATGTACATGTATATCCGTATATTTATATGGTTGTGTATTGTATACTTTAAAATGAACTTTCATCGATTTCAGTTTAAATATTTTTTTTTTTTTCTATTCATTCTGAAATAGAAAAAAGAAAACATATGTAGAATATAAACGTATGCCAGTATACATTAATACATGTGTAAAATACTACAGGAATTCATATGTATGTACGTGTATAATACATATGTATATGTACATATGTATATATGGCATTAACAGCAAGCACATTAAAATTGAAAATTGTACACTTGAAAAAACTGGAAAATTAAAGAAATAAAGAAATAAAAAAATAAAAAAAACAAAAAAAAAAAACAGAAAAAAAAATCATATGTATTTGAAAAATAAAATAAATGAAAAAATAATCGATAGAAATACAATTTTTAAATTTTATTGCATTATTCAAGAATTTTTTTTTTTTAGACTATATGTGATTATGAAACACATATGTACATACGTATGAGTTTTACTTTTTATGTACATACATATGTAGATTGAATTATTTCTGAAAATATACAATGTACATAACGTATGTATGTATATCAGTTATATTTTTGTAATGTATATAAAAAAAATTTTATGCTCAGATTTTTAGCTAAAATTTTTATTTTTATTTCATTTATTTATTTATTTATTTTTTTTTCATTTATTACGTTATTTTTGAAATTCATTCTAAAGTGCTATTATAGCGTACTAAATAAAATCAAATTGAAAAAAGCACGTTTTAAAGATTGTCTATAAATATCTATACATATTGATTGATTTAAATTTTTTTTTTTTATTTTACATATTTATCTATTTTTGCATTTAAAATAGTGTGTGAACATTTTAATTATATACAAATGTTCAAATGGAATAATGTAAATGTGTATTTAAATTAAAAAAGTGAAAAAAAAAAAAAAAAATATGAAAATGAAATTTTTAAATTATCTATGTACATATATTTAATTCTATACTGTCCTTAATTATCATTTATTTAAAATAGTATTCAAATTGAAGAATGTACCTACATAACTTTTATCTAAGTGTTAAGATAAAGTTCATAAATACGCAAATGAGACATACTTAATGTGTTATTTCTGAAAAAAAAAAAAACCTCTAGACCCATTTGTTTTCATAAATTTCATGTTAAAAAAATTTTTTTTTATGAATATGTAGGCTTCAATGAATCTCTTAACGAAACAGTATTTTAAATCTCAATTAATTTATAAAAATAATTACTTATTAATTTTTATATTTTTCAAAATTATTAAATTAAAGTGGACCATAAGAGGTAAAACGAGAAACAGATGGTAGAAATCGATTGAAGATGATCTTAAAAGATTGAAGATTAGGAATTGGCAGAGTACATCTCTAGATAGAATTGGATAGAGTTCTCAATGAGGCCAAAATCCTATTTTGGACTGTAGCACCGTAGAAAAAGAAAAACAAGATTAAATTTTATTCATTTTTCAGTTGTATTTTTATTTTGCTTTATTTTTTTTTATTATTTATTGAAATTTTACTTTTTATTATGTACATATTTATATACATAGAATTGTATATCGATAGATTTTATTTTTTATATTGTATACATACATATGTGCACATGTGTTTTAATGTAAGAAGGACGGTACTTGTATGTTTTTCATATGAATAAAAAAATACCGATAAAATGGCAATGTACGATTAGAATATAGTATATATACGAGTTAGATACACCTAAATAGGTGTGTACATATATGTATCTACACAATTCTATTATACATAAGCCAGAGTAGGTGTATTTCAATAAAAACAAGAGGGTTAAAAAAAAATAATAAAAGTATTTTCCAATAAATTTAAAATGGTCAGGTATTTTTATATTGTCGCAATCTTAGACCATTATGTTCGTTTTATTGAAGTCATTTATCTTGTTGTGGCTAATCCACTTTGTAAGTTATTTGCAAAATTTTTCTCTCTTTTGTTTTTTTTTTTAATTTTTATTTTTATCTTATATTTATAATATGTTTAGGTATGTTGTATTTGGTTATATATGTATTAATTTTTATTTGTTTCTTTTTGATTATTTTTATGGATTTTTATACACACACACATACATATACATATATTTTTGTAAATATTATAAACGTACATATGTATGTAATGTATATGATATAACACAGAGAATTGAACTAATAAAAATTGAAAAAATTCGATGTAAGGTATGTACATATATGATACGATATTTTCCAAAATTTAATAATTTTATTAAGTATGTCAACAAAAAAAAAAAAAAATGAAATAATAGAATTTTTTTTTATATTCAATTAAAATTTATTCAAATTTTTTTATATTTTGTATTTTTTACAGAAAAATAAATTGAAATTTAATTTTTGCAATATAATAGAAAATGTTTTGTTTTAAGAAAATTATGTATAAAAAAATAAAAAGAAGAAAAATAGTTTTTTTTTTGTTTTTTTTTTCTTCTCAATTTTTAAATTTCATTTTAATATTGTAAAATTTTAAATAATTTTGTTTTTTTTCTTTTAAATTTAATGCATTTAAAAAATTTGATAAAATGAAATAAACAAAATATACAAAAAATACATAGAAGAAAATTAAAGAAAAATATAAATTTCATATTGGATTGTTATTTAGTAAAGTAAGATACATATAAATCACATTTACGAAGCGCTAGAATATTACACGAAGCGCACAATCATAAATTTTCTTGATGAGAAAAAAATGTGCATATGGTAGTGTATTTGTATGAGAAAATAAAAATTATATAATAATTATTGTTATCGTTATATGTCTTTATCGTCATTATTATATGTATGTGTGTACTTATGTATATTTCTTTGGATTAAATTATAAGAATATATGTATGTACATAAAATTATACATATGCATATATAGATATATATAGATATGTACATACATATATAGATATGTATAGATATGTACATGTACATATGTATGTGCATATATGTGTAATGAGCTGAACATTTGAAACAATTACGTTATTATATGGTATATTTTTGTTTTATCTCATTTTTTAATTTTTCAAATATGTACATATACATATGAACTGATGCCACTATTATAGCCAGTTTCAACTAAAATATATATGTTTATGCACAAATTTACACACATAGTTTCTATGAATATGTGTATGCAAAAATGCTTTGTTAAATTATAGAAGAACAACAATTTAGTTAGAATTAAAAAAGAAGTAGTGAAATTATGATATGCGAGTTTTCTTTCATCGAAAACAGCATACATACATATATGTACAGCATGCATATACTATATTATTATGTATGCTAAAATATAAATTTAATCTACATGAAAAATACATCATGCTTCGTAACGACACACATACAAAATGATGTTGTTGAGGATGGTGATCATGATGATGATGATGATGATAATGGAATAATAAAAATAATAATGTTCATTTTTTTCCTTATGATTTTTTTTTGTTTGTTTATTTTTTTGGTCTGTTTTTTTATATACATATAAAGTATATATGTACAAAAAATAACAGGAAAAAAAACCATCAAAGATTAAGAATCCTAAAAATGAATGACTTAATGATGAAGATATGTATAATCATAATTCATTTTAAATACTGTAAATAAAAATTATGTTGCCAGTATTCTATATAGCAGAGTAAAGTATATTAAAAACTAATTTTATGCTTTATGTTTTATATATTTTATATATACATACATACATATATATATTTTTTTTTTGTTGAATATGGGAACGATGGTAATAATTTTCAAAGAATAATTGATGATAAATAACTGTTATTTGTGTAAAAGTAAAATAAAAGAGAAAAACAAAAAAAAAAAAAAAAACAATAAAAGATATGAAAATTTGAATAAATAAAATAAAGGAAAAATTCAGTATATTTAAATTTCAAGGACAAAAAATGCTTTAGAAGAAATTTTTTTTTTTTTTTGTTTTTTTTTTATTTAAAATTATGAATTTAATTTGAATTTCACTTTAAATAAAATGGATTAAAGACAATAATGAAATTGATAAGAATTTTCAATTTTCTTTTTCTTTATATTTTTGCTTTTTAAATTTTTTTTTCTTTTTTTTTTTTTGTAAATTAAAAAATGAAATCAGTAAAGTCCTTTATCATTATAACAGTTTTTATTTAATTTACTATATTTTTTTTTTTTTTCATTTTTTATAGATTTTCTCAAATTAAATGTTCTTTTGAAATATGGAAAAAAAAGTTTTCTACTTCCTTCCGCTTACTTTGAAATTTTGATAATTGTATGAAAATAAATTTTTTTTTTTTTTTTTTAAACGTACGTATGCATACATTGATATACAAAATTGTATAAGCTTAATGAAATTATTATAATACTGTGAAAGGATTTCTAATTAAGAAAAATTGAATGTAGCAATAAAAGTAGAAATATCTCTAGTGGACATTTTAGTTTCGTACTTATATATTTTTATTTTCTTTTTTTTTTGTTGATTTCGGAAATATTAAATATTTTCAAGAGAAAAATACTTTTTTTTTTCTACTTTATATTTTAATATATTATTATTCTTCGTATTTATCTTTAATTTTATTCTTTTTCTATATGTAAAAATATCCTTTTAAAATGAATTTTTTATTTTTATTTTTTTTTTATATTTTGTTGAGTTAATTTTTGTCAGACATAATGAATTTAATAGATATTAAAATATAAAAATAATCTATAACAGTTTAATTTTTTAAAAAGGATTTTGAAAATCTTTCGTCATGGTTGATGAATCTTAAATTGATTTTTTTTTTCTTTTTTTTAATTTTATTATTTGTTTTTTTTTTTTTATTTTCAATGCTCACAGTTCAAATGCAGTTCCAACACTGGTCTCAGAGTTGCTTTTAATGTTCTAGCAAAGCATATATGTACATACATAAATTACCAAAATCAGAATCCTCGAATATTTCATTAAAAATAAATTTTACAAGAATACACTTTTTAAATAAAATGTAAGATGCCTATACCTGTCCTGTATATACATCATCGTTCACATTTCTTATTTTTTAGCTTTTTACATACGCAACAGTCGATGTCGATTCAGTCAACTTTAACTTGTTTAACTTGTTCAAGCGACAATCGGTATTATTCTTTTTTGTTTTAACGTTTTTTTTTTTTTTTTCACTTTCATGTCTCATGTATGACTGGTCTAGAAATCTGGTATTCTTTTATAACCGGTCTGTGTCTGGTGGAGTGGTAGACATAGCAATAGCACATAGAAGCAGTAGATGATTGATAATAATGATTATTGATTATTGTTTATTGAATTCAGTTCAGTTGGTTTTCGGACGTAGTTATGGACGGACGATATTGTACAGTGTCTCTTATATTTTTGTGCTCCGTAAATAATAGAATGTTAATGAACATTTTCATAAGGAGTGCACTGATGAATATCATTAATTTGATAGACAAGCTGTAGAATACTTGTGCTCCTTGAAAAATTTTGTGTACACGATTGCGAGTAAAATATACACACACATTTTTATCCTAGATGTTGTAAAGTATTTAAAATTTTAGGTTTTAGTTGTATCTATTATATTTTGTATGATTTTTCATTTTTCAGTTATTGTTTCTTTTTTTTTTTTTAGGATTTTCTTATTTTGCATTTATGCAAAAATTGTATTTAAGTTATTTTAGTACAATTGTTACCATTTTTGCAACCTGTTGAATAATTTTATTTTATTTTTTTACCGCAAAATACTTGAGACATTTTTATCGTTTTCAGCAATTTTCTTTCTATTTTTTTTTTGTTATGATCGCACATTTCTTAAGCATAGAAGTACGAGTACATGTTTTTTTATTCATACACTGTACACATTCATATATCTTACATATACTTAAATACTTTTTCTGTTTTATATTAATTTATAAAAACTGAAATTGCAAAAACTGAGTAAAATAAAAGTTTTCTTATTTCATTTGTTCGTCTTTTTTTTTTTTTTCTCTAAAGGACAAATTTATGCATTTTTACATTTTAGTTTTTTTAATATTGTTTTTATGAAAAAAAAAAAAAAAAAAAAAAAAAAAAAAAAAATAGCAATAACAATAATAATAATGGGAAAGAAACTACGAAAATACAAACACATATATATGTACATACATTTTACTCTGTAGTCTATGAATGTACATATATTTTTGATCAATTTCATTTGTTTTATACTTTGTATTTTAAATATTATTACTACAGGCTTTATAGAAAATACGAAAAGTAGTACCACTTTATTTATCATTGTATATTGATATTTAAAGAGCTCATCCCATATTGTATGAGAACTTCAAGATTTGTGGTAACACTGCTCGTGAGATGAGCTTATTAGAAATTATGAGAAAAGAAAAAAGGCATATGTACTCCCATAAGACGTTTAAGTGCATAATATTAGTGGACAGAGTATAGATGGAAAGTTTTTTAAAATTCTATAAGAATAATTAAAGAAGTTTATTTTATCTAATTACTATCTGAATATATGTATGAGGTATCTCGTTTCAATATACATACATACATTATTTTTATTTCAAAGATTTTCGAAAAAATCAAAATATTTTAAAATTAAATATGTGACTAACATCCATTAGGTAATTAAGAAAATTTTTGGGTTTGTGAACCTACGTACGTACATTCATAATTCATGACATTAAGCAAATTTATCAAGGCATTATTATTAAGGCATTAAAACTATGTATGGTATAATATGGTATATATACTCCTATAAGGCCTGTAGTAAAAATATTTAAAGTACAAAGTATAAAATATACAAAATTTAACTGCATTTGTGACTATGTGTATAACCCATATATAAGTCGTCATAAAATATTTATTTTAAGAATTTCATTTTTTTGTTTTACAATTTGTTATTTTAAATGTAGTACATGTGTATATTATATTGTATTAAATAAAAAATTACTTTCTTTTCCTTTTTTTTTGTTTTTTGTTCTTTTTTTTTTTTTTTGTATTTTATTATTTCAATTAAATTTTTTATTCAAGTTTTATGGTCATAATTTTTATTTTTCTCTTTTTACATTTTTATTTATATTTATACTATGTATGTATATATTATTTTTTTTTGCTTGTATTAAAAAAAGAAAATCAATTTTACTTTAAATTTTATTGTTTTAGTTTCACATAAAATGCGAATATTCAAAAAAAAGAAGGAAAGCAAAAAAATAAAATAAAATAAATAAATAAATAAATAAACATATTTATATAAAAAAGCAAAAATGTTCATAGTTTTGTTCCGATTAATAAATGTGTTTGTATGTATAGAGTATATATGTAATAAAACTATCTGGAAGTATTGAATTTCTGTATTCGTAAATTCATTTTTATATACATTTATTAAAAAAATAAATAAACAAATCTATTCTGAAGTATAAAATGATCAAAATTAAAATAGTGATATTTTTTCTGTTTTTTTTTTAAAGACCAAAAATTTTTATAAAATTTATATACATATCTTATTTAGTACTCGTTTTGATTGTTTATACTCAGTCCACTAATAATATGCACTTAAGGTCTTATGGGAGTACGTACATATGTTTCTTTTTTCTTCTCTCATAATTTCTAATTAGACTGTCTCACGAGCAGTATTACCACAATCCTCAAAGTTTTTATTCTATATCAGATAAATTTTTTGAATATCAATACATAATGATGTAAAATGGTACCACTTTAAGTAATCGCCATAAGACCTTAAGTGCATATAATTAGTGGACAGAGAGTAAATATGATATATCAACGACCATTATAGTGAAGTATAAGGTAGGTTTTCTGTGATAAAATAAAACTTACCTTAAAAGCTTTTCCCATCTGTTCCCATTTACATTATACGAAATTAAAAATAGTAAATTAAATTATTTCTTAGAAATGTGGTTTTTCTTCGATATAAAAATTTCTAATTAAATAATTACCTGTGGGTCTACTATTTATATGTGACATAACATTTAAACGATTTTCTTTATTTCTTGTACTGATTTAATTATTCTTAATAATATAATTATTATCTTGCATTATTCATGTACATATATACATACATTGCATGTCCATACACCATATAAAAATAATGTAACATACATACATACATATATATTTTTTTTATGATCAAAATAAACAAGACAATGTGGATATTAATATACTTACATGTATATGTACACATATATATATAAGTATATTTATTTATTCAATGTTGTAAAAAAGCTAAATTTACGTTTCCTTAACAACAAAAAACCAAACATACATACATATAAAAGTAGATACTATATACTTGAAAATTTTAAATTCTCTTGTCTGAGCAAATAATTAAAATTTAATTGAAGTTCAAATTGAAAATTGAATTTATATTGGATGTTGTTTACAGAAGCTTTAATTACTGTTGTACAATCACACTATAATATTTATGTTGTATAACAATATTAAACAGACATCATATTCATCCGTCATTATTGTTTTTGTTATTATCATTGCTATCATGATTGGTATCAGTATTCAGTATTACCATAGTCATCATTTCCATCATCATCATCATCATCATCGTAGTCATCATTGGCAATCAACCTTTTTACAGTATAGACTTACATACATAGTACATATATACATATATACACACACATATTATATGAACGCATGAATGTATAAAATTTTCTATTAAATATACAAAAATATATAATTCATTCCGTTTGAAATGAATTTAATATGTATGTACATATGTGTACATATGTTTGTATATTTATATGACATACAGAAACAGAAAATGTATAAATTTCATATAAAATTTAACAATTGTTTTATGTTGATTCCTTAATACTATTGGAAACTGTTGAAGCACGTACTTAAATTAAAAATAAATTTTCGTTATACCTACATATGTTATACAAAATAATATGACAGTAAATATTTAAATTTTCTATTATTACATATATGTACAATGCTTGATTGTTTGTGTAGGTATTCAATATACGATTATCAAAATCAAAATTGTATATAATACATACAATGATAATATATAAATGTGTATTATCTGATAATATTTATTGCTTAAATATATTTAAAATATGTAATAGAAAACGAATGAAATTACGTTAAAGATAAATAAACAATAAAAAACATTTAATAAAAAAAAAATTCAAAAAAAAATAAAATATTAGGAAAAACTTATTTTCACAAAATTTAAATTTAAATTGTAAAGGGGTTTTGGATATAAAATTCTTTTGTATCTTTTATTCGAAATCAATTAACAAATTTCGTGATTTCCTTAGAAATTTATGAATACGTTTAAATATATATATTTTTTTTTTCATTTATTTTTTTCAAATTAAAAATTTCAAAATATCATATTTCAATTTTAGTTATATATTAAAGAAAGAAAAATAAAGAAAATACATATTAAAAAAAAATAATAAAAAAAAAATCTACAGCAAAGTATATTGCTTAGTATCTTGAAAAGGATTTTTTTTTTTTTAAATTAAATGCACATTTCAAAAAGAGCAATTGTAAATTATAAAAATAATTTAATCGAAAACGTCAACAATATGTTCAGTTAGAAAATGTTTTTCCGCTGTTTTACTTTTTGAATTTTTATTTTAATTTTCATAACGTTCATTCACATACATAAATATTTCGTGTAAATTTTTTTAGATATGAATGTACAATGTTGTATTTATATATTTGTATATATCAAAAAAAAAAAAAAAAAAACATATTTGCGTAACATGTAACAAGAATTTCTTATATTTGTCTACAAAATAAGTGTTTTTTGTATATGCACAAAAAAAAAAAAAAAAAATGAAAAATAAGAAAAAGACATGAAAGAATATATTATTGCATATAAACAATATAAACGTAATATAAAACATTTTAATCCTGAAAATTGCTATTTAATCATCCTACGAATAATTTATATACGAAAATTTGCATTTTCATCCATTATATAAAAAGTTTTATTTTATTTTTTATTTTTATTTATTTAAATATACAATGTATGTAGATTGTATGTATGTGTTGTGCGAGTATATATGTATATAACACATAAAATACTATTTTATATCATTTTTTATTTATGTATGTATGTTGTCTTTATATCTTGTTTTTTTTTTTTTTTTTTTTTTTTTTGAGAGAATGATGTATACAATATTTTTATTAGTAATAATGTACTACTGTATCACTGTATGTTGAATATTTTTGTTATTGTTGCTTTTATCTCTTATAATGAATTCGTAAATATTTTTCTTTTTCTTTATATTCAAATAAAACAAAATCCAAAAAAAAAAAAAAAAAAAAAAATTAAATTTACTTAAACCAGAAATAAGAAACTGAAATTGTAATAAAATTCATATTTTTGTGTATATGTATACTGTACATTATATATATTTATGTTATATACACCCACAATGATACATTAAATGTTTTGGTATATCATATTCAAATGTTGGTGTCTGAAAACATAAATATATATTTTAAAAGAAAAGAAAAAAAAAATAAATAAATATAAAAAAATAAAAATAAAAAGGCAAAGAAGAAGAAATCATAGAAAATAAGAAAAATAAAAAGAAAAGTGAAAACAGTTTAGTTTTGGTTATAAAAGCTTTTTTTTTTTGTTTCTTTTTTTCTGTTCTTTTACTTATAAATTTTTTATTTATGAATTTTGCTTATCTTGTGTACGTTCGTCTATTTACACACATATGTACATATAATATATGTACATACGTTTAATATACACATTTGTGTGTACATATATTATACTAGACATATCATGTTTATCATGTGTATGTATGAATTTATAACTTTTACAGATAGCAAACGAAAATAAATTCTTATAAATTTTTACATAAGACTATTATATATGAATTTTTAAAATTTTCTATTTTAGCATTAGTACTCATATAAAAATTCTATTTAGAATTTTAAGGATGATATAAATGAATACTATAACATATGCACTAACGTACATTTCATTATATTAGTAAATATAGCAGGATAGTGGATGATGTTGTATATCGAAAATATGAATTTTGTTTGCATTGCATTGATTTCTTTTTTTTTTTTTTTGAAATATTTAATTTTAAAATATTTTAAAATGGTCAATTTTTTTTTTTTTTTTTTTTTTTTTTGACTCTGAGTACAGAAAATTTTGGTATATTTTTGATTCCATGATATTTCCTTAATTATATCTGGTATAATTTCATCACAATAGTTGTTTTTCATTGATCATCATGTTAAATGCTCTATTATCTGAAAATTCCCAGGTCACAGTATATGTACGTTATGTTATAAAGCTTAAATCAGATATCAGATTCTGATATACAGATTTAAGATTCTGACATATAGATTTTCAGACTGTGAAAACTACTACTTTAAATTTTTTGTCATTTAATATTTATTGGAGGCTTATATGTTTATCATGAAATATAAACGAAAATAATATATACATAGTAGTTATGATATTTTAAAAGCAATTTTATAACTGTCAGATACAGGTAAAAAAAAATATCTAAAGTTCGAGTGTAGAGTGTATAAAAAATTTGTGTATATATAGTACACAATAGAAACACATACATATGTATGTATACGTACATACATAAATTTTTATACATAAATATGTACCTTTATAATCAAGTATAACATAATCTTACTCATTAATCATTAATCTTCCGCCTAATTCATAATCACATCTTTTATTGAATTAAATCTAATCTATGGCAACCCATTGTACGTATATATACTGAGTTCGAAATACGGCAATATCGATATTTTTATACATATTTATGAAGATATTCAAGAATTTAAGAATTTATGAAAAAATGTCCTTTTTAAAGTATTATGTGCACTGTGCATATACATAATACATGTGCATACACATGTGCATTTAATTAAAAAAAATAAATAAAAAATAAAAAAAAAATCATTTACAACATCAATTGATATTTTTGAAGTTCTTAATTAATTTTTTTGATGAAATTTCATAATTATACAGTATACATACATGTGCATGTTTGCTTATTCTTTATCCATTTTTTAATTTAAAAAATTTCTTCTTCATTATTTATTTTGTAACTTACAGAAAAAATTTTTCTAGTTTTTATTATCAACTACAAAGTAAATATATAGTATACATACATACATATTGTATGTGTATATAGTATTTTAATAGTTTTGTGCTTTTTCAATTCGCAAAACATTGATATAATTCACAATTTTGACAAAAATTCCAAAATACATGTGTATATGTTAGATGTAAGAGTATAAATAATACGAAAATTTATTACTATATATGTATATACTGTATACATAAAATAAATGATGTATATATGTATACATGCATATGTATGTACTTATATATTTACGCTATATTTATGTACAAAAATGATATTGAGTTATATAAAATTAAATATTTACACAATCAAATATGTGAATATATAAATAAAAGGATTATACTATTGCTATTTTAAAGGGTACACACATGCTTATATGCGTGTATAAATATAGTTAAAATATAGTATTCATATATACTTGCATTCACGGATAAATAAATACATTTACATATGTACATGATAAGGTATACATACATACATAGCTGTTAGCTTGATGAAAATTTATGACTTTACTTTAATGAAGGAATTCTTAATAAATAAATAAAAAAGAAACGATAAGATGACTACATATACATTCATATGTATATATGTATGTATATATATTTAGCGTTTGTATAGGTGTATATAAATTCATGTGCTTTGTATGTTATAGGTTTACATCATATCGAACAGATAGCAAAAATGAAATAAAAAAAATAAAAAAAACAAAAAACACTACTAAATTTTGAAAATGTACATACATATTTATGTATATATACGCATGTATGCATGTAAAAGAAAAGAAAAAAGAAAAAAACCAGAAAATTTATGACCGGATACAAGGGACGAATTTTATTGAGATCATTTGTCAGAAACGGAAGTTTATTTAATGCCTAACTTGCAAAAAGTTAAAAAGGGAATTTATATTCTTTTCAGTGATTTTTACTGTACTCAAGATTTTTTTTTTTTTTTTTCATATTTATTTTTATTTTATTTTTCATGATTTTTCAAATTTAATTTTGTTTATACTTTTCATTTTTTTTTTTTTTTTTTTTTTTTTTTTTTTTTGTATATTACATATTTATTTAAAAAAATAATAAAATAACAAACTGTAGTTGAATTACTTACATATGATGTATTGACTTTAAAAAATTTCATTTTTATCAGTTTTACATTTGTTTACTTAGAGAATGTGTGAATTTTTAAAGATATCTGAAAATTCTATAAGAAAAAAAAAAAAGATATCTTGATTACTTTAAGTATTCAATGAATTTGTTTTTTTTTTAATAGAATCACCAATGTCTAAAAATCCAATTTTACTGTGTATTCAATAATGAAGGTTGCTTATTTGACATCAAATTTCAAATTTATTATTAAATTATTAAATTTATTCTATAGTATACACATTACCTTATTTTATTTCAAGCTCAAAAATGTTAATATATACATATACTCTGTCTACTAATTCTGTGCAGTTAAGGTCTTATGGAAATGATATAAAGTAGTACCACTTTACGTCGCTGTATATTGATATTAAAAATATTCATCTCATACTGTATAAAAACTTTAAATATTGTGATAACACTGATCGTGAGATGACCTTTTTAGAAATTATGAGAGACAAACAAAGGCATGTATATTCCCATAAGGTTTTAACTGCACCGAATTAGTAGACATAGTATAGATGTCGAGTTATTATTTTGCTTTTTTCTGTCTTTTCGATTAAATCATATCCAGAAAATTATGATGAGGATAATTTATTGAACATCTGATAAATAAGAGCTTTTTATTTATCATTGGAAATAAATTAATATTACATCCATATATGTACATATGTACATACACATGTTCACATTACTATAATTTTTTGTTCGATTTTTCTGTTTTTTAAATGTAATTTTTAAAACTAATTTTTTCCTCACATTATTTTTATTTGTGTCCTTGATAAAAAAAAATATTACAAATGTTCATTTCAATTAAAATTAAAATTTCAAAAAATTATTAAGTACCTACATTTTTTTTTCTATTTATTTGTGACATAAAATAATCCATTCCCATATTAATTTTGAGAAAACATTATATCGATCATTGTTATGTGTACATCGTGTACTCTCTATTACACTAGTAAACTATCATCAAATATGACGAAAATAAAATTGATTTGTAGAAAAATGTAAAATATCGCCTATTTCTTCTTCAATATATGCCATAAGCAATAATTTTTTTTTTATTTTTCTTTTTGACCAGACTAGTAATCAACTTAAAGAGATACATATGTAGGTACCTAAATTTTTTTAAATTTTTTGTTTAATTAAAGCTTACCGTATACATACAGTACATACATGTATGCATACGTAACATACGTATGTAGGAGATAATACATATTATGCACTCGTTCATATATGTCATACACAAAACATATTATGAATATAAATACACACATATTTCCCTATTATTGCTATTATCCATTTAGGTCTATCCCTATTCTCAATTTTCATATCATCATCATCATCAGGAAAAATAAAAAATAAACTTGAAAAAAAAAAAATAACTGAAAAACAAATAAGTATACATACGTACATAAACTAGAATGTTTATCAAATTGGAGTTAAAACTTTTCATTAAATCATTTTCAATGCAAAAAACTATATTTTACAAAATGAAAAAGGCCCCAAAAACAGCATTAAAGGTAAAAGGCAAAATAATGTCAAAGAACGAAAAAAAAAAAACAAAATAAAGTAAATAAATCCATTTCATTCAAGTATAACAAGGATGTTATGTATGTATGCAGTGTGTGTATGTTATGTAGTATTAATATTAATAGTAAAAATTTTACAAAAAAAATACATATGGAACGTACAGAATACTATTGATGTAATTGTGTAGTGTTATCGTTTCCCAAAAATTGAAAACAGTGTGATACATTAAAAACAAAAGACTTTTCAGATAGTTTCCTATAATTACCACACTATTATATTTTTTCAAATGTTTTCGTTTAAAATTTACAATATTCCCCTTAAAATTTAAGTAATTTTCTTTTTTTTTAATTTTTATTCTAGACAGAATCCTTAAACAAATAAAAATTTTTTAATTTCTATATAAAAAACGCAGTTTCGTGTATGTGAAATTTATGTAACAAAATTTTGTCTATTAATTATTATCAGTACAGGTCTGATAGAAGTACATACATATGTACATATGTAAGTCTTTTCTTTCTATTAAGAATTAAAATTGTACAAGAGCCACTGTCTACTGTACCCGTCCACCCGTCTTCCCTTACGTTCAGAAGACAACTGATTACTAAGTACTGACTGACTAGACACTAGACTGCTTGAGTTCTACACTGTGTGGTATTGCTATGTGAGAAATGAACTGGTTTGGTTCATTTTCATGATTCATCTATACTAGTCTGGTTTAGTATACATGGCAATAACACACTATATGGCAATTGGCAGGCTTAGTCTAGTAAGTAGTCTAGTCAGTTCTCAAGGTCAGTGTTCACTCAGTAGCGAAGCTTAGTCTAGTAAGTAGTTTAGTCAGTTCTCAAGGTCAGTGTTCACTCAGTAGCATAGATGAGGTTGAAAATCAGTATTTTATTTAGTAATTAGTTGAGTCGCGTTTTGAACGTTGTAGAGGACGGGTGGTTTTGTACAGTGGCTCTCGAATTTTATTTTATATTTTACGCGGTACATTAAAACGATATTCAAAAATTTAAGTTTCAAAATTATTTAATAATTTTTTTAAATAAAAATAATAAATAATAAATTTAAATAATAAACTTAATAAATTAATAAAAAATAATAATTTAATAAATAATAAATTTAAATGTGTGTGATTCTAAAAAGTAATATTTTAATAAACAAAAGACTTCAGTTGCAGCAAAACGACAGCACAGTGTATTTGTGTAGCGTATGAGTGTATCATGTGTGTTTATAGTGTATAGTGTGTGTGAGTGTATAATAAAATTGAAAGCGAATAGTGAATTAAATTGTGATTTGGTGACATTTTACGCTTAACTAGCTTAAAAAAAAAATTCTAAAAATTTAAAAGAAAATTAATTAATTTTTTAAATGTGCTAATTATTAATTACATTAATTATTAATTTGTTTCGTGTTTAAATCATTTTTTTTTATTTGTGATTAAAATTTTTATCGTTCTTTTTTTTCTTGAAAGTGAAAGTGAAAAGTGAAGTGAATAATTAATACTAGTATTAAATTGTGTTGGGTACTCCCTAAGTAAGTCCTAATTGAAAAAAAAAAAAAAAAATTAAAGTTATCATCAAATGAAAGATGCCAAAAATTAAAGTGGTCATTTTTTCACCAAATGAAAGTCATTTTTTACACGTAAGTTGTAGTGTGTAATATTAAAAACACTCGTATTAATACATTTTTTAGGCATATATGCACGTACATGTACATGTAAGCCAGATATAAGTTATACATCAGAAATGTATAAACATCGAATTTTTACGTAAACATAACAACATACATATGTATGTGCATATGTATATGAAAATGAATTTAGAATTTCTGTTGCTATGTGTCTATACAAATTCAAATATTTATTAGAATAAAAAAAAAAAAAAAAAATGTTTTTTCTTTGGAAAAAAAATTGCACCCCTATCCTATACAATAACCCTTTTTTAAAGCAATTTTTCAAATTTTTGCGAAATACATAACGTGAATTAATACATATATTATATACTTGTGAGTAAGGCGCCACAAGTCCTTAGTTTCATTTAACTATATTGAAAAATCTACTTTTATTTACAAATTTACATGTTTAGCGTATGAAATAATAATGTTTGCAATAATACTGATGTTAATGTTACATTTTAATAATATACATATGTACATTGTGCATTGAAAAAACACATATTGCATTTATTTTATAACATTTCCATATTTAAAATTGGACAAATTACAGTCATAAATACTTAATTTTTGTTCATACTTAAAAGGTAGTTATATAGGGAGATATGAATTTATAATATTATTTCTGATATACAAAATTACTAGATATAAGAGAGACTAAAATCTAGAATTTTTTTTAAATTACTAAAAAAATAACTATTTATACTTCATTTTGTAAATGTTTTCACTACAGAGTCCTTATGGAAACTACGAAATGTAGTACCACTTTATATCATTACACATACTCGTATAGTGATATTTGAAAAGATCATCTAATACTCCATGAAATCATTGTAAGTGGTAACATTGCTCATGGGATGCTCTTATTAGTAATTAGAAGAAAAGAAAAAATACACATATCATCCCATAAGGTCTCTGATGGAAATATTTAAAAAATGAAGTATACATTATTTCTTTAAAAAATTTATCATACCTGATCATACGTATTTATAGTTGATTATTTCATTTCAGTTACATATTTTTTTTTTTTTAACTTTCTTTACATGTTATTATGTGAGTTAGTTGATGATTGTTTTTTTTTTTGTATATATTTAACAATTTTCGCTAAATATAAAAGCCAAAAGAGCAACAATTTACAACTGAATTTATGTTTGCGTGTCGTTTTTTTTATTTTTATGTCTTTGAAAAAAAAAAAAAAAAAAAAATCTTTTATTTTATTTTCCATTTTCCTAAGCATTAATAAAATATGCGTGTTGCATTGCTTAATTGAGTATTTTTCTGCATGCAATAAAAAGGTGTTGAATATAATTTACACAAATCTAATTAAAATGTAAATAACATATTTTATGTATATACAAATGCATACATTTTCATGTTAATTCATGTTAATGAATATGAAATTTGATTTTGATTTATATAATAAAAAAAAAAAAAAGCAAACAATGTAGGTACATAATTTTGATATGTAAGTCACCCAACAGAACTAATGTATACCTACTGGAAAATTGCTCTTTCAACAAACGTTCACAATGATTAAACGAAATATGAGATACAAAATAAAAGGTGATTTATATTAATAATGTTATATCATGTACATATGTACATACTACTATAAACATCCATTATTATAATATACTATGTACATATACGAGTATACTTAAAATTGATAACAACATATAAAGTTAATTTGTTTTTTTTTTTTTTTTTAAATTACCAGATAATTGTTTGAATTTTCCAAACATCGTAGCTTGTGTAGATAATCCACAAATTTTAATTATGACTATGGTAATCAAAGTTTTTTATTACAAAAAATTACATTCACTTTATGTATGTAAATATGTACATAAATATTATGCTTGTGTAAGTTTGTATTATAAATATTATAATAAATTTTAAGATTTTTTATAAATAAATTTTTTAATATATAAAGCACATATTAGCGGTTCAATATGCATTATGTACTATTTATAGAAGAAAATTTTTCGATTTGCATATTTTCTTCATATTCATTTGTATGAACGTACACACACACACATACAGATAACATATAATTAATATGTACAGTCTTATCTTGTTTTAATTCAAGTAATATTCAAAATAATCTGTACATAAGTATATATATTTTCTTGTATATGTATGTATATATACATATATTTTTAAATATGCGCTTACTAACAATAATAATAATGATGATAATGTTGTTGATGTTGTTTTTCCAACAGTAAATAAAAAAAAAAAAAAAAAATTGAAAAAATAAATAACATCTCAGGGGTATATTATTTCCGTTAACTTCTTGAAGTTAAGTTAAAAAATAAAACAAAACAACAATAAAACACATACATAATACAAGAAATAATAAAATATGAAAATATAAGAAATAGAATACAAGAAAAGGATATAACAAAAAAAAAACAAAAAAAAAAAAAAATCTATATGTATAAAACATATTTTCAAGTATATCTATGTACATGCTTATGTGCATATACATACATATACATACATATATTTACATATATACTTACTTTAAAGTTAAACAATAATCTACAAATCTTAATAAAATCGGAAGTTTATTTTTCAACTAACAAACATCCGACATTGACTTAAATATGTACATATCCATCTTGATATGTACACATTTATACATATATAATGTATGTATATATGTACAAAATTATGTGTGTTCATGTATGTATGAATATCTGAGTAAAAAAGTATTTTTTTCATAAAAGCAACATAAATATGTATATATATATAAACAATTATACATTTATATATGTACATGTATACGTATATGTATGTACATATGTATATATGTATGTATGTATGTATGCAAAAATATCTGCTAATACTTTGCACAATAATAAATTTTATGTTATTTATATAATTTTTTTATTTTTATTTTTTATGGAAATTTCGTATATCCAGTTTATTTTTTTTTCAATTTTATTTCTTAGAAAAAATATTTTCAAATGAAATTTTTAATTAAAAATATTCTTTGGTATATGGTTACAATTTTTTTCAAATAATAATAAAAAAAAAAAAACAAAATCCTTGTTCAAGTAAAATTGACAAGAAAATATAAAATTTTTACATATAGTACATAAAAGTAAATCATAACTAAATTGAGAAAAGAATTTTAAATGACTAAATTAGAAAAAAAAGTTCAAATTTACACAAAAAAGAATGACAATAGTAAATTTAATCAATTTTACAAGTTCAATATCTGTGTATTTATTAATTTGTATTTATTTTTGTTTTTATTATATTCGATTGTAATTTTTATTAAACAAATTCCAATTAATTTTTACTGACCTAATTAATTTTCTCCTTATATTTGTTTTCTAATATTTATGTAATAGATTTGTTTTCTTATAAAATTGTTTTTGTAATTTTCTTTTTTTTTTCATATGTAATATTTTGCAGTATAACACATATAAATACATACATATTTACAATAAATTAATCAAAAATATAAACATTTTTTTTTAATATGCCTATATATACTACGATGTATATGTATGATCGTACATATATACATCCATACATATGTATATACACATATGTATGTATGTATGTACATATAGACATGTGTATAATATATACCAATAAATAATTAATGAAAAGTCCATCAAAGCTTTAACCATCAGAGAAAATATCTTTTTCATCATTTATTGTGTACATATTTACACAGCTAGCAGAATATTTGTATTATATGTACATATGTATGTATACATACATACAAATTATTATGAAATATAATATATGTGTATACATACATGTATGATAATTTTTAGCTTTTATGTCTATAAAACAATATATCAATGTTATACATATCGCATACATTATATAGATATGGTAATATGTTACTATAATGTAATTAATTAGATTTTCTGGTAAGTTTCGATTTGCAAATAAATGACGTAATTAATAATAACAAAAAAAAAATATATATATAAATATATGTATATATAAAAATAAATAACATACCAGAAGAAATTCAGTAGAATAACAGGAGAAACTAAGAATATATAGGGAAAAATAAATAAATTAAAATATACTCGTATGTGTATGTAAATATAACGAAAACAATAAAGATAAAAAAAAAAAAAAAATTATAATGATACGATGATAACCTTAATTATTACTTTCAATGTTGGTGTAATAATCATCATTCATAAAATTTATGTGTTATCATATAAATGTGTACATATATAAAATCCTGATGTATCTAGGTATGTACATACATTTTTACTCATAAAATATTTATGTGTTTCAATAGTTCAATAACGTACACTAATTAAATTAATTTTATAGGAAATAATTCAACATAAAAGATATTTCAAATATATTTTCCTTATTTTACAAAAAAAAAAAAAAAAAAAAAATCATCAATACTCTGTCTACTAATTCGATGCAGTTAGGGTTTTAAGGAAATGACATAAAGTAGTACCACTTTACGTCACTGTACATTGATATAAAAAAAAAATTCATTTCATATACTGTATGATAATTTCACAGATTGTTGTAGCACTGCTCGTGAGATGATCTTATTACAAAGAAATTATGAGAGAAGAAAAAAGACACATCTAGCCACATAAGGCCTTAACTGCACCGATCCATAATATTTATGTTTATTTTATGCAGGGTATTATCGTTGAAATGAGCATTGAATAATCAACTTGAAAAATTATGAAATTACATATACTCGACTCGTATAATTTTATTCTAGGTAAATTACATCAATGTTCTCACAGTTGTACATCGGTGTATTCACGAAATTGCATTTTTTTAAATATAAAAAAAAAAAAAAAAATCAAAATAATTCAATTGAAACATAAAAAATTTAATTCCTTTATTATTATCATCATAATATACAGAATTATTTGTACTTTTCTAAAAACCATTACATTATATATCCATAATATATTTTATATGCATTTATTTTACAAGTATATATAAATAATATAACATTTGTGTATAATGTATAAAATGCAGTAAAAAACAAAAATTCTACAAAATGTACATCTTTTATATGTACATATGTATGTGTTTTATTCAATACTTTTTTTTTTTTTGATACACTCAAATGTGTTTCAATATACAAACATTTTGATATGTGTGTATGCGATGTAACTTTTGTCAAAAATAAAATTTATTGTTTTTTTTTTTTTTTTCGTTAAGGAAGCAAATATTTTTATAAATTTAATTTCTTTAAAAAGAAAAAAAAAAAAATCCAATAAAATTAAAGCACGAACAAAAGAAAGCTATTAGTATTAAAACAATATAAAATATAATAAAGACAAAAAAAAAAAAAAAAACTGAAGAAGGATAACATAAAATACATACATATGTAAGTATTTTTTTTTTTTTTTTTTTTTTTTTGTGAAATAACTTTGTAGAATTATTTAGTTACAATTGAGACAAAATTTTAATTGAAATTCTTTATGTTCGACTTGTAACTGATACATATGTGTATGTATATGTGCATACTTATAAATATTGTATAAATGTATATTGTCAGTATCTATTCCCTTTCATATACATACATACATATAATATGTTATGTATACAGATGTATATATATGTATACATTTTAAACAATTTATAATGTAATTGGTATTCGAATATAATTCTATTTTATTGATGTGTTCTATTACAAAAAAGAAAAATAACATTTTATATCATTGAATTTGTATTTATGTGATTGTATTATATAATTGAATAAATAGATATATGTAACATATGTACTTATATATATGTACATATTTATGTATGTATATAAGATATATTGTACGTTAATTTTATAAAATTCATATAAATGTTTGTATATTTAAAAATTCTACATACTTACATATACATATATATGAACAATAATATGTAGTATATAAAATAGATATTACAGTGTGTAGATATACAAAATAAAATCATTGTATTATGTGAATGTTTAAAATGATTAAAAAAAAAAAAATAAAAAAAATTAGAAATAAATAAAATTCTATTACAAAATGAAGAATAGAAAATTTATTTGTATGGTATAAAATGTGGTTAAAGAATACATTGATGATTAGTATAGAATAGGAATTGCTGTCCTTTGTCAAGATAAAATTTCATTAAAAATTTAATTAATGTAAAACAACAAAAAACAAAAAAAACAAAAAAAAAAAAAAACATGACTAAATAAAAATGGAAATTATTGAAAAAAAAAATCAACTTAATGTTTTAAAAAGAAATAAATTAACAAATTATGCTCGTAATAAATGAATAAAAAAATAAATAGTGTAAAAAATCTTAATAATGCTTAGAAAAAATAATAAATGAATTAATAATCGTTTTTTCTGTTATTTTGAATTTGAATTTAAATGTGATATTTTTAATACAATATATTATGTTATATTGAATAGCATAATTTTTTTTTTTTTTTCAAATAAAAATGAAAAGTATCAATTAAAATGATAATTAATATGGAAAATAATTTTTTAAATAATTTTCTGTATTTTTTAATTACAATTTGATTGTGATTAATTTTTAATTTTATTTAATACATTTTTCGTTGGATAATATAAAATTGTAATATATTAGCAAAATTTAGATATTCCTTTTATTTTTATATACATACTATATGTACTGACGTAAATATGTAAATGCAAGAAGTACATATATGGCTAATAATGTGTAAATAAGGAAATACATATAAAAGATTTTTTGAAAGAATTATGAATAGTTTTTAAAGCTTGTATAATTTTTTTAAAAATGTACTTTACAATATTATGTGTATACATATGTACATATCCTGTTTATAAAATATACATGTACGAAAATAAAATATCAAATTTTTATTTTTTTCTCTTTTGTATACATACATTCATACATATATAATGGTAATGTACATTTGATATAGTATATACAAATATGTACTTGCGTTTCTATTTTTGTATATATCCATGCTTATATGTACGTATTTTACAAAAATTACAGAATTTATAAAAATGAAAAGCTTTCAACCATCACATTATTACATTTTTTTCTTTTTAGCTTTTCTTTCAAATTTTGTTTTTCCTTTATTTTGAAAAAAAAAAAATATTTTCTTATAAAAAATTATATCTTAAAATTTGATTTCGTGCGAAAATATTCTTTTCATTTCATTCATATAAACAAAAACAAAACAACACAAAACAACAAACGTATACGGTTGTTGAATGTTGACTGGTTTTGTTAACTGGCAGTCATTTATTATTGAGGAGTCATGCTATGAGTTATTAGATGTAGATCAAAAACAAAAAAGTGGTGACGATGATGGAATGAAGATGAAATTTCTTTAAAATTCCATATATGTATGTAATATTCTGTATAGTAATGTTATACAATTGATGTTATGGTGATTTCCAGATTGTTACATAAATTTGCACTTTTCTTTTATTTTTTTGTTTTTTTTTTTTTATATTTTCCTTTTTTGTTTTTATTTTATTCTTGATGCATAAATGAAAATGTGAGAAATATTTTGTAAGTTTGAAGTTATCTTTGTCATTATCATCATCATCATCATCATTATTATTATTATTATTATAACAATAACTGTTCCAGTAAACAATATTTTATATTTTTACATTACAACGCACGGTAATATTTTTAAATTACGACAGAGAAAAACTTGAAAGGAAATTTTTCTTTTTTTTTAAATATGAGACAGGTCATTTTGCATTTTAAATATATATTTTAGTGTGTGTGTGTGTGTGTATACAACGGTATGTATGTATGTTAGTATGTATGTAGATATACATTATAAAATGTTATTTTGAATTTTGAAATTTCACTATTTTTATATTTTGTAATTTTTGTATAATAAAATAGAACGAGTCAATGATTTTTTTCAAATATTATCCGTTAAATTTATTTTATAGAATTTGTGTTTTTTTTTTTTTCAATTTTTTTTTTTTATATCTCAAATATTCTGGATCATTTATTTTGAAAGTGGTGTATGTCCACTTTTTTTTTTTTTTTTTTTTTGAGATATTTAAAGCAACGCTAGTGATTTATCAACTTTTTTAAAAAATTGACTTATATCACTTTCAAAATATAACAGTCTCATATAAATAGAATTTTTTTCTACAAAAAAAACAAAAAAAAAAAAATGAAATTTTTTTTTTCACAGTAATCTAATTTCAAAAATATTGAGTTAATTGTATAATTTTAAAATTAAGTTCTTCTGATAATAACAGAGTATTTTTTCTTTTTTATTCTAAATACATATTTATGTATAAAAAAAAAGAACCCAAAATTTTGAGATATAATCGTAGTACATTTTTGCTGTACATCCATATTATGTTTATCATACACATGTAGGTATGTCTTCATGTATGATATGTGTTTGTATAGAAATTTTAATTTATAATTGTATAACCAAGGATATATAAATCTTTTTCATATCATGTGTAAAAAAAAACCGTAATGAAAAAACGGAAAAGTACATCACAAAAAAAAAAAAAAATATTTATCTGTTTCATTAAATTGTACATGTCTATCAAAATTCAGATTTATATACACAATAAAGTACACCAAATTGTATAAGATACGCTGTCGTACACAAATTATTGTACTTGTGAACACATACATATATTTCAGTGTATACATATTTACAAGCAGATACAATCATATAATTTTTACGTAGTACGTCAAAAAAAAAAAGTGCTACGTACATGAAACCCATCTACCTATACATTAATGGATGTACATATACATATATATGTATATTTTATATATATGTGAGTTTAGCGGCTGTAAATATAATATATGTATAATATGTAATCATTACCAAGGAAACACACATATCATACATTTTTAATACAACATCATGTAGAAAGAAAATAAATTTAAATTTTTCATATAATTCATATTTGTGTACAGTCAAATTCAAAATAATATTCCCTAAATTATATAATTTTGTTTAAAAAAAAAAAAACAAAAAAAATTAATCTCTTTATGAAGATATAAGCTCTTATAAAATTCTTAAAATGAATAATAATAAATTACATAAAAACGTGTTATAAAATTAATTTATCACAATTTCAAAAAAAAAAAAAAAATTTTTTTTTAGTCTTTACTTAAATATTATAATTTTAGGTTTGACTGTATTCACATTTTTTGTACACTTATCTCTTCAATATGAAGGTAATTGAGATGTGTTGTAATTTCATATTTCATATATAAAATATTTAAGTTTAAAAAATTACAAGTATTTTCAAAAAAAAAAAAAAAAATAAAAAATAAATTTATGAAAAAAAATAAAAAAATACATATGTACATTGACTTGAGAGTATTTAGCCATACGGAAAACTACAATAATTTTTCTCTTATCTTCTCACATCTCACATTACATTTTTTCTTATTTTCCATGAAAAACATGTGTAATTATTATCTTTGAATTACATACTTTTATATATGGATAGGTATTTACACATAATATGTATATGTTTAAAATTTTTATTACATAAAATGGTAAATATCAAAAAATAAAAATTTATCTTTATTTGCTCATGATACCATTTCATAACGGGACTATGAAATGTATATTATGTATAAAATATAAAAACCATTTAAATAGGGATGTGAATACACATCAAGCGTATCATATTATACATTAAATTGTGAAATACAATACATATAATAAGAAAATCTGTGCATTAATGCATTCCTATAATCCTATATATAATTACTTATGAATTTATAAATTTGATTTGATTCTATTAATTTTAAACGACAAAAACAAAACAACTTATAACTTATAAGTTGATGTTTCAAATATACAATATGTAATATAAAATTATTTTCAAATTTAAATTTGTACAAAAAAAAAAAAAAGGAAAACTTCTTAAATTATACGTTTTTAAACTTTTATTTTAACTATAAATTTTTTTTTGTTTTCTAGTTTTTCTTTTTCAAATTTTTTCTTATTTGAAAGAATTGTTTTGTTAAGAAATGCTCTGTGTTTAAATAAATCATTTTTTATGATTATACACACGATATAAGGTTTATGGCAAGTTTTATAGTAAGTCAATATTCTATTTTATTTACCTAAATATGTATTTATGTATGTCTGTATGTTTTTGAATACATTATTATTTTCATGACAATCATCATTATTGTTATTGTTATTTTTTCAATTGTTTTTTATTTATTTTATTTTTTTTTATGTGTATTTTATGACTTTTTTTACTTTACTTTTAAATAAAAATATATCTATAGTCATATCATATAAATAATATATGCACACACACACAAAAAGAAGTACATGCATATAATATGTATGATATGTACATGAAAATTTCAATATAATATGAGAAAACTTAAAAAGTTTCTTTTGATTTTCTCTTGTATATATTTTTTTTTTCTGTATTTTTGTTTTCCTGAAATTCCTCATTCAAAATGCATTGATACGTTGTATTTCTACATATATATGTGTATATTTAGAAAGGACGAAAGAAATGTATTGTAGTTTTCCCAATGACACAAACAAAAAAAAACAAAAAAAAGTTGAATGAAGAAATAAGGGACTTTTTTGATTATTTGAATTTATCATTCAATTTTTTTTTATTTTTTATTTTTGTTTGTTTTTGTTTTGTGTAATATATTGTCATTATTTATTGTTTATATTAAGTATTTATATTTTATAGATTTTATAGTTTTATCGTCTATACAGTACAATTGCATATTAACGTTATAAATACATGTACACTTCATTTTTCAAATATTTTCACTATCGGCCTTATGGAAATTACAAAATTTAGTACCATTTTATATCATTTACACATACTCGTATAGTGATATTTGAAAAGTTCAATCTCATCTCATATTCTATGAAATCATTAAGAACTTTGGTAATACTGCTCATGGGATGCTCTTATTAGTAATTAGAAGAAAAGAAAAAATACACATATTCTCCCATAAGGTCTCTAATGGAAATATTTAAAAAATGAAGTATCTTAATTGTACAAAGTTAAAAGAATATACATATGTATATTATATGAAAATTAACATTAAATCTATATTGATGTTGTTTAACAATTTTATTTATTTAATTCATTTATTTTTTTTTTTGTATTTTTTTTTTTTTTTGTTTTTTATAAATTAATTTGTGATTAATTATTGAATTGAAAAATGTTTAAAAAAAAAAAACTGAAATAAGAAAAAAAAATTCAATTTTATGTACGTGATGTATATTTTTTATATGTTATTGGATTTTTTAAATTTTGTAAATTAGTAATGGTGAAAGGATATAGTGAATAAAATTGAACAAAAACAAGGAGAAATTGAAAACATACATGTATAAACATTGTATTGTATATAACATACATATGTACAGAAAACCTTTAATTGACAGTCTGGTTTAATCATATCAGGTCATCATCATTATCTGTTTCAGGTATCACCTATTATTTTATATCATCAATTTATACTTTATACAAATTTGTATTCATATACATATACGCATACAAATTGACATGCTCCAACTAAAATTTTATTTATATATATAATTTTATATACGAATATTTGAATATATGTATGTGTATGTAAACTGTGTGTACAATAATTGATTTAATTGCTACCAATTCAGATGATCTGATATATAGTATATGAGATTGATAATATATATAATGGTGTCATAACATATTGTGTACTAAATAAAACATGTATGTATATATGTACTATATTACCTATAGGGTAATACATATATATAAATATATATATACATATTTATATAAATGAATACAATTTATATGAAAATTCAGTGAAATGTAAATTTGTGATAATTGAAACTCTAAATTGGCTGCCAATTAATCGCTTCAACAAATCGACAATTGACTTCAATTAATAATTTAAACTAACGACTTTATGATTTTAAGTTTTTCACCTAAAATTTCAAAAATATACATACATATGTGTATATGTATAATATTATAGTATTGGTACATACAACATTTATATTTTTATTTGTAATTTGTAATAATTATTTTAAATATTGAGTAATATAAATTTCTTATTAGTTCCCAATTATAATTAAATTATATTCAAACTAAACTAAAAATTATTCATTATGAAAAATAGAAATAAAATCATTTCCATGTTAAATTTCAATTGTATATATGTATATAAATATGCACAAATATATGTTACATACCTATAATATTTTATATTTGTATAATCATTGTCAATTTTGTAAACTAATATTGAATTAAATTAATTATAAATAGTGAATTATATTAATATCATTTAAATATTGTAATAATAATCATAATTAATTTATTATAATACTAGTAATGATAGTATGGCTAATTATTATTGCAAATTGTACTATACAAGTAATAATCTAAGACAAATTCAACTATATCAATTGCTTGTATTATTACCATTTTGATCATATTATGCTTAATTATGAAGCGAGCACTACTAATCAGCAGGGATTCTCATTATGGTCTGTTCTTATAAGTACACAATTTTTTTGTATTTATAATTTTAGTATATGTATGTATATGTTTTCTTTACTGTTCTACAAAAGGATAATAATGATTATATTATAAATTAATTTTGAATAAAATATATTAAAGATTCTTTGCTTGTTATTATAATGTATCTATATGTTTTTGTACATACATATGTATATGTATGTATATAAAATTCTGCAATTTTTTAAATATCTGTAAATATAACAATACACAGAATTGAGCTTTGGTAGAGTACCAATAACGCCATTTTAACATGTGATAATACTAGTGTATAAGAAGATATTTCCGTTTATGTTTTGTTTTGTTTTTTTTTTTTTACTTCATATCCGCGTGTACTATATACATTAAACATTGAATATACATCTAAATAGAAGAAAATAAAAATGAAATGTATAAAACGGGGTGGACAATAATGGGGTAGTTATAACAGAGCATAATTTTGTCTACCTCATACTGCTATATATGTACATATACATATAATTTTGATGTAATGTATGTATGTGGGAATGAGAAAAAATAGTAATAGGAAAATATATCAGAGGAAAGTAATCCAGTTGGATGGCTTAGTGGGTAAAGCGGGTGGCTTAGTAATTCAGAAGACGTAGGTTCGAATCTCACGGGTCGCCACACTTCCAACAAAACTTTTATTTCTGATATATTTCACATTGTTGTTAGTTTTTCAGAAAACATTACAAATGTTTTCTACAATTAATTTCCTACAAATTAATTTCCGATCTTACATGTATGTATTATTTGCATAAAATATGTATGTAACACGTGATATAACGGGTATTTTAAAACTGGTAACATAAACCCTTAGAACCCATCACTTTTAAACCCAACCTTTTTTTTTAATTGTCGAAAATTTTAAATTCATGATTTTTTTCAAGAGTAAATTTGTAATACTTAATGTTTAGACCACCCTATACATATGCTCATATAAAACATATAAACATAAACATAAGTACGTATGTATTATCTAAATATTTTAACTTGACTACATTATCTTTCATTAAGATCCTGTAGTCAATGTTACAATATGTCATATGTACATATTTATGCCTGTATATCCACACATGTACATACATACATATGTATATCACTTAAGTACATTGTATTGTGCCAATTTAACTTGTAGAATTTCGGTTTTGAAAAACGACACATTTAAGGCTCCAACTTTTATTATCCTTAAAGTTTATGTATGTAAGTATCTTTTTTTTTTTAATCAAGACTTAAAACATTATATGCAATATGTATGTGTATATTTTTTAATACAACTTTTTTGTACGTACATAATCATACATACATATATATGTATATGTAGACATACATGTATGTCGGTATATAGTAGATATAATAATATTTGCTGGCATTGGCAGAAAATGATTTTGATAAAATGAAATTATCATAAAGTGTTGGAATATTATTATCTTAATTTATGAAATTAAATATGTTTTGGGATTGCTCCAATTTTACTTTGGAAAACATAATTTATGACTTTTTCATTGTAATCATGTATTGTATTTTGTTTTTTATTCACATAAAATATATAAAAAAAAAAAGAAATATTTTTTTTTTTTTAATTTGTAGATCATTTTGTATTTTGAAAAGTGCTAACAATAATTTTAAAGAGTATACAAATTTATATTTAAAAAATTATTTATTGGATTGCTTAGAGTAAGAAATCATCATTTGACTTCTTTGTTTAGCAAAAAAAATTTTTCAATTGAATTTTGTTTTTTTTTTTTTTCTTTTTCAAAGTATCTGGTACTTGCTTTTATTCATATGTATGCATCAGGTGGTTATAAATTAGCTTCGTCTATCTGTCAGACAAATAAAGAAAAACACTTCCTGTTTCCTTAACTAAACAACTATGTAAAAGAAGATTGCTAATACATGAAATGAATTGACATATACACATTGTGCTTACGTTGTTTATAAAATCTTTAACAATGGCACAATATAGAACATAAAACGAATTTTATGACTGTGGGCTAAAAATTTAAGCTCGAATAAAATACATATAACAACCCTTCAAAATATTTCGAAACTCTTATTATTCCCTTTTTGTAAATTCATTGTTCATTTTATACCATTTTTATATGAAAGTGAGACAAACAATTCAAAAAAAAAAAATTTTTTTTTATTTTTGTTTTTTAATATATGTATTTTGATTGTGGACAAAATTCTTGATAAAATGATACTAAAATGACTAAACTACATTGTCGAGGTTCCTGTGTATGTTCTCCAAAACAGGAAAAAATAGGAAACAAAAATGAAATAAAATTTCTATATAATGAAGTTCTTTTTAAGTTCTGTATATAAAATAAAAATAAGACGAAGTCTTATCAACAGACAATGTGACGACAGACACAAAAATATTGTTTCATAAAATCAGTATAGTAATTTTTCAGTAAAATCGTAATGTCAATAGACTAAGGAGCTCATTAAAAGTAGATTTACTTGAACTTGAACTACTCCTATATAATCTTGTAGTTCGTATGTTTTGTTTTTGAAAAATTAAATTTTAACCAAATGTGAAATATACATAAAAATCTCATTGTAAATATGATCATCTCATTGAATTTAGTGCCTGTATTGCTTTTTTGTTTTTTCTTTTTATCTTGATTAACTTTATTTAAAAAAGAAATAAAGAAAAGCTCAAATCCATACTATTTATCAACCCTCAGTTCATTCATTTAAATCGAAAATGAGATCATTTCTACATATGTATATGTGTATCTGTTCTACCCTTTAATCAGTCCATGATTCAACCACAAATTCAACATTAAAAACATGATTATATTTTTTTGTATCAGATTTCGTGATAGGTTGAATTGAAACCAGACCATTTTCTATATTGAATCGCATGTAATCGTCACTAACTTCAACACACAATTGTGTGTTATACATACGTGTTTGTGGCTATATATATACCATCAATTTCATTTACATACATATATGTATATACAATAATGTAAGTACGATATATGTATGAAACAAAAACAACAAAAATTTATATATATGTATGTATATGTGACTCATGTGTACGATAACAATATTCCCTAGAGGTAAACTGGTGTAAATTCGAATAAAACTGATACAAAATGAAGTTAAGGTAAGAGGTCAAGGATAAATGCCGTTTATTTTATATAAAATTTTCTAGATATTTAATATGATGTGAATGTAAATGTACATGATGAAAATGCACATATACAAGAGATGAATGTCACTTTGGATATAGATGTATTCAAATTTTAATCTATCTACGATACAAATCTCCTATATGAGTCTACCTCGTATATATATATATAGAGGTTAATGTATTTACATACATACATAATATGTATTTCATTTATAATATTTTATTATATTATACGAAATATTCATTTATTAACAGAAAAAGTAATTTATATTTAATTTTATCATTTTTAGTATTCATTTATTAGTTGATATATTAGTTTTTATGAATTTTACGTGATTAATCAAAATTGTAAACGTTATTTACATTTTTGTAAATGAATCTATTTGATATTCAAAATTTTTGAATATACATCATATGACATACATACATATGTATTGGCTATGTATACACATATGAGATGCAAATTGTAAAGATAAAAATAATATTAAAATATATATTCAACTTGATGTGACAAAATCATAAATACAAAAAATTAATAAATTTTGTCTTGATGAGACAAAACCAAAATCATATTAATATTGATTTGTATTTTAATTATAAAATTAATCATTTAATTTATTATTGTAAATTAAATATTCATTGAAAAAATTAAATTTTATTTTAAAGATATTGAAAAATTGAAAAAATTATAACAAAACAAAAAAAAAAAAAAAAATCAACATATGAATTTTATGTAAATTCGATTAGAAGGAAAATTTATTAAATTTTGCAGTATAATCTTTTATATTTGTATTTAATATACAGAAAAACGTTGGTATATATACATATGTATGTATATGTAGATTGTTACAATTGACATTGTCTGCATAATTCTGAATATCATTAGAAATATTGTCATCATGACAAATTTGAAAATAACCCTATTGTCAAGAACAAATAAGAACTTTTTACAAGTATGTACATACAAGATGATATGTATATATAGTATAAAATGGTAAAGAGCACTTCAAAAATTTTGAATGGCATTTTGATGATTTGAATTATAAATTTAAAATACGTACATATGTATAAGAGGAGACGACTATGAGTAGATTTGACAGTAATCCTATTCACACTATAATATTTTCTTCAATATATCTTTCATATTTATTTCATTTCATTTTGTCATCATAAATTTTAACAAATCATGTAATTTTCTTCTTTTTATTTTTTTTTTCCTTATAATTTTCTTTTTTTTTTTTTCTTGCTCTTACCGATTTTCATAACACTATAATAAAATGATTTGATTAAATAAATTCGTTGAATTCACAGATAAATAACATATAAAATAAATTTTTAAAAAGATATACATACAACGTAAAAAAAAAAATTTTTTTATTTTTCTTATTTTCTTAAAAGTGAAAACTATTTGAAAAATAAAAAAAATAAAAAAGGAAAACAATTTCTCTTTTGTTCATAGTTGAATTTTATTTATTTATTTATTTTTTTTTTGATTGTTACAAAAGGGAAAATTCTCTCTTTTTAAACTTTTCCAATTTCGAAATTTATTTTCAGTTTATTTTTATTTATTTATTTTTTTTTTCGTTTAATTTTTTTTTTTTTTTTTAGTTGAATGTGAAAAATGTAGAAAATCTTGAATTGGTTTGTTTGATCTAAAATACCAAACATAACTACAAAAAAAAAACATAGCGAGCATATCAACGATTGATGATATGTTAATCGATTAATTGCCCAGTTCTACCGTTGGTTCTACAGTGCAAATTTAAAATCAAATTTAATCAATATTTCGATTTTACAGTGTTGGTTTAAATTTCAAAGAAAATTTAAATTAAACGGAAGAAGAATTCCTTCGTTTTGAACTCTGTTTAATGAAAATCAACATGAAGATCAATAATTAACAAAAAAAAAAAAAAAAAAAAACGGTCATAATTTAAAATTCAACATATAAAAAAAGTTTAAATCATCACTGTAAAACTGCGCATAAGCATTAAATATTTTATATAAGATTAAATAGATAGATATTAGAAATTTTGTAATTTTCAAAAAAAAAAAAAAAAAAAACATCTTAAATATAATAAACAAATAAAAATTTTGCAATATCTTCATACAAATGGTTAATATACCAAATTTTATATCATTCATTGTCGTTTCCAATATATTCATTCAATTGAAAACGATTTGCTTTTGATAAATTGATAAATTTATCACAATTTATATTTATGTATACGTTATAACGTAACATTTTGTTTCAAGATTTTTTTTTTTTTTTTTTGTACATGAAAAAATATTTATGAAAGGTGTAAAATAATTTTTCGTTTTTGTTTAAGTTATTTCATGAAAACAGTTCTCTTTATCTGTGTATTTATACAATATACACTGATGATGATTCTGTTTTTTTTTTTTTTTTTAATATACCTATATGTACAGCCTTGATGTATTTTGAAAATGGCTATGCAATTAAAACTCGATAAATCAAATTTTTAGTTTTAAAAAAAAAAATAAAAGGAAAAACAAAGCAAATGTTTTATTTACCGCTGCACAGTTGAAAATGATTTACGAATACAAATGTGTGAATCAAAAAGAAAAAATTTATATACCATTGTGCTTGAAAAATTAAAATAAAAGAATAAATAAATGAAAAAAGAAAAAACAAAAGAAATAATTTCCCAATGTTTTAAGCATGAAATATTAAAGAGAACAAAAAAGAAAAATCATTTAGTCACCTTTTATATAGCGCAAAAAATAAATAAATAAAATAAAAAAAAAAAAAAAAACAAATCGATTTTTCATTTATTGAAAATTTTGTTAATAGTACACTTAAATTTAGTTTCAGCCATTAATAAAGGCAATTGTAACAAATTCAACCTAATAACTGAAACAATCTTTAAAAAATTATACAACTTAAAATTGTTAAAAAAATTAAAAAATTACAAAAAAATTCTGCCAATTTAAAATCGAATAAAATTTTACAATAAAATGAAATTTAAAATGAAGAAAAATCTTTAAATCATTTGAATGCTTTAAATGAAAATTAAAAAATTTTTTTAAATGACTATAAAGTAATTTTGAAAAAATTAACTTTCAGTCTGTATTAAACTGTGTAATGAAATACACTTTATAGCTTGTGAGTTCATTTTAAGAAAATACATTTAAAAAAATAAAAATAAAAAATTTAAAAAACCATAGGGAAAAAAATTGAAAATATTCTATTATACACCGTTGTTATATTGTTTCTTTTTTTTTTTTTTTCATATTCATTTGAAACGAAGGGGTTGAATAATTTCCTTTTTCATTCATATAATGCAGTATAATAACTCGTATATATACGATTTGTATCATACACATACACAAAAGTTTTTTGTTTTTTTTTTTTTTTTTTTGTTTGTACCTGAGATTTTATGCATGTATTTTTGAATCTATCAAATGAAAATACTAAAGGACTTTTTTTTTTTTTGGTTTTTGTTTTTTGAATATTATTTGATCCTTTTGTTTAGATATTACCAAAAATTTGCTGACATTTTATAAAAGGGTGTAGTGCTATTTATGCGAATAGAATATGTACTATAGGCGAACGTACATATACGTACATATGTAAATGTAGATAATAAAAATCTATGTATATGTATATACTACTTAAAAACATAAATTTATCTACATTTTTAGTTAAACATTATGAATGAATTTATGTATTTGTCTTTTTATATATATTATATGTACTATATAAAAATTGCTAAAGGGTAACAGATGTTAGAACATCCTAGTAGTATATATGTATATATACATACTATACATGTATATAGAGGTATATTTATGTATTATTATGCAATATATATATAGTATATATTCTCTGTATACAAATGCAATTTAAAATTGTGTATTTTATATACATAGTTATGTATGTGTGTTTGCAAAACAAATGGTTATTACGATATATGTATATATAGATGTACACTTAGATATTGTAGCTATGTATTGTACATATGTATATACATAGTACATATATGTATATAATATGTACTCAACATATTTTGAGTACATGGATGTATAAAATTATAAACATGAAGCACACATATGGATATATCCACATAATATGTAAAATTTATGTATGATATCTAAACACACATGTATATATGTACATATGTACAAAAAATTTTGTATAATTTTGTAGATTTGTTTATTTTGAAAATTTATGAAAACATAGAACATGGGATAGTATAAATTTATATTTACATAGATAGTCAATTTTCATTTATCATTACCAATTTGTTTATTTATCTTTTGTTTTGTTTTTTGTTGTTTTTTTTTTTTGTTTATTTTTTAGAATCAAAATACTTTTCTAGTTATTAATTCATTTTTTTTTTGAATTTGTTTTTTTTTTTTTTTTTGTGTTCTTAATTTTCAATTTCTATTAATTTTTAAATTATGTTAAAATCCGAAAAACGATAATCACATATTACTTGTACATTATTTTGTAAGAAAAAAGATAACACAAAAAATGCATTTTTTTAAAAAATAATTTTTGGACACGATAATAAAAACGATAATAAAAATATTGCTTGTATGTACGTAAAATAAATTTATTTATTTATTTTTTTTTCGAATTTACTTATTATATAATTATTATTGTTACATGAATACCTTTTTGTTTTGTCAACATACAAATGATGCTTTAGATAAAACATCAAAATGTAAAATAAACAAAAATATTGTACATATTCACCTTTTATTTTTGAATATATGATTTCATTAATTATAAACCCCTAATTTTGGTCAGATGCGTATTTTAATCAAAATATATAGAGCATGCGTTTCATTTATATTGTCATACAGTCATAATATATAAAATTCTTTGTAACAATATACATAATAATACATATATGTACATGTATAATTAGTATTGTGGTGTTGTTGGTTAGTAAAATTGAAAAATTTTTCTTATTATATATTTTCTTTAACATTTCATAATTGGTATTTGATGAGTTTGGTAACAAAATTTTAATGTATTTTCCTTAAAGACAAAAAAAAAAAAAAGTGTTTTTCCTTTTCATGTAAATAATGTAAATAATTTTTATACATACGGACATACATATATGTATATTTAAATGCATTCTACATGTACATATATGTATTTAATTCATATGTTCATACATGACATGGTAATATATTCATGATCAAATTTTATTTTAGGAAAATTCATTCAAATCACGTGCTAAACATATGTAAAATACATAAAATGATAATACATATGTACATATAATGTATGTACATACCATACATGAATATGAAAAAATATGTTAGGATGTAAGGAGTGTTGCATGTCAGTAAATCTCTTCTTATTCATTATCTGTAAAATACAAAAATAATAAATACAAGTATCTTACGAAATTTTATTTGTATTGCATTCACATTCTTTTTTAGTTGTTTAAATTTATATACATACATAAAAAAATATATAAATATAAAATGAAAAAGAAAATTGAAAAGCAAATAAATGTCCCTTTTATCTTCTTTAGTTTTCAATTATTGGGTTGTTTTTTTTTTTGTATTTTTTAAATATCTTTTTCATTTTCCTATTCAAAAATTTGATATATTTTTATGTACATATGCATATATGTGTGTATATTTATAAAAACAATTTTTTTTTTTTTTTTTGTTTATTATATGTATTTTATTTTTGTTAAACGTTTTCCTAAAATTTATAATCGAAAAACGGAAAATGTAAATTTAACTTTTCAAAACCAAAATTTTCATTTGGTTTTTCTTGTTAATTGTTCTAATGAATTTCTGTATGCATATTATGACCACAAAATTTGTATGGTTGTATATAAGTGTACATTGAATAAAGATTAAATTATTGAAAAGTTTTTAAGGATAAAATGATTAAAAAAAAAAAAAAATAACAAATAATAAAAAATAAAAGAGATAGAATAGTGAAGATAAAAGAAGGATACGACACAGTGGAATAAACATATGTATATACAGAAAATAATAAAAAAATTTCGATATAAAAAACTTTTGAATGAAATTGAAAAATTTTACCGTTTTTTTTTTTTTTTTTTTTTTGAAAATCACAAGTTTAAATGGTTTAGTTCTATTTGCAGTAGAGCCTTTATAGCTAACAGAATTATACAATGAATTTGTGGAAAATTGTTATTTCGTTTTTTTTTTTGTTCTATTTTCTATTTTGTGACTAAATAATGAATTTTATTTCATTTTTCTTTCCGTTGTCCAGTATAATGTCGCGAATTGTGACATTTTCCTTATATTGCAGAAAATTGTATGCATCCAGAAAGGCATTCTCAATTTAATAATGTCCTTGTACAAATTTGTATAAAAGTTTATTACTTTCATTTGTATGTACCATTGTTTATAATTTACACATATGTACATATTGTATATATGTATGTGCATTTTCAATCAGTTAATCATTCTTTTTATATATTTTAAAAATATTTTTTTGTATTCTATATTATTAAATTTGCATGATTATAGGGAATAGTGATGCGAAATGGGTGTATTGAATTTGTAAAATGCATTATATATTGCAATCGCTATACATGTACACGTATACTATAATGGATATAGAATGATCATAATTATCATTACGTATCTAATAATATAATAAATAAATTACATTATAATGTAAATATATATATGTACATATAATATTTACATATTATTTGCAATATATGTACATATGTACATAATATGCAATATATACAATATATACACGTATGCATTTAAGCATACCATTAGAATAGTGATAATGATTTTGTAACCCTAAGCATTACAATTAATATGATGAAATGTAGTAATAACCATAAATTTAGGTAAAGACTAATTCAAAATAATTGCATGTTAGTTACGTTTATAACATTTTATAACAGGAGAACTTATACTTGTGAAATGATGTTGAAACATTCAATTTATATTCACATATAATCCCATCTACTATACATATATGTATTTGGGATTGTGTTAAAAATATGAAATTCTTTAAACGACAAATGTAATGATATTTATATATTGTCATAAATAATTGTACATATGCATATGTGTGCGTATATGAAAAGAAAAAATCTACACTTTAACATTTAAACGTTATTATACAATTAATGTATTGTATCATATGTTTTGTTATTATAAAAACATGAAAAGTATAATTAAATAATACATATATAAGTGAAATTAAAATCACCCTATGCAATCCATTGAAATGTTATACATACATATGTATGTATATAATTGATTGAATTAATTTTATATCCTAATAAAATATTCATTAAATTGCATTAGACGTATATACATACTATGTCCACTAATATTATGCACTTAAGATCTTATGGGAGTACATATGTATGTCTTTTATCTTTTTTCATAATTTCGAATTAGACTGTTTCACGAGCAGTATTTCCACAATTCACAAAGCTTTTATTATCTATCAGATGAATTTTTTGAATATCACAAAACATAATGATGTAAAATGGTACCACTTTAAGTAATCGCCATAAGACCTTAAGTGCATATAATTAGTGGACAGAGTATCGATACAAGTTTGATATACACATTCGTGTATATTATTATACACACATACATGAATATGGAAAATGTACACATGTACATATAAAAAAAGAAATTATTTAAAAATTTAAAATACAAATTGTTCTACTACATTCACTAATAAATTAATTTTTTTTTTTTAAATTATGCTGTGACAAATAATGAAAAAGAAAATCAAGCTGCACTATATTATATACTCTTACTTGTGTATGATTCTTACACAATACATTTTAAATTTGATTGAACATATTTATGACTCATAATACATATACATACCTTTACTATTGATTTTTCTTTACAGTTTTTATTGTAATACCAAAGTAATACCGTATTGACCCCTCCTTTCATTTATCAATATGCAAAAAAAAAAAAAACAAAACAAAAAACTAGATTGTGTGTATTTTTTTTTTTTTTTTTGTTATTTTTATTATTATTACATCATATTGTATTGTTTTTGTTTTGTATTAGAGGGTTGGAAAATTGGAAATTTGAGATATTGAAAATTGCTTTTTTGACATTATATCAACATTATAATAATCATGGAATTGAATCAAAATTATCTGTTAAAGAAAAGTCAAAGTAAAAGTCAAATAGAAGGAAGAATAAAAAATAAAGACAAAAATAAAAAAAAAAAAAAAACAAAATACATGAGAAATAAAACATGAAATAAAAGTAAGTACAAATTATGTAATGTATACATTGTGTGTATTCATAAATATATTCATGTATGTAAGTATGTACATTTTAAAAATAAGAATGATGGTGAAAATAAGGTCTTTTGCTGTTGCTTTTATTTTTTATTTTTATGTATTTTTCCTTTAAATGGGAAATAAAATAAACGATAAGGGAGGGATCCTGTTTTGTATTTTATCACACATACGGTTGGTCCATAATATACTCGTATGTATGTATATACATATGTGTACGCTCTAACTGCACCCATTCTATATTTTTATGTTTTAAATGTTTTTGAAATATCATAAGAAAAATAAGAATACAAATAAAATTGGAAAATAATAAGGGGTTTTTTTTACAATAAAATTTCAGCGTATATTATGTACATGTAAAAATATCTGTTTCTTTGATTGATCTGTTATTGTATTATTTTACCAAAGATTTTACGTAATACTATATGTTATCATAGAGAAGACTGGAGAGGAAGAATTCGTGAGGCCAAGATTCGACACAATGAATTATAGTGCCATCGAAGAAGAAAAAAAAAATGTTATTATTATTATTATTATTTTTTTTTTTTGCAATGCCTATATTTAAGAAATACTATATTAGATTTCTTATATATCATGTAAATATTAACAGTTATAACATAATAAAGCTTACAATTTGGTACATTTACTTTGATATAAACAAAGAAAAGAAAAAAAATGCCATTAATTAAATAGAGCACCTTACACTGTATGTATATGAATGAACAAGAAATTGAAATATGAATGCATAAAACAAAAGATGGACAACTGTATAGGAAAAAGAAAAACAAAAACATTTTGTTTATGTAAAAAAAAAAAAAAAAAAAATTTCTGAATATCCATCTGTTAAATACTATTCATCATCATCTATAGTATACATTCAATCAAAAATGTACATGTAAATATGCACACAAATAAAATGAATATGATGAAAGTATAAAAGGATGAAGAAAAACCCACAGAATACAAAAATTTTGTGAAAATGTGAATTGATGTGAAATGGTCTAATACAATACAAATTTTTATTTTATTTTTTCAAATAGTGATTTTCTTTGGATTTTCCATATTTTTTCCTTTTTTTTTTCAAATATATACATACATATGTTTGACTTATAATACATTTTTGTATTTATGTAACATATGGAAAGATAAACATGTGTACATATACTTAGGTTCTTAAATTCATATAACATTCATATGTAAAGTCAATGTAAGTATATGAAATAAAGTTACGTATATGTTGTAATCATGAATTTTTCTACTTAAGAATGTAATCAAGAGCTTTTGTACTTCAAAATGATGTTCAACAAATCGGATTTACAGAAGAAAATTTATTCACGTACGTATTTATATACATACACATACATATATATTTGTACAAATTGTACATAAAATATGCATGCATGTATATATGTACGTTAAAGATCGGTATATAATTGTATACATACATATAATAAATATAACTATGAATGTCCTTTAAAATATATGTACATATATGTATACTTTTCTGTATTATAAAATTGTCTGAATTACATGAATACACATAATATAAGGTATACAGTCTATACATGTATTATGTAAGGTAAGGTACATATAAATAATTTATATATATAGGTATTATGTACATATGTTAAGTGTAAATTACAATGGAATTATTTTGAAAATGCTGTCATAAGTAATATATAAAATTAAATAATAATAATTTAATTATTTATGTAAATAAATAACAAATCATTTAATTATTCATTAATAATGAATAAAATAAAAATTAATTTACAAACAATAACGATTTATTAAACAATTAAAATTCCATATGTGATTATTATTATGTACATGATTATATGCTATTTTGTATACATACGCATACATACATATGTACATATTTTATTTTCAATAAATTGTAAATTCTATATTACATTCTGTCCAATAATTATATGCAATTAAAGTCTTATGGAGATTACTTATGGTGATACCATTTTACATCATTATGTATTGATATATCTGATCTGATATATAATAAAAGCTTTGTAAATTGTTGGTATACTGCTCGTGAAACAGTCTAATTCGAAATTATGAAAGAAGATAAACGACATACATACATATGTACTCCCATAAGACCTTAAGTGCATAATATTAGTGGACAGAGTATAAGTTGTAAAACATAATCTACAGATCTCAACAAAAAAAAAAAAAAACAAAAACAAAAAAAAATACAAAAAATTAATTACTGAACTAATAAAAAGAACAAAAAAGGATATAAATGACAAGTAGTGAAGAATATTGAGGAATAAAACTAAAATAAAATATAAAAATAAAAATGTTACAAATTCAATATTGAATTGATTTCAATCAAAATACCAAAAAGGAAATAGACACATGGAAATTGAAAAAACAAAAAAAAAAAACAAAAAAATATTTTCAATTGAGCACAAAACAAAAAACAAGTCCCTTTCAACTGTCCCTTTTTAACATAGTTTTGTTTTTAAAATTCATTTTAATATTGGTTTATAAAAACTGTGCATTTTTTTATTTTTTTACTTAAAAAAAAAAAAAAGGAAAAGCTTAAAAAATAAAAATAAATAAATACGATACATAGTAACACTATTCATTTTCAATATTCAGTCAATTTTCCGATAAAAAAAAAAAAAAAGTAATAAAATAAATATAACGAATATAAAAGGACGAAAAATGAAAACAAAAAAAAAAACAAAACAAAACGTTAAGTACGTACATATACACTTTACGTGTAGGAAGCCAAATATGTATTTTTAAGAACAACAAAAAACGAAAAAACAAATTTTTTATGAAACCAAAAAGTAATATACTAATGTTTGGTGTGATGATGAAACCCTACAGATTTGGTTATCAGCATACGTACGTATATGTACATACATATAAAAAAAAGTGTCACATTTAGTTGAAAGCAAATAAAGGGCTTACCACCATAGGGTAATAATTGATTGACATCTGTTATACTCAAAGGAGGAAATTTTATAATGCTGATATGGTTGAACTTATGTGTGTATTACATGTACATACATACATACATGTATGTGAAACAATACCACACAGATATTACACTTATAGTAGGTGTAGCAGTGTATGAAATTATGTTAAACTTTTGATTAGACTAAATTTATTTCTAGCTTAAACTAACGAAAAAAAAAAATTCTCAGATAAATTACAATTAAATCATTTACTGTTAGCAAGTAAATTATGAGCAAAAATGTAGTAAATATTTATATGATGTAAGGGAAGAAAGAAAATGGGGGAAAATTCAACAAACATTTTTTTTTTCATATTTTCCAATAATAATTATGCATTAATTGTCTCTATTAAAACTAAATATTCCATTCGATATAAATTAAGCCTTACATGTAAATTTCAGTATTATGTAATAAGAACTGAATTGAATGCGTAAAGTATAATAACAAATAACAATTTATTAGTGCACAGACACACACACACATGCAGGCTTATGTGTGTGTGCATGTGCATGTATGCAACTTTTATTATTATATATACAAATAATTTTTTTTTTATATTTCATGAAATCCATTTGAATCAAATCCCATTAAGGGTAATTGAGAAAATAAAAATTGTTTTTAATTGTTTTTAAAATTGAACATTATTTTATAAAATTATAATATTTTTGAATAATTTTTTTTTTTTCATTTTCATGTGTGACAGAAATTTATATGTAACGAATTTTATTAATTTTTTAGTCAAATTAAATAATTCCTATTATATTGTGTAATTTTGTTAGTAACAATCTATTTTAGATTTGCAAAATTTCTATTTAAAAATTTCATAAAAATAAGATTTTCACTTTCTTTGACATATGTGTGTGTGTGTGTGTATTAATGTAATACACTTTTCATGCATAACATGCGTTATTATATTCTAAAATTCTAGAAAAGAATATTGTTTGTAAGATATACTCTTATACAGTCTACAAAGTACGAATAATATACATACATGTGTATGCTTATATTATACATCTTTGTCATATATATGTATGTGTGTATATGACAAAAAATATCGTATAAAATTCCGTCGAGTATTCATAATAATAATCATCATTATTATAATGTCATCATTGCCATACTTATATTATACATATCTTTTATAATTGTTACTATGGTCACAAAAATTTTAAAGGAATCTAAAAAGTGATAAACAAGAAAGAAATATTTTTAAAATTTTCTCATACTCCAAAATTTTTTCATCTTTTTTCTTAATTATCCTTTTGATGTTTTCTAACATTTTTGTTGTTGTCGTTATTGTATATTTCATAATGTTATTGTATATTTTGACATACATGTACATATGTATGTATGTTATACATTATAACATACCCGTGTTTTATTTTTCTTTTCTTTGACTATGGAGATTATCTTGTCTTAAAATTAAATTTCAAAATAAGAAAATGATAAAAATATGTTCAAATATATTTTTTTTTTTTGATAAAGGTACTCATGAAAATTATTTAAACATTAAAAATTTACATAACAATAAACAAAAATTTTGTATTTATTTCTAATATGTGCTTATTGTATACAAAAATACGAACATTTATGCCTTTTGATATATGAATCTAAAAGTACTGCCACATATACCGTCATTATGATGGTTACCATCATTATGATGGCAAAAATTCATCATTTTGAGAAAATGATGTTTCATTTCACACCGCTACTATAAGAAGAATTGTCATTTTAGTCAACTAGTTGTATTTTTTACTTGTCAATTTTAAAAACAACAACAAAAATAGTACAGTTAATGACGATGAATATAATGTATCATACCATCATTTAGATTACCGTCATAATGATGGTATAAATATGTCGAAGGCTTAATAAAAAAAATATTTTTTTTTTTTTTTTTGCCATATACAAAGTAATTGAAATTGTGTTATAATTTTTTATGATGTTTCATATTTCTCATTAAATTTTGTTAATTTACTTACGCATCAAAATATGTACATATGGTTTGAATGTTTAATTATGTTAATTGGAATTTTATAAATAAGAGAAAAATTAAATTTAAAATGTGAGTATAATTAATTTAAAATTAAAACCACATTCAAAAAGGAAAATAATATATGTAATTTTTCCTCTTATATTGATAATGTCACACTACCATCATTTCACATTTTTTATCCAAAATCCTCTTAATGTTTCAAATTGTTTCCTATTTATGCAGTTTTTGTTTCTTTTTTTTTTGTGTTGTGTATTTAGTCTTTATTTCTTTTTTCTTTTTGCTACTAAAATAAAATAACTGCAACACATTCTAAAGGTCGTCTTAAATCAATTGAACTGTCGAGTATATTATATGTTTAATAGAATTTTTCATATACACATACATACATGTATATGGACAAAAACCGTCTACACATATATTACGTCTTTGAAAGGACATCATGAAAAGGACGAACATTTATAAATTCGAAATAAACTTTCAAAGACGTTGTATTTCAATGTACATCTTTGTATGTATGTAAGTATATTTATTTTTTTAAGTTTCAGTTGTGTGACATAGATGTGACACAGTACATATGTATTCATGAACATTTTTTTTTTTTTTTTAAATAAAATGAAAATGATAAAAACTCCTATATACATTCATGATATATTACAATTCATTCAGCAATTTTATTTTGTTATTTATTTCATCCTATTCTTCATTTAAAAAAAAAAAAAAATACAAAAAACAAGTTAAAAAAAAAACATGTATGTTACATGCATTGTGTATATGTATTATATATGTATGTAATTTGTGCTTCACTACATATTCATTCATGCATGGATATTTATTCTGAGATTTTTTTTTTCTAAACATTTATAATATATTTTTGTTTTTGATGCAGTTTTTTCATTTTTCCTTTTTTATATTGATTCTTAAATAAATGTTCATATCAAAATATGTACATATAATTGTAACTTACCTATACCTAAAAATTATGAAAAAAAGAAAAACCAAAATTGAAATAAATCTGATTTGCATCCGATAGGAAGACCAGAGAAAAAGATTGTGGGACGATGTATTCAAAGCTATACGTAAATTAAAGATTAGTAATAACTGGTAGGAAAAGGCAAAAGATCGAATGGAATGGCGACGAATTCTGCAAAAGGCGAGGGTCCTAAAGGGACTATAGTGCTTATACGTGATGATGATAGATTTTAGGTTTATTGTTTCTTATTGATAAATACATACTCAGTTAATTCTGTTTCAGCTTTTTTTTTTTTTACTTTTGGTAATATACATATATACTCTGTCTCCTAATTCGATACAATTAACGCCTTATGGAAATACACATGTCTTTTTTCTTCTCTCATATAGTTTCTAATAAGATCATTTCACGACTAGTGTTACCACAATCTTTAAATTTATCATAAAATACGAGATGAATAAAGTAGTTCTACTTTATGTTATTTCCATAAGACCTTAACTGCATCGAATTAATAAACAGAGTAAAGTTCCAAATCGAGTACAATATCTTGATATGTCCATAGATACGGTAGAATATTTAGTGAAAGTAAAAGCTCAATAAATAATAAAGACAAACAAAACACTTCACATTATACATATGTATAATGGTAAATATTAAGTTTTCTTTCTATTTAAAAAAAAAAGAAGAAAATAACTTTTATTTTGTTTTTTTTTTTTGAATTTTATTGTTCTGCCTACATTTACTTCTTCCTTGTTCATTAAAAATATACATACACACATAATTGTAGAGTATTTTGTTAGCGAAACGATTAAAATAAATAGACAAGAAATTTATATTTTATTCCTATAGCTACATCCCTTTTATTATAAAGACATTCATTTCTCGTTTATTATATTCTTTATTACATATCTACATATTTAAAACATAAATAAATTCATATCAAAAATCTAATCTATGTAAATATATATTTTTCATGATGAATAAACTACATAAAGAAAATATTTTTATATTCTAAAATATGTATCTTTAGTAAAAACAAAAAGAGAGAAAAATATTAATAATGAAAAATACCTATATAAATCACTTAAATGATATGGTATACATTGTCTGTGTCATGTGTGTGTGTATATGTAAATATATGTATGAATGTAGGTTAAAATAAATTTTGATCATTTTAAGATAGATAAAAATAAAAATAAACTATGATAACATTTTAAAATCGTTACTAATATGAAATAAATTTAAACTGATTTTTCAATATTATTTTTCTTTTAATATCGCAAGTGTTTGATTTGAAGTGTTTTCTTTATATACGTAAAATTTGTTTTATTGGAAAATTTTTATATGTTGAGAAAATTGAAAAATTATACAAGGTAAGGTACATACATATAAAAAATTTTATAAATTTTCAAATTTTTATTATCCTATAAACTTGTGCATATATTGTAATCCATTCTTTCACATATCACATAGCATCGCATGTACTTTCATCAAATTTTGTGAAAAATTTCAATTCATTTTCATAATTTTCAAAGATTTAAAAAATTCTAAAATATAACTGAAATATCTTTTTTGTAAATTGTAATTATGAAAAAAAAAAAAAAAACAAAATGTATTTATTTATTTTATTTTATTTTATTTAAAAGAAGGGGATTGAATAATAAAATGCCATCCCTTCTCGCCCACCACGATCCACCAGAGCTGTTTGGCGAGAACAGAATGTATAAAAAATGTAATAATGGTAAAAATAATTTAAAATATATACAAATTATCTCATTAATTACGTAATATATTGGGTTATATAGATTTTTTATGCTAAAAATTAATTAGTTAATATAAGACTTATAAAATATTACATATACAAATTTATTCATTTTTTTTTTTTTTTTTGTTCTTTTGATTATTTGTTTTTATATTATTGTATTTTATTAATATACATACATATATAAATAATCACAATAAACCACACACAAAAAAAAAAAAAACAAAAACAAAATAATTTTGTTGATTTTTTTTTTTCTGTTACATACATTCTAACAAACATATTTTTACATGAAATAATTTAATAAACAGGACACATTTTCATGTAATATAAAAAAAAAAATAAATAATATTAATAATACCAATATTACATACATACTTGAATATGTGTGTATACACATAAGAAATTCTTATGGATATATAAAAATTTATGAGAATTTTCAATTTAGTAAAAAGCAGTAAAAAGCTTATAAATTACATGACTTAATGGAAACGAAAAAGCAAAAACATTCAAGAAAATGGAAAATAGGAAAACCATAACTATCACAGTTTATTGCATTTAAGTTCAACTAAAAGAAGAAGAAGAAAAAAAAATGAAGTAAAAGAAAAACAAAAAAAAAACGAAGAAAAGACTTTATAACTTTATAAAAATCGTTATATACATTTTTTTTTTTTGTTTTTTTTTTTTTTTGTGAATATTGAAAAGTTGTAAACGATTTTCTTTGTAATAATTTTTTATCACAAAAGAAAAAAAAAAAAAAAAATAACAAAAAAATTCATGTGACGATAACATGTTTAAGACTTGAAAAAAAAAAAGACAACGGAAATTTTACTTGTCTTAACATTTTGTTATCATAAAATTCTTACATGAAATGTGGAATTAAATTAGCATTCATATTTTTATTATTTTTATTTTTATGTTTTTGATACTCGAGAAAATTTTTATTTTAAGGACAGATAAAATGAATAAATCGTTTTTTTTTTTTTTTTTTGTTTTTCGTTGTACATACAATTAAAAAATGCATTCCATCTGTACATGAATAACATATCCATGTGCATAAATTGTTCATCAGAAAAATTATTTTCCAAAACACATATGAATTTTTCAGATTTTGATTGTACTACGCAAGAATTTAATTATGTATACATACACATTTGCATATGATACATATTTTTTATTCTATTTTATTTTTTGTTTTCTATCATACAAATAAGTATTGCAAACAATATTCATATCAAATAGAGATAAATACAATAAAGTTTACATACATACATACATGTATCTGATCTCAGTGGTTCGCAACCCACGTTAAACTGTAGGTGCACGTATGATAAAATCGTCTCGAAAAATCATCGTAATGATGATTAGGCCTTGGCTCACATCGAGCTGTTGCGCCAAAAGGAAAGGAAGGACATGTATCTGATGTACTGTAAATTAATCTGTTGTTATTATTTATTTATTTATTTTATTTATTTATTTATTTTTTTTGTTTGATTAATTCACATACAAGAACACTTGAAAACTATTCTAAATTTTAACGTTAATCACCTGTCTGGCGGGGCAGGGTAATATGGCAATTTAATTTACGAAGAACATGGAATTTTTTTCTTGTAGAGAAAGGGGAAACGGGGAGTTTTAGCTACCTTTTCGCTGGGTACGCCAATGATATACACGTGTTTTTGATTCATCTGAATTTACTTACATACATAAAATTTAATGAAATCGAGTTTGTTTGTTTGTTTTTTTTTTATTTTTTCATTCAAAATTTCACTTAAGGCCAAAAATATTTTAATGAATACAAAAAGTGAATACGAATTTAACGAGAAAATATTTACAACAAAAAAAAAAAAAATAGCTAAATATTATTGTAAATAATAGAAACCTAACAGATTGCTCATCATCAATTTGAACGACATACCTATTTTTGATAATGATAAATTTTTCTAATCGATTATGTAAAATGTCTAAATTTATAATTTTATATACCAGCTGTGTAGCCTAGTTGTAGTGTGCTAGGTCTACGATCCCAACAGCCGTGGGTTCGAATCCCACCTCGGGTATGAGTCTGACACTACTTCCCCAAATAGCCGTAGACCTCTGTAGTCAGTGCTATTCCCCCCCTGTTAGGATTGTAAATTCATTTACTATTCTAACCTTTATAAATAAATAAATAAATAATTTTATATGTATTTTTGCTTACACTGTTTGTTATTTACACATGTATGTACAAATGTTTATAAAATAAAATTTTGATTAGTTATGATATGATATCTGGTATTTAATTGACAACTTTATCAATGTTAAATAAATTTCATGTATGTAATTTTCAATTTTTTTTTAATACTTTTATTATTTTTTTTTTCAATAATTTTTCCATACATTCGTGTGTATATTATTATTATAATTTTTTTTTTTTGGTTAATTTAATAACATGAAATTCATCCTGAAAATAATAAATTTGAACATAAAAATTTTAAATTGTATGCGTATACATATATGAAGATTTATATACTCGTATGTGTTATATGCAATGCGATATATATGATATAATACATAGGTATGTGTATATGCAATGAATTATATTCGCGCAATAATAACATTGAATTCATTCGTGTTTCGTTTATGACATGTAATCGAAAACTTTATATTTTTGATATAAATGCATGAAAAAATCAGTTGAAAATTTATAGGAATCGTTTGTATATGAATACACTGTTATTTACATATTTACATAAAAAAGCGTCTAACGTGACATGAATAAATTTTATACGATATTTTTTTAATTTTTTATTTTTATTTTTATTTTTTAAACACGTATACTTTATTCACATGAAGAATGTATTTTTGTGCATTTCAATAATTAATTTATTTAATTTAAAAAAAAAAAAAAAAACAGTTTTTATTTTAAATTAAACCAATAGAGATAAATTTATCATTATTTATAAAATTTAATATTGTCATTAAATTACTACTATATTCTGTCTACTAATTCGGTGCAATTAAGACCTTATGAAAATGACATAGAGTAGTACCACTTTACGTCGCTGTATATTGATATTTAAAAAATTCATCTCGTATTGTATGATAACTTCACAGATTGTGGTAACACTACTCGTGAGATGATCTTTTTAGAAATTATGAGACATGTGTATTTCCATAAGGCCTTAACTGCATCGACTTAGTAGACAGACTATAGGTATAATTTATAAATTTATCTCTATTGCTTTAATTTTTGAAATGAATTATTTTTGAAATGGAATAAGACCTTATTCATATAAATAAAGTACATCACCATAAATGCAATTTTAAAAAAAAAAATAAATAATTAAAAAACAAATAATAAAAAGGCATTGAAATGCTCAAAATAACTTAATATTTATATATTGAGAAAATAAAGCGAAATTAATACCTATAAATTTGGAAAATTTTTAGATATGTATCTTAATTTACAAATTACATATTATTTTAGACATTTATTCAGTTTTTCAGTTGCTTTTATGTACACAGTCAGCATTTTTTGCAATTTAGTTTTTTTAAAAATATTTTATTGAAAATAATACATTTTTTTTAAAATTTTACATCGTACATAAACATATGTACATACTTTCTAATTCAATGAATATTCAAATTAATATGAATTTTTGTATAAAATTGAGCAAAAAAAAAAACAAGGACATTAAATTAATATAGTTATTTTATTTTATGTAGAAATAGAACAGTGAAATAAATTGTATACTCATATTATGTACATATGAGTATATTTGATACGTGTATGTACATGGCATATTATAATATCCCATAATATATATTTTGAAACAATTCTGTATAATTATTCAAAATAAAATATAAGTTTATTCATGTCAAAAACACATCAAAATTTTACATTGTTTTAGATTGTGATTTAATATAATTTCAGGTTAAAATTTGCATTTAAATTTTATAAAATGAATGAGCGACTACTATATATTTTGGTCTGCCATTAATATACATAACATACATATGTACGTATGAACATTTATTTTTTAATCATTCAAATGTATACATATAATGTAAAATGTTCATATGTATTATATGAAGGTATATATATATATATATATATGTGTGTATGTATATATGTATAAAGAATAAAGATATGAATTATATAAATAAATTATATGTATATTTTTAAACACGTATGTAATATTTCTATCAGATTAAATAATTACACAATTTAACAAATGCACACTTGTACATAATTATATATACATATATAAATACATACACAATTACTTATATACAGTAGTGTACATAATTATTTGTGCAAAGCAAATTTCCCGTACACTTGGTGGTACAAATAAACATAATATTTAATATAATTATGATATATAGTGGACATTTATATGATTAGAAAGATCTCTTCTCGCTCTTCATTTCGTCCATACATAACTTTTTCATAAAATGCACAGGCAAAATAATATGACACAAAAACTTCGGTCCATAAATATTTGTGCATTGATTTTTGTGTCCAATATTATTTGTGCAAGTGTTCAAATTGTGTGGAAAATTAACAGAAATTCCCTTTTTTCATTTTTTTTTTTGTGATTTATGTTTTTACTATTTATATTTAATATTTAGTTCAAATTTGTTGTGAAAAAGTGCAGATAGTGGCTTCATAATGCCTCGAAATAGTGAGTTATCTATAGAAACTAGAGCTTCAATAGCAGCTGATTACAATAATGGTGTTTCATCATCCAAAATTGCTGAAAAATACAATTGTCATAGAAATACAGTTTTATATCAAATTTCAAAAATCAAATCAACAGGATCTGTTAAAAATATCAATGGTAGAGGTAAAAAAAGGAAGACTTCTACGAGAGATGATAGAATAATCAGTGAATAAAAATCCTAAAATTACAATAAAAACTGTAACGAATAGTTTTAACATTGACAAGGAAAAAGGTAAAACAATTCCTAGACAGACTGTGATGAGAAGATTAAAAGAAGTGAACATCAAAGCATACACACTAAAGAAGAAACCTTTCATCTCAGAAAAAAATAGACTCGAAAGATTGAAATTTGCAAAAGAACATCTTTCTAAACCAGTAGAATTTCGGCGAAATATTTTATGGACAGATGAGAGTGCATTTTCTTTGGATGGTAATTACGGTAGAAAATTTTATTACTCATCAAAGAAAAACAAGGAACGAAATGTTATTTACGAATCCACACGTCATTCTAGTGGAGGAAAACTGATGATATGGGAATGCATTTGTTATAATGGTATTGGACCAAAGATGTTCTTTTGCAAATTTCAATCTTTCGAGTCTATTTTTTTCTGAGATGAAAGGTTTCTTCTTTATTGTGTATGCTTTGATGTTCACTTCTTTTAATCTTCTCATCACAGTCTGTCTAGAAATTGTTTTACCTTTTTCCTTGTCAATGTTAAAACTATTCGTTACAGTTTTTATTGTAATTTTAGGATTTTTATTCACTGATTATTCTATCATCTCTCGTAGAAGTCTTCCTTTTTTTACCTCTACCATTGATATTTTTAACAGATCCTGTTGATTTGATTTTTGAAATTTGATATAAAACTGTATTTCTATGACAATTGTATTTTTCAGCAATTTTGGATAATGAACACCATTATTGTAATCAGCTGCTATTGAAGCTCTAGTTTCTATAGATAACTCACTATTTCGAGGCATTATGAAGCCACTATCTGCACTTTTTCACAACAAATTTGAACTAAATATTAAATATAAATAGTAAAAACATAAATCACAAAAAAAAATGAAAAAAAGGGAATTTCTGTTAATTTTCCACACAATTTGAACACTTGCACAAATAATATTGGACACAAAAATCAATGCACAAATATTTATGGACCGAAGTTTTTGTGTCATATTATTTTGCCTGTGCATTTTATGAAAAAGTTATGTATGGACGAAATGAAGAGCGAGAAGAGATCTTTCTAATCATATAAATGTCCACTATATATCATAATTATAATAAATATTATGTTTATTTGTACCACCAAGTGTACGGGAAATTTGCTTTGCACAAATAATTATGTACACTACTGTATATATACTTACATATTCTTGTATAAAAAGATAAATAGTTTATGACTTAATTTTCATTTGCGTGACTATTTTACAAGAAACGGAATAAAATAATGTACATAATGTACTTGCCTTTTTTTTTTTTTTGAATTTAATTGAGCATTTTACATGAAACACTTTTAATAATGAATAGTTAAAATATACAAGTGTACATATGTATATGTATGCATCTATATATATACGTGGACATTTTAAATTATGTACATATATACTTAAATGTACATAAATGTACATACATAAATATATATTGATGCATATATAAAGAAAATGATCGAGTTCATGTTTGCAGTTCTAAGTTAGTTTTGCAATTGCATTGTTTTCATGGTCGTTTCTGCGCGAAAACAACTTGTCAGTTCTGTACAAGTTGGACAGCAGTTTTGCAACAGTAAAATTATGTCTGCAAATTTAAGATTAGAGAAAGACATACAAGACGGTAAGAGTATATATATTAAGTGAACTTGAGTGATATCAGTATCACACAAAGAGTGACAGGATGAAATTGTGGATATTTCTTCCTTTTTGAAGTGGACAATTCATAAAAATAGCTGCACATAGTTAGTATTCTGTTAGGTTTAGTATTAGCTTAGTTTTGATAAATTAAGTACTGCAATCAATTTCCTGCAAACATGAACTCGACCAAACTTCATTATTACACGAATCTTTAAAGTTCGTGTATTTGTCGTTACTTTTTTGTTTTTTTTTTTTTTTTGAACATTTGAATGTTGAGTAAATCAATTGGAAATTAAAGTAAATTAATTGATAATTAATTATTTATAAATTAGATACCTGTTATAGCAAGATAATATAACAAAAATTAATAAGAAATTTTATAGTATTTAATATAGTACAAAAAACAAAAAAAAAAAAAAACAGATTTTGTTATTCATTATTATAATTGAGCTATTAATGAACATATATGTACATACATATGTATGTACGTACCATATACATCATAATTACATAAATGTACTCATATAAATATACATATGTACATTGGGTTATAGTCTACAAATTTTATTTTATTTTATTTTTCTAAAGGAAAAAGAAATACTTATATCCATAAAAATTACCTTACTTACAAACTTTTGATTTTTGAAAATTAAAAAAAAACTCAAAACTTGATTAACTCGATTAGTCTTTTCTTAGAAAATTTATGAACTGTTGATAGTTTTCTTCTGTATGAAACTTTTTTTTTTGTTTTTTCTAAAATAATTACTTTCATAGTAAAACTTTTAACAACTACATACGAAAAATCATCGTCATATTTTCTGTAACAAAAAAAAAAAAAAAAAAAAATATATTTTGAAAAATTATCTTAAAATTTTTATTTTATGTGATAACTACGTGTGCATGCAGTTAATATATGAAACATATGTATTATATGCATGTAAAACAAAAAATATCCTTTTTTTATTCGACTGCAATTTTTCTCAAACATTTTTTTTTTTTTTTTTTTTTTTTTTGTATATTTTACTTTGTCTTTTTACCTGTAAAGGTGTATTAGTACGATGGCTATGGTTAACTGCTGACAATTTATTATAAAATGTCATGTTATGAATGTCAGAACAGACGGACATATAGTATTTTACGCAACCTGTATAACATTTATGTATTCATGTAATAAATATATGTATATGCAAGTTATGTACATAACATGTAGTAAAATTATTTTTACATGTATCATATTGTACTATGAGTTTTTGTATAAAATCCATTACATACAAACATGATGATGATAAGTTTACATAGTTTTCATATAAATTTTTATATATGTAGGTATATTTTTTTTATTCTATTTTACTTTTTGTTTCGATTTTATTTTTCTCTTTTACTTTATACCTTCCTCCTTGATGTTTTATTTTTTTTTTTCTTTTATGAAAATGTACATGTGAAACAAAAAAAAAAGAAAAAGAATGGATATGCTGAACATGGTAATCGCATATTTTAAAATGTTACCAACCAACAGTCAAGCAATATTTTTAAATTATGCGGTGATAAGAGAAAAGAAAAAATATGTGTGGTAATCAGTCAAGGTCAAAAATTTTGAAAAATTGTAAAAATAAAAGGAAAAAAAATTTATATACATACATATATTGTATGTGCAAGTATAGACGGTAAAAAAAGGAAAATGGGAAGAAAATGTAATGTTAAAGAAAAAAAAAAAAAAAAACTCAGCTAGAACTTGAAATTCATATTTTATGTGTTAGGTGTAAGGAAAAGTTCTATCGTTTTTTTTTTTTCTCACTTAATTTGTGTAGCACACCCAAACAGAAAGTTTGGACACGAAACCAACTCTTGTAATGTGATCCAAAGCAATAGTATGATAAATTCTAAACTTGAAGTCAACTTCTATGGAAGTTAACGTAAAATTTGTCCTAATCATACTTCCTGATCTAGTTTCAAAAATCACCCGAACGAAAATTCGTAAACCATCTTTAGTATGTTTGAGCTGTTACCAAATCAGATCAGAATTCTTGCTAAGGATTGACAACGCACAAAAGTGCACGAGTTCAAAAATGACAGAATTTTCCCTTATGCCCTTTTTATTTTTATATTCTTTTTTTCCATAAATGTCCTTTATCTATCAATAATTTTGAAATAGAAAATTCTAATATCATATAAACTTTTTTTTTCAAACTTTTACCCTTATCATATGAAAATACTGAATAAATAACGAATAAAATAAAATAATAATAATAATAAAGAAAATAAAGAAGAAAAACTAAAATTTTGAATTTTAAAATTAAAAATAAAAAATTCGTTAAATGAAATGATAAAAGTACAATTATAACGATACAAATACATCGCGTGTTAAATTTAATAGCATATCGTTAAAGTAATTTCGTTTATATTGCACTAGAATTTAACTTTTCTATTATCTTGTATTTTTTTTTTTTTATTTGTTTGTTTTTTAAGTTTTCTTTTTCTTTTGTTAAAGAAAAGTATTTAAGATTTTTTTTTTTTTTTTTGTTAAAAAGAGGTTTTATGTAGGTTTCATTATTTTATTTTATTTTTGAATATTTTTTTCCTTTTTTTTATTGTAGTTCTTCTTGGTACATATTATTATTCATATGTGTGAATGTACATACGTACTCATCCATGTACACCACATTTTTACACATATAAAACGTACTCAGTGTTAAATGATGAAAGCGTATTACATAACAGAAATTTTATAGTTCAACAGGTAAAAATCGTTACGTAAAGTGATAAATGTTTTTTTAAAATAGAATTAGAATAGAAAAAATGATAAGTAAAAATAAAATCAAAAATTCAAATATAAAAAAAATTTAGGTACATAAACTATTTAATAATATAACTTGCTATAACATATATTATACAACACGTATAACAATATTTCAAAATAGATTTAATATGAAATTTTAAAATCTCTGTTTTTATATCTTAAATTTAATTCGTCATAATATGAATATACATTATAACTATATAGTCCCAATATACTTCAAATTTTAGGTCGTCCCAATTAAAAACTCGTATAAACAGAGATACATAATTCGAATTGTGGCTTAATAAACCGAAATCATTTCAGCTTAATCTCAATTCTTTGAGAATGTATGTGTGGTATGTAAATGTTGGTGTTATACATATATGACAATTGATAAATGTGTATATGTGTAAGTAAAATTCAAAAATCCCATTTTAGGTGTATATATACTATTGGGACTATCTAATTTTAATTCGAATTATATTTTGTCGTATATACGTATACATGAATATACGTATATACGTATACGTATGAATATTATACCAAATTATACTTGATTACACCTAATTTAAACAGAACTTTAAATTTGTAAAAATTTCTAATACATCACATTATATTTTCATAAAATTATGGAAATGATAGATAAATTCAAAAATTCATTACTGCTTATTTGATGCAATATGCAGCGCATTTTCAGCGATGATCTTAAGCAGTTATGCATTTTTGAATTTACCTGACCTTTAGTTTCTTGTGCTAGATTGTGAATTAGTTTCGCTAACAAGTATATTAGTAATGACTTCATAATTTATATATACATATGTATGTATTTGTACATACATATATCTGAATTTGTTTGATTGAGCAATTTAAAAAGTATTTAAATAAAAGAAAAAAAATTTCTTTGTTAAACACGAAAATTTTCTGCAAAGAAATATTCATGTATTATTTTGCCGATGATTTACATACGTTACACAATAATGTAAGTATTTTGAAATTGAATAGTATTGCAAATCACAAAACTACCACCCCTTAAAATGCCATAATTTGTATCTCTCTTTTATTATCATTGAAAAATTCATTTTTATTCCATCATTTTTAACATTGAAAATGATACAAGCAAGTCAAATTTTTTTATTTTTCATATTTTTTGATTTCAGACAAAATTCACAGCAAAAATGACATTAAAATGACTAAATTACATTGTCAAGGCAGAAGTTGTTTAAAATGAGAAATAAAAAGGGAAATAAAATAATGTATACATATATGCAAGGAAAAACGAAATCATAATGAATAAAATTAAAAAAAAAAGAATTTTATCAAACAGACAATGTCACGACGCGACCAAAAATTTTGTTTCGTATAGAGTCAGCAATCTTTTTCAAAATAAAAAATAAAAAATAAAAAAATAAACTAATAATCATAAAATTCACCCAAACTTGAACTACACCTAGTCTTAGAGTTTGTGTGTTTATTTTTGTTTTCGAAAACCCGAATTGTGACTAAATAAATGTAAGACACATCTCATTTTAGATGATTATCTCGTCGAATCAAGTGACTGTATTTTTTTTCCTTTTATCTTGATTAACATAATCCAAAAAGAAATACCAAAAAAAAAAAAAAAAAAACTCAAATCCACACTATTTGTCAACCCTCAGTTCATTTAAATCGAAAATGAGATCATTTCTACTTTACCCTCTTAGTCCATGATTCAACTATAAATTCAACATTGAAAAAACGGTTATGTGTTATATGTTATTCATATCAGATTTCGTGATAGGTTGAAACCACTTAACCACACCATTCTCCATTGTCATCCTGAGGAATATATTTGAACAACGTGTTTTGTAATGGGTGTAGAAGTAAACAATACATTCATAAATATGAGCTTCAATAAAAATTTATATACATACATACATATGTGACTCATGTGTATACGATAACAATATTCCCTAGAGGTAAACTGGTGTAAATTCGAACAAAACTGATACAAAATGAAGTTAAGGTAAGAGGTCAGGGATAAAGAACGTTTATCTTAAACGTATTGTGTATATTTATTTGTAACAAAATTACAGTTCGAATAAGTATATGAAAACATTTTGTTTCATTCAAAGCTATATACATACATAGGTATATAGGTATATGTATGTTTTTATGCATATGTATTGTGCAATCAAAACAATTGAACAAAACTTTAAATGTATACATACAAAATATTCAATACAAAATTTTATGTTATAATTTGATATTTCTTAGGTCTGTTTGATTGTAAATTATCAATACAAATTATTTTGTGAAAACATATTTATACACTGTTTACTAATTCGATGCAGATATGAAGTAGTATCATTTAACGTCGCTGTATAAAAAAATTCATCTCATATTATATATGATAACTTCACAGATTGTGGTAACACTGCTCGTGAGATGATCTTATTAAAAATTATGAGAGAAAAAAAAAAAAAGACATGGTGTATACCGAATTGATAGACAGACTATAAGTATATTTGATAATTCTGTTGGAAAATAATTTAGATAATCTGCAATTGAATTTAAATAACTAAGCATTTAAATTATAAAAGAAAATCTTTTCAATATACATTCATTTAATTTTCTATTCATAATAATATTCATAAATTTAATCATAATAAACAATAATGAAAATATCTAAATTTTATTTTATTATTTTTTTTATCCAATTATGTATAACATTTATTTTTTACTATTAATCATTTGTACAATGAAAATTTCACTAAAAAAATATCTACATACATACATACATAGTACTTATAATATATATTTAATTATCATAATGGTAAAATCAAAATTTACTTATCTCAAAAATTTTCAGTTATTTATCTTTTAAATTGTTATTTAAAACAAAAAAAAAAAAAAAAACAAAAAAAAACTTTTTATGAATGGATACTTTGCTATAAAATTTACACAAAAAAAACATAAGAAATTATTACTTAAAGCAATTAAAATTGTAATAATACTCTTGAAATATAAAATGAAAAGTAATTTTTATAACAAAAAAGTAAAAAAAACAAAAAAAATTTAAATATGTACAAGAATCTAGAATTTAATATATACAATAAATAATTTTAATTAAATGTATAAAATCTAATAAAATTAATAAAGATAAGAATTAAAAACAACAAAAGAAATGGAAATTTAGTTGAATATCTTATAATCGGGTTTCTTTTGAAATTTTCCACTTGAAATATATATTGTAGGTACTTAAAGTTTCAAACAAGGAAATTAAAGTTAAAAATATAATTTAATAAGAAAATATTATTTTAATTATGAAAATTTCAAAAATTTCGAAAATTTCAAATTAATATATAAATAAATTAATGAATTTTAAATAAATATAATAAATTTTAAATTAATATAAATACATAACAATAAATTACATAAAATCGTATTATATACATACATAGGATCACCATGATACACATCAATATTTCCGTATTAGACCAATAAAAAAAAATGAAAATGAAAATGAAAATATGAATAAAATCAGATAAAATATACACAAAACGCTACATGTAATTCAATTCTGATTTGTGTCTTTGCAAGCAATAAACAGAACATAAAGAAAATCAAAAGAAAAGTTTTTTTACTTCTATATACAGATTTAAATTGACTTTTAACTGGAAAATTTATTCTGTAATTCAATATGTATGTATTCAAGATTTTCACTTTGAAATGGATACATATGCACATCTCTATTTTATGCCTAGATTTCAATTTGTAGTTATATCTGAAACATTTTTCATATGTAGTTACGGTAATTATTTACCTTGAGTAAAATTTTATGTATATATCTGAATTTTCAACACAATAATAAAGATTAACAGAGGGTATGATACACCCATGAGTGGGTGTAGTAACACTTGCAAATTTGCAATATACATTTGTTAACGTCGTTTTGTATGCATTTGAAAAATAATACTGTCGTACTTTAGTGGTAATTATACACACATATGTATATGTAGGTTTAAATTTTCATCATGTATGAAAATTCTATGTTAACGTTCAACTTTATTTATTTCACTTAAAGTAATTCTGATTAATTAGTTATTTTTTTGTTTTGTGGCCTTGAAAAGAGCATATTGTACAGAAAATTTGTGTAATATAATTTTTTTTTAAATAAATTTTGCTATCAAATAAAACTTTTTAGAAGAAAATTAAATTTTAATTAGATTGTTTTTTGTTTTATTAAACTTTTCTTTGAAACTTAGGTACATCTCAATAATTTATTTTGTTTGAATTTTAATTAATTTTTGAATCTTTCAATTTTTGCTTTTTTTTTTTTTTAATTTATTTGTTTTGTCATCTATCATCATCTGTTTCGTAAGGCATTAGGGGTGTAATGGTTTATTTATGAGAGTGCGCACGTTTGTGTAAGTATCTAATTTATTTTGGTTGTTTTTTTTTCTTGCCTCTGAATTGATGGAGTCATTTTGTCCCATTTACTTCTTGTTTTTTTACTTTATTTCTCCACTGTCTTTATACGTACAACGCAAAAGGTAAATCAAGGTATTTAAATGAAATATTCAAGTTTTGAAGATACCATAAATTAAAGAAAAATATTTTCAATACCTCTACTACATATACTCATTTATAATTATTTACTTATTTTATTTTATTTTATTATTTTTTTTTTTTTTACCATTTTATTTTATTGCTATGATATTTTAATTGTAAATTTTTATAATTAACTACATAACGAACAGAATCCATTCAGCATAATATCACAATATCATTATACATGTATACATAAATAAATAGATATATATACTCTTACAATATGTTTCTATGCGTGTGATTAATTAAAACATTATAACCAATCAAATTTTTAATTGAAAAATTATTGAAGCATTTAATTAATAATTAATCATTTTAAAATGTGAAATTCATTTTAAAATTTACATTTTTATCATTTTTCAACAACAGTATAATATATACTCATTATTGTAAGTAATTTAAATTTGATAATTAATATCAAGTTATTTATATATAAAAAATTTTTTTTGTTACTTTAAATTTTCATTTAAATTAAATTGTACTTTTATTTGTTTTCTCTTCAATTCTACTTGATTCTATTTTAAAATTTATTTTTTATTTTTACCAATGAAATATTTATACACTATCCACCAATTCGGTGCCAGTTAAGATCTTAAGGGAGTACAAATGTCTTTTTTCTTCTCTCATATAGTTTCTAATAAGATCATCTCATGAGTAGTGTTACCACTATCTTTAAATTTATCATATAATACGAGATGAATTTTTTTAATATCAATATACAGCGATGTAAAGTGATACTACTTTATATCATTTCCATAAGACCTTAACTGTATTGAATTAGTAGACAGAGTATAAATAAATTAATCATTTCACAAACTTCATGCCAAAGTTAACTACCATATTTGCAAATTTTAGACATTTGTCGAGAACAATAAATAGTAGAAACAGAAAATTTTCAAATTAAAACAACATTTTTAGGTGTTCTGTATTTTCTTTTTTTCTTTTTTTTTTTTCTTTTTCTAGTGTTCAAGCAAAAGTTCAGGGGAAAGAGGAGTTAAAATTATTGAAAAATGTCTAAGCATATTTATTTTCAATTTGTTAAAGAAACATCAAATATTCGTTTTACCCAGTTGCGAAACAAACTCTAATGTTGGTGTTATATTGTATTTTATACGTTGTTTATATGGTTCAATGAAAATGAATTTGAAAAAAAATAAAAAATACACATAAATAATCTTAAGAAAAATCTAATGTATTTCATTCAATTCATTAGGGCCTAGTATTTACAATTTCAACTATTTTGATTCAATCAAATACTCATTGCTTAACCATTACAACCTAAAATGACTTTATCTATATTGACATCGAAAGGAAAATTTAGAATTAGAAAAAAAAAAAATGAAAATAAATAGAACAAAAAAGGAGGCAAAAACATTTATATTAAATATGCAATTTCCTTTTTATTAAATTAATTTTCTTTTTCTTTTTTTTTTTTTTTTGTGCTTTATATATGTAATTCACAATTTCAATTTTTCTTCTTTTTTTTTTCATTATTAAAGTAAATTTACGGAGATAAATATTTTTATTCTTTCAATGTGAAATAAAATTGATTACAAAAGAGAAATAATAAATGATATGCTATGTATAAAAAATTTGTCTATCGTATATAATAAATACTTATGCAATTTACTGTATATATATATATGGATAGATTGTATATATGTATGTACATATATACGAATATATTATATAAATGTATAAGAAAAAAAATATAAATAGGACATCATAAACAATGCATATATACATAAGTTTATATAGATTTACGCAATTTTCTAATGGTGTGAAACCATTTTCTTATATACAACGCTTTCTTGTTTTTTTTTTCATTTTTCTTTTTTGCAACGACTTAATATCAAAATTATCCTATCAAGTCCATGTTATATACACATACATACATGAAAAAAAATTTTTTTCTTTTTTTGTATTTTCTGCTTTCGTATATGTATTCACTTGATTAATGTGAATTCAAGGCTTAGAAAATGATTGCCTATTAGTTTTCTTTGATGTAATGAAATGGAAATCTGAAAAAAAAAAAATGTCCTTTTTACCAGTTTTTATTCTTTATTCTTATATTTATTTTATTTTATTTTTACTTTACGTAAAATAATAAAATATATATTTTAGATGATGCTATTATCATAATATATGCATATTCGTATTAGGCCAAATACAATGAAAGCGACGAGTTTTTCACGCGCTTCAAAATCAATTTGAATAAATATTTTTGTATCTATAGGTATGTACAATGATAACCAGCCACGCGATTTTGTGGCGCGTTGTTTTTTTCTTCTTATTCGTCTCTTTTCATTTTTTTTTTTTTTTGGAGCAAAGAGAATTATGTATATATGTATAAGTTGACATGAAAAATATCAAAAAGTCTTTGTTTATGTATGATTGTATGAATTTTCAAGTAAATGCGTGGCTCTTATTATATCTTGAACGCCACAAACCGGCGTCACAAGAAAAAACGAGCGCTTTCATTGTATCTGGCCTATTATACAAATTTGTTATTTTATTTTTTTTTTTTAATGAAAATATCTACATTAAATATGAATTATGAAAAATATATTGAAAAATAAAAAAATAGTTGGTATTTGAATTTTCTAAACAAAACGCATTCAAGTAAGTACATACTTTTGTGTCTAATTTTATATTCGGTCAAATCATGTGTTTAAATTTTTTCCCTAAATTTTTTAAAATTCTTATAAACAATTATTAAAAATTGTTTTCATTACTATCCTTGTTAATTACAAAAAAAAAAAAAAACAAAAAAAACAAAATGAATTTTTACTAAACATTAAAATTAAAGAATTTTATCATTAAAATATAATAATAATTAATTTGCGGAAATAGTGTACATGCATCATATTATATTTCTATATACATTAATATGAATATGTCACATTATATATCCTTTTAATCTTGAATCAATATTAAATTTTTGAATCCTTATACATAAGAATATTACCATAAAGTATATAATAATAATAAATTTTATAAAATCCGTAATGATTAATGTTTATGACAAGTAATTTTTCAAAATAAAATCCTATACAATAAATAAATTAGGATAATTATTATGTATGTACATATGTATGTACATATTATATAATAGAGTGCATATTATTACTTATACTTTGTATTTTAAATATTTTCACTACAGACCTTATGGGGAGTATACGTGTCTTTTTTCTTCTCTCATAATTTCTCATAAGAGCATTTCATGAGCAGTGTTACCACAAATCTTGAAGTTCTCATACAATATGGGATGAGCTTTTTAAATATCAATATACAACGATAAGTAAAGTGATACTATTTTTCGTACTTTCCATAAGGCTTGTAGTGAAAATATTTAAAATACGAAGTATAAATACGATAATGTACAATATATATATGTACATACTATATATGTACATACTATATATGTACATATGTATTATATTATAATAAATTTTCATTTACTCATTATACCAAATACATGCATACAATATATATATTATGGTTAAATTTTCTTTTAATGATGTTGTATTACACATATTCAAATATTTTTTGAATTTTTATCCTTATGGTTATTTTAGAAATTTATATTGTTAATACTAATAACCATAATACAAAGGACATTTAACAATTTATAACACATAATAATATGTATGTTTCCTTTTATACATACATACTTGTATTAATACAAGAAAATATTCTATTTTCATAATCAATTATAATTTCATGACATATCTTATTATCAAAAAATATTCTCATTAAATTAAAATTTTAAATTTCTTAGAGAAAAAAAAATTTTCTTTTTACGGATTATACAATAAAAAAAACATGAATTTTGAGTTTAAAAAACTGAAAAAAAAAAAAAAATAATAATAATAATAAAATTTTGAAATAGAATTTATAAAAAAAATATTAAATTTCTTTAAATGAAACTGTGTATTTACCTTCATATTTATATAAATTTATTTTATATCGAGTTGTTTGTAATGATATTTCTCTGTGATGATGTATACTTTTCTATTTTTGATTTAATTATAAATCACATTAATATCAAAGAAATGTTAATAAATGTTAAATAAATCGTTATATAAAATTTTCCATGTACATATGTATGTATCAAAATAAATTTATGTAGGAGATATTACGTATAAGTAAAAAGTAATCTTAAAATGCAATTAAAAAAATAAATAAATAAAAAAAAAACTTTTTGAGTGTTGTAAATATACATTCATATGTACATATTGTACATGTGTGTAAATTTACTTGGTTGTTCATATGTGAATCTATGTACATACCACATGTATGAACACATAAATATTTTACATTTGTAATGTAATTTTATAAATGAAAATTATTATCTGAACGTATTTTCACTTAATTTCGATTATCCTTTATTAATACAATGTTATATTTTTGATGAACGATGCTTATATAATTTATATCAAATTAAAATTCCCCTTTCAAAAAACAAAAAAAAAAAAAAACAAAAAAGATAATAAATAAATGAATAAAATGTATGTTTTATTATCATCATCAAAGGAATAATCATTAAATTGACTTTTTGATTTTAATCCAATTTAATGATAAAATTTTTCTCTTGTTGATTACAACATTAATAAAATAAGAAAAGAAAAAAAAATAATGAACAAAAATATACACATATAAATAATATTATAATATAAATAAATCTAATTAGAAAATATGATGAATTATTTGGTTAAAAAAAAAAAAAAAAAAAAAAAAAAATGGAAAAAGCAAAAAGAATTTCAAATAAAATAAAATTTAACTTATGTAATTTTTAGAGATAGGTCTAAGGTTCGATGTCTAGCGCAGACAAATGAAGAAAAATAGCAAAATGTTTTTCATCATTTATCTGCACTATTAGCATCACTACTTTACACCCCAAAAGTCCAATCAACTTTGAATGAGTGCCATATAAGCTTTCCGTTGACAACAATTAACTCAAAACAGATGATTGGTCTACTAAGCCCTATCATACAAAATTGGGTCGCTAATTAAAGTCGCTCTACTTCAACAAACTCTTAACTTATTGGATTCGCAATTCATGTTAAATTGTAGGTGCACGTATGTACATACATATGTATGATAAATTTGTCATGAAGAATCATCAATAATAATGAAGGCCAAAACTCATACAGCGGTTGTAAAACCAAAAGAAAAATTAAATGAATTTTTAAAGATGAATTTTTTCTTATGAATTATGAAAATATGTATTATCAATATTGGATGGGAAAAATTAAAATCAATATATTATATAAAAATTTTTATTTTCTCATTTAAACATTTTTGTATTTTTTTAAATAAATTTTTTTCAATAATTGAAATTTATGTACAATAGTATTTTTAAAAATATATATATATTAAACGTTGTATATTCAAAGTACATATACAGTATAAAAATGTATCTTTATACAATAAATATTAATCACATATATTCATTAGAGAATACATACCAATACCAGTATAAATTAGAAAAATACAACACTACCATTTACAAATGAATATTTAAAAACTGTTTGCAATTTTATATTACGATAAACAAAAACAAAATGTAAAACAAAAAAATAAGATAAATAGGTAAATAACTTAAAATTTATTGTTTACAACGTACAAAATTAAATGAAAAATTTAAAATATATGTACATATTATACTGTATATATATTTTGTATTATGTATTTTTTTCTTATTTAAAAATTACATACGTATGTACATAAAAAGAAAAAAGATAATAATGGTGAGTATATACAATAAATTTCATATAAAATTGATTTTAAATATTTTATAAATTTTAGTTATTTGTGTACATAAGCTAAATGTAAACATAATTAAGAAGAATTTATTTTATTTTATTTTTTATTTTTTTCAAGGTGTTCTTATAATGAAAATTTCATTAATATTCATTTATTTAAAATTTTCTTAATGTTTCTCATTTTCATTATTTTCATTTTTTTTTATAAATCTTTTTTTTGTTTTTGTTTTTATTAAAAAGATATAATGCCACAATTTTTAGAAAAAAAAAAGAAAAAAATAATAATAATAAAAATTTCGTAATTTTGGATGGTTTTACTAAACCGAATCCTTGACTATAATATATTCTTGATTATATCGTATATCGTACAATGGGGAATTACCCTAAATAATTATTATCTAAATAGAATAGAAAGATTTGGTGCTGTATTGGTTAACTATGTAAATGAGTTAATTATTCATTAATATATCTAATATTATATTAGAACAATAAATGTGGTTTGGTCTTTAATTTGTTATTAAATTTTGAATTAAGTATATAATTTTGTTGTGTTAGTGTCATTAGATATATATTTCTGTTCTCGTATATATGTACGTATATATATTCATATATGTATGTATGTAGATTATATAAGTTTGTGAAATTGCCTTTAAATACTTGGTAAGAGGATTAAAAATCATGTTGTACAGGATATTGTTACATACAATATTTTTGGTTTTCATTTAACAAAAAATATACATACATTCAATTCGTAAGCGTTTATGATTAAAACATGTTTCAAATTTAGGATCAAACATAGTATTAATTACACTTTGTACTTTAAATATTTTCACTATAGAGGCTTTATAGAAAGTACGAAAAGTAGTACCACTTTACATCTTTGTATATTGATATTTAAAAGCTCATTCAATATTATATGAGAACTTCAAGATTTGTGGTAACATTGCTCATGAAATGTTCCTATGAGAAATTATGAGAGAAGAAAAACGACATACTCGGATAAGGCCTGTAGTGAAAGTATTTAATTTATGTCAATTTCTAATATTCGTTATTGTGTTTTCCATTATCAAAACATTTTTTGCTATTTCTTGCTATTTTATTTCATCTTTTCACTCGTATATTCTTTTTTTGCATACAATCAGTCACGTGTGTTACAACATTACATAACGTATGTACATGGTGTATTAAATGTTTTATATATAGGTACAGACATAATCTTAAATGTATGTAATAAATGTATATTTCATTACATGTGTTTACATTTTTTATTATGGAAAGTTTTATTATGAACAAAATATGATCAATGTTTTTTTTTTTTCAATTTTATTCTTTTCTTTTTTGCCATAATAAAATTTTAAAAATCCCACATGATAGAATTATTTTAATTACAATTTGATAACAATAAATAAATAAATTGTACAAATTATACCAATGTACCTACATATATACTCTATGTGTATTTACAATTTATTCTTTAATTTAAATAATTTAAACATGTAAAATGTCATTTGTACATTCAGGTGTAAAATATATGGTACATACTATATATACAATTTATTTTAACAGGTTAACATTAAATATACAATTATCATGATATATGTATGTACTTATATACCTATATATATATATGTATGTAAATGATAATGATTATAGTCGTAACTTAAAGCAATGAATTCTTGTTATTTCTTATTAATAATTAAATTTGTAATTAATTGTCTGTTAGAATGAATAATGATATTGATCGATAAAACTAATTAAGTATTGAACACTTATACGTACATACATTTATAAAATATGTACATATCCATTATTTATAATTTCACTTTTATATAAAACAATTATTAGATTAAAAGGCTTAAAGGTAACAAATATTCTTTGTTAGATGTTATTTAAAAAAATAATAATAATAATTACATATAGTATATACTTCATTTATTATATACTATTTATTATGTATGTATAAAGTTAAAACTTAAAAGTAATAAATAAATAAATAACTTGAAATTATTCACAATAAAAACAATAATATATAGTATATAATTATTTAAATACAATTTGTTAAATTGGAATGTACTATATACTTCGTATTTTAAATATTTTCACTACAGACCTTATGGGGAGTATATGTGTCTTTTTTCTTCTCTCAAAAGAGCATTTCATGAGCAGTGTTACCACAAATCTTGAAGTTATCATACAATATGGAATGAGCTTTTTAAATATCAATATACAATGATAAGTAAAATTGTACTATTTTTTTTTTCGTACTTTCCATAAGCCCTGTAGTGAAAATATTTTAAGTACGAAGTATACTTGAAAACAATTTAAAAAAAAAAACAAAAAACAAAAAATCAACAAAGAATAATTGGTATTATATTTTTAAAATATGTATTCAAGGATATTTTCCTTTAAAAAAAAAAAAATAATAAAGAAATTTTCCTAAATTATTTCTTCTTGTTTTTGTTTTGTTTTTTTTTTTTTTTTTATATTACTTTAGAAATCAAAAGTGTAAAAAAAATTTATTGAATGAACTTAATAAGACCTAATAAATCATAATAAAAGCATTTTATGTCTACATTTGACATAGAAATAATAACAAAAATATTATTGGTGGTAACATGCGAACAAAATATATATTACCAGATATATTATATTACTCATTCAATTCAATGTATGTACATATTTATATACATACATACATACAAATATGTATGACGTACATTGTATTTTCTTAGAATTTTTGATTTTTTATGTATCTATACATACATATGTATGTATATATGTGACATATATTTGTGATATATGTATTTGTTGTGTGTTTATAATATTTTTTATATAATAGAAAATAATATGTCATTTAAAATAAAATGAAAGCTTTTGTCCTTTCATTTTCTCATTGCTGAAGATTTTTTCAAAAAAGTTAATCTTAAAAAGACATACAACCATTAAATATGTCCATATAACATATACATACATTCTGTTCTCATTTCCTATTTATGGTTTTTCTTTTTTCTTTTTCTTTTTTTTTTTTTTTTTTTTTTGCCTTTTTTCATTATTATATACTATATTGTATAGAATCGTATAAGAATTCTAAATTTCTTTTTACTTTCGATTTTATTTTTTTTATTCTGATGGTTGTCCTATATATTTAAATAATATTAGACATATAATAAATTTACGTTAAAAAACGATCGAAATAAATCACAATTTGGTTCATATTACATAGCTGTAATGAATTGTAATAATGTACATATACAAAAAATAAACGTTAATGGTACGAGAATATCTTTTTTTTTTTTTTTTTGAAATATGTATCTTTTATTTAAGTTTTTTTTTGTTTTAAATCATACAATATTGTTTTTTATTTTGAATTAAAGAAAAAAAAATTTTTTTAGAAAATGATACTGATTTTTGTTTACAAAAATAGCATTGTTTAAGATAAATCAATTAAATTCTAACAAATGCTTAATTGTTGCTATGAGCATTTATTGATTTTTTTTTTAACAATTGTAATTTCTAAATAATTATTTTTAACTTAATGAAATTTTATTCATGTATATTACATAAATATGTATAAATTTTTTGTTATTATTATTTTTTTTTATTATTATTACGTATTATATGAATTTTAAAAATACATATACAAATGTATAAGAAGATGTTAAATATATGTATACATACATAAGTATGTATATAACTTGATATAACACGTAAATTTTGAGTACACATATTCATGTAATATTCTTATTTACAAAAATTGTTGTGTGGAAAACATATAATTTCATTTTATAATTTTAAATGTATATACGTTATACATACTGTATACATATAATAAGGAAGGCCAAGGCTCAATGGGCTGTAGGGGCCACGGAGATAGATAAATACATAGAAAATAGAAATTTTATTTAATTTTAATGATAAAATGTGTGAAAGGAAAATTTTATACAACGTATGTACATACACATACATATATGCAATTATAAAATTATATTGTCATAAATATTACCAGGTGTTACATATACATGTACATTATGTATACATGTAAACAAATTAAAAATAAAATGTAAAACTTAGATTCTTGTAAAATTGTCATGCAAATAAAACAAAAAAAAAAGTTATAAAATATCCTGAAGCAATCTTAAATGTTTATTATTTAAAGTACATACATATATGTGTATGTTATGTACATATTACATAATATGAATTTAAAATATTAAAGAAAATATAGGTATATAGAGATATTATTTGTAACATATAAATACATTTAAATGTAATGCTTGGATGTGTATTTATGTATGTATTAATGCAAATCACACGTACATATGTACATATGTATGTACATTACATAAACAATAAAATCACACCTTTACTTTGTATACGTGCGAATATACATAGGCATATATTTGTATATGCACACATCATAAGATTTTGTATTATTCTTTGTTTTGTAAAATGCAAATTTCACCCTAAAAACATATTATAATCAACATTAAATATAAAATGAATTGTTGTTATGTGTGTACAAAATGAAACATAAAAAATACTGAATTCATGATGTGATCTTGACATGAATATACAAATATGTATTATTTTGCCATTAAAAAAAAATTATGTGTTATATATTTTGTTATACATACATATACATATGTAGGTATGTGTATAAGGAATTTTTCTAATTTTGTTATGCCTATAGTTCCATCGACGATGTATATATACATACATATGTATAGGTACAGATCATTTTATGTATTTTTAATTTTAAAATAATTATACGTTAAGTTTTTTTTTTCGTTTTGTTTTTGTCAAATTAAATTTGGAAAAAACCAAAAACAAAAACAAAATGAAAAATAAAAATGTTCAAGATAACTAACAAAAAAATTAAAAAATAAGAAAATGAAAACAAAAAATTAAATCAAATCAAAAACTCGAAATAATAAAACACCTGTACATAGATACATTCATATGCACATATGAATGTATCTTATTTATGGTACAATATATTTTGTTTTATATACATATGTATGTACATATTAAAATGTTTATATAATACAGTATATAACCATTATTATTTCCATAAATTCATCCTTAAACATGTTTTATATGCCTTTCGGTTGTATTTTCATGTATGTTAAAAGGTTTTTCATTTAATTATATTCACAAAAATCTTCCATACATATTATGATACATGAATTATTTTATTTATATTGTATTCATTTGCATACGTTATATCCTTGTAATCTCTGTATAAATTTTCATTCGCTTTTCAATTATAAATAAAATGTGTTCTATATCTACATGTATATAATACATAACATTCTATCGTAGATATTTTATAGAAAATTCGTTTCTTAAATGATACGTACATACATACGTAAGTCATCATATATACATATATACATATTTATAATATGTATAATTTATGGGTCTTCATCATATTGGCTCACTAACTAGTTGATTATAGTCATTCTTTGTATCTAGAAAATTCTAGATAAAAATTGTTTATATGTGCGATAGAAAAAAGGATATACAAATGTATGTGTATATTACAACGATTTCGAATTGAACTACTCACTTGCTATATATATATTCAGTTAAAATTTCAATACATATTGTACACGTACAAATACGAGCACATTTTTAGCACATATACAAATATATGTACATATGTTCAAATATACAAGTATCATTTCATTAAATTCAACTTGTATTAACCCATGTCAGTCTATAAAGGTGTGACAGGATTACGGCAACAGTTTAACTAAACTGTATTTGACAGATAGGAAATTGCTTTTATTCAAGTGACGATATAGAATCTGTATTATTATTTTTTTCCATCCTCGTTTCGTGTTTTTTTTTTTTTTTATTTCTGTTCTTGTGCATTGTACATATGTATGTAGCATATATACATATAAGGTGTTACAACTACATCTACATACATGGACGTATACATTGTAAGAGAGATTTTATTATACAACCTTTTAATTAGGATTACGATTTAATAAAATGGATTTTTTTTTTTTTTAAGAATAGAAACTTATTGTGGTAAATCCATGTACATCTTGTACTTTTCGTATGAATGAATACAAATTTACAATGAATGTACATATCCCATGTAAAAGAAATCAATTATAATAAAAAAATTTTGAATTTTCATTTAAAATTAATTTATATAGGTATTCATATTGAAGTTTTTTTTTTTTAGATAAATTTTCTATAACAATGCACATAAACATTTTCATTAATTAAAATTTCATAAATTTTCAATATACTTTTGTTATCTAAAGAACAATAAATGTACAAACATGCATACATAAAATTATCTATATACTCTGTCTACTAATTCCGTGCAGTTAAGATCTTATGGAAATGATATAAAGTACCACTTTACGTCGCTGTATATTGATATTAAAAAAAAATTGTCTCGTATTATATGATAACTTTACAGATTGTGGTAACACTGCCCGTGACATGATATTATTAGAAATTATGACAGAAAAAAAAAGACATGTACATATAAGTATATGTATATTCTCATAAGGTCTTAGCTGCACCGAATTATTAGACGAACTATAGATTCAATAATCTATTGTTCATTAATACATGTTCCTAAAACATTACATGTACGTATATTGTATTTTTGAATTTATTTGTTTACATTGTATTAAAATTTTTATGATATACATATAAATGTGTATGTGGTTATCTTTTATATATAGTATACATTCATATTTTCAGATTACCCTTTGTATTTCCATTTAAAATCCTTTACATCTTCTTGTTTTCGCTTTTCAATTATGTTTTCATTTTTCTTTCAATAAAATCAAAATGAGAATGATTTTAGTTTTTATTTTTCAATTATTTATCTCATAAGAATTGTACATATTTTAGCTTTTATGAAAATTAAGTGTATATGTAATTTAAAAATGAAATAAAATCAGAATTTTGATAAACAATTTTAATCATAAATAGAATAAAAAATTAAAATTAACTATTTCCATTGGATTACTTTATAAGCAACAACTTAAAATACTATGAACATACAATGCGTAGGTACACATACATACATATATGCATACTCTACATTTCGTATGTATTTTTAATTATTGTAATTAAAATATTTTTTTCCTTATTTTAATCCATTTATAAATTTATATTGGTTTAATTACAAAATACATAGAAACAAAATAAGTACATTGAATTTTTTCTAATTTGTTATATAAAAGTATTTAAGAAAATATAAATAAATAAATGAAAATATAAAAAGCTACTAAACAATAATAAAATGGTTAAATGGCTATAAAAGAAATCTTTTTTTTTTTTTAAAAAAAAGTAACATATTAAGTGGATTAACTAGAAACAAGATAAATGAATTTAATATAAAAATATACATAAAATCTGTATAACATGCATTAAAATGTATACAATGCATAATCCAACATCTGTAAAGTTTACGACAATAAAAATTCACCTTTTTATATCTTTTTTAAATTTATTAGATAGTTTTCATGGTATTTTTTAGTTATTTTGCTTTTACATAAGGTCAATTCAAAAAACAAAAAATCGTTTTTTTTTTATTTTTATTCAGTAGCTAAACATCTATACTCTGTATACTAATTCGGTGCCAGTTAAGGTCTTATGGAAATACACATGTTTTTTTTTTCTTCTCTCATAATTTCTAATAAGATCATCTCATGAGCAGTGTTACCACAATTGTAAAGTAATCATATAATACGAGATGAATTTTTCTAATATCAATATACAGCGACGTAAAGTGGTACAGCTACTTCATGTCATTTCTATATAAGGTCTTAATTGCATCGAATTAGTAGACAGAGTATAGTTACATATTATTTTTATCAATCCAGATAGACAATAAAGATTGACTGAAACACACACACACACAGAAGAAAGTATACAAATTATATTTAAAAAAAATATATGTATATGCATACATATTTGAATTTATTTTTATTCTGTCTTTTTATAGAAAATAAATACCAAATTATTGCTGTAATTTATTGAATTAAAGCTTAACTAAAAAATTATTTAATATATGTATGTATGTATCTCTGTTTACTTTTTGCATTTGAAAAAAAAAAAAATTCAAAATGTACTAGATATTTATCTACATTTGAAAAGGGTTTAAAAGGAAATTCAGTAATATTTTTGCACACCAACATTTTTATTAAAATATTTATACACATCGTGTATTTAAGTATCTATATTTACGAATGTTACTATGAAAAAAATTTTTTTTGTTCGTTTAAAAATTTTTCCATGTAAAAAAAAAAATTATATAATTCAAAAATAATTCATTGTATTAAATACAATACAATTGTAGTGTTTACATATGTACATGTACGTACATATTTTTGCATATGTGCTTATTTTAATTTTATTTGTTCTAATATTTTAAAATGTGTATAATTTTAGAAAAATTTAATTTGATGTGATAAAATCCTTTGTGTTTTCGTTTAAATGCACTAAATATTATAATAAACTTTTCATTTCATGCAAATATTAATTATACTGGTGTATGTACATACATTCATATGTATGTATGTTATCGATTTGAAAATTTTATTACGGATTTGAAAGGTGTTTATGTATCCTTTCAAATTCGTATGATGAGACAAAACGGCATGACTTATTATTGATTTGAAATGGTAACATAAACAAGACAATAGAAAAAATTGATCTAATTGCAAAGTATATTTTTAAGCTCTTTATAAATAGTTATATGGATATTAATGAATATTAAATTTCCATAAAACGTGTAGTGAAAATCATTATTAGACAGACTGTAAATATGTAGGCAATAATAGTGAGATTGGAAAGAATTTTTTCTTGAATATTGAAAAATAAAAATTTTGTATAAAATATACACTTATAATTTTTTCATTTTTTAATATTCATTTTTATATTAGATATTCATTTTTTTAATATTATATATATATTGAAAACAGTCAAAATACTTACATATGTAACTTTCTTATATACATAGGTATAACCACAAATTTTTATGTTAGTTACATATGTACATATACATATGTGGTTTGGGCGCATATAATTTTGAACAATTTAAATAATTACTATAATATTAAATCATAAATGGACATATGTACATATACTATATATACCTTTATACTTACTTACTTACTTACGCATTAAATACGTAATCTATTTTTCTACATGTCATTATTATGATTACTATATCATTTTCTTATAATGATATTTTGCTTTTTTATTATATCTTTAATTTTTCTTTCATACAATATGATGAATGATGTTAAATATATATTTTCATTTTCTTAAATAAAAATGAATGAGAAAACAAAATTACTTTATTTTTACTGTTTTGTTTTTTTTTCTTCATTTTTTGGTTATATTATACATATTAAGTCATACATTAATGGATTTGTTTTTTGTTTTGTTTTTTTCTTTTTTTTTTTTGAGTATAATAACATTTACATATGCGTATATGTATGTATGCATATGCACATAAAAATATTGAATATTATAATCCTTCCATATTAATCATATATGTATGTATAGTGTAAGTAGTACATACGACCAATATTTTTAATAGTATTCATAACTACATATAATCAGATATAATGTATTCGTTTCATCGTTCTAAAGATATTTTTGATTTATAAAAATTATCTATAGCTCTTGTATACCATGGCATTTATATTACATACAATATTTGTATGTATATATTATAAATGAAAATAGAATAACAAAAAAAAAAAAAAAAAAGAAAATAATAATATTAATATTTTACCACAAAGGAATAAAACTTTATGGGTAATTGAAAAAGTTTCAATAGTTATTCAGAATTTATATCCCATAAGAAATAAAATTTTTGAAATTATATTTATGTGACTGTAGATTCATTTATGTATATTTATCAATAAATAAAGAGTTTTCTAAAAATGTATTAAGCACATAAAAACACACATATACATAGGTACATACGCATATATGGATGAATATTATACAAATAAGCATGAATATGTATAAATGTATTATTAGCTAATAAATATAAAATTGTATTTGATTAATTGGGACCACATATACAGAATGAGTGTAATTGTGTATAGTCTGACATGATATAATTATTTTTATATATTTTTTACATATACCTTTGTCAATTTCTACACGTACAAATATGACACTCTGTTCACTAATTGTATACAGTTAAAGCGTTTATGGCGTCTACTTAAAATGATACCATTTTACATCACTATGTATTGATATTCAAAAAATTCATCTGATATATAATAAAAGCTTTGTAAATTGTGGTAATACTGTTCATGAAACAGTCTAATTCGAAAAATTACAAGAGAAGAAAAAAAACACATATGTACCCCTATAAGACCTTAAGTGCATAATATTAGTAGACAGAGTATAAATATTATTTAAAGCATTTTGATATATTAAAATTGATTAGAATAATTTTCAAATACTTTTTATTTAATTAAAAAAAAAAGAAAAAAAAATTTTTTATTTCTTTTCAAATTAACTTAAGTTCAATAAAAATTAATTTAAAATGAATTCATACGAATTGTTCACTTTAGATTTTATTTTGCTATTGATTTTTTATTTATTTATTTTTTAAACAAATTACAAATAAACCCTGATTAGACTGATACACTTATATTTCTTAATTTATTTTGTGTATACAAAATTTTCAATTAATTATGAATAAATGCATTTATTGTGTTCACATTGAAAATTGAATTATATATGTGTACACTAATTAAATGACCAATTTATTGTAATCAATTGGGAATTCATTACATGTATTCGTACTTTTATTTTATAAAATATATCAAGTTTTGTTAATTTTTTGTTTATATACATACATACATATTATATAAGGCCAAGTATTAATCACATTTTCCCCTTTTCATTTCTTTAATTTACATCATCATCATCAGTAGCGCAACAGCTCGATGCGAGCCTACTGCCTGGGCCTAATTATCATTTACTTATTCAATTCAATTCATTCTATTTACATATATTCAATATTTTGCTTTGTTTTATGGTTTTATAGTCGAGAAAATTGATTTACTTTTTTTTCTGTTTTATTTAAAAAAAAAAAAAAAATAATAATAATTTTTTACTATTTTTTCTCTGTTTCTAAAAGTACAAAAATAATCTTACTGAAAAATTTTCTGCATTTTTTTTGATTTTTCCTAACTTATATTTTTACATAGCTTTTTTTGAAACATATTTATAAGTTTTTTCATAAAAAAAAAAAAAATTTTTTTTTATTAGATTTGAAAAAGTAAAATGAAAATTTGTTTTAAATTCATAATTGATATTGATAACAATAAAACTTGATAATAATAAAACACAAATAAAATTAAAATTAAAAAAAAAACAAAAAACTGAAAAATAATGTAAAATCAATTATTATGAAAACTACACAGATACATACGTATGTATGTGTATATCGATGGCTTTTAAAATGTATTATTGTGTATTTTCGTATGTATAAACAGTTTACATTATCTCTGGTATTTTAACTTTGTTTTATTAAAAGAAAAAATGTTATATGTAGATATATCCGTTGTACAAGTCATTGGTATGCTTATGTATACGAGTTTGTTTATAACTATTTTAATAATAATTTTTCATGTATATATATACATGCAAATTTAATAATAATAATAACAACAAAAAAATGTAATAAATTTTATACAAATATTTTTGTTATTTCCACATTTTGTTTTTGTTTATTTTTTTATTTACTTCTTGATTGTTTGTTAAAAATAAATTGAAAAAGGATAAAAGGAAAAACACACGGTAAACTAGATTTTCATTTTTTCTATATCATGAAAACATGTTCGGTTTTTTATTTTTTTTATACACAAATAACGTTGTAAATTTTTAACTAAACAAAAAAAAAAAATTCTTATTTTTATTTACAACAAATATACAAGAAAAGTTGTACATCAATATAAAATGTAGTAGATAATGTTGTAAATGTAAATACTGTTGAAATTGAATTTAACAAAAAAAAAAAAAAAAAAAACAAATATGTTATAATATAAAAACAAATATTATAAATCATGAAATGAAAGCAAAAAAAAATTTATATACATACATATATATATTTCATAATATGTAAAAATAATAAATAAAAAACAGTAAAAATCAACAAACAATATACTGAAAATATCTGATTTACATTTCATATTGAGTTATGAACTTTATGATAAAATATGTAGCGATTTACATTTGTATATATATACGTCCAAATATATAAGCACAAATATTAAAATAATAAAAAAAATAAAAAATAAGTAGAAAAAAAAAAAAGGAAACAAATTGTATACGAAAAACAAAACGAATATATACTTTTCAAATTTTAAATTATTTATTAAAAATCATGTAAAATGTATTTGGATGTCATGAAAAGTTTTTCAATGAAATACAAAAAACAAAAAATTTTCAAAATAGAAAAAAAAAAAAAATAATAATAATAAATTAAAAGAAAATATTTTCCATTTTCTTCTTAATTTTTTTTTTTTTGTTTTTGTTTTTGTTTTTTTTCTTGTATACAATTTCATATTTTATGATAGTGCATATAGACCATTAGTATATATTAAATATTATTATGTATTTCATATATTTTTATAGCTTTGATAAAAATTTATTAACTTCTTATTATTCAATATTCAACACAATTTCATAGAATGAAGTTTAATAAAAATCGTTATAATAATAAATTATGTATAAAGGAACATACATATGTATATATATGTATAAAATAGATAATTTAAAAAGTTTTAAATCAGTTATTTGTAGATATTATTTTTTATTATTATTATTATTTTTATTGTATTTTTTATTTTTTTTTTTTTAAATTTAAACTAGCAATCGTACAATAATTCTGTACAAATAATTTTGTAATCCCTTTAAAAAGGAATATATATGTAATATACACATTTTATATATGAACCGTTTATTTTGAAAATAATGTAAGTAAATTTTTTAAAAAATTTGACAAATCACATAATTTACTTATAATTTAGCATTTCTTTAAATATCTCGAAAAAATAAAAAATAAGTGAACTTACACCACTTTCAAAATAAACGATCCATATTGAGCTAATATGTACGTAATGTACATTTATATCATTTTTCATTATAGCTTTATATTTTTGTTTGTCTTGTGTGTATTGTATACAAAACACAATACCAGCACCTAATCAATAATATAATAATTAATTATATCATTCGATTTTTCAACAATTGTTATTGACTGTCAACAATGAGAAATGACGAATATCTTTATTTTTTTATTTTATTATATTATTGATTTTTGTTTTTTTTTTTTTTTTTTGCAAAATCACTTAATTAATTTTTTTTTTTAATATGTACTCTTATATTGAATACGGAATACAGATATACGCATACATTGTATGTACATACATATTTCGTATCGAGAAAAAAAAACAAACAAATTTTCCCTATTTTCATGCTATTTTCCTTGTACTAAATAGGATTTAATCATCATTTAAGAAATATAAATAAAAAAAATAATAATAATAATAATAATAATAGTAATAATAAAAAATAAGATAATAAAATATACGACGTATATACATATAGTACGTCGAATAAAAAAAAAGGATAATCCTAACTTTTATTCTATAGTAAATAAATGAAAATAAAAGGCAAAATAATGAATACGAAAAAAAAAATGTGAAATAAAAGGAAAAGGTGTAAAATGTATTACGGTTTTATATAAAACACATATGTATGTATTTTTATGTATTTATATGCTCATATATGTATATAAGCTAAACCATATACTCGTATGTATTTCATACACTGAAACACACATACACACATACATATGTGTATTTATACATATCTGATAATAAGATACATATGTGTATCTTATTTTATTTTGAATATATGACAACGATGACAACAATAAAGAATCTTTCATATAGTCTTTAATTATATTATGTAACATATATATTGAAGAAACCTCATCAAAAGCAGCTTAAAAGGAATCAAATCTTTCATAAGGTGTCTGGTAAATATGACTACTAAATCGGATTATCGAAAGTATTGAATATAATAAAGAAAAAGACCATTTCTTTCAATATATCATCTTTATATACACATACTAACATATATGTATGCACATATGTATGTATCTATGTAAATGTGTACGTATATATACTTCAAAGTTTTATGTGTATCAAATACAATATAATATGTATGTGTATATGTGAATACAAGTGGTACATTGAGTTTATATATGTGTATGAATGTACATCCACATACGCATCTATGTAAATTAACGTATCTACGTAGCTATGAAAAGGAATATACATACATATGTATATATGTATAGAGCAAGTATATAGTCTATATAGATTTAATCTCAAATAATATTCTGACAGATTGGATTTCTTTTATATCATTATATTTTCAGTTTTCTTTCATTCCAATTTCTTTACTTTCATAATTCCTCGTTTTTTTTTTTTCTTATCCTGTTTTTTACATTATATATAATGTATTGGTACATTTTAGGAAACAAGAAAAAAATTTTTTTTTTTAGGATTCAGTCTGATAATTGTGATTGTGTATCACAATTTGTATAAAATAATTAAAAATAAAAACCAAATTCTATTTTTTTTTCCCCTGTGAAACATAAAACCGTTTCTTCCTGTCGTTAAATGTTTTTTATTTAAATTTTAAATTGCAATATACTCGTATAAGCAGAAATCTATACATATTAATTGTGCTAATTGTATTTATTTAGAACCTTTTTAAAGTTTCCCGTTGTTTAATGGAATCAATTAGAAGTAATTTAAATAAGATAGAATTATGTCCACACATAATGTCCATGTTTTATGTACATATGTATGTACTGACATTTTTTGTAACAAATTAAATTTGTAATTGTTCACATGCATGCTGTGTTTATACATATGCTTATGCCTTCAAGCTATTTAATTAAAACTTAATTAAAATTTAATTTAATATTTAAATGATAACTAACTTATTGTTTATTTTGGTTGACACAGCATTTTTTTATTTTTTTATTTCTATTATTATTGCTCAAACTTATATTCTGTCTACTAATTCAATGCAATTAAGGCCTTGAGAAAATGACATAAAATAGTACCACTTTATGCCACTGTACATTGATATTAAAAAAATTGATCTCGTATTATATGACACAGATCGTAGTAACACTATTTATGAGATGATCTTATTAGCAATTATAAGAGAAGAAAAAAGACATGTGTACTTTCATAAGACCTTATAATCGCACCGAATTAATAGACAGACTATAAAATATTATTCCATTTTGAATCATTAATGTTTTGTTTTTTAAATTTATTTTGAAGCATTTGAAATAAAACAATAACCTGTCTCATACATATATTAATTTTATTAAGTAAATATACTTATATACATACTGTAAATATAAATATTATATAATACATAATAAAATGTTCTAACAAACATAATTAAATTTATACATTACCATTTTTATATATATACAAATATAAATCGAATTTGATTGTATAGCCACAAATGTATAAACAAATACTTAAACAATAAGCGAATAGCAATACAAGGTCATAATTGATAAATCCCAAAGAAATTGATACATATAAAAACTTCACCACGTACGATGAATAACGTGTACAAATTACAATATGTATAAATATAATGGCACAATTTACATTTCATTACATGTAACACACCAATTACATATTATATGAGTACTTATATGTATGTGCACATGTATGGATTTTATTTACAAAAGCATGATTAAATACTTTCATTTGATACATACATATAATATTAATTTAAACATACATATTCTATTTATTTTATTCTAATATAAAAATCAATTGTATTGAATACATAAATATATGTATATAATTAATCCTTCTATCGCACATGAATATATCGTTATTATGTATATACGCACACTTTCAACATCCTACGTATAATCCTCGTATATGCGATAACATAAAATTGTTTATGAAGAAAATGTTATGAAATCAATAAAATTTTATATTCAATGTACAACATTGTTATATTGTATAGTAAATGTGAAATCATTTTAAAATAATCACAAAGTGGATTAATATCAATTTAAAACATCAAGAATTCAATAAAATTTATTTACGAATAGGTATCCTTTTTTTTCTTATGTACATATGTACAGACATTTTATACATAATGTAGTATACATGCATGTATAGACGTACATATATATAAGTACCTGACATATATCAAATGAACTCTTTTTTAATTTAGTTCTTTCTCACACGATTTAATACGATAATGTATTTTATTTTTATCACAATACGTATAAATGAAAAGTAATGTGTACGTCTGTATCTATTTTTAATTAAGTACTTGTCACACTGTGTACTTAAAATTCATTTTAAACTTTCCTATTTTTTTTTTTTTTTGTTTTTATTTTTATTTTTTATGTACTTGTTGTTTTTCTACTTTAATTTTATTTTAATAACATGATAAACAGAAAGAAAATTAAAAAAAATGAAAATAATTTGATTTTTTGTTTTGCTACTTACGAAAATTTGAATTTTTCTTTAAGAAAAATGATTAATTACGATTTCATTTTTCAATTTAAAAGAGAATCAATATTTTACAATAACAGATTTTTTTTTTTTTTTTTTCAAATTTAAATACAATTGACGGTTAAATATGTAATGCAAATTCATTAATTTAGTATCTATAATTTATACGTATTCACATTTACATATGTACAGAGCAGTCGGAGGGGAGTAAAAAATATTTTTTTATTATTATCTATATTTTAATAAATATAACAAAATGAAAATACCTATGTAAGTTTAAAAAAGCTACTATTTTTGCTTTTATATAATTATTCATTTATAATTACAGAATAAAATAATTTTCTTAGTCAATTTAATTAAAAATCTCACTAGGAAATAAATAAAATGATGAAATTAAATCAAAAAGTAAAAATAAGAAAAATGTAAGAAAATTTTCTTAAATTTTTGTTTCATCATAAATTTTCATTTAATGAATTTTAATTACAAATTTTAATGTTATATACATATATATATGTATACATGTATATAGATACATGTAACCAAAAACAAATGAATGAAATTAGAGAAAAGAAGAAGAATTTATGATTAACAACAACAACAATATTAAGTCATAATGCCACCTACCCGTTTTTATATTGTTTTATGATTAATTGAAATTGTATTCTCTGTAATTTGCCACAATTAAACGTAATTACTTGTACCATACCTATGCATTAATGTTATATGTATATTTGTCATTATGTGTATGTATATGTGTGAATACTTCTTCTTATTATTATTATTTTTTTTTTCTTTTTTTTAGTATAATAAATTTAAATTAAAAATGAAAAATCATTGAAAAATTATAATTTATATGATCGTTATGCTTAAGGTAAATTTTTTTTTTTTTTTTTTTTTTTTTTTTTTTTTTTTTTTTTTTGAAATAAGTTTTAATAATCAATTTTACGCGGTCTTTTATTAAAAATTTCGTTTTCCTTTTTATATTAATAATTACAGCTGTAAAGAAAAATATTTCATTTTAAAATAACGTAATTTAGTTTGAATATTTTCAGTTATTATTTTTTATTATTTGAATATTTTTAGCTAACCGTTTTTTTTTTTTTTTTTAAATGTATACATATGTATGTATTAATTTTTTATACCTTTGATGATAAATGTAAAATCTATACTTTTAGAAATTGTAAACGTGTGCATGCTAGATAATTGCATAAATTGAGTCTCACTCATTTATCTACAAAACATATTTTTTTTTTTTTTTGTTACCATTTCTTTGTTTTATTCTTAATAAAAAAAAGAGTAAAAAAAAAAATATTTTTTGTGTATAAATAATTGTTTCTATTTTGTACATTCAAATATAAAGTATTGATATATTATACAGGATAGTAATATGTATATGTACAATTATAAAGGATTTTCATTCGATATAAACGAATGTATTTTTTTTTTTTTTTTTACATTAAAATTAAATAAAATATTTGAAAGAGTATATTTGTACATAGAATTAAAAGGTACACTGATGTCTTTAACGTACTTAGGAAAAATATATATCAAAATAATATGGATAGATATTTTTGTTTTTGTTTGTTTGTTTTTTGTTTTTTCTCTCTGAAAAGCGCATGTGACCACATAAAATAATATTTTAGGGTATACATTTTATTATTGTAAATCTATTTTCTTTTCGTTGTACATATTTAAATATTTGATCGTTAATATAATTTTAATTTAATATAAAATAAATACTAAATGTATACACACTCTGTTCACTAATTATACGCAGTTAAGGTCTTATGGCGATTACTTAAAGAAGTAACATTTTATATCACTATGTATTGATATTCAAAAAATTCATCAGATATACATATGTATGATCAAAGCTTTATAGATTGTGGTAATACTGTCTAATGAAACAGTCTAATTAAAAATTATGAGAGAAGTACATACTCCCATAAGATTTTAAGTGCATATTATTAGTAGACAGAGTATAGGTAGTTAATATTACATTTTTAAAAATAAAAATTAATTGATTCACTATAATACAAATTTCATGAATTATTTTTATATAGTACATATGAAAGAAATTAAATTGCATTTTAATACAATTGAAATAAATTTGAACAAAAATTTTGTTTACAAAAAAAAAACTATTAAAATTGTATTTTAATATTTTTATTACCGTATTTTTATTCTACATACTTATAAACTTTGTTTACAATTTTACATTTATACTCTGTCTATTAATTCGGTGCAGTTAAGACCTTATGGAAATTACGTAAAGTGATACCACTTTATATCATTGTATATTGATAAATTATAAAGCTCATCTCATATTGTATGAGAACTTTGAGAATTGTGGTAGCACTGCTCATGAATCGTGAAATGATCATATGAGAAATTATGAGAGAAGAAAAAAGACACGTATACGTCCAATAAGACCTGTACTATTCGAAAATATTCAAAGTACAAAGTATAGCTATGATATACTATATGTTTATAATTTACTATTTTTGTTAGTCTTTCGTTGTTATTTATAGTTTTGGTTACAAAACTTTTAAACTAAACAAACTTTTAAATAAACACGTCCTGTTATTCTATTTTAATTTGATGGAAAGAAAATTTTTAAAAAAAAAAAAAAAAAAAAAAAAAAACCAGAAAGAAAAAATTAAAACAAATTGCTAACACAAAACTGATGTAGATTTGTTTATTCTTGTAAAAGTACAAAGTTTTTTTGAAATTGAAATTAAAAGAAAATGTAATGTGTAATTTTGTATTTTATTTTTTCATTTCAGTAAATATTTAAGTAAAAATTCAGTAACAACAAAAAACAAAAAAGGAGAAACAAATTAAGAAATTGTTAAAATAAAAAATAAAAAAAATAATTCAGTAAAAAAAATTGGATAGTTAAGTCATGTAGGTACCTAGCTATATGTATTTACTAGTTGTATTACCTGTTTACGTAAAAAAAACAAAAATTAATTCATTTTATTTTTCATTGTTACTTAAAATTTGTTTTATTTTATTTTCATTTCACCATTATCATATGAAATACTATTTTTCCATTAAATAATTACAACATAATAAAAGATTGTTTTTTTTTTTTTTAATTAAAATTTCATTTAATGGTTAATAACAATGGTTAATTGAAAATAATTATTTTTAATGAAAAAATAAAATTTTTAAACTAATATTTAGTCACATTATTCATAAACTTGAGAAATAAATAAATTAAATATAAAAATAAGTGTTATCTTCGGATATGCATATTTGTATGATATGTACATACATATGTACATGAATAATGATTGGATAAAATCAAAACACAAATGTATATATGTACATGAAGATTAAAAATGGAAAATTCTATATTGATACTACTTCAAACATACATACATACATAAGTATGTATGTACATAATGAAATATGTGAACGTATATAAGAAACAAAAAATTTCGATTATTTATTAAATAATCAAAAATTTCTTACAATTCAAATATACATATATGTAGGTACACACGTACATTTAATCTAAAATGCATTATTATATGTTACATACGAATGTACCTATAAGTATAAAAATTAATACAATTTGTTTAATTATACAATTTTGTTAAATGTACCTAGCTTTAAACTATTTACATAATATTACATACATACATATATATCATATATAGATGTACCTATGTACATACATGCTATTATACAAAATTTTTTGAATTAATTTAAAATAAGAAAATGAGAAAATAACGTAAGAAGTATTTTTAGTTGAATAAATGAAATTTCACATCAACAAAATTCTCATACATGATGAAAATTTAAACCTACATATACATATGTATATGTGTATAATTACCACTAAAGTACGACAGTATTATTTTTCAAATGCATACAAAACGACGTTAACAAATGAATATTGCAAAATTGCAAGTGTTACTACACCCACTCATGGGTGTATCATACCCTCTGTTAATCTTTATTATTGTGTTGAAAATTTAGATACACATATGTATACATAGGTATATATACACAAAACTTCAATTCTGAAAATTACTCAAGGTAAATAATTATCGTGTTATACTTTATACTTGTACACATACTGACATATACTACATATATTTACTATATACGTATACTTTAATATTTTTCATGTAAATTAAGACTAATTTGTTAATTGGCAAAGTTTTCATCAACATTTTTGCTAAAACATGTGCAATGTGTTGTACATTTTACCACAATTCATACACCTCTATTGAATAGAATTTCTATACACAAAATACATACATATGTAATCCATATATAAACAGTATTCAGTAAAATGAGAATGATAACAAAACAAAAGTCATCTGGTTCAAAATAGAAATATGTACGAAAATTTTAGGTTTAACAAATTACATTTTTTTCTATGAGTATGGTACGAAAAAGTTCGTAATCATCAGTTACCAAGGATAAGTCATGCAATTGTCATATTTTTTTTTTTTTTTTTTTTTTTTTTAAATCAGAAGAATAAGAATTCTCATTTTAGCTTTATACCATATACGTATAACACATAACGAAGGAAGATAGTAATTAAATTTAGTTATGAAGTCTAATGTTGCCTGAAGTGTATGTTTTGTTTGACATTAGCATCTGGAATTTACCTTTTGTGCCTGAAGGTATGCGCTTGTAACATCTCTAAGCGAAGTGAATTGATCCAAACACAATTACCTACATAATTTAATACTTGGCATTTCACTTAGAATTGTTTTCATGCTGACATGTACATATAGTATAGAGTATAGTGAAATATTTATTTTGATATTTTCCCATGTGAGAATCAGCTAAAAACATATGTTCAATGAAATTAATTAGTTATTTGTGTAATTACATATGTATATGCGTATGTATATATACATATGTATTTAATAAAATCCCGAAAATACTACTATATAGGTGTATATCCTTTATTCACATTTTCCGGATTTGATTTAAAAAAATCAAAAATAAAGCAAAATTATTTATTCTTGGAGTTTTTTTTTACTCATATCCTACATATTTATGTTAATGATCATTTTTAAGTACAAAAACGTTCATTTTTGTAGTATTAAAAACGACAAAATTTCTAGACTATTTGCGATAATCGTATATAGATGTACAATAATATACATAACTTTTAATGCATCTTAGAATCTTTATATATTCATGTACTTACATATGTGTATGATGAATTGTAATGTATCGTGAGTTTCGAAACGCATAAATACTGTATGAATACAACGCAACAAGTTCTGAAACGTCTAAAACTGAAGCGGATGCATTGTCAAAAGTTTCGAAACGCATCAGATACGTTAATTTTACATATAGGTTAAGAAAAAAAATGTATTCGAAATTTTGTAGATACATACATAAATGTTAAACATGTTTTTAATACCTATGTTGCTATGTTTTGCAATGGAATATCGTTTATAAACGTCAAAGGAAAAATTATACGCATTAGATACAATATCAATAAATTGTATCAGAAAAGTAATGATATCGCATCAATACAATATTTTTTACGTTTCAAAACTCACGGATAACTAAACTAAATGCAAATAAAATGAGATCATGTTTTAATTCTAGTAATTCTAGTAGACGAAATCTTATTTTCAATTTTTTATTTTATTTATTTTTTTATTTTTCAAAGAAGAAAAATAATATTAAATTACATAATAAAGCATGTAACAGAGATGTAGTATTTGTGTACATACATATTTTCTACTAAACAAGTATTACTTCTTAGTTCTTAGAAATGTATGCATTTCAAAGTGAAAATCTTGAATACATATTGAATTACAGAATAAATTTTCCAGTTAAAAGTCAATTTAAATCTGTATATAGAAGTAAAAAAACTTTTCTTTTGATTTTCTTTATGTTCTGTTTATTGCTTGCAAAGACACAAATCAGAATTGAATTACATGTAGCGTTTTGTGTATATTTTATCTGATTTTATTCATATTTTCATTTTCATTTTCATTTTTTTTTATTGGTCTAATACGGAAATATTGATGTGTATCATGGTGATCCTATGTATGTATATAATACGATTTTATGTAAGTTGTTGTTATGTAATATTTACTTTGACTTTGATTTGTTATGTAACATCTTCGATATTATTTGCATTTATACTCTGTCTATTAATTGGGTACAGTTAATGTCTTTTTTCTTCTCTCATAATTTCAAATAAGACTGTTTCACAAGCAGTGTTACCACAATCTTTAAAGTTATTATATAATACGAGATAAATATTTTTAATATCATTATATAGCGACGTAAAGTGGTATTACTTCATATATGAAATTTCCATAAAACCTTAACTGCACCGAATTAGTAGACAGACTATTACTTTATTCAAATAACAAAAAACAAGAAAAAAGACATGTAAAGAATACAAATAAATAAATAAATAAATACATTTTTTTTACAATAATACCATACTATATACACATACACAATATACTTTTACACGTTCATCTTTCAACTTCAAAATGTTTTAATTTTCTGATTGAAATGATATAAAATAGAGGTTATGGATTATTAAAAATATCCGTATTTCAAACATATAAGATACTTGATGTCTCTTACGAAAATTAATATATAAAACACACATCCTGTACAATTAATTAAACATTATTTCCGGAATAGAAAAATTTTGCTAGAAATAAATTTTTCATTTACACTTAATACTTTTATTTTCAATTTATTTTTCGTAGAAGGAAAAAACAAAAATAGGACAACAAAAATTCATCAAAAAACTTATTAATTTATTTTCCATTTAATCCTTTTTTCATGAATTTTATTATATTAAATTTTTTTTTCTGTTGTCTTTTTTTCTTGCAGGAAATTTTATTTTTTCCTTCTTTTTTTTCTTATTTTGATTTTTTTTTTTTTTGATTTTATTTTCATTTTATATCATCATCATTTTAATCGTTGCTATTGTCATCACCTATTTATTCTTCTTTCTTTTTTTTTTTGTCTTTTAAATGTTCTTAAGTGCTTTCAACACTTTTCAAAGCGTTTGTAAAAATTATCCTTTAAACATTTTGCTTTTTCATAAGAGCATTCAACAATGATTGTATACTATATAACTTACATATATGTATAACACTGGTATAATAATAAAAAATTCAATGTTCACCCTAAACACCTTGAATGTCTGTATTTGTGTGTGTGTATTGTATGTATATAATATATGATATCTAATAATGGGAAAATATTTTTAAAATCTTGTAAAAGTGTTATTATCCGCTATGTAATTTATTTTAAATTAAATTTGAAAATTATTAAAAGACACAAACGGATGTTGTTTGTGTATCGTATCCGTATAATACGTACATACAATAGCGTCATTGAGATACCGATCTTTTCTGCTCTCAGATTACTTTATAAGCAGATTTCATTATCGAGAAGTAAATCTATCACAGATTTGTATCATTGAGATGTCACTTGATCTCGCTCGATGTTAGATTTCCATCATCGTAGAATTTGAAATTGCTCTGTGCTAGGTCAAAAAGAACAAATTTTTAGATCTATGTTCATTCGACAGATTTGAGTTGTTCTTTTAAGGTTATGTAATTTTTCATTATAAAAGAAGAAAAAACGTTGTGTGACATTGATCACTCTTTGAATTATGATCGATGAAATTTCACATCTGACTTATCCCGGAACGATTAGTTTTGTTCTAGAGCAAGTTAAATTTGCTCGCAGATCAGACTTATGAGATCTTGGTCTAGAATATTAACAATCTGACTCCGAGTCACAGCTGACATCTCGATGACACTATATATAGAATTACATTAAATAATAAATGAATCACAACCACGTATGTTTAATATTAATTTATTTATATTATTTTTTATCTACGTACATATTACGTATGTACGTTTTTAATTTATATGTATAAATGTTGATTAAAAATCAAATTAAAAATTTCCTTTGAAAATCGCATTTTATATTATTTTTTCCATTTAATTTAAATTGATGTTAAAATCTAATTTGATATCAGTATAAATAAATTGATTATATTGTATTAAAAATGTTTATGTGTTTTTCTTTTGTTTGTTTATCAAATTATTAAGCTTATTTTACCATACAATACTAAAAATATATTTGAATATATTTAAAAAAAAAAAAACAAAAGCAGATACATTGTCATATCATTCTACCTATAAATTAAAAAAAAAGATTTATTTTAAAATAAAATTAAAATTTTTAATTATAATTTAATTATAAAATAAAAAAAAAAAAGTTATATTGGTAGGAATAATTACGTTTTAGCAGGTTTTAAACAAATTACAGTCCAAAATACATAATGTATGTATGTACACATGGATGTTTTTGTAATTCATTTTAAATTGAATTTGAACAAAAAAAAAAATATAGGTATATAATAAAAATTATTCAGTGAAAATAATTAATTTATAATTTGAAACTTTAAATTCGTTAAAATTTCAAAAATATACATAACATATTGTTGTAATTATTTTTGAATATTTTCAATATGTAGGTACATATGTTTATATGTATATGTACATTAAAATTTTCATTATTTTATTAAGGTTTTTGTTGTTTTTTTTTTTTTTGTTTTTGATTAGAATTATGAAAAAATCATGAAATGGAAGGAAAATAAAAAAAAAAAAACAAATATTAATAGCATGTAAAGCGAATAACCTAACATAATGTGAGAATACATATCAATGATATGTATGATGAACCACACAATTATACGTAAATATTTTAATTTATAAATTCATATGGCACGCAATGAACAATGAATTAATATTGTATTATAAAAAGATACATACATACATACACGTACGTATATTAATATTATTACATCACATAATTATTTTATGTTTATTAATTCTGTATAGTGGTTACAAAAAACAATTACATATGTTTTTTTATATATTAACTATGTATAATCCTAATCCTGAACAATATATATTCAAATATATGTACACGCGTGTTTACAGTTTATATGCGTGCATGTATACATATACCATAATATAACATACTGTAATTGATAATCATTTATTAGCGCAATGTAAAAGGATATAATTTAAGATTTAATTGTTTAATTTTTCATTCAATAATTTTACTTTAAATCTTTACAATTTTGAAATTTTCATCATTATTATTTTTTTCATTATGATCAATTTGATGTTAGTAAAATGTGTTTAAAAAAAAAAAAAACGAATTAAAAGAAAACAAACATTTATTTGGTCAGTTATATTTACATATACATTTAACATTTATTCAAAAATTGTCCGTTAAAAAATTCAAAAATATCAAATAATTTTGTTAAATCTTTCTATTACAAATTACAAGTTCAGAAAAACAATTCAACATTTTACAATGGGAAAAGCAATAAAAAACACTACAATTACATTTGATAAACATATTAAATTTATATTATTATTTAATAATGTTTTTTTTTAAATGACATACCCAATTATTCTTTAATTTTATGGTATATTTCGCATAAACTTGTTAACAATTAGCTAACAAGAATTTTTATTTTTGAAAAAATCTACAGAAAAAACAAAAAAAAATTAACGTGAATTTTATTTAAAATGTCAGTTTTATTTGTCACACATATTACATAATATGTGCCTATATATTACTTACATTAAAAATTGTCTACATATGCAAATAAGAATAAATAACTGTACATATACATACATACATAGTGCATGCATACAAATTTAATCTATTCAAATATTATAATTTTATCTTTAGAACAAATTTTATGCCACGTACAAAATTTTCTATGTAAATGTAGACATTTGTTAAAATTATATATTTTATAAATATAAAAGTTTTGTTTATTTTTGTGACAAACATCAGCATCTCAGTATTACAATATCCATATATTGTATGTGATTACGATATAGGCATTCAAAATATATGTAAATGTGTATTACACATTATTATCAAATACAATAAAAAGTATAAATATCTATATATATACTAATTTGATGCAGTTAAGGTCTTATGAAAATGACATAAAGTAGTACCACTTTACATCGCTATATATTGTGATATTTAAAAAATTCATCTCATACTGTATGAAAACTTTACAGATTGTGGTAACACTGCGTGTGTGAAACAGTCTAATTAGAAATTATGAGAGAACAAAAGAAAAACATGGGTATTTCGATAAGGTCCTAACTGCACCGAATTAGTAGACAGAGTATAATATAAGTACAATTTGCATGTGTAATAAAAACATGTCATATTTGTACGTATGTACATACATACATATATGAATGCATACATATGTATGTATGTATATTACTTTTGTTATACAAAACATGAAATTATGTGACATTATTTTAAGCATAAATTTTGTTATTTTATGTATATTTTACATATGCAATCTAATTGTTTATATCATATATGTGTGTGTGTATAATATATATGCTTATGTGTATACATACATTTACATATGTACATTACATATCATGAAATAATCCTCAACAATATAATCTTTTTCAGTACATGTATGTATGTATATAGTATTTAAAGCTTTATTAGGCAATCACATACATTTTTGAGTTAAAATTCACACATTAAAATTTTATACATATGTACATATAGATATATTCAAATTCATAGATACATACATATTACATAAGTATATTTGTTTGCACTAAAATGCATTATAAAATTTAAAAGGTAAACGTACATTATCCTTGATCTCTGTTATGTTAAATAACGTTTATGTACATGATATTTACACAATGTATAAAATATGTGTAATTTTCATATATTACATATCTACATACATACATAGTAAGTAGATCCTATTTAGATACATATGTACAGTATGCATGTATTGTATATACTCTGCAATTTGAAAATTTCAGTGCATGATAAGAAAAGTTTTGAACTTACAATCATTTGTCTTTTTACAAACATATTTATTATCCCAAATGAATTATTCTTATCATATATAGCAATATATAAAATAAATGTACATACATACATTGGTGTAGGTAAACATATTTGTGTAAAAATTCGTTTTTCATGTTCATAAAATTTTCTCAAGTAAATTCTTTTTTTTTTTAAATTTTAATATATAACATATCACGTACATAGAATATTTTGTGAAAGTTTGAGTATGTTTTTATGAAAGAATTTAAAAACTTTTTAAATGTAAAATAAACATAAAATGTAAGTAATGAATTTTATAATTTTTTTTAATTGTGCAATTACCTCATTATACAATTTTAGGTGTCATTTTTTCTTTTTTTTTTTTTGCATTTCTAATATTATTAATTTTAAATTAAATGTAAGTATGGATGCTTTCATAAATGCATCGTTAACGCTGAAAAATTCAAGTTCATAAATTTTTTTTCTAGTGCAATCGTAGAAATGTATCAGGCTCATTAAATCAAACAGTCTGTAAAGTTTACAGAAATTATCCAATCGCTTTCAAACACCTGCAATATGTGCATGCACAGTTGACAGTTCTCAAATTACAATTTCAGTGCATTCGGGCCGTTAATATACGTCGGCGATGCATTCATGAAAGTAACCTACATATGTTTAACACCTGTGGTTTAACAAAATGAAAAAAGAAAATTCGATTAAAAAAAAAAAAAACAACAGATAATCCAGCCATTGTTATTAATCAACAAATCCTTATCATTGCTAATATTTAAATAATTTGTCCTTTTATAGTTTTTTTTTTCATATTCAATAAACCAAAAAAAAAAAAAAAACCTATACGAATTTGAGCAATATAAATTTTTTATGTACATACATGCATATATTTTTTATTTTACTACATAATATAAAAATATCTATATAAGTATTTTTATTTTACTATTTTCATTTTTAAGATCGTAAGCACATTGTTAAATTCAGAATTTACCTTATTATATTTTCTTTTAATATTTGGCACAAAAATTTGTAACTTGTATTTCATGGAAAAAATAAAAAATAAAAAAAACAAACATAAATATTACACATTATGTGCTCATTCTGTTATAAAACAGCCTTCATACATATATTAAGTCATGAAAATTTTATTTTGTTTATATCATTCATTTAAATACGTGCTTAAATATAAAGTACTCGTATCTCTTATTATTTCAGTTGCAGGCAAAGAATACTTTTATGAATTAAGTATTTTCAACGTTTCAACTAACGGGGTTGGTAGTGGTAATATAACCGGAAAAAAAAAAAAAAAAAATTTATAAGAATGATACATGTGAGGGAATACATGTACTTATATACTGTAATCATATATATACGTTTATGTATGTTTATGTTAACATATGTGTACGCTTGTACATACATTTGTTTGATATAATTTCGTTGCTCATAAACACCCACCTGATGAATGCATAAACATTATACAATATGTTTTGTGAGCAACCATAATTTTTTATGATGTTATAAAAATAAGATTAAATTCAGAAATAGATTGAAGTAAAATTGTAGCAATTTTGTATTAATAAATTTTTATTTTCATATTCATTATACTATTTACATTCAATAAAAAAAAAAAAAAAAAAAAAAAAAAACAGGTTAATTAATTGCAATTAATTTCAATTATAAATAAGTAATTTATAATTTATTCAACAGCATATGTATATTATGTGATTTTTATTTTTCAATATGCTTTGAACTTGTTATCAATTTAAAGTTCTCTAATATGCTCATAAACAATATTTAGAACATACATATGTATGTATGTATGTACATTTTTATGAGTAATACATATCTTACAAAATTACATAAATTTTTATGATAAATTCATTTTAGGAAATAAAAATTAATGACAAATAAAATAATTTTTAAATCCTTCTTATACATCTATGCTTATGCATAATATGTATATTATGTACTATTAAGAAATATTACAACATATGTATTTTCATGTAATGAAATTATTTCAATTTAATTTTAATTTTATAGTTTATTTGCAGGATAATAAAAACAAAAGACATTGAATAAGAACAAAAAGATACTTATCAGTCCATTGAAATCAGACAAATTATTTGTTTGTCATAATCAAAATTAATGAAAAATGAAATGATAGAAGACAAAAAAAAAAAAAATAATTGAATTTTTTTTTTTTTTTTTTTTGTATTTCTCAACTCAAGTACATATTTATTAAATGAATAAATGAAACAATTTTGATAAAATTATACTCACAAAAAAAATTTATATACAATTCGCTACGTGTGTATCATTTGTAAATTGGTAAAGGCTTACAAAGTAACAACACACAAAATACCTAATTATAAATTAAAATTTCCAATTGATTAATAAATAAAATCATATAATTTAAGAAAATTTAAAAATTGCAAAAAAAAAAAAAAAAGAAAAAAAGTTAAAGACAATGGAAAAAATAGATACGAATCTTGAAGAATTCATAATAATTTTGGTATAAATTATTAATACATAATATCCTAACATATATGTACATATAAATAAGAAAGAATTTAATCAAAATTAAGGAATTTGTTGTATAGTAAAATCATTATTAGTTTCAAATTATGTTTTTATTTTCATTTTTTAACAAACTAAAAAATTTTATATATTAAATCAATGCCAAACGTTTATACATACATGCATATGTATATATGTGGAATATGCATACAAACGTATGTATGTGCATGTGTACATATGTATATTTCATGTATAGAATATGAAAGAAATAATAGAAAAAAAAATAAAGTAAAATTCTTCTATAAAAAGTTATGCTCTTCGTAGTACACATGAAATATTAGTATGTGTGAATATACGAAGTATGTGCATTACATACATATGTACATATGTGATAAATTTTATTAAAGATTATGTATAAAATTTTATAAAATTCTAATCTGTTTAAAGTGTTTTCAATTTGTTCTAAATCCATTCAACAAATACGTATGTAAGTACATAAGTTCTTTTCAAATACTTTATTAAGGATTCTTAAAAAAAAATTTCAAGATGAAATTTTTTTATTATATTTTTATTTATTCATGCATATCTTCATATTCGATTAAAGAAAAATGTATTTGAAGTTATTTTATTGGTGTCTTGATTCTATAAAATTACTGTTCAAATGTAGTTTTTTTTTTTACTATATATTATAATGCATGTCCAAATGTAGAAATTTTGTATGTCATACATATGTACGAGTATGTATGTATATGTATCTATGCGTTATTTTATTACATTATCACATACGATTTTTAATGATTTTTCTTTTCTGATTTTTTTTTTTGAATTGAAAATTTTTTTTTTTTTTTTATGATAAAAAAATTTTATAACAAGAATTAATTATTTGTTTAATAATCTAATATCGGTATACTGTAAAGATTTTTGTGAAATTTACATACATAATACATATGTATGTATGTATAAATTCACCACAAATCTTTCTCTTATTAATGATTTCAGTTCAGTTGAATATTATAATATATGCCCCAATTATTGAACGGTTTAGTTATCATATTAAGCTAACATTATTTATTGTAGGTGATTGTTAATCCTTAATAATCATCAAATTTATATCATACATATAAAATTGATTATTAAAGACAATAATATTACATATGTTTGTACTTAAATAAAACTATTGAAAATAATTAATAATTATTTATATGGTAGACCATAAGACGAACGGTTATATGCTGATAAAGAAGTTAAAGAATGAAAATGCTAGAGAACACTAAAGAAACACTTGAATGCTACATTACATATAATATATATAGGTAGTACATATAATTAAAATCATTCACTACATTGGTAAACCACGAATACGTAATCTATACATTGGTGTTAAATGTATCCTTCATAATATTATTATATGTTCATTATACGGTCTTACACATACAAAATAAGATAGTTTGTAATTTTAAAGTTATGTAATATACGTAATTCATACACATAATTTTTATTTTATTCAATGTTCGCATACGTAGTACATACACTGTACAGTTTTAGTATTAATAGTAGGGGGCTCAGTAGCTTAGTAAGTAGAGTACTGGCTTCTGCTGACGCACAAAGTCCCAGGTTCGTTGCTACGCACAGACAAATGAAGTAAAATAGAAAAATGTTTTTCAACATTTATCTGCACTATTGGCATCACTACTTTACCCCAAAAATCCACTCAGCTTTGAATATGATTACCATGAGATTCTTCTTATGGATTCAAGTGCTTATACTAATATTTACCGAGTCTCTACTTGGTGACAACAAGTAACTTAAAATAAATAATCAATTTAAGCTCTATTATACAAAAACTGATTTTAGTCCCTACTTCAAAAAAATCAGTGGTTCACAATCCATGTTAAACTGTAATTGCACGTATGATAGATTTGTCGTGAAGAATCATCAGTAATGATGATTAGGCCCATGTTCACATGGGCCAGCTGTTATGTACATACATATGTATATAAAAATTTGAATTGTTAAAAATAGCAATCGTTATTTTTTGAAATCTTTTAAATATATGTAAATTAAATTTTTACAAATCTCGTAATAGAAATTTAATACGTGCATATATGTATATAACACTAACACATATATACATCCATATACGTATACGTACTTAAGAGAAGCTGACGCATTACACAGTTTGTTTTTATCAAATTTATGCTAAAAAAATAAACATTATGTATGTAAATAAATCCATTTATTTGTATACATTTTCCTTGTTATATGTATATATTTTGTAAAGCTTGCGGTTATGTAAATATTTATATTATATATTATTGCACATGGCTATATATGTAGGTATATTTACACTTTATATTATAACATGTTTTCATATATATAATACTCCTTTTTTCCTTACACATACATTTATTCATACATGTAAAAAATAAAATAACAACAAGACAAAATAAAAAAAAAATTACAAATATGTATGAACATTATACATTACAAATCATATCCGTTTTCTCAATTTGTTGTTCTTTCACTTTCATTTTATTTTTTATTTATTTATTTATTTATTTTTATTTTTGATACATTTTACAACTTTTTAAAAAAGAAATCTGTTATTTATTTATTTTTTTTTTTTTTTGCAATTTTTAGTAGTCAATTCAACAACGATTTACATATTATCTACATAACTTATATTTGTTGTTAAAGATGATTCAAAATAGAAAAACGAAGAAAAAAAAAAAAAGCTGAAAACAAGAAAAAAATAAAAGCATTTTCATATATGCAAACATACTTGTATATGTAGAATTAAATATTTGGTTTTTTTTGTTATTTTTTTTTTTTTAACTTTTAAAAAACTTTAAAGAGACAGTTAAGAATAAATATTTCTTTATTTTTATCTCATATTTTTAGTAGAAAGTATATATTACAAAAAAAAAAAAAAAAAATCAATGAACACATATCGTATGTACGTATGTGCTGATCCATATTATGAGTTTAAAACATTTATGCATCAAATACAGAAAAAGAAAATTTGAATATATTACATTTGTATACACAATATATTAAAAATAAATAAAAAACACAAATATAAACAAAAAGGATACACTATACTTTAATACGTTTACTTAAAAACTTATTTCTTATAAGCGCATATACAAACATTTTTTATATGTATGTATAAACATATCAACACATACATACAGATATCATACATATATGTATATGCATTTACATATGAATATTGAGACATTCCAGTAACACATACATATATGATACTGTATTATATATGGGGAATTTTAGACGAAGATACACTTATGAGACACATATGAAAAATTGCCTTGTGAGACATCGGATGAAGGATAAGTGAGACGTGTATAAGGTTGCACGATACAAATATCCTACCTGATACGCGCCTTACTTCCTTCACCCGTTACACTGGAAGTACTGGGAAAGTGTCTTAAAACACAGTTTCTCTTCGTCTAAAATCTCACATATTCTTCAACTTTCTTGATATTTTTTATATACTCTTTTTTTATCATATTATTTTTTTTTCTTTTTTGCACAGATAGAAGACATCAAAATATTTTAAGTTTGATATTATACACGAATCCAAACAACATTAAAATGATAAAAATATACTTTAGTATACATATGTATATGTAAATATATTTGTACAAATTTATAGTTTGCCAAAAAAAAAAAAAACACAAACAAACTTGTCTTCAAATGTACTATATACATATACTCTTAAACATCATGAAAACATCAGATTAAAATAGGATAACAAGCATAAATGTTGTTGAAAGTGTTAGGGTTTTTCTGTTTTCTTTTTCACAAAAAAAAAAAAAAAAAAAAGGACAAATTAAAAAAGGAAATAGTAAAAGTAAAAAGGCACACTAAATAAAATAATGTAAAACAAAAAAAAAAAAACATACATCAAGTAAAAATAAAATAAAACAAAAATTGTGAAAATGTGAATTAATGTAGAAAAATATACTTATACACGTACATATGTATGTGTGTATATATGTGTGTATGTGCAAAGGAATATACAAATGATAACAAAAATTTTATCGTTCAGAGAATCTGTAATATATATATTAAGATACAAATTCATTTACAATAACAAAAAGCCACTTGCATATATGTACGTAAAGTATATATGTATGTATATAAGGAATAATATATGTATGTATATGTAACGATATAGACATCCAAAAAAAAAACTAAATGTAATGTTATAGGATACAAGAGCATAATATAATAGTTAGTAATCAGAAGCTTTTATCCTTTAAAATGATGCTTTACTAATCGGATTAGAAGAATCTGTTATAGTACATACGACGAGTATATATTTTAGTTGAATACGACGAAAATCTAACTTATTTTACCTTGTAAATATCTTCATTTTAAATCTATACATATATGTAGCTTAAGTAGATCCTGATTGTTTCTTATTTAATTATCTGTAAAATGTACACAATATTTGCAAAATAACATAAACTGATACATCTCTGTATTTATATTGACGACGTACAATTGCATACTTAATAAAAATGGAAAGTATAAAAATAATGAAAAATAATATATGTTTGTATCTTGTAATGATAATTACAAAATAATTTAATTTTAAAATGTATGTATGCAAATTCAATGTAAGTATATTAGTGTGATAATCTACTGTTATTGAAGATTTATATTTTATGCTTTTGTCTTGATTTTGCCTTATTATGATATTGCCTTGATTTGAGCTTTTGTTATATATATATTTTTTTTTTTTGATAAACAGAAAATCAAAAATAAAAATAAAAATAAAAAAATAAAATAGAATAAAAATATAAATAAATATAAAATAAAATACGAAAACTACGTTAAATATGTTTAGAGGATTTGTTACATCTTCCAAAGGTTAAAATCTTTATTCCTTTCCAATAAAAATTAAACATTACATAATTGTATGTATATTCCTATATTTACGTAAGAATGAAATGTAATTCATCAAAATCAAATCAATTGAATAAAACAAAAAAAAAAAAAAAAAAAAAAAAACAAAAGAAATTTTTTTTTTCTTTTAATTTTATTTAAAAATTATTCAATTTTCCATAGAAGAAAAATGCAAATAAAATTCATTGTTTTATTAAAGTATATATAATGTACAAATAAATAAAGGAAAGAATAAAATAATAAAAAAAAAAAAACATAAAAAAAGGTTTTTTATATACCTTAAATTTTTTTTATTAAGTGATAATAATATAAAAGTTATTGAATTGAAAATTTTTCTTATGCCATATATTAAATTATTTTTACGTATACGTATGAATACACATACTCGTATGTATAAAAAATTTTATACCAAAAAAAAAATAAAAAATAAATAATAAATGTAAAATAAAAAATACAAAATTATATAACATACATATACACGTTTGATACATTTACATATGAATATGAGTCTAACCGTATAACTACATATATACATACATACATACATTACATGTTATATATGATATAATCGAATAAAATATAGCGAAAATGAAAGATAACAAAAAAGCTATCAAATATTTCAAATGAAAAAGGAAAAGGAAAAAATAAAATAAAATAATATTATTATTAATAATAATAAGAGAACCTTCTCGTTCATTTCTCCTAATGTTTCTTACTTTTCGATAAATACTAAAAAATTTTTCAATTGAATGTATGTACGTACATGTGTAGGTTTGTATTAAGCATATATCTATACTTGTATGTAACAGTATAAAAACTTTCCACTTGATTGAATGAATAAATTGAAAGGAAATGTAAATTTCCTTTAAAAATTGAAAAAAAAAGAAAAGAAAAGAAAATGCGAAAATAAAAAATGTGTTTATTTTTTTTTTTAACATCGAAAAAAATACAGTATTAATTTTTTTCATATCCAAAAATTGTTCATACATAATTTTCTTTCACGTTTTCTATACTATAAACGTACAATCCTATGCAAATAAAAAAATTTTTTATAAATTCATATTTCATATATAGAAAAAGTATAGAAAATACAGACAGACATTAAATTGAAAAAAAAAAAAATATATATATTATATGTACCTATAATATAACAATAATATAAGAAAGAATAACTTATGGTAAAAACTTTTCCACATACAATTGTTTTTGTTTTATTTTTAAAATGAAAATACAAAAAAAAAAAAAAGATAAAATGTATTTAAACATATGTATATGCATAAATACATAGTAGTATACGAAAGGTTAAATGCTAATAATTCAATTTTCTTACAGGGTGTCCCAGAAAAATTTACAACATTTTTCATACAAAAGTTATACAGGGTGATTTTTGTGTATGAAAAACATTTTTCAAATTTGCACTTTAATATAACTCTGGACCATTTTATTTGATTTCAATTATCAATATTTTGTTAGAAAGGGCTAAGCCTAATCTTTGATACGAACTTTTCTTAACTTCAATATACGAGGTGGTTCAAAAGATATGTCTGATTATATGACGTCATGTACTTTACGTATCCGAAAATTTTCTGTATCTCAGAAGTGATGGATATTGAGGGGTGGATGAGATAGTGGAGTTGTCTAAAACGACTTTTTTGCTAAAAACACTCTGAACTTCACGATAGACCCGCTTTGTGATATTGACTCTGGGACATTCTGTATGTATTTACTTAACACAAATCGTATATAATATGTACATGCATGCATACATATAATATTGATTATATGTATGTACATATTTGTAACTATGTACGTACTGGTATATGTTTATAAAAATATAAGCAATTTACATATTTTACCCAAAAACGATTATACATTATGGAAAACACATGGCATGTAAACTATATATAATGTATGCATGTATGCATAAAAAAGGAAAATTCTTAAATACACATTCTAAGATGTTATGAGAATGAACATACATACACTTGTACATATGTATGTATGTATGTATGTAAATTTATAAGGTTCTTAAAATTTTCATATTAATTAAATTTCTTTACAAAATATGAATTTTATCAAATTTTATTTTATTTTGAATTAAAGTACATACAAGAGTACATATAACCTATTCATGTTCACACATATGAAGCGAATTTTGGTAAATGTTGTATATACAATGTGCAGAATTTGTATTCGTACAGAGTATAAGTATATATTTTTTTAAAAATGTTTCTTTTATATTTTTATTATTTTGTTTTTAAAAATTAATTACACAGTTTGTTATTGAAAATTAATGATAATTCAATAACAAAATTTCACACCGCGCTTGTATTTTTGTACGGTATGTGATAAGTTATCAAAGTATGTATTAAAAATTTCCAAAATTTAACATAAATTTATTTTAATTCATTTGGGCAAGCTTTTTTGTCTAATCTGATGAAATTTTCTCATTCTTCCTGAAAAACCTTGTTGAGGTCGTTTGTATTACCAGTTTCGTAATTTCAAATTTCGATCTCAAAAAGGCTCTTTAGAAAGAATTGAAATAAAGGCCTAAGTCCAATGATCGTTAAGACGTTACAAGAGTAACGTGAGATCGTGCTGCGGTTTACGTCTAGTATTTCAATTTTCAATGTCCAATGCGTGCGAGATGATATGAGTTAAATATTGCTGATTGCTGACATCATTGAAATCATAAACATCGCATCGCATTTTTTCGCAATCATTGGACTTAGGCCATAATGGAAATTCGAAATCGCGAAACTAGTAATATACACAAAATAGGCTTTTAGGCCTAACTAAGCTTTTTTGGAAGAATAGAAAGGTCTATGAAAATAAGGAAAATAAGGAAATTGAGTTTGTTCTTGCCTGACAACTACTTGTACATTATGTACTTAAATTGTTCACAAAGTTGTAGGTGCATGCACGAGAGCATTGTTGTAGAAAATCTCATCAATGATTAAGTCTTGATTCACATCGAGTTGCTCCTTTGTAGAAGAAGAAGAAACATAATTTAATATGTACAATTTACGATACATACATATATTCTACATATGAATATAAATACATACGTACATATGTATAAACAGTTTTACTCATATGGCATGTATAAAATTTCATCTTATCATTTATCATTGTTTGTTTTCGTTTTTGCCACAAAATCAAATTACCTTAACATTGGTTAATTATTTTTGTAGAGTAAATATCTATTATTCTTGTATATAACCAAACCTGTCATCGTTGTCTGATGATGACCAAAACCATGTTCTTTGCTGTCAGGTACAATATACAGAATAACACATTTTATGTACATATCATAAGAATGTTAACCCACATTCATACATATGTATGTATGTATATTATACTTATTGTACGTACATATGTGTATCTATGTACATATATGTGTATATATGTTTAATACCTTAACGTATATAATATGTGCTTTATTAATGAATTTATTTGTTAAAACATAAATATATAAATGTTAATGTATATGTACATATATATGTATATATATACGTAGATACATATGGTTATATGCACATCATTTATTACATATACCTATGTACTTATATAGTTATATATATACGTAACGAAATGTATATGTGGTATTGTTATGTGTATACACTTGTAAACTTATATACACGAATGTGTACATATGTACATACATATGTATGTTTAAATATGAAATTATATAAATACAATTATGTTACATATCAACTCATTTATATTTATATATACTTATGTACAAAATTATAAGACGGCATTATATACGCGTACATACATACATATATACATATACTTATGTATAAATAAGACATATAAAGTGCATACAACTTGAAATGCTTAAATGATAAAAGGATATTTACATCTGGTTATAATATTCGGTATACATATGTATGCATAATACTTATGAATATATATATTGTTTATATTTATAGGCAGACAAATATACATACATACATATATATTTATCTGAATGATAAAATAATCAAACTATAATAGAACTACTACTTAATTTCTATTTACAAAAAAAAAAAAAAAAAAACGATTAATAAATAACAAAATAAATTCCAGTAATTTATTAAAGCACTTTAATATTATTTACTAATTTTTTTTTTTAATATACTGGTAAAATAATACATTACGTGCATTTACTTTATATTATATATTTATGCATTTGTATTCCCTTGTGTACTTTACCCAATGTTTACATTTATCATTACACATATTATTATATTGTAAAATGTAAAATATCATAAATATTTAGTCTTGAAAAATTTTTTTCTTCTTTTAATAAATTTCAGAATGAACTGAATGAACTCCAGTTTAATACGAATAATCAAACAGTGAACGCTTAATGAAAATGAAAATAACATTATAAAATTAAAATGCAATTATATATGTTTTTGTATTTAACATTTTAATGCATTCTAAAATTTAATAAAAATTTTCCATTTTTAAATATGATATTTTTATGCTAAAATCATATACATACTATATGTACATACTTCAAATTATGTGATAGGAATGGTAATAAAAAAACTATACTTTGTACTTTAAATATTTTCACTACAGGCCTAATGGAAGCTACGAAAAAAATTACATATAATAGTAGCTAGAAAAATATCATTGTATATTGATATTTGAAAAGCTCATTATATTTCATACTGCATGAGAACTTCAAGATTTGTGATAACACTGTTCATGAAATGCTCTTATGAGAAATTATGAGAAAAGAAAAACGACACATATACTCGCATAAGACATGTAGAGTGTAGCCTAAAGTGGAAATTTTCAAAGTACGATGTATAAAACTAATAAATTGAAATACATGTTGGAAAACCTAAAGAAAATTCATCTTACGTTGGCATGTTTAAACGAAAATTCATTTTAATAAAATTATTAAATACATAATAATAATATATGTATGTATGTATGTACATGTGTGTACAAAAAATGATATAAAGCATACAGTCATTCAGTATGCAATTAAATTTTCGTTTTTAACTAAAAATGATAAAATTTTGTTTTTCTCTTGTTTATTGATTACGTTTGTTATTTTTTATTTTGTTTATAATTATTTTTCATGTTTTTTTTTTTTTTTTTTTTTTTAAAAAAAACCTTTTATATTTTTTATTCCCCTTATTCATTTTGAATATATTTTATATGATAGTAAATTTTACGTATATTATGTATATGGGTACGTAATAGACATACGTATTTATGTATATCCGTATATGTACATATAAGTATGGTAAATCAGTCAGTTATACCTTCAATGCAATCAAAATTGCTACTATAATAACCCTAAGGCTAAAGATATTCAGTTCAAAGGACTTTAATTGAAAATTCATCATTCACATTCATAGTCAATCGTTTAAATATAAGTTAATATAAAATATATAAAATACATGTACATATATGTATGCGCATTAAAAACATTACTGCATTTTATAAAGTTACTTTTCATCAATCGAATACACTTTACACATGTATCATATAATAAATGTATACACACGTACTATAAAAGGGGAGACAAAATTAGCTATATCTATAAAGCAATATACATAATATAATGAAGTTCATCCCTTATTGAAAAACACAAATAAATGAATTACTGTACATCATCGTCTAGAGTCTAGTACATACATATATACATATATGTATGTACATATTTAATTTATACAAAAATGTTAATATGTATTCATAGACTATGTTTATAGCATATTCCAATATTATTCGGATTTTAGATTATCCGAATTATATAGTCCTAGGTTTGAAATAATTCGAATTTTAAATTATAAACAAATTTTGAATAACGTATATCCATACATTATATTTCAAAACGAAAATTACAAGATATATTTAAAAAATTTTAATGACCTCACACGAATGTACTCACATGTAAATTGTAAAATTGCAAGTTACACAACGTCATTTAAAAATCTTACGTTTAAATACAAACAAAAGAATTGGGATTAAACCAAAATTCAGATTGAGGTATACAATTAGAATAATCCGAAATCTGAATAATTTTTGAATATGCTATAAACATAATCATAGACGCATCAAAAATTTTAAGCTACTGTACACACATGAATACATATACTATAAAATTGAACCATTTAATTTAACTTATAAGTATTGTTGAGCAAACTGTATAGATTATTTCAACCAAAAGCCCTAAAGGTTTAAGTTGTATGTATAAGAATTTCGATTTAAAAAAAAAAAATATATATAGTAACAATTTTACAAACAATAATAAACAACTGATTGAAATTATTTACTCATAATTAATAATCCATTTGTAATATCATAATTATGAATCATGGTTTGTGATTAAAACAAAAAACTGTTCGTTTTTTCCCAGATATCAGGTATTATAAAGTAAAAAAAAAAAAATAAATAAACTTCAAAAAATCAATTAATCAAGCAAACAAAAAACAAAAATCCCAAAAAAATTGAATTTTTATTCATTTTTATTTTTTGTACATTTTATCATATTAATTTTCCTTCTGAAGATTTTCTTAAATATAAACTTAAAACTGATTACAATCAATTTGTAAATTAAATACAAAATTATAAATATAAATGTGATTACATCTAATGAATATAATTGAATTATATTCATATCAGTTGCTGGTGATCGTAAATGTTTGGCACCATTATGACGTATAACATATTCTGTCCAATAAATTGCTGTTTGTAATGCACTTAATGGACGATCTTTGTATAATTTCGAATAATTTTCTACACGTTCTTTATATGTTGAATTATTTAAAATTTCCATAATTGTACTATAAAATATATTTTCATTTAATTCATCATAACTTAAATATATACCATAACCATTGGTTTCAACATCAATCATATTTGAAAATTGATCACCATACATTGGTAAACCGATCATTGGTATACCATGATATTTTGATTCCATAATACCACCTAGACCACCATGTGTTATAAATAATTTCATATTTTTATGTGCTAATATATCATCCTGTGGTAACCATTTTTTATATAATATATTTTTTGATTTGCCTGGAATTTTATTGTCATCCTCCCATTTCCATAGAATTTTTTGTGATAATTTTGATAATACATTAAATATCATTTCAATTTTATCATCATTTAAATCAGCTGATTGAACATTTGATCCTAAACTGAATAATACAACACCATGACCATTATCTGTATCCATAAATTTTTGAATATCCTAATTATATGAATAAGAAATTGAAAATCAATATTCAATTAAATCGTACATGAATATATTTGCTTACATCTGGAAGTGGATCAGGTCTCTCTTTGATTTGTATTCCACCAACTTCAATTATTGCTGGTACTTGAGGTCTAATTGGACCTTGACTAAAATGATGATTTACAAGTATCAACGAGACATTTTTCCTAACTTCATCTAAGGAAGGATACTTATCAGCTGGAAAATTCATTCTAGAAATTATGGATAAAAATTTTGTTTAACTTTTTTAAGTTTAAAAATCAAAACAAATACTCTACGTGTTAATTATTGAACACACCTGTAATAACTGTTTACTTTATATTCAAATATATGACCACCAATCCATTCTATAACTCGTATTAAAAAATTTTGAACTCTACTAATAAATGTTAATGGCTGTTGCTTACCAAGCATCATATTCGGTACATATGATATTTCTGTTGGATTACCAACTATTGAATTAATAAAGGAAATTGGTTGTATCATAAATATCATAACCACTGGACATTTAAAATGTCCGGCTATACCCAATTGAAAATCATTTAATGCATAACCAAATAATATTAAATCAAATTTTTCTTCATTCATTAATTTAATCATATTTTTATCATTTATTGATTTATTTGCATTTTCAAATAAAATTCCAATTAATTCAGTAATTTTACTTAGAATACTATAAAAACTTTTTGGTTTATCAACAATTTCTTTCATATATTCTCTAAATGATTTTATACTATCGAGTTTAATATGACGAAAATTTGAATTTTTCGATATTAATTCATTTGATAATGGTATAGTTGTTACAACGGTTACATTATGACCACGTTCAGATAATGCCTTTGCAACTGGCATATAAACAATTACATGTGATTTACATGGTGATGTAAATAATCCCAATACACGAACTGATTCAATTTTAATTGTACAATTTATTAAAATTAATAAAAAAATTATTTTTAAATGAAATTTTTCATTTATCATTTTCAAAACAAAAATTCAATTTTTCTACACTGCTAATAATATTAATTTTAACACTTTCAACAAAAATATATTGATATTTTTATTGTTAATTATCCGTTAATCTTAACAATATCACACAAATTTTATATATAAATAACGTACTTTTTTTTACATTATTGAGTATTTATACTTATAGAAGACTAATAAGTATTTTATTAAGATTTACTATGTATGCGATAAAAATTGATAACACTTATACTCTGTATCATGTACAAATAGTGATAATATGTACATATAGTATGTATATGATTAAATATTTTTCAAAAATTTTTGAATTTTATCACAATTATAGGAAACTTGATGATTTTAAGATAAATCTTGTATGATCAAAATTTATAAAAATTATGAAGTTCAAAATATTGTTTACGCACTTGTATAGTTTATATATAGTCTGTCTACTAATTCGGTGCAGTTAAAGCTTTATGGAAATACACATGTCTCTTTTGTTTTCTCGTAATTCTCTAATATGATCATCTCACGAGTAATGTTACCACAATCTTTAAAGTGATCATATAATCTGAGATTAAGTTTTTTAATATCAATATTCAGCAACGTAAAGTGATACTGCTTTATGTCATTTCCATAAACTTTAACTCCACCGAATTAGTAGATAGAGTATAGTACAGTACAAATTTCTAAAATGATAAATTTCAAATTCACGATGAAATTGCCAAAACATTTTCTGTCGTTATTAATTAATTTATTTATATATTGTTTTTATTCTGTCTTAATGATTTTCATTTTATTTAATTATTTTTCATTTTTTTTATTTTTTTATTTTTTTTTTATTTTTTTAAATTTAAGGAATTCCTTTTATTAATTTATATCAGTAACGTATTTATTGTAATTCGAACAAATAATATATATAACTACATATATGCCACACTGTAATTATACAGATCAAATTAATGTAATATACACGTATATCTGACTCAAATTTAATTTTTAAATTAAATTTCAATATTACTTCTATCAGTTAAAAAATTTCTATTTAATTTTCTTGTATTTATACAATCACTTTTAAATAATTTATTTTTCTAGTGTTTAAAATTCAAAACACATCATTTTGGAGAAAAAAAAAAAAAAAACGAAAAATAAAATACAAAGTGTGGGTGTAAAAAATCTGTAAACAAATTGAACCCATATGTGCACACTTTCAGGGTAGTTTTTTGCTTTTATTTACATATGTACATAATTTATAAGATAGATAACAATTGAAAAATACAAACAGCTTTATAAAAAGATAACTTGAAAATCAATTTTTTACTCTGTAGCATGACTATGCTAAAAAAACAGATTATAATTTAATGTACATTGATAACACAGAAACATATAAGTTTATATATTAATTTGATATTTTCTATAGTACATATTATATCAGTACCCTGTTCATACGTACATACATATATGTTTATCAATTACATACAAATATAGTATTTACGTTATTCATGACCCACCCAATCTAAAATGTAATTGTAAGCATGATATTTATTGTATATAGACTTCGTTTAAATACTCAATATTGTAAATACTTGATGATAAATTACTAAAAGCTCCGAAATGATAAAAATTAAATTTAATTATAATGTTTGGTAGTTATTCTCACGCAAAAATTAAGACTTATTTTTTATTTGAAAATAACAATTAAATAAAATACCTATACTCTGAGTACAACAATGAAATAGTATCCAACATAAAATGATAATACATATTTGCATATCCTGAAAAAAAAAGGATATTAAATGATATGACTGAGTTTATAATTGTATTTATCATATTTATTTTATAATTAACTATCTACTTTTTTCACAAATAAAATAACAATGTTGTATTATTTGTGCTTTTTTATTTTCAAATTTTTAAAACATTTATGAAATCGGTATTTCATTTAATAATAAGAGTCATCTGTTAGTCGGCTTTGAACTTTATTTAGTCAATCTTTTCAAATCTTTGATAATATTTGAAAATAATGACAAATTATATATGTATTTTTGATATTGTTTCATTAAAGGAACATTATTAATTATTTTAATTTTACTAAAAATTTGAAAATTTTGTTATGTGTTTCACATACTAAAAAATTGAAATGATTAATGAATTGTAATTTAAAATGTTAATAATATGAATATTGAGACTAAGAACCTTAATTTATCACATATCACAATCAATCAGTATCATAACCAAAGCTACAAACAGTGTTATCGATCTAATACTTGAAAGTAGTTTGATACGTTCGAAAAAAGAGGTTACTAGATTAAGTTTCCTAATTATGACACTTTCATAATTTTTAAAATTCTTTCATTTGAATTTTTAAAACTTTACAAAATAAACAATTTTCTTTTTTATTTTTTATTGTAGGTAGACAGAATTCATAAAGTGTATGCCTTATAAAAGTATGTATGTCTTTTCTTTTCTGTTCTCGAATATTTCATACAAAATAGTTTTTCAGAATTTCAACATTTATTAGAATTTTCATTAAACATTATAACAGTACTGGCACATATGTATACCGTCATTATGAAGGCTACCGTCATAATGATGGCAAAACACCATCACATCGTTTCTATTAGCTGGATTGTCATTTCAGTTAGCTGATTGTACTTGTTCAATTTTAAAACAACAACAAAATCAGTACAGATAATAACGGTGGATATAATGTGTCATACTGTCATTTAGATTACCCTTCATAATGACGATTACCATCATAATGATGATATAATACGTCAAAGACCTTAATTGGTTATTGTATCAAAATTACATCATAAGGCGTAAGAGAAATATTAAAAAAAAAAAACATTTCTTTATTATATGGCAACACAAACATTTTTGATATAATTTTGAAGTTAAAAACAAAAACAAAAACAATTAGTTCTGTCAAATGATTTTGTCAATTATTCTTATTTGAGATTTTGAGATCGAATAAGAAGCGAAACAGAACAGTCAATAGAGTGTGGTAAAAAAGTGGAGTAAGCGTGGAATTTTTGTCCGTCTTCCTTTCTTGTCAATTTCAATTCAGTCTAATTTGAACATTTGCTTTAGTTTGTTTAATGTTTATGCGATAAAAATATACGAAAAAGTGATTGTTGATTTATTAATTTTTTGTATATTATATAAAAAAAAATATATATATATATTTTTTTTGTTTATTTTTGAATTTATTTATTTATTTATTTTGTTTTGTAAATTGTACAATACATAGATAATAAAAATAAAAATAAAAATAAAAAACATAAAATAAACGCAATAATAGTAAAAATAAAGTCAACTTGGAAATTTGTGTGTAAAATGGCAGAGAGTAAGGGAACGCTGTTAGCAAGATCAGTACAAAAGCATGCAGGACGCGCCAAAGAAAAGGTAAATTTCTAATAAAATAAAAAAAAAAAATAAATAAATAAAAAACAAAATAAATAATCTAAAATAAAAACTTACAATAATAACAAATATTAAAAACAAAAAATAATAATCGTAGTTTAAATCAAAGAGAACATATAAATAAAAATGAACAATAGATACATCAAATGTAAATAATTTCTTTTAATTACTATTTAAATTCATATGAATAATTACATTGAAACGGAAGTATTTATAATGTTATAAGATTTTATTTAAGTTTTTCTACATAAAAAAAAATGCATATAATATCATTCAACAATATTTTCCTTTCAATCTTATCCGTTCGTAAATTTGTACACATTTATGTATTTATAATTATATATATACATATGTATACACATATGTATATTTTTGTGATGATACATACATACACATATATGTACATACTGTATGTGCAAATGTATATATATTGTAAATAATACGTGCCATGTCTCTGTCTAGTACTTGATGAAAAACAAATGTGATGAAAAAAAAAAGCAGCAAAACTAAATGACTTTACACATAAAATATACTATCTTCTATCTATATATTAAATACTGATGAGCCACAAAAATAGAACAGCCAGCTATTTTATGGACTTTCTTTTTCCTAGGGAAAGGGAACACACATTTTTTTTTATTAATTTATTTTATTATATTATGTATCTACTATTTTAAAATGTGGACATGTTTTTTTTATTTATTTATTCGATTTTCATCGAAAATAAATTTTCTTTTTCATATTAGAATTTTAAAAAGATATACAAAATTAAGATAACTGTGTCATATGCATTATTAAACAGTATCTATTAGATATACCTACATAGGTATCTATCATAATAAATAGCATGTGAACTATTATATACATATGTATATATTTAATATTATAATAATTAATGCAAAATGATCCATAAAATAAAAGTAGGCATGTATGTATGTAGGTATGTATGTATATTACACATTCTTGATTTTTCCAAGTAGAAATTTTTATTGAAAAAAATTTTTCTTCTCACATAACTTATTATTGTTAATATTGTCAATATGACTATATTAATCCTTGACTAATGAATTTGATTATTATTTAAATATCTAGTTCTAGTAGCCATTTGAATTTCATTTGTAAATATGTTATTTTCATTTTAACAATTTTATTTATAGCTAAATAATTAATGATAAAATGACAAAATGTAAAAAAGAAAAACACATACATACATACAAATCTATGTAGATACCTATAATTCCAGAAATAATTAAACGTATCTATTTATAGATCATTTTACAAGCCAATTTTGGTTTATAGAACAATAATGATGATGCTGTTATTTAAGATAAAGAATTTTTAAGTAAAAGATGAAATATAATCCATAAATAAACTAAAGAAATTTTTTTGTTTACTATCTATATAGTACCTATGCATAGATGCATTACCTGTGTGTGACACGTAAAAATAAAAACATTGAATATGACATATAGATCTTACATATGTGTAACTATATATAGGTATGTAGGTATATTATATGCATCGGTATTTACACGTTCGAATATCATTATAATTGCAGTAATTATGACTGACTGGGTGCGCGTGTCCTTTTTTGTATTTACAAATTTCTGTAGTATATATTATGTACATACCTATAATACATGATGTATACGAGTTGTATGCACAATGCACATATATCATGAACATGTAAATATAAATTATTTGAAACAGGAAAAAAGCTTACAAATACAATAAATTATAAATTATAATGATTGAATTTGAAATCATTGAATGTCATTAAAATTTATTAAAAATAAAAACAGAAGCGGTAGGTATGAAAGGCACATCTACTTATAATCATTATAAAAATTAAAGTATTCATTCTTTAACTACAAAGCAAATGCAAATTGCTAAATTCCTATGGTTCTTAATTTTCTCTTGATATTTTTTTTAAATTTAATTTCACATATGAATATACATATGTATGCATACGTATGTACTTCGTATACAATATTTATGTATGTAATTTCGTTTGCTTATCTTTTTTTTCTGTTTTTATATCTTATTGTGTATGCATATAACTGTGTGTATATATAGATAGTTATATATTGTGATATATACGTATGTATATAAATGTATGTAATGTGCATACAAACAAATATTGTTCACACATTAAAGTGGACAATATAAAAATAAGGTTATCGGCCTCATCGTCATACTCGCAGAGAAATTTTAAAATTTTATTTTCACATATATTTTTTTTTTTTTTTTCTCTCCTACTGTAGTACTTCATATTACTGTTTTATATACATATGTATGTAGGTACCTACATATTATCTTTTCTTCTGATTTTTCATTTACTTTTTTTTTCACATTTTTATACGATTTTTTTCATTTTTTATTTTGTTTTGTAGTAAATCAACTTTCACGTGTTTGATTTGTACATAAAATGTAGATTTGATTAAAATTGTAATTATCATTACATGCATGCACTCGTACCTATCTATATATAAATTATCTATATTGTTTTGTTTATTTTCTATAAATTTGTATAAGAATGAATTTTGGCAACTCAATTAAATACCAAAAAAAAAAAAAAATGAATAAATAAAAAAAAATAAAATGGCATGAAAAATTTATTAAAATAAAATAGAACAACATGCATACAATACATAAAATGTATAGGTATATTACATACTGTTGTATAATATATAGTGCATATTAATTTAAAACATAGGACATGGGAATTGGGAATAGTTTATATAAATTAATGTAACTATATTCGTACATTTATATAGAAGAGAGTAACAATCAATAACCTTAATTGTATTATAATTGGATTAAATTAGCTATTAAGGGCACTACATTATAATGTGATACATTTTAATATACGTAAACATATGTAGATATTCGACATACGTTTAACATTATTATTTACAGTATAAATTTTACACGTATCATACAATAGGCATTACACTGTACAGACTCATATACATATGTATATTATATTGTACATGTGTATTGTGCAATTGTTATATCTTTAGATTAAAATCGTATATGTATGTACATTGTACATATATTTCTACATATGTTACATACGTGCATATATATACGTACTTTATTGTTGATCAAATTTTAAGTATCAAAAATCTGTATTATTTCCTTCTTATCTAAGTTATTTTATATGTATACCTTATAGATGAAATACATATATTTATTTTAATTCGTGTAAAATCATATATAGGTACATATCTTAAAAACCTTTTTTTATTTACAAAGTTGTCACATAAAAGTAGCTAAAATCTAAAATGTGTAAAAACAAAAATCATATATTGTAGCATACATATACAATTTTTATGGAAAAATATATTATTTTAAATTATTTACACATACGAGCACACAGTATACCATATACATAATTTACAATTATTGTAAACAATGCGATGTTTTTTAATAATTTTCATTTTAAAATCATATACATAATTTTTAAATATACGTATGTACATGTATATACAACAACAACAACAAAAAAATGAAACAAATCAAAATATTCAGATAAATATGTACATGTATGCGAATAAGCATGTAAATAATAAAGATAAGATAATATTTTTAATATGTACAAAAGGATTTTTTTATTTTAGTCTGTATAATAAATGTACACTTAAGATTGCAAAAAAAAAAAAAAAACCTTATTTCTTAGTCATTCAAATTGTAAGTATTATTTTCATTAAATTTTTCATCATTTCATTTTGATTATAAATTTTTTTTTGTCTTTTGTTTTTTTTTTTCTTTTTTTATTCAAGATAATTTATTTTTATGTGTGTGTACTTTTATGTCTGTACATATATATACAGATACATACAGTAAATTGTAATATCTTATTTTATTGATATGAATTTTGTTATTTATTCTACGCACAAAATTTTATATTAAACAAAAAAGATTAATTATCTTTTTACTATTGCTAATACTACATATTATGTACAATATCATTAAAAACTAAAAAACAAAAGTAAAAAAAAAATAATTATAAAGAATTATTGTATATTAATTAAAATAATTTATTTCATAAAGCAATTATATATGAATTAAATAAATTTAAAAATGCATTAATTTCTAATTTATGTGCATACATATTAAAATGATAAATTTATTTGATACAAAATCAAAACTTTTTTTATTATTAAGTTTTTATAAAGAATTCAAAATTTACAATCAAATATGCATTTATACTCTGTCTTACTAATTCAATGCAGCTAGGGCATTATGGAAATTACGTAAAGAATAGTATCACTTTACATCGTTGTATATTGATACTTTAAAGTTTGTAGTAATATTGTTTTTGAGATGGCCTTATTCAAAATTATGAGAGAAGAAAAAAGATGTGTATTGCCATAAGTGCTTAACTGCCCCGAATTAGTAGACAGAGACTATAATTTTAATTACAAAAACAAAAATAATAACTTTTATCTCATTTATCAATGCATTACATCTGTTTTACCTGTATCATTTTTATTGTTATTATACGTATATATATACATGTGTACATACTTGTACATATTTTATTTTGTTTATTAAATTTTAACCTTCGGTTTAATTCAATTTTATCTGTATAAATTTGTTTAATATTAAGCAATACACGTGTAAATTTATTTAACAATGTAGGTACTCATTTTTCCTACAAACTGTTTCTATAAATACTAAATACAAAATTTAGCTTATTTGAAATATCTACTTATATTAGATTAAAAAAAAAAAAAAAAGTAAAAATGATTAGCAACATTGTTACATCAAATAAATTTAATGTCGTTTCATTTTATCTTTTTTATTTCTTGTATTCGAAAATCTTTTAAAGTGCAAAAATAGTTAAATCAATGTGCAAAATAAACATAAAAAAACCGATATGAGTTTGAGTATTCGTACATTTGCAGTTTATTATAAGATGAAAAGTTATTTTACTTAAATATGCACTTGTATAGCCTTGTAGATGAATATTTATTTTAAATGCTAATAAATGAATGAAAAAAAAAAAAAAAAAAAAAAAAAAAAAAAAAAAAAAAACTTTAATTTATCGGAAATATAAGTCATAATTTCATATACAATTTAATCGTAAAAATTTGTACAAATTGTTTAAATAATATTTATTTATAGTCCGTCTACTAATTTAATGCAGTTTAAGTCTTATGGCAATGATATAAAGTAATACCACTTTACGTCGCTGTATATTAATATTTAAAAATTTATCTCGTATTATATGCTAACTTGAAAGATTATGGTAATACTACTCATGAGATGATCATATTAGAAATTATGAGATAAGAAAAAAGACATACATATGTGTATTCCCATAAGATCTTAACTGCATCGAATTAATAGATAGAGTATAGATATCACGATTTGGCTCCTGTATATGTACAATATATATATGTACGTATGTACATATAACTTCTAAATACATCAATATAAGCCGAAATATATTATCATAAATTTTTTAATTACATTCTAATTATATAGCATATGAGTAAAATTTCAAAATTTAGCAATTTTCATCTAAGTATATTATAAGATTTATTTAAATATGTACATCTATAAATGTTTGTGTTAATTATAAATCATCGTTTTTGTATGTGAAAGTTGGATTTAAATATCATGTACATGTATATGGTGTTTATAATATGCTATATGCCATATATTGTATGAAAATAAATACATATATGTTTGTTTGCATGTTTACATGAGTTGCCCTTGTCATATATGTACATACCATACATACATATGTGATAAGTCTCTGATACACATTGTACAAAAATGTATAGTTTATTACTTTTTTTTTTAAAAAAAACAATATTGTATCTAGTATCCCCCTACACATAAATTTCTTATAAATATCTTTAAATTTTACTTCTTTTTTCACTTTATATTAGAAAAAAAAAAAAAGTAATAATTCAGACAAATAATTTTTTTCGTAATAAATGAAACTATAAATTTAATTTTTTTTTTTTTTTTTTGCCTCTGCTATTTAAACTCTCATGACAATGATCAGTTGTTTTTTTCATATTCATGGTGTAAAGTGAATTTGAAAATTACGTTAGATGTTCTATTACATGAATATGTAATATCGTTGTTTGCAATACAATATATTGTATACATTTTATATAACATACATACATATATATATATGTATGTATATAATAAAAAACAGATACATACTTAGATACAGTGATGTTCACATATAATCAGTATCTATATACCAATATAATATAACATATGTGATACTATAAAACCTGTCGTACTTATATATGTACCTATGTATATTTTTCATTTCCACCCACAATTTAACAATAAAAAAAAAAGAAAAAAAAAAAGCAAACCTTAAAAAAATTAAAATAATAGGTAATACACACTTCTATAATATCGTGGATAAGAAGAAGAAATAAATGAAAAAGTGGGGTAACAAATACATATACGTATACATGTAAATGTGTGTACATATACATGAGCATTTAAATATATGTTTATCATGTCTGAACGATGTACTGTATAATAATAATATTGTATTATTATAATATCAAAAATAGATGTGGAGAAAATTTCAAAGTTCTTGATATTTTGCATTCATTTTTTGTCATATGTACTTATATAAACCACATGAAAATATAAATGCATTTTTAAATGTACTTATGTATGTATATATATATATATATATATAAATGATTGTTTAAAATCTACATAATTATGTATATATAATGTACATACCATCGTACATATTATAATGGTGCACTTGATATTCTCATTTATCTACATTTCTTGTAATCATCAAATAAAAATTCTATATACCGTATACACTACAATCTTAAATTATAAATAAATATACATAATGCACATACATATGTACATGATATATGTATATATGCATAAGTTGTATATTATAAAAATTTACTAAAAGTGGAAAATTGAATGAATGAATGAAAATATCATCATCATAATATCATATTCCATATTTAAGAATTTTTTCATATTTTTGTTTTTTCTTCTTTCTTTTAAAATTTTAAAGTTTAATTTGCTTATAGATATTTTATAGATGAAACACATGTACGTAATGTCATTATAGTAAAGAGATACTGAATATACTGACATACTGAGTATACATACATACATGTACGTAATTTATGTAGGCATAATATGAATGTAAATGGAAAAATAATAAAATGTAAAATAATTTATAATTTGAAATTTATTGATACGAAAAAAAAAAAAAAAAAAAAAAAAACCAGAAATTCACAATTTTTTTTTTCTTTTTTCTTTTGTGCATATATTACATTTTTTCAGACACTTATTTAATTTTCATATTGTATTTATAGATTTATGTAGGCTGAAATTTTGGTGTATAAAATGACATGTGCACAAATATGTATCTATATAATATTTTTTACATTTTATTTATTATTTATATGCATATGTAGGTATATATATGATACATTCTGAAGAAAACAAAATACATACATATGTATATGTATATATCTAAATGATAAAAGTTTTGTTGAACGAATATAATAAATGAAACCCACATATTTAACGTTTAAAGTATATAGGTATATATAGATACATTCACACACATATGTATGAGTATATATATGTATACTTTTATTGTAAAGCCGCAATTACATATACACATGGATTAGTGTATGTACATCTTTTAAACTAGCTGTATGAGTTGTATTATAATAATTGTAATAATAATAAATGAATTAAATATTGAATGTATATACATAATATAATTATGTATATAGATTAGATACATATAGAGTGTCAATGAAATGAAAATTTTCAATATAGTCATATGACCATATTCATTTGTAATTTATATTTTCCATTTGATGATTCGATTATATCTGATTTGTTTGGTTTCAAGTTAAAATATTCAATTTTAAATATATTTATGTAATATTATATTAAATGTGCACACATACATATATACATATCATACAAAAACACAATGTTTTTAAGAATAAATACAGCTATTATTAAAATTTCATTTCATATACAATATACATGTAATATGAATGTATCTAATTATATATATTTTTTTTCATTTATTTGAAATAAAAATCATATATCAGTTTAATAATATGTTTTTTTTTTTTTTTTAAATGGAAATGAATGCAAATGTTATTGAACTTCAAGTGTTGCGTTATTTTAACTTTTAAAGATATATTTTTACTTAAAATCAAAACAATATAAAATAAATAAATCCATAAATACATATGTATGTATGTATATGTGTACAATAAATTAAATATCATCAATAGCAGATCATCATCATCATCATGATTAAATATATAATTCAATTAACATATACAAATATAGTAATTCTTAAAAAATAAATGGAAATGTTTAAAGTTTTACATCATCGAAATTCATTATTTACATCTATTGTATCTATACACCTAAATCACATATATAAACTAATAAATAGCTATTATAAGAGAAAGGAAGCAATCTTTATTTTTCATTTTTCATTTAATTTAAATGGATTTATCTTATTATGGTCATTTTATATTTTATTCTACTTTTTTTTTTTTTACGAACAAAATAAAAAAAAATACAAATTTTATTATGAAGAAATTAAGAAAAATTACCATATTATGTATCTTATTATAGGAGCATTTATTTTTATAATAAATTTATTTAGTATTTTTTGAATTGTGTGAATGTTAAAAGTTAAAAAAAAATATAAATTCAAAAACTTATCATTATCATTATTATTGTGGGTTTTTAGACGAAGAGACACTGTGTTATGAGACACTTTCCAGTCACTGGTGAACTGATGAAGGAAGTGAGAGGTGCATCAGGTAATCTATTGGTATCGTGCAACCTTATACATGCCTCACTTCCTTCATCCGGTGTCTCATAAGACAATATTTTATATAGTATGTGTCTCGTCGTTCGTTTAAAACCCCCCAATATGAGGAATAGTCATAGTCCTCACAGAAAATTTAAAATTATTTTATGTTATTTATAGTCTGAAATTTTATTCTCACTTTTCATATTATTTAAAGTAATAAATTCGATATTATTGCAAAAATCAATTTTAATTGAATTCATCAACGACCTTATTCCTGTCATCACGTATATAATTATTATTTCATCAATATTTTATACAATACATATTAGCATATACCAGTGCATGCGTATGCAGACACTACGTTTATGTATGTTTATATAATATACATATGTATATAATTATATCTATATAATGTATCTGTTTACAATTAGATTCATTTTCTTTTATTATTTTTTTTTTATTTTACTTCTATTATTCCACAGTGAATAACCGATAAAGTTTTTTTTTAACATTCTCTTTCATTTTGAATGTAATACTTTATTTTTTAAATATGTATTAAGTATTTCCATTACAGGCCTTATTGGCTATGGCCAGGATATGTGTCGTTTTTCTTCCCTTATATTTTCTAATAAAAACATTTCACAAGCAATTTCATCACAATTTTTAATAATTTTTATAGAGTATGAGATGAATTTTTTAAATAATGTATCAACATATAATGTACTACTTTTCATAATTTCCATAAGGCCTGTAGTGAAAATATTTAAAAAAAATAAAGTATAGATTATTTTATTCATGTGTAATAATATTTAAATAATGCCACATTATAAATACGTACATATATGTATATATGTACGTACTATATAGAACCAAACTGCTGTAATATGTGTAAATATATGTATATAGTATGTATGTACATACATTGGTTCAATTACGAGTATATTAAGTATACAGAATATTATACAAATAAAACAATTTTCCTATATAACATACATATTTGATCAAAATACAAGAAAAAAAAATATTCCAATAATTATTATATAAAAAATATATTATATATGTACACATATTATTTTACATATACGGTCAATTTAATGAAAATCCTACATGTAACAAAAATCATAAAATCGATAAGAGAAATTACATATGTTTTACAGAAAATTTTAATGAAACATTTTTTTCAATCTATTAGCAACTATGTATTATATATATACATACATATGTTGATATTTAAAGCTTACAACTTATCTGATCTTTGGTTGATAAGCTTTTGATTTTGCATGGCCTTTTTTATTTGTATGTTCATTTAATAGATGTAAATTCAAATACTAAATAATGTAGGTATGTATTTCAAAAAAAAAATCACGAAAATAAAAAAAAAAAGAGAAATCTGGACCAAATTAATAAATAAACACCGTTAAATAAATAATACAGCATAAAGATATGTATATTACTACTGTATATATTTCAGCTCGTATATATTATCTGTATAGGTATATAGTACATGTGAATATTTATTAGAAAAAAAAATAAAAGAAATTAGGAACTTTATGTTAATAAACAATATTTTATGAATAATTTATTCAAATATTACAATATACACATGCAAATGATTTAACTCGCAAATTATTATTTATTAATTTTACATTTATAGATTAATACACAAATATTAACAAATTCTGCCTATGCATATTAATAACATGCATACATATCTATATGTACCTACATATATAATATATATGCACATATGTACATTATTATGTACCAATATTTTTTTTGTTTTGCATTTAGATTTTAAATAAATATGTTTATTCATGAAATTTATAATTTTTGTATGATAAGAAATATGTACATACATACCTACATATGTACATTAAAGGTGAAGATAATTGAAATTTCACACTCACAACTAAATTCCTACATACTCGTATATATATCATATGTTTTCATCGAATGTAAATAGGTACGTACATATGTTTTAACTTTGGAATAAAAAATATACCTATATATTTCCTTTTTGTGTAGTAAATGTGTATTGTACTATGCACATATGTACACATATGCATTTGAATTGAAGATTAAAAAACAATAAAATATACATATGTATGTATGTAAAACAAATTTGTGACCACAAAAGTAAAATGAAGAAGAAAAATTATCAAAACGATTGATTATGTGTAAACAAATATGTATGTATTTACAAATATATACATATGTACATATGTATACTCACGTATGAATGCAATATAGATATATGTTAGCACTCTTGGAAATGAATATACCTAGGCTGTATATGAAATTCAAAATTTCTTACTTTTCCTTTAAATTTCCTGAAAATTACTAAGGAAAAAATAAAGAAATTTGAGAGTAAATTAAATAATTGTTGAATTTCGCACACAGTCATAAACATCAAAATAAGATACAAATGGCAATCTCGTCAATCACATTACATATACTATGTATATACATGAAAATAATACCATGCAACAGCAGCAGTATATCGATCATATTCACAAATAAAAATAATCACATACAAACATACGAGTATGTATTTGTACCTGCATATACAATATATGTATGTAAATGGATACTTGCTGATATACATAGGGGGGTTTTAGACGATTTATGAGACGCATGTGAAATATTGTCTTATGAATCTTATGATACACCGGTTAAAGGAAATGAAGTGTATATGAAGGTGCACGATACCAATGGACTACCTGATATACACCTCACTTACTTCAACAGTTACACTGGAAGTACTGGAAAGTGTCTGATAACACAGGTCACAGTATCTCTTCATCTAAAACCCCAACTGCATGCATACATTTTACCAGTATACAGCATTTAAATTAATTTTCTAAGTACTTACCTATGTACAAAAATTATTTATTGATTATAATGACGTACGGGAAGTACTTTGATATGAATGACATCGTCACACACACATATTTCTTTATTTATTTTTCCCTTTTTCATGTTCATATATATATATACTTTTTTTTTTCATTTTATTCTATATTATGTTGTGCTGTTATGCACCTTTTATTGCATATACGCATTCTTTTAAATTATCATACATTATACTGTATACATGTACATATGTACATAATAATGTAAAAAATAATAATTTACGTATATAAAAGTCTTATGTGTGGCTTGTGTTTCATGTTTGTGTATCAAAAAGTATTAAAAACATAATTTAATAATTACATAAAGAAAATCATTTTCAGGATTTTATTAATAATTTATTGTTCAATGAACTTTATTATTACATTTAAAATAAATTAATAACAATACATAGATTATTTTACAACTACCTATACATAAAAATTTTACATAATAAATAGGTACATTACATATGAAAATCTAATGAAATACAAATGTATACAAAACAAAAAAAAAAAAAAAAACAATTTTGAAAAAATAATAAAATTATTAGAAAACGAAATCAATTTTTTGCATAGTAGAATTTTTAAAATGTTTTGTATTTCTCATTGATTTTGTTAGCTAGAAAATGTGTATACGACCATACGTCGTATGCTAATTTTTTAATAAACTTAAATGCATACGAATATTTTAGAAATTTTACTGCATTAAAAATTTCTATTGTTATGCACATTAAATTAATTTAAAATTGATGTTTTCCATTAAATTTTTTTTTTTTTTTTTTTTTTTTTTTGTTAATTGTATTTACTATTAGTACATAATTTTGTAAACTAAGCATACATTTTAGCCATAATTACCAATTTTATGTTTTTTTCTTTAGTAATTATTATTACATACATATTCTATACATAATAAACATACAGAACAGTATGATATAACAAAACAAATAAAACAAAATTTTTTTTTTTTTACATTATTAGAGTTTACATTAAGTGTTCAAAGTCAAATGAGAAAATGTACATGTGTTTGTATTTCTTGTTTTTTTTTTGCTAACACATGATTCAAAGGTTATATTTTTTATTTACTTAATTTCTATATGTTACCTATAAAATTATATTTATAATTATTTGGGGAAAAAAATTATTTTTATCTTTATTGTTTTTTTTTTCTTTGTGTCATTTTCTAAACTTATTTTATCTGAATAAGTTATAAATCCAGTTTTAATGTTAATCTTTTGTTAATTTGTATTAAACCCTTACATATAGTTATACAATCAAATAAAAATGAAATAGTACACATGTATGATGATGTAGTGCTCATATGCATGAGCATTATTACAATTTTTTTTTTTTTTTTTTTTTTTAAATCTATAAAATGAAAATAAATTTTATAATAATATTATAAACAATTATTGCTATTTATCAATCACTATAATGATGATGTATTCGTTAAAATATGCTTTAAAATTGCATTAATATGTTCATGTACTCATGTACATGGATTCAAATACACATTAACTATTGTACTTATAAAAATGTAGATATGTGTATTTCATGTAATTATTTGAAAAGTTAATTTTTAATAATTAAAGCTATATTTATAGAAATAATATTTTTTTTATATATAACTATAAAATGTAATCAAATAGAAAACAAGATAAATTTAAAAATAAAATAAAATTTAATAATGAATATATTCATACATGTGTATGTGCACGTAGAATGTATAGATACATGTTTACATAGGTATATGTTTAGTATCGTGAAAATTCAGATACCTGCTGTATTATAGTATTGTAAACTGTTGAAATGTACATAAATACACTCTGTTCAGTAATTATATGCAATTAAGGCCTTATGTAGATTACTTAAAGTGGTACCAGTTAACATTACTATGTACTGATAATCAAAAAATTCATCTAATATTTATAATAAAAGCTTTGTAGACTGTGGTTATACTGCTCATGAAACAGTGTCTAATTCGAAATTATGAAAGAAGAAATAATACACATACATATGTACTCCCGTAAGATCTTAAATATGTTTATTATTAGTGAACAGAGTATAGATGAATATTATTCACCTTTAATATTATTACGATAGATCAATCAATGAAGATCAATCATAATAATTATATGATAATTATATTATTTGCTTTAAAAAAAAAAAAAAAAAAAAACTTTTTACTTTCAATAAAAACCAAAAAAAAAATAAAAAACAAAGTGTAATAGATCAACAACAGAAAATCAATTTTAGATTACAGAGATAAATCAAGATTAAATTATGTTGTAAATGAAATTAAATGGTAAATATGTACTTCGCTGATATTTAATATATACAGACAGGTACTAATATTAAAATGTTTTTTTTTAATATACTTAAACATGTAATTTACAACACCTGTACATCAAATGTATGTGTGTAATGTTCATTTTATTAATGTTTCATAGTTTTCAAATTGTGTATAGCTATATAGAATTGTGTGTGTGTGACGTGTGTGTATTTGTAATTTAAAATGATCTTTTGTTATTTTTGTTGTTGTTGTAGTTTTTTTTTTTTGTTATTGTTTAGAAAATTCAATTTTACAGACTATTGACTGATGGCTTTTACAAGTTTTTTGTTATCTATATAACATATTTTATTGTAGTAATCATGAATTTTGATATCTTAATACATAAATTTTACCGGTATATACAGGTACAGTTAATTTACAATTAATGTATAATAAACTAAAAAATTTAAACCGTTTTTGTACATACATACATGTATGATAAATTTTTTTTTTGTTTTTTTTTTTTTTCAAATGCAATTACATAATTTATATTTAAAATAAAAATAAAACAACAACAAAATAATTCATATACACTTTCAATTTAATTTCATTAATATATCTAATTATTCATAATAATAATGTATTAATTTTATTTTATATACTACCTATATACAAAATTTGAATGTACAATTTAAATACCAAAAAAAAAAATTTTCTACGTTGATCTAAATAAAATTGACAAATAAAAAATTACTAAAAGAAATTTTGAAAATAAGTAACAATATTATGTACACATACATATGTATAATTTTTTACCCAGAAATTATCTGAGATACAAAAATAAAATTTAATAAAAGCAAAAAAAAAAAAAATTTACAAAAAAAATAAAAAAGTTGTCTTTTAGAATATTTCTTTAATTTCTTTTTGCAAATATACCATAGATTATTTTTCCTTAATATGCATACATTGTACTTATGTACGTATAAAATGTATACACATATTAAAATATATACATATATACAAGCAAATTCAAGTATGTATATATATTTGTAAGAAAACTTATATGAAAAAGATACCAATTCTTGAATCTAAATAAAAAGAAATTAAAAATAATAAAATAGAATTAAGAAAAAAAAAAAAAAAAAAAACAGCCTTAAGTAAAATAAACTAAATGTAAATATGTCGTCAGTACATGTTATTCATTATATGTATCTATGTGTATGTACAGTCAATAAAATTTTCTTATTCTTATATATACGAAATGTTCATTTATAAAATTTACATAATTTTTACTTCTTGTAATTTTATTTTATTTTTATTCTCCAATTTTTGTTTTTCCCTACTTTGAAAATACATCATACTCAAACATTTAATTATTTATTTATTTTTAAAATTAAAAAAAAACATTTTTTCATCAATCAAATTTTTTAGCAAATAAAATAGAAAAAACAAAATAAATAGATAAATGTGTATATATAATTAAATAACACAAAAGGGAATATAAGTACAAAATGTACAACAACATAATATCAAAATTTTATTATATGTACTTTGTCTACTAATTCAATGCAGTTAAAACCTTATGAAAATGGCATAAAGTAGTACCATATGTCGCTGTACATTGATATAAAAAAAAACTCATGTCGTACTATATGATAACTTTAAAGATTTTAGTAACACTAGTCTTGAAATGATCTTATTAGAAACTATATGAGAGAAAAAAAAAGACATGCGTATTTCCATAACGTCTTAACTGCATCGAATTAGTAGACAGAGTATAGTTTTTATTATGACTTTTTTTTTAAATCTATTATAGTGATAGTATGTATGTACATAGCCATACATATTTAATCGTTCTCTATTATATTCTACATACATACATATTTATGTACATAATATGATATACACATTAATGTTGTTTTTATACACATATCACACATTATATATCTGATATTTCTCTAAGCTTGTATCATTTTGTACATTAATGATTTTGTGTACACCTATATTGCAACACATACATACATATGCATACTTTTGTCGCTGTGATGTTTTTTTTTGTTTTTTTTTTTGTTATTTCTATTTCTATTTTATAAATTGCTATTTTTATCATCATTCAATTTTGTATGTTCAATTATTATATTATTATATGATTACAGACGATTAAAGGTTTTCTTTTTCACTTTTTTTTTTTGTTTCTTTAATTTTTTACATTTTATTTTAATTTTTTTTTTTTTTTTCTATTTGTACATTTTTATATCTCTAAAAATACACACAATTCTCATTGGAATACAATTTCATCGGATTATTATTTTTATTTTTTTTTTGTTTTGGATACATGTTCACGTAACTTCATCAAACTTTGTATAAAATGGTTTTTTTGTTTTTTGTGTTTTGTTTTTTTTTTTTTAAATATAACGAATAAAACAAATAATACATGTATGTATAGGGACAGGGGCAATTTATATCATATGGGCGTAGGTTTAATCTTATTATTTTTTATCTTTTATTAAAAATGAAAAATAAATTCCATGGCGCTAGAATATATTAATATATATACAAACAGGGAATATATGTATGAATGTACATATACACCTACATTTTATTTTAAAAAAGATACAATTAAAATTTTTGAAAGTATTTCTTGATTGATTCTTTTCTCGATCTATTTCATATATCGTATTAAATTTTTCAAAGTAAAAAGGATTTTTCACTATGGAAATAAATACCTAAATATTAAGTATCTTCTTTACATATGAGTTCATGGTTATTTTGAAAAATAAATGTAGGTAGAATATTTTTATTTTTGTTTCATAGCTTTTTATATTGAACAATAAGAAAATTGTTAATAGATTACAAAATAACAAATAAAAAATATATAAAAAATTGAAATAATTGAAATTTATTGTTGAAACCAAATAAGATTAAATTCCTACAACAAACAATCAAGTATTTTACATTAATTTATGCAAAAAAACAAACAAACAAAACAAAACAAAACGGTTTCTTAACATAGTCGTGTATGTATTCAAATGAAGAATAAAAATTTAATCTTTTGTTACCATGTTATCAAACAATTGTTACCATGTTATCATTTATTTAATTCTCATTTGAATACTTGGCAATTAAACAATGAAAGTAAAATACGAATTTATCTATACTCTGTCTACTAATGCAATTAGGATCTTTTGGAAGTGACATAAAGTAGTACCACTTTACGTCACTATATATTGTAATTTAAAAAATTCATTTCGTATATTATATGATAACTTTAATGATTGTGGTAACATTGCTCGTGAAAGAAGAAAAAAAAGACAAGACATGTGTATTTTTATAAGACCTTAACTGCACCGAATTAGAAGACAGAAGAATAATAATAAAAAATATTTAAAAAAATCAAAATCAAAGAAATATCCATTTCATTTACAGGTGATTATGCTTTAAAAATGATCTATGGTAGTGTTTAAATGTATTACCAGATATGCATCATTGCAACAATATAATAAGTATATTCATATAAAAGTTATTCAATATGTATATACATATGTATATACATGTAATGGATAAGCATACACATATGTATGTATGCATGTTTAAAATGATAAAATATAAATTAACTTGTATCTTATAGTTTACACATATATGTATGTACATACTATCATATAATATATTATCAGTATGAGATAAAGATTTTATTTTAAACAATTGAAAATAGGTAATGTAGATACATTTAGGTTTTCATATATGATTACATTATTTTAATGCGTTTAAATACGATTTTACATATAAATATGTGAATTCATATATATAAAAACATATAATATAACATACCTATATAATCTTCATTTTCATTAATTTTCTTTTTACTGTTTTATTTCGTACATACATATGTACATATGTATATACGTATAAACGCGTATAATCTATAATAATGACGTAGGAATAATAAAATTAAATGCTGTGATTTTTTTTTTTTTTTTTTTTTGTAGTGTTAATTGTAATAATGATAATATTATAAATTGAAAAGGTAAATAAATAAATAAATGTATATATACACATAAAAATTTATATACACACATACATAAGTATGTAAATATGTATTTATATGCGTAAAGTGATTTTCCACTTAATTAACAAAAAAAAAAAAAAAGAAGATAAATGAATATAAAAAACATCATTGTGTGAAAATAAAAAGAAATTTTTTTGCATGTATGTATGTACTCGTATCTTATAAAATAAATGCAAAAATGTGTATGTACACATATATACAAAATTTTTTTTTAATGAATATTTTTACATTCATTGTATCATATAAATTTATTTATTTAAAATGTACACCTAGTTTATATTTGTACATTTTAATTTCACATACATATGTATACATAAGTAAAAATTATCTGTGTTTATATGTTTAATACTATATATAAATATAATTTTTTATGTAAATTTACCGGTTGAAAATATTTATTTTATTTTATCTAGGTATATTTTCTTTTTATATATATGTATGTATATTTTTTATTATTATTAAATTACATACATTCACATATGTGAATGTGTACATACGTTATAATGTACATTCTATAAAATTGTATATGTGATAATAGTAACAATAAAAATAAAAATTATTACGGCTACGAAATTGAAACCACAAATCAGGTTATTTGCTTGAAATGTATATATGTAATAATATACCTACCTATGTAAAGATGATAAATAAAATTACATTTATGTGTATATGTACAGTACATAGATATAATATGTATGTGTACATTACATTCGTATTGTAGGATAAAATACCTGAACGTAATGTAAATTCGATATAAACATGTGTATATCATTATATTGCAATGTATTTCTTCTAAATACAAGAGTAGATATATACATACATGTATGTATGTATATTTACAAAATGTATTATTTCTGGTGTTTTAGTATAAAAGTAAGTACACGATCTGATATAGCAATCATCAAAGAAAAAAAGAATAGAAGAAAAAAAATATATATGTATATATACAAAAATGTGTCACTTTAATGGATTAGTGAACAAGTGCTAAAAATTGCATTAAAGCATATTGTAATTAATATAATAAGAAATGTTATGCCATACAAAATATTATGAAATAAAGAGTACGATATTTTTTATCTATCATGTTATTTTATCTGCATTTTATCATATTTATTTACATTTTTTTTTTCGTTTTTTTTTTTTTTCGTCATTTTGCTTTGTAGATATATCCGCATTAATAACAAAAAAAAAAAAAATACACAGGAATAATATCATATATATATAGGTATATAAGTAATTTTGCAATACATGTTAATACCCTTATGTTACAAATTCTTTATATACCTAGATACGAGTATATTTTACAATATCAACATTTGAAATGTGATTTAACATTTTTTTTTTTTTTTTTTTTTTTAAATACAAAAGAAAAATTATCATTTTCATCCGCATTCAGCATACCTACATATATATTTAAACAAGTGATTTTGCACTTTACTATGTATAATGTACATATTTATTAATATTTAAAATATCTTTTCAAAAATGTCAACTATGAATATGTTATTACATGCTTAACATTTTTTTTTTTTTTTTTAAATCAAATTTCCCTATTTTCAAATTTCCATTAAATATTTGATTACCTTTATAGATTTATAGTCTATCTATAAATTCGATGCAGTTAAGACCTTATGGAAATGACATAAAGTAGTACCATTTTACGTCGCTATATATTGATATTAAAAATATTCATCTCAGATTATATGATAACTTTACAAATTGTGGTAACACTGATTCTTTAACTGCATCGAATTTGTAGATAGACTATAAATACGAATTACGTAGATTCACATTGTTTTGTAAATAGTATTTAGAATTTTGTAACACAAATAAGAATGGTTACATATGCAACATGAATATAATGAATATATAAATGTATGTATGTCAATATAATTTTATCAATAAAAAATAAAATAAAAATCTGATCGATATTTGAAATGAAATCAAATATCCATATACACATACGTATTATGTGTGCATTGTAAATTAAAAATAAAATTGATTTACTAAAAACAAATCATCAGAACAAATTGTTATTTATTCATATACATACGTACACATCTGTGTATGTTGTATGTTTACATTCATTAAAATTTAATATGAATCCATACTGGTTACATTCAACTTTTTTACACCAAATACATATATATTTATACATTGAAATGTACTTACACTTTGTCTTGATTTAATAACATAATCACTTTATGTACGTCCATGCATATCTATGTATCTACTTTTACAATTTTCATAAAATGGTAAATTTATAAATGCATTTATAATATGTAAGATACATGCACATAGTTTACATCAAGATATATGGTTTATTGTTATGTAACAAAATTTATATTGTTTGAATACAAAATTACAATATAATGTATGTATATATCTACATTAATTCAATTTAATGGACATTTTATTGATAAAAAAATAATCAATGAAAAATTATAAATGAAAAGAAAATTATCTGATTACAAGTTAAAATACTTTTTACTACTTTAATTTAATTAAAAAAAAAAAAAAAACAAAAAAAGAACAACAAAAAAAATTAATTAATTAATTAAAGTAAATAAAAAAAAAAAAAATATTTCTTTTAAATTTACCTTCAAATATCGTTGTATATACTAATTTACGTAATTATAATGTATACAGTACATAAATATATTTGTATATATTATATACAATAATTTTGAAAAGGAAAAGCATGAATTATTCAAGGTCAATGATTTTTGAACATTTTCCATAAAATCACAATACACTTTATTATAAATCTACGTACATATACATATATACAGTTACAAAAGAAAATACTTAAATAAATAAGAAAAATAAATAAACATAAACAATTGAAATTTAAAAGGAATTAGATTTGATTAAAAAGCGTAAAATTGAATGTTACATAGGTAGAATAAATTTTGAATATCTTGTAAGATTTCTTTTATAAGTATTAAAAGAGGGAAAATAAATAAATTTTAATGATTAATTTTTGAAGAATCTTAACAAAATTCTTGAGATTTATACACGTGCGTTAATCTTATTAAATTTGCAAATTAATTATTTTGATACTAGAACTATGTTTTTGTTTTTTTTTTTTTGTGAATACATTTTTTTTTTTGACCTTTTTTTGCTATCAGTTTCATTTGCCAAATTTCACCTTATTTGAACATAAAAAAAAAATTGTTAAAATTAATTTTGTTTTTTTAAATAAAATATTCCCTTATTTTTTTTTTTTTTTTTGTTAAATTCTTTTATTATCAATTAAACATTATTTATGAAGGTTTTGAAAGTGAAAATCTTTTTTCTTTTTGCCATAATTAATTTTGTTTTAAAAAGGTAAATTTTTATATTTCTCTTTACAAAAAATGTAATTATAATTAAACTTAAAAAAAAATATGAATTATTATTTCATGTGCATATATGTAAATCTATACATAATAAAATAATAAAATTTAAATATAGAATTTAAAAAAAAAAAAAAAAAAATTCATTTATAATATGCCATTGATTTATTTATTTATATAAGCATTATTATTTGAAAAAATAATAACGACGAATAAAATTGTATTATTATTTCCTTCTTATAATCTTATATGATAAATAAAATGCGATGTTATGTTTTGTTTACGTAATGAAATTTATCTTGTGATTTTTGAATGCATCATCAAAAAATTGTTAGATAAGCGAATTTATTGATTTTATTTATAAATGCAACAAATTAAAAAAAATAAAAAATCAATGGGAGGTATATTTGTGCTTTTTTTGCGGGAGGATGTGCGTTTTTTTTTTATTTAAATAATGAGTTTTCTTACATAACTTCATGAAAATATAAACTATAACGTAACAAGAATCAAGAATTTCAAATCTTTTGAACTTAAAATTTATAAATTACTATGTATATGTATACTTAGGTATACATTATATGAACATTTGGTTTCACAATGAAATGGATCGTTTATTTTGAAATTGATGTAAGTATCAATAGTTTTTAAAAATGATGAAAAATCACATAATTTACTTATAATTTAGCATTTCTTAAAATATCTAGAAAAAATAAAAAAGTAGTCTTACACCATTTTCAAAATAAACTGTCCAAATTATTAATTATACTATATAACATTGATAGATAATAAAATTATTTTTTTTTTAATTTTTTACAGTTGATTTTTTTTTTTGTTTACTTTTTCAGAAAAAAATAAAAAAATAATGTACATTCTAAAATTTAAAAAATTTTTCAAATTTGAATAAACCGACTTCATATTTTTTTTATTATTGATGTACGACTCTACGAGTACATATTTAAAGTGGGGGTTTTTTTTGTAGTGGGCCTTAGTTTTATTTTTCATATAATTAAATTATAATTAGTAAAATTGTTCGTCATTGAAATATTCAAATTAATAAAATTAAGCAAGAAGGCTTTATTTATTTTGTTTATTTTTTTATTTATTTAATTTTTTTTTTATTTATTTATTTTTTTTTTGTTAGCAAACAAAAAATTATTCATAACTTTATTTGTATGTACATATATAAAATTAATTTTATTTACTGAAATTTAAACGTGAATTTTATTATTATTATTTTTCTGTAGGCATACATCATATATGCATTTGAACATTTTTAATATGTACATACATATACATATAAATACGTACATATGTGTGCATGTATACAAAGTTATATATGTATGCATATAGTACATGCACAATTAATGTAAATTGCTTTTGAATAGAAAATAAAGAAAATTATAAAAAAAAAAAAAAAAAAGAAAAATAGTAAATTGAAATTAAATAAAATTAGATATGATCATATTACATATTCATCTACTTATACAATATTAAATCTTTATATAAAATTATTATTAGTTGTTTAGTTAGTTTTTTAGTCATGATGATAAAACTTTCATTTACACTGTTCTCATCAAAAATGTTCAGACTATTGTCAGTAGAACGTGTATACATATTGTATATATTTGTATGTATGTACATATATGGTTTTATACATACATATGCATATAAAAATTGAAAATAAAAATAAATAAAAATGAATGATGCAGAATGAATTCAAGAACAGCAATCTATTGTTATATTATAAAAATATTATAATATCTTCGTATACATTATAAGAGTTTGACTATTATCATTTATGCATATGTATATATAGTATAACAAAATATAAATTCACATAATGATTGCATTCAATTTTTCTTGTTTTTCTTTTGATTTAAAAAGAAAAAAAAAAAAACAAGCTGACGGGTAAAATTGAAGAAAACTATCTCATTTATTTAAGTAGAATACAACATTATTATTTTTTTTTTTACATAAATAATGTATTCAAATGAAAAATTAAAAAGGAAAAAAAAAATTTATTTTTTTTTTTTTATGAATGAAAATTATCTTAAGAATTATTCTATCTACATATAAGGTTGATTTTATAAAAATTTTCTACATTATTATTATATACGATATATATATATACATGTATACATACTTTCATGTAATTTGCAACATGTATACATATGTATGTAAACATAAAAAAATAATTGTGCTGATATCTCTGATTATACTTTTATTATAATTTTTTATTATTGTTAAGTGAAAATATATTTGAATGTACATTTATATTTAATTTCATATACTGTTATACATATTGTTATGTAAATGTTTATCATGGTGTTTTTTTTTTGTTCTTTTTCTTTTCGTATTTATATGTATGGTAAAATTTGTACTCTTTGTCGAATTTATTAAAAAATCAAGAATTTTTACTTTATTTTATTTTTTATTTTTGCTATAAAAAAGATACTAATATTGTATTTTTAGAAAATAATTTATATTCAATGTAGTCCAATATATTGCATCCATATAAAAATTTATTTTGTGTTATGCACTCAATTTAAATTATTTATTCATTTTAAATATATATTTATAGAAAAAAAAAAACTACTATTCCTAATTATATATATATATAGGTACATGCATATGTACTTATACATAAAAATTTCCTCATTTTTTTTTTTTTTTTTACAAAACTGCATGATTGCAATAAATTAGATACAATACCTACATACATATATGTACATTTATGATACATACAAAATGATTATATGAATATGTATTACATATGTATTATATACAAAATTGATTAGTAATTTACATTGACTCATTTATATTTAATAAAGTCTTGTACATGAATATGACACTAAATAAAATGAAAAACCCACTGTAATTTATAGGTAATTGTCTTCTTTTTTTTAAGAAAAAAAAAATTTTATTTTATAAATATTACATACATATTACATATGTAGTGCTGTAATGTTTGAAACATTTCATTTTATGTATCTACATTGTTTTGTAAACCATTTAATATGAAATTTGTATGTACATACATATTTATGAAATATTTAATTTTTTGTGTATAAAACATTGTTTATTCATACGAAAATGTTCATATTTAAATTCATTTCTTGTTTATTCAAGTGATCTTTTTTTTTTAATCATATTTTTAAAATTTTATTTTACTTACAACCATAACAAAATTTGTAAAAAAATGAACAAAAACAAAAACAATTAATTAAATCTGTATAAAATATAAATTTTTATTTGAATATATAATGTAAGTACACTAATAAATTATAGCGTCATCGAGATACTGATCTTTTCTGCTCTCAGATTACTTTATGAGCAGATTTCATTATCGAGAAGTAAATCTATCACAGATTTGTATCATTTGAAATTTCCCTTGATTTCGCTCGATATTACATCATCGTAGAATTTGAAATTGCTCTGTGCTATAGGTCAAAAAGAACAAATTTTTAGATCTATGTTTGTTCGACAGATTTGATTTGTTCTTTTAAGGTTATGTAATTTTTCATTATAAAAGAAGAAAAAAATTGTTTTGAAATTTATTGAAAAAGGTGAAAAGTTATGTAACATTATCACACTTTGAATTATGATCGATGACAGAACAAATTTCACATTTGATTCATTCCGGAGTGATTATAAGTTTTGTTCTAGAGCAAATCTAGAGCAATAACAATCTGCCTCAGAATCAGAGCTGACATCTCGATGACGCTATTATTGATTTAAAATCTATGCATATATACATAAATATGTATGTAAAAAAATAACATTGTTAAGTTCATGTAAAAGATAATTAATTTAATATAATTGTAAATTACCTTTATATATTATTCATGTGCTTTGTCAATCAGACACAAAATCTTATGTCTCTTTTTTTTACATACATAGATACAAACATTACTACTCAATACTTATATGAATGTACATAGATATACTATATTATAGGTATATGTACAGAGGTACGTTATACCAAAGAACTTTAATCTAAAAAGAAGAATCAATTTTGACTTTCACGCTAAAATTTTAAAAAACCAGTGCGAAAGATCAGAATGAAGTTGAAGCTGGGTAAAGTTCAGCATTTACCAGCTTCAAAGTTCTATCCATATGATCTTTCTATTAAGAGACAAGACTTTATATTACAGCCATATGATAAGTCACGATTTTACATACGTTTGATTGTGTGTATATTTAAATATATGACTTCAATTAGTTACGCATGAATGATCACTGGGTCTTTCGTTTTGTGCAATACATTTTGTTTTGTTTGTGTATTCCTAGAATTATGATCGGATCTACATTTTTTTTTTTTATTAAAATTTGCAAGCATATATTTTGTTTGTGTAATTTCATTACACACAATTTTTCTAATTCTGGACTATTTAATTGTTCATGATCATGAATATATTTTGTTTGTGTATTCTTTAAAGTTTGAATACAAAATTTTAAAAGCCAAAAATTGAATATTGAGTTTATGAAATTTTGTACTGCATAATTATAATTCGCATGGCGTATATTTTGTTTGTGTAATTTCATGACCAAAAAATTTTCTGATTCTAGTTTTTGATCATGAAAATGAATAATTTTTGATTTTTGTTTTGTAAAAGGAATGTACGTACATATGTATATACATTTGTACGTACATATGCTCATGTACATACATACATGTATAGATGCATACATATAATTATTGCACACAAATATATGTATATACATTTGTATGTACATACGTTTATACATTAAAAGTATTAAGATCAATATATGGATATATAAAATGTTATACAATCATCATTGTATCAATTATGGTACTATAATAATAAAATATTATTTTATTTTTTTGATACATAATAAAATGTTATTTTATATATCCATATATTGATCTTAATACTTAATGTATAAACGTATGTACATACAAATGTATATACATATATTTGTGTGCAATAATTATATGTATGTATCTATACATGTATGTATGTACATGAGCATATGTACGTACAAATGTATATACATATGTACGTACATTCCTTTTACAAAACAAAAATCAAAAATTATTCATTTTCATGATCAAAAACTAGAATCAGAAAATTTTTTGGTCATGAAATTACACAAACAAAATATACGCCATGCGAATTATAATTATGCAGTACAAAATTTCATAAACTCAATATTCAATTTTTGGCTTTTAAAATTTTGTATTCAAACTTTAAAGAATACACAAACAAAATATATTCATGATCATGAACAATTAAATAGTCCAGAATTAGAAAAATTGTGTGTAATGAAATTACACAAACAAAATATATGCTTGCAAATTTTAATAAAAAAAAAAATGTAGATCCGATCATAATTCTAGGAATACACAAACAAAATGTATTGCACAAAACGAAAGACCCAGTGATCATTCATGCGTAACTAATTGAAGTCATATATTTAAATATACACACAATCAAACGTATGTAAAATCGTGACTTATCATATGGCTGTAATATAAAGTCTTGTCTCTTAATAGAAAGATCATATGGATAGAACTTTGAAGCTGGTAAATGCTGAACTTTACCCAGCTTCAACTTCATTCTGATCTTTCGCACTGGTTTTTTAAAATTTTAGCGTGAAAGTCAAAATTGATTCTTCTTTTTAGATTAAAGTTCTTTGGTTATACACTGTTTAGGTATACATATGGCATATATTTTGAAAATTTAATTACAAATAAATGATTTGTACATGCTTAAGTAATTAACATTTTATCGTTAATTTGTGTTGTGCAATAAAAGGTACCAATATATGAATAATTGAAAATAAACTCAATTATATATACTCGTATATTATAAGATTTAATTATTTAAATCTTATTTAGCACGTATTTATAAGTTGAATGTTTTTTTTTTTTTTATTTGTATTTTAATATTATTGCTTCACCTCTGTGTACTTATAATAAAAATCTATTTTGATTGTAAAATTTTATATGAAATTATTTCAAAATTACAATTTAAATACATGAAATCAATAAATGTTTGTTTAAATTATGGTAAAATAAAAAAAAAAATTTTTTATAAAAATATATTTTTTTTATACTATAAATATATTCATATCATAGAAAAAGAACATTTTAGTTTTTATCTAAAATTTTTTTACATATTCATTCAAAGACTAGAAGGCATACAATATACATAATATATGTATGTATATTAAAGAAATCATAATAATCAATATTTATTCTATACATAGTGATTAACTCTTCATATCTATGCATAAGGTAATAATAAAACGTATTTTCTGGATTATTATTTGAAAATAATATAATTATTATTCAAAAATAACACAATAAAATGAAAAAAACCGGTATCTTAATATTAAACAAAATTCTTCTAATTTTTTTTTTTTTTAATTTTTGTTTTTTTTTCTTGCTTTATGGGTTTTTTATATATGTACAAGATTTGAATAAAATTACCATATGGATGCAGACGTGTACACACAATCTGTGTAATATCATCTCACTGTTTTTTTTTTGTTTTTTTGTATCATAGAAATTAAATTAATAAACCACCCATCGTATTAGTATAATGTTGTGGTCAAAATTTCTATACATATGTTACACATTACAAGATATATCCTTAAACATGTACATATGTATGCATATGTGTGTTTGTATATATTTTTATTGGTCTTCCATAAAAGATATAATTATGTATTATCAAAATTATTAGTATACAAGTTAGGTATTATTACTTGTTTGTTTTTTTCTTTTTTGTTCTATTTTGATTTTAGTTTTTTAAAAATTTTCCTTCTACATATGTATATAATTTTACATTTACATCTTTTATAAATTTATATCACATGTAATATATTGTAATGTACATTTAAAATTTTGTTTATTATTTAACTTATAAATTTTTATTTCTAATGCACTTTTATATCTATAATACGCAAATGTACATACATTCATACGTATATATGTATGTATATAAATTGTTTCTTTATATATATACGTGTATCTGAATTTTATAATATTTGTATATGGTCAACTCGTATGTATAATATGATATATGTATGTATGTATGTATGAATGAACCTATACATGATATTTACATTTAGATTTTATATCTTACTATATATACATAATATATTCTATATAATACTTGTAAAAAAATGCATTTTTCTTCAAATACACACATGTACATGTTGTATGTAATTCTTCCTCGCTTACTTTACATATGTATAATATGTGCATATATCACATGTAAATATGTATAAACATGCATATTTACATATATTTAAGTTTATTTTATTATTTTATGTCAACGAACTTTTTATATATTTTTCTCACATACGAAAAAAAAAAATGAATGAATATCATTATTAAGTAAACTGACCGACTATTTATAAGCCTATAACTATAATAACATATACATATAATGTACATATTATGTATATTTATTGAATATGATCTGCATGCATATATATATGTCTCTATACATACATTAACTCTAACTGGATATTTTACAAATAGTTTATATATGTACATACATACATTTGTATGAAGATTGTATAGATATACAGTTACATATACATATTCAAAAACGTATGTGATTATATGAATACTGAAATACACGAATAGAAATCAAAAATTTACAGGTGAAAAAACAAAAACACAAATACAAGAAGAAAAAACAAAATGTATATATGTAAATAAAAAATAAATTATTATAAAAATATGAAATAAAAGCATGTAAAAAACGTAAATACATATAATACACATGCATTTCTGATTGTAATGTTTCCGACAAAAAAAAAAAAAAGAAAAAAAAAATTTATCCTCTACCTTATAATGTTATCTGTTTAAGTATACTAAAATATGTCATATGCACAGATATATTTTAATATACTATACATACATGCTTTAAAATCTATATATGATGCACATTTACTATACATATATTCAAAATATTCGGTTATCATCATTTTAAATGTGTAATTTTTATTTTTACTCATTTACATATTATCCATATATGTATGTAAAATCATTATAATTTCCATTCCTTTTCTTTTTTTCTTCTATTTTTTTAAATAAAATTTTGATAACTTTTAATTCCATAAGAAAAAGGAATAAACATTTTTTTTCACATGCATGCTTATAAATTATAATATCTTATATACATATGTATATGTGTAATATAATTTTTTTTTTTTTATTTTGTAGTTTAATTGATGATAAAAATATCTTCATATTATTAACATAAATATCATGTCTTCTACAATAATAGAAAATAGTTTTGATTCGTTTCTCTTTTAGAAAATTTGAATTTAGTTAACTTTTGTTTTTTTTTTTTTTTCTTTTTTTTTGTTCCTATACTAATGGCATATGGATGCATTATTAAAATTCAATCGAATTTAGAATAAAATATGCATATAATATATGTATGTATATGTAAATAGGTTATATGGGTGCAACGAACATAAAATTCGTTTAGAAATCCACACAATCATTTTGAGAAAAAAAAAATAAAAAGAAAATCAATTTTTCTTTATACTATTCAAGAAGAAAAAAAAAAAACAGAATTTAGGAAGAAAAAACAAGCAGTTAAACAACTTTATTATTTAATCATTTTTTTTTTGGGTATCATTGAAGGCATGAATTTTTAAAAAAAAAAAAAAAATCCAAAATATTTGACTGTTATATATACTCGTACCTACAAATAAGTAGTTTTAGAAAACAAGAATTTTTACATATGATTATGATGATAATACCTGTGTGCATTGATTTTTGTAGTTTTACTTTTTTCCAAATATTTTTAATTTTCTCTTTCTCTTTTTTTTTGTTTTACAAAAATTATAAATAAATTTTTTATTGTTAAAATTTCTATTTGCCTTGAATTTCTTTTGTAAATTTTTTTCGTGTTTTTTCTTTTTCTTTTTTTAATAAAATTTTTCATTATCAATTTTTATTTTTTATTTTTTTTATTTTGCACATAATCGTATTTAAAATTATTTCTGCATTGTGATATAGAAAGCGATAAAATATTTTCCCATTCTCATTTTTACTTAAAAAAAAAAAAAAAAATTGTTTTTCTTTTTCATTTATCACATGTAATTATTACACGCAAAATAAAGCACTGATGCATGTATCTTTATAACGTTTTTTTTTTTTGAATTTTATTTAAAATAAATTTTTGTATTTTTATAAATTATCAAATGTCTACTGTTATTCCTTTTTTTTTTGTTTTTTTATATTCATTGAAATTTTTTAAATAAAAATTCAAATATAAAAAACATACAAATTTATACAATTTATGAACATATCAAAATATACAAATCATTAAAAATATATTCAGATGATAATTAATTATCTTTTATATTTTGATTTAATTGACTTAGTTATTTACACATGTACGTATACATGTGAATGTATATATTTACATTGTATGTCAATGTTTATAAATTTGATATTAGTAAACAAATAAATACAATAAAACATGTAATAATAACAAACCTAAATTCAAACAATGTGTAATTTTTGTTTTTTTTGTTTTTGGTTTTTCTTTCTTTTTTTTTTTTTTTTTTGTATAAAAGAATACATTGTTATGGTCGGTATAATTTCTATTATTCGAAAATAAAAGACGAAAAAAAAAAAAAAACAAAAATAAATAAAAATAAAAACATTGAACATCTAGATAAAAAACAAAAAATCATAATATAATTTGTAATGGGCGTAATGGGTGTTTTATTTTAACAGTTTTTTTTTTTTTTTGTAATGTTCTAATGCATATATTACGCATACTAATTCTACATTCTGTAATTTGTGATTTTATGATTTAGTTGGGTTTTTTTTTTTTTTTTTTTTATTTTTTGTACATGAGAAGAATTTAATTGTTATCATAATATATTAATAAACACAAATAATACACAATCAATTTAGAAATAGAAATAAAATACATGTAAGATATTTTCACTTTTATAAAATTAAAATTCAATTAATTTTTTTTTTTTATAATTATCATTGAAAAAATGACAATAATTAATTAATTAATTTTTTTTTTTTTTTCATTTTTCGTTTCAGGTATGGATAATTAAATGAACTTATATTTTTGATGACATACGTATGTGTACGTATACGTGTAAGTTTTGCCTTTATTTGCAACATTTTTGTATAGTTTGTATTTTTACAAAAATAAAAAGAAAAAGAAGGAAAAATCAAATTTACAATAATTTATTAAAATTTTTATTGAAAAAACAAAAAAAAGACTGTGTTGCTATTAAAATTTTGTTATTTATTCTTATATTATTCTTTTGTTTTTGTTTTTTTTTTTTTTTTTTACTTTGGTTCAATTAATTGCTATTATATATTTAAATTTATTGATTTGCTGAATATATGTACATTCTATCTATATATTTATTTTTATTATATTATCACATGGAATTTTATTTAATTTGTATAAATTATAAATATATATATGTACATATGTATGTTATATATATACACCATGCCATGTAAAACATGTACAATAAGTATGTAACAATTTGAATTAAACAAATAACTAAATGCAATAAATAAATTAATTCATGTGTAAATAATAATGAAACCTTTAAAAACTATAAAGAAAATACAAAATAAAAACAAAACAAAAATAAACTGTGATTTATTGCATGACCAACGAATATCAAGAATACTTGAATTGAAAATGTTTATTTATTTTTTTTATTTTTTTTTATTTTTTTGTTTTATTTATTTTTGCTTTGAGAATGTTTTATTAGATTTTTATATTTTTAATAACATGTTATTTTCAAAGATAGATTAAGAAAAAGGATGAAAAAGTTTTAATTAACTCTGTTTGAAAATATTGTAGTTAAAAGGACAAACAGAGAATAACTGATGTGTAATAAATTGTATGCATGTGTGTGTATAATTAAATAATTTTTTTTTTTTCATATCTATTAAATTTTGATTTTAAAGATTTTCTTTGCATTTTCGTTTTATTTTTAGTTTATTTTGTTTTTTTTTTTTTTTTCTGTTTTTTATTATTATTTATATTAATATTTATGCTAAAGTTGTGATATAACAATGTAATAAATCATATATAAATATATTTATGCAATTGCGTTACCAAAAGTATATTACATATGCCCACCATAAAAATCACTTAACATCTATACTTCATTCTTTAAATGTTTCCACTACAGGCCTTATGAAAATGTACATGTCTTATTTCTTCTCTCATAATTTCTCATAAGATCATTTCACGAGCAGTATTCTCATAGTTCTCATACAATATGAGATAACTTTTTTAAATATCAATATACAAAGATGTAAAGTGATACTAGTTTCCGTAGTTTCCATAAGGCCTGTACTAAAAATATTTAATGTACAAAGTATATTTGATTAATATACATAACATATATACATACACACATATGTATATTTTTACATAGAGTAAATTAGAAATAAATCAATTTGTTGAATATTATGCATTTTAAAAATTACTAACATAATGTGTGAAATTTATAATTAATTTAATTTGTCGTCTATTTTCATAAATATTCAAATTCACATATGAAAAAAAAAAAAAAAATCAATTAAATAATATTAAATGAAATTCTCCAAAAAATCATTAAAATACCTGCACATTTAATATTGTATTTATCGTATATGTGTAAAATAATAATTATACACGAGTATTATAAAAATGATAATTTATTTATTACGTAATGAAAATTAATTGAAAATTTAATTAATTATATTAATTATAAAATCTTTAAAAAACAAAAAAAAAAAAAAACTTGCTCATCTGTAATTTATTTACTATACTATATCAAAATATATTTTATGATACGTATTAGAGGAATGTTTTCATGCTAAATTTAAATTGTATATTTTATAGGAAATAGAAAAACTTTAATGTATAATATTTAAGATAAAATATAGATTATGTATTGTACATTGCTCTTTTATTTTATGTATATATATATATGTACATACGTATATGTATGAATTTGCCATATGCATACGGTAAAGTATTCATATATTTCAATTCAATTTGTAAAATATATTCGATTTTATTTATTTATTTATTTTTTCAATATTTATTACATATATTACAAAAGGCAAAATTTTGGCATCATTTCTATCTTTTGTTTTAAATATAAGAATTCACCATCTTAAATAATTTTGTTTTCTACTATTTTTTTTGTTTCTTTTTTACTTTTTTACTTTTCTTTTTATAAATAATTTTTACTAAGTGTAAATGTACTCATTTACGCAATTATTTTATTTTTGTATTTTGTCTAGTATTATTTTTTCTAATATAATAATATTTTCTATTTTATACATACAATATAATACACAAATAAATATGTTACGTATATATGTACATACATATGTGTATCTAAAAAAAAAAAAAAAAAAAATGTATACACTAAGTAATATATTTTTAAATTCAGGAAATAAACCACATAATATATATTCTTGCATAGTGTCCAAAAATATATAGGTATATATGTATGTGACTATTTTTGCATATTTATACGTAAGAGTCTAAGATATGTACTTACTTATGTTATATATACATACATATATGTATGAATATAAGAAAAAAAAAAAAAAAAAAAAGAATATGAATAAAAATAAATATGTGTATCACTTAAAAGACATAATATGCATGTACAAATAGTATATGTATGTTTGAATAAAATAATGAAAGCAAGAATTATTTATAAAAATACCTGTAAACCTGTTTAATTTTTGCTTATGTACATTATGAGTACATATATAATTAATATTATTAATAAAAACATATAAGTATGTATATGTATGCCTGCACTTTATATAAAATGTATACGTACATATATATATGTATGTACAAAAATGATGACATGAAGAAAAAGTACTTTAAGATGTTTGATTATTATTATTTTTTTTTTTGAGGCTCTGACCAACCATTGCCCTCAATTTCCTTTTCGGTAACATTGATTAAATTTATATGTTATGACCATATTATGTACATATATAAGTCTGATGCATAGAATGTATGTATGTAATATATTTTAGAATACAAATTGTACATACATTTACAACATACATTACATGCATTAATTGTAAATTGTAACATATACATATGAAATTTATACTTTGCATTGCATACATCACCTACATATACATGTATCTGTATTTACTGCAAAATATAGACATTTTCGTTTTTTTTTTTTTTGTTTTTTTCAATTCTGTAAAAAAAAAAGAAAAATAAATTATTTACATTTTTTAATTATCATATATGTTAGCATGTTATTATGTGCAATATCATAAAAATCATGTATGTTATTTCTGGCTTCTTTTTTTTTTTTTTTTTATTTGTTTTTAAATTTTAATTTTTGTACCTTTACTAATTTAATATATACACATATGAAAAAAAAAAACTAGTTTTTCTTCATTTTTTTAAGAAAATAATCAAATAGTCTCTATTAATTTTCTTTTTTCTTTTTTTAAATACGGATATAATATGCAATAAATATCATATTACAATTTAAAAAATTTTTTTCTAATATCATATTACAATTTTTATAGATATCACATGCATTTATCGAAATTTTTCTAAACAAAAATTTCCTTGACATATTAAGATATTTTGTTTGTATAATTTTTTTATTTTTTATTTTTTATTTATTTTTTTTTTTTTTTTTGAATTTTCTTTAATGTTATGTAATGATTTTGAGTTGTTATATAGTCTCTTATTTTAAATCAGAGATTAAAATGATATATCAATCAAAACGCATATTGTGCGTGTATACAAACGTATTATTATATACTAGTATATTATGTGCTATATCTTTGAAATGAATAATAATAAATTGTACATATGTGTGTCATTCGCCTCCACATTTTTAGTACATAAATTTTTATTATTACTTTTTTTTTGTTTTTTTTGTATTTTTAAGTACTTCTGTACATACTACATATGTATGTATCTTTTGTTATTTTGTTGCTTATATATTTCATATTCCCTTCTTCATTCCGGAAGCAATAAAATTCAAGGTTAAAAAATTTGTTTATGAAAATTCATTTATTTGTTATTTTTGTTATTTTTATATTTTTTCTCACCTACTTTTAAAAATATATTTTTTATGAAATTCTTTTGAATGTAATTTTTAGTTATTATATATTACAATATTTTATTCAAATTGCCTACACATATGACAATACACATACATATGTACGTATGTATGTATATGATAAACATATGAAAGATTTATGAATACATACCTATACTCTGTCCACTAATAATATGCACTTAAGGGACTACAAATGTATATTTTATTCTTTCATAATTTCTAATAAGATAGTATTTCACGATCAGTATTATAACAATCCACAAAAATGAATATTTTGAATATCAATACAGAGTTATGTAAAATGGTACCATTTTAAGTATAATCACCATAAAACCTTAAGTGCATATAATTAGTGGATAGAGTGTATAAACAAAATTTTACAAAATCAGAATTAAATTTTTTTGCCATTTTCTTTTCATTAATATAAAATTTCATAATTTTTAATTTTCTATTTTTTCTTTTTAATATTGAACATACATAATGTATTTTTTTTTTTTTACTTTTTAAATTGAAAAATCATTTTCATTTACAAACATACATTCATTTAAATAAAAAAAAAATAATAGAAAATATTGAACGATTAAAATTAAAATTTATGTTTTTTATGTGCAATTTAATTGTAAAGCATATGAGCATTTTAAAATTTGAACAATATCAAAACATTTTAATTGATTTAATTGATACATTAATGCAATCGATTTTTTTTTATCAAAATATATCTTAATAAAATAAAAAAAAAAACAAATGTTATTTTTATATATATATACACACATTTTCATCTTTTATTTAGCTAAATTTACAAGTGGTTGTTATAAATATGCATTTGAATTTAAAAAAATATAAATTTAAAATTTAATGTAAAACATTTTTATGGAATGTTTAATGTATAATTTATATACTATATATACAAAATATAGTATGTATGTACATTAACATAATTTATTTATTATTGATATACATATAATGTATATATATATTATAGTGTTTTATATCTATATTTATATTCGATACTTCAAAGTACCTACATTTATTATAAAATGTATAAAAATAAATGAACAAACAAAAGACTAGGTTAAGATAGCTTCACAAAATTCCAGTATAAAATTAAAAACATCTTGACCTTAATTCACCTTCCAAAGAATCTAAATTAAACTAAAACACTATTTAACAAAAAAAAAAAAAAAAAAACCAAAAACAAAAAATGTATGTAAATAAACTAAATAAAAAAACTACATATGTACATATATACCAATACGTATGTATATAGATAGACAAATACATGCATATGCATATGTACATGTCCCATGTCAGTTTGTATTTGGGTGTACATATATATAAAATATATATAATAATAAGCTATTTTAGTACATGCTTACACATATGCATTGAATACTACACTACAATACGTGTAAATAATATACAAAAAAATTTATTTATGTATGTATATATTATTCGTAAGTTATTTTACTTATTTTCAAATGTAAACGCACTAATTGTGTATATATTTTCATTCATTTCTTATAAACATGTTATTTTTAAAAGCCGGGAAAACTCATCATTTTATAATAAAAAAAAAAAGAAAAGTAAATACAAAAGAAAACAGAATAAAAAATGTTGTATTAAAATTTTATGTATATGTATTTTATTATTCGGTATCGAATCAATTTTTTTTTTTTTTTTTTTAACCCATAATTTTGTATAAAAATGAAATAAAAACAACAATAATAATTGTTGCAACAATCTTATTAAATCTATTTTAAAATTAAATATTTGGTTTTTTTTTTTTTTGCTTTTTTTGCTTAGATATGAACATGTAAATAATGTTAATGTAATATACACAAAAGTAAAAAAGATAAAATTAATATATTTATTTAATTTATCTAATCTTTGTAATTATTATTCATATTTTAAGCTTCTTAAAAAAGATAAAAGAAAAAATAGATGTTAAATTTTATTTTTTGTTTTTTAAATTAATTTTAATTTTTTCTAAGTTAAATTTTATTAAAAAATTTAAAAATTTTTCTATTTCGAATTTTTCGTTTTTTTTTTTTCGAAAATACATATTTAAGAATTTGAAAAAAAAAAAAAAAAAATTTGTTTTAGGCAAAATTTGCATATAAAATAAAAAATGAATAAAAGAAAATTACATTAAAATATGAAATACATAATTAAAAAAAAAAAAAAAAGATAAAATGAATATATAAGAAAAATTTAAAATACATACACTCATACAAATATGTGATGCATACGAGTATATACTTTTGTATAAAATGTATGAATTACGAATTTATATTTGTTGTGTTCGTCACCACATATTATCATTCTCAACAATTCAACCGCAATATACCATTTAAAATCAAAGTAAAAGAAAAACGATTTTTCTTATTTTTTTTTTTTTTTGTTTTTGTTTTTCTACACTACATTTATTTGTATATTTTTGTATGTGAAAGAAATAAAGTCGTTTTTTTTTGTTAACTTTTTCTTTACGGGCAAAAAAATTGAGAAAAAAATTGAGTTAAAAAAAAATATTTGTACTTATTTTCTAGTCTTTGGCATCGATACCATAATTTTTTGGCTTATAGCCGAATACTAAAGCGTCAAAAATTGTTTCTTGTTTCTTTTCATGATGATTGCCTCCTTATTTTATTTGTCTATGTATTTTCTTAACTTTTCAAAATTATAAAAATAAAAAATTATACAGATGTACATAGGTATACGTGTATGCATATATTCGTGTATTCATCGACTATACAAAATAAATGCACATATGTATGTATGTACGTGTTTTAGAGGAATCAAATACCTTTATATTATTTCTATACAATTTAAAATAAAAATGAAAAAAAAAAATGACTTATTTATTATTTCTTATAATAAAAGAAATTATATTTGAAAAAATAAAGAAAACACAGATAATACGTATATATATATATATGATAAAAATACATTCAAATATGTATATTATGTAAATTGATACATATTACGTGTAAGCTCATTTTCAAGTGCAAATAGATTTTTATTTATTAAAAAAAAAAAAAAAAGTAAAAAGAAAAATATACTTTACTTGGATTTCCAAAGATAAAAATAATGTACATGTAAACTATTTAGAATACAGAGAAACTACAAATGTATACATGTGTGTATGTATGTAATTTTTTTAAAAAAATGAATTAAGTATATAAGTACATACGTATGTAGATGTTAATAAAAATGAAAATGAAAATTTGAAGGATTACACAATTTTAATATACTTTGTACATTAAATATTTTCACTAACAGGCCTTTGGGAAACTACGAAAAAAATAGTATCATTTTACATTTTTGTATATTGATATTTGAAAACCTCATTTGTATGAGATCTTCAAAATTTGTGGTAACATTGATAGTGAAATGTTCTTATGAGAAATTATGAGAAAAGTAAAAACAAAAACATGTATATTTCCATAAGGTCTGTAGTGAAAATATTTAAAGTACAAAGTATAGGTGAATGAAAGGCGGTTTGTTTGTTTTTTTTTTTTTTTTTTTTTTTTTTTTTAAATTTATGTCTAAGGTTATATTTTGTCTATGTTTTCTATTTTTATTTGTCTTAATATTTCTTTTTATAAAATATTATTTAATTATTAAACAGCTACTATTGAAATTAATTTTGTAAAATGTTCATGTAATCAAAATACTCTATAAATAAATGCACGTGCATTTAATACTTAAATATATCCATTTACACAATAAATATTAAAGGAAATTATGAAAATATTTTTAATTGAACTTTATTGTTAAATTCATATAATGTAATATGATGTCATTATATTCACACTGTGAATAAAATATATGTAGATACATTGTATACATATGTATATATTTTTTTTAAATCCATATTATAATAATAGATTCCTTTTTATAATTTTATATACGAGTACATACACATGTACATATCTATACTCTGTCCACTAATATTATGCACTTAAGGTTTTATGGGAGTACATATGTATGTTTCTTTTTTCTTCTCTCATAATTTCGAATTAGACTGTTTCATGAGCAGTATTACCACAATTCTTCATCCACAAAGCTTATTATATATCAGATGAATTTTTTGATTATCAGTACATAGTAATGTAAAATGGTATCACTTTCAGTAATCTCCATAAGGCCTTAATTGCATATAATTAGTGGATAGAGTATAAGAGATCATATTTTGTATTAATGTACAGAAATATTTTCGTTATATTTTTGATATATGAAAAATATATACATATAATTGTAGTTACAAATACGTACATAGATGCCAGTATGTACTCATAAGACTTTCTTCATTTATTTTAACAAAATAAAATTTTAGTCAAGTAATAAAAAATAGTCGAAATTTTGGTATACAAATTGTTTATATGACAAAAAAATGTTATAGATATTCTCAACATTAATATAACATGTAATTAAATAAAAATATATTATTTGTGCATGATTGCCAACACCTATAGAGGAAATGTAATGTTAAAAGATATGAATGGATATGTGAATATGTACACATACATATGTTGTATACATGCTCGTGAAAGCTGTGTAATTTTTATTTTTTTAAATTACACGAACAATTATGAAACTTAAAACAATTATATGATTATTATACGTGAAAGAAATTTGTAAGAAAATTACTATTATGACAAATAGGAAGAAAATGAAACTTTATACGTATACTGTATGTACATGGGCATAACCATAAGCAAAAATTCAATTTTATTTTATTCAACACGAAAAAAACGTATCGCGATGAGAAGTTAATTGCTTTTGTTTTATATTTTCTTATTACAAACTGTAATAAAATGATTTTTTATTAAAGTATTCTCTTGTATATCTATACATTTAAATTGTACACATAAATGTAGATACGATAATACACACATAATCATTTTCACAATATACATTATAATGATGATTATTTGAATAACAATATGACAACAATAATTCTGCTGATTAACTATCATCAGTAATTTACAAAAACAAAAAAGTCTTCTATTTGTCTTAACAAATTCATATTACTTATATGTAACTAACTATGTGGGGTTTCAAACGAAGAGACTCTGTATTATGAGACACTTTTTAGTACTTCCAGTGTAACGGGTGAAGGAAGTGAGGTGTGTATCAGGTAGCCCGATGGTACAGTGCTACCTCATACATGCCTCACTTCTTTCACCCGATTTCTCATAGCTCAATTTTTCATATGTTTCTAAAACTCCCTTATAACAGTTATTTCATACTTTCATAGGTGTGTAAATATTTTAATATACAAAATACCAAAATTATAGATATACAAGCACATGCTTAAAGATATTTGACTTATACTTCATTTTTTAAATATTTTCACTATGTACAGGCTTTATGGAAATTATGAAAAGTGGTACCATTTTACATCATTGTATATTGATATTTAAAATGTTCATCTCATACTATATGAGAATTTTGAAAATAGTGGTAACACTGCTCGTGAAATGCTCGTATTAGAAATTTTGAAAGAAAAAAAAAAAGACACATATACTCCCATGAAATCTGTGGTGAAAATATTTAAAGTACAAAGTATAGACTAAATAATCAATTTCTGTTTACATTTATTCAAAGATTATGTGCATACTTTGAATTTTTTTTTTTTTTTTTGCAAAATTATTGTTTAAATTTTATGTTTAAAAATTATCAAATATTAATAAATGTAATTAGATATAGTCATTAAATGATATAGAAGAATTTTAATACAAATTTATTTTAAAAATGAGAATAATATCAAATGATTGATATCCGAACTAGTTTTTATTTAAAATCTATTAAAATAATCATTATTATTATATTGTTGTTATCATCGTCAATGTTGTTGTCGTGATCATCATCATAATATGCATGTAATAATATAAATATAAATTTTTTAGTCATTGCACGTGATTTAAAAAGAATGCTTTGTATCTAAGGCACTTTTCCTTAAGTTATAATACAAAATAAATAGAATTGGCATAATATAATGGTTATAACTTATAATACAATGATATGATTATAATATTCATGATCAAACTGTATAGGACAATAGTAAACTATACTTTGTCTACTAATTCGATGCCAGTTTAAGATCTTATGTGGAATACACTTGTCGTTTTTTATTTTCTCATAATTTCTAATAAGATAATCTCATGGGCAGTGTTACCACAACGTAAAATGGTACTACTTTATATCATTTCCATAAGACATTAACTGCATCGAATTAGTAGACAGAGTATATATACATCTTTTTAGTGCATATTTATTTGTAAATATCAATTTATAAATTCGTATTTGTACATGAAACTCATATACCAAACCAAGTAAAATACAAAAAAAAAAGATAAAGTATAAAAAATAAATAGAAAAAGAGTAAAATCTTAAATTCATTACATTGCATTATATTGTATCTATTTATTTTTATATTCATTTTGATATCATCGCATCTATTATCCACATATTTGATGTATACCTACGTACCTACAATTTGTGCAGAGTTGTTGATTTAAATAAATATGCATTATAATAATGTATCTCTAGATATTTATATGTATGTACATTCAATGAATGTAGTATATTACCTGTACCTGTACTCTTTTTATATACAGATGTATGTTAGTGAGTTGTGTTATAGAAACCAGCCTTTAAAAAAAAAAAAAAAATCACTCTTTAAAAGTTATGTTGATGGAATGTTGTTTAACCCACTTTTCTGAAGTTAACAAGTTACAAATACCACACACATTATTTTTATTTATGTATTTATTTTTTTTTAAAGCTTTATTTTTGTTTTTGTTATTTAGTTGTTAGTTGTAGAATTATGTCGCAAGGTATATATATACACTTGAATCATATGATAATATAAATTTACTTTTTTTTTTCCTTTCTTTTCTTTGGTTTTTTTTTTTTTTATTTTTATTTCTTTATTTTCATTTTTCTTCCTCTTCTTTAAAAATGTACAAGTACATTACATTCAATACATACACACATACATATTTGTATTAAAATTTCGTAAGCATATTATGTTAAATTTGCTTTTTAATTTTTGCAAAGAATTTTCAAAAGAAATAAAATTTAAAAAAACATACACATATGAATTTGTTATTAAAATGAACACAAAATCATTCAATTTTTTAATTACACGTTTTTTACAATTAAAACATTTTATTTATTTTTATTAAAAAAAAAAAAAAACAACCAATTCCTCTTAATTAAATGTTTCTATTATTTTTCAATTAAAAGATTTTAATCTATTTCGTCGAAAAAAAAAAAAAAGACTGACAATATTAACGTGTATCCTTTTAATAATGAATCTTGATTAATTTATAAAAGGTTGTTAAAAAAAAAAAAAAAATTATGTACTGTATTTATTATACTCGTATTTTATAAGAAAATATACAGATAGAACAACAACAAAAAAAAAATAAAAAATAAATAAATAAAAACATAAATATCTGTAATTATATTAATTATACTAATTTCTATTATTTTATTGTATTTATTTTCAGTTACTTCAAAATTTGGGGAAAGTAGATCGAACTGCAGATGAAATATTTGATGAGCATTTAACAAATTTTAATCGTCAACAAAATAGTGCCAATAAACTTCAAAAAGAATTTAATAATTATATAAGATGTGTAAGAGGTATGTGTGTATGATTGTAAATTTTTTAATAAGTATTTACAGTATTTTGTATCCATAACATGAATATGTTAAATATGTATGTATAAAAAAAAATAAATAAATAATGTATGATGAAAATAATTTTATTTTATTTTTTTTTTAAATGTAGCTGTTCAATTAGCATCAAAATCACTTATGGATGCAATATGTGAAGTATATGAACCAACATGGAGTGGATATGATGCACTTATTGCACAAGCCTCAGCAGCAGAAAGCCTTTGGCAGGACTTTTCACACAAACTAGGAGATCAAGTTTTAATACCATTGAACACTTATACAGCACAGTTTCCGGAAATGAAAGTACGTTTATATTTTCTCTTTTATTTTAAAGTTTTTCTTTTATTTTATTTTTTTTTTGCGCCAATAATAATAATAAAAAAAAAAAATACATACATATATGTATATTAAAATGTATAAGGATTTGATGATATATTAACATATATTGTGTTTATTTACTCATTTTGGTTTGATAGAAAAAAATTGAGAAAAGGAATAGAAAACTTATTGATTATGACAGTCAACGCCATTCATTTCAAAATTTACAAGCAAATGCATCTAAACGCAAAGATGATGTGAAGGTATTTTTCTTTCTTTCTTTCTTTTTTTATTCTTATTTTTATTTTATCTATTTGTTTTTTATTTTACATTTGAAATAAATTTAATTTTATTTTTATTATAATAATATTAACAACAGTTGACTAAGGGACGAGAACAATTAGAAGAAGCTCGTCGAACATATGAAATTTTGAATACTGAACTTCATGATGAATTGCCTGCCTTATATGATTCACGAATATTGTTTTTAGTTACAAATCTACAAACATTATTTGCTTCAGAACAAGTATTTCATAATGAAACTGCTAAGGTATAATAAAAATTCAACATGCGTACACACGTACATAATATATGTATATATATATATATATATAGATAAAAGATTTTAACAATTACAATTTAAATTGTATACATATTTATATTTCAATAGATTTATGCTGAACTTGAAGCTATTGTAGACAAATTAGCGACAGATTCACAAAGAGGTTCATATACAATTAAAAAATCTACAGGTAATTTTTAAATTTTCTAATTTGTCGCGTCATTTATTTGTTCTTTTATTTTTTTTTTTTTTTGGTTTTTATATACATACATACATATATGCATATGAATAAAATATTTTTCCATTTTTTAAATCTAGGAAATGCGATTAAAACAAGTCCAGCAACATCACCCACGAAAACAATAAATAACACAAACATATTGAACAATAGTTACTCCAATCAAATTACAAATGGTTCAAGCAATGCTAATAGTCGTGAGTAATTTTTTCATTATTTTTTTTTTTTGTCAATTTTTTTTTTTTTTTTTTTTATCTATTAACTTTTTCTTTTTGTAATTAATGTAGATAAAATATATAGAAAGTAAAAGTTGTTATTTTGTATAACTTTTACTAATTGATATAGTTATTTTATTAAATGAATAACAAAATTAAATAGCGTTTAATGCATTCTTTATCCTTTTTTCCTTTTATACATTATTTATTCTGTGTACAAAATTATTTCATTCTGTGTATGAGAGATTCACATATTTGCAAAATAAATAAAATATCTTCAATTTAAAAAAAAAAAAAAGAAGGGAAAATATAATCAATTATAAAGAAATTCATATGTTCTTTGTCGTACTGTTGTTATAAATAAAGGAAAAACAAAACGTAGTTGAAATAATAATTTTGTAATTCATAAGCAGAATTTTAATCTCATAGAATAAAATTATAAATATTTCCTTCAAAAGATGGTCTTTAATTCTAAATTCACTTTCTAGTTTTTTAAAAAAAAAAAAAAAAAAAAAAGTCATATAAATTGCTTTTACCTATGAAACCCATATATCCTTTTACCTTTGAAAAGAATGCAAAACAATATGATTTGGTTGTAACGATTTTTGCCATTAGTGATTTTTTTTTTTTTCCTAACATATCTAAAATATATTTTTAAAAAACGATTAAACTATAATAGTAAAAGCTAAAGCATGTGTGTGATATGTTTTGTTGTTGTTTTTTTTTTTGTCTTATGTGTGTTTTACAGCCATATCAACAACATCAGCTCCAAGTTCTCAACAAGATCAATCTCCAAATTTACAAATGCCATCACCTACATTATCACAACATAATAAGCAAATTGATGAAAATATTAATAAAAATGATAATGAGCCATCATATCAAAATACATCAGCAATATTATCTTCTAATATAACAATGACAACGGCAACAAATAATATAACTGCTAATAATACTAATAATACAATACAACAAAATAATGATAATGATGATATTGATGATGAAGATGATAATGATGATGATGAACAAAAAAAATTAAATAATGCAAATGCAAATAATTCAACAATATTAAATCCTCCAACATCATTAAATAATGCTAATACAACAATAACAACTACAACATCATCATCAGGTGTTGTTCAACCACCAAATAAACCCGAACATGTTAATGGAAATTTATTAGAGAAAACATCAACGGATAATAAAAAATCGAGTGTAGTAGGTAATAATAATAAAATGGAAGAATTGTACGATATTCCCGTAGGTGAGTGATGATGGCTGATCTACTTTATATATTTTGCTTTTACAAAACATTGTTTTTTCATGTTTATTTATTTTCTTTTTTTAATAAATTTTTTAATACTTAATTTTCTAAAAATAAAAAAACCTAAAATCAAAAATTTTATAAACAAGACAAAATTGCTCGCTTATGTGTAATCTAACATGATTCTTCCAAATTATTGCACTTTTATACATTATATATTATTGTATTTATTTTGCCTTATTATTTTGTTGAATATGAAAATTAGCTAAATGTTATTTACAAAAATAAATTAAAAATGAGAAAAAGAAACACTATTAGACAAAAGTACAATTTTCAATTTTACTGCTTATAACTTGATATAACTGATTTCCTTGGTTTTTTTTTTTTTTCTAGGTGCCACAACAACAGATTTACCACCAGGGGTCTTGTATAGAGTTAAAGCAACATATGGGTATGTAAAAGAGGATGTGGATGAGCTTAGCTTCGAAGTTGGAGATATTATTCGTGTAATAGAATATGATGATCCCGAAGATCAGGTTAATTATCTTTAAATTAAATAAATATATAAAATTTTTAAATATTTTCTTGTCTTTTATTTTCATTGATTTTCTTTTTTTTTTCAATATATAGGAGGAAGGTTGGTTAATGGGACAAAAAGAGGGAACAGATGAGAAGGGTCTTTTCCCAGCAAATTTCACACGACCAATTTAAAAATATAGATAATAACAATATAATAATATAATTTATAATAAAATAAAAAATAAAAAAGATCAAAGAAAATTAAACAATACAGAAATGAAGAGTGTGCTAATCATAATAAATTAATTAATTTTGAAGACTATTTGTAATTAAATTCCAAAACAAAAAAAAAAAAAAAAAAAAAAAACAATGAAAATCATTTTTTGTAAATTTTTTGTGAACAAATTTTCATATAAGAAAAAAATTATGATTGAATTTTAAAACACAAAATATGATATGATATATGAATTATGTAATGTATATTTAAAATAAAATTTGGTAAATACTAAAATTCTTTATTTCATTCTTTAAATGTACATATAGCATATTTTATTTAATTATAACAATTCTTATTTTATTTCCTGTGTGTTATAAAATTCAATCAAAATTAATTTTTTTATAAAACATTTTATATGGCCTAACTTATTAATATGATATATATATGTATAAAAAATAAAAATAAAAAAAATAAAAAACTAAATAAAGTCAAAGAAAACATTTTTACACAAATGAAAATTAACAAAATTGAATTTTTTATTCAATTCAGTTCTCGAAAATCACACTCAAATTTATATTTTGTTATATTATTAATAAATGATTCATGTTATCATTATTTTATGATTTTCTTTAAAATTAAAATAAAAATCAATGAACAATCATTTAAAAGAAGAAAAATATTTTATGGATGAATTTTTAAGAAAAAAAAAAAGTCTTTTATAAATGCAAACTAAAATAAAAATCAAATAATAACATATCTTCCACACAACGTTATTTTATCATTTTGTATTTAAAAAAAAAAAAGAAAAGAAGAAAAGAAAATATATTATACATTATAATTATTATTACATTATTATATTATTATTACATGCTATAAAAAAAAAATTTACTGTTTAGATATTTGAAATTAGAGACTTTTTATTGTGTTTTTATTTTGTTTCTTTGTTTATTATTATCATTATTATTATTATTATTATTATTATTAAACTATTATTTTATATTCTATGTATTTTGTTGTTAATAAGCGAGACACAGAAGATCATGAATTTAGAGGAAAAATGTTGTTTTTTTTTTTTATTTTATTATTATTTCTTTAAATTGTATTATTAGAGGAAAAAAAGTAAAATTGAAATTTTATTTTTTCATTATATTTTATTGAAAATCATATCAGATCATAACCAGTCTTAAAATTTTATTTGGTAAAATTATTTGTTATATTTAAATTAAATTAAATTAAACTAAAAATAACATACAAATAGGAATTATTAATAAACCTTTTAATGAATTCAAAAAAGGCCAGATAACATTTTGTTTTGTTTTTATTTTTATTTTTTATCCTCTTGAATTTCATTTTTATTTCTTTGTGGGATAGTAAATCTTTAAAAAAAAAAAAATATATTCATATTTTAATTATGTATAAAATTTTAATCATTTTTAGAATAAAAAAAAAAAGAAGGATAATAAAAATATTTTTATTTGTAAATTTATTGAATATCAACAAATTTATATTTTGTTTTTTTTTTTTCTCGTTAGTGCTATATACGATTGTGTTTAACATGGATTCAAAAATTTATTTTCTAATTATATAACTACTTTTTTTTTTCTTGCTAATTTTTAAGTAGAAATTAAACAAAACAGAAAATAGATATTAATTTTATCAAACTGTTTTAGTTGTAAATAAGTAACAAAAAGAAAAAACGTATATATATATATATATATACATAAATATATATTAATAATAATAATATGTATAAAATCCTAAAGTGTCTTCCAATTTTTTGTTTTTTTTTTAATTTATTTATTTCTTGTATCGATTAATAAGTATTTTATTATGAATATATCATATTGAACCTGAAGTGATTTTTAAATTTAAATATACCAACGTACTTACATAATATAATGCTTGTATTCGCTAGTTATCATTCATATTGTACATTATTTTCTTCAATTAGACCAAAGAAGGTTAAACGATAGAATAAGGTAATGTTATAAAAACTGAGTATTTGATTTATAATATCGGTTATAAATACCAAATAATATGAAAAATAAGTTATAAATTAAGCTTTGGACCATTTCTACTTATCTCATATATGATTGAAATCATGGGAAAATTTTGTTATTACATTGTTGTAATTTAAATATTCAAAAATTTAACTGTCAGTTACTCTTTCTTTCAAGTTCGTTACATTTAATAGAGTGATGTAATGTAATTTCGAAAAGCTTGATTTTTCTAATTTTACAAAATTTAATTATGATATTTTTATTTGACAAATTTTTGAAATTTTTATAAGAAGAAATTTTACATTTAAAAATTCATTAGATTTAAGTAATCTCATTTTTCTCATTAATTTTTCTCGTAATTTCTCATTAAGTGAAATTTTTCTCATTAAATTTGTCATTTTATAAAATTTTGTATTTGAAAAAAAAAAAAAAAAAAAAAAACCAAGTCGTTTTGGAAAAAAATGAATTCTTGTTATAAAATAACGAACTCAATGTAATATCTATGGCATGCTTTTAAAGCATATGTAAGCACGGCATTTAACTTCTACAACATAAAAAAATTACGTCATTTATGTTGTTCTCGTGTTGTTGATGTTTTCGTTTATACTTTATAAACTAGTATTAAATTAGCAATCTGGTAAAACTGGCGTAAAGATAGAAAAAGACGAATTTATTCAAATTTGAACTGAATCCAAAAGAATACAAAAATTAAGCACCCACTAATAACAACTAGTGAGTAGTGACTATGTTGAAAAAAAGTGAATTATAGTAATTTATTTTCCATTTCAAATTAACGGCTAAAAATTATAGAAGATAGGATATTTCTTGGGTATATTATTTTTGTTAAAGGCCTTTTTATAAATATCGTACTTTTGAAATTTCTCGAAAATTTTGTATTTAGTAATGCCATACATTTATATTTTCTAGTGCATTTTTATAGTTCTGAACTACACGAAAAGTGACATTTTTAACCCGACAAAAAGCATATATATAGAGTTTCCACTTGTCTGTATGTTTGCAAAAAATGTCTTCGAAATGTCTTCGAAATATCTTCGAAACACATTTAATACAATTGTATATATGTGCATTTATGTGTTCGAAATTTTGACAGTTTTATTACTTGGAAACTCTATTTGAATATATACTTTTTGAACCCGATTGTACAACATTTTTCGATTATATTTATGTTTGTAATAATAATTATTCGTTAATTAGAAATAATTTTCGTTGAATCAAAAAGCATATCGAAAATTTTATGAAAACAGATTTTCTGTCAAAAATTTATTTTGTGTTTTATTTTATTTTTATTTTTTTTCATACACATTTTTATACCAACTATCATTCGTTGTATTTATCTACATTATCATTTACTTATTATTGGTACAGTCCGCCATATTGGAGGCGGCATTCGTCACTAGATCGAGTTTAAAAAAAAAAAAAAAAAAAAAAAGAAAAAAAAAAAATAAATGTGGTGACTGAACATTTAAGAAAACTGTTAAAATTGGGGGCACCGCAACAGACGCCTTCATGGATATTGTAATGTTTGTTGGGGCCCCAATCGCGTCGTTTTATTTATTGTGTGTTATATATTTACAATATCAATTTAAGTGATTGAAATATTTAAAAAATAATTACCAAAACAAAAAATTAAAAACAGCAGTTAAAAAAATAGTTATTGCAAAAGACAAGAAAAAAAAAAAAAAAGTAAATATATCCCAATTCTTATTTGAACGAATGGTGCGCGATAACTATATGTATATATACAATACATAAATAATATAAATAATATTTCTAGTGGCCCTATAAATTGATTTATTTATTTATTCTTTTTTTTTTTTTATACATAAATATTAAATATAATTATTAAACAAAATTAAAAAAAATAAAAAATTAAGTTAGCGAGTAATAAACATCAAAATAAAAATTGTATTCTTATGAACAAAAATTTGTTATAAAATATTATAGTTAAATTAAAAATAATATAATAGCGAAGCGTACGATTTTGTTGTATATTTTTTTTATAATAATTGTGGAATAATGATCATTATATCTTCCTTTTTATTAAATATACATAATATAATCTAAAAAGAATATAAAATTATAATTATATTGATATATAAATATATGTGTATTATATATATATACATACATACATACAGTTTATAAGTGGTTGGTAATAGTCGATTTGTGAGACGATATACCTATATATATATTATACATACGATTATACATATATATCTGCATATATGTATATATATATTTGAACACATATTATATTATTGCAAGCAAGAAAAACTAAGAAAGAAAGAAAAAGAAGCAGAAAAATAAAAGAAAAAAAAATATACATACATACATATATACAACAACAAAAAAAAAAAAAAAAGTGTGGACCTCGCCCGTCAAATATTACCATATATACAACAGCTCCCATATATGTATATACATGAATATATTAATACATACTAAATATTATAATTCATCGTATAGTATAATATTAAATTTTATATTCGATATGCATGTATATATATGTTGATATACGTAGTACAAACATATATATGTATATATTATATTATTATATATGTATGTATGTACATCAGATAAAAAACAAAAAAATAATAATAATAATAATAATAATAATATTAATATATATACACAAATACACCTATATACATAGTGTCACGCATCCATTGATAACAGATAAATCATATATAAATAGGTACGTAGATATATTGTACATCAGAATATATATATGTATATATTAAGTATTATTTTATTTTTATTTATTTTTTTTCCTTTAACATATATGTAATTTTTTTAATTAAATATTTATTTATATATGTATATATGCTTACCTATATAATCTATAATAATAGGTATATATGTATATTTACAATGGAATAAAAAAAAAAAAATAAGAAAAATCATAATATTCTCATTTTTATAGTTTTTTTGTTGTTGTTGTTTTTCTTTTTTTTTTTTCTTACCTTGCCATACATATAATGTATCGTGCAAAGTAAACATTTGAAAAAAGAAAAGAAAATGAAAAGATTACAATTTTTTCAACATTTAAATAAAACACTAATAATAGTAAATAAAAAAAGAAAAGAATTCAAAAAAAAATTTTAGCTACCTATACGATTTACTTTAACTTTTAATTTCTGTTTTTTTATTTTTTTCCCATTTTCTATAATTTAAATTTAAAGAAATGAAAAGCAAATTTAAAGAAAAAAAAAAAAATGGTGATTGCAATTTATAAAATATTATTTTAAATATGGTTGTATGTATGTACATATGTTCATTATGAATATTAAATAAATATAGGTACATATAATATAGGTAATTTCTCTAGTATATATGAATATTAACCACGTATGGGTATGGTATTATATTAACAATTTGTAAATGTACAATATAACACAATACATACCTAATTATGTTTATGATAATACATATGATATTTTGCTGTTTTGTTTTTTTTTTTTTTTTTAATTACAATATACCTAATTTCTAATAGCTGTATCCATCAAACTTATTCTTTTTTTTATTTTAAGCTTATTCAAATTAAAATTTATGATAATGATATTATTTCTATAAGATATCAAATGTATCTATATGTGTGCATGTGAATGTGTATTATAATATTCAAAATTTTTTATACATATACATATGTATGTATGTATAATATCTCTGAATATTATATACATATGTATATGCTTACTTATATCAAAAATATGTAATTGATCCATGTTTTTATGTACTACATATTTTAATTATTTTCATATGCCATACAATGTACACATACCTATGTACATATGTACATATATACCGTATAATGTCCATTTATTAAAACATATATGTTAGGTACATATTGTGTTTTATTATTCATGTTTATAATATAATACTGTATAAATAGGTATATATATATCGCGACTATAAACCAATATAAAATATATATAATTCAAAATGTATAGTATGCCTACATTAATATTATATGTATATGTATATATATCTGTTCATGTACATACATATATGTATATCTGCTACATTTTCTTATAAGAATGAAATATAATAATATAATATGTATCATCAAAAGTAAATGCTATATACTATCCAGTTCCCGAAATGCGGATTCTTTTCAAATAAAAATAAAACACAAGATCGGTTTGGCGTGTAGAGCTATAAAGAAAATGTAATACAGAGCTTTTTATTTTGTTTTTGAATATTTTTGTATTTTTATTTATTTATTTATTTTTCTTTTTTTTTGTATTATTATTATTATTCGTTTTTTTTTTCTTTTTCATATAGGTACACATTTTCCATTTTGTCTTAAAATTTTTCTGTTAAAATATCAAACATTTATATTAAAATATGTACATATTTTCTGTATTTATAGATATTTACATACTATATGCACACATATGCATATATATATATTTTTTTTCTATATTATATACATTAATTTATCATGTATGTAGGTATATACATACATATTGTATTTTTTCATAGTATTTATTATGTATATTTATTTGATATATGTACATACTGTGCATATCATTTTTGTTAAATCACATGTACAATATACAGTAATTTCAAATAGGTACATGTGATATTACTACAGAGTACAGTATACGATTTTAAACCTTTTAAAATCATTGCAATTTGGAGATTATTACACAAAAATATCAACAAATATGTTACATGCGTTTAAAAAAATAAAATAAATAAGAATGTGCGAAGGGAATCCAATGTAGAGCTCAAAATAATCAACCAACATATAATAATAGCAAATAGATGCTACTACCATCTACTACTTTGAGTAGTATTAATTTAAATGTATTTACATATCTACCATATGTACCTGGAAGGACATTAATACATTTGAAGTATTAATTAATTATCAATAATACGAGTACCTTTCATATTGTCAATTTTATTATTATTTTTCTTTTCGATTTTAGATACTTTTTATCTAATCCAAATTTTTATACCTACGTATTTCATAGGTATATAAGTATAGACATATAGGTATAATACATAACAGCATAGCATAATTTAAATTATGAGCAAAAAAACATTATATAGGTATCTACATAAATATGTGAATTAACAGATAGGAACACAAGAAAAAAAGAAATATTTAAAAATTTCTAATTTTAAATAATATTTAATTTGTTTATTTATTAAAGCGAAATGAAAATAAATAGGTAATTTAAAAATCACACGTATCAAAAGAGTAAACTGTAATAAATTTTTTAATTTTACTTGTTAAAGACTACAAATATAGGTACCTATAGTCTGTCAACTAATTCGGTGCAGTTAAGGTCTTATGAAAATGACATAAAGTAATACCACTTTATGTCACTGTATATTGATATTAAAAATATTCATCTCGTATTATATGATAACTTTACGATTGTGGTAAACACTGCTCGTAAGATGATTTTATTAGAAATTATGAGAGAAGAAAAAATACATGTGTATTCCCATAAGATCCAAACTGCATCGAATTAGTAGACAGAGTATATGTATAGTAAATTATTTCTTTTGTTTTATGTCCTTATCCCAAAAGAAAGGACGTACACATTTACATATGTATATATATATACAGTATCTGATAATATTTACTAAATGCACAATTATTATATAATTGTAAATATTCGTACGCATATATAGTATATACAGTTACTCCAAAAAGTCACCGCACCTTTAGCATTTTTTGTTATTATTGGCTAGTTTTTCAAAAATTAAAATTAAAATCTCTACATGTTTATATGAAACAATTTTTGGTTAGGATGTTTACTCATACATAAACAATTTACAGAAAAATTATATTATTTAAATTTATTAAATATTGAGATTGAATTTTAAATTTTGAAAAGTTTGCCAATAATAATAAAACAAGCTGAGAGTGCGGTGAATTGTTGGAGATACTGTATATGTATGTAGGTACTGCACTATATTTTTGTTTCCATATTTACCTTTGGGATATCAAAATAATTTATTATTTATGTAAATATAATATCTGTAGTTGTATTATTTTTTACAAAACAAAAAAAAAAAAACAAAACAAAAAAAAAAGAATTATGTACAATAAAATGTATATGTACTAGGTACATTGTATATAAATGTAATTGTATTAAAATAAATAATCCAGAAATGGAATTAATACTCAAAAACACAAGAATAAAGGCATAAGACACGTTAAAGCTGTGAAATTGGATTTAAAATTATTATTACTTGAATACGTATACGTAATATATGTAGGTACCTATATTATACATAAATTCGTACATATGTAATACATAATACTTTTAATCCAAATAAAAAAAAAAAAACAAGTCAATTTTTATGTATTATTCATAATAATTTTGCAAGATAAATTTTATTTTTAAAAAATATGTATATAAATTTTTTTTTTTTTTTTAAACATTACGTAGGTACATATAATATTTTAATTTATTGTGATTCATGCTTTTATTTAAACTAATTTTCATATATACTTATGTATCGAAAAAAAAAAAAAAAACAACCAAAAATCTAATTATGTTATCAATGTTTGTGTGAGTATTTACATTATTATATCATTTTCAGATTCGCAAAACACTTGTTAAATTTGTATTTTCAATTTCAATGTTATTTAAAATATTTTATTTCATAAAACATTTAAAAAAAAAAAAAAAAAAAAATCAAATTCGATTTTCTTAATTTATTACTTTATCCACTAATAATACCAATATACTTAAGGTCTTACGAAAGTATACGTACTTATCTTACAATTTCTAATTAGACTATTTCAAATTTTACCACAATTCATCCACAAAGCTTTTATTATAATATTTAGATGAATTTTTTTTAATATCAATACATAGTGATGTTAAGTGGTGCCACTTTAAGTAATCTACATAAGGACTTATTAACTGCGTGTAATTAGTGGACAGAGTGTATTCAATAAGATTTTCATAATTTTAAGGTGTTATAAAAACATTAAGTACCTACCTATACCTACTTATTTTTTATTTTTACAAATATATAAAAACGATTCCTCATAATTGTTATTTTATATTTTAATTGTATGAATTGAAAAATAATTTCATTAATTTTGATAATTATTAAAGATTGTATGTCGATTATAATTTACCTCATTATCATATTTTATTTAACACAACAATATGTAATATTGTTTCTGCTTTTATAAATTTTATTTAAAATTTAAAAAAAAAAAAAAAATTAGGTACTTCATCTTTGCACACAGCTATCCATTGATTGAATCAACGTGTTATAAATACACTTTGAACTTGCTCTAATCTTGCTCTATACATCCTACTTAATACTTGATTTAAGATAGATAAATAAGTGTTATTTAAAGTCATACATAACTTAATGAGTTTGTTTTTTTTTTTTTTTCTTCACTTTTGTATGTTTATTTATATACTCGTATATATATGTATGTACGTGTATATTAGGTAATATTATATTTATAATAATTTAAAATGAATTTCTTTGATTTTTGGTTTAATTAATGTTAATAAAGAAATTTTTGCTACTTTTGTATAATAATTATTATTCAAAGCATAAAAGTGGCAATCATAATATTTAATTATTATTCATCTTAAATTTCAAGAATCTTCTTTTATCATTATTTACATTTTATAAATTAAAGGCATATTCAATATTAATTCATTCATAAAATTAGAGAATTACATCAATTAGGTACATATGTATGTACATATATGTACATATATGTACATATAATTACGAGTAATTATTGAATTTTTTTAATATTTTTTTTTACTTTATTTTTTTTTTTTATTTATTTTATTTAATTTTTTTTTTATTTTAAAATTTTTATTTTATTTTATTTAATTTTTATTTTTTTGTTTAATTTTTTTTTATTTATTTTATTTTATTTTATTTTATATTTTTTTATTTTTATTTTATTTTATTTTATTTATTTATTTATTTATTTTATTATTTTTATTCTTTTTTTTTTATTTTATTTTATTTTTTATTTTTTATTTTATTTTTTTTTTTGATAAAAATAAAAGACAAGAATAATATCTACATTATTAATAACATTAAAAATGTTTAACATGTAATGTACTTACATGTGCATTATAATTTGTAAGTAGTTAAGTACCTATCAGAATATACCTACCTATTTTATTTTATTTTTTTTATTATTTTTTTTTTTTTAGTTTCTTAAATTAATTACAAAGTCGTATAACAAATTGCATACATATGTAGGTATGTATGTATTTTGTACTATGTATACAGATTATATGGACTCTAAAGTATGAATATATAAAAAAAGAAAAAATACACATCGGCTATCGAGGATAAGCTCTAGTATTTTCCCATGTAAACATATTATTCATATTAATTGCTATATACAATTATACGTACGTATACAGAATGTATATTTCTATAACATGCTTTGTAATTGTAAATCTAATATAATATTCCTATTATTTGATTGATTGGCTAATTTAGAAAATTATAAAATCGTTTTTATTATTATTTTTTTTTTTTTTTTTTTTTTTTTTTTTTTTACTATCAATCAGATCGCTTTTCATTGTCAATAGTTCGATCAAAATACTTATTTATTGAAAATTATTTTCTGTTTTATTTTTTTTATTTTATTTTTTTTTTAACTGTAATTCCAAAATAAAATTATATGTACCTATATATACCTATTTGTACCTACAAAGAAATGGACATGTTGCATAAAAATGCACACATTAAATTAAATTGATTGAAATTTCAAATTTTATAAATTATTCAAAAATAATAGGTATTACAAAATTATAGTCATGAAGAACAATAACTTTTCCAGTATCTATGCAATTTCCAGTATGTATTTAAAAATTAGACATATCACGTAAAATATACATATTATGTCATTTACCTATATGTTATAGGACATAGGTAATATGTATGTTTATCTATGTAGGTAAAAATAAATTTAATAATTATGAAATTTCTTAGAATGAATTTTACTTTTTTTTATTTTTAATAGAAAAGAAAAAAGACATACCTATATCAATATAAGGAAATTAATTTCATTACTCTACTCCATACACAAATTCGATGCAGTTAAGGTCTTACGGAAATGACATGAAGTAGTACCACTTTACGTCGCTGTATATTGATATTTTAAAAAATTCATCTCGTATTATATGATAACTTTACAGATTGTGGAAACACTACTCGTAAGATGATCTTAATAAAAATTACGAGAAAAGAAAAAGGACACATAAGACCTTAACTGCATCGAATTAGTGTATGTAGAATAGCCAATTTTATGTATTATGTATACATACATAAAAACGTATGTCACTCTATGAATTATACTTCATTCTTTAAGTATTTTCATTACAGGCCAAACATTATATGTTTTTTCCTTCATTTCTCATAATTTCTCAAAAGAACATTTCACGAGCAGTGCTACCAAAAATCTTGAAGTTCTCATATAGATGAACTTTTTAAATATATTAAATATACGGACCATTTATTTTAAAAGTGATGTAAGTCAATTTAAAAAAAAAAAAAAAAATTGAGAAATCACATAATTTATTTATAATTTAGAGTTCCTTTAAAATACATCTCGAAAAAAATAAAAAAATGGACTTACACCACTTTCAAAATAAACGATCCAACAATAATGTAAAGTAGTACTAGTTTTCGCATAGTTTCCATAAGACCTGTAGTGAAAATATTTAAAGAATGAAGTATAATTATAATATATGTATGTACAATAAAATATGTAATGCATTTGTCCTGATTATTTTGTACATGCACACATATTATATACAGAATAGAGGATACGTACGCAAAATTATGGATAATTACTGTATTTTTTTTTTTTTTTTTTTTTTTTTTAAATTTTTTATTCATGTTTAGTTTTGTTTTCTTGTCTTTGTTTTTGTTTTTCCTCTCTCTCTCTCTCTCTCCTTTTTTTTTTTTTTAAATCTTTCGTATTATTGAAGAATGTCAATGAAAACGATTATTTACAAACAGATAAATTTGTATAATACAACATATAACGTGCATAATGCATAATAAATGCATTACGTAGCTGTAAATAGTATAAGGTACATTTGATAGAGTACATGTTAGTATGAATTTTTTATTTTGGTATTTATAGTAATATATATCAATATATTAACGATTGTATGTATGTATGTAGTACATATATGTACATATCTAATGTTAATATCCTACATGTAACATTTTGTAGTACATATACATACATATAAATTTATATATGTATGTATGTATATAAATCAATTTAGATTTTGTCTTCATATGAATTCTTCAATATAAATTGTATCTATTATGTATACCTAAATGCACTATATGTACCTACCTATATGAAGTTATGTAGAAAATTAACAAGTTGAAAAAAGGAAACATTTTTTTGTGATTTTTCTTTTCGTGCTTTTTATTATTTTTAGTATTTATTTATTTTTTTATTTGTTCTTACAATTCATATATAAATATTGCACAGTTTTACTGTATATATATGCTCATATTATTTGTATTGTACGTATATATATATATATATATAGACGTATGTATGTACATATAATATTATATACAATAGTTATTTTATTTTTATTATTATATGCATAAAACATATTGTTATAAAATGCCCTTGTTATTGGTCAAAATTGGATTAACTAAAACCGTTGTATTTTAAAGTACATATGTGTATAAGAAAAAAAAAAAAAAAAAAAAAAATGAAGCCTTAGGTGTATTATCAGTATTGTATATCTTTTTTTTGTTTTTAAGTAAGATTTGGACATTTCCATTTTTTTTTCCTTCCTTTTTTCCTTATACATATACCTACCTAATATGTATGTACAGTGTACACCTACGTTTAATAATTCGTTTTTCCCTTTATTCCTCATTAAATTGTACATATATTGTTACTCTTATTGTGTGTTTATACTAATTTATGTATAACAGTGCCAATATAACCTATATATACATATATGTATATATAACATATACAAATAATTTGTTGCTTTTTGATTTTATGCTATTTCATTATTTGTGTATTCTTTAAAGAATTAATTTCTCGCTGGCATACGTTTTCGAGCATTTATTGAGTGTAGTACTATTTATCCGTGAAATCTATAAAAATATTTGAAAAACAAAAATAACGAAAAAAAAAAAATAAATAAATAAATAAAATAAAATTCATTAATAATAATAAATATTATTTATTAATAAAATAAATAAATCGGAATATTTATTTACCAACAATTTGAATAAAATTTATATTTTATCGTTATTTTGAATAATTTGTAACAGTCGGTTTTACATTCTACAATTTGAAACGTATCATTGCATCAAAAAAGAAAAATAAATAAAAAAAACAACAAAAAAAAAAAACAAAACCATATTTGATAAAAATTAAAAAAGTAAAATTAAATAAAAAATTTCTATTTGAATTAATATTAATTTTCTATTTAAATTTTATATTACATTTATTTAAATTATTATTCAAATTTTACTCTATTATTTGGACTGTTTTTATTTCGAAAGTGGTGTAAGTCCAGTTTTTAGAAAAATTGAGAAATCACATAATTTACATAAAATTTAATGTTCCTTTAAATATCTCGAAATAAAATAAAAGTGGATTTACGCCACTTTCAAAATTAACGGTTCATTTATAAATCATATATCATTACTACATATACACGGAAAATAGTAAATTCAAATCAGCTAAATAAGTTGTTTAATTGATTTAAAAAAAATAAATAAATAAATAAATTATTTAATTAAAAAACAAGATCCTAACTTCAGGTAAATTACAATTGAAACATTTTCCTTTAATTATAAAATTTTGCAAAAAAACAAAAAAAAGATTAAAAATATTCGAATGGATTAATTAGGTATATTGGTTTTTAAAAATATATAAATTAATATTAATTAACAATATTTTTATAGGTACATTAAAATGCACATTTTTTTTTTTTTTTACAAAGCACCTTATCATTCGTCTACTAAAAAATCGTTATTTTTAATACAAATTTGAAAATTTAAAAAAAAAAAAAAAATTTATACATACATATGTAAGGAATTGAATAAAATAAATAAAAAGCATAGTATTTAACACGCATAAAATAACGAACAAAAAAGGCAAATTTAAATTAAAAAATAAAATATATAAATACAAATAAGTATTTGTATGTATGTATATAATAATAACAAATGTATGGAATGTGTTCATTTTACATAGTACATACATGCAATACATATATCCATATGTACACGCGGAATACATAATATGATTTTGTTTTTCCTTTTTTTTTTTTTATTTTTTCAATATACATAATTAAATTAGTTTTATTGAAGGATTATATTACGTTCTGCATAATATACATATATAAATAAATAAAAAATTAAAAATAGTTTTTTTTGTTTTTTCTACTTAACTTTTTAGTTTATATTATTCTAAAAATCTCATTTCATTTTTCATTTATTTACGAAATAACAAATACCTACCTATACAGAAGTAGAAAAAAAAAAATCAAGCAATAAAAAAAAATAGTTATCAACAAAAACAAAACAGAAATTAATATTTAATAAGAAAATAACAAAGGATATAAACCATATTTTGAAAATTGTAATTTAATATTACTTTTTTTTTTTTTGTTTTTGTTTTGAATTATGTTGATTACTATTTTTTTTTTTTTTAATTTGAAATTTAAGATTACATATTTTTTATTTATATATTATTATTATTTTTTATTTTTTTTAAATAAAAGACAAAATAAAATAAAATGTTTATAATTTTTTTAAAAGTTTATAGTGTGTACACAAATTATATGCATTATAAAACGGATGTAATAAGCCAAAATTGGATCAGTAATAGCAACAGCAACAATAGTAATATCAATAGATACAGATACGATAAGAACAACTACATCATAATAATAAACATCAAGAAGAAATTAAACGGCAGCATTAACAACAATTATAAAAAAATTAACTATAACAACAACCACAACAACAACAACAACAAAATTATTATTATTAATAATAATATAAATAATAATAATAATAATAACAACATCAAAAATAACACATTCTTTCATTAGTAGTTATAAAATTTATTTTACGAAAAAAGGGCGAGTGAGAATCTAGAATTTAGTAGTAATGGAGTGCTGTTTATCTGAAGAAGCTAAAGAACAGAAACGTATTAATCAGGAAATTGAACGGCAACTACGTCGAGATAAACGAGATGCACGTCGTGAACTTAAGCTACTGCTACTTGGTATGTAATAGAAGAAATACAAAAATGAAAAAATATATAATATATGTTTATATACTATATATCCATTTATTTTCCTTATTGCTTTTCCCGAAGCTCATATTTCATTGAAATTTTAAAATGCATTTTCAATTCATTTATTGTCTACATAATCATAAAAATTCTGCATATTTATACATTTTTTTTTTTTTTTACATAAATTTGTTATTGATCTAATCGGTACGTGTATGATACACATGAACCTATATACATGTTGTATATTTTTTTTAATTACGAGAAAAATTCATTATTACATTTTAAAAATTTAACAAAAAAAAGAATGAATAATCATTCATTTTTTTTTTTTTTCTTTTTTTGTTATTTGTTGATTATTTTTATTTGTCTTCCTGGAAATTTTTAACAGAATTTCAATAATGAAATTCAAAAATTTTCGTTGAAACTGTATATTACATTGCATGCAAAATAATAAATATTACTATGTGTGTATTTGCTATTTATATTGGACAAATTTTTATCGTACGCAATTCTTTTCAATATGAATAAATGCTATGAAATTATCTTTAAAAACTTACATACATATGTATATTGAATTTCAGAAATATTTTACTTTTACTGAAGCTAAATGATTCTAGAAAATTATATTATTTATATGAATTGTTGATATACCACATGAAAGAAAGTACCATATTTTACTTGGAAAAGCTTCTTTGGATCAGGTTTATTTTTGGTCCAATTTATAACTTTTAATAAACTTATCTACATTGCATTTTAAACAAATTCATGTGTATTTTGTATTTCTACAAATTCATTTTACTTATAATATATGATGTATGTATTTTAATTTTACCTTTAAAATATGAAATGCATTTTCAATTTTTCACTTTTCATTTCAATAAAAAATATAATTATATTTAATAACAATTTGATTTTCTGATAAATAAAGCAACAAATTGCAGTTACCTAGATACATACCAAAATTCTGATATGAAAATATGAAATTTCCAAAGAAACAATTTTATATTTTTAAGCATTTTTTTTTTTTTTTCTTTTACTTATTTAAATTTCTATAGAATTAAAACCAGATTTTATTTATTTTAAAACTTTCTATAAAAGTAGTTTTCTATTTTATTAATTTTTTCTCACTTAAAAATTTTTAAAAAATAATTTTTATTTTTTCTTCTTTAAATTTACAATGTAAATAGAAAAATGTAAAAAAAAAACAAAAAAAAAAAAATGTAATACCTTACTCTAATCTAATATATATATATACATGTATTCTAGCTTGTATAATTAATTGAAAAAGAACTTGAATACATGATTTTTGTTTTATTTACACTTCGTTCTAATTAAAATAAAGAGAACAAAAAAAAAAAAAAAAAATACTTAAATGTCCTAATTATGATTACACACATATAAAAATAAGAATAATGAAAAAATCAAATGGAAAGTATTGCAAATTTTTCAATGTTAGACATTCTATTTATATTATACAGTATTATTTTTCTTTTTGTTTCAATTGAAAGATAACATCATGATAATCATATTAATTAAACATTTATGAAGCTATTGTAAATGAAAATGTTTTTATTTTTTATTTTTAAGACACAAACATATTGATACATTTCAATGATCAATAGAATTTTTAGATGGCAATAAATAATAAATATTAAAAGAATAATACCTACACTCTGTTTACTAATTCGATGCATTTAAGGTTTAATGGGAATATATGTGTCCTTTTTCTTTTCTCATAATTTCTACTATTTTATGTCATTTCCATAAGACCTTAACTGCATCGAATTAGTAGACAGAGTGTAAATAATAGAATATATGTAGTTGAAAATATGTAGGTTTACATAGGTATTATACAATATATGTATGTATGTACATTATAATCATCAGGTAGATAGTAAATTGATATGAATAATGATGATATATATATATGTACATAAAAAGTTGAATTTTTTAAATCATGTACCTACATGTACATTTTTTCATAAATGTACGTACAATACAACTGTAACGTATAGATATGTACTTACATACAATAAAGTGTGAATAGGTATGTATGATGTATGATGGAAAATTAGCAAAAGAGAAGAAAAAAAAAACAAACTGATCATGGTAATCATAAAAGCATGATATAAACATATATATGCTAAATAAATAAAATATATTAAATGAATTCGTACATACCTATACATACGTATATCTATCGTTTAGCAGACAACATACCTAGTAAGCATTTGCGGCTACTTATTTATTATCATCATTTGAATTTATCTGTTCATAATTGTATATGATGATGTGTTATAGGTGCATGTGAGGTGTATGTAAGAAAAACTATTTTTTTTTTTTTTTTTTTTAAATATTATTTTGTATTTTATCTATATCAGTAAATTATCACAATCTTTTATAGATACAATTTTTTGTTTTTATTTTGAAATGATAATGTACGTTACTTATACATATGTACACTTGTATTTAATTTTATTATTTTCACTAATTTATCAATTCTTTCATATGTGGTTTTTACACATGCGAGACACATATGAAACAGTGTTTCTAGTGTAACTGATGAAGGAAGTGAGATTTGTATCAGGTAGCCCGGTGGTAACATGCAAATTCATCATACACGCCTTACTTCCTTCACCCTATGTTGACAATTTTTCATGTGTTTCATAAGTGTCTCGTGTGTGGATAGGGCCCTTTATCAATGTAATTTAGAAAAAATGAAGAAAAAAAAAGGAAATAAAATATTACTACATTTTACTACTCACAGATACTTGAAGATGTGTGTATAAAATTATTTATAATGACTTCATATAGGTACATATATTGTATCAGTAATACATAAAAGAATAAAATAACTACATATATTACAACTATCACCATAATGAAGTTTAAATTTGAATAAAATTTTTTAAATTATAGATATCGTTAGAGAAAAATTATTGATAACAATCATTCCCATACACACTGCATCTCATCTGAATAATATCTTCAATGTAAATCTTTATCACATTTTATTGTTGTTTTTTCTTTCAATTTTAGTGTTTTTTTTATTTTTTTATTTTTATAATGAATAAATGTACATTATTAACTAGAGAAAAAAAAAATATAAAAATAAACCTCATACCTTCAAGCATGTAATAAGAATAAACAGAATTTTAATGCTTATATAAATGGTTCGACAAAATAAATGATATAAATTAAATGATATTGATAATGACATGTACATACATCATTTTCTTTTGTCTACGTAAAAAAAATAATGTCTAAGTACGATATTAACAAATATGTATATTTTTGGCATTTATTAATTTTGTTTTTTATATTCAATTCAGATATTTATAAAAATGAATTTAATAAAAGAGAAACGTTGGTAACGATAAAAATGTCCACGCAATTTGTAATATAAAATTAATCCGATTAAAAGAATTCAATACAATTTTTTAAAATTGTACAATAATTAGATATACATACTCCTATAAAAAAAACAAAAAAAAAAAAAATTTTTTTTTTTTTGATACATATGTTAATGAACTCATATTATATGATGTAATTTTGTTATTCTTTTATTTAAAAAAAAAAAAAAAATTTTTTTATATTTATAAAAATGCATTTAATAAAAGAAACGTTGGTAACGATAAAAATGTTCACGCAATTTGTAGTAATAAATCAATCCGATTATAAGAATTCAATACAATTTTTTAAAATTGTACAATAATTAGATATACTCCTATAAAAAAAAAATTTTTTTTTTTTTTTGATACATATGTATTATATTTCCACAATTATACCATTTTCAAAATAAATTTTCCAATTGTACAATTAGATATATACGAAAAATTAATTTATACATATGTTAATGATATCATATTACAATGAATTAATTCTATTATTTTGATTTTCGAAGAAATCAAAAATAAAGTTAAAATTTCTAATTTTATACGTAGATACAAGAAGTTAACAAAGGTAAAGAATCTCAATGAAATTCTAAGAAGTTTATATTATTATGTAGATACTTGGTAATAATTTTTCACTACCAAAAATGTATATTTTAACATTTTTATTATTGTAACTGTCTGTCTATTATTTATAATGAATATTTAAAAATTGAAATATGTATATGTACATAATATAAATTCATATTTAAAGATAAAATATTGTAACAATAATAAGTATCTAATATATTGGTGATTAAATTAACGATATTGACTAACAATTCCCATTAAAAATAATTTTTATATACATATGTATGCGAATATATTTATGTAATATACATATATGATGTACGTATACATTTAATTTAAATAGAGAATATTTTACATGGATTTTTTTGTTTGTTTGTTTTGTCTTTCTTTTGAGATATTTTAAAAAACATTTTTCAAAAAAAAAAAAAATATATATATATATATATATTTATATCATAGAATGAATATGTAAGAAGTATGAAAGGCTTATAGGTTGCATGATATCAAAATATTAAAAATCCAATCCAATTAGATGAGATATTATGAGAAAATTGTTATATGTGTGTACATATTTGTATACAATTTACTACGTTTATTGTAAATCTATACTCTGTCTACTAATTCAGTGCAGTTAAGACCTTATGGAAATGACATAAAGTAGTACCACTTTATTATGTCGCTGTATATTGGTATTAAAAAATTTCATCTCGTATTATATGATTACTTTAAAGATTGTGGTAATATTGCTCGTGAGATGATCTTATTAGTAATTATGAGAAAAGAAAAAAATACATGTGTATTCTATAAGGCTTTAACTGCACCGAATTAGTAGATAGACTATAAATAAAATATATAAAATAAAATAAATTAATACATAACATATGTATATATACATACATATATGTACATAAGCGATTTTTGTCTATGCATGTTGTATATATACATATGTATGTATGTACATATACATGCACCTTAAAATAATTAATTATACATAGTTATGTATGTATAAATATTTATTATATTCTTCGGAGGTACCAATGTAAACAACAAAACATGACGAAACAAAATATAATGCAAAACATACATAATATTAAAAGCCTGAAGATACATATGCAATATAAAAGCAAACTTAAGAATAGCAATAGGTAACGTAATAATATTTTATAATTTATACATATAATTGTGGAATTGCTACAGTAAAATGTAGAAGAAAATTGATAGAAAAAAAAAAAAATCATTCGATTTTTGCAGTATGATGAAAATTCTGCGCTTTAATTTAATTAATTCTTCAAAAAAAAAAAAAAAAAAAAAAAAAAAAATCCCTATTGTATTAAGTATAATGTTTTTTTATTTTTATTTTCATTTTTGTTCAATTTTTTGTTTTTCATATTTAATATGAAAAATTCTTACATCGCATACCTATTCATTTTCACTTAATTTCATTATAAAACAAATGTACGTACTTACTTTTATCATTGTTATTCGCCCTTTTTTGTATAAATTGTTGGTTAACGTATAATTAACAAATTGAAAATCGATTATTTTTATTGAAAATGTCCTGTAATATCCTATAATTTAAATTTATATAATTATCACATTCCGTGATTGTATTGTAATATATAATTAAATGTTATCTTTATAATAATAGGGACTGGTGAATCCGGTAAATCAACATTCATCAAACAAATGCGAATTATCCATGGTAGTGGTTATTCAGATGAAGATAAAAAAGGTTTTATAAAAATAGTTTATCAAAATATATTTATGGCTATGCAATCAATGATAAAAGCTATGGATATGTTAAAAATTCAATACGGTTCACCTGAAAATATTGTAAGTTGTAATTAGATGTGATTTTTTTTTTTTATATATATAATTTCTTATGAATGATTAATTAAAACAAATTTATTAATGATGTTTTAAATATGTTATTTTTTATTTATTTTATTATTTAATATGAATTATAGGAAAATGCTGAACTTGTACGATCAGTAGATTATGAAACAGTTACGGAATTTGTAGATCCTTATGTATCAGCCATTAAAAGTTTATGGGCAGATGCTGGTATTCAAGAATGTTATGATAGAAGAAGAGAATATCAATTAACAGATTCGGCTAAATAGTAAGATCCATTTATACACATATGTACATATATAATTATATTTTATTTTATTTATTGAGAAATTTACTTTACATAATCTTAATTAAAATAGTTTTGTACTTCGAAATTGTGTAATCCGATAAAAAATTACTTTTAAACAATGTTTTTTTTTTTTTTTTCATTAAATTTGAACAAAACCAGAATGTGTCTATAAAAACTTTATTCATTTTAATTACTTAAATATCTTTCACATTTATTTCGTATTCTCGTTTTATTGAAAAAAAAAGAGAAAGAAAAATAAATCAATTCGATATTTTTATTTTGAATTGTTACCCAATTAATTTTATAAAATTAATTTATAAAACTGTATAGAATAGTTAAATATATGTATAAATATTATATATAATGATGTAGTTACCTAATGGAAATTGATCGAGTCGCAGAACCAAATTATTTACCAACAGAACAGGATATATTAAGAGTACGAGTGCCGACAACAGGGATAATTGAATATCCTTTCGATTTAGAGGAAATACGGTTTAGGTATTCAAAATAAAATTCTCTTAATTACAAAACCAAGAAAAAAAAAAAAATCTAAATTTAAAAAATAAATTAAATCTATTAATAAAACGCATGTATGCATGACGACAATCATAATAATAGGAAAAATCTATGTATATGTTTGTTTTTTATAACTCAATGGTGATAAATAACACTGCATGTTTTATTATTTTATGTACATTAATTGTACGTTATATTATATTATTTTCTACGTTTCTCTGTTTCTGTTCTTATATACATACATATATGTTTTTCTTTCAATAAGAATTATTAGTTGTTTTTTTTTTCTTAGGAAATTACCATTATGTTAATATTTGAAAAAAATAATATAAAAAAGTTTTTGTTAAATGCTATAGCACTTAAAAAAAAAAATAAAAAACAAAAAACAAAAAATCTTTTTTACGATTTCCACTGACTTTCATCTACATAACGCTTTTCTTCTAATTAAAGGTGTAAGAGAAATACATACATATTTACACATTTCATACAAATATGTACATTAATTAAAACAATAATATTTTCATTTTTTTAATGGCATTAATTTTATTTTGTTCGCATATTGATAAAGCTTTTTAACAATGTAATTTTTTTTTTTTTTTTTTGATTTTTATTCTATCATTGTTTTTGTTTTTCTACAATTGATATTGTTTCTATATTAAAATTTATTAGCTATATTAGTGATATACCACGTATCGAACAACCAGATTTTTTACCAACAGAACAAGATATTTTACGTGCTCGAGTACCAACAACTGGAATACTGGAATATCCATTCGATTTGGATGGCATTGTATTTAGGTACACATTAAAACAAAAAGTTTAAAAAAAAAAAAAAAAAAAAAAATCAAAACAAATATAAATGAAAAATTGTAGAAATTTGATGATATAAAAATTGTAGAAAAAATTATTATAAATTACTGCTCGAATATGTTTTTAGTTTATTTGGAAATAAAAGTCAAATATTGAAAAAAAAACGGACAAAAAAAAAAAAAAGAAGGAAAAATGGAAAATGTTAAAATAGAATATGCCATCTATTTGTACGTAAGGAATATCGCTAAAAATTCATTTCGAAATAAATAAATATTCTCATAAAAACAGCAATTAACATATAAATTTGCTTAAGCATATTCATTTTATATAATATGATATTATATATGATATTGCAAACGATTAAACATCATTAATTTTAATTTTAGTTTTTATATTATTATTATTTTTCGTTTGTTATGATATGCTTTTTAATCTCATACAATATCCATTTATCTAATTAAAATTCATGTTTGTTTGTGTGCCAAAACGCTTTATATATATAATAATATTTTTAAAACTAAAATTTAGATAAATATTTTACTATTATTTATCATATTTTATTCAATTTAAATTAAATTGAAAGAAAATCATCTTATTTTATTTTTTATTTTTTTTTTAATTTTTTTCTTTAACAAAACAATAAAAATAATAGAATGGTAGATGTAGGTGGACAACGTTCTGAAAGAAGAAAATGGATTCATTGTTTTGAAAATGTAACATCAATTATTTTCCTAGTAGCATTGTCAGAATATGATCAAATTTTATTCGAATCGGAAAACGAGGTATGTTTTTTATTAAAATATATTTATTAACATATTAAAATTAAAATTATTACAAATTTAAAATTAATTTAAATTGAAAATTTTCATTCATTTTTAATTTTATAGAATCGTATGGAAGAATCAAAAGCTTTATTTAAAACCATTATTACGTATCCATGGTTCCAAAATTCATCAGTTATTCTTTTCTTAAATAAGAAAGATTTATTAGAAGAAAAAATTATGTATTCACATTTGGTGGATTATTTTCCCGAATATGATGGTAAATATCTATTAAATGTTATTAGTTTAATTTTTTATTTATTTTTTTTTTACTTATGAAAATAATTTATTTCTAATATTTTTCTTTGTTTTCGTATTTTAAATAAAACTTTTTTACGTTGATTATTTCTTTTTTCTTTGTTTTAAATATAATTTCGGTAAAAACAATAATGAAAAAACAAAAAAAAAACAAAAACAAAAAAACATGAAATATATTAATTATACAATATGAATATTGAAAACTAAAAAGGACCCAAACAAGATCATGCGGCTGCTAAACAATTCATTTTGAAAAAATATTTAAATGCTAATCCAGATCCAGATCGACAATGTTATTCTCATTTTACAACTGCAACAGGTTCTTATTCAAATTAAAGCAAAAAATAATAATGACAAAATGAAAATTGTTTTCATTTCTTTTATTTTGTAAAATTAAATTCTTAAAGTTGTTTCTCAAATGTATTTTACACAGTAAAATCTATTATATATTATTTATTTTCAAAATATCGCTAAAAAGTTCGTAGATCACAAGCTAGAATTTTTTTTAAAGTAATAAAATTAATTGATAGAATTAAAATAAATACAGACATGTACATTATAATTTTGTAATTTTTTGTTTGATATTATTTAATTAATTGATAATTTATTATAAAAATTTCTTAGAATATCGCTAAATTACATACTTGCTATTTTTTATTTTTTTTATTTTGTGTATTTTGCAATGTGCTTATTTTTAGGCCCACAAAGAGATGCAATAGCCGCAAGAGAATTTATTCTTCGTATGTTTGTAGATTTAAACCCCGATTCTGAAAAAATAATTTATTCACATTTTACATGCGCCACAGGTAAGTGAATTTTAATACATTTAAAAAATATTATATATTTTCTTCACATATAAAAAATGAAGACTTTTAATTTAAAACATCGTTGATACAATAAAAGACATAAGTGCAAAAAAAAAGTATGTAATCCTGAAAGTACATTTAATTTAAAAAAATAATAAAAAGAAACACTAATAAGCTCCATACACTACACATGCATGCATGCACAATCATACGATGCTGCTTCACACACTACTCATAATCATCATTTTCGTCGAGATTTTCAAAGTAGCAACATATAGTATGCGTAGTGTATGAAGCAGCATCATATGATTGTGCATACATGCATGTGTAATGTATGACAGAAATATCTACATATTATTTTTTGGTTCTTTCTTAGGAATTTCTTATTATATAACTTACATTTTGAAACAAGATTTCAACTTTCTCATTTTATTCTGATAACTTTAGTTCTGAATTCTGATAACTGAAAAATGTAATAAATTTGTATTTTTTGTTGGCTATCTCCCTACAATATTCTGAGATATACAATTTCCTTTTTTTTTATCCTTAGAAGAAAAAAAAAAAAACATGAATAAATTCAAAAATTGGCATAAATTTATAATTTAACTTATAACACAACTATAAAAAATGTGAGTAACTTATGAGATTTTTTTATTTTGAAAAAACAAAAAAAAAAAAAAAAAATTATGAAATTGTGTACATATTTATTATTTAGTTATTTGGGTTTTTATTATTGCTTTTTATATATATGTACATTGTTAATTATTGAGTAGAAAGAAATACTAAAACATTAATAAATTGTTTTGCATGTTTTGTATCATAAGCAAGTAATTAATTTCTTCTTTTTTTTTTTTTTTTCTTTTTTGTTTTTATTTTTTCTTTTCGCAAGCAAATGTTCTTGCAAATGAATGTATGTATGCGTGTATAGCTTTGTTTTGTTTATTTTGCTTTTGTATTGCTTTTAAAATACATTTACAATATAAAATAGTTTTTTAATAAAAAAATCATTTTATTGTAATTTCATACTAACTAATAAGGTTTTATATTTGTCTTTTTATTTTCTTGTTTTTTTTTTGTTCCTGTGAATGCATGCGAAACTTCTTTATTTCATCTACTTTTCTTTCTAATCTACTGTTATTTGTTACACAATAACAACTGATATGCTACTGCTACAATTGTTAACATTAAAAAAAATAAAATAAAATAAAAATAATACTCATCAATTAACAGATACTGAGAATATTAAACTTGTATTTTGTGCTGTGAAAGATACAATTATGCAAGCTGCATTAAAGGAATTCAACTTATCATAAAAAAAAAAGAAAATTTTATCCTTTATTAATTCGATATTTAATTATTGCAAAAATAAATTCAAAAAATTTTAAAATTACACTTTAAAAAAAATTATTTAAAAATTTATGTTAAAAAACAAAAATGAAAAATTATTGTTTGTTATTTACTTATCAAAATAATAAAATTGATTATCATTATAAATTGATTGTTCAATAACAAATAAATATTTTGCACCTTATATGTAATGTTTTTTTCTTTCTTTCTTTCTTTTTTTTTTTAATAATTTTTATTTTATTTTATTATTTTCAATAATATTCAATTGCAATGTGCATGTGATATAATAGAAACCGTGTGCAAGGATACCATTTATAGTGATCAAAAATCAAATTTCCGTTGCATTATGTTATTGGCAACAGTAACAATTGTTTTTAAAGTGACTGAGTTTTTTTATTTATCTTTTAAATGTCCTTACAAACGGTTTCTATTGTATATAGATACTTTCCTTTAACATTTATATTTATTTCTAATTCATACAGGCATGGTGTGGATAAGGAAAATTATAAACCTTTTAATTTAAAAAAAAAAAAAAAAAAATTATAATAATTAGCTTAATTACAAAAATGGTGACGATGTAATGTTATTTAAACTTTCGCAATTTCTATTTTTGTTTTCTTGCATCAGAATTATTTTTCAATTACCAATGCCCATTCAAATATGTAATGCAAATTATTTTATTTTTACTTTTTTATTTTATTTTATTTTTTTTCACGTATATGATTTGTTATATAGTATTTTCTATACTGCCTTTTTACTTGATTTTTTCAACATATTCAAAATCTGTAATTCTATGAATCCAATAATTTATTTTGTAAACGAAATCTTATAAATTCACAGCTAATAATTATATTGAATAGTCAACAAATTAAAATTTCAAAAATTTTCTATTATGGTATATACAGATTTGAGCACTTGTGTCAGTATGTATTCGAATTTCTTCTTTTTTTTTTTAAATAAAAAAAGTGTTGAATTTATATGTATTATGCAAAAAAAACTACATAAACTATGTTTATAGCATATACCAATATTATTCAGATTTTGAATTATCCCAATTGTATACCCTTATATTTGAAATAATCCGAATTTGAAATTTCTAAATAAATTTCGTATTTTCGTTGTGAAATATGATGTATGTAGAATTTGGATAATTTAAAATTCGAATTATTTTAAATATAGGAGTATGTACATACATATATGTTTAATTGGAATAATCCGAAATCTCGAATAATATTGTAATATGCTATAATCATAGTTATAGTCATGGTAATAGTATTTTTTATTACAACGTAAAAAAAAAAACAACAAAAATTAGAAAACATTTTTGCACTTTTCCCATGATATGTGTCTATTTTGTATAAGACAAATTAATATATTAAATATAAATAATAAATTTTCATGTTGTAAATATTTGTGTGTTTGTGTGTGTGTGTGTGTGTGTGTGTGTTTTTCTCTTCTATTTACAGATACGGAGAATATAAGATTTGTATTTGCCGCTGTTAAGGATACTATCTTACAGTCAAATTTAAAAGAATATAATTTGGTCTGAATAATTAATAAGTTTAGGTCGAAAATATGTATTTAAATTAAAAATATTTAATAAAAAAATTTTAAAAAGGCAAAAGATAATAAAAAAAAAATAAGAACAAACAACAACAACAACAACAGACAGTAAAAGGAAAAAAACAAGAAAATTACTTATTAAATAAATAAATAGTGTAATAGACAAAATATAAATCTAATTCTTAACAACCAATTAAAACATTGAAATAAGATAACAAAAATCAAAAATAAAATAAAATGAATAACAAAACAAATTTATAAGAATAAACTAAAATACAACAAAAAGAAAGAAACAAAATGCAAAAAAAAATAAAACCAAGAAAAAAAAAAAAAAATTTTTTTTTCCTTGTGTGATTGTTGTCTTTATGTATTTATTTTTATTCATATATTTTATTAAAATCACAAAACAATAATAAAAACAACAACAAAATGGATTTTCATTCCACAATAAAAAAAAAAAAAAATTTTGTTAAAATAGTTAAATTACTCAAATTGAAATTGAGATAAAACTGAGAACAGAGATGTACATTTGTTTCTAATGCAATTACATCAACACATAAATTATATTGATACTGATTAAAGTATGTTATATACAATTTATTTTTCAATTTTCTCAGATACATGTAAGTCCATTAAATTTAATTAAAAATGAAAATAAAGTAAAGTGTTCAATTAATGTAAAAGGGATAAAAATCATTCGTTTTTTGTTTTTTTTTTTTTTTTTTGTAGTTTATTTTTATTTATTTTCTATAAAGATTATAACATACCAGTGAAAAACGATTCAAAGTCATGAGAATATATATTATATAATCGTTTTGTTTTTATCTATTATACGTTCTAAGAAAAAAAAAAAATGACTTTTTAAAGAAGAAAAAGCATTAAATTTTAAATAATTTCATTATACCATTTATAAAGAACTTTATATTGGCTCTATTTATCTATCATTCTTAATTGAGAATTCATTTTTTTACTTTAAATTTTAAATAAATAAAATGATTTTGTATTTAATTTTCCTTTCTTTTTGTTTTCATTTATTTAAATTTTCATTAAAAAAAAAAAAACAAAAAAAAAAAAACAAAAAAATCTCAAATTTCAAATTTAAATCAAAAATTTGAAAATTGTTTATCAATTAAAAACGAATTGATTTATTTTTTCTTTTGGAAAAACAAACATTAAGAAAAATATGATATAATTTATTAAATTTTTGGTATATAATACGTATATATATACATATACATGAATATATAAAAAAAATGATTTTTATACATATAAATTTTTGCGTATATTTTCGTATTCACTGTATTTAAGTGACAACAAACACAAAATCAAAATTTAAAAGAAGGAAAAAAAAAACATAACAGATAAAATGAAAAATAACATTAAAGAAAAAGGAAAAAAAAAAGTAAACACACAAAAAAAAATAATAATACTTAAAAATAAAACAAAAAGATAAAAAAATTTAATTCACATTTACATTCTTATCTTGAGCCATTCCTTGCCAATAAAGAAAAAAAAAAAAAAAAAAATTAAATAATTAATTAAAATGAAACAAAAAGATAAAATAAAAGAAAAAGCCTTAATTTTTGTAGTGATGAGAAGAGTAAAAGTAAATGAGTTGCAGCAAACAAAACAAAATTGAACTAAGTGAAAAAATAAAAAATAAAAAAAATTTAAATGAAACACGAAAAATTAAATTACAAATAAATTTAATTGAAATTTTTTAATTTCTTTGTAAAAGAACGAAATTTTGATGATAATTTGTAAATTGTTATAAATATATGTTTTATTTTTATTTTTGAAAAAAAAAACAAAAAAAAAAACGAAAATTAAAAATTTGAATAGTTTCAAAATCCAATATATTTTTTCCTAATAATATATTTCTTTATATAAATACATTTTACTTTTATTTATTACTATTATATATATAAATACTTATTTGTATTCTTTTTATTTTTTTTATTTTTTTTTTTTTTTGAGTCATATTTTTATTTTGAATAATTAAAAATTAATATTCGAAATAAAATAAAAATGATATTCTAAAATCCACATTTCGAGATTTCAATGTGAAATTGTGTGAGAACTATATTGCATTTATAAAAATCTCAAAATGTAGATTCTAGAAAATTCACTAAATATTATATATATTTTTTTCTTTTCTTTTTATATAAATTTAAAATTGAAATTAGACAAAATAACTAAATTAAAATAAAATTAATAATCATGCGTGTATTATATAATTATTATATTTTTTATGTTAAAAAGGAATTATATCAAAATATAAATATAAATATATATGAATGTATATTTGCAAAATACAAACCTAATTATTTTCTTTGTAAGTAATCGTTGTTTAATTATTACTTTTTTAAAAATAAATATTATATATAATTTTTTTTTTTTTTTTTGGTTAATTTTTATTTCGTTTTGTTGTTTTTTGATTTTTTTTATTTTTCTTTTGTTTTATTAAGTAAAAAAAAAAAAAAGAAAACATGTTTTATTTTAAATTTAATTAATGAATGATAAAAAATTATAAAATCAGCATTATCCTTTTTATATACATGCATATAATATTGAAAAACAAAAAATAATAAAAATATTAAAGAAAAAATTATACATATATGTAAAAAAAAAAAAAATAATAATAATAGTAATATTATATTATATAAAATAACCTTTATTTGTATGCATATATTAACGAACGCACATTTATTTATTTCGTAAATTCAAATGATTCAGAATAAAAAAAAATATATATATACTTTTTTTGTAATCCTCTTTTTGTTTTTTTTGTTTTTTTGTTTTTTTGTTTAATTACACAAAATAAGTTAAATAAAGTGAAATAATTATACATATATATATAATAAAATTTAAAAAAAAAAAAAAGTGAAAATAAATAACTAAGAAAAAAATTTATATATATTAATAAAATTATGTATAACATTATTATGTAATTTATTACATTTTGTTATTTTATTTTTTTGTTTGTTTTGTGTTTCTCTTGTTTATTATAATTAGTTTCTTTTTTTTTTTTTATTATTTATTTATTTTGTTTCATTATTATAGTTGTTTTTGATGTTTTTAAACATCTTTAAAAATTATACCTATTAAGCATATAATCATCTTCAAAGTAAAATTTCTATTCAAAAAATTACAAAAAATGATAAATTGGTAATTTAAATGGTTAAAAATATTTAATTATAATTTTCTTAATTTTTCTTAATAATATTCAATAATTTCCCAGTTTTATTATTATAAAAACAAAAATACATAATTGGGTAAAGTATAAATTTTTAATGTATGATGTATATTTTACATTTTTTCTATATTTAAAGAAGATAATAATTTTTTAAAATAATAGATAAATTTTTAAAGGTTTTATTCTCTTTTATCGTATTGTTATATTGTATATTAAATGTATTGTTTCTCTAATCCTTTCATGTTCATTTATTTATTTTTAATTTAAAAATTCATATGGAAGTTTTTTTTTTTAAAATAAAAAAATCTTTTCATTTATTTTGTGCACTAAATAGTTACAATTTAATGACGATAATTTAAAACAGAGAAATTTAAATAACGTAATTGTTTATACATGTAATATAATATGTTTTGTACTATTATATTTTAGTATTTTTTTTTTTTTTTTTTTTTTTTTTGTTAACTTTCTTATTTAGTTGAAATATTTATTTGAATGTATTCAATAAAATTTAAAATATGCATTTACATAAGATTACATTATTCTGTAAATTGTTTTTGATTTTTTTTTTAGATTGATTTAATATTGTTTTCTGAACAACAAAATAAAAAATATATAGGCCTTCAAACTTCTAAACAAAAAGAAAAAACCTCACTAAAGATAAAAAAAAATCAAACACCAGAATTCTCAGCGCAGAATAAAATAAATATTAAAAAAAATTAAAATATTTAGTAATAAAAAAAGAAAAATTCGAAAAAAGCCACGAAATTATAATTAACTTTAAATCGTATATTTGTTCATTCATTGCAATAATACTATAGAAATCTGATCCGATTTAAAAAATAATCCAATATGTATTTGGTCATTTGAATAAAAAAAAAAAAATTAAGAACAAGAAAACAAGATGATAACTTAGTGCCATGAAAAGTTTTTTTTTTTTTTTTTTAATTTTTTGAAAAATTAAATCGTACAGTTTTTTCAAATTTTTAAAACTAAAATAAACGTTTAAAAAAAAAAAAACAAAATAGTAAATCAAGTGACGTAATCTATTTCGTAATCATTGGACAAAGAAATAATATTCGAATGCATAATCGAAAAATTAGCAAAGAAGAAATTATTTTGTTTTTTGTTTTCTGATGAAATTTTTTTTTTTTAACTGAAAATTACAAACAACACGTTGAATAAAATGTAAAACTAGGTCCAAAAAAAAAATTTTCAAATAAAAAAAAAAAAAGTAATTGAAAATAGATATTTTGAGCCTTAAATTATCTATTTTACAACAATAAACTAAGAATACCATAATAACCCGTAGCATAAATTTTCTTGTTTTTTTATTTTTTGTTTTCTTATCAGTTTAATATTATTTCATTTCCGTCCAAGACGAAGAAGAAAAAACCAAAAAAAAAAAAAAAAAAAAAATTATAAGATAATTAAAAAAAATAAATAAATAGGGGAAAAAGAAGAATCGACAAAACGGTTGTTTATTTATTTATTTAAAAAGGCAACAAATCACTAATAGACTTCAGAGCTAAAACGAAAAAACAAAAAGAATAAAAAAAAATATATTCAATATAGAAAATGATGTGTTGTAATAAATTAAAATAAAAGGAAATGAAATTATATGAAATATATATATATATATATATAATTAGGTAAAGAAAACGAAAGGGTGTGAGATCGATATTAATAAAAACAAAAATAAGAAAAAATAAATATTAATAAATATAATGTAAACTATTTACAAAGTTTTTTTTCCCCTTTTTTGTATACCTGTTCTTTCCTTTCCTTTTTTTTTTGTTTTTCTTTTGTTTTTATGTTTTGTATTTGTCAAAAAAAAAAAAGTATGCAAAACATAAAACTTAAAATGAGAAACTAATAAATAAGATAATAAAACTAAAAGAAAAAAAAATATATATGTATTTTTACTTTTTTTATATAGATGCAAATAATAATATAATGATATGAAATGCTTGCTATTGAAAATGTAGATTACGTAATATTAAAATAAAAAGCAAAAAAAAAAAAAATTGTTTTTAATATGAATTGATGATTACTATAAAAAAAAAAAAAAAAAAATGAATAATACAAATAAGAAAAAAAATAAAATAAAAAATTTAGAAATTGATAAAAAATTAAACTTTTTAAAATTCAAATTAGATATATAATTAATTATAAAATAAAATAAAAAATAAATAAATATGTATTTGAAAAAAAAAAACAAAAACAAAATGATAATTTACATCATTTTCGGGTTCAAGGACCAACATAAAATAAAATAATGTTCATTATTATAATTTTACTAAAAAACAACAAAAACACACAAAAAATCACAATATAAATTAATGTTATTTTTTTTTTTATTTATATAAAGGAAATCAAAATAAAAAATAAAAAAATACAAAACAATAATTGATAGAACAAAAAGAAAAAAAAAACCAAAATCAAAATTCTGAAAAATTAAAAACAAAACCGAAAGCGTTTAAATATTAAATACAAAATAAAATTACAAATTAAAAATTAAAAAAATATTAGCTGAATATATTTAAAAATATAGGGTCATTTCAAAAATGCATCACTGCTTAATTTGATGCAATATCCTGTGTATTATGATCTTAAGCTGAATATCGTATCAAATAGACAATGAATGCATTTTTGAATTTACTCATAATTATTTTTTTTTTGTTTTTAGATAAATTTACTAATTTTGTTAAAATATGAAAAAATGAAAGAAAATCATTTGCGTCAAAGGATTATTACGTTTGTTTTTATTAAAACGAAATTTAATGTAATAAAAAAGAAAGCGGTAACGGAATTATAATAAACAAGCGTATAAATAAAATATAAAAAAAAAACGGATATAAGAAAATTTTTCATAATATAATTTACATAGGACGTATAACGTAAAATTGTCTTCAAAAAAACTGAAAATAAATAACAAATGATTGTGGTAATGTATAAAACGCAAACAAAATTTTCATGAAATAATATTTATACATTTTTGTTTATCATAATAATAATTCTAATTTTTATACATTTTGAATCCCATCTATATGTATAACAAAAATAACAAAAAAATAAAAATAGAAATTTAAAAAAATTTACAAAAAATGAAACAAAAATAAAAATTAAATTTATTATTAAAATGTATAATCGTGTGTAAAAAAACAAAAAAAAATTAAACAGTTTTATACACTTTTAAATGTATAATAATTAAAAATAAAATTTATATATGTATGTGTATATATAAACGATAATAAACAACATACATATTTGCTTGTTCGAAAATTCAATTTTATAAATCTTGAAAATTTTTGTTATAAATCGAAATTATTAACGAAAATTATTTTTTATTTTGTACTATAACAATAATGCGTGTTAAAAATTAAATAAATAATTTTTTTTTTTTTTTTTTGTTTTGGTTTTTTAGTTTTTTAATGGAAAAATAATAGTACGTAGGTACATAATATTGCTACATGTATGTACATGAGTACAATAAGGCTATCAATATTACACACATACGTATTTCAAAGTCTTCGGAAAAAGGATGAAAAAATTACAATTCAAAAACATAACTATTTTTTATTGCACAAATTATGAGGAGAAAAAAAAAAAAACAAAGAACTGAAGAAAAGCATTACACATAAAATAAGGGGACGCATTCATTAACATATCTTCCTCTTGTTTTTCTTAAAAGAAAAAAACAAAACAAAAAAAAAATCAAAACAATATGAACTATTTTAACTGAAAACTATGAAAAAACTATAAACAAAATAAAAAAATTAATAGGTAAATAATATACATACACAAATTAAAATAAAAAACTAAATGTTTTATCGGTGTTTTTTAAACTAAAAAAAAAAAATAATAATAATAATAAATACACATTATATATACATAGAATAAAATAATAATAAAAATCGAAAATAGTAAGTAATATTTAAGATATATTAACTCATTAAATTAATATGTATGTATATGTATACCATCATAAATCAAATTCTCTTAAAAAAAAAAAAAAAAAAAATGAATGAAAATAAAAATAACAAGTTGAAATCAAACTCCTACTAATAGTAATTTACTAAGATTTTTTTAATGTAATTTGTTAGTAATATAACTAAGAACAAACTATTACAGCAATTGAATATCGCTTGATGTTATGCTTTCGTCTTCGGCTCATTTTTGTGCAATAAAAATATTGAAACAAAAAAACTAAATTCATTATAAATTTTTTCTTTCTTTCTTTAATTTTAATTTTCAATTTGAAAAAAAAAAAACAAAAAGAGAAACGAAGATCAAAAGTTAAAATTAAAAACATTAACTAAAAAAAAAATTTAACCGACTAAATAAATGGGAATTTTACATTTTTTTTTTCTTTTTTTTTAAGATTTGAGAAAATCAAAATAAAGACACAACAATTTATAAAAAAAAAAAACAAATAAAACCAAATTTAAATAATTTCTAATGTTCCATATCAGTGACTAGCATTAATTTCGATTTTAAATTAATATCAACAAAAATTACAAATAGATTAAAAGTTTTGAAATTTTCATTAATTATTCTTTAAATATTTTCACTACAGGCCTTATGGAAATTACGAAAAAATGGTACCACTTTACAACATTGTATATTGATATTTAAAATATGTTCATCTCATACTGTATGATAAGATTATGAGAATTAAGTGATTACACTGCTCTTGAAATGCTCTTATGAGAAAAGAAAAAAAAGATACATAATACTCGCATAAAGCCATATGTAGTGAAAATATTTAAATTACGAAGTATAGAAATGATTTAAATCAATTTTTTTTTTGTTTTTTTTAAATTTTTTATACCAAAACATTTAAATCAAACTATAAAATAAAATTTTTAGAAGATGAAATTATTTTAAAATCGAAATTAATATTTGTTATTGATATAAAAGAAAATCTAATATGCATGCAATGTTATTCAATTTAAACGAATTTGCATGTGAAAAAATATAATTAAATATAAAAAGATAGAAATATAAAAAAAAAAAAATGATATTAGTATGATCGTATAAACAAAATGAAAAACGTGAAAAAAATTACTTTTCTTCAAAAAAATTTTGTTTTTTTTTTTTTTTTTGGTTTTCTAAACTCCTCTGTGTGAAATTCCAAATTTTCTACCGAAATTATTTCACAAAAAAAAAAAAAAATAAATAATAATAAAATGAAATCCTTTTTTAGATTATAAAATAAAAACAAAAAAATATACATAATAATACATTTATATTTATAAAATATACACTAAAACAAGAAAAACTTTTTTATATACATATATATATATATGTATATATATATATATATATAAAACATTTTAAAATTAAGAATTAAAAAATAGAATGGAAAAATATATGAGAGTAACAAAAAAAAAAAAAAAAAAAAACAACATACAAAGTAAGATTTAAAAATTATGATTTTTTTTATATTCGCTATACATTTAAAAAATAATAATAATAATACATAATAATATTTTAACAAAAAAATTTGTTTCTGCACTTTTACTTGAGCCAATTTAAAGTGCAGAACATACATATAAAGAAAACAAACAAACAAAAAGTAAAAAAAAAAAAATAAAATCAAAGAATAAATAATGTAATATAAAAAGAAATGATTGCACAATTAATTACATAGAATTTAAAATTAAAAAAAAAAAAAAAAAGTAGATAACATCTAAACGAGAAATTTTTTTTTTTTTTTTTAAATTACATAACGTGTGTGTGTCTTATTTGAATTTTATTCTTTTTCAAACATGATATGAAAAAAAAAAAAATTTGTTTTCATTTTTTAATTTTTTGCAAGAAAAAAAAATTTAAATAATGAACAATGAATAAACAAAATAATAAATGAATACTATGTCAAACAAAGTAGGCCCAAGTTATTCATAAATTTATTTAAAAAATAAATAAAAAATAAAAAATAAAAAATAAAAATAAGTCTAAAAAAGTGATTAAAGAACAATTTATTTGTTTTGCATAAAAATAAACGAAATATATAATAATAAAATCAAAGAGAAAACTATGAATAAAAAATTGCTATGGAAATTAAGAGTATTTAAATATTATACACACAATATAATAGAAAAAAAAAAAAATAATAATAATTCTAATACCTAATTAAAAAAATAAAGGAAAAAAAAAAATTTAAATAAAAAATATAACAATAAAAATAATATACATATATTGATAAAATGTAATAACTAAAATATAAAATACATTCTGCATAATATAAATTTATTTATTTTTTTTTTTTAATGCGATTAAATATATTTACAATTAATAAAATATTTAAAAAAAAAATAATAAATAAAATAAATAATGAAGAACAAGAAAATGAAAAAAATAAAAATACTTTAATTGTGTAACTAATTATAATTGCTGGAATTTATAAAAAGATGAAATAAATATATGATAAACAAAAATGAAAAATAAGATAGAAAATTCAAAAATTAAACGACTTTTTTAATTTTTTTTTTGGCTTACTGGACATATACCATACGTATTTTATTTGAATTCTTAAAAGAAAAGGAAAAATTTTTCAAATAAAATTTCAAAGATAATCAAAATTTATTGTAAAAATCCCCATTTTATTTAATAAATTTACATGTCTTTTTTTTTCAAATACATAAAATTAAAAAACCCATTCTACAATTTATACTTTTCATTATACACATCAAACATTTAGATTTTTTAAATTTTTTTCTGTTTTTTCTCTTAATTGGTTTATAACATTTTTTTGATTAGCTGATTTTATAATGGCTGTACCAGCAACGATCATATTAGCTCCAGCCTAAATAAAAAATCAAAATTAACATTGAAAATATTTTCTTTAAAATACATACATATATGTAACAATTAATAATATAACATATGTACCTTTGAACACGCATCAATTGTGTCTAAACCTACACCACCATCAACTTCAATATTTAATAAAGGATGATTTTTTCGTAACCATTCAACTTTAGGCATCATATCATACATAAATTTTTGTCCACCAAATCCAGGCTCAACAGTCATTATTAATATCATATCAGCTAAATCAATATATTTTTCTAAAGCTTCTACCTTTTAAAATAAATTATACAAATTTGAACTAAACGTATTTATGAATTAATTTGAAAAAATATGTACTTGCACATACATACATACATATATATGTGTATATATATATACCTATATGTAATAAGAAAATAATTTATACCTCAGTTCCTGGTTTTATAGCTAATCCAACTTTCATTCCAGCCTCTCGAATTTTTCTACATACATCTGGTACATATGAGATAACCGGTTCAATGTGAAATGTATATTGATCGACTTTAGCATCAGCCATACCTTCAATCCAATTTTCTGGTCTCGATACCATCATGTGAGTTTCGAAGAATGCATCCTAAAAAAAAATAATAATAATAAAAACAGGATAAAAATTAAATATTTAACTTTAATTATACATAGGCTGATGAATTGAATTATCACGTAACAATTATCACACTTCATTATTATTCTATTTCTATTGATGTTATAAGTAAATCAAAATATATAAATTAGATGAATTTATTTTTTTTTTTAAATTAATGCACTTACGTACCTTTATTTTGTTTCGTAAACATTTTACAACTGGATGACCAAATGTTAAATTCGGTACAAAATGCCCATCCATAACATCTAAATGTAAATAATCTGCTCCATTGTCAATTAATTTTTGTGATTCATCAAATAATTGTGAAAGATCTGCATTTAAAATTGATGGACCTATTTGGGCTTTAAGTGAATGCGTTGACATTGTCTTGTCTTTATTATTATGGAATGATTTGAATATTATCTTCTGGTAGTGTAAAAAAAAAGCACGTAGCACGTGAATAACGTTTTATTGATGGTTGAGGGCCTCCTGGGTCACTTCACTGTCACTTTTTCCTTGCCTTGCCTTTAATATTTAATCTAAGATTCTAAGCATCAGTATTTTAAGTGTCAGAAATTTCAAATTTAAAATATGCACATTGTACAGTAGTGAATAGTATTTTTATATTAACTGATATAAATTTCTACATGTACATATGTACATATACCAAACCAAAGTAATTAACATTTATTCAAAATTTGCTCTGCTTGTGTTTTATTTTTATTGGATTGATGAACGGACTATACAATAATACATGTAAATACCCAGACTTGTGTTTTTGGTTTGGTTGGACTTTTAAAGCTTTTAAGAAATTAATTAAAAATCAAGTTTATCACTTCAGAATTTATTCAAAATAAGAAGAAGAAAATGAAAAATATAATCAAATCAATACTCAACGCATAATTTTTAGGTTAAAAAAAACATTTTTTAAAAAAAACTACAGTAAATATAATAAAAACATAGAGTAAAGGAAAAAAATAACATTATTCTAAAAAAAAAAGATAAAAGCCAAGAAAATGAATCATATTCTGCTGTTTGTGATATATTCGTTAATTTTTACAAGAACAATATCAAAGAAATATAATGAAAATGAAAAACCAGAATGGGCTAAAAAGGATATTCGAGATTTTACAGATGCTGACATGGAAAGATTATTGGATCAGTGGGAGGTTATTATGTTTATGTATTATTAATTCGTTTTAATTTTCTTGTTCAAAACCAAAACAAAAAAAAAACATTTTTTAACATTCTGTATTTTTTGTTTTAAATCTTTCATTGTAAGGAAGATGAAGAACCACTCGAACCAGATGAATTACCAGAGCATTTAAGGCCACAACCAAAAATTGATTTATCAAATATTGATACAAAAAATCCTGAAAATATATTAAAATTATCGAAAAAAGGTCGAACACTTATGACATTCGTTAATGTTGCAAATAATCCAACAAATGATGAGGCTGAAACAATTACAAAATTATGGCAAACAAGCTTATGGAATAATCATATACAAGCTGAAAGATACATGGTAGATACAAATCGTGCTATATTTTTATTTAAAGATGGTTCACAAGCATGGGATGCTAAAGATTATTTAATTGAACAAGAGCAATGCGAAAGTGTAACGATTGAAAATAAAGTATATGAAGGAAAGCATGCAAAACGAAAAGATGAACTCTAAAAAGGATATTTCTTATTATAGTCATTAATTTCTCATACATAATGTATACACGTAATATTGTGTATATCACAAACGCAAATAATACAAAACAAAATAATGTAAATATTTTCTTTTGATTGAAAAAAAAAATGAAGAGAAATCATGTGAATTATTATAAGAATTTTATTTTGATATTATTTTATTTACAGTTAAGAAATAAACTTTGAATTATGAAAACAATAAAGATAAATTTTGCTCACATATTTTCATTTATAGAATCTGAAATCTGAATTCTGAGTTCTAAATCTAATAAGATTTCAAGGAAAATCAATAGTAACAGCTGATTATTAACAAATCTTCGAAATGTGCATACATATGTGTATGTATGTACATGTTCACCAAAAACGTGGCAAAAACAAAAAGAAACAAATTAGAAAAGTCAAAAATGAAACCAAGCAGTGCTATCGTTTTCCAAAACATGACAGTATATGTTCGAAAAAAGGGCTTTTTATATTAACCCCTTAATTTTGCGAAAGTATCTTAATTTTCTTCACACTTAATTCTTAAAAATTCCTAACAAATTGGGTATTCTGAGTAGCAGATATGTATGTATGTGAAGAATCCAAAATTCAAGAGGATAAAAGATTTCAACAATGATGAGGTTAACGGATCATTGTCGATGACCTGCTAAGTTAATAGATTTTTGAACGTCAGAAACGTCTCTTATCCACTTATTCAGAATACAAAAATCTATTAAATAAACGTCTCCAAAGAGTTAAGAGATCACCTAATCAGTGATATTTCTTAACTTACGCAGAATACCAAATTAATAAAATAAGAGGATAAACTGTTAACTTTTATCAAGAATTGCTGCCTAAGCTTCGTAATTGCGACACTCGTAATTGCGAAAAAATATAATTTCAAATGCTTTCGATAGAGTTCTTGAAATTTTCTTTTTTAATTTTTATTGTAGACAGAATTTTTTATAAATGTAATGTAACGATGTACATGTCTTCATTCTCATTTCTCAATCAGTTTGCTTTCGCATTTTTGGTTACTTTTATCTGTTATGTTTCATGTTTACGAATCTACAATTCTGGTTGGTCTACATAGTAATAACAAATAACATACCGTTTACCAGTACATAATTCTAAAAAAAAAAAAAAAAAAAAAAAAAAAAAAAAAAAAAAACATTTTTCATCGAGACGACAATATTGCAGTATCAGACATCAGAAAACAGTAAAACTACTGCAATTGCAATAAAACGATATCACTGAAGTTAAATGGTAAATATGAAAATCAGCTGATTTTTGTTTTTAAATATTTTTCACATTGCATTTAAAATATTGGTAGCATTTTTTTTTTTTTAAATATTTTTTGGGTGTATAAATATAAAATTTATGTTATATTTGTATATGCCATATGGTTAGACGGAGAACAGAAGAAAACAGAAAAACAGAAGGTTTTGTGTGATGTGTGACAATTAATTGATGTTTTTAATTTTTATATCAATTTCACTATCGTTCAACTAAAGTTAAATAATAAACAATACAAATTTAGAATTTATTTCATTAATTTTTTAGTTTGTTAATCAATCGTGAATTGAATGACTAGTGAGTTGAAAAATTAAAATGTTAATATTGAATTTATCAATTTTAGTAAACTGATATACTTGAATTGTACTGGCATACATACATGCATATACATACATACATACATACGTTATATATTAATATATAAAGACAATACGTACTATATAGAAATATTGAATTAATTTTAATTAAATCTTTATAAAAGGAATTAAATCATTTTATTTTAAATTCAATAAAACATAAGTAAGACAATTAAAAAACAAAAATAATAATAATAATCAATTTAAATAGTGCTATTTAAAAAGTTAGCATATTTTTAATTGTACCATATTTTACCTTAAGAAAATCAAGGATTAAAAAAGCTTTATTCGAATTTTTTTTTTTAAATTTTATCTTTAAATGTATAATTTTTTGTCATGAATTCATATAATGTGATATAAAATTAATTTTTTTTTTTTAAATATTCAATTAAACAAAAATTTACAATTAATTTGTATTTTTATATACATATTATATGTTATTATTATTAATGTAATGTTCATATATGTATATATATTATATAGTATTGGATATTTATTCATATTTACACACATATATATATATATGTATATATATATTAAAATATATTACGATTTTTTTTTTACAGCTTTTACATACATATAAATTACAACAAATGATGTCATCGCTAATATGAGCAGTTATTTTGGAATATAGGAAATTAAAATATACTATTTAATATAGGTACATACATATGTATGTATAAACAAATTTCCTATAATAAACATCAGTTCATGTGTACATTTTATACTATTGTGTACATATAATTTTATTTAAAAAAAAAAAATAAAATAAAATAAAATAATATAAATTTAAAAATATTTAAATAATATAAATAATCAGTTATAATGGTATTTGAATCAATTGTAACTGAGGTATTAAATAAATTTGTTGGTGATTATGTTGAAAATTTGGATAAAAAGCAATTAAAAATTGGAATTTGGGGTGGTATGTATTTTTTTTTTTAATAATATTTTATTTATTCAATTTTTATTTAATTTATTTTCATTGATCTTATTTTATTCTTTAATTTTTATTTATTATTAATTTTTTAATTTATTTTAATTAGATCATGTTTCAGTTGACCTATTTTTAAAACGAATGGAATTCATTTTTATATGTGTGTACCTATGTGTAGTGATTAAATTATCACATCACATCAGTTTTAACATTTGTGTACATACATATTAAGATTGGTATAATAAACTATACATGTAGAAAATTACCTTTGTGTTGATTTTATATCATAAATAAACATTGATTAACATATCTATTCGTAATCAAAATGTGTTTTTTCAAATGAATGTATGAATTGAAATTCTACACGTTAAAAAAAAAAAAAAAAATACAATTCGTACCAGTATGGATAGGATTTTTTTTTTCCAAAAAATAAAATTATATCAAATCAAATTCTTTTATAAATTTATCATAACATATTTTTAATCTTTATGTACCCACATAATTATATATATAATAAAATTTTGGAATTTCTTACATACATATAATATGTGTTTATAAATACTTATCATATATATATATATTTCTACATAAAATTTTTTGAGTACATATGTACGTATATATGTATGTATACCGTTTCTGTTACTAAAATTCAAATTATAAAATGAGATTTGACCTTGTAAATTATTAAAAGAAAAAAAAAAAAAAAACAAAAACCAAATAGCGAAACAAAAATTAACAATAAATTTTTCTTCTTTTTTAAATTTGTTCACAATATAAATAAAATAACGTACAAAATGTATACATATACAAAATATACACCCGCACATAAATTACTTTATATATCTATTTATATCTATTGATAGTGAATAAATTAGATAACTATGTACATATTATCATCATAAAATAATTAAATAATTTTATTGTTATTTAAATATATGTTTATTCAATTGTAATTGTTTTAAATTTCACACATTCCAAATTTTTTATTTTTGTTTATTTATTTAATTTACCTTCTGGATTCATTTATTTTATGATTAATAATTGTATTGTTGATCTTTTATTTTTATTTTTATTTATAGGTGACGTAGTCCTACAAAATTTAATACTACGAGAAAATGCTCTTGATGATCTTGATCTACCTCTTAGACTTATTTTTGGATCACTAGGTAAATTTATTTATTTAAAAAAATAAATAAATAAATAATAATAATAATAATATAAAAATGAAAATTGCTGACTAAAAAAAAGTGAAACATTATTCATATTCATTAAATAGGTACATTATCCATCCATTTATAATTAGGTTCATTTTAGTTGTTTTTAAAATGCGAAATTATTTTTCATTTCAATTTTTTACTAATGTTTTGTTATGTAATGAAAAAAATTGATTGAAAAAATAAAAAAATTGTATGTTTTTTGCGATAACAAAGTTATACATTTAAAATAGTGATAACGAAAAATTATGTATTTTTTTTTTTATCTTTTTTAAAAATATATCTAGTCATTTATTTACTGCTTATTAACAATATCTTTTTTTTTTTTAGGTAAATTAGTTTTAAAAATACCATGGACTAATTTATATAGTGAACCAGTTGTTGCTCAAGTTGAGGATTTATATTTATTAATTTGCCCAAAACAATCAACTGTATATAATGCTGAAAAAGAAGCTAAATATGAATTACAAGCAAAACAAGCCGAATTGCAACGTCTTGAAGAGGCTCGTAAGCAAGAGCAAGAAAAAGGTTATACACATACAAGAATTTTAAAATTAATATGTAAAAATTTTTAACTTTTTTTGTTTTGATGTTTTAATTTTTTTTTAGATAAACCAAAGCCAGATCAAACATTTACTGAAAAGTTAACAGCACAAATTGTAAATAATATTCAAATAAAAATAACCAATGTACATGTTAGATATGAAGATGAAACAACTACTGATCATCCACTAGCATTTGGTATAACATTAAATCGTTTTGATATCTATACAACTGATTCAAATTGGATAAAAAGTTATATGAAAGAGCAATTAAGTAAAGTCTATAAGGTTGGTTGAAGAGATTTAAAATAATAAATTTAGAATTCAATAATAGACAAAAGAATTTTTCTCTTCTTTTTATATATTTAATTTGAATTTCAGGTTGCTGATTTAGATAGTCTATCAATTTATATGAATTGTAATACAACATTATTTACTACAAATAATGTTAGTGAATTTCCAAATTTATTTAGTACAACAATTGCAACAAATGATAATAAGCCAAAGGGATTTAGCTATGGTAAAAAAAAAAAAAATTAAATTCATTTAAATGGAAAGTAACTTTTATAATTTACTTAATTTTTTTTCATCCTTTTAAAGTTATTGGTCCAATATCATGTTTAACACAATTACAATTGAATATGAATCCACAATATGATAATCCACCATTTAAAATACCAAAAGTTCAATTGAATTTGGAGATGAAAAAATTAAATGTTGGTGTTAGAAAAGCACAATTTCAGGTAAATTTTTTAAAAAAAATCTTTCAAATTATTTTTTAATGTACTATAAATTGTAGGCACTTTTAAAAGTTGGAGATTCTATTAATCGAATGAAAATTGCAGCACCATATAGAAAATATCGTCCACATAATATTCGTAAGTACTTAAATCGTCTTTTTAATATAACAAATACATAAATAAACTAATTTAAATAATTAATACAGCGTATAAGGGTCATTATAAGGAATGGTGGAAATTTGCAATTGTTTGTGTACTTGAAGGCGAAATTCGAAGAAAACTTCGCAATTGGTCATGGGAGAATATGAGGCAACATAGAAAACTTATACAGACATATGCAAAAGTACTGAAAATATCTAATATTTGTATTTAAATAATCAAAATATTTTTTTTGTTTGTAATTAGGCTTATAAAGAATTAAAACTAGCTTCAAAGCCAACTGCAAATTTGGTTGAAACTTGTAATTTGTGTGAACAAAAATTGGATATGTTTAATTTAGTACTCATAAGGAATAGAGTTGATTTAGAGATAGAGAAATTAAAATTGGAGGAAGACAAACAAGCAAAAAATCAGAAATCATGGTTTAGTGGATGGTGGGGTGGTTCAAAACCATCTACAACAGAAGGATCTGACGATAATATTGGTATTTTATTATTAAAATGTAAATTTTTCATGTTTTACAATTTTATTTTGTAATTATAAAATTGTAGTCAAAAAGTTCGAAGCAGCTATGACGGCAGAAGAAAAGGAAAAGTTGTATGCTGCTATTGGTTATCAAGAGAATGCTGCACAACTAATATTACCAGAAGAATATGAAGCAATACAAATGAAATTTCAGTTATTATCGCTTGAAATACTTGTTGCCGATGAAATTATGGAATCCAGTTCACCCAAAAAATCTGAAGAAATTGCCGCTTTACAACCAATTATCACTTTAAAATTATCTATAGTTACATGTGCTGTTAATCAACGTCCAGGAGCTAATGCCATAAAGTAAGAAAACTACATGAAAATTAGAGTTAATTTAAACTAATTTTACTTTTGAAATTTTTTCTAGACTAAATATCGGTATAAAAGAATTCACTTTAACCGGTTTTGAAAAGAATAATATTGTACCAACGATTGTTGAATCTCAAGTTCCTGATCGATATAGTCTATTGGAAATATTATTTGAAACAAATCCATTAGACAAGGTAAGATATAAAGTACTATTTTCTTTTTATATGAAATTACATATTTGTTGTGTTGAATAGAAATGTAATCAAAGAGTACACGTATTTGCGAGACCATTACTTATTATATTTGATGCTGAAACACTTTTACAATTATCCACCGTATTTTCGACTCCATCTAATGTTAATTTGTCTGAGTAAGTATTTTTTAAGATTGTATTTTTTCAATGCATTATAATCATTTTTAAATATGCAGGCTAGAAGGGGCTGCTGCATCGAAATTAGCAAATATTAAAGAGCGTTCAGCAACTGGAATGCAATATTTAATTGATAAACATGATATATTAGAAGTAAATATTAGATGCATGCCAAATGTTATACTTATTCCTCATTCTGGAGTATATATAAAGTATGAATTTTAATTTTTGGTATTTTAAAAGACAACTTATTAATTTCGTTTTTCTTACATTATGTAGAGAGTTTTCATCATTAATTGTTATCAGTTTGGGTGAATTATCTGTAACATCAGAACCACGTGCTGCTGATCAAAAAGATGTTCAAGCAATGGTACAAAGTGGTGTTAATCAACAAAGTATAATGCAAGCGATGATGGAACGTGCATATGACAGTTTTAATGTTACGATTAATGATATACAAGTATGACAAAATTTAGTTTTCGTTTTTATTTGTTTTTGATTAAAATTGAATTAAATTTTAGATTTTGGTATCAAAGCCAAAAGAAAAATGGTCAGAAGTATTAATGAAAAAGGAAAAAACTCTAATGCATGTGTTAAGTCCAACAACATTAATGGTGACTGCATCAGTTTGTGTTATACCAGATGATCCAAGATTACCAAAATCAAAAGTCAAAAGTATATCTGCGTGTAACATAGTAGCTTTTTTGTTAGTTTTTAAATCTTTTATCTTTTTTTTTTTTTTTCAAATTAGTTTTAATACCATCTATAGCACTTAGCGCTACTGAAGAACGTATATTCGAAGCATTGTCAGTTGTAACAACAATTCCATTACCAGGAAATGATGTACCTGAACCAACTCCTTTAGGAAAAGTAACTAAAAAAATTTAGAAATTTTTAAACTACGTAAAATATATATAAGATAAAAGTTAATTGATATTTTATTTTCTATTAGGTTGCAAGTACAATGGTATCAGCTTCGGTTATGTCAATCACAAAATTTTTAACAGAAAAAGAAACAAAAAAAACTGAACCTTCAAAAGAATTGGCTGGTGAAATGGTACAATATGTAGATTTGGATTTGGATTTTACACTTTCTGGTATGTTTCAAGAAAAAAAAACAAAAATAAAAGAATTTGATTTTTTCATAGTATTTTAATTTAAATTTATAGAATTTAGTGTTACTATGTATAAACAAAAAGATGATGATGATCCGTCATTAGCTAGTAAAGATACACCATCACCAGAAAAATATGATACACCAGAAATTGAATTTCGTAGTATTGGATTTGATGATGATGATGAAGAATCATCAATTATGCGTTTATATAATCATGAAAAAATGCTGTCATTTAAAGTAATCGAATTAGAAACAACAATGATTAAAAAGACCTATGAAATGGTTGCTAATGTTAAGTAATAATCATGAATTAATAAATGTGTTTTTTATTTTACAGAATGAAACAGATATTGTAATATAATTCCATTCTTTTTTTTAAATATTTTTTCATAGATTGGGTGCTATTAATGTTCTTCATCATAATAATTGGAAATATGAACCAAAAGATATTGAAATTATTGATACACCAGGATATACATCATCTGATAAGAAATATTTATTAGCAATATCTTATATAAATGTACGTAAATTCTCTTTATTAATACATAAATTAAACTTTATTTCAATCTTTTATAAATTTTTTTAAAGGCTAATAAAAATTCACCAGAATTTACAACTAAATATAATTCAACAGAGCAATTAATAACAATAAATTTTTCAACATTAGTTGTAACTTTACATCAAGAATGTCTTCAGAAATTATTATTGGTAAAAGAATATAAACTAAATAAGATTTTAATTGAATTTTTTAAAATTTTATTTCTTTTTGTTTTTTGGAATTTTAGATTGGTAATGGATTTCAAAAACGATTAGAAAAAATCCAAAATGATTTAACCAATAATACATCTAGTAAAGATCGTATTGCTTCAGCTGGTGATGAGAGTTTAGTATCAAAAGTTTTAGATACAATTCAAGAAGAGAATGAAGATGGTGAAACACAAACGATAAAACAAACTAAGAGAAGTAACTATTATTAATTTGATTTTTTTCTAAAATATCTTATATTTCTTTGATATTACCTTTTAATAATTAGGTCGTTCAACAAAGAAAATCGTTGAAAGTATTAAAATAAAATTGATTGCTAATTTTGAACAATTTGCTGTTAATATAACAACTTTAAAGCGTCCAATTGCTAGTCTTAAAGTAAAACAATTTACTGCCGGTGTAATTGTTAAATCAGCATATACAGAAATATCAATAAATTTACTTGATATTGTTGTTACAGATTTAAATCCACATACAGTTCATAAATCAGTTAGTAAAAAAAATTGAAAAAAAAGTTTACAATATTATTTTAAAAAAAAAACATTAATAATTTGTTTTATTAGATTTTATCAATCATTGGTGAAAATGCTCTTACATGTCAACTAGTTATATACAATTTAGAAGAAACATCTAGTTACAATTCGGATGATATGAAAATTAGTGTAACAATGGGATGCGCTAAAATAATTTTCCTTAACTGGTTTGTTACATCAATGTTGGTAAGAATAATAATATTACTTAATTTAAGCAATTAATTTCATAATTTATTTTTCTTTTTAGACATTTCTTAATAACTTTCAAGCAGCTCAACAAGCAATTGCTAATGCTAGTGCAGCTGCTGCTGAAACTGCTAAACAAACTGCCGTTGAAGCATATGAGAAAGCATCTAGACTTAAATTTCATATTAAAATTAAAGCACCATTAATTATTGTACCAGTTAATTCAACTAGTTATCGTGGAATTGCATTCGATTTAGGTTTTCTTAGTATTACAAATCATGTATCCGAAATTGATGTATCGGTAAATACAATAAATTTTATACTTTTATTTTTTAATTAATTGTAATTTTTAATAAAAATTTTAATTATTATAATTTAGAATGAAAGAGGGCCTTCTGTTATAGACGAAGTTAAACTTGAACTAAAAGAAATGAAGTTATCAAAAGTGAATATCTTAAAAGAAAATGAACAGCAAATCGATTCTGATAAAATAACTGATGGTTTGTATTTTTTTTTTTTAAATATATTATTCTATTTCTTTGTATTTTTTTTTTTTTAATTTGTTTTTATGTAGGTGAAAGCGTTTCAAAATATGGTATTTCGGAAAATGTAAATATTTTGGATCCAATAACATTTGCATTAGTTATACAACGTAATTTAACATTTGGTTGGTATAAAGATAAACCACAATTAGATATATCAGGACGTTTAAAATCAATTGAGGTATTTTTTTTTTAAGAAAACATTTTTTTATCGCTTTTATTATAATTTTTTTTTTCTAACTCAATTATTTTTTTCTAGATTAATTTACTAGTAGAAGATTATGTACTGTTGATGTCAATATTAAATAAAAATTTATCGGAAGGACAGGATGAGTTTAAAACAATTCCATCACCTCCATCATCAGCACCAAGAAAATCAGAAGGTAAAAATTAAAAAAAGAAAAAAAACATATACGTATATATTTTACATATACATAAAATCTTTACGTAACGAAAAGTTTTGTTTATAATATTTTAAAATATAAATTTCTATTTTTAATAAAATATGCGCTATAAATGCAAAAAAAGAATAAAATTAAAGAACATACAATAAAATATTACATTAAATATTTGCTTTTGTTCTATAGCTTTAATGCTTTTAATGTTCATTATTATTATTTTTTTTTTTTGTTTATTTTGACTCTTCATGATTATCTTTAAAAATTTGAAATAAAATAATAATAATAATAAAAGGAGATACTATGGAATCAACAATTGCACTCGTTGATGTTCATCGAACTGATGGTATTGCAACTGAACGTGAAGAAGGAGGTAAATTTATGATTTTTTATTTATTTTTTATTTTATTTTATTTTATTTTTTAATTATGACTTACAACCTTACAAGTATAAACGCATGTTTAAAAAAATGTTGTGTTTTGCTTAAAAATTATAAAATCAAATTATTTTCATTACATTAATAATCAGTTATACTTTTATCCATAAATTTTTTTCAGTACCTGGCTTACTGAATATATGGTTCTAATTTTTTTACAATGTCAGTGTAATATATCCGCTTCAATTTTTTATATTTATGAGAATTTATTCATAAACTCTGCATTGTAAAAAAATATGAAAAAGTAAAATTGATTAAATTATTCATTCAAGACTTGAAAGCAAATATCTTTAAATAAATAATAAAAGTAAAATTATTACATTTTTTTTTTTTTCTTGGTTTCTTATTAATAGTAAAACAAAGGTCATCTGATGCAAAGACTGTTACATCTACAAAATCAATAAAAACAACACAAAATAAAGCTACAATATCAAAATTATTAAAATTCGAAAAGACTACAGTCGACGTAAATCTTGTATTTAATTTTCAGATTGATGGTTTTATTGCAAATCTTGTAAATGGTAAATTTTAAAAATTTCATCACTTAAGATGCATTTAAATTTTTTATTTATCCATTTTTGTTACCGTAATAGCAAAAAACACTGCCCTAGCAACATTCGGTCTGTATTATCTATCATTAAAAGGAAAAATTTTAGCTGATGGAACATTGAGTACATCAATTGTGCTAGTTGACATACAATTAGATGATATAAGACCAGATAAAAAAACTGCAATAACGAAGTATATTTATTTTAAATAAAATAATTATATACATTACAAAATAATTTTTTTTTTTTTGTTTTTTGCTTTAAAGATATTTACATCGTAAAGAAAACAAAAATAAACGAGCTCTTACACCGACAACATCTGATGCAACAAATGATAACATTGTAGATAATACACAATATATGTTAGATATAACAGCTCTTATTAAAGAAAATGATATTTTTGGTATGTAAAAATGATAGATTTTGTCATTCTATTCAAACATTATATACTTATTTTCATTTTACAGCTGAAGTACGAATTTGTGGTTTTGATTTAATTATATCTATCGATTTTCTAATGAATATTGCTGAATTTTTTAAAATTCCTGAAGATGAAGTAACAGCCATTGAGACAACAACTATGAAATCGAAACCAGTTGAAAATAAAATGCCAGAGAAAGGGCAATTAAAAAGTAAAAACATTTTATTCGTTTTTTTTTTTTTTATATTTATTTTAAAAAGTATTGAAGATAATATTTTAAAATGTAATTTTAATTTTGAAAATAATAAAAACAGAGAAACCTCAGCAAACGCAAGCTGCTACATCTACTGATCCAAATAAAAAAATGCATATTGTATTGCATTTAGAGGAGCCAGATATTATATTAATTGAAAGCATGGAAGATATTAATACACATGCAATTATATTTAGTGTGAGGATTCTAAACGTTTTTATTTTTATTATTATTTTTTTTTCTTTTTGTAATTTTTAAATTGTTTTTCATTTGATTACCATTTACAGATGGAGACAATATTAAAACTACGTACAGTTGGTGAGAAGCAATTAATTTTCGGCGAAATAAAAGATTTAAGAATGTACATGTGCTCATTTGCACCTGAAAAACGTGAATCAACTAAACATTACATTATACATCCATGTACAGTTAGTCTACAAGGCTCAACACCAGAAGAAATGGGCTTAAATATTAGCTTAAAGGTATCTAATATTGTAATTAATATATCACCAGCAACACTTGAATTAATTAGTAAAGCAGTCAGAACAGTTACGTATACAGAATCAAAAGAAACTGATGATTTAACTAAACAAATGATTGAATATGATGAAATGTGGGGTGTTAAACAATTTGATGAGAATGATTTTTGGTTTATAAAAGTTGATGAAGCAATTGAAGCATCAGAAAATGTCGGAATGAAATTAACAGAAGATGATACAATTGTACATAAACCAGAAGTTTGTATAGTTGAAGTACCATCGATTGTAATCATTTTTGCAGCTGGTATAGGTTATTATACAACACCAATGTTATACATTGAAACAAAAATGGGTGCATCTGTACATGATTGGAGTTCACAAATGAAAATTACTGGAAATTTAAATTTAACAATGTCATATTACAATAGTAAATTGGCTGTTTGGGAACCATTAATTGAAGAGAATGAAAGGGAAACATCAACATCTGGTATAACTGATTATGGCCCATGGGAATTAAATTTTCAATTAGCTATTGAAAAAACTAAACCAGATGATCCACTGGAAAATATCGAGAGTGTAACAAAAATCAATATTAATTCAAAGGATGTACTAGAAATAACAGTTAGTAAATCTGGTTTAGAATTATTACAAATGTTAGGTGAAGCATTTTCACAAGCATTCGATACGAAGGGTCTGATAAAACCAGATATAATGTCTAGTTATATGTTAGAAAATGATACTGGTTTCGAAATTACAATAAATTTTACAAAAGGTGCATTTACATTGCATGAATGTCATATGCCACAATCAGATTCACAACATAAAGAATCAATAATTAATACTATATTGAATGATAATATTGATGATAATAAGTATGACACAGATACATTAAAAATTGAGCCAAAAGATGTTAAATCATGTGTTGTAGCAGTTGGTGGACGTGTATATTTACAAAAGAAAGAATTGGATTTATTAGCAGAACAGGCATCAGCTGAAACAGTTCTTACAACAGCAAACGAACAAAATCAAGATTTCCTTTATGTACAAGTGAGTGTGATTTTGATTTTTGTATTTATTTTTATTTCTTTTTGATTTTATTACGAGATTTTTATAATACTAAAAATTCTCTTAATATTTAATTAAATTTTGATCTTGTACTTTTAGATTGCAGATATTAAAAAAGAAATATCGTTACCAGTATCAAAGGCTGATGAAAGATATTTTCCATTATATCGTGATACAAATCAAGAGCCGTGGGGTATTGTATCAGAAATTAAAAATGAATATGGTAGAACAATAATTAATATTCATGGTGTATTAAAGGTACATGTTAATTAAAAAATTATTTTAATTTTTTCTATTAAATGAAATTATTGAATTTTTCTTTAATTTTATGTATGTATACATATTAAATTTTCAAATTTTATAGATAAAAAATCATTTTTCAACATCAATATTTGTGCATAAAATACTTAAGAATGTTAAAGATGTTATCGTAGGTGAAGTACAACCTAGTCAGTCATATAATGTTCCTTTATATGCAATCTATTCTACATCTAAAGAAATATATTTCTCTTTAGAGGTAAATAACGTCTTGTCTTTTATTTATTTTTTTTTAAATAATGAAGTTACATAGAATAATGTATACAAAATTTATAAAATTTTTTTTTTTTTTTACTAGGGTTACAAATGTTCAGTGCAAGGTATAATATGGAATGAATGTTTAACTGATACGAATTACAGTCGACAAATACAATGCGACCCAATTAACACATTCGAACCATTTTATATGAATGCATTAAGAGAAAAGACTGAAATTTATTTCGAAGTATCATCTAAATTTACATTATTAAGTGCATATTATACATTGCATTTACGACCACCATTATATTTAAGAAATGCTTTACCAATTGAAATACGAGTTTCTGTAGCTGGTTGTACTGTAAGACAAGATAGTACATCTGTATCAAAAGGTATTGATGCAGCTGAAAGTGATGCCACCATCAATGATGATGATAATGATAATGAAAAAGAATTACAACAACCGTTGCAAGCAACACCACCAAACAGTCGTGAAGATTTTCTTGACTATGGTGAAAAAGCAATTTGTCCGGGTGATATATTACATTTACCAACTGTTAAATTATCATCAAAAACTGGTGATACACGAAGTTTTGTTGTAGTAAGAGTGAGTATTTAATTAGAATAAATATTATGTCGTTTATATAATTTCAATAAATATTTTAGTTAATTCAATATTTGGAAAAAGATTGGTCATGTACAACGGAAATATCAAGAAATCATGATGAATATGCTGTGTGGACATTCACTTCATATGATTCAGTTGCTCAGATGGAAATGGAATTGGGTGTCAAGTAAATAATTTTTCAAATGTCAATAAAGAAATAGAAAATAAAATATATTTTCATGTTTTTTTGTTTTCCTTATGCAGATTTGAAAATCGACATGGAAGTCTTCAATTAACAATTTATTGCCCATTTTGGTTGGTTAATAAAACTGGTTTAATGTTAAGCTATAGGGTAAGTGTATATATACGTATCAATAATTAATTTTTTTTTTTTTTTAAATTTATAGTAATTGTGGTCGTATTTATTGAAATTTAAATCTAAATACGATCAAAATTGCTTGAATATAAGTGAAAAGAAAATTTATATTTACTATGATATTTAAATAGAAATCTAAAAAAACTGAGAAAGATGAGCTAGCTGGAGGTCCGCGTAAGGTATTTGAATTTACCTTCTTTTTTTTTGAGTATACATGTATATATATGTTTATACATTTAGTTTAATTTTAATTTTTCTTTTTTCGGTTGCGGTAACAATATATATTTATATTTTTTTATACTAGAATTAAATATATGTAGAATTAAAGATTTAATATGTAGTACAAAAAAGATATTTAATTCTAGAATTATGTATTATTTTTTACGTTTTATTTTAAGCTTAGAATTATATTTTAAATTGAAATATCAAAAAAATTCTGCGTAACAAATGGAATATTTTAGCTTCAAATTTTTTTTTTATTTCATGTAGAATTTTTGTTCCTTTTTCTGCTCACTAAAAATTGTATGTATTTATAAATTTCTAATTTTCTTTGAATTATTTAACATAACTGATAAACAATTACATAAAATTGGATGCTTTTATTAGATTTTTGTTATGTTTCTTTTTTAAAATAAATTCGCAATTTTAGAACGTTTGTGTTTTTGATACTTTTTTTTTCTTTTTTTTTTTATATAGCCTACTGCTGAATCAATAAATGTTTTATATCATCCACCAAATTATGATGGACCAGTATTATTTTCATTTCGTGAAAAGAATTTCTTTGGTAAAAAACGTGCCGTTATACGTGTTGACAATGGTGAATGGAGTGAAAAAATACCCTTAGATGTTGCCGGTTCAACTGGTGTCGTAGAATGTAAAGCAAATGATATGATTTATCATGTACGTAAAAATATATCTATAAAATTAATAAACATCTTTTTATTAATGTATATTTATTTTATCTTGATTATAGATTGGTGTTCATAATCATTTAACACATAATTCGCTTACAAAGCATATAACATTTCTTCCATTTTATGTAGCCATTAATAAAGCTCCATTTGATATCGAATTACAAGATGCTCATCGTCCAGCTGATCCATGGATAAAAGTAACTTTATTTACATTTTATTTTATTTTATTTCTTTGGTTTTATTTTTATTAAAAAATTTTATTTAATTTGGTTTTTAGATTCCAGAAGATGAGTGTATTCCACTTTGGCCTAAAATTGATACAAAACATATGCTTAGAGTTCGAATTGTTGGAGAGCGTTACGTTTCAGTACCATTTAAATATACTGAGGTACAATGTACTCTACTTAAAATGAAAAATAAGGTAATTCTTATTCTTACTTTTAAAATCCTATTTACTTTTTTTCAAAATATTTTTTTTATTTTATTATTATTTTTTTTATCAAAATATTTTAGTATGGTGGAGTCAATGTTGATGTACAAGTAACAGAAGGTGGTGTTTATTTAACATTTACACAATATCATTCTGGTGATGCTCCTGGTCTTATCATAAATCATACTAATAAAAAAATAACATATTGGGAGAAAGGAAATGTTAATGAAAGGTAAATTAAAACAAAGAAAATGAGGTAGAAAATGAAGTTATCAGTTTATATTTGGTTTTCCTATTTATTTTCTCTTGCATAGAATACTTAACCCATATCAAAAGGAATTGTTTACATGGTCTGATCCAGCTGGTGATAAAATTATATTATGGGATAGTGGAAAATCACAATTTGAACACGATTTAAGACGAGATGGCGTTGGACAATTACAGTAAATTAAAAAAAAAAAAAAAATAATAATATATATATATATATATATATTCCGTTTTTCACTATTAATTTTAAGTACAAATATAATTACATATACCATTACTGATATAAATTTATAAATTTTAATAGGATTGGTGATAATGAAAATAACATCGCATATTGGGTATCATTTTTGGATGGCGCTCAAAGAGTATTATTATTTACAGAACGCGAACAAATTGCTTATGAAACTGAATCAACAAGCAAATTAGATAAAGTAATACAAAAATATAATTATGTGTAAATATTTTGTAATTCTTATACAATATTTTATTTTTTATTAAAAAAAAAAAAAAAAAAACAGGTTAATCAAATAATTGAGATCAGCATACATGGAATTGGTTTATCTGTAATTAATAATATAAAATCAGTTGATATATTGTACCTTCGAATTGCTAGCTCAGGTAATATAAAAACAAAATTAATTAATTAATTAATTAAATACAACTTTCTTTACGTATTATTTATTTTTATTTTTTTTAAATTTCTATAGGAGTTATATGGGAATCAAGAAAGAAAGGTAAAACACGTTATAAACAAATGAAAATAGCACAAAATGAATTAATTGAAACAAAATATCAACAATATTTACGTGATAAACAAGTTGGAAATAAAACCAAACGATATTATTTAGAGGATAATAAACATGAAGTAAATTAAATTATTTAATTATTATTATATAATTTTGCATTATTATTTTTTAGAAAATTGAATTAATATAATTTCTTTTTGTTCTTAGATTGATTTTGATAAAATGATTTTAATTAAATCACAATCTTCTGAAAAGGAAATTCAACGTACATTCTATGCTGGATTATGGTTACAAATGAAAACATCGCCATTTCAATTACAAATTCATGCAAAAATTAATCGTTTACAAATTGATAATCAATTATATGATTGTATATTCCCAGTGTTATTTGCACCGATAGCTCCACCGAAAAGTGTTGCTGCTACCCAAGGTTTATTTATTTACTTTAATTACAAAGTTATTTTTACTCGATTTTTATTTAATGTATATAATATACATATGTATATATATAAATAATTTTATTTTTCTTTTTAAAGCATTAAAACCATTTGTTGAATGTAGCATTGTTCAAAGAGTTGTACCATATTCATCAGTTAAACAATTTAAATATTTTAGCATGTTGATACAAGAATTCCATGTTAAAGTTGATTTATTATTTGTAAATGAATTACTTGAAATGTTTGCTGGTGAAGTTAGTGATGAAGAAGCTGTAAGTTAAAAAACAAAAGAAAAGATTTTTTTTTTATATACAGATATGTATATATTTTTACAAACATATTTTTAGGCGAAGAAATTCAATGAAGATGTTAATTGGATTCTTCAACCTCTTATTGAATTAGTACAAACTAGTGCACAACAACAACAAAAACATTTCTTCGATTATTTACATTTGGGTCCAATTAAAATTCATGTATCATTCTCAATGGCTGGTGCTGAAGCAAAAGCATTACCTAGTATTCTATCGACAATATTACAAGGTGTCGGTGTAACGTTGACTGATGTTAATGATGTTGTGTTTAGGTAAAATAAAAATAAGGAGACGTTTTTGTTTTGTAGAAAATAAATTTAACAAAATTTTCATTTAAAAACTTTAGATTAGCATTTTTCGAAAGAGAATATCAATTTTTCACTCAGAGACAACTTGTATCAGAAATTGTTACGCATTATGCTGGACAAGCAGTTAAACAATTATATGTCTTAGTATTGGGATTAGATGTACTTGGTAATCCATACGGTCTTGTTGTTGGGATTAAAAAGGGTGTAGAAGATCTATTTTATGAACCATTCCAGGTATATATATTTGAAAAAAAAATATATATATATATGGACAGTTTATTTTAAATGTGGTGTAAATCCATTTTTAAAAAAAGTTGAGAAATCGTAAATTTACTTAAAATTTAACGTTCCTTAAAATATTTCGAAAAAATAAAAAAGTGGATTTACACTGCTTTCAAAATAAACGATTCATATACATATATGTTTATCCAATGGAAAGAATACATTTTTTTCAATAATTTTAATTTGCCAACTAATTTTTATTTAAAACATTTTTACAATTAAAGGGTGCAATTCAAGGTCCTGGAGAATTTGCTGAAGGTTTAGTACTTGGAGTTAAATCATTATTTGGTCATACAGTTGGTGGCGCTGCTGGAGCTGTATCAAAGTAAGTAATATTATGATAAGAATTTTTCGCTTTTTATTCTCATTTAATTTATATATGTACATATTTATATAATGTTAAATGTCTAATATTTTGTAGAATAACAGGTGCCATGGGTAAAGGTTTGGCAGCACTTACATTTGATAAAGATTATCAAAGAAAACGAAGACAAGCTTTAAGTAAGAAACCAACAAATTTCCAAGAGGGAATTGCTAGAAGTGGCAAGGGTCTTGTTATGGTAAAATATAAAATGCCTTTTATATTACTTTTTCATATCGTATAAATCAAATAATTTCTAGGGCGTTTTTGATGGTGTAACTGGGGTATTTGTAAAACCAATAACCGGAGCTAAAGAAGAAGGTGTTGAAGGTTTCTTTAAAGGTGTTGGAAAGGGTGCTGTTGGCTTAGTTGCACGACCAACAGCTGGTCTTGTTGATTTTGCAAGTGGAAGCTTAGATGCAGTCAAAAGGTATACGAGATGTGCATACATTTATAACAAAGAAAATCCTTTTTAAATAATGTAATTCTATTTTATATAACAGAGCTACAGAAGGGTCAGAAGACATTCTCAAAATTCGACCACCGAGATTTGTAAATCCTGATGGTGTTATACGTCCATACTGTTTTAAAGATTCATTAGGAAATAAAATTTTAAAGTAAATAAATAAAGTTCAATTTTTTTTGTATAAATTTGAAAAAAAGGAAAAACTAAATTATTTTGTTTTACTTTAATATTTGTAGAGAAATTGAAAAAGGTAAATATGCTAAAACAGATACATTTCGTCATTTAGAAATAATAATTGAAGGTAGAGAAATTCTATTAGTTTCGAATCATCGAATAATTTATGCAACAAAAAGTGATCTGTTTGGAGTGTATAATGTAAGGAAATTAAAATTAATATATATATTTTTTTTTAAATTAATTATTGAATACTTTTTTCGTATTTTGTTTCTTTTAATATAGGTTCAATGGACGTATAGATGGCTTGAAATTCAGATGATTAGATCTGGAAATAATAATTTAGAAATAACATTAAAAAAAGAGGAAAAGAAATACTTTTTTTCATCAAATGAAAGTGTCAAAAAACTCATTCCAATACCACAAAAACATCGACGTGACAATGTTGCTAAATTATTGGATAATCTAAGACAAATTGCTATAAATTAAATTAAAAAAAAATCTAAATTCAAAATTATTGAAAAATTGTTTATTCTGAAGACAATGAAAAATGTTTTACTTACATAAAAATAATATGTTTAAAAAACAAAAAAAAAAATAAATAAAATAAATAAAAATAACAGACTACCTATACACATATGCGTTTATTACATTACCTGTAAGCGGTGTATACACTACATTTAATCACAATAAATTTTTTCTTCCTACATTTTTATATGTATAACAAAATCATTTTTTTTTTCTCATCTTTTTAATTAACATCAAGATTATATATACTTATACACACGCATACACATATTACATACATATATACATATGTTATATAGAAATATTCATATAAATGTTTATATACGTATATTATATATATATATATATATATATTAATTATATTTACTATGTAACGTTACAATTCATATAGCTTATGTATAATAAAAACATAAAAAGAAACTATGGAAACATCTAAAAAGTTTTTAAAAATTCAAAGATGAAAATTTGTTAAATTAACAGCATTTGTTTTTCACAGTGCCTCTTAAAAATGCTATTTGTACAATAAAAAATTTATTGTTTTAATAATGATGCTAATACAATACAATGATACTAATAAAATGAAAAAAAATGAAAATAAATTCATAAATGAATTATTCAGAAATTTATTTTTTTTTGATACTTAGATGTTCTAAAATTTGAACATTTAAATGAAATTGTAATAAAATTGATATACATATATATATACACATTAAAAGAATTATATATACATACATAATTATAATTCAACTTCAAACACACAAAAAGTGAATTTTGTAATATCCCTCTTAGGAACAATATATAGAAATACAACGTTTTGTTTTTTTTTTCATTTATTTGCTTTGTAAAATATAAAAGGACTTGTTTAAAAAAAATTTGATTTATTTTTAAAATTAAAGTTTTGCTTATTTTGTAGATTATATACACAAACATATGTATATTGAAATTATTGTAAAACAAAAACAAATATATACATATATTTTATTTTTTGAATTTTTATTTTTATTGTAATTTTTTTATTCTTTATATTTTCTACCTCCTTAAAAAAAAAAAACGCATAATGAATTTTTTTTTTTTTTCAATTTAAAATATCTAAAAATAAAATAAAAAAAAAAAATTGAATGAAATAAATATAAAAAACTATTTGTATATTTTGTGATTTTTTAAAAATATAAATAATGAAATTGAAAAATAAAATCATTAATTTGTAATAATTTTATATTTTTCGTTTTGTTTTTTTTTCAAGTAAGTTATAAAATGGATGCCTTTTAATGGGTTGAATTTTTTATTTTATTTTACTTTTAAATGGAATTATGTTCGAAAATATTCAGCTCAAAATAATATGGTAATTTTTATAATATTTATTATTATTATTTCTCATGGATTTGTTAAAATTTGATGGGATAGTCGTAACATAAATCAAGTTTTTAAAAGCTTTAAAATAACGTACAAGGCACGATGACACACAATGAAAATAATTAAAAACAATGTAATTATGTAATAAGTTATTAATATTTGGTACCAATATTTTTTTTTTTTTTTTAAATATAAAAATCATCTATCTATTTAAAATATTTAAAAAAAAATTCATGTGTTATGTAAAAGTACAAATAAACAGATATTTTTGAAATGCTTAAATTGAAATTTTCGTTTTTATTTTTTTTATTTTTCAATAATGTTTTTATAACGAACAAAATCATAGGGGTGTATTTTGAATTTTGATATTTTTTTAAAAAATGATTTTTTTTTTTTTTTTTACATAAATACGTACTATACTGTGTTTGAAAGAAGATTAAGATTGGTGTAGATATACATACATATGTATGTATAGAATAGGAGAATAGTACAACATATACTACGAGTAGTATGCATTTACTCTGAAAAGTTTTAATCAGGCTTTTTCTTGAAAAACTCCTAATACAATATCCAAGAAAATTTGACTCAGCTCAGTAGCTCAATACGTAGAGTATTGGCTTGTGAAGCATAATACCAGAGATATATAGTAGGTATATTTTTAGATTAAATTTCTTTGATAATACTGACTACTGACTGACATATGGGATTTGTGTCGCACATAATAATTCTAAATCAGAAGTATTAACACTTTGTGCACCATTTTCATAACCGTCTTTTAGTTTCTTTTGTAGTTATCATTATAATATTTGTAATTGTGTTAAGCATAATTGGTTTATATGATAAAAATGTTCCTCCCATACACGTGCACATACGTTTTTTTTCAATTTGTACTTCAACTTACGTACTATATCTAAATACCATATATATTATATACATTGTATGTATATTATATTATATTCTGCATATTACGTACTGTATATTATATACATACATTTATCCTCCGTAAAGAGTTTCTATTCAACCTGATGGGCCTCCTACGTTAGAATTTGGAAGGTCTTGCTGTACAGTAGTTTCGCTACTGTGTTATACACTCTTATATGGGTACGTATACTACATATGTAAATATTATTAATTTCAATGAATTTTCATATTAAATAACTGGTAACATTTATTAATTTTCATCATTTACATTATTGCCTTTTTTTTAAAAAATTCCTTTTAATAGATTATACAAAGTATGCAATAATTTTTTAACGAAGGATTTAAAAAAAAAAAAAAAAACAATTATAGTCTCTTTTTCAGGTAGGTATAATTCATACGCATGCATTTCAAATAACAATGTATTTATGTATTCTAATTATTTATAGGTACACATACATATCAAATATAAATTTTAATAAATATCAATGATAAATATAAAAGTACTTATTAAAAACAACGACAAAATTATATAGGTATTTACATTACGTGTTTGCTCATTACTTTTATTACCTACATAAAAATATATTTAATTTGAATTCTTTGATTTTTCAATAATTTCAATTATTATTATTATTACGTGGAAATGCGTATAAAAAATTTCGAAAAAAAAAACCAAAAAAAAAAACTTCCTTATCATTTGTTTCCTTGTAAATAAAAATAAGTACTTTAAAGGCGATTAAAAATAAAAGGAAAAAGAATAAAAATTCTATTTTTAAATTAAAATTAACAATAAAATATTAATTTAAAACGTATAAATTTATAGTACATTTTTAAAGCATAATCACGCATATACTATATAAATATTTAAAATTAGCTCTTGTGTAATTGTTTTTGTTTTCATTAATAAAATTCAGAAATCTGGCAATTAGAAAATAAGAAATAAAAAAAAACGAATTTATTAAAATTGAATGCAATAGAATAGGAAGATGCATCAATTTAAATTACATGAATAACTATGTTTAAAAAAAAAAATAATAAAAATAAACAAATTATAAATACATAAATGTAGATATGCGTTTATGAGTGTACAAAATTATAAATAACCATTGAGCCAGTTTTAAAAGTTTTATTCTAAAAAAATAAGAAAATAGAAGATTTATTAAACTAAATGAATACATTATTTTAATTAAATTGTTTTCTTATATATATTTTCATTATTACAATTCTATATAACATATAGGGTGTGTTATTCAAAATTTTATTCATAACAGTTTTTTTTTTTTTTTAAATAAAGTAAATTGATTATTTAAATGATCCAGTTAGGGATACATATTCTGGTCGAATATACCGGCTTTACTTTATTTAGCCTATACCTAATATTTACTTATTCTGTTTAAAAAAAAAAAAAAAAAAAATATTTCATCAATTTTTCTACACAATAAATTACATATCATATGGTATAAAAAAATAAAAAAAACGAATAATTGCACAATGGAATATTCATATGAATTTATATAATATTCAAAATAAATAATTTAATTTAATTTAATCTGTTTTCTAATCATTTCTATTATCTATAGGTTTTTATTTATTTATTTTATTTTATTTTTTTTCTACTGTTTTTCTGCTTTTTATATTTTAATATTTGCCGGAAAATTCAAAGGGTTGAAAAATGAAATAATGATAATGATTATATTAAACATATATTCATATCACATACATATATTTAATTCAATTTAGCATAACACATGTGCATATTTTTAGTATTTATTAATCAAATAATCATAAATATATGTATGTATTGATTTAATTCATTTATGACTATATTTAATTTTTTTTTTTTTTTTTTTTTTTTTTTGATAAAAGACAATATTACCTATTTTACCAAATAATAAAAATATATTAATGTATTAATGTGTGTGTGTGTGTGTATAGACATGTATATTATGATACTGTTACATGCGATAACATACATATATATGATAGAATTGTCCTGAAAAATCATCATCACAATAAATTATAGGCTTTGGTTCACATCAGGCTGTTGCACCAATGATGACGATAATGAGGAGATTTTATGTACATTTAAAAGCGTTTTTACTATTATCATACAGCCGATATAAAATTTATATACTTAGTTAATATCCAGAGATTTAATTTAACAGATATAAAAAAAAAATTTTCAAATATCTACAACGAATAAAGAAAAAATAAAAATGAAAATATAGAATCCTCCTGTATATACCTTTCTAATGAAACATCCTGTGTGCACCTACTTTATACATACTATGATAAATTGTTCATCATTTTTAATACCATGATATCAATATATTAATTACAAATATGTTAATATGTTGGCGTTATACTTTAGATACGTACATACATATATCTTCAATTGTACTTATCCTGAACGTAAACCATCATTTATTTATTTATTTATTTTATTTTTTTTGCTTTTTTCAAAGGTATAAATAAAAATAACAATTATTATGAAAGCTATAAGTAACGTTTAATCTGTGACAGCATTTTCTAGTATTTTTTTTTTTTTTTGTTTTCATTGATTAAAACAATTTGATATAAAAAGGTGACAATTATACTTTGATAATTTAGTTTCAAAAATGATATTCATCAGCAATCACAGTCATAATTAAAATATATAACGAACGTTTTGAATTAATTAATAAAAATTATTTATTAACTATTTTATATAATTATTATGCAAAAAAAATATTCACAACATTAAGTGATCAGTTAGAATTTAAAAAAAAAAAAAAAAAAAAAAAATTCAATATTGCCAAAAAAAAAATATGTTCAAAATTAACAGAGAATTGTGTAACATTACATATCATTTTTTGTGAAAAAAGAAAAAGAAAAAAAAAATTTAAAAACTTTTACAACAGATCTGTTACTAAAAAAAAGACAAAATAAAAAAAAAAAATTAAATTAAAAAAAATAAAATAAAAAAAATTAAAAAAAAATAAATATAATTAATAAATAAATTACATAATTGAACAGAAAATGAAAAACGAATACTACATATAAATTAAGTACTAATATAAATAATTAGTAAAAACAGAAAAATAAATATTTGGTTTTTTTTTTTGTTTTTTTAAATATAAAAATAAATGTAATAATAAAATAATATTTAAAAATTTAAAATTAAAAAAAAAATAAATAAAAATAAAATAAACAAAAAGACTATTTATATGCAAACTTAAATAAATATTTTTATTTTTTTTTTTTGACCGTTAATATAACATTTATAACATTTTTCATTTTCAATTTTCATAATTATTTCATAATTAACAAAATTTATTTAAAGTCGCTTTCTTCAGTAATTTACATACAGTTGAGAAAATAACATTTATGAAAAATTTAAAGATGAAAATTTCCAATATATTTGTAAGTATATGAAATGTAAATAAAAACTATATAACAAGATATTACATAAATTAAATTAAATTTATTACTAATTTAATTGATTAATTAATTTTATTTTATTTTTAAAATTTGGTGAATTTAAAAAAAATAAAAATAAAATAAAAAAAATGAAATAAAAAACTTACATACATATACGTATATGTATCCGCTTATTATACTCTGTCCACTAAAATTGTATCAGAAAAGCTTATATAAGTAAGTTTTCTAATGTTTTTGATTGTATGCAGTTAAAATTTTAACTTTGATCATTAATTTTGTATAAAAATTAGCAGAATATCAATTTAACGAAATCCATTAATTATGACCAGAATAACTCTTAATTAATATGATATTTTTATAAAATTGAAATTTTCTATCTTAATATTTATATCAATCAATGAATATTATATATTAAATTAAATTGAAAAAAAACATTCAAACATATACTTACTTTACGTAGGGAATAGGGAAATTCGTTTCGAAAATAGGAAATAAAAACAAAATAAAAAAATACTCTAGTCCTTTTAGAGAGTTAAAAAACATTTTACTTTTCATATATAGACAAAGATCCTCCTCCTCCTCGTCTATGGTGCTACAGACCATCCAGAGTTTTGGCTTCCGTTAGAATTCTCCTCCACTCCTCTCGATTCCTTGCAACTTTTCATTCCAATTTCGTACGCCGTAAGCCTCTAAATCCTTTAATACACCATCTCACCATCTGTTCTTTAATTAGTCTGCCAACTCGTCTTTTTCCCTCTGATACAAAGATCCTATTACATTACATCCTTATTTTTAAACATATACCTACATACGTATATGTATATTTTATTTACACACATGTACATCATATACATATATGTATATGGATATGAATTATGTAAATTATACATATAACAATACTCCATATATTAATGTGTGAAAATAATATATACACATGTACACACATTTAAAAAAGGATATTCAAAGGATATCCATAGATATGTATATGATTGTACGAAAACGGTATAATAATAATTTCATTTTTGAATAATACACCCATTATTTTTTTTAATTTGAAATTTAATTTGATTTATTTATAAATATTGTAGATTTTTAAATTTGTTCTCTTCTATATTTAGGTTTTTATTAGAAAAATCTGAGAAATTTTATTTTATTTTTATCGTGTTTTTTCTAATGCTGCTTAATGTTTGTTATCTTAAAAATTCTCATGTTTTTTTATTTTTATTATTAGATTTTTTCATAATTTTGTACATTTAAAAATATTCTAAATAAGATTTTATCATATACTCGTATATTTGAAGCAATTTTATCATTTATACTTTGTCCATTTATAATGTTTCGATGAAAATTTCCACTGAATATCCAATTTTTTTTTTTTTAGATATTTTTCATAATTTCTAATTTTCTTAAATTCCAGTTTTATATATTCATTTTTAGTAAAACGTTAAAAATTTAAAAAAAAAAAAAACTGATTTTAGCCACTATCTTTCGGGTAATCTAAGCTGGAAAATGATGATTTTTTCCCTCAAAGTCCAGAAAAGTGAATCATGTTCAACAAAATTATCTTCATCAAGACTGGCTATTGATTATTGACTGGTTATTTAAAAATACTTAAATACAATAAAATTTTATATACAACTTTTTAATTGGCCAATACCTTATACCTGAGGTCATTTTCTTTTAAATTGAAGAAGATCAGTTACTGTTAATGATCCACTATTATATGAGGTCTCTAATTAAAAAAAAAAAAAAAAAGACTGAAATTTACTCAGTTACCTCTGATATAAATAAACGGTTGAAATTTAAATACAATTTTTAGATTTTCTTAAATTTTTTGTTATCGTTTCCATTATTCGATGTATGTACATATGTATTCGTTTACAAAATACAATAATTTGTGTTATATTTCTTTCAGATTTTTTTATTAATTATATCAAGTTGTTTAGCAAATCATAATGAAAGACAATTACAGGGGAATTTTAATTTTGAAAATTTACAGCGATGGTTAAATGTATTTCAAAAAAGTCATTCAAACATTGAACAAACATCTGAAGATAGTAGTTACAATTTGAAAAATGATGAAAGGTACATTAACATCTATTGTACTAATAAATTCACTATGTAGGTAAATATATATTTTTATTTTTTTTTATTTTTTATTTTTTTAAAGATTTTATCATCGCGATAATCCTGTAGTTATTTTTGATTCCGATAGTGGTATTGATTATGAAAGTGATTCACCAATAGATTACGGAGCTCAGCAACAATTTTCATATTTAATACGAAGTCTAAAGCCAAAGGATATTTCATCACGTTCATCTTACACAACTCATGCTCATAGGGTAAGCATTGTGTAATGTAAATACATGTGTGTACATGTATATGACAATGAGTAAATATGTATGTACAGTGTGTATTTAAGAATTTGGTTTAGATTCTAAGTCATCTCAAAGCTAACTGAACATGATCCATTTCTGCAAGGCTATAAGGCCTCATATATTGTTAATTAAAAATTTCAATCAATTTTTTTTTCAATGGTTATTTAATTGTTGGCACTTAAATTTTTTCAAAAAGGTATAAAGAATTCTCCATTAAAAACATTTAACGAAAATTAAAAGATTATTTAATAATTTTTCAATGAATTTGCTAACATTTCAAAAACAGTTGCATAGTAAATACAATAATTTATTTTAAAAAATTTAAAAAAAAAAAAAAAAAAAAAAAAACCCTTTCAATACGAAAGAAGACTTTAATCACAGACAATATATTGTCCATGCTTCAATGTAAGATTTACACAATTTGATTTGTTTAAAATCTTAGAATCTAGATGAATGTAAAAAGATTTTGTGTTTAAATTAATTTAGAAAAAATATTTTTTTTTTCTTTTATTTTATTATATGCATGGTAATAAAATATGTATTTATTATTTTAATATAATTAATCAATTACAATAATTGTAAGACTATATTTCAGTCACTTTGTCCAACAACATCACAAATATTTGTTCTATCAAGTCCTGAATATGAATATAGACTAGATAGATATCAGAATATAACTTGCAGTAATACAGTATTACAACTGACACCACCATCATCATCATCACCATCATCATCATCATCATTACATGAAATTCATAACAATAATGTAAGTATAAAAAAAAAATGTCACCAAAAAAAAAAAAAAAAAGTAGAACAAAATTTTCAAAAAATTCTTTTGTAAGGTTTGTGAACAAATTGGTTTTAAATGTATACAACATAGACGCACAATGCTTCTTAACGTCCGAAAACAAGGAAATGATTGTTGGAAAACTGAATCAATAACAATTGATTCAGGTTGTGAATGTGTAATGCCGGTTTAAAAACAAAATAAATTAAAGAAATTTACTTATGCACATTCTAAAAATATTTTCATAATTATAAATAACATAATGAATGTACACACAAATATATAAAACTTAATATACCAAGTTATAACAGAATATAAAAACGTAAATATCTCAATACTTAAAGTAAAAAATAATTTATTGAAAATTGTTTAAAAACATATTACATGCATATATTTTATTTTTCAGTAAATAACAGCATCATAATTAATCGTAAATGTATTAAATGAATTAAAATAAATAATTTCAACAAGTATAATGAATGTATATTCAAAAAAAAATATATATATATATATTTCAACAAATTTTATCCACCTGAAAAATAAGAATAAAAATTAAAAATTTTTTTTGGTAATTAAAATAAAAAAAAAAAAAACAAAACATGTTACATATCAAATTTCACACTTTACTTTAAGATTCATTCTACATAATATGATACATAATGATATGTTTTCTTTTCTATTTCAATTTTTTGAGATACAAAAAAAAAATTTTTTTTTCTTTTTACCATTGGTATACAATATTTCATTGATTTTTTAATTTTTTTTTTTTTTTTTTTTAACACAAAAAAGAAACAACTATAAAATATTTTTTACTAATAATTAAAAATTTATAATTAATTATAATAGCTTTTATGTAATTGAAGAACAATTTATAACACAAATATTTCAACATTTTGCATTTTAATTACATATTATCTAAATGTGTTATTAAACAATACTTTGGCTTTTGTAATAAACATAATCATTTATGTAATAAAATAATATATGAATAAAATTTAATCGATAATAAAATGAATTAAATTACATGAACAATATTAAGTAACAAAAAATCTGTATTAAATTAAAAGAAATAATTCTACAAAATTTAAATATTTCTAAATTACAAAATGATTGCTTCCATATTTAAAAGTATACATTATAAAATATATAAATTCTTTTATTATCGATTAAATTCTAATTTTGATCGATGAAAACATTTAAAATAAAACTAAATATGTTAATAAAAATTATAATTTCAAATAAAATTATTTAGTAAAAGAAAAAAATTTTTTATTTTTTTAAATTAATTGCAATTTCTTAATTGCAAAATAATTTTAGAATTCACGTACAAAAAAAAAAAAAAATACATTATTTATTTATCATAGTTATTCTTCTCTTTAATTATTTCAAATTGGTTTTAAAGTATTCCTTAGTTCATTACTTAATTCTGGATGCCAGACATCTACAATAAGAACTAAACGTAAACTAGTTCCATTGTGCCAAACTTCATGTTCAAAACTATCATCAAATATAAGAAATTTGCCTTCTTTCCAAGTTCTAAAAACAAAACAAAGTTATTAAATTTACAATTTTAAAACTAAATTTTGATTTATTTGGAAAAAAAAAAAAAAATATTTCAATTTTTTGTTTAACCTTTCTTTTTCTGCTACTTTTATTCTAGTACCAAAAGGCACTTTTAATCCTAAATGTGCTCTTAAACGGCAATTAGTTGGACCACAATGAGGCCAAACATGTGTACCGGGATGCATTACACTAAATTTTGTTTGACCTCTTTTACAAAATCTGGCAGCTGGAAATGTTTCAATCAATTTACATGTAATGGGAGTTCTTTCACAATTTTTCGTATTTTTATAGCCTCTCATAAATAATTCAAATTGTTTCCAATCACCTTTATCTTTTAAATTTTCTGCTTCATCCATGAACAAACCTTTTGAATTTAATACATTTAATCCTTCGTCACGTATTATTTGCCAATTTCTTTCTAATATATCAAAAAAATTTTCATATGTTGTTTCTTTTTTTGTCCAAAATGGTTTTGCTTTCAAACCATCCACATTATATAATGAACGTTGATATTCTGATGGAAATAATTTTAATTTAGCTCCATAACGATATATAGCTTTTGCTTCGTTTGTTCTACCTAAACGCTGTAATGCATCACCCAAATGAAAATAAAATCTACCATCTTGTGTGCCATTCTCTTTTGTTTTAATACCTTGTTCTAAGTATTTTACAGCCTCTTTTAAATTATTATCAAGATTCTTTAAAATAAATCCATAGTGTACTTGTGCAAAGCCATTATTTGGCCAACGTAATAAAATTTCATGTAGTATTTTTTTAGCATCTGAAAGACTATCATTATTTAAATGAAAGATATTTTAATTAATTTTTTTTTTTTTAAATGATAGTTTTTGATTACAATTTTTTTTTTTTTTTTTTACAAACTTACTGATTTATTAATAAATATGTTACGGCCAATTCATTTCTATAAAGGGGATCATCATCGAAATATTTTATTAACATTTTATGTATAGGGATCGCTTGAAAATGTAGTCCTAAACTCAACTAATATGAATAAATCAAAAAATTTCTTATAAAATTAAGTTTATTAATTTTCATATTTACCTCTAAAACGCATTCTATCAATACAACGTTCAGCAGCTTCTTTAAATGTTATGTTATTAATTTTAATAGATGATTCCTCATAGATTGTAGCAAGAAAATATTTATAGGCTTCGATTGCTTTATTTAGTATATTATTACTTTCATATTTTTCTGATAATCTATCAAGTACTTTTGCTTTACCGTAGAGCGCTCCAGGATTATTAGGATATTTAAGGAGTAAGGTGTTGTATATTTCAAGAGAAGATTCTAATTTCTTTTGGTTTTTTTTTTTTTTTTTTAATTATGTTTAATACAAAGTTTTTTATTGTCGTTTTTTTTTTTTTTTTTTTTTTGTAAGTTTTATTTTAGAGGAAAACACACAAACACACAAAAAACAAGTATTAGTGAGCAAAAGGATAATGTTTTTAAGGTAATTTTGGAAGTAATGAAGCGCATAACAGATGTAAAATATTAAGCAAAAAAAAAAAAAAAAAGAAAAAAAAGAAAAACTTCAACATAATTTCTTATTCAATAAAATACAATTCAATTAAATACAGTGGGTTATATTATATTGAATATGTACTAAATATTCTTTGCTTTACTTAAAAAAAAAAAAAAAGAAAAGAAAAATGTTTATTCTTTTTTCTTTTTTTTTTTCTTTTACACTCAAAGTATTAAAAAAAATACAAAATATTTAAAATTAGAAAAATACTATAAAAAACTATTCAAATCAATGATAACAAAATAATCACGAAAAAAATGCAACTTTAAAACGATACGTTTATAAATGAAAAATAAAACAAAGAAAACATATTAACAGAATGGACGGGAAACGAAAAACTTAAAATAATATGTATAAATTTTAATATTTTTTTTTTTTTTTTTTTTTTTTTTAAATAAAAATCAATAGGAAATAAAATAATCATAGAACTCCAACATCCTATTATATTTAAAATTAATAAAAAAATAAAATATTTTTATTTTAATATGATAATTTTCATTTTTAAATAATAATAAAAGGAAAGAAAATAAAAAAGAAAAAAAAATAAAAAAATAAAAACGTACTTCTTGAAATAGGTCATGTTCGGCCTTCCTCAATTGTTCATTAATGAATAAACGATCACTGTCCTCATTATCATCATTATTATCATCGTCATCGTCATCGCTATTAATATTTTTTTCGCCACCATTTTCTGTTCTTGATTTGATTTCTATATGTAAAAAAAAAAATTGTTTTTTTTTTCATATTAAGATGTGTTTCGATATATATACATAAAAAAAAACATAATAATAATAAACATTTTTCAACAGTAATATATAATACTAGTGTAATAATATTGAGAAATAATTTACATTTATGAATCAGACATTTTTGTTTTGTATAATTTATAAAATTAATGTGATAAATATATTTAAAAAAATATCTTTTATCTTAATTAATTAGAATAAATTGTAAAAAAATGTAATAAAAATATTTATACTTAATTTATATCTAAATTTCTTAAAAATCTAAATTTATTATAAAATTACTTGTCCATGGTTCATATTCAATATCCATTTCATCATCGTCATCTTCTTCGCTATCATATGTTGGCAATTTACCATATTTTTCATCTAATCTTCTCATTAATTCATCATCTTCAATATCTTCATCATCATATTCTTCATCTTCATCATTAATTTCTTCTTCATCATCTATTTCTTCTTGTTCTTCTTCTTCATTTTCTTCATCTGCAACTTGTTCATGTTTTTTATTATCTTTATTTTTATTAGTCGTTTGAAATAATTCTTCTTTTTTATTATCATCATTCTTTATATCTTTTATTTTGTCTAACAATTCATTAGTTATAGTTTTAATTTCTTGATTTTGATTTAATTCTATATTTGAATTTTTATCAATTTTTTGTTTATCATTATTTTTATTAAATTCATTTTCACTATCTGTATTTAATGATAATGATTGCTGTTGATCAATTAAATTTTGTACTTGTATAGGTTTACTATAAATTAAATTTATTTGTTTTGATACTTCAGATTCAATTTCAATTTCTTTCATATTCTGTTCTGGTTTTTTATAAGAAATCTGATGTTGATTATTTCCAAAATTTATAAATTCCTCTTCTTCATCTTCTAAATCTTTTTTTAAGATAATGGTAATTAGAATTTTTTATTAGAAATATTAATAAATAAATCAATACAATAAAAGTAATAAAACAACCATCAATTTGCTCATCATCATCATCATCCTCATCATGATCGTCATTTGGAAAAACTTCTTCATTTGTTAGAATTGTTAATCTCCTTTTCATTGATGATGGTCCATCAATTATTTCATCAGCTTACAAATAACATTTTTTATTAATTTACAAAAACAAAAAAATTTTTTATACAAAATTACATATATACAAAATAATATTTAAAAATTCTATGAAATATTCAATTAAACAAAATATAAAATATTTTTTTATTTATTCGATTACATTTATTTTTGATAGAAAAAATAAATTGTTAGAAAAAATACAAAAATCTAAAAGCAAAATTTCGATATTTTTAATAATTACAAAAATAATTTTCATTTAATTTTCAAGAAAGTGCAAAATAATTACGTTTTTTTTTTTTTTTTTTTGTTAAATTCATAACTGTTATTTAGCAAATAACAAATCAATCTCAAATATGATTACAAAAAAAAAAAAAAGATCTAAAAATAATTGTTACAAAAATTACACTGAATAACAAATTTTATTCATTTTGTACATTAAAATATACGAAAATTAAAAGGATTTTTTTTTAGCTTGAAAATTTTTCTTTTATTTTTTAATTTTTTGTTTCATATCAATAACGATCAATTAGCTGAGCTTGTAGAAGAAATTAAAAGCAAGTAACATTTAAATAATGAATGTTAAAACTACATAGCATTCGATTAGTTATTTATACATAGATCAAATAGTTGCATATATTTTTCCTTTTTAAATAAATTATTAAAATACAATGTCCTGAATTAAATGGACCGCATTAATACCATGAGAATAACTCAATGACAACACATAAATGCACATGAATTATAAAATTATATGCTTTAAATTTTCTGTCGAATTTTTCATATTACATTTTTTTTTTTTTTAATTTAAATTGTTGTTCAGTGCGATCAAATATAAAAGTGAAAAAAATTTTTAATACAAAATATAATATAAACATATCATTGTAATATGTAAATATATAAAAAAAAGAAAACATAAATGAAACAAGAAAACCATTTCTATGTATATAACATAGAACTTAACTCACTTTTAGTTTTCTTAATCAATACTAGATGAGCAACAAATGCAAGTGCCAGACCAACGATGATTTTAACCGCAACTGTAAAAATTTGAAGAAAAAAAAAACACTACATGTTTCCAAATTTTGCACTTTCTGAATTAAAATAAATTTTTTTTTCTACCTATACGGTTTTATCGTTTTCAACTTTTAATTCAGTTTTTCATTTTTTTACTTTTCGGATTTTGTTTTTTTTTTTTTTTTTCGATTTCATCGTTTTAGTATATAAATTTAAAATACAAAAATGTCTGACTTTCATGTAGAATAAATCTATTTAATTTTTTTTTTTAATTATGTTTAACTTACGTGACGTAGAATAATCTTCTACATTATTCTCATTATCATTATCATCTTCATTTTGTTTTTTTGCTTCTTTTTCTAAATGTTCTAATTCTTCTTTATCATTATCAACAATTTCTTCTAGAGATTCATCAGCGTCATCATCATCAAACTAAAATATAAAAAAAAAGAAGTTATATATAAAAAACGAAAAATACTAATTATTTATTTTGATTTCTACTAGATTTATCATGAGTAAAATATTACATAATTTTTAATTTTTTTCTTTACCTCATCAAACGGATCATTTCCATTACCAAAATCATATTGATTTTTTTCATTCTCATTTACAGTCATTTCATCATTTATTTCTTCATCATTATTATCGTTTTGATCATTTTCATCATCATTTCTTGATTTAATTTCATTTTCATCTTTTATCACATCAGATTCTCCTGTATCTTTATCCTCATCATTTTCTTGATTATTATCATCCTTTTCATGAAATGATTTTTCTTCTTCCTCCTCTTCTTCTTCATTATCAGCCAATTTTTCTTCTTCCTCTTCTTCATTATCATCATGATCAGCAGCATTTTCTTCAGCTTCTTCTTCATCATCATTATCATTTATGTGATTTTCTTCACTTGCATCATGCTCTTCTGTATAATCTTCTTCTTCTTTAAGTTCAGTTTCATAATCTTCTAATTCATTAACACCTTTATCATGATGATCATCATGAGTTTGACGATGCTCATCTACCCAACCTTCAAAATACTCAGAATATCGTGATTTTGAAAGTGGTGTATCCACTAATTACAAATTAAATAAAATAAAATAAAAAAATTGTTAAAATTACAAAATGATTATTTATAAGAAAATATATGTGAATAAAATATGAATAATTACTATCAGCTAAACCTCGATTTTCCATTATGATTAAACCAATTAAACCAACAAGTATTACTAACAAAGAGAAAAATAATATTTTGGCACACCAATGGCCACCAGTAACATGTTCATCTTGTACATGAAGTAAAATACCGTCAGCACCTAATTTAGTTGCATGAACTCCATGATGTGATTCTTTTGCTTCATCGTCTTCTATAAACATTGTAAGAAATAAATAAAATAAAATAATTGTGTCATTTGGAATTGATTTTTAAATAACATACAATTTATAAAAACAAATTGAAGTAAAAAAAAAAATATAAAAAATTTAAAAAAATGTATTTATTAGTAAGCTACCTTTTGCGCTAGCTTTGTTATCAAATATATCACCTTCTGATTTACGATCGAGCGAATCTAACAAACAAAAAAGGATTGAAACATAAAATTATTGTTACCAAAATATATGTATGTACGTTAAGACACAAAAATTAAATAAACAAATGAATAAAATATTTAATAATTATTATTACAAACATTTACATATTATTATCATTGATTTAGGTACAAAAATACAGTGTTACTTTTAATTTTAAAAAGAACAAAGCCTAATGAATTAAATATCCTTGTTCATTTTGTGTAAATAATTGTGCAAAAATCTTAAATTAAATAAATATTCATATGAATGTACCCAATATTTATTTATTTATAAAGCAATTCTTTAATTTCTTTTGGTTATTTTTTTTTAAACAAGCTATTGCATTTTCGAATGTTAAGTCCATACGATTATAGTTCACAAGAAAGCATTAAAAAAAAAATTGAAAAAGCGTTTTTTTTCGAACGTGTTGTACTGCTTCCAAGTTTTGAAAAATGATTTGGCTCTGGGCCTTACAAAAGTCTCATGGAAATCTTAGTGTAAAATTAGGGAATAAAATAATTTTTTTTTTTAAATATTCTGCTGAGCTTTAAGAAAAGTGGATTTTGTGATACTTTTCTGTTTCTGTGACAAATTAAATTCGAATAAATGCGATTAATTATTGTGAAAAATACAAATAGTTCAGTTTTAAAGAAAATCGTTTTCCAAAAAAAAAAAAAAAAAAAAAAAAAAAAAAAAAAAAAAAAAAAAAAAAAAAAAAAAAAAATTAAAATAGTATTTTTTCCCAGACTTTTTTAAATGTCCATCAATTTTCTTTTTTTTTTTCATTTGTTTTTATTTCCCTGTATTTATTTAAGCTGATTCATTTATAGCTCATTCACCTAAATTACGAAAATAATTTTTTCTCATAGGTAAAAGTATTGCCAAAATGTTCATATGTAAGTATGTATGTAATGTATGTGTATATATTTTGCGTCTTCTATTAAATGATATATGTACATACATAATTAATTTATCACGTATATTCACATAATCAATTGAAAAAAAAAAATTTGGAAAATAAAATGTGTAATGATTTAAAATAAAAATCAATAAATATTTAAATTCAAATTAAAATTATCCATCTAAGTAATAAATATATACATGTATATGTATATATTTTTTTAAATATTTCATTATTAAAAAATAAAATCTAACCTCTCTTCCTTTTTTTATCCTTTCTTCTACGAGGTTGAACGTCCCCTGACATTTTCTAATTATTTTTTTTTAATTATTTTTTTCTTGTATATTAATATTAAAATTATTGAAAATGATTTTGCAACTTCCGAAAAAAAAAATTAAATATTATTAATAATAAAATAAACTTAGAAATGTTGAATAACAACAATCAAAACCAAAAACCAATATGTTATGTATGACTTATGTACTATGTACAATGTACATACGTTATATGACAGTCGACAGTGTCAAAATCAAATTGTCGAACAGAGTGAACACACAGGTCGAACATGTACATATGTAGCATACGCAGTATGTATATATATATATATTATATGCTGATATATATTTTACTTACATATATCTCTCACCTCACCTAAATATTTAAAGTGTGTGCGAAATGCGACTAAATGTGGTTAAAGGCTAAAGTGCTAAATTTTTGGAGTCGATAAAATATATATTAGATTAGCATATTCGGCGAGCATGTGTCTCGCGTGTGTAAACGCAATGATTCGAGTGACTTAAAATTCAGAAGCTAATGTGGTTAAGCTTAAGACCCAATTTTTTTTTTCATTCCATTTATTTCTGGATTAGGTGCAAATTTTGCTTGAGTAACGACGGATAGCATATTATTTCATTTCATATTGACAAAAAACAAATAATAACATAAACATATGTGAAATATCTTTTATTATTCAAAAAAAAAAAAAAAAATTATTTCAATTAATAACATAATTATAAATAATATAATAATTTTGTTTTAATTAAAAATCAATTAAAAAAATATAACATTTATTTTGAATTGATATTTATTTTATTTTATTTTCAATTTTTTTTTTTTTTTCTTTACAATATTTTTTATTAAATTTAAAATACAACACACGCAAATGCTGGATGATCAAGATTGAAATTTTTCAAACTGTTTAATCATGCTATAAATTTCCTTTAATTAAATGAATGAAATTTATTTTATATTTTTCATTTTAAACAGTATAATGCATTTGAATAAAAAAAGAAGCACTCTTAATCCCTGAAACCCAGAGTTATATTCTATGTCTTAGTGGTATAGCGACAATTAAATTAAAATATCATTTTAAATTAAATAAAATAATGCATACAGATTTAATGATACTGGACAATTTATTAAATATATTTTTTAACTTTTTCTCGTTCATATATATATATACATTGTAGGGTTCCAGGAGAAAGAATTATATTTCTTTTATTAAAAACTATCTTTACATAATTTTTTATTCTCATTTGATTTTGTTTTTCTTTTTGGATTTCATAATCACATAAATGAAAAAAAAAAATTTTTTTTTGTTTATTATTTATTTATTCATTTGTTCTTTAACATATTTTTTTTTTTTAAATTTTATACAATATTTTTATTTTGGCTATAAATAAATAAAAATAATAAAAAATAAATCGAATTATTTAAGAGAACGTAAATACAATAATAAAACGATTTACATTATATATATTGTATAGTATATATGTATACGTTGTGTTGTAGTAATTCAATGCGAGAGATACAGATTTTCTTATTTTTTTTTATTTTTATTTTTATATAAATTTATTGGTATATATTACCCACTACCCCATATACATACATATTTGATAAAAAGCCTTTTTTTTTTCTATATGTATAAATTTTTTTTTTTTTTTTTTCAAAATATGCATTTACTTTCTTATTTTTATTTCAATTTTTATTATTTAGCTTTATTACAAATATATGTATCATCAAATTTCCACCTTTCCATTCCTGTAATCCTTTATTTAATTTTTATTTTTAATTTTTTTCACCTATTAACTAACCACAAATATATTATAATATATAATTATTTAATTATTTGTTATATATATGTACATATAGTATATATATACATTATATACATATATAGTATATATATACATAATTGATGTAGTTCGTGGCTCTATCTTTTCATGTAAATATATATATATGTATGTATTTACATGATATACAAAATATATGAATATGAATGTATATATGTATGTGCATGCACAACAATTTTATATTATAATCCATACACTTCGTTAAATCATTCATGTAAATATTAGTCTTGTCTAGAACGTTTTAAAATTTACGATTTGAAATTAATTCACCACAAAATCTAAAATGCAATTTATTTATAAATATAATTTTAAATTTTATCAAAACGTAAAACGTCCCTAATAAGTTTAATTTTTTTTTTTTTTTTTTTTTTTTTTTTTTTAGCCAAAAAGGCACAAAGTGACCTATTCCACATTATTCATCTACAGAAATCACATAATTTATACTTTCATATTTCATATGATCTTGTATAATTTTTAATTTTTTTTATTTAAATTCATGTATATAAATACATACATACATACAGAATTTTTACATTGAGTTTTATTATATATGTGTGATGATAAAAATATAAATATTTATTTCGAACTACATGCATTTTGATTTTGAATTCTATTTTGAATTTTTCTGAACGTTATACATTATTTTCTTTCATTTTATTTTTAATTTTTTTTTTTTTTGTCTGTTTCTTTTTTGTGTTTTTAAAGGACAACATAACAAAACGGATTTTACATTACTAGCTTATAAAATAAATATAATAATAATATAAAAAAAAAAAATGAAAGTATTTTTTTTTTTTTTAAAAAAAAGGAACAAAAATATTTTGCATCATTATGATTTTCATTAAATTACGAATTTAAAGCCCAACCAAAATTACAAAAAATTACATAGCATAACGTAACGTAAAGAGCAATAAATGTTTAATTGAATGATTATAACTAAAATGAACGTAACCTTACGTTCATCAACTTCCGGTTAATTTGAAATTTTAATTTTACGTAACATAAGATGCCGTAAGCATTGTACATTAAGTAAATGTTAAAGTTTTTTGAAGCTAAAAATGTTACAAAATTCATATAGTCTAGGTCTGTTCACAGTTTTATTGTGGCTAATTTATGAAAAAGTAATAGTCTTTAAGATTACGTTCGTTCAAACTCAAACCTATCTTTGCGTTACGTTAATTCTGGCTGAGCTTTTATTTTGGTGTTTGATCGTAATTATCATGAAAAAAAAAATTTTTTTTTAAATGTTAAATTTATTTAAAAGAAGTACGTAAACCACCAAAACACTTCAAAAAAACAAAAAAATCAATAATATACCATTTATTTGTAGATTGTATGTGAGAAAAATCATTGATGAGGTCAAAATTATTAATATTTTTTCTTGTTTTGTTTTTATTTTTGACTATTATAATAATTGTGGTGGTGGTGGTGGTGGTGATGTTAGTATCCATCAGTACATAAAATTTTTCTTCCGGCAAAGTCAAAAACAAGAAAAAAAAAATCGAAAATTGAAAAGTATTCAATGAAACTTGAAACACATTCAAACAAAAAATAAAAAAAAATCAATCTATCAAAATCAACACTACACCATTTTTTTATTTAAACTCTTGTTTTTTTTTTTTTTTGTACTCTGTTTTGTTATTGTTGTGATCACTGATCTTGTGATAACCTTCAAAATCGTGATCAATCTAACAACAACAATATCGATAACAAATTTGATAATAATGACGATAATTACGAAGATGAAGAAGATCATCGTCACAATGAATACCAAAATATTTTTTCCGTTTTTTTTTTCTCTCTCTCTCGTTTTCTCTAAATTTAATTATTTTAAAAAATGAAAAAAAAAAAAAAAATAAGACGAAAAGGAAAAAAAACAGAAACGAGCAATATAATAAAATAAAAATTAAAGATAATCGATAATAGGAAGTAATAGTAAAATATTAGTTGTTATTTGTTTATACATAGTAATATTTAGTACTAATATGAACTTAAACTGGACCACCAATATCACTTTGGTATCGGACAATCAAATAATTTGCAGCTTCAGTCATTTGTTCTAGACATCTATAAAGGCCACTTAAATGTGTTCGACATTGTCTAGCTAATTCAGTTGCTTTATCTATATTACCATTACAATTACTACTACTACTGCTGCTACATTTTCTACCTTTATCTACACAATTTATTTCTGATTCAATACCAGAATCATTCTCATTTGAAATTTCACTTTCAGCATCACTAAGGTTACTAACTGAATTTGATGATGCAACTGAAGCTGTTGAAGGTCGACGTATATGACCTTTTATTGTTGATTCTGTTGTTGTTGTATTTCTTAAATGTGAAATGCTGCTACCATTATTAATATTATTATTAACAATTACAAGTTTGTTGTGTTGTGGCTGTTGTTGTTGTTCACTGCCACCATTACCATTGCATTGTTGTTCATTGCATTTAGATCTAACATCTTGATCATTTAAAAATGTTGTTCCATTGACTATAGATGAGGCTTCATCATCATCATTTGTAGCAGCAACAGCAGTATTATTATCATTATCAATATCATCATTACGAGACCATAATAAATCATTTTTAAATGAATTCAGCATATTATACAAATTGAATAAATCGGATGCATTCAAAAATTCATGAACTGTTTGTTGACGATCTTTACGACTTAATTCATGATGTTGACCATATTGTACAGCTGATGATGATAATTTTGCTGTTGTTGTTGATTGCGGAACTGTATCAGTAGCATCGCCAACCTTCAAAAAAATAATAAAAATAAATAATCATTAAAAATTTAAAAAATAATGATACAAAAAATAGAAGGCAAAAATTTTTATATAAAAAAAAAAGAAAATGTGAAAAAACATAAACAAAAAATGTAAACATTTCGAATTTCTTATTTAAAAAAAAAAAATAATATTTGAAAGCTATATACGAGATGTATCAGAATTGTCACAAATTATATTTTTTCTTTTAAGTTTAGAATATTCAGAATGATTTTTTTCTACGACCAATCTAAACTATACGAAAAATATATTTGATGACATTTATTCTGAGACAGCCTGAATGTAAATAAAAAATTATGGAAAAATGTATAATTCGAGTATTTACCTGTCTATCCATAAGTCTGCATGGAATTAGAATAGTTTCATCCATGTAATTAACACTCTTCACAAATTTCTCCATAATATTAACTAAACTATCTTTGGAAAATTGCTGTTCATCATGTCTAGCTATACGTCTCAAACAATTTCTATAAAGACAATAAAAAAACAAAAATAAAATTAAATTAATCGAGAAAATCTAGATACCTAGATACTTTTTCTTTTAAATTGGAAATTATTTTCTTATGTGTTGGTATGCGATACTTTTATTTCTTTGATACTATGTATATATATACCCAATTAATTCAGAAGTTGCACTAATGAAGAGATTTTTGTAAATAAAATGCATTTTTATATTTTTGTCATTTTTAAATTTTATTTTTGCTTAATTCAAATACAATAAAAAACAAAAAAAAATGTTAGCATGTACGTAATATCAAAGAAGTTTAATCTAAAAAGAAGAATCAATTTTCAATTTCACGCTAAAATTTTAAAAAACCAGTGCGAAAGATCAGAATGAAGTTGAAGCTGGGTAAAGTTCAGCATTTACCAGCTTCAAAGTTCTATCCATATGATCTTTCTATTAAGAAACAAGACTTTATATTACAGCCATATGATAAGTCACGATTTTACATACGTTTGATTGTGTGTATATTTAAATATATGACTTCAATTAGTTACGCATGAATGATCACTGGGTCTTTCGTTTTGTGCAATACATTTTGTTTGTGTATTCCTAGAATTATGATCGGATCTACATTTTTTTTTTATTAAAATTTGCAAGCATATATTTTGTTTGTGTAATTTCATTAAACACAATTTTTCTAATTCTGAACTATTTAATTGTTCATGATCATGAATATATTTTGTTTGTGTATTCTTTAAAGTTTGAATACAAAATTTTAAAAGCCAAAAATTGAATATTGAGTTTATAAAATTTTGTACTGCATAATTATAATTCGCATGGCGTATATTTTGTTTGTGTAATTTCATGACGAAAAAATTTTCTGATTCTAGTTTTTAATCATGAAAATGAATAATTTTTGATTTCTTTTTGATGACGTACATATGCTCATGTACTATAATACATATACATATGTCCATATATACATATATACATAGATATGTACATGCATAATATTAATGCATACAAATATATGGATATATAAAATAACATTTTATTATGTATCAAAAAAATAAAATAATATTTTATTATTATAGTGCTATAATTGATGCAATGATGATTGGATATATAAAATGTTATATTATATATCCATATATTGATCTTAATACTTAATGTATAAACGTATGTACATACAAATGTATATACATAGATTTGTGTGCAATAATTATATGTATGTATCTATACATGTATGTATGTACATGAGCATATGTACGTACAAATGTATATACATATGTACGCACATTCCTTTTACAAAACAAAAATCAAAAATTATTCATTTTCATGATCGAAAACTAGAATCAGAAAATTTTTTCGTCATGAAATTACACAAACAAAATATACGTCATGCGAATTATAATATAATGCAGTACAAAATTTCATAAACTCAATATTCAATTTTTGGCTTTTAAAATTTTGTATTCAAACTTTAAAGAATACACAAACAAAATATATTCATGATCATGAACAATTAAATAGTTCAGAATTAGAAAAATTGTGTGTAATGAAATTACACAAACAAAATATATGCTTGCAAATTTTAATAAAAAAAAAATGTAGATCCGATCATAATTCTAGGAATACACAAACAAAATGTATTGCACAAAACGAAAGACCCAGTGATCATTCATGCGTAACTAATTGAAGTCATATATTTAAATATACACACAATCAAACGTATGTAAAATCGTGACTTATCATATGGCTGTAATATAAAGTCTTGTCTCTTAATAGAAAGATCATATGGATAGAACTTTGAAGCTGGTAAATGCTGAACTTTACCCAGCTTCAACTTCATTCTGATCTTTCGCACTGGTTTTTTAAAATTTTAGCGTGAAATTGAAAATTGATTCTTCTTTTTAGATTAAGTTTCTTTGGTAATATGTAATCAAAATATTTTTAATTGCAAATTTTAATTTATTCGTCAACAAAAAACAAATAAGCAAAAATAAAATTTACGTAGAAATAATAAAGGTGCCAGAATTAACATATGCCAAAGCCCAAACATGTGCTTAAGAAAAAAAGAATTGAACCCAAAATTATTTACAAGGACTACACATTTTATTTATATCATTTCTTCAGTACATAATATGTAGGATCTGATATGAATATCTTAAACTAAAATCAAAATAAAGAAGTAACGTAAAAGTAAATTAAAATACGTAGGTAACTAAATAAGTGATTAGGTAAGTAGGTATATTATTTTTAACATTAAATCCATATGACTGCCAATGATTACAATTTTCAGATTCTAATAAAAAAAAAAAAAAAAACAGAAATAATTTTTTTAATACTATTAATATTTCATTAAATATTTTCATTCCATGTCTCAAAAAAATTTTTTTACTGTTAATTTGGTATCCAACAGTTTGAATCTGGTAATCAGTAGTCATATTTTTATTTCAATGTTGCATTGTGTGCATACAATAGATCAAATTTAATCTCATAATCTAGTAAATAAATTTATAAAAATATAAATATGTACCTAGGTATAAAAATTTTCCATCATTCTTTTGAATATCAAAAAGTACATGATAATCACATAAAAATAAAATGATCAAATTTTCTTTATTTACTGTTTGTTTATAAATTTCTTTTTTATTTAGGTATTTATTTTTTATTTTTTTATTTTTTTTTAGTCGATTGATTGACTTTTACCTATATTTCAATATTCACCTATACTATATGTATAATATAGGTACCTACATATATTTCCCCGTGTATTTTATGTATTACATGTGTATATATATAAAATAAAATAAAAAAGGCTTTATACATACTTTGATTTATACTAAATTGTATTTATATATATATATATATAGTACATAGTACAATGTACACAATAAACAATAGCGATATATATGAAAAAAAAAAATAAATAAATAAATATATAATATAATAACAAAAATATATGTATATATAGTAATACAATAAGGTTAAAAAAATACTCTGAACTTTGGTAATAAGCTTCTCATATATCAAAATTATAATCATTTATTATAAAACGAAAATAAAAATACAAGAAAAAGAAAATAAACAAAACGAATCAAGGCTTTTTAAATTGCTGATTTCAAATGATATTTACATATTATTATTATTTTGCTTTTTCTTTAAAAAAAAAATAAAAAAAAACAATTAAAACATATACATGTACATCCACACATATATAGGTATATGTAGATATTACACATACCTATAATACATATTTTAATTCATTCATTATTTTATTACAAACCTACATAGGTTTATATAATCGCGATGTATATATATACCTATATGTAACTAAATCTTATATATATATATATATAAGTATATATATACAGGTTGTTATAATAATATATTATGTATAGAAATGATCGTAATGTATTATAATTATATGCGATTTATCAATGTAATTCTTTATGTCAGTGTACTATATAGGGTAACTGACCCAATTGGCGGACAAGTAGTGGATTTTTTTTTTGAAAATGATATTGAAAATAGCGTGTTTATTTTAAGAAAAAACTGTAAGCACTATTGGATAATTCATTTAGTGTAGATTCATTTATAATTAAAGAAAAATGAAAAAAAAATAATATTATTAACAAAAATAATGCATTTAGAAAAAGGCTGCATTGTACCAATGTACGGACAGCAAAATCCAATTGGCGGACACTCTGGTTCCTATTTGCGGACAAGTTGAAAACCGTTTAAAATTAATTAAATTAAGCGTTTAAATTACTTTTAGTCCTTTAATTAATAAAAAAACTCAAATTCTTGTAAAAACTATAAATAATAATTCATTCGACCACACCTTTAGCAATGTTATAGCGGTTCAAAATTGATGCATTTTCAGTTGACATTTTTTTCAATTTCTTCGCTTAATGTATCGTTTAGTATGTTCTTAACACATTTATAAAAGTCAACAGCGTTTGAATCGAAGAGAAAAAGTCCTTATTTCTTCTATCCAATCCTTAAATTATCGCGGAGGGTTGGCATTTTTAGAACAACTTCTAAAAGTGGACAAAACGTTGCCTTATTCAAACATTTATTTATTTATTTTTTTGTTTTTTTAGCCTGTTTTTAATGATTTGAAAACACTAACGTCTTCTGGTTGATTAATGTGGGTGGTATTCGGAAGAAGTGCATACGAGATGATGCCATTTTTATCACAGAACTCGCTTAATTTAATAGACATATGTGACATATAACCATCTACAAAAAAATCACAAGTCTTTCGATATTACTGTTTGAAAGCAACTTGTCTATTCATTCTGATGTATATTTTTAAAAAACATCCCCTTTCATCTATCCACTTCCAAATTATTCTAGAAACCAATTTTCAGGAATGTTTTTGACAACTTCTTTTGCAGATCTTTAGTATAGAAATACTACCATAGAAAGAAGAATTCTACCATCAGCAAAAAAAACCATGAGAACTCTTAAATTATCATTTTCTTTTCTTGAACCCACTTAACACACGTTTTTGTAACCATTTGATTAAAGAATTTTCCCTGTTGATGGAAAACCCAATCTCATCTGAATTAAATATTCTTGTACGGACCGATCCGATTTCTTTTGAATAACCTTCGAGATCTTGAAACCATTGTTCTAGATACTCTTCACAGAGCTCTGGTTTTATTATTTTCTCCAGAGATACTTTCTGAGATCTCAGGACGGCATTTTGAAAATAAAGAAAACCACTTTCGTCCAAGAAGATTGTCAGAAAATGGACTTTCTCGACCGTCCTCTTTTAAAATACTTTGGATTGTTTTAGAAACTTCATTTTTTTAACTAGAAAACCAAATTTTGTTAATTTTAATATCCAATCTACTTCTTGCTTTTCTTCATAATCAGTTAAAATTGTTTTTGGACCAGTCTTCAGAATTTTTCCGGGTCTTTTTCCAGTTAATCTGTCATGTAAAGTTGATACGAGGATCTTGTACTATTCACTGGCTTTTCTTATCTTCCTTTATCTTTGTTACTGCCTTTTTAATCAAATTTTCTCTATAATTTTGTTTAGACATATTTAATAGAACATTTAATTAGCTGAAATAGGTAGTTTCAATACATAATTTGGTGTAATTTATGATTTTTAATATAAAATATGTAAGGTCCGCAAATAGAAACAACTATTTTTTTGTAATTCCAATTTGTGGACACATTTGTCCGCGAATAGGAATAGCCATAAAATTTGGTTCTTATTGCCGGACTTAAAATTATTCTATTAATAATTTGTTTTTTTAAATTTTTTTTTACAAAAATGCGTTCAAAGTTCGCTTTTTATACTAGAAAACTTATTTTCACTATAATAAATCGACAAATATTTAATTACAATTACTTTTTGTAAAGCCTCCCCCACTATGAAAAAATTAGTGCACTAGATTCAACCTACAATTTTCACTGATGTCACTTAACTAAATTAATTTTTACATGCAAACCGGAAAACTTTTTGGAATAAAATTTTTTCCGGGAGAACAAAAACGATAGTAAAACATTTTAAAACAAGAAAATCAAAATTTGGTTCGGTACAAAAAATTTTACAGCTATATTAATTCGAATTTGTCCGCCAATTGGTTTTGTCCGCCAATAGGAGCATCTACCCTACATATAATATAAAATACCTATAAGATATTTAATATACATATACTTGCTAAGATGAACTTTAAATGAACTTTTGTTTATAAATACTTGCTATTTTATATCTAGTTAATATATTCTTTGATTTAATTAAATAGGTATCTATGTGTATAGGTTTTTTTTTTTTTTTTTTTGTTTTTATATAAATAAATATACAAAAGTGGGTACATGTAAGTACACCATACCTATACAAATGATATTGTATTTTTATATAGTTACTGTCGAAAGAAATATTGGATACATCAGTAAAAGCAAATGAATTGTATTTTTGAAAGTGGTGTAGCTAAATCAATTTTCTAAATCCTAAAATAGGTACCTATCTATAAATCTTTTTCCCATATTTCATTTAGTTGTAAAATTCTTTAATTTGCAGAAAAATAAAACGATTTGATTTTAAATTTAAATCTTGAATTTTAGTTTGAATTTTTCTTAACAGATATTTAATCAAACATTGAAATATGTATGTATACATACATACTTAGATTGTCTCAGAATAAAGATTTATAAAATATTTATTTTCGCTTTAAAAAAAAATACAATCGGATATCATCTTAAATTTTAAGAATAATTTGTTTAATAATAATAGTAATAATAATAATAATAATAATTTGTTTAATAATTTATTCACTCTGAGACATCCTGTATACTATATTTAATATTACTTATTACAATATTTACATATTCATATACTAACTGTATAAATTGTACACAAACGTATACGTATGCCTATACAAAACAAAAAAAAAATTAATCAAGGGTATTGTTATTACACCTACTGACTACTAATGTCCATTCCCTCTAACTATTTATACTTCATAAATATTTACGTTACTAACTTCAACTAATTAAAAGGCATATACATTTAAAATTACGTTTGATTTCAGTCATTTTTTTTTTAACACTAAATCAAAAAAAAAAAATTTTTTTTTTTTTCCAAAATATCTACATATATACATATTATGTACATATATTTAAAAAATAAAATAGCAATCGATATAAATATGTATAAAATAAATTTAAAAAAAAAAAAATAACCAATGGTTTGTTGCTGTTTTTTTTTGTTTTTTGATCATGGCTTTTGACATTCATTTTCTTTAATATAATTTGTATACGTATATATCTACGCGTTTGTATATCGTACGAATATGTATATTTACAAAATTAATTGTATGTAACATACCAACAAAAATCAGCCATTTACCTTATCACAAGGTACAAGAAAAACATTAACAAAATTTTATATGTATGTATATATAATACCAAAGTACGAAATTTTTTTAAAATACGTACAAAAAACAAATTCAAAATTAAAAATGTTTGTAATTTTTTTTTTTTTTTCATTGGATTTGTTTTTCTTTCTTTTTTGTTTTGCTTGTGTTTGTAAATTTTCCTTGTTTTTCAATTTAAAAAAATTCTTCTTTTGACTTTTGCTCATTTTTCATTTTCATTTTTATTTATTTATTTTTTTTTTTTTAACTTAATTATTTTGAATTTCTAATTACAGTATTTTTTTTTTTTTTTTTTAAATAATCATTTTATTATAATACCTATATGCATATAATTAATTTTTGCTGTGTTTTAATTCTACAAAAAAAAAAAAAAAAAAAAAAGAAGAGGTCATTAAAATTCATCATAAGCAAAAACAAAAAAAAAAAAAAAATCTTTTTGTTTTTATGTACATACATTTATAAAAGGGCAAATTTAATAAGAAAAATAATTACATACAAAAGTGTATTACTGAAAGAAAGAAAAAAAAATCCATAAATGTAGACATATGCATATATACCTGTATATAATATATTTAAAATATAAAGAAATGTATACAAATGTTAGTACATATACATATGTATATGCATGTATAAAATACAAAAATAACATATGCGACAAAATAGCGACGACAACAAAACAAATACGATATATGCAAACAGGTCAAGTTTTAAATTGACAATGGCCATCGTCATCATCATGTCATGTCTTTTGCATGTGCCATGTACACATACAAAACGTATAAATATGATGATATATGCATATAATGTTCATAATATATTATGGGTGCTTTCAAAACCCTGCATTTGGCACACAAAATTATAGGGAAATAGCATTCGATTTTTTTTTTTATTTTGCAAAAAACATCTAAAATTTCACCAAGAAACAATATCAATTTGGACCACTATAGATTGTTAAATCTGTGAGATACTTTGAGTATATTTACACATGCCTATATGGTTTTAAAACTGGTCAAATTTTTGAACATTTACAAATTGTAAGATATTGTCAACAAAATTATTGTTCATTTCGCAAATTTAGCCAATATATAGGTTTAGTTCTTTTCTATGGTTTATTTTATAGTTCTAATAATGTGTATGTTAATCTACACACATAATATAATGCGTCCCAATTATATGATTTCGAAAGCACTCCATTTATGTATATGGACAAATTTTGGTGCTCGTGTACACCTGAACTGAAATCATTACGTACATTAACGATAATGTATTTAAAATAAATGTTCAATGTATCTTTTTAATTAAAAGAAATAATTAAAATTCATACCTATGTAAATATATTTAAGGAATGCATATTATATATACGCATACGCTGATAAAATGCGCACGTTTTTTAATTTGTTTTTCTTTTTCATGTTTTCATTTTCAAATGAACTGAACTGAATGATATGTTAAGATATTCATGTATGTATGATTCGCGAGTGAATTTAGTAAATCTTTTATATTGTCTTTAATTTTCACTTTTTTTTCTTCTTTTTCATATGTAGTACTAGTACTACTTAGACAATAATTTATTACTAATAATAATTTGTATGTATATGTATATGTACATTTAATAACTATATAAAGTGGAAACAACATAACAAACCACAGTAGTAGGTCAAATTCAACTCTTTTTATATAGAAGTATATACCTTGTATGTATGTTGTAACAAATATTGTGGTATACAAATTGTACATCATCTGTAGATTGCATATAACATCGTGATCGTGATATGACCATGTTACATGCAATCAAACATACATTAAAGTATAGGTACTAGACATAACAGGTAATATACATAGGTATACAAACAGACATAATTCCATGCACATATTATGATTTATGAATAGTGCGAATTTATGTGAAAATACTTACTGATACTCTAGTACACTCGTATATGTAAAACATATAAGTACATCCATACATACGTATATGAGATATTTAAAAAAAAAAAAAAAAAAAAAAAAAAAAACAATATATTATGCAGGTTTTGTTTTTAATTGAAATTAATTACTTTTTGTAATATATAAAATATGTACATATAGGTACCTTTATACATATATTTAAATCAATAAGCCCATGCGTACAAGTAATGTATACAATTTATATGTAAACAATACGCATGTGTGTACACGTTATTTTATTAGATTATTACATCATTCAGATTTCAAATATACCTACAATGTCATATTATTATTATTATTATTAAACATATACGATTATACACAAAAGATAAACATTGTATAGGGTGTTCAATGTTTACAACATTTTTGTTTTGTTATTTAAATACACAAATTACAAAAATTGATATTAAATATTCGAGTTGGTCCTGTGTCCTAAAATGTTTGAATTTTTATGCTTCAAGAATTTCTTTATCAGAGATATACTAGGTAGGTATTCATCGTAGATGATGAATGATAAAATTTATACAATTCTCTATAGTCTGTCTACTAATTCAATGAAGTTAAGGTCTTATGAAAATGACATAAAGTAGTACCACTTTACATCGCTGTATATTGATATTAAAAAATAAATTCATCTCGTATTATATGATAACTTTACAGATTGTGGTAACACCTTTCGTGACATGATTTTATTAGAAATTATGAGAAAAAAAAAAAGACGTATGTATTTCCATAAGTTTTTAAACTGCATCGAATTAATAGAAACTTATATTTTGCTTCAATCTTTTAATTTACATTTATAGTCTGTAATCTGTACATTAATTCTATGTCTATGTAGGTACCTACAATTGAGACTTTATGAGAATACAAATATCTTTTTTTTCTCATAATTTCAAAGTAATCACAGTGTCAGCTTTTAATTTAAATGTACACACATTTGACCACTTTATCGATCATTTTATCAATCAATGATCTGATATGTTCATCATCATGATTAATATACCTACTTAGTTAAATAATATGTAGTAAGTTTTTAACCTAATATAGACCTATTTATTCTATAAATAAACAAATTACAATGTTTAAGCATAAACGTATATATAATGTACCATCATATGAAATTAAAAAATTGAAAAAAATGATAAAGGAAAAAAAAAACTATGTACGTCCTCATTCACCATATTCATTATTACAATAAAATTTTATTTACAGTTTGATAAGGAAACAAGTATTCATGCTTAATAATGAATGCAGTATTAAAAAAAAAAAAAAAAAAAAACAAAGTAAAATAAAATAAATTGAAAAATTTGATTGGTTTATCTGTTGTTATTGTTGTTGTTACTATCCGTATTAAAAGCTTTAAAAATTGTTTGGTTCATTCATTTTGATTTAATAATAAGTAAGTATGTGTGTTTAGTATTTTAAATCAAATAAATCCACTGATATCATTTAAACATAATATCAGACCATTTCTTTTTTTTTTTTTTTTTTTTGATTTTCTTATTCATCAGATCTGGTGATGGATGGCACGGCACTACTACGATATGATACTAACACGTGATGAACATGATGGTGATATGATGGTACATATAACACATACTGCATGTTATTTACATATAAATTTTCTAAATAATGTGATTTTTTTTTTTTTTTTTTAAATCAATTGTCATGTACACAGGGTACCTCGGAATAAAAGTTTGACTGTTTCTAGCCAAAAATCGTTCTAAACTCCTCCTCTATAATCCATCACATTTAAGATAAAAGGGGTTGGTTAAAAATATTTTGAACACATACCTACAGTGTATGACGTGATATTTATCAACCATTTTATATTTATTTAAATCACATAGGTATATAAAATGCAAATTGAAATTAATATTTGGGGCCTTTCAAACACTAAAATAAAAATTATTGAAATCATACACATACTGTACTGTATATATATATACATATGTACATAATTGAATGAACTCTAAAAAATGATTAAATTTAACTGTAATTGTAACTAGACCAGAATGTAGAGATAAAAATGCATACAATTTTTCAACAAAAATGTACTGTAAACTGATAATTATCATATTTTTAATTGTTAAGTGGATGATGTTTACATTTTTCTAAATTTTTAATCATTTTGCTGAGAACGGATTTTCCCAACAAGATTTAAAAAAAAAATTTAATTTGGTTTTATTTATTATTCATTTTAATATTTTAAAGATGATTCGGTAAAATATTTTTAAATTTCCGAATCAACGTTCTTTTTATTTCTACTAATTTGCATAAATTTATTTTATCTTAGAGAGAAAACAAAAACTAAAATAAAAATAAAATGAAATGAACAAGAAACTATCTATATAAAAAAATGTGATATATAGATATGTTATGTGTTAAAATGATCAAGATCAAGTCAATATGTATTTCTAATGAAAAATTGTCTTAATTTGAAAACATTAGATTGATTGATAATTTACCTACAGGTTAAATCGTTCTTTTTTAATTAGATAAGTACCTAATTATTTTGCACAATAGAAAGCGTATGTAATAATGTGCTGCTTATAATGATGAATTTGTTAATGTGATTTAAAATTGAATTAAAGTTCTGTGTTCATTTTATATTAATTGTGGTGATATTCTTTATAGAATAAAATTTGACCATTCCTTCCGATGTCCTTCTATACGAATTTTACTAATAATTATTTTGAAATTTCTCCTTATCTCATTATCATTTTCTTTTGATTTACAATTTATTTTTAAATAAATGCAGAATGAATCGATTATACTCAGAATTTCATCAGATTATATGTATATGAACTTTGGCAAAATTCAAAGTGATATGTTCATATGTATTTTAATCGAAGAAAGAAATTATACAATTGATTGGAAAAAAACCAATCAATTAAACCGTTTAATGATAACGAAAAGCAACTAGATATTATAACAATATTGTAAACTTCAAGAAAATTAATATTACGTGCATTTATTTGTATACGTTATTTATAACAATATTGTATATAATATGTAACGTATTGTTACATAAAAATATAAGATACAGAAAATTAAATAGGGTAAATAAGAGTACATTCTGTATCTATTAACTGATATATTTTGCATAATTGTTAGATTTACATTTCTTTTACCAAAATTTTCTTAATATTTTTAGTAGATGTTTTTCATATTCGTTTTATTAAGAAAATTATGTACTTATATTAAATAAACAAAAAAATTCTTTAGTTTTTGTTTCTTTTTGATTGGCCATGTTTTCTTTTCTGTTTTTTTTTTAATTAAAAATTATTAAAGAAAAAAAATAAATTTCTAAAAACGAAAAAAATTAAAAAAATGTTAAAATTTTTTAAACATATAATTAAGTATGGAACAATTTTATTTTTTAAAAAAATTCAATTTCCCTTAAACAGGAAATTTGAAAAAAAAAAAAAAAAAAAAAAAAAAAATGTTTCAAAGGATTCCCTTATTGCCTTATTACATCTGAAATACAGCGGCATAGTGAAAAGTGAACATATAATTGAATTGTATGTATGTACATATATATTAAATGAACATATACGTATATAGGATTTATGTAATATATGTATAGCATGATATATTATATATTGTCACATGCCACCTACACACAATGTAAGTGGTGGTTCAAAAGAAGTTGCTCATTTTATGATCTTATATATGTAGGTACCTACTTCATTTATCCAAAAATTTTCAATCCCTCCATATCTCAGATGGGGTAAATTTTGGAGGGAGGAAGATCTATTATGATTTTTTGCTAGAAACAATTTGGACTTTAAGAAAAATATACCTACTTTGTGACATTTATTCTAGCACACCCTATATATATATCCAATATGGTATATAACCATCATCGTTTATAATTCACATAACAAAAACCTTATCGTGTGTACAACTAACGTCATATCGTATGATCATCGAGAGTCACCAGATATCATACAAGTGTATGCATACATACAAGCGCAATATTATTGTATAGCGATATTATATGGCCAGCAGACATGCACTTTAGATATAAATTTGTATGTTTCTTCTTCTTCTTCAAATTTTTATCGTATATGTATGCATTTAAAATTTAAATGGTTATATAGATATGTATATGAATATATATATATATATACATATATACAAACAAACAAGAAAACTATAAATAAATTTACATTACATTGACGCCGTTATATTTTAGGGGTTAGGGGTTTAACATTTATAATTTCCGATTTTTAAGTAATTAAGAAATAAAATTTCTTATGTACTTTTCTTAGAATTTCTTAATTACTTTAGGAGCCATTATTAATTATTTAATATTTCAAAATTGTAATTATCATTAGTCTCACTTTAAATTCTTACGAATTATTGCTAAAATGTACTAGTATGAGAAATCGAAAAAAAAAAACATTCACCTACACAGGTATGACCCAGTTGATATGATGATGATCATAAATACATGTAGGCGAACATAGGTATGTACATATTTTGAGATTTTGATCAATTAACGGCGTGTTTTATATGAAAAGGCAAAGATTGTTTTTTTTTTTTTTTTTTTTGTCAAAAAAAGAATAAACAAATTTGGATAGTTGAAATCATCACAATAAGAGCAAACAAAACATGTGGTTTGGGTTTTTTTGCGTGTAATGATGAGACATACATAATATAAGACCACACCTTTTGGTGCGAAGTATGTTGCGGAATTGTACATACATACATACATATATCAAAACTAAATGTGCGATTGTCTGTCTTTTATGTACTTTGGTATTTAGAGTGTCTAATAATGCCAAATCATGTGTTTCAAAAAAAATAAATAAAATGAAAAGGAAAATTACTCCCTTTACAAAATTTCATTAAAAACTTACCGACTATTCTCCAAATTCACTGCTATATCTGATAATCCACTCATTTTTAATAATTTTTTTTTGCTTTTTTAACAAAAATATATTGAAATATTTTATATGAGCTGTCGATTATTGGATTTGGAATCAGTGTGTTGTTTCAATGTTGCAACAAATTTGTTTTGTCCTCTTAAGAAATTCTCTTTTTAAATGTTTTGAAGAAAATTCCTTTTTCTTTCTTTTGAAATCCTTCTGGTACGAAAAATATGTTTAGGATTGATTACCTGAACTGTTCTTGAATATTCTTTTATGGCTTTACTTTATGAGCGTTTGCTTGTGTTTTCTTGCAATTTGTTGTTACAATTTTTTATTTTTATATTCCTGATTTTTTTTTTTTTTTTTTTTAAATCGCAAATTGAGATACGCTTTATGTATGTATACAAAGCGTACGTATGTTTGTAAATAAAAAAGTTTTAAATTCTCATTAATTGATAGAAGCAGCAATAAAATTGTGTTTGTATGTTTTCTTTTATGTAAGGATATAAAATCACTAGCAATTACAAATCACTTTTTTTTCTTCTATATTTAATTCCTCTTAACTTTTTGAATAACGAAATTTCCAAAATTTCTTTTTATTCTTTCTGTTGTTTTTTTTGCAAATTTTTATACAAAATAGTTTTTAAAAAAAATAAAGAAAGAAAATTTTTTCAATTCTGACCTTTTTTTTTTTTTGGTTATAACCACAAAATTACAATTACACAATTTGATTTTTGTTTTTTCTTCTTAGTTTGACACATACATGTGAGGAATTTTTTTTTTTTCTAAAAAATTCGACAATACCACGAAATTTTAAACTACAAATTTTTATAATAAAAAAAATGAAAGAAATTAGATTATCTATCTACAGAGAAAATATAGATATCTTCTTGTTTATAATCACTTTTATATAAAAAATAAAAATAAACAGAATTCAAATATAAATTATTTTGTGATTTATTTATTACACTTTATTGAATTTTTAGTTTGGTTTTTTTTTTCTTTTTAAATTTTCTTTAATTTAATTTTGTTTTGTATTATTGTTACTCCACCACACAACCGACCGACAATCATTCATTGAATACGATTACCACCTGACAGATGAGGTTACTTTATAGACTCTACTCAACTCAACTCAAACAACAACAATACAGAAGATAAATATCGAACGACAACGACAACGACAATTAAATTCACAGCTCAACAAGCCTAAGATACGACAGTAAAAGGTATGGAAGAAGTTTTTTCTTGTTTTTTGTTTTTTTTTTTTTTTTTTTTTTAAATTGAAAGACTAATAATAAATTTTTAAAAATACAGAAACTATAGTAAAAAAGAAATAAAATTTGTCAGCTTTTAAAACTTGTTACGATACAACCTTCTGTAGGAAGGGAGAATATTTATATACATAAAAACTTAAAACACAGTTTGCAGTTTACTATGTACAAATTTTCAAATGTGTTTTCATACAAATCTGCAAGTTTCAAGTTTTTCATCAGTTGAATTGGAAGTAAGGATTCACAGAGTGTACATCGTTGTTCATAAAATAATTTTTTTTTTTTTCTTAAATAAATGAAAATCAAGAAGGAAAAAAGAGTGAGTGTCGTTTCTGTTTGTAAGAAATCTATTGTTATTAACAATACGGCATTGCCAACTAAATGTAATGACGTCAGTGAATGATGAGGTTTTTGTATATATTTTGAATTTTGTTGTGTTTTGCTTTTATGTACATATGCGATTGTATAATTTTTAATATTTTAGCATTTTTGAATTTTTAAAAAAAATGTTTTTTGAATTTATTAAACTTGTAAACTTTTAGTTTTTTTCTTGGTATTGTTGTTGTTACTTTTTTAATAGACTTATGCTTGTGGTGTTATTTTTTTGTTAGGTCCAAGTACATAGTACAGTATTTTATGAAAATTTGAAATTTTTGTTTTTTTTTTTTTTTTTTTTTTATTAAGAGAGGAGTTCAAAATTTTCATTATAAACAAAAAGGTAAACCTCTTTCATATTTACATATTATATATTTATTTACGCATATTACATATTTGAATCTGACTGTTAAAAAGTTCTTTGCACTGAATTATTAAAAGAAAAAAATCAAAAATATTTCAATGATTTTTGTTAATTTTTCAAGAAAAATCTCTCAATAATTAAAATGACATAATAAATGAGAAAATCTTCTTTTTTTTTTTATTTTCCTATTAATTACAGATCATTGACTCATCTAAGTTGTAATTAATAGCAGCAAATAGGTAATTGTTGATAATCTATATCAATAGATGATAGAACTTTTTAAACATGTACATAAGTACTTTAAGTTTACTACAAGCGACTTTATATTTTGTTTTTTTTTTTTTTTTTTTTTTTTTGTTTTTAAATTAATTATCAGATTTATGTAATTAATGATAACGGAATGAATGAATCACATGTGAAATTATTTTTGATGTAATTTGCACTTCCCATTGCATGACCCGTATATTACCTTTTAGCTTTGAAAAAATATAGAATTTGAATTAAACTGTAAATACACACAGCCACATAAGCGTATATCCGTTATCAAGTAATCATATAAAGTATAAACTAATAATAATAATTGTACAATAATTTTTTTCTAAATATACAAGGTACCTAATAATATTAAAATTTATGCCGGAATTCAAATTAAAAATATAAATTTGTAACTTTTCCTTTAATAGCCTATTTATCGGATATAAAAAAATTTAAAAAAAATTGCAGATATTTGTTATTAATGTAACGGTCATAATTTAAAAAATATCTGTAACATAAGCTCACCCTAAGAGCTTATTACTCTTCAATATGAAACAGACCTTATTTTGGGAAATTTTGTAAAAGTAAGTGGTCTAATTTCATTTTCATTTTAATTTATATAAGAACAAATCTGGCAGCATTGATAATATTCAATTTTCAAAGTGACTTGTAAATATGATATTGGACTCTTTAAAATAAACGATTCTCATTTGATAAATTTATATTTTATCCCAATTTTAAAAATATCAAAAATTAAATGTAACCGAATATTTTTAAATTTAAACTGTGTACATGGAACTGTTTAATAGGAAATTAAATAATGTATTTTAGAAATTTATTTTGAAATTCTAGAGCCATCTCGTTATTCTATTCATTATCATTTTGTATTTTTGTAGCCACGTTCCATTATTGTCATTTTATCTATTGTCTCTTAACGATTTTTAGTGAATTATGATTTATAAAAGTAATTTTTTCTTCTCCTATTCCTTTCAATAAGAGTGTTTTAAGAGTCACGCACGACCAATGTTTAGACCCCCCGTATTCATGAAAATATCGTACCATTAGAAAAACTGTAATTAAGGCTGAATAAATAAAATGACGATCATCGAACGCACCTTTTCTTTCATTTCCTATTTTTCAGGATGCCATTAAAATGTGAATTGTCAATTTTTTTTTAATTTACCAATAATACTGCATAACCTACAAATGTTATCTATAATTGTTGTATTTACTTATAAAATTTCAAAATTTTCGTTCTGTTGGCAATGCTTACATATAACTGTACGGGTATATACGTAATCCCAATATAATTCGAATTTTAGATACTTCCAATATAAAACTTTGATATACACAAATATGAAATATCTATATACATTGAATATATCAAATACATCAAATGTATATATATACTATAATCCCAATTATTGGGATTATCTCATTCTAATTCGAATTATTTTTTTTTCGTATATACTTATATAATCCAAATAAAAAAGAAGTATCTCATCGACATCGTACATACTACACTACACTTGTACACACCATACACAAAATGTACATATATACTGTATAGTGTACATTTGTACATATATCATATATGTATATGCAAAGTAATAGATTTGATTTGATTCATTCAAATTTCAAATTTCCATTGTTTTTTCTTGAATCTGTATTTAGAAAATTATACTTAATTTTAATTTTTTTTTTTTATAAATTCATGTAGTTTGTTTTTTTTTTTTTGGTCTTTTTAAATTCCAACCATTTATAATAAATTGCATTTCATTATTTAACTTTATTAAACATTTTACGTTAAAAATCGAATTAATAATTTAATTAAACAGAAATCAAAAATAAAAAATAAATAAAAAAAAAACAAAAAAGGAAACTGAAAAGATACAAAATAAGTGAATGCCTATAATAAAAATAAAATTTTTGAAGTATGTACCTACATTTATACTCTTTGTTTTTTTTTTTTTTAATAACATAAGTTATTATAAAAAGTCAGTATTTTCTGTGGTATATATATGTACATATATTGTAGTGTAATAATATAGATATAAATAAATAAAAAGGAATTAAATGGAAAAATAAAATAAGAATATATATTTTTTTTTTAATTGATTATAGTTGTGTTCATGTGTTGTTGTGTCATTTCAAATGAAAACTATGTAAACTACACTACTTAAAATTGACAAAAAAAAAACAAAAAAATTCAAATGTGTACTTTACAATATTACACATATTATGTGTGCATAACATATTTTTTACTGAATAATTAAATAATTTCAAATAAAATAAAATCAAAACAAAGGAGAAATATTTTAATAAATAAGAGATGGTGAAAAATTTATTAGAAAATATACAACATATTGTATCTGTATGTAATATGAAGTAAAAAAAAAAAAAATTTTATTCATCTGGATCTGACATCTATTTTATATACTATATAAAGTATCTATATATATATATACGAATATGGTACATATGTATATGTATATACTATGTGTACCAAGACAAAAAATTGGAACAAAGTAAATAAACAAAAAAAAAAAAAAAATAATAGTTTGAATAATATTTATTACAAAAAGGAAAAAAACATATTTAAAACGATATTATAAAATACATAAGAACATAAAAAATATTTCAAATACAATAATTTATTTTATTTTTTCGTCATTTACGTGCGTATATAAAATGACAGATAAACATCTTGATGAATTTGTAATCAAATTATGGTATATGGTGGTACATGATTTATTTTAAATAAAATTTATTTACAATTACTGTATGTATGCATTGTTTTTTTTCTTCTTTTTTTAAAGTTTAATTCAAAATAATGTGAAATTTTTGTTTAATTCAGAAGAATAAAAAAAAAAACCACAATGTACTAAAAGGAGATTTGTACAATTTCATAATATACCTACATATATATTGCAAAAGAAATCAAAATCAATTAGCTCAAGGATGAAATAAGAATATTCAAATTTTTATCTGATCATCATCATCGTCATCGTGTTGTCATCAGAATAATCGTATAATAATCCAGTAATCGTGTAAATAAGCCTAAAACAGAAAACGAAAAAAAAAAATAATAATAATCGCATTTTTACTAAAATATTTAATGGAATACAAAGCATTTATCATCAACACTGCTAGTACATTAAGTACATGCACATATTATTATTAAAATTATTATGATTATTAATTGAATATAGGTATCTCATCTATACATATTACAAATGCAAAATGTGAATATTATTTGTATTTTTTGTTAAATTAAAAACAATTAGAACACAGCAAAGAAAACAATTCTAGTATCTATTTTAATTTTGTTTTTTTAAATTAAAAACAATTAGAACACAGCAAAGAAAACAATTCTAATATCTATTTTAATTTTGTTTTTTGTAATTTTTTTCTTATTTAAATCTATAGGTACATTCAATTAAATTCAATTTAAATTTTGTACATGTTCAAAATGATAATTTCTTTATTAATACTCATAGAATTTATTTTGTTTACTAAAAAAGGCTAAAAAATCATATATGTATTTCTTAAATATGTATTTTATAAAAATATATTTCTAATTTTATTATTTCTTTTATTTATATTATTACATTACATTACATTTTTTCTTGCAGGCAAAAATAAAATACAATTGACTATTGTTTAATGATTTTTGCTTTATATATAACGAATTTCACTTTTCTAAAAATTTAAATAAAAAACACAAAAACTAAATAAAACAAAAAAAAAAAAAAAAACGTTAACGAAAGTGCCAATTTAAAGGATACCTATACAAAAATTAATATAACATTCAATATTTGTGCCAATTTCCTCTATATAAATTCAACGTATTCGAAAGACAAGAAAAAAAAACATTTATTTATACGTACGTATACATATAAAAAAATAACAAAAAACAAAAAATGAATAGTATATGAATCGATGTTGTCATTTTTTAAAGTTTAAAAAATAAATAAATAAATAAAAATAACAATAATATAAAGAATAGACAATTCTATATTTTAATGATATAATCAATACAAATGATAATTACGCAAAAATAACAACAACAATTTAAAAAAAGTCCTTTAACAATAAATACTAGAAAAAGGATTTTTCAAAAACATTTTATACCATACTGTAATTGTATATACGCGTATACACGTAACTAATACATAAGTACATATATATATACATGTATATTTATTGTTTAATTTAATTAGATAAGAAAAAACAAATTGACCGAAATAAACTACACAAAATACTAATTAAAATAGAAGTAAAACAAGAAGAAAATTATATATTTACATTCTACACTATATATTTATCAATTTTTAAATTTTAAAATAAATATTTAAAAAAAAAAAAAAAGCGACAAAAATTAAAAATTAAATTTGAAATTTAATTTACAAAAAGAAATATAAATAAATAAATATTACAAAATTATATATAATCATGAAAATTATAATCATTTAAAACGAAAAGCATTTTTATCTTAATAATATCAAATAATTCCATTATTTAATTATTATAAAATTTTTGAAAAATAATATTTTTAGAGAGAAAATAAAAATTTAATTATATATATACATATATGAACATAAGCATATGCACACACGCAATCCGAACTGAGATTTAAATTAGTTTAATAATAAATTAATAAATGAAAAAACAAAAAATTTAAATAAAAATAATAATAAAATAAATGAAAAGAACAACCGAAAAATAAATAAAAAAAAAAAAAAAGCGAATGCACATACATATACATATATAATTTCTATATGTTTAAAAAAAGAAAAAAAAAATTTATATATATACAAAATATACATATATTGAAAATAAATTATAAATAATTAAAAGTAATGGAAAACATTGATTTTAAATTATCAATGCTTAATAACAATAATTATAATTATAACAGCAAAATTAATTACAACAGTGATAATAATAATAATTATTATTATAAATCAATAAAAGTCTGCCACAATTTCACAAAATCTTAAATTTTTATTAAAACACATACAAGTTTATTTTATTTTTTAAAATAAAAATTAAATTCCATATCTAATATTTACGAAAAATAAAAACGTAATTAATAGTAAATTCAAAAACAAAACAAAACAAGTAATAAAGTATATTATTATTTTATTTCTTTATTTGACCAATATGAAAATATGTATCTCGTACTTTTATCATACATAAAATAATAAATAAAATACAATAAAAAAATTTTATAAAACTAAAAATATAATAATAAAAAAATAAAAAAGACAAAAAAAAAAAAAAAAAACACAAAAAATAATATTATTTTAATTTAATTTAATTGAAATTATACGCATATGTATTATGGGTAATTGTTTACAATGTTTCAAATCAACCCCAGATCAATCGTGCTCATCAGGCCAAACAATACAAACAACAGATATTAATGCACGATCTGGTATGAGTGATCGAAATGTATATTCTGATCGGCCAGGAGGTAATTTTTTCTTTTTCCTTCTAACATTATTATTGTATATATTTATTTTATATTTTAAAAAAAAAATAAATTAATTTTTAGAAACTGATGAATTACTTTCACCAAGTCCGGTGCATTCAGCAAATTTTAAATTAGCGGATGATACAAAACGTAGTAGTTTTAAGAAATCTATAGTTTTGCTTAATGGTAATGCTAATAATATGGGCGATATAATAACAACAGGTAAATTTAATTATAAAATTTTCTCAAAAAAAGAGGAATTAGGTTTTAAGTTTTCTTTTCATAGCTTATATATATATATATTTTTTTTTTTTTTTTGTTAATTTGTTAATAGTTAAAGAACCTATACAAGTATCAGATAATACACTAAATCTACTTTTTGAAGAGTACAAAGACCCAAATGAAGATGCAATACTATCAGAAGGTATAGAACGTTTATGTAAAGATTTAGGCTATCAACCAGATGATTTTGCTATATTGGTGCTTGCATGGCGTTTAGATGCATCACAAATGTGCAGATTTACAAAATCAGAATTTATTCAAGGTTTACAAACGATGACAGCTGATACAATTGACACGATACGTTTAAGACTAGAACAGACTATTGAAAAACTTAAAACAGATGCTGAAATGTTTAAACAATTATATCGTTTTACATTTAGGTAGATACATACATGATAATCATTTATTTTTTTACGAAATTTATAAAATGCACATATTTTTTTGTTTCTTATAGATTTGGTTTGGAACCAGATCATCGAATTTTATCCCTTGATATGGCTATAATATTGTGGCGTTTAGTATTCACTGTATATAAGCCAGATATATTAGATCGATGGTTATATTTTTTAGAACAGCATCCAAATATTCGTGGTATACCAAAAGATACATGGAATATGTTTTTAAATTTTGCCGAAACATGTGATATAACTCAGTACGATGATACCGAGGCGTGGCCAAGTTTATTTGATGATTTTGTTGATTACGAAAAATCTCGACTAAATTTAAATAATTCAATGAACAATATTAATATTAATAATAATAATAATAATAATAATAATAATAATAATAATAACAATAATAATAATAATAAAGACTCGGAAACGAGTGATATATTATAGTATTAATTACTTTTTTATTTTTATTATTTTTTTAATTCCATAATAATCAAATTACCAAATTTACAAATGTATGAAATAATTTTTGCTTTAAAATTACAATTTGAAATATCGTTAATATTTTCAATTACCGTGAGTGATATTAATTTTTGTTATATTTATGTAAATAGGTACATATTTTTTTAATTTTGAATAGAAAAATATTGTTCCGTTAAACATGGAACTAAACTTTTTTTCCTCTTTTTTTTTAATCTATTAAAAATGCTATTAACTTCATTAAATATTTTATGTACAAAATTAGTGCTACTATTTTTAAATAAATTTTTAATTTAGAAAAAGATCATTCAATACATGTTTATAAAATTTATACAGAGTATGATAATCTAAACTGATTTCATTTTTTTAAAATAATGTTGATAACTCCAATTAATTTCAAACATAATTTTTCTGAACAATTCATTTTATATTTTTAGAACCGTATAAGATATACAAAGAGTAAGATAAACATCATTTTTTATAATTTATGTATAAATAAATTTTAGGGGTAATAGTTCCATAGTTCTAAAACTAGTTACAATATTCAAAAGTTACAAGTCTGTACAAATGAGAAGTTAAACAAGACATTATAAACATCTTGTACATCATAAAAATGAATACATTTAGGCATTTATAAAATCTGATTTTTCACTTTACGATACCTTAAAGTTTAACATATGTTTTTAAGGTTAGAAATATTTCGATTACAGTGTTATCATGTGGTTTGGAAAAATTAATCGAGGAATATAGAATTCATTCGTTTGATCCGTTATCGCAACCTAAAGTATGTTATTTCTTAAATATGTACATAGATTTACTTGCAATAATTATTGTGACAAAACGGTAGCACTGCTTACTAAGGAAAACTACAAGTATACCACCTACGCTGCAGGTGTGTACAACAAAAACGACATTGCAAGCTTTAACTGTACGTACTGTGTTAACTGTGTATTGAAAAAAGAACAATAATATATATGACAAGTGTTTGCATTCATTTCACACACAAATGTATTTATTTCACAGAATAACGTACACGTCCATCCATCAAAGAGAATAGAGATATAGAGAAAAATGTCTCTGACGTCACAGAAGTAACAAGGACTTATTTTTGTTTTCATTGTTTTATTCCCCATGCAACCAAAAAAAAAAAAATTTTCCTGTACGTGAAAGTCCCACCATAAATAGAAGCATAAAGTTATAAAAAAGAACCTTTATATGAAAAAGAAACACATAACACTTTCTTAAACTCAGCAGAGAATTTCGGTTAAGTATGTGTAATATTTGTTTGTTTACGTATTTTTTATGAACGCGTTTTTTAAATTGGGATATTAGGTGCGACAATATTAGTGATTACACCGATAGAGTATATTACCTGCGAATGTAGTTGTACAATCATATGTTTTCCACGTGCGTTTTTTTTTTAATGTTTTTAAATGGCTGTCAATGTGTTGGTATTCACACCGATTTGTAACTACGTCATTCAGCATTGAGTAAATTAGAGAAATAAACTGCTAAATTTTGTAAGCAATGGGAATTTAGAGAAATTATTTGTAAAAAATAAAACAAAAATCATAAAATATCATGCCCCGCTTTCTATTGATTTCTTTATCTTTCTTAAGGATCCTTATGGCCATTAACATTGCTATCGACTTTTCCAAGCCACAAAATTTTATTTTTCATTCGCACCTTATAACGCGTATAGGAAATTTTTATAACTGTAAATCAAGTTTTGTATGGAACATTTTTCTCTTATCTCTATACTCTTTGCATCCATATGAGAAAAACATATGTTTTGTATTTTGACATCTAACTGTTGAGTGTTGAGTATCTATAAAAAAAAGTAACTTTTTACACCTTTTGTGTGGTTCAAACTTTAGACCAAGTTCAGACGATGAGTAAGAGAGACTTTCTAGTATTTCTAGTGTAACGGGGGAAGGAAGTGAAGCGTTTATCAGGTAGTCCATTGCTACCTTGTTCGTACCGTGCAACATCATACACGCCTCACTTCAGTCACTTCCTTCATCTGGTATCTCATAAGACAACTTTTCATGTGTTTCATAAGTAAGTGTCAAAGTGTCTTACATGTGTAAAACCCCATTATCTTTTTACTCCATTTCATCCAGTTTTTTCTAGTTTTTTTTATTATCATATGTATATGTATATATAGCACTATACCTATACAAATTATATAGCATTGATTATATTTTGCAGTTTATATATGTAAAATTGTATGTGGCGTTGTATATGCTTATACCACATATATACCATATATATAGATGTTTATTTGTATATAAAATGAAAATAAAAAAATAAAAGAACTGTCAAAAAAGTCTTCATTTTTTTAACTTTTCTTAAAAACTTTTTTCTAAAGCTTTGTACGTGACATTATACTACACAACATGTGTAATGTAATTTTCGAGTTTTGATTCTTCTCCGTGAATTGAAAAGTCAAAAAACAAAAAAAAAAAAAATTACAAAATAAAATAAAATAAAAAAAGAAATCTATAATTTTCATAAAGTACGACAAGTTGCAATTTACAATATTAAAAAGAAAAGAAATAAAAGATACATACATATGTGAACAAATGTTGCTGTTCTGTTTAAATTTAAATAAATTATTTGAATTTTGTTTTTTTATTTGTTTAAAAATGTGAATTAAAAATAAAATATCTATTTATGAAAACATTAAAATTAAAAATTTCTACTATGGAAATTAAACACAGTGCCTAATAATAATAATAATTAATTATCAAAGTAAAAAGTGTTATAAAGAAAAGAAGAAAAGACTTTTTTTTTGTTTGGATTTCTCATTCCTTTGTGGTGTTTTTTTTTTAAAGAAAAAGAAAAAACAAAAAAACAAAATGTATATAATTTTGCAATAATTTACTAAAATACATATTTAATAGGTAATAGAATATATAATTTAAGTAAAATATAATTTTCATGATAACACCATTGTTATAAAAATATTTATAGTGATTAATTGTACATTATATATGTGTATCATATATATATATAGTATGTACATATAAAAATAGGTAATAAAATTTTTTCGTTTTTATAATTCGTCGTCATACAACTCAAGTATTTTTTTTTTGCAGTGCTATTATTAATTCATATAAGCTTAAATACATACTTATTTATGTATGTATATAATTTATAACAATTAATTTACATATATCTATAGCTATATATACATATAAATATACACATATGTTTCTAACATTCAATATATTATGTGTACTGAAACAATTATTTATTACATATCATTTTTACTTGATTCCACATTAATAAATTTTATCTAAAAAAAAATGAATAATAACTTTATGACATTTTAATAATTTTTATGAAACTTATAAATTGCATGTATGTATCTACGTATCAATATCAAATGAATAAATTATAATTATACATAAATAGTATTATAGATGTACATTACATACAAATGTACATACATATATGTACCTGTAATCTGTATATATGTATGTACATATTTTTTTGCTAATTAATTTGACCTATAAGAGATACATACCATACGTAATGTATGTAACATCAATAGGAAAAAATTTATTATCATCATTTTATTTATATACATATCATCAATGTACCTATTCTTAATTAGATAGATAAAAATTTAAAAACAAAAAATTCAAATCAAAAGAGTATTTTACTTAATTATGAAATAATACGTACATAGGTAATTCAAATATACTGTAGTCATACCTACTTATATTGAAAAAAAAATGTACTTCACAATGTACTCCATTATTATATATTTTATTGTTATTAGTGAAAAACTGTAAAAATACACAGATAAGTTAGATAGCCTATCTATATATATATGTATATGTATGTATACCCAAATGTACATATACACACAACATTCATATAAATATGGGGAATAATAATATCTATGTGCTATTTATTTACGAAGAATTAAAACATAAAACAAAAATAGAAAATATAAAAATGATAATAACAAGAAAAGCAGTAGTAGCAGCAAAGTAAGTTTGTTTTTTATCAAATGAATCAACAGCAATAGTATGGATACATACAGAATCAGCTGATCATGATCATGAGTTATATGATTTTTAATTAAATCAATTTTAATAATAAAAAATAAAATTCCCTTTTAATTAAAATTTTTAATAAAAAAAAAAAACAAAAATCATTCTTTTAAAAAATAAAACGCTAGAAATTTCATTTTTGTACATACTTACATAAATTAATATTAGATGAAGATGATAATATCTAAGATGTTATCATTGAAAAATGCTAATGATTTTTTGTATTGTTATCATAAAGTAAATATTTATATTAGATGATACAAACCACACAGTGTTATACACATTAAAAAGTACATATTGAAAAGTACACGTTGTATGTATGTACTATTATGTATCTATTACAAAATAATTTTTAAAAGTAAATAAAACGAATAAAATATTCATGAATTTCATTTGACTTTAAAATAAAGATATAATTCAATTTCTTCTTCAAATTCAATTCTTAATTATATTAATGTATATATTATGTACATGTGTACCATGAATAGATTCATCAACATAAAGGACATTAATTTTTTTTAAAACTTACGCGCTTTTTCAATGATAACATTAAAAAAGAAAATTTGCTTTTTATGTTGAAATTATGATTTTTTAAAAATAAAATTAAACAAAAATAATATAAATTTTTATCTCTAATTTTTACATTTTATAGATTTGTTATTTCATCATTGTATCAGCACATTACCTAAAATATATAAAAAGAAAAATATACTGTACATATGTTTATACGTACATATATATGGTAACTGTACATATATTAAGTGGAAAAAACGATATTTCTTATCTTCATCCAACCAAATAGCAAAAGGCAAAATATCAATAAGGTATATATATATATACATAGAAAATTTAAATTGATGATTTTTTTCTTAAAGAGAGACAAAAACAACAAACAATAAAATATCACATTATATATTCCAATTTTTATTGTTATACACAACAAAATAAAATTTTAAAACAAAAAATAATACTACTTTGTATGTAATTTTCATTTGATATATATTAAATACATAGATACATTTTTTCCTTTGAAAATGTTAACATATTTTCAAATTAATACATAAAAATATATCTATTTTATTTTGCTTATCTTTTTATATAATTTCTATTTTTTTTTTTTTTTAAGTTTTGGATAATACAATATACAGCAATTGTAAATTCTTACTTTTTATTTTCTTTGTTTTAATAAAATTAAATAAAACTTTAGTAATTACATAATATAAAATATGTACAAAAAAAAAAAATTAGATAAATTTATTATTGAGACTAATTTTTTTTAAAAAACAAAACACAGTAATTTATTTTATAATAATTAAAAAACGAACAAACAAAAAACTATTGGTAAACGATACCATACAGAAAATACTATCTATATGTATGTAATATTTTTGAAATTGAAGAACAAATGTATTTCAACATTTTAAATTACAATTAGAAATTAATTTTTTATTTTGAATAATATTTGGAAATACATATATTTTAACAAAAAAATATTATACGATATTGTTTGTATAATTGCATATAAAAAATATTGTTTACATTGTGAACATAACATTTTAATTTAAATTTTAACTTGTTTTTATTTTGTTTAATTTAATTTGTTTTTCAGATTATTTTGTTAATAATCCAGAATAATCATTTAAATATTTTGATAATGTAAAATTAATAAAATACACAATATACATATGTATATGTATGTAAATTAATTATACATTTTTTTGAACTGTTAAAAATTAACAATAAAAATCATGGATATGATTATTAAGTTTTAATTGAATAAAAAAAAAAACGGTTTTTTTTAATAATCAAGAGTTTATATAAAGAGATTTTTCTTTCAATTATTTTCATTTATTACTTTCTCACCTGATTTTCATTTAATAAAAAATTTATAATTAAGTGAACTCGTATAAAATTTTATATATGTATATATACACATTACCTGTCTTCAATTTTCAAACTTTAATTTTTCCATTACATAAAATTAAATTTTTATTTCAAAAAAAAAAAAAAAAAAAAAAAAAAATCATTCAATATTAAATTCTATTATGAATTATTCTAATTTAATATTTTATTTTTAATCTGTTTTTTTTCTCCCTTTTTTAGTGATTGAATAAAAACTATATTTGGCACAAGAGGTAAAATAATATAAAAAGAATTAAAAAAAGAAAATAAATAAAATTAAATAAAAACATCAATACAAAATGGAATCATCAGATACATTAATTGAGGAAAAGAAATTAATGAATGAAGCAAAATATCGTAATTATATGTCAAACATTGATAAAGCATTAAAAAATTTTGAATATTCAAGTGAATGGGCTGACTTAATATCAGCATTAGGAAAATTAAGCAAAGTAAATAATCTATATATAATATACAGTAAACTCTCCTATAACGCGAATTTCTATAACGCATCAAAGATATTATTATTATTGTTTTCATATAACATGATTCTTTGTACAACGCATCAAATATGTGCGTAATAGAATATGGAAATTAATGAGCACTTTCATGTTTATTGCTTAACTGACGGCAAAATTAATGAATATGTATAAATTTGTATAAAAATGTAGTCATTTCAAACATGATATATAGTATATACATATATATAAATCGTGTTATATGGAAGTTTACTATATTATATGTACACACATAATATGTATGTTCAAGTTTTTGTTTTCGTTTTAATTTTAATTCTTAACTTTTTTTTTTCAAAATTTTATAACATTTTAGGCAATATCAAGTAATACACAATATCAAATAATACCAAGAAGAATAAAAATATCGAAACGATTGGCACAATGTATGCATCCGGCATTACCGTCTGGTGTACATTTAAAAGCATTAGAAACGTATGGTGTGATATTTAGTAAAACTGGACCAGAAAGATTAGCGACGGAATTATTTATTTATAGGTTTGTATTTTTTTGTGTTAATTTTTGAATCTTGTAAAAAATCTACATTTTCTTTTAGTGCTGGACTTTTCCCTTTATTAGGATATGCTGCTATGAATGTGCGGCCAGCATTATTAGATATATATGAAAAATATTTTGTACCATTAGGTGAAAAATTACGTCCAGCATTAAGTGGATTTTTAAGTGGTGTATTACCAGGCTATGAATGTGGTTTAGATCATTTCGATCGTACTAATTCATTATTAATGAAAATATGTACAGCTGTAGGACCAATGTATTTTTATTCTGTATTATGGGAATGTGTTACAACAAATTCGTCAATACGTTTATCAGCTATATCATACTTATTAGATCATTTTAATAAACGTTTAGGAATGAGAGAGCAAATTTATATAATGGGATATAATCATGATATTATGTTATCTGGATTATGTGCATGCTTAAACGATACTGTAATATTAGTGCAAAGGAATACATTAGAGTTTTTATTATTAGGATTTCCGATGCATACAAATTATTTAAATCGTGATGATGTTATTAAATTAGTAACAAATGGTTTAAATACAATCTTACGCCGTGATATGTCATTAAATCGACGTCTTTATTCATGGTTATTAGGTACAGAAGTATTAAAAATGTCTGCCGAATATATTAATGAGGAAAATGATAAAAATGATCAATCATCGGTATCGCCATTATCAAAAAATGTAAATGTAAATGCAAATGAAACTACAACAACAACTACATATTTTGAAAAATATTCTAAAGAAATTCTAATTAAAGCATTAACCTGCATACTACAATACAGTTTAGAGAGTACGCCAGTCGATTTAAAACCATATAGAATTTTAGTATCATTATTAGATAAAGCTGAAATTGGTCTAGCTGTCTTAGATTATGTTTTGTGTGATGTGATTCGTACAATGTCATTATCTAGTGGAAACATAGAAGTTGGTAAATCAGCTAATTTATTATTTGCAACATTCGATCCAGCATATATTTGGAATTTTATGACAGTTATGTATGAAAAAAATTGTAAAAAGGTAAAAAACAGTTTTTAAATATTCAACAGAATTCTAAAAAAATTTTTATTTTTTAGGCTGAGGAAGAGTATAATTTATCGAAACAACAATCGAAAAATTTTCGCTGTCAATCATCATTGAATGATACAAAATTTGAATGTGTAGTTGGTTCTGGTGATCCAAATTTAATTGAAATATGTTATTTAACTGAATTTCTACTTGAAACGATATCATTAGAAATGTATAATGAAACAACTAGATTATATTTACCAAAAGTATTTTTGTCAATAATACGTATGCTAACAATACATTCAGATTGCTTAAGTCATGATGAAGTTATTGCTTCTCTTAAATTATGTATGAAAATTGTATCAAGAGTTCAACCAATGATTACGTAAGAGAAACGTATTAATTTTAGATTTGCACACATAAAAATTTTAATCCTTATGGTTTTGTTTTTTAGGAGTCCTGTTAAAGTTGCAGGCAATGAAAAACGTTTATCATCTTCAAATAGTACAACAAATACAACAGTTACTACAATTGCTACAACAAATGATGCAATGATGGCAACAAATAAAAATAATGATGAGAATAAAAATTTTACCGTAAGTGATGTTTGTAATGCATTAGAAAAAAGTAAATCTGATTCAAAATTGAATCAATTCTCATTTGATGATGAGCCAATGAGAAGAACAAATTCAAATCATAATATTGATAAAAGAAGTCCAAAAAAAACTAAAAAATCTAAATCACATTCAAAGCTTTTAATTGAATTGGATAAAGAGGTAAGCTAGATACAAGCAAACATTTTTATTGCTAGATAGTACTGTAGCGATTTAGAAATTTACCTTTTTATTTTTTGTACCCTTCACATTATACGCTAAATGCAAGAAAAACTTTTATAATTCACCTAGGATTTTTTTTTTTTTTTAAATAATAAATAAAATTTATATGTCGCATAAATAAATACTTAAATTTTGTGTTCTTTTTTTTAGCCACATTCTGATACAGGTCAATCAAATTCATTTGATTCATTACCAGATAAAGAGAATTTAAAAAAATTGAAAAATAAAAAAATCAATTCAATTAATTCATCTTACACAAAATTAGGTGCAAATTTAAATCAAAATTCTGATCAAGAATTAAAAAAAGAATTACAATCGTTAAATAGCCAACAAAATCAATTGAATAAAGATAATAGTAGAATAGAGAATTCATTATCAATGAAATCAAATGTTTCTACATTGAATATAACACAATTAAAAGATGATAATAAAACAACAAATCAATTAAAAAATAATGTAATCATTGAAAAGAATACAATATTAGAAAAATGTATTAAACAATATGAAATATTTTATGAGGTATATTTATCATGTCAAATACTTGAAATAGATACTTATCTCTCTACCAACAACAACAGCAGTAATAACAATCAGCAACAACAGTCATCACCTGTATGTCCAGTCACATTAAAAATCAATGAAATACAATCACCATCGTCATCTACATCTACATCATCTTCTATAACAACACAACCAATATCTCAATTTACATCGAATGTGTTTGATAATGAAAATATATATGATAATGGTAGTAATGAACGTTTAATTGAAATAAATAAATTATTTAAGACATTACAAATAAATTCAATAAATCGTTTAAAACATTTACATAATTTATTAAATAAATCAATAAATAAATTAGTGAAAACTGATTCCACAAGCGATTTAAGTACAACAAATAGTGATACAGAATTTAAGGATTGTATATCGAGTACAGAAAAATTGGATAATATTGATAACTCAACAATAGCATTAACATCAAATACAATGACAATTAATGATTATTATTGTTATCATCATAATAATAATCAACAATATCAAAATAATTATCAATATCATCGAATTAAAATACAAAAATATGATGAGAATACTGAAAAAATTATTAATAAAATTATATCAATGAAATTGACTAACTCACAAAGGAATTCAATAAAATTAGCATCAAATTTATTAGTTGAAATGTCAACATTCCCAAATTGTAATAAAAATCTAATTATTGATCATCATGGTAAATTAGTAAAATTTCTTTTTGTTTTTTTTTTTCTTCAAATTTTTGAAATTTATTTTTATTTTTTAATTAATAATGTACGTATATATATTTTTTTTTTCTAGAAATAGAGATACCAAGTTGGTTAAAAGTTTTAACAATTGTCGCTTGTTATGCACAAAATGATAAAGAATTACAACTATCAACTATAACAACTTTATTTGACTTAATAAGGTACATATAATTACCGTTTTGTTATTTTTATTCTTATTTTATATTGTATAACGTTCACAGAATATTTTATTCTTTTTTTTTGTTTTGTTTAGTTTATTACGATCACAAATACAACATACTACTAATCCAGGTGTTACATTCGTTATTATGATACCATTATTAAAATTTGGTCATGTTAATTATTTGGAAAATAAAACTCGTGTATTTCATTTATTAACATCAATATTATGGGATTATTTGGATGATAGTAAAAAAACAAAAATTGATTTATCACAAATAAGTTCATTATTATATCAATTACATAATTGTCTGGATAGTGGTCTAGTTGAAACTGTTATTGGTAATCGTATGTCAAATGCACATAAACAATTTATTGATGATGAATTAATAAAATCATTTAAAGAAAGTAATAATAATAGTCATAATAAAGATAAAGATGATATGAAATTACTAAAAAATTATAAATTAGATAGATTATCTGAAATACGTATGATGTGTGTACCACCATCAAATATTGATTTTAATGATAAATATTTAAATGAAAGTGAATCAAAAAGTTTTAAAAAATTCGAATTATTATGGCATTTAGGTAGAGATAAACAAATATCATCAATTAAATGTTTTGAAAAAACGTTATTACGTGTATTAGATGTATTATCATTACCATATAATGTATCATTACGTACATTTGTTACAAAATGGTTACTAGAATCATTATTACGTGGTGATTTATCACGTTTAATAAAACCATTATTAAATGATATATTGTTAGCATCAAATACAAAACGTATTGGTATAGTACATGTACATTTAATACGAAAAGATGGGAATAATATTAACGGTAGTGGTGGTGGTAATGGTGGTATTGTAGAAGGTAATCAATCAGATACAACTTTAAGTCGTGATATTGATGACGACACTGATACAATTATTGATCGTGAAGTATATGCAATCAGTTCTGAATACGGTAATATTAAATATCATATGGATACATCACATAAACAGAAACGTAGTCCAATTCGATCATTACAAAAGAAATTCTTTGGTGTTACATTAGGTAACAAAAATAAAACATCAAATTTTGTCAGTGATAAAACAACATCAGCATCAACAATAACAACAACAGCATTTACAACATCAAACTCAACAACAGTAGAAAATGAAAACAATAATAGTAATAATAATATTGGTTTAATTGTAAATCCGCTATTAGATTTATCATCAGATATTGAAATTGGAGAAACTGAAATAAATTCATTAAATGGTAGTCTTAATAAAATTGATGTCAATGGCAGTAATTCATCAATTGGTGGTAAAGATAATAATTCCTTAAAAGATTCTGTAAATAATACGGATAATAATCGAATTAATATCTGTAACCCACCATCATTACGAAAATCGTTATCAACATCTGATGATTCTGATGATAGTTATACAGAAGAAACAGAATCTGAACAAAGGGAAACTAGTGTAGAAAAAGAAATACCATTAGCTAGTGTTACTACTACTAGTACTGGCTTGAAACGTTTTGTTGGTAATTGTGAGCAAGTATCTGAAGCATTATCAGAACACGATAGAGCTAAAAATCGTAAAACGTATCATTTAAATCAAAGTGGTTCAATGACTAATACCCCTATAATTTCTACAAACATTAATAATAACTCAACATCAGATGAAATCTTGAAGATTCAACCAAATCCAAATAATATATCAGTAGAAGAATTATCAGTACATGCAGCTGAAGAATATTTTAACTCATCGTCAACTGATACAATGGACGTTGTTGAGAATTTCTTAACTGATTTACTAGACGAAGTAAAATATGATATAAAATTATCATCAAAAGATAATGAAAATGCAATTAATAAATTTTCAAAAATACCAAAATCAACAACAACAGACAAAAAACTAAGAAAACGTAATACCAGTGAAAGTAATAATAAGAAAAAGCGTACCAGTTGTTATTCGAAAACATCAACAGAGAGTAATACAAGTGCTACAAACACATTAGATCGAAGTTTAAATGAGAATGAAATTGATGCGTCTGATTTATGTGACGATGATGATGATGATGAAGAAGATGATACTGATGATGATGAAGGAGAAGATATTGATGATGTTGACATTAATGATGATGATGATGATATTGATGATGATTTAAATAGTGATAATGAAAATGAAGTATTCGATGAAAATCTTAGTATTAGCATAAAATCAGCTATTGAACAGCCTATTAATGATGATTTATCATCGTCATCATTAAAAGTAAAAGATAAAAGATCATCTAGCTTAAGTACAAATAATAAAATTAATTGGGAATTAAATAAAGAAACATTGGAGAAAAGTAAGCAAAATGTTGAAATATTACGGCAAAACGTTGCTGCCGCTGAAGGTAAAAAATTATTCAAAAGAAAAATATTTGATGGGAAAAAACGTAATTATGATAAGGTAAGAAAATTTGAAAAGAAAAATTACATAACGGACAAATGTTTCAGAATCTACTTTTTGCGATTTTCATGTGAAATTATACAACAGAACTATACATAAAAATTTGCAATTCGGAAATACAAAAAGTAAATTTTGAAATAACTCTGATTATGTTATGTATGTAATCTTTTTTAATTTGATGAAAAATTCATTACTGTACTTTTTCTAATTCTATTACAATATTTTTTCAATGAGAATGCATTTAATAAAAAATACCACTGAAAAATATAATTTCATTAATGTGTACTTTTTATATTCTTTTGCAGTTACATCCTTATCATACACATATGCTTTTATATTATGATGTATATGATACGAAACAAACATTATATGCATTACAAACATTACGTAATATAATATCAAGTGATACAAGAACATTTTTATGTTTATCAATAACAACATCAATACCAAATGGTTCAATATTGAAAAATTTATTAATACGTCATCGTAAAAGTATATTTGGTAAAGGATTTAATGGTAATATAATGAATACAGAATTTAGTCAACAATATCGTGGTTGTATGTATTTAGAAGCATTAGTACAAATATGCTTATATTATGGTCGTAGTTATTTCCAATATGATACAACATCATTAAAGACAAATAATAAAAAAAATTTCAAACAACCAAATTTCGATGATATTTGTGGTAATTGTAAAGTACAATTGGCTAGCGTTGAGTTATTAACATTAATATGTACAGAATTAATTGAAATTGTAAAAGGTATGGGTAAAGGTTTAGCATGTTATATTGCTGATTTAATGGTTAAATGTAAAATGCAAAAAATTATATTACATTGTATTAATTCATCGGTATTATCATTTAATAATACAATATTATCTGACGAATTAAAAAGTTCATCATCATCATCAGCGATAATGACAATAAGTGAACAAATTTTAGCATTTAATTATCCAAAAGATGAAAATTTACATTCTGAATCATTTCAAATTCAATTATTACGTTTATTAATGGCTATTATTAAATTAGAATATGAAGTGCATGTATTAAAAAGTGATGAGACAACAACAAATTCCACAGTAACAACGACATCAGCAGCAACAGCAACAACATCATCATCATTGTCATCAACATCAAAAATTGATAATATGGGTATTAATAATACAGTAAATACAAATTCACCAACAAGACTTACTAATGTGGCTGCCATTAATGTTAAATATCTTCCTAACTGTTTAATAAGTCAACAGCCAATGTTTTTAGCTAGCGTTTTAAGTGCTTTACAGGTAAGAAAAGAAAGACAAAAAAAAACTTACAAAAATAATTTCATTTATCTAAAAGTGCTAAATATTTGGGAAATTAAACACGTTTTACTTTTATAAAAACAACAACCATATCAATAATTTTGTATTTAAAAAAAAAAAAAAAAAAAAAAAAAAAAAACATTTCAATTTCAAAATTTTTAGAGAACATTGCAACATTTTATTCCTTATTCGAAGTGATTGTATCGGTAATTAAAATTTTTATTATTTTATTCTTTTTGTTTATCTTTTAAATTTCAGGCTGATCATCTTCGTCATTTACACCGAAATTGGACAGATTTAGTAACATCATCATTAAGCTGTTTCAATTTTGGCAGTTTAACTAACATTGTAATTAGTGTTGTACATCAGTTATGTAATAATTTAGATAAAATCTCAAAATTATCATTAAAAGAACAAACAAATTTTCCACCGGATTATGTTGTATCACAATTAGAAGCGATTACAATATTGTGTCATTATTGTTTACTTGATAATACACAACAAACAACTTTATCACATTTGTTTAATCAAGCTTATCCACAAACTAGTGTTACAGTTCAAAGTTCAAATACTGGACAATTATTAAATAATATTGTTCATTCATTTTTATCATCGCAAAATTCAAATGAAACATCGAATCAACAGAATCGTAATGCACAGCATTTAGCAGCAAGAAATGCTGTATTAAGTCATTTATCACGAATTGTTGCAACAGTTGCATCAATATGGGATAGTGAATTGGGACAAATACGTCAAGTTAAACAGCAATTAATGGAATTTCTAAGCCCGATATCATTACATCATGGTGTAAACTTTTTGGCTGCTGTTGCTGTTACATGGCAAGAAAGAGGTGAAATTTATAAAAAGGAACAACAAGAATCAATGAAAATGGAAATGGCACGTAAAGGATCATTAAGTGAATATTATATGAAAAATGCTATACCACAAGCGAGTACAGAACAACAAAGCCTTGTTAAACTTGTATCAAGTATACGCGTAATGCCAATGGATTCATTTGTACAAACATTACATCAAGTTGTTAAATCACCGCCACCAGTACATCGACCACCTGTTGGTTTAACAATAGAAGTTAGTGCATTAGAATTATTTTATTTTTATATGAAAAATGCACCAGCACCACAAATTGGTGATTCATGGAGTTCATTATTGGCATTATTACGTGATGGTATAAATTTATCACCACCAGCACAATTTGTACTTTTAATGCTGTTAAATGAATTTGTTCAAAAATATCCGCAATTACCATTTCCTGATAAAAAAGACTTACGTGATTTACATGATATTACATCACGTTTAATTGAAGCATTATCGAATGTAGCTGGTGCTTGTCTAGAACAAACTACATGGTTAAGAAGGAATTTAGCTGTTAAAGAAGATATTGCACCGACAACACCTGATGGTAGTGTAAAAGATTTAACAGGAAATCAACAGTATTGTGTACAAGCTCAATCGGTATATTAAAAATTACATTTACATATAATCGACAATAAATAAAGATCTTTTCTTTTGTTCAAGGTTTTGGCATATGCACTTGCTAACCTTTTAGATGTTGCCTATGGTTCACAAGAAAAAGATAAAGTTGTTACAATTTTGACAACATTGCTATACAATATAACACCGTATTTAAAAAATCATACAGTTAGAAATATTCCATCATTTTATGCTTGTTCACATTTATTAGCCAATTTAAGTGGATACCAAGTAAATTGAAAAATAAAAAAGTTTTTTGTTTTTAATTAAAATTTTTCTAAACTTTTTCTTATTTTTCTTTTTTAGTACACAAGAAAAGCATGGCGTAAAGATATGTTTGATCTATTTCTTGATTCATCATTCTTTCAAATGGATATTTCATGTCTACCATTTTGGAAACAAATTCTTGATAATTTAATGACATACGATAATACAACATTTAGAGAATTAATGAGCCGTGTATCACTTGCCCAAACAAGCGGTCTAAGCATATTTAGTTCACGCGAACAAGAATATGAGCAAAGAGCAATTTTATTAAAACGTTTAGCATTCGTTATATATTGCAGTGAATTAGATCAATACCATAAATATATGCCAGAAATTCAAGGTATATTTGTAATCATTTTAGAAAAATACTTTAATTTTTTTAAATCTCATTGCAGTTTTAATTATTATTAATCGAATAGAACCCCATGGAAAAACATACTAAATTATCAAATTTTAATTCTCTATTAAGTTTTATTTTTTATTTTTTTAATATGCTTTCATATTTATCAGTTCTTTTAATTTTTATGTCATACTTTCCTACTTGAAACATTGTAATTAATTACAGAATCGATTACAGAATTGATCTCAAACAAAATTCTTTTAAAGAATTTAATGCAATTCATTATTATCTGTGATAATAACAGACCCCTCAAATTTCCCTTTAAAAAAAAAAACTTAAATAATAGGATAATAGTTACATAATAGTCCAATTTTTTTTTTTTTTTTCTTTGAATCTTTTAGAGCAATTAGTTAATAGTTTACGTCTTCCATCTGTTGTACCATCAATACAAGCGGCTGTATTTTTGTGTTTTCGAGTTCTATTATTACGTATGTCACCAGATCATGTAACATCATTATGGCCAATTATAATTGCTGAAATGGTACAAGTATTTTTAGCCATGGAACAAGAATTAAAATCAGACAGTGATGAAATAAGGTAATTTATCATTTGTAATTAAGATAGAATAATATTCATAAATTAAATCAAATCTTTCGTTTAGAATATTCACAATTCAATCAATTCACAAAATCCAAATTCTTCATTTTTTTTTTTTAAATTTCTCATCGCTTGTCATATCCGTAAAATATAATCTATAGCTTATTTCTTCGCTGATATTAAGTCACACCGTTTGAAGTAAATCTTCTTCTATTATATAGACTTATGTATGCATTTATTGCAAGCTCATACTTTTAATAATAATAATAATATTATTTAGGAATGATTATTTCCCAACTTAATTTTATGTTAAAATTTTAATTATTTTTTTAAATACAAAATTATAATGTTAAATTTTTCACAAAATTTTTAAAATGATTATGTTTTATCTACCTCTTTAATTTGTATGTTTTGTTTTGAATTTTTGAAGTTTCACTTTTGAAAAATTCTCACTTAAAATCACATTTATGTAAATTACTTTATTATATTATCACAAAATTTCAAAAGAAATAAACAATTATTACTTCATATGCTTCAATTTTATACATACATGTATGTAAATGTATAGCATATACTTATATAATGAGAGTATATTATACATATGTACATTTGAATACGTACAATTTTATTATATTTTCAAGAATAATAATACCAAATCTGTTAGAGATATACAATATTATGCATTACTTTATTTTTATCATAAATATCCCTATTATAGAGAATATCATGAATAATTATCACAAAATATTTTACAAATGTTGTCTATTTTCTTATACATATGCATATTGTTTTTGGTAATTTATCTACGTTATTAATAAGAATTACTTTACTTGAACATTTAAATTGAAAAGTTTCAAATAGTGTAAAATGTACATACTTATTTTAATTTTCTATTCTTTTTTTTTTTTTTTTTAAGTCAACAAATGAGAATTTTATCTGGTTTAGATGTTAGTTGGGCAATAACATCTGGTAATGGTATATCATCACAAAATCATTTAATACATTGGCGTAATGTACAATTAGAGGCATCAAAATTATTAGAATTTGGTTGTGTATTACCAGCAACATTATTACCACATTTTCAAATGTATCGATGGGCATTCGTTGGTACCGAATTTGATGCAACTAACGATGAAAATATTTTAACAAACGGTGGACATTTAGATGAATTACAATTGTATTTTGGTGCTGGTTATGTACCACATGTAAGACGTATTGCTAGATTAATGGACTTAAAATATGCTGTACATTCACCGGTAATTTTATGAATATAAATAATATAAATATCCTTTTCTGATTTAATGTTATTTTTTTTTTTTGTTATTTATATTGTTAAATTTATTTTATAGAAAACTGAATTTAAAAAAGGTGATCATTTAGCATTAACATGTCAACAAATATCTAGTCTACAAGATTTATATGGATTCTTTTCAACATTAAGTGTTACATGTTCGACACCACATAATTTTGCTGATACTGATAAAACTATTAAAATTTTATTAAATGAAATTGAAAATGTACTAGCATCAGATTTTTTGGAAAAAATGCCAACAACAAGTACAACACCAAGATGAAAACCGTTGGTTATAATAACAAATAATACCAAATATATTAGCAATAACAGTATCAGCAATAGCCCATATTATGTATAAAATCTTTTTTGTATATAAAAATATTATTTATATATTGAAAAAAAAAAAAAAAAAAACTAGAGTAAATACAAAAAAAAAATCAAGTAAAACAAAAAATTAAATACAAAATCAACTATTAAAAAAACGTATTTTTCAATATTTGCAAAAAAAAAAAAAAAAATCATATGAAACAAAAACTGTAGAAAAATAAAATATATATGTATATAATACACTTACATTAAATGCCATTATATAAATAATAATAAATCAAATGCAGATGAAATTAATTGAAAACTGCAAATAATTAAAAAAAAAACTTTTTTTAATTGAATTATTATGCATTTTACAATTTTGATTTATAACAGATAAAAATATCAAACAAAACAATTATTAAATGTAAATTTATTATGAGCCTTGGAAGAAAAAAATTATGTATTTTATATTGTATATTACGTTTTTTGTTCGTTTTAATTTCAATTTTATTATATTTTATCTCTTTTTAGTTTTTTATTGTACTACTGTTATTATATTAGAGTAAATTCGAAAATGCATCAACGTCCATTTGATGTGATATTCAGTTTAAAATCATAACACATTGGATATTGTATCAAATAAGCGATGATGCATTTTCGAATTTATCTGAGTTTTTTTTTTTTTTTTTTTTTTTATTATGTTAAGTTTTTTTCCATAAACATTAAAGCATTAGGTACACATCATTATATATGAACGCATTATAAATGAGTTCACATAATTTATATAATACATACATATGTATTTATGTATGTCGCCATGATTGTGAAAGTGATCTAAGTTGAAGACTTTCGAAAGTAAATTTATTACAAGAATATAGTATATATTTTTTGATCTGAGAAAATTTTGTATGAGATGTTTGATATCCATATACACCAGTCGGTATTAAATTTAAACTCGTCGTGAAAATTATTCAGCTATACATCGTTGGCTGAATAGTTAAATAGTTTTTGCGAAAAGATTAGACTTAATACCGATTGTTGCATACGGACATTAAATTTACAAATTTCATAGTGGTTTAAATTCTTTTTTTCCATGAAATTTAATTAAGAATACAAACATAAAACTTCAAATATCTCTAGACTACAAAAAAATAACTTAGATCATTTTTAAAATTAAGTGCACATACATAATACATACATATGCGTACGTATATGAAAAGACAATTAAATTTTCTATTTTTCTTTTATTGTAATTTGAGCCGCTCATAAGCCAAATTGATTACTTAACTCCATCTTGAAGATTTTATTTTGAAATTCTTGTATGAATTAAAACTGTTAAAATTCATGTATATTTAAAAAGCATTTCTAAAAATTTTATTCCATTATTTATTTGTTAACTATCGGAAAATAAAAAATTTGCTTTTAAAAATACCTCTGCATTTGTTTTATTTTATGAAGTTAATCAATCTGATTTATGAACAACTTATTCCAATACATAAACATATTTTCTTAATTTCAATATTTCTATTTCAAATGAATGTAAATATAATTTCTTTTTTTTTTTTTTTTTAATAAATAAATATACATAAATGTATTATTCATATTAAATAAAAATTTAAAACAAAAATGTTAAAGCAAACTATATTTTAATAAAATTAAACTGCATATACCTATTAAATAAGCTGAAATAAAAAAAATATTTTAAGTAAATAAGTAAAAAAAAAAAAAAACTAGTAATTATTAAAAAATGAAATTTAAAATTAAAGAAAAAGCTGTTATTGTTTTCAAAAACTATTATATTAAGCTGTAAAAAAAAAAATGTATTTAAAAAAAAGAACATATTTACTATAAATAAATATTTTATTGATAAAAAAAAAAATCTAGTAAAATTTTTGTTTATAATATTTCCTTAAAAATGAAAACGAAGCAAAATTTGTTCAATTCTATCATACATATATGTATATGCACTATGTACATTATGTGGTTTTCAAAAGCTGTGAAATGAAAATATTATTTACTTTATTTTCTATAGAATATGTATTTAAACAAAACTGTTTGTCTTTATCAAAAGCATAGACCATATATACATATGCATTTGTAGCATTTTAATCATTTTACAAAGTAAGAAAAGAAAGAATTATAATTTGTTAAATAATTTGGTAATATAAAAAATGAAAATAAAAATAAATCACTTTCTATGAATTCAATAAAATAGTAGAGAAGATATCGTTATTTGCTTTGACTTCCTCAAATTTTATTATTAAACGGTTATTTTTAATTGTTTGAATGCATACAATCACAGATCCATTTTTTGCATTTGGATTTGTTTTTTTTTTTTTTTTAATATTTTAAAAATAAAATGAAATAAATATTCTCAAATTTATTGCGTATATCGCTTGATGTATATTTTCAAATAGCACATTGAACCCTAATTTATGAAAATAAGATTCATTATTTCCTAAAGCTTTTATCAGGTCTTACATTTGTTTATTTTTTTTAATTTAATTTTATCTTACAGATTACAGATGAACATCGGCTGCATATGTATGTATGTGTATATTATATTTTTCATTTATTTCATCCATAAAACCTCTAAATAGACAAGACATTTTCATCATACATATTATACATACTACATACATATTAGCTTAACAATCAGAGTTACAGGGGAATTCAGAGACATTTTTTTCATATTGTACTGCTTCAATTGAAGTACATACAACGCAGTCGTGTGATATACAATGAAATACAAAAACAAGTTACAATTTACACCAATGTTCAAAATAATTGTGAATTTCATAGAAAAACAGAGTAATTCATAGATTTTTCTAAAATCAAAAAAAAAAAAAAAAAAAAAGTACATACAGGTACATAAATATGTATGTATGTATGATAAGTTTAAAATTCGTTAAAATTTTGAAAAAAATTTCATTTAGATGAATATGAAAAATCTGTATTTAGAAAAGTATTTGTAGGTACCTATATTGAAATGCTATCACTCATGTTCATTACTTCTGATTCATGTTATATCAAAGTCAAACGGCTAACTAAACCATAATATATGTATGTTGGTCCATAATCAATAAGGTTATCAATGAGACCTTAACTATAAGATTATTCAAGAAATTTTTGATACAAATTGTTTCACAAAATGCATCATTATTATTGTAACAGATGTTTCACATACATACGATAATACAGGAATAATACAATGTATACATATGAATGTATGTGGTATCTAAATATATATTTATATCTTCAATCTTGGTTTTTATGTGGTTTATTTAATTTTTTTTCCACCGTTTTATATGATTTAAAATTTATTTCATCGGGAGGCCAAAATTCGACACAGCAAATTGTAGCGCCATCGAAGAAAAAGAAATTTATTTCACATGTATTATATTTTCTATTTGATTTAATGTTCATAAAGGCATCTTCGAATTTTCTTATTAAAAATATTTCTTGCACAAATAATTTTTAACATTATTGTATGTTATATATTTGAAAAAAAAAAAAAAAAAAAAAATGAAAGAAAATTTTTTTAAATATGTTGTGTACGTGTGATACACATATACATATATATGTACATATATATGTATCTTTGGCTGGATGTTATATTATACCAAATATATAGCTTGCAGTGTATATGCGATAAATGCAGAGGATATATACATATGTATACGCATGTACATGAATGTTTGTGTGTATGTAATTTTCACATATAAATATATATATATGTGTATACTTATTTAGCATAGTTTTTTTTTACCGCAATATTATCTACGTATTAGATATATACTCGTATATATTCCATCTTAAATATCTATTTTTATTCTTCAGTATCACAATAATTAATCACATTCATAAACAAAGTATGTAAATGAAATAAAAATAATTAAAAAAAAAATATAAATAAAATAAAATAAGTGTGTAATTCAATAACAAAATAAAATATTTTTATATTAAATTTCTTATCAGGATTTAGGAATTTTATACATATACGTTCTAGACATAAATTGTAAGTGATTTCATTATAAAAAAAATTTTTTTAATTAAAAAATAAACAAAGCTAAATAATTCTGGTCCATAGTTAACAAAATTTATGAATTGTTAAAAATTTTGTATGAAAATTAACAGAATATTAAGTTAACAAAATCTACTAATTATGACTAGAATAGCCATAATTTAATTTATACATATATGAATTCATATCAATTCTTATCAGTGAAGTATTTGTATGTATGTATGTACATAACAGAAAAAAAAAAATTATAAACAAAACAATTTAATTAAAAGAGCGTATGACTAATATGTTTATAAGAGAATTAAATTAAAAAATGCTTATTATACTTACTTAGTACTTTATTCGCGTTTAAATAAATTAAAAAAAATAAAATAAATAAATAAATTAAAAATCGTTTATTTATAAGGAATTTATAAAGGTGATTTATGATTACATAGGCATATGTACATATGTACGTATGTATATTATATGTTCGCTCTTTGAAATAAAAATATATTATGTACGTTACGTATGTACATATGTATGTAGGTACAGAATATATATCTGAATGTACGTACAAATATATGTAGGTATACGTAAATGTAAAAATGCATGATTTTAATTTATATTAATGCATTCAAATGATATATAGCAGTACATACACGATTATAGTTTTTATTTTATGTATGTATGTAAATGTAGGCATATGAATATCACTTTAATACAGAGTATCTATAAATTTCAATTTTTTTTTTTTTCATTATTTTGAAATGGAATCTTTCATGTATATATGTATGTACGTATTATATATGCATGTAAATACATGCACATATATACATATATGGTTATATATATACAGTATAATATATGTGGTATTGTAATTGGGGTTTTCTTGTTATTAAAATAGCTATACGCAAAAACATAACGTCAATGGGTGTCTATACACATACATGGACGTTTGAGTGTGCATATATGTACATATGTATGTATGTGAAAAATGATAAGAAATAAATTTCCATATAATATATGCATATATACATATGTATATATCTATATACAATTATTCTTAATTATTCATAATATAACAACTGACGTATAAAAAGATACAATTATATGTACATATACATATATGTATGTCAAATATGCATATACACATGCATACATACTAAAACAAATGCTAAAACCAATTATATACATATTTGCAATTGTATTTAATCTGAAATTTTGTAACTTTTTTTATTTCTCTTAGAAATACATACAATTCTTTATAATATCTATCAAAAAATTAAAAATTATATGTATGTAGGTATGTAAATATTCGTTTCAATATTAGTAGAATATACAATATGATTTGTTTAGTATGATTTTGTGTATTGATTTGAAAACATTTAAAGTTCAAAAAAAAAAAAAAAAAAAAAAAACAATAAATACGGTAGCCGAAATTTTGGATTTAATTAATTAATTTTATAAATATAGGTAATTTTGATTTAATTTGTATTTTTGTAAGTGAAATAATTACAAAGTACCTATGTATATAATATTTGTAAGTGTATATTTTAAATTTTATTTTAATTTAATTTTTTAAATTTAAATTTGTAATTTTTAATTAAATTTAAAAATAACAAAATGTTTTTTTTATTTATTTATTTATTTTTTTTTTTTTTTTACTTTCCATTACATGTAAATTCTAATTTATCTATGTAATATCGCTCTATTTCGTAATTATCTACTTATTACGTATAACAATATTATTAGTGTGTACAATAAGTGTTTTAAATTTTATTATAAAAACAAAATACAGATGTTAAAATTATTAATTATTATTTTTATCTAATTTTTTTATTTTCCCATCAATTTATTTATTTATTTATTATTTTTTTTTTTGTTTTGATTAAAATTTTGTTTTGTTGTGTAACTAAAATTGGATTTTTTTTATTACACATAGAAAATGTATCGAATTATTTACTTATCATTTAAATTTTATTTTATTATCAAATTAATTAATTTTTTTTTTTTACAGAAAGCCAATAATTTGGTGAAAATAACAAAGAAATAAAGCACATACAACTGGCAACAATACAAAAAAAAAAAAAAAAAAATTCACAGTTAAACAACAAAAAGAGAAAAATACAAAAAAAAAATAAATAAAACCACAATTTATAAAACTATATTAAAAAAAAATAAAAAAAAAAAAAAACAAACAAACAGAATGCCTATTGTAAATAGATTCTTTTGTTTTCGTTTACATACCGCTGGTGTTATATTAGGATGGTTGGGTGCAATTGCATCTCTATTAAATGTGATTACATATTCAATATTACTAACAAGATTGGATGAAATTATAAAAAATAATATTAATAATGATTCATCAATATCAGAAGATTCAGCTAAATCAGGTAAATTGTATATACATATATGAATGTTATATGTACTATATGTAATAAAATATAACGTATTTTTAAAAAGCATATACATACATGCAATTATTTTGCATACCCATTTTGCAGTGTACACTGGAATAAAAAAAATAATAATAAAAAAAATAAAATATTAAAAATATATACATACACATACGTAGACATCTATACTCTGTTCACTAAGTGTATGCAGTTAATTAAGGGCTTATGGAAACTACAAAAAGTAGTACCATTTTACATGTTTAAAATATTCATCTCATATTGTACGAAGACTTTTTAAAGATTGTAGTATATTGCTTGTAAATCGATTTAATTAAAATTTATGATAAAAGACAAATGATGTATGTACTCTCATCATAAGGCTTTAATTGCATACAATTAGTGAATAGAGTATAATCAAAAAAAAATTCGAAAAAGAAAATTCATAATAATCAGGTGATTTTTTATCCTATAACTTCATCACAAATAAAGGTCAATCTAGTATAGCTTCAATCATAAATGTATGCACATGCGATAGTACACATGTGTACGTATATGTATATAATCAATATGTATATATGTAGGTACATACATACATTCACATATGTATGTATGTTCAACACATTTGTGTAGGCTATACCTAATATGGTGTATCTACAACATCTGCATTCTAGAAAATCTATAATTCTGATAAAATGTAAAATATTATAATGTGTAAAATTTCAATTTTCATGTTTTTTTTTTTTCTATTTTAGTGGCATTGACTATCCTATCAATTTACATTACGATTAATGCAATTGATTGTGTTGCATCAATATTACTTATTGCTGGAACAATGAAGGTACGTAAAATATTCGCATACACACATAATTATATTAAATTGAATTTTATGTTGAAATATAATCGATCAAATTGTATCTTTAAATTACAATTGTACATTGTACATGTGTAAATGATCCTCTGTGCAAAGAAATAAGAAAATATAATCAAAATTGAAAATTTATTCTATTTAATTAAATTAAATGAATCTTTAGATAAAGGTAGGTATGTATATTAAATAAAGTCAAGAGGATAGGACACATTACTGAAATTTACATTTCTGAGATACATATTAAAATTGTGTTATATATGAGACACTTTCCAGTGCTTCATTCACCTGACGTCGCATGAAACAATTTTCCATACGTGTCTCAAAGTTGTTAAAAGACAGATTCTAATGAGTAACATACATTTTGTAATTTGAATAAAATGTAAAATGAGGTATTTTCAATTTTTTGTGTAATCTACTATTTTTTAACAATTTTGTTTTTATTTAATATTGTAAACCTGGATTTACACATCAGTACATATTTTATCAAATTTTTTTTTTAACTTATGTATCTATGCAGTTTTTCATTTTCTATAACAAAAATTTCCAATAATTGTATTAAATATTTTAGATTTTATGTTGGTGGTATACACCTACATATATAAAAAAATTTTTTTTATAACGAATTTTTAAAAATTTTCAAAAATGTAACGTATGTATATATAATAATAAAAATCTATGATTTCACATGTATACGTATCATGAAATGCACATGTGTTAATCCGTCTTTATTATATTTATATAAATATATAATTTCACGTACATATATGTAATATTAGGCATATTTGTATTGAATCATTTTATCATATTGTATTAACCTGATTTTTTAAATAAAATGATTAAAACAAAGAAATTCAATAACATGTACATATTATTAAAAATTTTGAAAAAAAAAAAACTCAGTAATTAGAATGTAATGAGAAAATCATCCAAAAATAAGAAAATAAACTTATTTAAGTGAAATTCTTATCTAAAGTAAAACGGAAATAAAAAACATATTGATATTAGTCATCTTTTGATATGATATTATGAAATTACTATATAACATCATAATAATAATGTGCACGACAAAAATACAAATATTTCGTTATTTGAAAATATATACATATATTTTCAATTAAATTAGTCATATTTTAATCGTCATCTTCAATCATCAGCAACATCAGCAATTCATTTAATATTTAAAAAAACAAAAAATATTATGCTAGCTGATATGATGCTGAGCTGATATAATCGAATTACAAAATTACGTTACTATTTTACGTATACTCGCGTATGAGTCGTATGTAAAATATCGCTATAATATTTACAATATGTATTATTATTATTTAAATTTAAAATCATACAGACGTACATACATGCGTGTTTTTGGAAAAAATATGTAGTTACTATAATTGTACACGTATCTTATCTACACTTTTTTTTTTTAAATTAACTTATTTAATCTTAAACATAAATTTAATCTTAAAGTAAATTTAATAATTCATATTGTAATGATGATCACTTTCCTGTTAAAAAGAAAAAAAGAATTGAATATTTCAAGATAATATCCTTCGATTTTCATGTGAAATGTTCAGAATTTAAAGGTACTGACGGTCGTTTGTTTTCTAATCGGTACAATTTTTTTTTATACAGAACGATATGTTATAATTTAGTTTATACTCTAATTCAATACGCAACAATAATGTTGTACACGTAATGCGATTTATTACATTAACTTAAAATACTTAACGCTTTATTTTCAAAATAGAAGGTCACATCTAAAATCAGAAAAAATCAAAAAATCGAATTTTTATTTACTTTAACTTTGATTACAAATTTTAAAATTTATTGTTATTTAATTTGAAATTAATTATAACTCTTTTTTTCCTTGTCAATGATAAATTTATTAAAGTTAATTTTTAAAGCATAGTCATGTGTATTTTAAATGCGACATTTGTTTTTTTTTTTTTTTCTTAAATTCAATTTGAATAAATTCGTCCTTTACTTTCATTCTTTGATTACTATGGTTTTCTATATTTTGTAAATGAAAATAACAAAAATCATAAACATAAACGAGGAAAAATTTGTATGCTTCATCAGAATACACATGACTATGCTAAAAAAAACAACCGATAAATAGATAAAATTATTAATAATATAGGTAAATAAATGAAAAAAAAAAAAACCTATTTTTAATTCAAATTTTTATTTATATCTTTTAATAATTTTTAATTATATATGTAAATGTTTATAATATTTATATAATTATTATACATAATTACAGGAAAGACATTTAATGCTTGTACCATGGTTAATTAATTGCGGTATATCATTAACATTTAATATAATCAATTTTGTTACATCAATTGTATTATTGATTAGTAATAAAACAAATTTTGGTTTTGTGTTAATGATTGTAATAATTGCATCAATTATAATTGGTAAATATATAAGAAAAAATTCAAAAAGAATTTTTTCATCATTTTTATTATTTTATGATAAACAAAATTTAATATATTATATTATATATAATTATTATATTACAAATAATTCAAATTTATATAATAATATTAATAATAATATTTATCAAAATTATGATAATAATCTGAAATTACTATTTAATCGTAATAATAATTATACTATTATTAATAATAATAATAATAATAATAATAATAATAACGATAATAGTAATAATAAAAATAATGATAATAATAAAAATAATAATAATATAAATTCTCTTATGAGGTGTACAAATGTTGGCATGGCTTGCAATATATTCACTCTTCAAAACGGTTCAAATGTCAAGCGAACAACAGCGGCTCATTCCAAGCAAGGTTAATCCTGGAATTCCATCATATACAAGGATTTAAGAACATACATAATGTATATACATATACAATGTAATGCGATACACATATACCCATTACATATAATACTATACATTTTATCAACAATTATACAAAATATAATTGCGATTTGAAATATTAAAATCTTAATTTTACACATTACATCATTTTTGTTTTTTGTATAACATACATATATAATTTTGTTAAAAAAAAAAATTCGTGTATATTAGTACGCAAAATTTATTGCAAATTTAAAAATCATATACGAAAATATTTAATACTGAAATTATTAAAATAAAAAAAAAAAATTATATTTTCTATTATTCAATTACATACATACAGATATTAAATTTAATGTAATTACTTGTACAATACTATAAAAATGTATCTATAATATATATGAAAAATTAAAGAAAAATTTAATTTAGAAAAATAAGATTTTTATTTAAATAGGTATGTACATACATATGTATGTAGCTGCCTACCTATTTTTACAATAATATAAATTGATGCAGAAAATTGTTAAAATATTTAAAATTTGACGATAAAAACATCTAGAAAAAACGAATTTTTTATACTCTGTACATTAATCATAATCAGTTAATAATTAGAACCTTGTGGAAACCATGTTAAGTTAGTATCATTTTATATTATTTGTAGGTGTATTGATATTCAAAAAATTCGTCTGATTTTCATTTGGCAGGTTGGATGGGTATAATTATACTTGTTCAATTGATGAAAAATTTAATATGATGAATAATAAAAGTATAGGTATTAACCTGTGTGCTATATTACTAAATTTATTTTTTGTATAATTTTAAATTACAAGGAACAAATTTCCAGTTCATATCTGTCACATTTTCTGGTACTGATATCTTTATTATTATTTTCATGTAGCTATAAAAAATATATATAAATAAAAAATTCAAGATTAAATTAAAAAACATCTATGATATTAAAAAAACAGCCGTTTCCTTACCTTGTAATATGTAGACTTGCATTTTTTTCATCACGATCTAGTTTTAGGATTTTATTGTCTGGCGATTTAATCAAAAAACAACAGTTATATAATTTTGCTGAAAGTTTTGCTTCACAAAAATCTGACACAAAATGACCTCCCTCATTCAAAATAAACGATCTAATTCATTTTCTGGCAGTTTTCATAATTTAATACCTGTTGTTATTGGTTGATTTTTATCTATTGTAGCTGTGTATTGTTGTTGTTGCTGTTCAATGATCTTGCTGTTGTTGTATCAGTATGGTCGTTGAAGGTTTTCGTAATTCAATTTTTATTTCATTATTATCACATATCATTTTACATTTATTATTAAAAGTTTTCGGTGCACTATCTGTTTTATTGTATTACTAATAGATTTTACATTAGCCTTTGAAAAAGATGCTGAAAATATACATTTTCGCTTTGGATTAAAATGTGTAACAGAAACCAATTTTCCTGTTGATGTATTTATATTTAAAAGAGTTTTTTTTAAACTGTAAAATTAAACCCCCTCTTTTTTAACAATTAATTAAATAATTAAAATTTAATTAACTACCCTAATTTGTAAAAAAAAAATAAAAAATTAAACATAATTATAATTATATGTAGACACACAAACATATAAAATTATCTTAAATTGTATTTACTTTCGAAGATGGATTTATTTCAGAATTATTTAATAACATTAGAGATGGTTGTTATTGTATTACCGTTTTAATTTGTTCATTATTTTTCGCTGGACTAGTTTTTTCTTTTGTTTATTAACATTCAATGGATTTATAATTAAATTTTTATAATTTAAATTAAAGATTAAGCATTATTAAATTATTTAAATTAGATTTTAAATTAAATTTTTAAATTTTTTATTTTATACAACTTAGCTAAACTTCGTGTTACAATTCTTCGTTGATTTTCTTCAACACCATTATCAACACTGTTATAATTTTCTTTATCTACTTTATTATAGTCGTTATTCACATTTCTTGAACGAGCAGGGTGTCTTCGTTTTCTGTGATTTATATTCTCTTCTTGAAGATTTTCATCAACAGCATTATTAATTTCATTATAACAAAAGCATTTATATAAACAATGTACCATACACCATGGTTCAATATTTTTTAAATCTAATTTAATTAATTTAACATTTAAATGTTTAAAATTCTTTAACAAAATCGACTTATCATAATTATTATTTTCTATTTTTCTATGAATTACTTGATCGACCGTTGATGATGACTCATAATCCGCTCCACTTTCTGTAGCCTTTGTACGCAACATTAATGCGTCTTGTTTTGTAATTGTTGAGTTCTATATTAAATGCGTGTATTTTTTGTTTTTTAATAAAATTTTTTTTTGAGAATTTAAAAAAAAAGAAAAAAGAAAAATTTAAATATCTTACCATACTATCAGAAGTATTAGAATAATCTTTAAATAAAGATTTTAACATACGATTGTCTTGCTTACAATGTACTTGATGCCTTTGATAATTTAAGGAATCACAAATACAACCCAATCGACAAAACTCATTATTACATTCTTTGTATTCTTAAAACGAAAGTTCAAAATTATTAAAAAATTAAAAAAAAATGAGTAAAATAAATAATTTAAATAAAATAACATACCATGAATACTTTGTAAATCTTTTGTTTTAATAAGAGGGACATTCAATGGCTCTGATTCCAATCTGAAAATAAAATTCATAATTTTTTTCAATTGTTGTTTAATTTTGTAAAATAAAATTTGCTTACTGTAATTTACGTGACAAATTGTTTTCATCTATTCTTGTGGATTTTATAGCTGTATTATTGACATTAATTATTGGTGAAATTAATTCATTTTCTTCATTTTCATTATAATTAATATCTGGATCATTTTCAATTAATAAATCACCATATGTACTCAGTACGACAGTATTTATCATTTCAGTTAACATATTACCACAGATTGTGCTAATTTCATCATTTGTATCAACATTTTTATAAAAATCAAATTTATTTGAATTTTCATTACCATCTTTTAAATCTTCAATATTTGCATTTAAATCATCTATACGTCTTACCAATAATTTTTTCTGATTATTATCGTATGGAACATCGAATGTAAATTGATTTTCATTATCTTTATTATCAGTACTCTGTTGATTTTCTGTGCCTTTTAACAACACTTTTTCAACTTCTTTATTTCCATCAGAAAAATCATTATAAATTCTAATATTTTCTGAATTTATATTTTGTTTACAGTTATTTGGACAGTAACGAATTTCTTCATCATCATAAGATATAACTTTTAAATAATTTTCATCGTGATTACCTTTACTACCAAATAATTTATATTCCTTGTTATCAATTTTAATTTTTTGATAATAATATTTACCAACAGGTGTATTTAACCACGATGCTATTTTCCAATAATCTCTTCTTAATGGTGTTTCAGAATCTTGTATTGAATTTATAATTAATTGATTGATCGATTCATTTTTCATGCGTTTCTGTAATTGGTAATGGATTACAGTCTCAATTGCTTTTGTATACATTTTAGTATTTTTTTCTGATTGTTTTCTTTTTGCAGCTAATGTACGTGGCTTAGATGTTTTAATTGAACTTGATAATAATATTGGTGGTTTTGTATTACTCAAAACTAAACCATTTTCAGATTGTACGGTAGGTAGCCGTGCGGAATTTTTTAGATCATTTTCACGTAAAAATTCTTCTAAATTTTTACTTACGAAAACTGATGAGCCTGTTGTAGATGATGTTTTCATGATAATTGGAGTTGGTAACATACCTGGTAATGAAGGCAATTGTAATTCTGGTTCAGAAAAACCAAGAAATTCTGATAAAAGAGTGTTGTCACAATTTTCATTTTCTGAATCGGATAAAACAAGAGGCTCCATTTCTACTTCATCATCATCAAAATCTTCGTGATTAAGTTCTTGTTGCACATTTTCATTTATTTTTATTGTTGTATTTTGTTGTTCACCTTCATTTTCATCTTCAACATTATTCGTCTTATTTTTCTTTAATACAAAATTATCCATATTATATATAAAATACTAATCTTCCAACGTATAGCAACTGATTTCACTGATTTTGTTTTTTTAACTTTTTCTTCTTTTTTCCACAAATTTTTATATTTTCACAATTTTTAATAAATACGTAAGTATTTTTTTTATAAAAGCGTTATATATGTTATTTTATTTTTTAATTCAAATAAAGTTTTAATTATAAAACGGGGTTTAATTCAATTTGTATTAAATTATATAATTATAAAACAATAATTCAATTCAATTGTTTTCCTTGAACTTATGTAATACATGCATACATATGTGTGAAATATTTTTTTACGTAATGTGTAATTAGTGTAGTTGATATCAAAGAAAATCCATCACAAGACTTAAACTTCTTACGGCAGATTTTACCCTACTTTTAAAACCTCCAAAAAAGAAACACAACCTTCAATGCAAAAATATTTTTCGTAGAGAATTATTCTCACGTAGCTTAAAAAAAATCGTGTACATGTACGAAATAAATATTAATTTTCATGAATGTATGTGTAAGAATCTTACCACCACCCAAAACTAGTTATTTGTATAGGATTTTTTCTTAAAGCCTATTAAATTTTTTACGCATTTGTCCGATTTTAAACATTTTAATTTTACATGTACTTACATACGTATTTATACATCATAAAAATAGTACATGTACAATAATACATATACAAACATGTGGTAATTGATATACTGTGATAAAAACGCGTATATTTTAAATGTAAGTACATGTAAAATTAAAATGTTCAAAAACGGACAAATTCGTAAAAGATTTGAAGTTCATGACATCATATGAAATTAAACTCCACTCCATGTGTATTACAAAATCAATGCAACACAATAGTACAGTCGGTGATTAACGAAGAAAACGTGAATTGTATGAAAATATTTTTATGTAGTTTGAAATTTTTTCACAATCAAACAGAATGATGTAATGATAAATATTGGAAAAGGTGGTACATTTTCTGAGACTCCACTGTACTTGTAGGTATTTTACGTATGCGTAAATAGAATTCACACATACATTTAAAGAATGAAAAATTGAAATTTAGTGATTCTCAATGAAGAGAAATACATTTTACCCCCTTCTACTCTGCCCGCACAGCACCTTTTTCGATCAAAATGTTTGGGTTAATAAATTAATATAAAAGCCTTTGAGTGGAAATCTATTTATGCTTTACGATGGTTGATATATTAACCAGCTTGCTAGGTTTCCTTATAAAATTAAGACGAAATAAATAAGCGTACACAAGTACCTGTTTAACTAATATTTTCAATGTTATTTTTTTTTGTTCTCCAGTCTGTGCCTACTGCCTCCCATATAATAAAATTTAATTGAATAATTTGACACTCCTGAAACTTGTGACGTCACTATTGCAAAATTTTAAATGTAAATTTAATAATTCATATTGTAATGATGATCACTTTCCTGTTAAAAAGAAAAAAAGAATTGAATATTTCAAGATAATATCCTTCGATTTTCATGTGAAATGTTCAGAATTTAAAGGTACTGACGGTCGTTTGTTTTCTAATCGGTACAATTTTTTTTTTATACAAAACGATATGTTATAATAATAATTCAATACGCAACAATAATGTTGTACACGTAATGCGATTTATTACATTAACTTAAAATACTTAACGCTTTATTTTCAAAATAGAAGGTCACATCTAAAATCAGAAAAAATCAAAAAATCGAATTTTTATTTACTTTAACTTTGATTACAAATTTTAAAATTTATTGTTATTTAATTTGAAATTAATTATAACTCTTTTTTTCCTTGTCAATGATAAATTTATTAAAGTTAATTTTTAAAGCATAGTCATGTGTATTTTAAATGCGACATTTTTTTTTTTTTTTTTCTTAAATTCGTCCTTTACTTTCATTCTTTGATTACTATGGTTTTCTATATTTTGTAAATGAAAATAACAAAAATCATAAACATAAACGAGGAAAAATTTGCATGCTTCATCAGAATACACATGACTATGCTAAAAAAAACAACCGATAAATAGATAAAATGATTATTAATATAGGTAAATAAATGAAAAAAAAAAACCTATTTTTAATTCAAATTTTTATTTATATCTTTTAATAATTTTTAATTATATATGTAAATGTTTATAATATTTATATAATTATTATAATTACAGGAAAGACATTTAATGCTTGTACCATGGTTAATTAATTGCGGTATATCATTAACATTTAATATAATCAATTTTGTTACATCAATTGTATTATTGATTAGTAATAAAACAAATTTTGGTTTTGTGTTAATGATTGTAATAATTGCATCAATTATAATTGGTAAATATATAAGAAAAAATTCAAAAAGAATTTTTTCATCATTTTTATTATTTTATGATAAACAAAATTTAATATATTATATTATATATAATTATTATATTACAAATAATTCAAATTTATATAATAATATTAATAATAATATTTATCAAAATTATGATAATAATCTGAAATTACTATTTAATCGTAATAATAATTATACTATTAATAATAATAATAATAATAATAATAATAATAATAATAACGATAATAGTAATAATAAAAATAATGATAATAATAAAAATAATAATAATATAAATTCTCTTATGAGGTGTACAAATGTTGGCATAGCTTGCAATATATTCACTCTTCAAAACGGTTCGAATGTCAAGCGAACAACAGCGGCTCATTCCAAGCAATTTTCATTTGGCAGGTTGGATGGGTTCAATACTTGTTCAATTGATGAAAAATTTAGTAAAATAATAAAAGTATAGGTATTACACCTGTGTGCTATATTACTAAATTTATTTTTTGTATAATTTTAAATTACAAGGAACAAATTTCCAGTTCATATCTGTCACATTTTCTGGTACTGATATCTTTATTATTATTTTCATGTAGCTATAAAAAATATATATAAATAAAAAATTCAAGATTAAATTAAAAAACATCTATGATATTAAAAAAACAGCCGTTTCCTTACCTTGTAATATGTAGACTTGCATTTTTTTCATCACGATCTAGTTTTAGGATTTTATTGTCTGGCGATTTAATCAAAAAACAACAGTTATATAATTTTGCTGAAAGTTTTGCTTCACAAAAATCTGACACAAAATGACCTCATTCAAAATAAACGATCTAATTCATTTTCTGGCAGTTTTCATAAGTTAATACCTGTTGTTATTGGTTGATTTTTATCTATTGTAGCTGTGTATTGTTGTTGTTGCTGTTCAATGATCTTGCTGTTGTTGTATCAGTATGGTCGTTGAAGGTTTTCGTAATTCAATTTTTATTTCATTATTATCACATATCATTTTACATTTATTATTAAAAGTTTTCGGTGCACTATCTGTTTTATTGTATTACTAATAGATTTTACATTAGCCTTTGAAAAAGATGCTGAAAATATACATTTTCGCTTTGGATTAAAATGTGTAACAGAAACCAATTTTCCTGTTGATGTATTTATATTTAAAAGAGTTTTTTTTAAACTGTAAAATTAAACCCCCTTTTTTTTAACAATTTATTAAATAATTAAAATTCAATTAACTACCCTAATTTATAAAAAAAAAATAAAAAATTAAACATAATTATAATTATATGTAGACACACAAACATATAAAATTATCTTAAATTGTATTTACTTTCGAAGATGGATTTATTTCAGAATTATTTAATAACATTAGAGATGGTTGTTATTGTATTACCATTTTCAGATTGTACGGTAGATAGCCATGCGGAATTTTCTAGATCATTTTCACGTAAAAATTCTTCTAAATCTTTACTTACGAAAACTGATGAGCCTGATGTAGATGATGTTTTCATGATAATTAGAGTTGGTAACATATCTGGTAATGAAGGCAATTGTAATTCTGATTCAGAAAAACCAAGAAATCCTGATAAAAGAGTGTTGTCACAATTTTCATTTTCTGAATCGGATAAAACAAGAGGCTCTTTTTCTACTTCATCATCATCAAAATCTTCATGATTAAGTTCTTGTTGCACATTTTCATTTATTTTTATTGTTGTATTTTGTTGTTCACCTTCATTTTCATCTTCAACATTATTCGTCTTATTTTTCTTTAATACAAAATTATCCATATTATATATAAAATACTAATCTTCAAACGTATAGCAACTGATTTCACTGATTTTGTTTTTTTAACTTTTTCTTCTTTTTTTCACAAATTTTTATATTTTCACAATTTTTAATAAATACGTAAGTATTTTTTTTATAAAAGCGTTATATATGTTATTTTATTTTTTAATTCAAATAAAGTTTTAATTATAAAACGGGGTTTAATTCAATTTGTATTAAATTATATAATTATAAAACAATAATTCAATTCAATTGTTTTCCTTGAACTTATGTAATACATGCATACATATGTGTGAAATATTTTTTTACGTAATGTGTAATTAGTGTAGTTGATATCAAAGAAAATCCATCACAAGACTTAAACTTCTTACGGCAGATTTTACCCTACTTTTAAAACCTCCAAAAAAGAAACACAACCTTCAATGCAAAAATATTTTTCGTAGAGAATTATTCTCACGTAGCTTAAAAAAAATCGTGTACATGTACGAAATAAATATTAATTTTCATTAATGTATGTGTAAGAATCTTACCACCACCCAAAACTAGTTATTTGTATAGGATTTTTTCTTAAAGCCTATTAAATTTTTTACGCATTTGTCCGATTTTAAACATTTTAATTTTACATGTACTTACATACGTATTTATACATCATAAAAATAGTACATGTACAATAATACATATACAAACATGTGGTAATTGATATACTGTGATACAAACGCGTATATTTTAAATGTAAGTACATGTAAAATTAAAATGTTCAAAAACGGACAAATGCGTAAAAGATTTGAAGTTCACGACATCATATGAAATTAAACTCCACTCCATGTGTATTACAAAATCAATGCAACACAATAGTATAGTCGGTGATTAACGAAGAAAACGTGAATTGTATGAAAATATTTCTATGTAGTTTGAAATTTTTTCACAATCAAACAGAATGATGTAATGATAAATATTGGAAAAGGTGGTACATTTTCTGAGACTCCACTGTACTTGTAGGTATTTTACGTATGCGTAAATAGAATTCACACATACATTTAAAGAATGAAAAATTGAAATCTAGTGATTCTCAATGAAGAGAAATACATTTTACCCCCTTCTACTCTGCCCGCACAGCACCTTTTTCGATCAAAATGTTTGGGTTAATAAATTAATATAAAAGCCTTTGAGTGGAAATCTCTTTATGCTTTACGATGGTTGATATATTAACCAGCTTGCTAGGTTTCCTTATAAAATTAAGACGAAATAAATAAGCGTACACAAGTACCTGTTTAACTAATATTTTCAATGTTATTTTTTTTTGTTCTCCAGTCTGTGCCTACTGCCTCCCATATAATAAAATTTAATTGAATAATTTGACACTCCTGAAACTTGTGACGTCACTATTGCAAAATTTTAAATGTTAACGGATTTTTAAATGTAAATTCAAAAAACTGTTTCAGAAATATCACAGTTTGAAATCAAACATTATTTTTTTAAATAAAAACCCCTGTTCTCTGGAACCATAAAAGGCACGGCATCATAAAACGGGAGACTAACGATAATCCCAAAATTAAAATTCACAAACATGATATTCCCAAATTTTTAAAATTCCCGAACACAAAATTCACAGAATTAGAATTCCAAATCAAAAAACACAAACACAAAATTCTTAAAGGAGTATAACACAACACAATAGACTATAAGGACTATAGTAAATCTTTGAAACAATTTTTGTAAAGTCACGCCTTCATTTCATTTTTATTTTATTTGTAATTTGTTTTGTGTTGTGACGGAAAAGCTGTATTGCTGCATAATTTTTTTTCAAAAACAAAAAAGAAAAAATTTTTATTTTTATTTATAAAAATTAAAAATGTATTCAAATTAATGAATGACTATAGCGATCCTATTTTCCAATTGTAACTGTTGATTTTCTTTTTAAAAGTTTGATCTTTGATTGATAGTTTCAGGAATTTTATGGTTTACATTGAAATGATTCACCTTGTAAAATTTATAGTAATTACTAGAGATCAATTTTGTTTTACAAATTGGTATAAATTTTTTCCAATCTTTTATTTATTGTTCGAAAAATGATAACTAATGGATTATAACCATTAACCATATCTCATCTTTAATTACATAAATAATACACAAACTACAAAGTACAGACTACAGAGTGGTTTTAAATCTTTAAAAGGTATAAACTTGATGGGATGGGCGATTAAATAAGGTAAGAAGGGTAGAGTATGTGGAGTCAGGAGTGTGGTATGGGTTTTAGTTTTAATTAGATCGTGTCGCATGAAAATCGTATGATAATCTTATGGTGTAAAATAGGCAATCAATGTATATATTAAACAATCTGAGTTTGAAAGTTACGAAAAATATGTGGATCACCATGTACATATAACAGGGTGATTCTGTTAAGCGTGCTCGTGCATATAAAATAAAGAAGGGGGAGACTAGTAAAAGAATTGTATAGCTTTTTACAAGGATGTCTACAGGTGTCGCCAAAATGTCCAAAAAATTAATTAAAATTTCTCTAATTTTTGACTACATTTGAATAACTTTTTTAAACAAGCATGTTTGCAAACAAAATTTGCTCGTGTATGGACAGCATTAGACGTAGATCTTGTCTCATCGAGACCTATCACCCTCTCCTCTTTATAGGCACGCTTAACAGAATCATTCTGTATGAACATTTGTGAAAATGTACATTAGATTAGTACAATATATTAACATATTGTACAATCGCAGCGCATCGCATACGCATATTGCATTTGCATATACATATGTACATATGTATGTACAACCTGGTACAACACATGCAATCATAATTTTTAATTAGCGGCTAGCGCGTATACATATGTACATACATGCAACACACAGTACATGCAGATATTAGTAAAAGGTACGGTATTATTATTTTTTTTCTTTTTGTTTATGTACACAGGTTAGTCGCAGTGTTGCCAAGTTAGTGGTTTTCCCACACTAGGGTTTTTATACGTTTCAGTGGGAGAAAATTTCATCTAGTGGGATATCACTAAACAATGAGATTTTATAATTTTTAGTGGGAATTTAGTGGGAAAAGCAAAATACTACCCGATACCTATTTTTTTTTAAACATTTCCACTATAGGCCTTATGGAAACTACGAAAAATAGTACCATTTCACATCATCACATATTGATATTTAAAAAGTCCCTCTCATACTGTATGACAACTTTAAGAATTGTGGTAACAGTACTTGTGAAATGCTCTCTTATTAGAAAATATGAGACCATAAGACCTGTAGTGAAAATATTTAAAAAATGAAGTAGACTTAGTACCTAACCAAATTTGCAAATTGAAATTTGATACTTGAAATCTGGTGGCTTGTCCTTTGTTTTCCATTTTATTTTTTTTTTAATAAATGAAAGTAACAAATAATTTGACTGTATTATTGAAAAATTTGCCAAATTTTTCATTTTTATGTGTATTTACATTTGATACCCGTTTTCAACGTCCTTTGAAAGTTTAAACAAACAGAAAAATCGTTTATAAATGTATAAGTATGAGCATTTACCATCATGTTGGTTAAAATCATAACAATTGTAACTGATTTGAGTCTTTTTTTCTGCCTGGGACTCAAATTTTATTTGCCAAATCACTTTTCTATAAATTTTTTTTTAGTGGTTTTTTCTAGTGGGATAACTTTCTATTTAGTGATTTCTAGTGGGAAATTTAGACCGACCTAGTGGGATTTGATGAAAATGTTTTGGCAACACTGGTCAACCGTCATATTTCACAAAATCACAAACACTGTTTAAAATTTGTCTTGTGGTCCTCAATCTTAATTCTTGTTAAATTTTAAATCAAAATATAATTTAATATTTCAATTTCAATTCCATCCAATAATCATTTCATTTCCATTTCATTCTTTAGCTTGTGAGGAGTGTGTGATTTGTATTTGTAGTGCAACCAGCTAGAAGGAAGAAAGTTTACCGATAGAATTAAATTTTCAAATAGTGATTAGTAATCCAAAATTATCATTGTAATTTGGAAATAATCTTTTTTAATCAAAATAGATCGTTTTTTTTTTTAAATTCAATAAACAACGTGAATACACGAGTACATAATAGAAACATGGAAAATTTTTGTTGCTGTTATACTACAAAAACTGGCATAGTCGTTATTGGATGTGTTTGCTTATTAAAAGATATCCTTTTTGCGTGTTATTCATTCAGCAAATTATTAGACATATATAATGACTATGAATTACGTCCGTTATTTGTGTTCATTCTCGCATTTTCATTACTCAATATATTTTCATCATGGATATTAATTGGCACAGTTTTCATTCAAAAGAAACTTGCTTTGCTACCATGGTTACTTTTATCATATATTCAAATACCAATTTGGACTCTATACACTGTAATAACGTTATTCATTGTATCATTGTCAAGATCAGAAAATCATAGCGTAGGAGCTATTGTAAGCGTTCCTGGAGGATTCTTTATTTCTGGTACGTACATAAAATTTTGTTTTCATTTTTATATGCATACATATATACATATATGTAAGTACACATACGTACAAACATATGTAGATCTAGATATCTATATCAAGATCAAGATCTTACAATGTAAAATTATTTTATTTTAAACATTTGACTTTATGAAGCATTTTAGAAATTAAAAAATTAGCTGATACAATGTTTACATTGTTGGGTCTTGAGTATCCGATATATGAAATATTTTTAAAGATTTGGTTCTTGGTAAAATAAACTACTTTAAACATCATATAAGAGAAAAAAATAAGCAAAAATGCTGACGATAGTAAATTTATCAAGATATGCTAAGCGTAATATAATCTCGTTGATTTCATACTAACCGTTGGGCGTCAATGAATACGTGTTTATTCTATATTGAGTTATATTCTATGTACGAATATATTTATTGTAATACTTATAAAAACAGAGACTTATTCGCATCAATTGTATTTAAAACTTGACTCAATGAAATTTTCATATTCTAAAGAAATTAATTTTTGAATTTTATCTATTTCGTTTGTTATTTTTGAAAAAAATACCCAACTGAAAAAAAAAATCCTTAAATGTTTCTTCTTTTTTTTTCACAGGTATAGGAATGTATTTCCTTATATACGTAACAACAGTTTATAGAAATTTTCAACAACATTTCCCGTATAATAATAATGAAGCTTACAATCGTGTTGGAATATCAACATCAGAAGGGTCCATATAAACATTAAATTGAATATTTTCAATAAAGAATAATACGAAGAAGAAGAATATACAGATACATACATATTAGATATGTTTTAATTTTTTTTTCAATAATGAAATTGTACTTTTTTTTTATATTTTTAGTTTTAAGATTTTCTTTTTTTTTTGTTTTTAAATGATACTTGATAACTTTAAACTTAAATTTTTTAAAAGAAAATTAACACATACATATAATGAAATAAAATAAAAAGTATATTCGTTTTCTATTATAAAAAAAATCTACTTTATGCTTAGTTTATAGACACTTAAATAAATCTTATATTTTGTCTATCAGTTACTTAATTGTAATTATTGTAATTAAAAAAAAAAAAAAAACAAGAAATTAATTACACACATACATATGTACAATATGAAAAGGCACATATTTTGTTATTTTTTTTTTTATTTTTACTTAAAACATTCTAGTTCAAGTATTTGATTTTTTAATGCTACTGCAGATATTACTATACATATGTATTCATTTTTTATTTTAAAAATATTTTAATATTTGTACGTTTATTATCTTTTAGTTTTAAGAGCAACGCAAAAGATTAAATTAGAAATTACAGATTTTCAGTACATATCCTACATTTGTTTCACTTCAATTAAAATATTTGTGGTAATATAAATATGTATGTATGTAATTAAAAAAAAAAAAAAAAATTAAAATTGAAATTTAAAAATAAGATTAAATTCAGAAATGATCAATTGCTTTTGTTCTAATAATTCTATGTATTCATTGAAAATGGTAGAAATGTAAAAAGTAAATTTTGGAACATTTCTTTTGAACTATTTTTATTGTAAAAACAGCATACAATACATTGTTCTCTTTATTGATATTAGAGTTAATGTACATGTTTAATAGCAATAATTTGTAAAATTTCGTCAAATATTTAGAATATAAATTTCATATTGCCTACGGTTCAAGAATTATTAAATGCAGTATAATATCATTTTTATATTTTGAAAATTTTGAATTTATTAAACAAATATTTACAAATTTGTTAGTTACATTAAAAACTGATAATGAATGTCTTGAAATTTTATAGTATAAAACTAAATTTATTATTTTGCGAATAATTATTATTATTTTTTTCTTTATATTATCTAAATATTACATTTATGTATAGAAATTTAAGAATAATGACATTTTATTAATACATACATTTAATTTTGAATTCAATAAAGACATTTTTTTTTGATAAATATTGAAATTTAAAAAAAAATATATATTTTTTCTTAACTTCTATTTATAAGAATGTGTATAATGTGTGTATTAGTGTTTTATAATGTTTAATGTTTGCATGTTAATATTATAATCATTGTCTTTCTTAATATTTTAAGAACATATTATTTTATTGGATTTTTTATTTTTTTTTTACATTGGGGAATAAATACGCTAAAAAACTCGTTTAGGATGTAGCCATTAAATAAAAATTTGATACTGTTTATGTAGTAAAACAAAAAATTGGTTAGAATGCATAAACATTAAATGATTATCAATTGCAAATAATTCAGCTACGTATCTTAGTATATTAAATATGTATATACAAATGACTAGTCATTTGTAGTTTAAGAATTCAATGTTATTATTTTTGATGTGAACTTTCATTAAAAATCAAAAGATTTTTTTTTATTTTTTTATTTTTGATTATATTTAGTAAATACAGGTTTTTTACATCAAGGTCGAATCGTAAATTATCTTTTTACAAATAGAATTCACCTCAATAACATAAGAAGTCGTATTTAAAAAAAAAAAAAAAAAAAAAAAAGAAAATTCTATTTGTTGTAAAGGATTCTTTTTTTTTTTTTTTGCTTCAAATATATTTATGTAAATATTCAGTTTTTAAAATTTAAATTTCTATTCTGATTATATTTGTTAAAAATTATTAAAATTATAATTTACATTGAATGCAAAATTTATATATATTTTTTTTTTCAATACAGAAAAATTATTTTTAACCATTTCAGTTGCTTTTTGGGGTTAAATTAAATTAACATGTAGTACTTTTTAATGTGTTTACGCATAATTTTATAATATATTATAAAATTTGAAAAATTACCAAATAATATATTTGTTTTTATTTAAGCTATGTACGTATTTTAGATTTCAATGAAATAATGAAATTTTTATATACATATATATTTTTTTTGATTGTTCTTTAAATCAAACAAATTTCGTTTCATTTTTATAACAAAGGTACCCTAATCGATTAAGGAATTGATAGTAATATCCTTATACATATATGATAGTAAATATCATAATTATTAATATCATTTTTTTAAATACAAATCAAGATAATAATTTATGAAATTTATTTTAGAATTTGCTTTTATCATTTTTAAAATGAAAATACAATACAGTTTTTATGTATTAGAAATATTTTGAATTTTGAATTTTTTTTTTGATTTAATTGAATTTCAAAAAAAAGTGTTTTTTTTTTTTTTTTTTTTTTGAATGAAGATTTATTTACTGTTTTTGATGATATTATTTTAAAACATAAAATTAATTAAAATTAAAATGAAACAAATATAAATTATGTAAAATATCTTTAACTGTAATATTAATAAAAATAATGAAAATATATTATATGTATGTAAGTACAATGTATTTATTTTTCTTTTTTTTTTCTTGAACTTTTGTATTCATAAACATACATTATTAAAATAATATGTAATAAAAAGATAAAAATAATTAGAACTTTGTCATTGTATAAAGAGAAAAAGAAAAATACAAAAAAAAAAGGTATCTAGTATTTTAATAAAATAGAGATCAAATTTAATAATTTATAATAGAAAATTGCATATTACAAAAATTATAAAATTACTCATAAAATTTATTAATATTGAAAAATTAATTCATGTTTTGCTGTGAAAAATTAATTCATCATATTAATGTTCAAATCTTTTAAATCATCCAACCGATAATCATTTTATATTGTCTTCATTATATCATTTTTAACCATTGAATTGTGAATTTATTATTTTTTTTTTTTTATATATTTTATAATTAACAGTTACTTTTTTCTTATCAATTTTTGTATAACATCACAATATTGCTTTAGTAAAAATATAAAGAGAATATTTTAGTTCGAATTTAATTGCACAACTGGTAGGACAAGAACACTGTAAAATTTTTTAAAATTATTAATACATACATTTTTTTTGTACCTTTTTCTTTATACTTTCTTGAAAGCCCTAATTATATTATAAAAAATTGTGAAAAAATTAAACAAAAAAAAAAAAAATAAAAAAAGAAATGGCAATTGTAAATAATTTCCTTGGATGTTTCTCATTAGAAGCAGGTGGAATGTTTTTGGGATTTTTTGGTGTTGTACAAAATATTATAATAATAATTATATCTGCCTTTTTTCTACATCGAATTGGTAAGTTTAACAATAATTCAAGAATTTTATTTTTAAAAAATTCATTCAAAAACTGAAATAATTTAATTATTATTTACTTTTTTTTTTTTTAGTTTCATTTATTTTACTTTATTTTATTTATTTATTTTTAATTTTTATAATTTTTAGAATCATTTATTTATGTGTCGGAATATTTATACCTTGGCGTATTGTTATGTTTAGCAATGAGTATTATTTCCCTTTTAGTGTCGGCTATGTTATTAATTGGAACTGTACAAAAGAAACATTTACTGTTACTACCATGGTTATTTATTAATTTCATTTGTGTTCTAATCTATGGTATTGGATTCATTGCGGTATTATTTAATCCGAATTTATTAGATGGTGCAATTCCAACGTTCGTATTCTTTGGTAAGTAAATGAAAAATATTGCATAATTGATTAATAATTTTTGTAAATTTTTAATCTATGTATATGTATAACTGTTGATTATTTTGAAAATGGGGCAAATGAATGACCGTTACTTTTGAGATTATAGTTAGTAATACAAGCAAAAAAATTTATAATTCAAAATTTTATATAATAAAATTGTTGCACCATATTCAAAATAAACAAAATTTCATATTTATATTTTTTCAATTTATATACATATGTATATAAATATATAATTATTTTCTAATTATTTCATTTGTAGGATTTAATATTTATTTATGGTTTGTCATATTATCATTGTATATATCGATTAAACAATCACATAAATATACATCAAATAATGATCAAATTATTTGGAGAGTAAATTCAAATGATCTTCCACCATATGTAAAGCAAGTTGATATGTAAAATAAAATGTATGTAATAATATAATTATTAAGATTAACTTAATTTTAAGATGTTATTTTGTTGTAGATTTTTTTTCGCATTTTCTTTTTTTTTTGCTTAATATATATTTTTTTTTTATTTAATAATACCAAAAAATTTTTTTTTGTGTAGAAAAAGGGAAAATATGTCAGCTATCAGTAACTTATAATAAAAACAAAAAGAATTTTTTTTTTTTTTTTTTGATATCAATAAGAAAATTTAATTTTTCTTAAACGTTATCATTTAGAAGTTTGTGTTAAAATTTCAACTAGCAATTGTTACATGTAATAATGTAAATATTGTAATGTAACGTATTCTAATGTTTAAAGATAAGTTAATGGATAAATTATCAAATTGTTATAACGTATACTCGCAATGCATTCTTATATGATTGATCAAAAGAAAAAAAAAAAAAAAAAATGTACAAATGTATTATCTAAAATTTATTAGAAAAACTTAAATCATTCAATGCATTTTCTTAAAACAATTGTTTGTTTATGAATGAGTATTTTAATAAAATTAGCTTATATGTATTCGTATTTATTTAAATGAATTAAGTAAAATAGTATAATTTAAGTTTATTTATTTATTTTTTCATAAATTAAAGCTTTTATGAGATATCTGAGTAAATATATAAATGATTGAGAATGAGATATAATTTCAAGAAACTCAGTTAAAAGTTATCGTATCATTATACTAATATACTATAAAGCCAAGTTAAAATGATTTATTTATTGTTTTATTTACAAATTTTGAATTATTGTAATTAAAATGCATATTATGTATGAAAATGCATCAAATAAAAATAAAATGTAAAATTTTGCTAAAATAACGATACATAATTTATATGCATACATGTATGTATGTATATATGTATGTATGTATCAATAAAATTAAATAAATTATAAAATAACAAGTGTACATTATGTATTTAATTTATTTAGATAGTTGAATTTATTTAGTATTATAGGTTCATTGGTAATTTCATTTAAAAAAAAAAAGTTTTAAAGAGCTTTTCACACATGATAACAAAATAATACATATGTATATACAATAATATTTAATTTTGATTTAAATGTATATAAAATTATACTGAGTTTTGTTATATAAGGTATATCTAAATTCGATTAAATCATATAAATATATGTACGTATATGTATGTAATGTACGTCCTTATACATATCGCCTGTACTTGATGATCTGTACAAAACCAAATGTATACATGTATTACCTATATAAGGTAAATGTAACATATATATCTACTATATCTACACAATATTTTACTCTCTCAGCATTTACAAAATAACTTCAATTATAGTAAGTTTCTTATACATTCATAAAGTAGAAAAAAAAATGTAAAACTGATCAACAGGTATATAAGAAAAGAAAGATACAAACAAAAATGTTTTTCATTTAATTTTTATTTGATTTTTTCAATTAATATACATGTACATTTTGTAGTATATGTACCAAATATGTACAACATGCATACGTAGCATATATAAGGTACCTACTTTATACAAAACTATGATATATATGTATATACAGTAGTAATATATAATATGAAAGAGGGAAGAAGTTTTATTGGTATCTTTTTAAGTTACTTCAGCTCAATGAATGATATTTTAAAGTTTAAAATTATTTAGTCTTGATCGAGTTGTGTGTTTTTCAAGATGAATTTGTCAAAAATGTTAATTGTACATACATAAATATTACATTATATTTTTTTAAAACGATCAAAATAAATAGTTTCTTTTTTTTTATTGTGTGTATTTTAATGTTTTTTTTTTTTTTCTATGTTCATATAAAACAACAATGTGAACACGCCTTTAATTAATTAAACAATATCAAAATATAATTTTTATTATTTTTGTATTTCATTAAAAATAAAACGAAAAGGAATAATTATAATTTTAACTCATCTTATATGTGTATATACTATTTGCATTATATATGTTCATGTATCGATTAAATTTAATATAGAATACATCCTATAGTTAAGAAATAAAATTTATAAAATTTTTTAAGTGAAATTTGAGAAAAATGTAGGTATATATATAAGCAGATTTAAATGTAATCGTGTAAGAGAAGAATGTATCACTATATATGTATGTATACAATTATTGTTTATTATATGTAAAAAAATTTGTTTTTTTTTTTTTTTTTAATGTACAAAATTGGAATGTGCATACCAAGCGCATACCAATTTTATATTTTACATAAGTATGTATATTACATAGGTACGTATACATACAGATGTTGTTTTTATTTATTCTTTTTTTTTTTTTTTTTTTTTAAAATTAATTTTTTGTGCTTAAAAATTAAATACTAAATAATTGTGTATCTAAATTTTTTCTTCTATTCATATATACATGATATTTTGATGACATCATAAAATTTAAAAAACATAATTAAATCCGAAGAAGATATATAGGTACATATGTATGTTTGTATTTATATGTACGTATACACAGTATACATAATTATTATTAAGTAAAGAATTTTTGTATACATACAATTTTTTTTTAACGGAATTAAATTAATAATTTAAAAAAAAAAAAAAAAAAAAAAAACGTGAAATAATAGAATTGTGTATGTCTTTAAACACACACACACACACATATGTATATTATTTTGGTGCTTTTTTTTAAATTTTATTTTTATGTATTTCTTTTATTTATGTCTATTTATTGTTTGTTTTTTTTTTTCTTTTTTGTTTTATATTTGGTAATTGCATATTACAATATGAATGTAGGAAAGAAAGTATTATAAGTAGGCATTATATTTATTTTTGTACTTTATTGTCTTTCAAAACATATAAAGAAAAAATTTACAAAAAAAAAAAAAAAGAAAAAAAAAATTAAAAATGAAGCAGAACAAAACAAAAAGAAAAAAAAAACGAGTAATGTTATAATAAATAAATAAATAAATAAATGCAACGCTAACGAAACAAAAACAAATAGGAATATAAAGATGATAGCGATTGAATACGAATAGCTTATTAATAAGTTAAATTACAATAAAATCATGGTGTACTCGTGTACTCTAGTACCCATCCCATTATATACTACTTATATATGGTATTCGTATACATTTTTTAATTTTACTTTGATTTTGACCCAAGTGAGCAGTGATGCAAGAAGTTTGTTTTCTTCTTTTTTTTTTTTTTTTTTACTTTTGTTTTTGTTTTTTTTTATTTATTTTTTATTTTCTTTTATTCTTCATTTGATATATTTGGAAAGTTTTAAAATATACATACATATGTACATATGTATACAATGATTTTTTTTTTTAACTTTCGTCGTATGTCTTCTTTGGGTTTTTATGTACATAATATATTGATGGACATGCATACATATATGCATAATAATATGCAAGACTTGAAATAATATACAGTAATGTTCAAAATCATATTTATTTGTACATATACATTCATATATCAATATTAATTCAAATACAGATTTAAGTATATCGATGATCATCTAATTTAATTAATATTAAAAATACCATCGAAAATTATAACATTATATAATACATACATACATATATATATATATTCATTTAAAAAAAAAATTACATTACTGAAATTTTTAAGCACAATGAGGGATAATTCATTTTAAACATCACTGTATTGTTATGTACGCATACAGTCAATGAAATAAAATATTTCTTTCACTTTTTTTTTTTTTTTATTGCAATCTTTTTCTTTTTGTACTATACAATGTACACAATAATTTTTCTTTTTTTCTCTTGTTACCAACAATAATTAAAAGTAGTTAATAATAGGTTTATGACTATTTGAAAGTGAACATCTCATAATAATTATTATACATATAAAGTTGATATAAGTACATATATTAGTTAGTAGTAAACAAAATAATTGAAATACTTTACTTGTCCAACGATTTCTTTAATTTCATTTTTATTTTAAATAAATGCGAATAAGTAAAAATTGTGTTATCATTTATTTTATAAAATTTAAATTTAATGTTACATGAAAGTATATTATGTATGTCTAAATTCTAAACATAGTGTGTTCATAAATAAATAAATTCTTTGAACAAAAACAAAGCTAAAAAGTGTAAGCAAATTCGAATGGAAACTTGAAAAAAACAAAAAAAAAAAAATCAAATCATAATTATAAAATTTATTGGTAAGTAAATTCTAATGGTTAAACTTTTGAATTAATTAAAACGGTAAAATTTGCAATGAGACTTTTTTTAAAAAAAAAAAAAAAAAAAGATACATGAAAATATTCCTTGTGAATAACGTTTTTCTTATGGCATATCCGTTCCAGAATATTGCCAAATAATAATTAATCATAGTCAAATCAAATTTTAAAGAGAAGTTGTTTTTTTTTTTTTTTTTTTTTTTTTAAATAAATAGGCAATATTAAAAAATACGGTACTCAATATGGGAGTACGTCGAGCTGGCGCATTAAGAGGATATGAGGAGATGACTGGTAACAATGTACCAATATCAAGTAATTCATCATCATCATTACAATCACATAATCATACAAATAGTATTAATAATCATATATCAGATCCACCATTGGGTCCAGAATTTGAATTATCATCAGTTAGTGTTGTACCAGATGATACATTCACTGTTCAACAGGCTGTTAATGCATTAGGTTTTGGATGGTTTCAAGTTAAATTATCATTATGTGTTGGACTTTGTTGGATGGCTGATTCAATGGAAATGACAATATTAAGTGTATTAGGGCCAGCATTACATTGTGATTGGAATATAAGTAGATATCAGCAGGCATTAACAACAACAATTGTATTCCTTGGAATGATGTTAAGTTCAACATTTTGGACACAATTAAGTGATCGGTATGGAAGAAAACCTGTAGGTTTGATTTATAAAATTTACATTACATATTTTTGATTAAAAATTATTTATTTGAAAATGAAAATGTAACAGATTTTTGACTTGTTTTAGGCCTTAACGTTATGTGGTATATTATTATTTTTATATGGGTTATTAAGTGCTGTTGCACCCAGTTTTGGTTGGTTATTACTTTTACGTGGTCTAGTAGGATTTGCTATTGGATGTGTTCCACAATCGTATGTATTTTTTTTTTTAACATTTAGAATGAATAGTGGCTTAATAAATCCATGATATTTTTCTTTATTTTTCTTCTGAAACATTAAAGTGTAACTCTTTATGCTGAATTTTTACCTACGAAACAACGAGCTAAATGTGTTGTTCTTTTAGATGTAAGTTATTATAATTTGATAATCTAAAATTTAAACAAAAATCTAGATTAATGGTTCAATATAATATATTTTTAGTGTTTTTGGGCATTAGGTGCTTGTTTTGAAGTTGCTTTAGCTCTTGCTGTTGCTCCAAATTTAGGATGGAGATGGCTTTTGGGACTTTCAGCTGCTCCATTATTTATTTTTGCTGTGATTACTCCTGTATGTTATTAATAAATTGATAATTTTAATTTATTTTTTCATAATTATATTTTATATCATTCATAACTTCATATGAAATTATCTTGTACAGTGGCTACCAGAATCAGCGAAATATCATGTAGCTAATGGTTGTAATGAGAAAGCATTGCAAACTTTAGAAGATGTAAGATTTATTTTTTTTTTTTACAAATTTGAATTTAAAAATTATTTAGTGTTTTTGCTTTAGATAGCCAGAGATAATAAGCGGCCAATGTTATTAGGACGACTTGTAATTGATGGTCCAACAAATAACAAAGGAAGCGTAAAAGCTCTTTTAAGTGCACCTTTAAGACGAACAACCATTCTTTTGTGGTTCATATGGTATAGAATAAATAAAATATTCTTTTTTTTATTATTTGAATTAAAATGACTACCTTAATAATTGCATTTGCTTATTTAGGATGTCATGTGCATTTTGTTATTATGGATTAGTATTAATGTCTACAGAACTTTTTGCAAATAATCCAGCTATCACAGATGATCCAAATAAATTTGATGATGATTGCCATCCATTGGCAACAACTGATTATATGGATTTATTGTGGACAACATTAGCTGAATTTCCAGGAATATTTGCAACAATTGCAGTAATAGAAAAATGTGGAAGAAAAAGAACAATGGCCTTACAATTTTTATTATACGCTGGCTGTGTTATGATGTTAACATCAACAAAAGAGTAAATAATTACTTTTTTATTTTAATTACAGTAATAATAATTTTTTAATTCTATCGTAATTTTTTAGTCGAGTATTATTAACTTTAATATTATTTATTGCTCGTGGAGTTATTGCTGGATTATTTCAAGCTGCTTACGTTTATACACCAGAAGTATATCCGACTGCGTTACGTTCAATTGGAGTTGGTGGTTGTTCAGCATTAGCACGTCTCGGTGCTATGGCAACACCATACATTGCGCAAGTATTAATTCAAACATCAGTATGGAGCGCAGTTTTAGTATATGGTTTATTTGCTGTTTCAGCAGCAATTGCATGCTTATTATTACCGTATGAAACACAAGGTAGTGAACTAGCAGCTTAGTATTTTATTTAATTTTTTCTTTTTTTACATTCATATATTTATATATCGGTTTTTTTTTAACGTGTAACAATGAATATACAATTAATTGAGAAATCAATTCTTTTTTCTTTCAAAAATATTATTTATTCAAAATAATTTATTGTATCACAGACCAAAAACGAACATTTAATTTTAGTTCTTTTAGTTTTATCATAAAAATGAAAATAATAATCTATTATCAAATCATAACGTAAATTTACACATAATTAGAATTATATTAAAAGATTTATTTGAATAAATGTATTATTATTTTTTCCTAATTGAAAATAATCAATTAGATATGGTGCTATTTAACTTATACTGTATTCATTGTAATTTTATTTAAAATTTTTAATTTTTTTCTATAAAATAAAGATCACCATTTTTTAAAAAATTAAATGCTATATATTTTTTGAAGAAAAAAAGAATAAATGAAAAATTAATTTATTATAGAATTATACTAAGACTGAATCATATCAACTACATACTCTTTTTTTTTTTTTTTTTTTAAATAACAATTTGCAAATGTTTCTCTAGAAAATTTGAAAAAAATATTAAAAAGTTTTGTTTAAAAATTCATTAAAATTTTAGAATTTTGAAATCTTAAGCGTACAATTCTGACAAAGTTTTAGCATTTTAATTTGATACCCTTTTTTTTTTTTTAATGTTTAATCTCATTTGAAACAATTACAAATTATTATTAATTTACAAATATAATGTAATTATAAAAAGAATTTTAAAATTTAGCTAGTTATACAATAATATTTAATTAATAAGATAAAAGTTATAAATTATTTACCACATTTGTTTTCTAGAGTAAATAATCAAATTTATTTTATACGAGAAAAAAATAAAAAATAAAAAATTTACTGATATCTTCTATCTATTCATATATTTATTTCTAATAAAATAATCACAATTGTACAGTACTAATAGGATTACTATTATTATTATTATTTACATAACGTAAAAGTCGTACTATTGTTGACGGTGTAACTCCTTGTATACGGCTGGCGGCTGCTATCTATAAAAAATGAAAAATGAAAACTTCTTAGTTTAACAATTTTTTATTTTTAATTTAATTTTATTTTATCTGGTATACACATATTTCCAATTTAATTTTTTTTTCCGTTTATAATACAGTAAACACGCCTATAACGCGGCTTTCATGTAATATGATTCTATATAACGCGGTATAAATTAATTCTCGTATTATAGGAGGATTGATTGGTACTTACTGTTTTTGGTTGTATTAATGTTAATTTTTCTCTTTCTTCATTCGATAAATTAAGAGATTTTCTACAACATAAACAAAAGCGTTTTTATATTTTTCTTGCAATTATAATAATAACATTTTATTACAAAAATAAAAAAAAAAGAATTTAAATAACTTACTCAAAATAATTTATGTCATTTGGTATTAAAAGGTTTTCATCTTTTTTAACTTCATCGATTTCTTTCATCTGTTTATCAATTAAACTATTATAAATTGCTTCAATTTTAATTCTTTGATATACCAAAGGATATTGTTTAAATAAATTATATAATTTTTTATCAATATTAAAAAATTTTTCATATGTAATATTAACTGTTGGTATTGATAACATTTCAAAAGCACTATAATAAAAAAAATAAATAAATAAATAAATGAGATTTAAGTACAGATATACTTTATATACCTTTTGTATACAGATGTTTTTGAATTTGATAAACCCAATAATTTCCTCCAATCATTCGTTGACATTTGAATGTTTTTAAGATCGTCAATACCTTCTTCTAATAGTTGTTTCATTTTTAATGTACGTGAAAATCTTTCATTTGAAACAATTCCTAAATCAAATCCCTGTTAGGAATACAAAAATTAAAGTTGATCAAATTACATCACAACATGGTAATGTTTGAATTAAAAAAAAAAAAGAAAAAAAGAAAAAACCTTCTCAGTTAATCTTAAATCAGCATTATCTGGTCTTAGAATTAATCGAAATTCTGCTCGGCTTGTAAACATTCTATATGGTTCATTAGTACCTAAAGTTGTTAAATCATCAATTAAAACACCTATATAAGCTTCAGTTCTACTCAAAATTAACGGCAATTTGCTCATAACCTACACAAAATATTTCTTTTTACATGTTTCTATATTTAGAAATTAAATAATTAATACTTTGGCTGCAGCATTAATGCCAGCTAATATTCCTTGTGCAGCAGCTTCTTCATAGCCAGTTGTACCATTTATTTGTCCAGCTAAAAATAGCTTCAGTATTTTTTTTGTTTCTAATGTTTGATGTAGTTCTCTTGGATCAATATAATCATATTCAACACCATAACCAGGTCGTATGATTTCAGCATTCTCTAAACCGGGAATCGTTTGAATTAATTCAGTCTGTAAATTTTCTGGTAATGTACATGATAAACCATTTGGGTATATTACGTCATTATTAAATCCTTCTGGTTCTAACCATATCTAAACAATATAAATTTAATGCGATTAAAAATTAAAAAATGAAAAATACGTTTTTTTTTTTTTTTTTTGTTAAAAAATAACTAACCTGATGAGAGTTTTTATTAAATCGTAATACTTTTGATTCAATTGATGGACAATATCTTGGACCATTTATCTCTTCAGTAACATGTTTATTTAAATGAAGATTATTTTTAATAATTGAATTAGCCTTTTCATTTGTGTAAGTCAAATAACATGGTAATTGTTCATTAGCTGTTATATGTACGGTATCATTCATAAATGAAAATGGTATTGGTGGATTATCACCTGTGTGAGTTTCAACTTTATTATAATCAACTGAATTTGCACGTAATCTTGGTGGTGTACCAGTTTTTAATCGACCCATACGAAATTTTAAATTTTCTAAACATTTAGCTAAACCTATTGCTGGTTCATCATTCATTCTACCAGCTGGTTTTATATCTAAGCCAATATTAATTTGACCACGTAAAAATGTACCAGTTGTAATGATAACTGTTTTTGAATAAATTTTTTCACCATTTTTTAATATAACACCTTTACATTCTACAATATTTTGATCATTGTTTGAATTTTCTGCTTTTATTTCATCTGTAATGAGATCTTCAACAGACGTACATAATATTTGTAAATTTTTCATATTTAATAATTCATTTTGTACAGCCATTTTATACAATTTCCTATCAATTTGAGCTCTTGGACCCCAAACGGCAGGTCCCTTACTTTTATTTAATATCTAAAATAAAATAAAAAAATTGAAAAAAAAAAAAAATAAATAAATAAATAAACTCATTTAAAATTTTAGTAAATAAAAAATATTTATTACTTTGTATTGTAAACCAGATATATCACAGCATTTAGCACAAATTCCATCTAATGCATCGATTTCTCGAACTAAATGCCCTTTACCTATACCACCAAACGATGGATTACAAGACATTTCACCTGAAAAATCATGAAAATTTTCATCATTTATTTTTAATTAATAATTTTTTTTTTGAATTTGTAATTTACCAATCGTTTCAAATTTATGTGTAATTAATAATGTTTTAGCGCCCATTCTTGATGCAGCTGCACATGCTTCAGTACCAGCATGACCACCACCAATTACAATTACATCATATCCCAAATTAATTTCATTTTTAAAATTAATACTGTAATTTCTAAACATAAAATGATTAGATCAATTAATTTTATTGAAATTATCAAAACGTACATACGTACCTTTTTATGTGAAATGATAATTTACGTAATAAATTTCTATAACATAACATTATTATTGCAAATTTTTACACGAATTTTTAATTTAAAAAAAAAAATGTTTTCCAATTTCATTTTTTAACTCATTTAATTTTATATGTACATAATTACATACAGAAAATTACAAAATAAGTAATATAACGTCCTTATTTTTGTTCTACCAAAATTGAAAATAACCTTAAAATCCATTTGACACATAAATTAAAGTGGTAACCACAATACGGCTACCGACTACCAAATATCGATTATCGACAGCTGTATAAAAAATCAACTGTCAAAATTTTTTCAACAATATATTTTATTGTTATTTTTTGATAATAATTGATTTATAAACTATTTATAGATGATTGTCTTTTAATGTTTTTTTTTTAATGTTGAAAAATAAAAATAAATTAAAATTTGTTCAGACAATTGAATAATTTTGTGTAAATAGTGTTGTTTTTTTTTTTTTTATTTGTGAATTGTCAAATTACAATTTTCAACTTTAAAGAATTTTTGATTTGATGTTTTTTTTTTCTTAAAAATCGATTCTATCAATTCGACGTATATTGTAATTTTATTTGATTATTACAGTCTGGCAGTTCTTTAATGTTTTTGTTTTTTTTTTCTAGATTTATTTTTTTGCTTTTATAATAAAAAAGCTTTTAAATTGGAGCTTATTTATGTAAAACATTTTTGTACAAACGTGTAGAAAAAAAGTACATCTACCCATCCATACAGGAATATATTATGTATAAAAACAGCTATCAAAACAAATCGAAAAAAATAAGAAAAATTAAATAAATAAGAATCTAATACGACACACATAATATTATGTATTATGTATTTGCATTACTTTTGATATTCTGATAAAAAATTTGAGTAGGCGTGTGAATCTGAAAATATATAATGAATACGCATGTATAGTGAAAGAAATAGGTACATACTAATTTATAAAGTTCTGTCTGGTACATACATATAATGTATATTTGTTACAAAAATCATGTTATTTTTTGTAATCTGTGAATTTTATTTTATAAAATAAAATTAATTGTGTTTAATTGAAAATAAAAATAAAATAAATAAATAATTAATTAAAAATTAAAAATTAATTAATGAGAATTTATTAGTATTTATGTATTTATTTTTTTGAATTTATATATAGTACATATGTATATGTATATGTACATATATATATTTTGAAAATAAATAATTAATATATAATATATAAGCTGTACATTCGCAAACAAGTATAATAGACTATAGAGATCTCAATCTTAACTTAATACGAAAGGTATAGAAAATGTACATTCCAAATTTTTACATTTATTAACAAAATAATTATTGTAATTAAAAAATAAAAAAAAAATAAATATATATATATATATATATATATTTAATATAAATGAATATAATAATCATAATTTTAATAATAAAAAGAAGTTATAATAAAATAAAAAGAAATGAGTGAAAAGATAAATACTGAAATTGAAAAACTTGTGAGAAATAATACAATTTGGCCAAATTTACCAGTCCATATAAAACAGGTGATAAAAAATTTTGTATTTTTCACATATATATATTTTAATAAGATAATTTATATCATTTTCTTTATTATTTACTTTAAAAAAAAAAATAAATAAAAAAAAAAAAAAAAAAAAAACATGTCTCTCTGTTTGTTTTTGTTTCAAATTAAATGAAAAATATGATAGATATTTAATTTAATTTTTTTTTTCAAATTAATTTTAAATTTTTTTAATTATTTAATTGTTATATTTACATGAAATCATTTTTTTGTTTGTTTTATAATTTAAAATTTAAATGTTATACATACATATGTATCTACATCAAATCATTTTTTTTGTTTGTTTTATAATTTAAATGTTATACATACATATGTATCTACATCAAATCATTTTTTTTGTTTGTTTTATAAAAACGTAGAAGACACTCCTACAATTTAATATGATTTTTCGTAGTTGCTCAAAAACGTATTAGATTAGAACATATATACCTACATAATATACCTACCTATACTTAACTTATCGTATACATAAATAAGTATGTGTGCCTAAAAGCTATTTTGCCCAGGTAAAACTGTTATCTTTAATTTGTTTTTTATTTCAGAGAAAAATGAAAAAACAAAAAAAAAAATAATAATAATAATAAAATAAAGATTTGTTTTTGTACACACATAAATGCACATTAGATTGCATTTATTTAATGTCTTCTTTTATTTATAAACAATGTGATGTGATTTTTGCTAAACATGAATAAAATAATTTAACTATGTGTACAAAATGTTCCAAAATGAATTATTTTTGATTTAAGATACTTTAAATTTCTTTTTAATATTTACTTGTTGTAGAAAATTAGACTTATTGATGAATATTATGCATTACGATCACACAATGCATCCTTCTGTTCCTTCAATCCTTCCTTCTGTTTAAATGTTCTATTTATTTTAATCTCAACTCAGCATAATCTGTATGTGTATATATAGTGGTTTTGTACACTAATTTAATATAATCAATTAATTAATATGAAATGTAAATACATAAATATAATAATTTTTGTAAAATTTCTAATTACAGGTTTTAAATAATTCTCCAGATGAATATAATAGTTATGTATTTAATTATAGTGTAAAGAATCAATTAAGACATCGAGGAAATTTAGGTTAATTTTTCTACTATTCTATTAGAGAAATATTTTATATATTTAAAACAATAATAAATTATGATCTAAAATATTTTCATTTGTATTTTTATTTTTAGTTCGAAAAATTTTCAAAAATGAAGAACGTTATTATGAATTACTTATCGAAAAAAGTATAAATAATTTATGCTTATTTCCTTATCATTTATCTGATATTGTAACAAAGGGTTTACGTGTAACACCATTTAATTATTATATTGACGTAATATGTAATTTTTTAAAAAATGAAAAAAGTTATGATACATTACCAAATTTTACAGCAGCTGATTGTAATTACTAATTACATATATATTTTTTTTATATTTACAAATTTAAATATTTGCAAATTGAATTATTACTATTATTATTCTTGTAGGTTTAAGAGTTTTAGGTATTGGACGTAATGAATATTTATCATTGTCTAGTCAATTAAAAACAAATTCATCAAAATTATTTCGTAAACCAAATCCAAAACATATTTTACCAAAATTTCCAATTAAAATCAATATTGAACCATGGTGGAAAATTGAAATTGGTTATGTATTAGAAAATGATATTAAGGTAAGTAGAAATAAAATTTAATAAAAAAATTTTGAAAAATTTGATGAATATAAAAATCATTAGACATAATTACATCAAAAATAAAAAAATTTCTAAAAATATAGATTTACCTCCACACAAATTTTAAAATTTGATTCAAATGTGATTGAAAAAAAATTGAAATAAATAAATTCAATGCAAATTAAATCAGTCTTATCTTAGGTATATTTTTGAGAATTTTTTTAATTAAAATTGTTAATAAATTTATTTAATGTTCATTAAAAATAGTGTATTTCAGTTTGTTTTAATTATTGTTTTACAAATTTACATAAAATACATATAAATATAAAATTTATATCGTGTTTTAAAATATTTTTACAATTTAGACTGCTTATTTCTAAAGCTAGAAAATTTAATGTATTACATAATGAAATTTGCATTGATTTTTATTTAAGTATTTGTAAAGAGCGTTAAATCCTTGTATTTCTGTTTTGTTTTTAGTTTGTAAGTGATATTGAGAAAAATTTAATAGATCACTTAATTGATTCTGGACCAAAAATAGTTGGTGAATGTGACTATAACGTTGTTCATAGTTTATATAGGTAAATAAATAAATTTATTTTTAAAAAATTATTTTATTATTCGTTTAAGAATTTTTTATTTTCTAAATCTAAAAATTAAAATTTGATTTTTAATGTTAAAATAGAAAAGGCTTAATTTACTTAGATGTTCCAATTAATGATGATGATAAAATTTGTATTCCACCATTACGTAATTTTGTAATGAATCGTTTAAGTGGTGATTATTTTGAAAACTTATTGTATAAAATATTTGTTAGTGCTGATGAGCATATGTCTATAAATGAATTATCAAAAGTATTACAAATTGATTTAGAAACAGTCAAACATGCTGTTTCATTAATATGTCGTCTAGGATTTGCTAAAAAGAAAATTGATATACAACAAAAATTCAATTTACATGAAAGTTGGGTAAATTATCAATATGATGATAATACATGTCCACTTAATTATAATGCATTATTAATGCATTCGCCATCATCATCGAATATAACAACAACTGGTAATGATTCAGTAGAAAGTAATAAAATGCAAAAGCACCAACAGCAACAAGAGCAACAACAGCAACAGCAACAACAACAGACAAGTCCAAAACAGCAATTGAAAACAGATAATTCAATTGAATATATATCATCGGATGGTAATACAAGTGATTTCTCATTTACAGCATTACCAATACCATCCGATCATGAATTAAATAAAACAAATAATAAAGAAAATTCTGAAAATGATTTAAGTTCTGAAATTGAAGATATCAGTTGTGAATTAAAAAGTTATAATAATAACAGTAATAATTTAACAATGGAAATAAAATCACCAATTATAAAATCAACTAACGATTCATTGAAAAAAAGTGGGAAAAGAATTGGATTTTTATTTGATTCAACGTTAACAGCATTTCTTATGATGGGTAATTTGTCACCAGGACTTAAAAATCATGCAGTAACAATGTTTGAAGTTGGTAAATTATGTGAAGAGAGTATGGATACATTTTTATCAGAATTAGAAAAAGTATCATTATTAGATGCTGAAGGTGAAGGTGAAGTTAGCCGATATTTTGCACATGCTGTAAGTAGGAAAAATAATAGATTCAAATTTTTCAATATCATATTACAATATTTCATAATAATTTATATTTAAAGGTAATTTTAAGATCGACAATTATAGCACTAAGGAATACATTTGATAGTGGATTGGATTTATTGAGATTAGAATGTTTGGAAAGTTTAGATTATAAAACAAGAGATAGATTATTAGAGAAAAAATACAAGTAAGAATTACAAATTTTCAAAAATTCTTTTATTTCTGTTTGAGTAAAAAAACAAAAATATTTATTTTTAGATTTATCATATCAGCATCACCATTAACTGGATTCTTATCCCATCCATTTACAATACCATTTTTTGGTCAATTTTATCGTAGCTCAGAAACTTCACATATATGGTCAAAATTATTTTATTATCATATATCTGGTTATGGACCACCAAGTTTATTTTTAACTAAAGGTACTATATTAAAATCATTACCGCGTTTGTTTCTTGGCTATGGAAAATTATTAGTTACAATTGTACATACCGATTCATATGTAATATCATCAGAGAATTATCATAATATTAATGATCAATTACGAAATGATTGTGTATTAGTACAAGGTTATGGTATAAGGCAAATTGGTGAAATTAAATATGAATCATTCCCATTTGATAAAAATGATCCATTAAAAATGAAATGGTCAAATCATAAGGCTATTATAAAATTAAAAGAGCATTTAAATTTAGATAATAATTGTGGTTATATAACATTTGTTAATACTGGTGTACCTGATATTGGATGTGAATATTATGATATTAATGTACGTTTAATACGTACTAAAATTAAACGAAAAAAAAGTCTACCAAATAATTTAACACCTAATATTTATAATAATAATTTAAATTCAAGTAATGATAATGATGATATAATAAATACGCAAAAAATTGAGCCAAATGTAAGTATTGTTCTAATATTAATTTAAAAGAAAGAAAGAAAAATAAAACGTGTAATTTAATAATGGACTTATTCAAAATTGTTCATATATTATTTTATATAGCATTCCACAGTACCATCAACACCTACAACACTAGGTGATCTTTGTTCGCCGATTGATAATTCCGAAGTTACAAGTTTTAATAGAAGTAAAACAGTTGAAACATCAAATAATGATTCAAATGAATTAACAGCAATAGCAGCATCAACTTCATCATCATCATCAGCAATGGTGGAAACAACAAAAGTAGTTGAGCAGTTGGAAACACCAGATGAAAATTATTTTGCAATAACACCACCAGAATTTACACCACCAACTTTATCACCACGAAATTTACATCTTAATCATGATTGTACTGCAGTTTTAGCATCAGTTTTAGAGAATTTAACTATTTTATATAATAATGACTATGAAAATTTTATTGATTACCATAATTATTTCAATAATCATACAGTAGATGGCCGTTTAAGTTTTATAAATGATGATATACTACAAACAATACAACACGAAAACCAATTACGTCAGAATCAAGAAAATGAAAGTAATTTAATTAATAATGATGACACAATACAAACAATACAACATGATGATCAATATCATCATAATCAAGAAAATGAAAGTAATTCAATTAATAATGATGATACAATACAAACAATACAACATGATGATCAATATCATCATAATCAAGAAAATGAATGTAGTTCAATTAATAATGATGATACAATACAAACAATACAACATGATGATCAGTATCATCATAATCAAGAAAATGAATGTAATTCAATTAATAATGATGATACAATACAAACAATACAACATGATGATCAATATCATCATAATCAAGAAAATGAATGTAGTTCAATTAATAATGATACAATACAAACAATACAACATGATGATCAATATCATCATAATCAAGAAAATGAATGTAGTTCAATTAATAATGATACAATACAAACAATACAACATGATGATCAATATCATCATAATCAAGAAAATGAATGTAGTTCAATTAATAATGATGATGAGGATACAATAAATGAATCAAAAATAGAAGAAACAAATGAATATAATAATGGGGAAGTATGGACATTATTAGATGTACATTTTGGTGTACCATTATTTGATGCTGATTGTAATACAAAAATATGCGAACATATTGTTAAACACTTAAGTTCTGATGAAAAGTAAGTTGAAAACTACTTTCAAGTATGTGATAAATTTAATAATAAAATGTTTATTAAATTATAGTTTAGAACGATTACCATCGTCACATGCTGCCATGAACGAGAAATTTTTAAAATTTGTAAAACAATGCTTGGTAATTTTATATTTATATTTTGTTTTTAATTAAATTTTAATATATTTTGTTTTTTTTTTCTTTTTAATTTATTTACAGTATTTTGAAGATGAATGTGATGATATAATAAAAATTGGTAAATTATTACCACAACCCAGAATTAATTTAGCATTCGAGAATGGAAAAATTTGTTATTGGAGTGGAAAATAAATGCATTTATTATGAAAATGAAAAATTGAGAGTATAAAAAAAAATTTTAATTTGATTCATTATATAAGTATCAAATAGTATATGTTTTGAATACAAGAAAGAAAAGGAAAAAAAAACATTAACCTATAAAAATTAAGCAAAAAAAAAAAAATTATAAATGTATTCATCAATTACAAATGAAATTCCTTAAATATAATGAAAAACTATAAAAAAAGAAAGAAAAGTAAAATAAATGTTAGATGTGCAAAAAAATACTATATTGAAAGTAGAAAATGAAAATAAAAATATAATTTTTTTTTTTTTTTCAATTATTTTCATTTAATTTTAATATTTTATCAAATTTTCTATTCTTTTGTGTTTTATTATTATTAAAAAAATGATAATAAATTTTATTTAAATTTTAAATATATTATTTACAAAATTTATGTATAATCGTTATTAGTATGAAAACTAAATACGATGCAATAAAAAAAATCTAAGTGATAAATATTCTGAATAAATGAAAAGTCAAAAAAGGAAAACAAATTATTTATATGTTTATGATTAAAAATAAAATGAATTTATGTTTGTTTTTTTTTTTTCAATTTTTAATTTTTATAGATGTATGTATGTATTTTATATCTGGCATTTTATAATTCAAATTTAAAAATTGAATTATGTAAATACTTTTGAATTTCGTTATTACATGTGTACATATACAGTATACTACATTCTTAAAAAAAGAACTGTTTTTCTTTTTTTTTTTCTTTTAAAATATGGATTCATTTTATTTTTTAATTTCTTAAATTTGTATTTATAATTATGATGATCTGTTTTTTTTTTTATTTTAAATTACATTTTTTCTTTTTTGAAATATTAATAAAATGTGATTTTGAACTTTAAGTTTGTGTATGTGTATTTTATTTATTTGTTTTTATATATATTTTTTTATTTGTTTTTTTTTTTTTTTCTTTTTTGTATAAAAATATATAATATTATAAATTTTGAGATAAATTTCTTATTAATCTATTTGTTCTCGTGTTTATTTAATTATTACTTTAGTATTTTATTATTATCATCTATTTACTTTTGTTTTTTCTTCAATTATTAAAAAGTGTTTAAGTTATTGGTTTCCTTTTTTTTTTGTGTTCGTGTATAATAGTGTAAATGTTTAGTGTATTTAATTTTAATTTATTTTTTGTTTCTATTTTATATATTATACAATTCACTAATTTGAATAATAAAAATTAATACATACATTTTTAAAAATTATTTTCAATGTACATGTGTGTATTATATATACACAAATTGTTTTTTAATTGAATGATAAATCAAATACAAATAATATGGCGTTAAATTTTAATACTAACATTTTTGAATTAATTCTTTTTTTATGTTTTCTGATAATTAAATAAATTAAAATTAAATGTGCAATTTTTTATTAATTTGTAAAAAGAAAAATAATATCTTGAAGGGAATTTAGAATTTTATAAAATTGAATCGAATTGAATTTCATTACTTAGAAGGATTATTTATTGTATTAATGTAGTTACAAAAATAGAATAATGGTTTGTAGTATTTTGATTATTGTTAAATTTTTTTTTTTTGTATTGAGCTACGATGATATTTTTAGATATTGTGTTGTTCACGAAAATATATATTATTTTCAGATATTTCTGAGGATCTTCTATAAAATTTATGTCTTTTTTGATATATGACATATAAATTAAAGTAAAGTTGAATATCTTGTTTATCTTTTTAAATTTACTAAATTAAAGATAAATTATTAATAATCAACATTTTAATATCCTTTTCTATGCAGTGTAATTGTTTACTGTTGGCGAATTACATTCAATAAGAAAATACTTATCCAAAACAATAAAAGCAAATCACAAAAACAAAAATTCAAATACAACTTAAAAAAAAAATTATAATAATAATAATAATGCTGCTATTAGACAATATTGGTCGTATTATAACGTGCAACACACATCTTATGTAAAATAAAAGGATAAAAAAAAAAAAATTGATTTAAAAAAAAGATTAGTTTTTGTTTATGTTAAATATTAATCGTAAAATTATAAATATTTACATAAATATAAATGTTGGGTGTACAATTAAAGTTATTTAAAAATTATAAATTTACATATAATTATTATTTGTCTAAATAAGTATATTTAAATAATAAAAATAAATTATTCTCTGAATGTATAATCTCATATACGGTACATATGCATGCAAAACAAACATATGTATGTATGTATGCATATAATAGAGTTTTTTTTTACAGGATATCTCAAAAATTAATTAAATCAAATTTAAATAAATTACAAAATACATATTGCATATAAATGAAAATAAAAAAGATTATGATTAAAATGGAAAGCTACGATTTTAGTCAATAAAAAGTAGTGGAAATTTTATTGTAATGTCCGGCATTTTTTATGAACATCTTTTATAAGTTTTTAAAAGTTACAATAAGAAAATTTAATTAGATGTAAGAAAATATGGATGTATAAAAAAAATATCTGTAAAATTATGATCTATTACAATTTAAAACATTATATGTATGTGTATATTATGTGTGTAAATTTTAAAAAAATATTAAGCATTTAGAAATGCAAAATGAAAATTTAATTCAATTTTCTTTTATTGTAAAATTTACGTATTATTTTCTTATTATTATTATTATTATTATTTTTAATTTTTTAAATGATGTTATGTAAATCTTTATTCAATGAATGTACGCTAAACAATTGTGTATGCACACATTATTTATATAATTTTCATTTTGGTATTACTTTTGATATTTACTATCCATTTTTTTATTTTAAACATGGTTTTTTTCTATAATTTATAAATTATCTATATTCAATTTAAAAATAATTTAAATTTGATAAAACTACTCATACATATATGTAAAATGTTCGTCTGCTCTATCGATTAGTTAAAAATTATTTAAATGTAAAATATGAATTAAATACGAATTTTATACATTAATTATTATCAGTTAATGAATCTTAAGTTTTCTGTTTTTTTTTTTTTTAATTAATTTAATAAAATAAATGTTCATTGTAAAATTCAAGATAATTTTGATATCATATTTTTTTTCTAGATTCACTTAAATATAAAACCCAATAAACAACAGCGAATACAAGAAAACTTAATGGAAATAATACAAGTGAAATTTGATCTAATCTTCCTCTCTGTGATCCAGCATATAATAGAGCATATTCAGCAACATTGCGAAATCTAAAAATTAAAAAGAATTTGCAAGAAAAAAAAAATTGATATATAATGATAGATTGATTAATATCAATTTTAATGTACCTTTTTGAAGGATTCCTTTGTGGCCTTGTACCTTCTTCAGATTGCTGAACTGTAGTACTTGAATCAGTTTGTTGATGTGTTCGAATTGATTCAGTTCTAATTGCAGTCGTTATTTCCTTATTTCTGTTTTCTGGATTAACTTTATTAAGATTAAACATACGTGCGGCATGATCAACACCATTTTTTCGTTGTGATTGTAATGATGTCATCTATATATGTATATGTACATATTATATGTGTGTATACAAAAATGAATGTAATATAAATTTAAAAATAAAAAAAAAATGATCATTTAGAAAAATTAAATACATATACATATAATAATTACAATGTAAATATTTTACCGGTGTTTCAGAACTTAATCCACTTGATGCCAAATTAATTGATGGCATTGGAGCTGAAGACATTGTTTGAATTCTAGATCCACGCCAATGCTTATCATATCGTATACCAAAAAGGACAATAAAATATTCCATTAATGCTAAAAACACAAACAATGTACAGGATATTAACCACACCTGAAAATATAATACATAACTACATACATATCTAATGCAATAAATAAAATACAAATATAAATGATTGTAATAATAACAAAAAAGAAAAAAGAATATAAAAAATTACGAATAAAACAAACAGTAAATATATGTATATAGAATAAGAAATACGTACATTACATACATATGTATGTATGTATGTATGTATGTATGTGCATATACATATGTATATATACATATGTATAATACTATGTACATGTAAAATAATAAAGATAAGAAAATGAATAATACGAGTATATCAGTTAGGATAATATAATTACTTTAAAAAGAAATCTTACGGACAATATACCATTATAAATGCATATGCATGTATGGTTTATATGTATGAAATTGTTATGTACGTATACAGAGTGGTTTTTGTACAAAAATAATAAAATAAAATGTGAAGGTTGTGTAAACTTATGCTTACTGGAATATACATATACTTGCGAATCGTAGATATTGGTTTACATTTAATTATTTTAAAAACTGATATAAAAGTCAATAATTTTATTAGACATTTGCTATTTTATTATTATTATTATACAAAAAATGTATGTACACACATTTGTATACATGTGTATGCGTACGTCCGTTTAATTTTTATATGCATTAAGTATGAGTTAAATAATTGAAATGGGAGAAAATTCAAATTGATTTTTCTATTTTCTTATATCAAATTAAATTGAAATTAATTTAATTTTATTAAATTGTTGATAAACTTGTATACAGGTACATAAATACTTATACATACATCATTCAATATCTATGTATATATTACATGTATATGATGGATTGGAAATAATTAAATAAAATTTTACCTCAATACATTTAAGTTCGAGTGCATCTGGAGAATTATTTCGTACAGTATCAAACATTGTTATTAATGACAATAATGTTGTAACTAATAATACCATACGTCCAGGTACTACTTCTGGTATTACAACAAAACTGCCCCATGACATTGATACAAATAATGTTGATGGTAAATAATTTTCTAGTAAATAACTTTTTACTTCGCGTGATAATGTTATCTCTAGACGTGCTGATGCATGATCGGCTAAAAAAAAAACAAACAAAAAAAAAAAAGAATAAAAAAAAAATTCAAATAAAAAATATAATGATAAAATATATTGATTACAATTTATTTTAGGGTATTTATATACACATACAGACAAAAAAAAAGAGAAAATTATGTTATAATTAAATAAATTATAATTTTTTTACATACAAAATCATATATGAATATTCTGTATTTTACCATCTCCGTAATTAACGATGTGCGGTTGATTTTCTGTTGTAAATGACACAACATATTTGGGAAGACGAAAGAATCCGTCACCGAAATCAGTTGGATATGATATTGGATTTGTTGATTTCCATCGAAATATCATATGTTCCTCAGAATATTTATCTAAAATGTAATGGTATGTATATGAAAATATTAAAAATAATTTTAGTTTTTTTGTTTTTATTTTATGTTTATTTATTTTATTTTTAAATTTCAACTTACAACTACTGAAATCTACTGGGCATTTTTGTACATCTAACGGGTACAATACAAAATCCATATCACATTTAATTATAATTGTAGCACTGAAATTACAATTTTTATTTTTATTTGATTTTTTTTTCTTTTTTCTTTTTTTTTTTTGTTAATATTAAAAATTATTTTTTAAATTTTTTCATTTTTATTTTTATTTTTATTATTATTATTTGTTTTTTTTTTTTTTTGTACTAACCCTATACTAAGAGCAATTGTACTATTAGGATATAATCGCAGACTTGATATTTCTTCTAATAATTTCAAAAGTTTCATTTCTCTTAGCTGTCTTATATATAAATCAGGTACCTTTGAAATGATAAATATAAAAAACAAAAAATTAAATTCAAAATGTTCATATATTTTAATTTAATTAAAGTTATAAAGTTTTAAAAGAATCAGGATTATTCTAATTGTAACTGGATTAAGATTTTGTTAGCTTAACATTCTGTAAATTTTTATGCAAAATTTATGAATTTTATTCAAAATTTTGCACAAAAATTAGCAGAATATCATGAAAATGTAAAAAAAAAAAAAAAAAAATTAATTATTGTACCCAAATTTTATGTCTTTCTTCAATTTTTAATTCTGTATAAGGTGCATTTGTTATATTATCCTCCCATTTTGGTCTAATACGTTTATCTTCCCATATAACTTGAAGAAAAACATCAAAAGAAATTTCCTGAAATTTTTTAGAAATCTAATTAATTTATTAATAATAATTTATAAAAAAATCAATAATTATTATTAAATTATTATTATTTAATTTTGAACAAAATTTTACTTACTTCTTTATTTTCATCAACAGCCGATATACGATTTATATATAAACCAATTGATACATCAGTTGAACCTGTGCCAGTACCTACTTTTAATTTATATTAATTAATTAATTTTTTTTGTTTCTTTTTTAAATTTATAAAATTTTTTTTATTATTAATTTTTATATTATTCTATGGTCTCTAGTATTCAAATGAACGTATCTTTAAATATAGTAATTCATGGAATTAATTTTTAATAAGTGAAATTTTTGGCTGATATAAAGCAGTAGAATATAGTTTTTTTGTTTTTTTCATTACCCCCTGTAACTAAGCAATCGTATACATGTACATAATGTGCTTCAAAGCACGTATGTATCTTGTACTTGAAAAATTTTTTTTTCACCCTTTCCACGTTATCGGTTTGATATTTATATATACATACGTAATTTATACTAATATTGCAAAAATATAACTATAGAAGAAAATAATTGAATGATGACCTTTTTTGTTTTAATGTAATTATTACAATGCAATATTTTATGAATTATATCATACATAAACCGCATATATGCAGCATGTGTTACGTGCAAGTTTAAATATGTATATACATATATGTGAACATTGCAGGAATATAAATAGATACATATAGGCATATACATATGTATATTACGATAAATTTGTAATTATTTTTAAATTATTACCGGAATTTACTTATTTATTTTTTTTTTTACAATTTTTTTTTTCTTTAACGGATTTTTTTTTAAAATTTCATTTTCTTAGTTGCATTGATTTGATCTGAATACATAGATACTTTCAAAATTTTAAATTTTTTTACAAAATTTACTTTTATTTTCACATGTTCAAGATAAAATGTTATTTAAAAGAAAACACTAATTTTGCATACATATACATGTACGAATATATATGTATGTTGGTGGGTATGTATTTACATATACATATATGTATGTTTATAACTGATGTGTAACCAAAAAAGTAACAGAACAAATATTGTATATTTTCTTACATTTATACATACTTATGCTATATGAATAATTTGATTTATATAAACGTGATTAAGTAAGAGATTTACATATTACACGTATATATGTATATGTATACATACCATTTGCTATTAAAATATGTATAGCCTGGTATAACGTAGTTTTTTTCCTTATTTCCTTATTATTATTATTATTTTTTTTTTTTTTGTTTTGTTCTCTGATATTTTCATCATCAATATAATATACAATTAACCTAATGAAAGGTAAATTTGTGTCCCTTGAAAATCTAAACCACAGTTTGACATGCGATCTTATATCAAAAAATTCTTAATAATGCTACCATATTAAAACAAAAACAAAAGTAAAATTGTGAGAAAAGAAAATTTTATTTGGTCATTTATCATTTATTATTTTTTTTTTTTGGTTTTTGCTTTGTTTTTTATTTAACACATATTTTAACATATATACAGTAAAGGTGGTCATAAATTTGATGTACATATATTCATTTGATTATAACGGCCGTTTTATTTGAAAATCAAATAAATCCATTAAGTTATTTTTTGAAAAATTTAAAAAATATTTGTCTACTAAATTCAATACGAAAGCCAAAAAGGAAAACTTGATTATCTGCATTCGAGAGAAGAATTTTAAGAATATTTGGATTTAAAAGAGTTAACGACGAATTTAAAATAATCAAATGTTAGTGGAATTCCTGAAAGTTGAGGTTATTATCAAATTCGTGAAAAGACGGAAATGGATGAAAACTGGATGCTTAAGATAGTATATGGAAAAAAGATCATTTGTATCAGAAAAAGAGATAAACCTAAAAGATATTAACTAAATAATGTGTGTAACGACTTGTGGATAATATGAAAATCTAAAAGGATGTTTTTAAATGAACATCCAAAAGGAGGAATTTGCTAAAGGATAGAAGACACTGAAATAAATAAAATCATTGATATGTACATATGTAATCGTGTATCTTATGTATGTAATAATTAAAATAGAAATTATTCTATTAATTTTGTTATTCTATTAATTTAAATAGAAAAATAAAAACTATCAAAAAAATATAATTACAATTTTACAAAATTCATAAAATTTAAATAAATATTTTTGAAATATTTTACAAAAAAAAAAAAGAAAAAAATATTTTTTTAAAAAACAAGTCCTTTTCTTATACAATTAAAATATTGAATAAATTTTGTGTTAATTTATGAAATTATTGAGATAATAAATAATTTTTTTTTTTTTTTTAAATTACATAATTACAAATTTTTTCGCAAAAGTACATATGTACATATAACGTAATGGTGTTTTAAATGATAGTCTCGATCTGACTGCATAATACAATCAAGTGCACAAGTACACAAGCAATATGTAAGTAATTACGAGTAATATAATTAGATTTTTTTTTATCCGCATACATGATTTATTTTGAATTTTGTTTTTAAATTCAATTATTTATAACATTTAATGCTAAATTGAATTTTTTTCAAATTAATATTTATTGATTATTTAAAAAAATTTTTTATTAATATTATTCTGTGCTAGTATCATATTGTTAAAATGCGTATATAATGCATTTATAAATAATAAAACTATTTTTTGTCCCTTTTTTACTTTTATAATTTCTAAATAAAACGTTTCACGGTTAGTATGTATTCTCATAATCCTTAAAGTTTTCATATAATATATTAGAAAAATTTTTTTTGAATATCAATATATTATTTTTTATAGTTTCTATATAAAGGTTTTAACTGTATAAAATTAGTCGATATAGAATATAAAATTTAATTAACTCTAATTACTTTTCAGTTAAAAATAGATAAAATTATACTTAATAGAATTACGTTAATATAATAAGAATGAAAATATATTATTTACAATCGAAAACAATATTTTTAGGGAAATTGAAAAGGTTACAAATATGTGTGTATGCATGTAAACATGTGTTTATCAACTGCGAATACTGTGTGTAAATTTATATAAAAATAATAATGTACATAATAAAATAGAAAATATTGTTCATTTTAGGATATTTTATAGCTTGAATTTTATTTTTTTTATATTAACTAACATGGACATATGTATGTACATATGCATGTTGGATATGTATTTATACACATTTTATTTTATTATTTTATTTACCATTACTTTCATTTTATATATATTATATTTTCTAAATATAGATTACCTTCTTTCTATATATTATATACGTTAAGTTTTTATACATGAACATTTTACGCAAATATATTTAATTTTTTTTTTTTGTTTAAATATTTTATACGAGTATAAGGTAATAATCGCGTCATATTAGCTTCATCATGTTTTCCTTTTATTAATTCACATACATAACGTTATATATTTAACGGATATATTTGATTTTCTTGTTCTTTTCCCTATAATTGTTACCTGATTAAGTGGACTATGTTTCTATAATATTTTATTGAAAATTTATACATATAAGTGTTATAATACATTTTATATAAGGATTGGCTAAATAAAAGATTTTATCATTAATTTTAATTAAGAGTATGTATAATCATTTTATGTAAGATATAATAGAAAGTAAAATTTAAAAAAAAAAAAATGTATATGTATAGTATCTATGTAATATATAAGGTATATAGTATTTGATTATATGTATGTATTGCAAAATAATACTATACATAAAATCAATAAAATATTGAAATATTGCTTATATGCGTGTATGATGTATTTACATATGGGCAATACATATGTATATGAGCTGTTTATTTTGAAAGTGATATAAAACATTTGAAGAAACGAGCTTTTAAATAAAATTCCATAGTACGATTTATAGTATGATTTTTTAAAAAAAAATTCTGTTCAATGTACACTAATTTTAATTATCAAAGAATACTCGTATAATCATCATCAAGCCAATACCTAATCATTGTAATGATTCCTTCAATTACAATTCTATCATATACGTGCATTTATAATTTAATATGGATTGTGGACCATTGAGTTTTCTTAGAATAGAGACTAAATCCAATTTTAGTTAGATTTAGGGCTTAAATTGATCATTTGCTCGAGTTATTTGTTATCAGCTAGTAGACTTGATCAATATTACGAGTTAAGTACTTGAATCCATAAACAAAAAGTTTATATACTGTTTTTAATTATGGACTATAGTCAAAAAATGATGAAAATTTTTAACGGTTTTTTTTAAATATATTTTTTTTTGTAATAAGTATAATTGTATAATTACTATACTACATACAAATATGATAACTAATAAGATATTTTAATAAAAATTATAAAATATTAAATACGTATGTGAATGTAATAACACACATATACACATATACTTTAGTTTTACGTACGTACAATAAATTCGTGTTGCAATTATTATTTAAAAAAAAAAAAAAAAAAAAAAAAAAAACACCCATTATTGTATATTATAAGTTCAGTTAATAATGATATTTTTTTTATTTTTTTGTACATATTGCAATTTAGGTGTGACTTGTTAATATTTATCTGATAATATCACATAAAGTTTACTTGTACACGTACAAAATTGTATACATGTATGCATACATATTTTATTTTATATTTTTATATCACATATGTATATTATTGTTATAAAATTTTACTGAATGGAAAATAAAACAAGAAAAATATTAAATAATAAAATAATTTATTTGAATATAGTCGTCATGTTAAATTTTTAATAGCATGCGATTGTAGGAGAATGTGAATATAAAGGTTCATTGTCAAGTTAATATTTTCGCATTCATATAAATATGTACATATGTATATGTAGGTACAAATGATGTATGTATGTATGAATATCTTGTCCCATACATATGCAGTCGTAGAAAATTTAAAGCAAATACACATAATATCTATACATAATATTTAAATGCTGTTTTTTTTTTAAGGTTTTGATTTTATTTTAATATATACGTTACATACATATGTACAATGTACATATGTAGTATGTACGTGTATGATATTACATCCTGTTATACATTAAATGAAATTAATATTTATTTATTATTTATAGTTTTAGTGTATATGTAAGTATTTTACATACATATGTATGTGTATGCAAGTATGTATTGTATTATATGTACATATGTGAAAAAATGTTTAATAATTGAAATTATGATATATTACTTAACAGCCCTGATAATTATAATTTTTATTCATATAATTAATACGAATATTAATATACATACACATATATTACATACATACTTGTATACATGCATGTATGAATGTTTATGGATATATTTTTGATAATATCATTGTGGGAGCTGGTATAATTAATTAATTATTGTAATTGATAAATGCACGCTATTTGTAATTACAACATTAGCCAGTACATCAAATAGGTACATAATGTATACAGTACACATGTGTATGTTAAAATGATTTCTTTTTTTTTTTTTGCACGGATATATAGAACATATTCATCTACATATGTATGTGTGCGAAAGTATAATATTTATGTATGTACATATATGTACATAAGTGAGAACAATTGTGTTTAAAAATTATCGACTTGATGATAGTTAAAAAGTATGAAAAAATTATAAATGACAAATAGTTTTATAATTTATCCTTTTTTTTTCATATTTTAATATTCGTATTTGTATAATTTATTATGTTGTGAAATATACACGTGTATGAATTAATATATAAAACATGTAATGAATATTTTCATTTTCCTTTTTCTTTTTTTTTTTTTTAATTAAACAAAATTTGAATCTGTTTTATCTGATTTTCGTTATTTTTTTAAAAATGTTTATAAAAGTTCTAATTTCAAGATATAAGAAGGTATGTACATATATAAAAAAATATCAAATTTAAATTAAATCTTTTACACATGTACGTACATACAATATGTAAATACCAACTAAATTTATTGTATTTTAAAATCTTCGTTAAACACAGTTTATACTGTATAAATCGTATATGTATAAATATAGTATATAGTTTTTTTTTATACTCGTATTTTTAGAAGTTTTTTTATATACAATATGTTACCATCATACTCGTATATCACGTGTATAAATGTCATTAAAATTTTATCACAATTTCATATTTACATATATGTATATACATACACATATGTACACAGGTATGTGTATGAATGTTGGTATATTTTAATTTATGTACTTTAATTTCGCATAATTCGGACGATATGGTTTTCTCTTTTTTTTTCATTTTTTTTTTTCAACTTTTAATCATTTGATTAAAATACATATTAAGGAAAATATAATAATAAAAACAACTTATAGTCTATTTATCAATTATTAGGAAGCATAAAAATATCTCACAGTTCTATCCATTAATCATTTGTTTACGATTATGTTACATACTGATATAATGCCATATCCTTATGCTAAGTATGTGCTATAATTGCTATACGTATACATGAAAATGAATAAAAACATGAGAATAAATGAGAACAACTAATTATTACTTAAAGAGATAAAAATTGATTAAGTTGGGTGAGTGTAATATTAATGATATTATGTATGTAAAAAGAAAATAGAAGAATAAAGAATTAAAATGTGTACAGGACGTGTATAAAATTGATTCGATTTTATATGGAAAATTTGGGCATTCTAGACTCTGGTAGCTCTACTCCTGCCTGAAACACTTTAATTAGAAATTGAATGAAAAGAAGAAATATATGTACATTTTATACATACATGTAACATATGCTTCCATTAGATATATATAATAAAAATCATTAATAGACAGACTATAAAAATAAAATAATTTAGTATATTTTTATCATGATTCTTCGAATTTTTCATATTTTATTACATGTATAATATGCCCCTTATGACTATGATTTTTATATATAAAATATGTATATCAAATTTGTATATTTAAATAGTGTTCATCCTTGTGGTTTCCTGTCAACATGAAATTTTTATTATTGTTCGTTTTCTAAAATAAAAACAAACAATAAAATTATCAAAAAAGTCAAAAAAAAAAAAAAAGGAAAAAAAAAACAAAAGAAAAGAAAGAAAATGGAAAAAAAGGAAGTTCTTTTTGTGGTCATTTGTAAAAGCAAAAGTAAAATTATTGTACTTATATGTACATATGTATGTATGTATGTATTATATTTTGTTTTTAGAAAATCTCTATTTTTATTGTTACTGCCAAATTTAATTGAACGGTTTTTTGTGTTCCTTGGTTTATGTTCTACACAGTAGAGTAGCACATGTACGAATATACATATGTATGTACGTATGTATGTATGTATTAGTTTCCTTAGAAGTTTATGTACCTGTATATACATATTCATATGTAATATGTAAATAATATATGTTAAGTTGTGTCATACCATACCAGAGGTCATACTGACTGGTCATTAAACAATTTTTATGTATGAACATTTTTGTAAATATAAACAATGTAGGTACATACATATATACCTACCACGTGGAAAATGATAAACACAGACGTTATTTTAATTATATATCATACAAAATATATTATGGATCTGGCCACTAGCCAATCATTTTATTTTTTATTTTTAGAAAATTTTCAAGGATTTTTATTATCAAGGATTGTACATATTTTGATGTATGTTATATTAATCATATAAATATTCGTATGCATATACATACTTATATGTACATACATACATATGTAAAATATACGTACATGCTATATACAATGTCGGTGTATAATTGAAAATTACATATTTGTCTTATATAAACTAAAATTAAGGTAATTATTTTGTTGAATTACTAATTATTATTATTTTTGTAATTAAATAAGTGTAAACATTTAAGCTTTTTAATTAAATAAAATTATAAATTTTCGAAATTACACATGTGGTTTCATATACCTACGCATATAATTATGTGGTACTGTAGGAAAAATTCTTATTTTTTATTTTTTTATTTTTCGTAAATGTGTATACATAAAATACGTGTCAAAGTGTTAGTTCACTTAAATAAAAATAATTTTTCCTTATATTGTGTAAACACAATAAAAATAAAATGATCTTGTGTTTAATACACACACAAAAAAAAAAAAAAAAGCTGAAAAAAAAAAGAAATTAATATAATGGAATTGTAAAATATGGTCGTATGTTATTTTGTTTATAAATAAAGATAGTGAGAATATTTTTTCTTTTCTTGACTTTCTCAACTCAACGATTATTATAATTATAATTATTATTTTCTTAAAAAATAATTTCAATTAAATTTGAATTTTAAACATATCAGGTGTGGCCTAATGAGCTAAAAATAATCAGATATATTGAATTATTTTGCTTATTTTGTTATTTGATACTGTGTTCGTTGATTAATTTTTTATTAATAACTATATAAACCATTACATACATTCAATAGTTATAGTCTTGTATTTTTCTATTGGTTTTTTTTTTTATTTTTATTTTCTGTAAGCTTTTATGTACATACATTTATGTGTTTATTTTAGTTTCATTACTATAATAAAAAAAAAAACAAAAAAAAATAAATAAAATAATAATTAAATTAAAAGTGAAATTGAAAATTATTTGTGCTAGTGCCATGCTAGTGTCAGTTGCCATACTACTGCTAAATGATAATATATACCAGAACCAGTCACCAGATCCAAAATGTGAAATAAAAATGTGAAAATGTTAAATGAAATGATATTCCTAACCTGATTCCTGAACTAGACTAGTATAGGTACTTGAAACATGATATTGAATAAAGGCGCAAAAAAAAAAAAACAAAAACAAGATCAATCGATTGTCGTTAGAAGTTAGAAGTTTAGAAGTACAATTTGGTTGGTTAAATGTGATGTAGGTATATAAAAAATCAAAATAAAAAATAGAGATGATGGTAATATATAGTATAGGGTAGGAATACCAGTTCATTTCACATTTTCACATTTTTATTTACTTTAATGTACATGCCTACACCAGTGTTGCCACTTATTTTTTAACAAATGTGATAGATAAGTCTGAAAAATGTGGTAGACCGAGATATTTAGGTGGTAGATTAGAGCCCAAAGTCAAACTAACTTAGAACATTTGTGTAAAACTAAAAAATCTAAAGAATCAAGGTGATATTGTTTAAAAATAAAATTAATTGGTTTATTTGAAATAAAAAATTAGAGATAATTAACAAAATTTGACAAAATAAAAATCATATAATATAAAAAAAAAATAAAATTTATAATTCCAAAAAACAAACTAGAAATACATTTTTTCGAAAATATTTATTGCATAAATGTGAATTTCAATGGATAGAATAGGATAATAGATAAAGAATGGTAAAATTTTCATACCATTGAAAAGAATAGAAAAATGTAGTAGATTTAAACTTAATAGTGGTAGATCACTAAATTTAACAAAAAAGTGGTAGATCTACCACAGTTGTGGTAAAGTGGCAACACTGGCCTACACTGGTCTTGTTCTGGTGTACATAGCAATAGCACACAGTTTAGTATATAGCATGTGGGACTGGTTCTGGTAGGCTGGCACTAGCATAAATAATGTTTAGCAATGGTTATTCAATTCAGTTGTTCTTTAGACGTAGAGAAGGGAGGTTGCTTTTGTGTATTCCCCCTTGATTTATTTTTTCATAGACGGCACATGAACTAGACAAATAAAATTTCAAGTATTTTGGTGCTCCTTAAATAGTGCAATATCAAAGAGTGTTTCTATAAAAGATGTACCTACATACATATATATAAAATCATTAATAGACAAAAGTAAAAAAGTAAAGGTAAGTAAAATTACTCTGATTTTAGCATTTTGATGAATGTATGTATGTTAAGAGTATATATAGGGCAGGGTTGGGACTTTACTGCAAGTGCAGTAGATCTACTGCGATTTGTTGGAAAACTGGTCTACTGCCGCAGTAACTCAAATCTACTGCGCTTTTCTCGACTTGATAAAAGTTTCAATCAAATTTATAACAATTTGTTATAAAAATTTATTTTGAAAATCAAAAGGTTTATTGTTGTTTGGTTATACACATGTACATATGTAAACCTAGATATTCAACTTTGTACATCCCTGTAATAATTTTTGTTTCATTCCTATAATTGAAACTGTTAGGTTTAAATATGAGCGAGCATTTATCAAAATATCTTATCCAGGGTTGGGACTTTACTGCAAGTGCTATCGCTATCATTTGCACTTCTCATTTGTCATGTCATAGTGTAGTTCTAGTTTGTAATTTGTAATCACATAACAATTTTTTTTATATATTTAATGGTTTTTTTAGTTTTTTTTTTTTATAGAATTTTCGTTAATTTGTTTTATTTAATTTTGTTATTTTTATTAATTAATTTTATTTGCGTTTTCGGTTAAACTTTATTTTATATAATTGTTTTTTATTTTATTTAATTGTTATTTTATTTATCAAATTTTTGAGTTTTATAATTTGAATAAATGAATATAAAAAACACTTCAGTGTTTTGAATCATAAATTTATTTATTTGATATTTATATACGAGTATGTACATTATAAGTATTTACATGCTATTATATAGTTTTTTTTCTACTGCACTTTTGCTCAATCTACTGCACTTTTTCGTTGAATCTGCTGCCCTAAATACTTAGAAAAGTCCCATCCCTGATATAGGGCAGATTCTATATTTTATTTATTAATAAAATTGAAAATTTTATATTTTATTATTTAAATTTATTCATTAAAAAAAAAAAAATAAATAAATAAACAAGGTAAGTTAGACATGTACATATATTCCTGGTTATTATATTCTGTGTTAACACGTCAAATGAGCCTATACGAGTAGATAGATATAATAAAATATTTTATGAATATTAAAAGTCAAAATAAAAAAAAAACAACACAAATCAACATACAATAACAAAATATTTACAAACAGCTCGCATACAGTGTATACGTATACACGATCGTTGATTTAACATATGCATTTGAAAAACATTGTAAAAATGAAAAAAGAAAAAAAACCGATTAATAGATAAACAAAACAAATAAAATAGAAAACAAGTACACATACATACATATTATAATTTGATATAAATTACATTAAACAGCATTGTAATAACAACAAATAAATATTAATAAAGCAATACAAGTAAAAAGTTTGTAATCAAAATTACGTTAATTACTTCATTAAATAACTTTTTTTGTTCTATTAAAAATTGATTTCAGGAAAATAAAAAATTTAAGTTATTTGTATTGAAAAAAAAAAATTATCACATTCAAAAATTTACAGAAAAAAATTGGACAAGAAAATATAAAAAAAAAAAAAAAATTATATGAAAATACAATTCTTTCTAGAATGGCATGAAGGGACAGAATTAATAGAGTAAATTTTACATAACTTTGTAAGATGAAGTTTTTTTTTTAAAAAAAGAAGAAAAATAAAAATAATTATTTCTAGTATTAAGGTCCTTTTTATTTTTTTTTATTTTATTTTATTTTATTTTTTTTAAATTCTAAATCACATGTTTTATTTTATTTCATTTGTTTTGGAAAATTTCATCTTAAATAAATTCTTAGTAATCATGTTGTTAATATTTCAATAAAAAAATCAAAAACCAAGAAAAACCATTTTGTTTTTCATATGTTTTGCATGTAATTTTTTTTTTTTTTTTTTTTTTTTTTTTTTTTTTTTTTTTGTTGATTTTAATTACATCATATGGCTTTTTAATATTTGTAATTATGGTTCAAATTTTCCGGAGAATTAATCGTCGTAACCTTAACAAAAAAAAAAAAAAAATTGGGAACAAAAGAAAAATGTACACATTCTTTACGTACGTATACTATATATTTTTGTTTATGCTAAATTGCTAGATGTAGGTATAGATATAGGTAATACCTTAGGTATGATATAGTGTGTTTAGGTACCTAATAATAAGATAAAAAAAAAATAAAATTTGTAAAAACAAAAATCAAAACAGAAAATATTGAATTAAATGATATAAAAATAACTTTGCGTGTGAATAAATGCAAATTATATAATATACTTATGTATGTACATATTTACAAAAAGATATACCTAAGAAAGTAAAAAAAGAACATAAAAAAAAAACCATAAAAATATTTAAAAAAAAACTGAAAAAAAAAATGTTTGTTTACTTTGTTCATTTTTTTGTTTATTTTTAGTTAATTTTAGTCATTTATAAAATAACAGAATAAAAATAATTTTAGAAATACATATTACATTACTTTTTTTTTTTTCTAATATTAAAATTTTATCTGTAATTGGTAATTTTTTATTTTATTTTTATTAAATTATATATACAAATATGAATGAATGTACGTAATAATGCTTATACATATGTATGTATAAAATGTTAATATTTTATTTTGATTATTTTGTTTATTATCTTTAATTAAATACGGTTTTACATAATATGCACAGGGCTGTTAAGAGTCAGACCAGGTGCTAAGTGGTTCCTTTTTCAGAAAATTATATAAAATTTTTTGGCTTTAAATTAAAATTGAGCTTTTAACACTCGTTTATATTTTTTTTTTATATATTTTTTAATGATGAAAATTATAAAAATATGAATTTTGCATTTTGAATATATTTAATTTTCTCAATGGAAAAGTTTAAAATATAAATAATGTACAGTTATTGAAATTTAATGGTACAGTGTTGCCAATTGATTTTTGTAAACAATAACATTAGTATAATTTTGAAAATGTAAAGTAAAATAAAAGTAAAACGTTATAAATAAAATTTTTAATATATAATAAAAATGTACGTATATAAATTTCAAAATATTTTCACTTAAAGTTTTAAACATTTTGTATTCAATAACTGTCGTCAGTACATAAAGATATCAAATTTGAGCACGGACCCTGAATATTTATATCGCTTGCATATGTTACAACAGTGTAAAAAGATTATTTATTGATTATGTAATGTATTAATCAAAAGAATAATAAAGATAATTCATTAGTTATTTAACTGTCATGTTTGCTTGATACATCACTCCCTTGTTAGCCCCAAGTATGTGTATTGGAGTTTAAAATTATAAATATATAGAAATGAAAATTTAGTTATAATAAGTAAGTACGCGTATTATTTGCAAAATTAACCGATAAATTTGGCTATAATTGTAAATTTATGGATCGGTTATTTGAAAATGATGTAAGTCCATTTTTTTAAAATTTTACTTATAATTTACTTATAATTTAGTGTACCCTTAAATATCTCGAAAAAAAAAAATTGACTTACACCACTTTCAAAATAAACGATTCATAATATCTAAATTTACTACCATTCATTAAAAATTTTAGTTGTAAACATTTATAGAAATATTTCATAATTAAATAAATTCTTTGATTATTAAAAAAATTGTTTTAAATTTTAGTCCTTTTAATTTTTATTTTTTTTTTCAAAATTTGATGTTTATAATTTAAAAAAAAATTTTTTTAATTTGATTTTATTTGTATAAATTTTTATATTTTTAATTTTTACTTACTTGGTCTTTGATTTTTATCATAACCCAAATCAATATAGTAATCTAAAGTTGAAGTGTAATTTTGTTGTGATACAGTCACCATTTTTTTATAGTTGAGTAAAAACAGTAACAATAGGCTGTAAATAAACAAAAAAAACAAAAAAAAAATTACACATGAAAAATTTGTCATAACAAATTTATAAAATGAAAAATAATTTACATATGATTTGTTTATTTTGAAAGTGGTATAAGTCATAAATTAACAAATATGAGATATTTATTGCAAGGATTTAAAATTTTATATCCAAAATAAGTTTAAAAAGCAATTTAAACAATTTTGTTTTGTTTAAGTTCAATAGGTAATGCAAAGCATAAAAATCTAAAATACATAGCTTTAAAATATAAAAATTGATTTATGCCATTTTCAAAATAAAAAATCTATTTATATATATGTATGTATTTGCATATGTTTTTTTTTTTTTTAAATGTAAATACAAAATTTAGGCATTATAAAAATCAAAAATAATAAAATTTCATTTTTTCATTTCCGATTTAAATAATTGTATAGAAAATCAATTCGAATTAATTAAAAATGAAAAATACAATTTTATTCACTTGTTTGTACATTTCTGCACAATACATATCAAAATTTATAAAATTGATGTTTATGACGAAACGCGTGTATAATAAATAAATAAAAAAAAAAAATAAATTTGAAAAAACAAAAGAAAACAAAAAAATCACCGTGTAGTATCAACAAGAAAAAACGAAAAGAAAAGAAAAAAATAAAAAATAAAAAGCTAATAAATAAAAAAATTATATGAACACGATGTTTTCCACATATGCGTACGATATTCTTTCATTAGCAAATCCTTTTTTCTTTAATCATATGTATGTGTATTGTGTGTATCTGCGGTATATAGTATATTAATCGTACATAATAGTGTGTACATTATATACAAACATTATGTGTGCGTGTTACATGTAAAACATTTGTATATATATAAAGTATATTTGTTTAGTTACCTTTTTTTTATTTTTATTTTGATTTTTTACATAATGCATACAAACGTATATACACAAAATATGTATATGTTAAATGTACGTATTCAAAGGTACCAGTCTTTTCTTTATACTTTTGTATGTAACATGTTTTTTTTATTTTTTCTAAGTTAATTTATGTCACGAATTGTTACGCTTAACTATTCCTTTTTGTTTGTGTGTTTATGTCTTTATTTTTAATTTATTTATTTTATTTTATTTTTTATTTTTTTTTCATATAATGAATTTAATTATTTTGCATTTTAATAAAATGTATTACATTTAACTAATTTAATAAGTAACTTGTTTTTTTCTTTTTTTTTAAACAGTGATTTAAAGTATAATGGCATGAAGATAAAATTTGCCTTTTAAAGTACATACATACTCGTACATAGATAATAATAATAATAATAAAAAAAAAAAGAAAAATTCATGAAAATTTTATTTTCTTTTTGTAAAAGAAAATTTGTGTGGAAAAATGTTCATATTATTTAAATGAAAAATGTATTTATTTTATATTTTTATAAAATGTCCATTGCAAGATATATTTTTGAATTTATATATGTAGAAGCCATTTATTCCTGTATTTCTATGTATATATGTATGTATGTATGTATATAAGTGTAATTTGTAAGGCTAAAATTAAACCTAAAAGAAAATAAATAAATATAAATTAATTTTTTTTTATTTTATTTTATTTATTATTTTTTTCCAATTTTTGTATTATATGCGTATATATACATACATATGTGTACATGTTTCATTTTAACAAATTTGTTTTAAGGTTAAAAAGTATATTATATACAATATATGCTTTTTATATACCCGTTATATTTCAAAGTTTTTCCTTTTTTGTTCTTGATTTTTTTTTTTGTTTTTGTTTTTTTGTTTTTATTTGTATATATTTATATGTACATACCCTTATGTATAGTACGTTAAAAAATTAGTTGTCAAGGTTATTTAATACTTCGTTTATAATGTTTATTTGTGTTGTGTTATATTTCTAATATAATATTTGTATTTATATTTATATTAAAGCCTAATATTCTCATGTAGTTTTTTTATTTATATATTTTTTTTTTCTATTTTTTATTTTTTTTTTATTTTTATAATTTTATTTCTTACATTTTTATTTCTTCTTATATTTTCTTTTACCGCATATTCATATTTTTATTTGATTTTTTATTCGAATACATGAACATATATATAGCATGTTTCCGCAATGACCTTTGACATTCATTTTATTTAAAAAAAAAAAAAAAAACAAAAAAATAATAATAGTAAAAAAGAAAGCAAAACAAAAAATACAAAAAAACAATGTGTGTGTATTACATATTGCTTGTGTAATAATATTGTATTTATGTATGTACGTATGTATATATGGTGAGCTCGTAAAAATAATATGTACATAGATATTATATACTTTTAGGTAATATATGTATGTATTATGTTCCCCATATAATATACATTGTTTATATACTAACTAATATATGTAACATGTATGTACATATGTATGTATATATTATAGTAATGTAGAAAATATATAATTGAAATTATATATGGTTTGTTAATCTTCGTGAAATAATTTATTTTTATTTATTATTATTAAAAAGTTTTGTTTTATGTATCTCATTTTGTATATATATAAATGTATATATTAATATATATAAAAAAAAAATCAGAAAAAAATTTTTTTGCTTTTCTTCATTTGTATAAAAATAGAATTTATCCATCAATAAATAAATTATGACTGTGAAATATAATTTCTTGTTAATAATAGATACTCATATATCCATATATTTCATTTTTTTTTCTTTTTTTAGGAAATCAATGTTTTAATTGTAAAAGTACATTAACATGTAGAATTGTATCACATTATATTGTTTTCGTATTTTCATACATTTTTCCTTTTTTAATTTTTTCAAATGATGTTTATGCTAATTATTATGTGTGTATGTATATAATTTTAATTTTCATTGTATTTTGTGTATGTATGTATATGAAATGCTAAAACGCGGTATTAATCGCAATTAAAAAAAAAAAAAAAAAAACAAAATTAGTTAAAACCTAATATTCAAAGTATATAGTAACACGTATATTTTATATTTTGTGTTTAATTTGTATACAAATATATATATATACGTATACATATAAATATGAATATTTAAAATACATGTATAATATTAATAAATAAAAGAAGGGTGCATGTTAATCAAAATAGGCCATCTATATGCAAATAGGTAAAATTTAGTCACGAGATTATGAATGGACCATACTTATATGCGACAACCGCATTATTATAATTCATTATACACCTTAAAGAAATTGTATATACATATATGTATTATTATTTATTTATTTTTTTTTCTTTTTTGTTTGTATGTATTAAACATTTTCTCATAACAATAAAGTTTAACTTAATAAACATTAAAGACAAAAAAATCAGCATGAAGAAATCACATTGAAAAAAAAAAAAAAACACGTACATACATACAGTGACCTGGAAAAATATTTGTCTCAGTGCACATTTTAAAAATACGTTATTATTTAACTGGCTGAATCTATAGTTAAACAAAAAAAATCATAAATTATTTTTTTATTATTATTCTTTGTTTTATATTGAGTTTTCATTCAGTATGGGATGTTTTATATATATAATATCCCACATTTTTGTACTATGAGCGTTGTCTTGAGTGAAAAGATGATGATCATCAGCCATTCCAAGTTTTTTTTAAAACTATTATGCAAATGTACATAATTATAAAATATTAAAAATATGAACTGAGATGAATACTTTTTTGGCACACTGTACATATGTATCTATATACATATATTTTACGGAAGAATAAGTTATGGACGGATAGGGTATAGAATGTCGGTGCACATATATGTATATATGAATTAGAAGTTGAATTATTTGAATTTTATATGTACTTATGTATGCGGTATATATAGTAATATACAAGTATTCATAATGAACAACAATAATAATATTAATGATAATAAAAATTATGGATTTTTCTACTTTATCCAGATTTTATAAGAACTTGCAATATAAACAGAAAAAAACAAAAAAAAAATTTTTTTTTTTTAATGAGTGCATGTTGCATTTAATTTACATCTAACAAGATTATACGTGATATAAAACGAAAAAGAAATTTAAAAAATTAACAAATTAAATTGTATGTTCATACATACTTTGCATGCGTTATTGTTATTAAATAGAAGTATTTTATTATGCACGTCATATATGATTTTATGTTTGTGCATATTCAAAAAATTTTAATTTGGAAAGACAAGCACACACCTTAGTTTTCATCATATGTATAATAGTTTAATAAAAGAAAATTTCAAAAAAAAAATTAGAGTAATCTGGACTATCTACATGCACAGTATTTAATGATTTTGGCTCTATAGGGTAAATAAACGAAAGTGATTTTTTCGAGATATAGTATTTCCCTTTTTTGTGAAAAATCTACAAAAATTATTCAACTTTGATACTGGAGATATTAAAGATTCTGATCTTAACTTAATACTAATAAAACGCTTTTAAATTAAAAAAAAACAAATATTTGAATTTCTAACGGTTTCAGGGATGTATAATATATACATCTCAAAATTTTAAATAAAAAGATTCAATTTTATTTTTCAAATATAAAGAGGTTGATTCATGTAATTTGTGCCATATTTATTGTATTTCTAAATCGTATTTATTATTATTTATTTTTTTTTTTCAAAAATATTTTCATTATTTTGATCACGAATTTTGCAAATAAAATAAATAATCACTTTTTTCGTTTATTTTGTTTTTATTATTATTCAATTTTGATACGAAATATATTGAATATTTAAAAAGTTTATGATGTACACATATAGTGTATATATAGGCATGTATGTATACTTTACATGTGAAAAAATAAATTTTCAATTATTTAATACATATGTATATGTACGTTAAGTAAAGAAAGGAAAAATATGAATAAATTCTGTTAGTTTAATGGATAAATTATTTTTTTTTTTGTTTTGGTTAATTTAAAATAAAAATCAAAATTTTATGTGAATTGAATTTCTATTCTTATATGTTTTGCATGTTAACAGACTACACACTACAATCTATAAGAAGAAATAAAAAAAAAAAAAAAAATTTGTATTTGTATAAAAAATACAAATTTTTTTTTTTTTTGTAAAGAAAAATGAAACTACATAAACATATATTTATATAAAGATGAGAAAAGCAACAGCGTTTAAAAATAAAAAATTTATAAACAAAACAATTATTGCATGTATTGTGTTAAAAACAAATTTGATAGTAAGAGGAAGCGATAATATATGTATGTATTTTTCCCTTAACCCTAGGATGCATGAGCATACATTTACATTGAATACAATTTTGGCAAACAGTATATTTTGTTTTCTTTATCCATTACATCCTAAGATTAATTAAATATTTATGTTCTTTTTTTTTCAAATTTGGTCAGCTCATTAAGATTAAATTTCAATAATAATTTATCATATTATAAATATGTATGTAAATATGCTTACCTCAAAAGAATAGCTGATTTCATTACTATCAATTTTTTAATTGATATTCCAAAGTAGTATACTTTAATCAGTTGCATTTAATTTATTGAAATTACATTTAAGCTAAATTTTGTCATCATTTTTTTTTTGTGATTGGATTTTTTTTTTTTTTTTTAATTTAATTTAATTTAATTTATTTTTTTTCTAATTTATTGATTTATACGTGTTACATGTGTATATTAATTAAAATACACAATAATATAATGAACATTTTATTAATACACATTATTTGTGTAAATAAACTCTTTTATTTGTATTTTTAAATTTTTCATAATTTATTCTATGTTTAATTATTATTTTATTTTTTTTACATTCCCCCTTTCAAATTAACAATTTTTTAATACAACGAAATCTACTCTTTATTTTCTTTTTTTTTTTTTGTTTTTTAATTTATATAAATTTTATGAATTTTCATATTACGTTATAAAATTTTTTATATCCATTACTATATTGTATTTGTAAAAGATCGTTCATCGCATTGCTAATAAGAAATAAAAAACAAGAAAAAAAAAAACAAAAATTAAAAATCAATCATGAGTTAAATTTTTATATAAAAATAGCATATTAGTTGATTGATATTAAAATTTTTTTAATAATTTAATTTTCTTTAAGAATTTTTTTTTTTTTTTTTGTTTTTTAAATACTTTATGTGTCTATTACATACACTTTTCGATGTCTCCATTTGAAAAAATTTTTTTCATATTTTCAATTGAATAATTTAAATTTAGAATTTATTTATTAAAAAAAAAAAAAATATTACAAAAATTTGTGCAAAAATCAAAAAATATTATGATAATATAATTTAAAAAAACAAATTTATCGCAATGTGCTAAAGAATAAATTTATTTTTACTTTGCGAAATATTTTTTATTAATTTTTTTTTTTTTTTTTTTGTTTTTGGTTTTTCGCTAATTATGATGTGTGCGGTACATACTTATATAAAATTTAAAATTTATATTTATCTCCATCATCGTTATATGCAATTGAAAATAATTAAAAAACAAAACAAAAATTTTTAATAATGTAAAGCGAAAAAAGATGAAAAAAGAAAACCTACCGCTTTTTCATTTTCACGTTATTTGTCACCTTTAAATTTTCTTCCATATAATAATTACAATAATTACGTACATATATGTATGTTATTAATTTTTTCGTTTTTATTTTTTGTTTTTTTTTTTTTTTTTTAAATTTAACCGATTTCTTCATGCATTTCTGGTTTTTGGTAGTTCATCAATGATCCATAAAAAAAAGAGTTTTTATTTTATTTTATTTATTTTTTTTAAATATTTCTATTTTATAATTTATGGTCAAATTTCCTTGTAAACTATTGTTGCAAAATTTTCACTTTTTTTTTTCTTTCCTTAATTAGAAGAGTAGAAAATTTAATTTAATTTAATTTTTTTTTTTTTTTTGAATGGGATTAAAAATGTTTATTCAGAAACATGATACAATACATACATACACACACCCACACACATACACACTTAATTCTTTTCAAATTAATTAATTAATAATAATTGAAAATTTAATGTCTTGTTTTTGTATACGTAAATCCAAATTGATATTAGTTGAAATTTTGTTTTTTATTTTTTTATTTTTTTTTAAATGTTAATTCACTTGAAATTTTACTTCACACATCACATTAAGAAAAAAAAGAAAACAAAAAAAAAAAATTAATATATAAAACATAATTCATAATTTAGAAATTTAGAAAATTTTTTAAAAATTTTCACCTATATAACATCCGTTTATATCAGTTATATATACAAATAACAAAATTTTATTTATTTATCATTTGAAAATTTTTCCAATAATTTTATATTTTGTTTTTATTTTATTTTTATGTTTATCTTGCATTTATACAAATTAAATAAATGTTTAAAAAAAAAAAATTTTTAATTAACATTTATATAAACATAATTTTCAAATTTTCTTTTTTTAGTCATTTGAATTCTAAACGTATTTTAATATTTGCAAATAATTTAGATATGTATTCGCTTCTTAACCGAAAATATCAGTACAATATTAAGAAGAATAAAATAACGATTGTATAAGTAACAATAAGTGCATATGATGAACGTTCATATAATTTTTTTGCAATTGGAAATGTTTTTTTTTTTTTGTTTTTTTAAATTTTGTCTTATATTTATTCTCTTAATTTTTTTTTTTTCGTGAAATATTATGATAAAATTATTTATTTTGATTTTATTACTTTTTAATATCGATTATTATTATTATTATTATTAATAAATTAAAAAATTTTATACTTAATAAAAGAAAGAAAAATTATGAAAAATTAACAATCAATAAGGAAATGAGAGGACATATTATTTTATTATGTATTATGAAATTTTTTCAATTTTATTATTATTATTTATTTATTTTTTCTACATAACTATGTATTACATTTAATTTAATTACAATTTCTATATTATATGTTATATACATTGTGTAAAAACAAGAAAAAAAAAATTGTATATATACAAACACATAAATATATTATTATTATGCATATTTGAAATGTGAATTTATAACGATTATTATATACGTTATCATGTATATATACCTGTTATATACATGAATATATTTTACCACTGAAATTCATATTCAATGTAAAGAAAATTACAAAAAAAAAAACAAAAAAAAAATATGTGTAAAAACAAAACAAAAAGAACAACAAAGAAAAATTAAATAATTTTTTGTTTTTATATTTTTTACTTTTCTTTAATTTTTTTTTTTGTTTGTTTCTCTTTTTATATTTCCCTTTTAAAATATTGAATAAAAATTTGAAATTACGTTGTTATATATTTTATGAAGTGTTCACACATTGCACGTGTAGTACCATAACAAATATTCTCAAAATTAAAAAAAAAAAAACAATTAAATCTCTTTTCAAGATTTTCTTTAAATTAAATGAATTATAACCATAAAATGCATAAATATTTCAAATTTTCCATTTTGTTCTGATTGATTATTTTGTCTGATTTTTTTATTCTTTATTTTATTTTCAAACAAATTTAAAAAAAAAACGAACGTTTTTTTAAATAAATATTTTTTTTATTTATTTTGCATATAAATTCAATTTTTACGTTATCAGACGTTATAAAAATATATAAAAGAGGAAATATCTTGTTCTTATCATGATATTTTGTAACAGATAAAAGGAAAATCAAAATTCAAAATTCAAATTTTAAATAAAATTGAAATCTAAAATAACAGTGTATATTTACTTATTTATTTTTGTTTTGTTTTGTTTATTTTTTATTTTCTGGATTCGAAATTAATAATGTAGATAAAATAAAAAATTAAATAATAGATTTTTTGAAATAATTAAAATTATCGTTTATCAAAAAAAAAAAGAAAAAAAAGAAAAAAAAGAAGAACAATAACAACATAAAGAATTAAAAATAAAAAAAAAAAAAAAAATTGTAAATATGAAATTTTTGTTATTTTTAATTTGTGTGCTATTCGAAATTTTATATTCTATTTTGGTGATGTATTTTATTTTTGTTTTGTGTTTTGTTTTCACTTTTGTAAGCACTCATTTACACATACACATAATATGTTTATAACGAATTTATATATAATATTTATTTACATATTATATATTTTGTTATTATTGGTCATTTAGTATTTATACGTTAATAAATTTAATTTAAAAACAAAAAATATTTTTTTATATATTAAAAATAATATTGCGAAATATTAAATCTGTTTATACTATTCACGTCTTATATATATCAGATTTTGTTAACGACTGAAACAAATATAAAATGTTATTGTTGTGAAAGCTTTTCATTTTGATTCGAATTTTTTCTATACATTTTCATTTCTTTTGCCTTTATTCATGGTTTTTTTTTTTTTTTTTTTTAACATATAGATTTTCCTTTTTTTTTTCTTGTGAAAATGTGAATTTATTTTTTTATTTTTATTTTTAATTTATATAGTTTGAAATATATATTTAGGATTATAATGTATAAAGTTTTTCTTTAAATATATTCTGTTAATAGAAAATAAAAATATACGAATATACACACATTTGTATACATATGTAATATTGTATATAAGGTATATTAATTAACTGACTGACTTACCTTCTTAGTATATAATATAGGTTGAAAAGGTCGCTAAATATTTTTTTTGATGTTTTATTTTTGCGAGCTTTTAAAGCATATATATATATCGATAATACAGTTAATACAATACCATATGTGCTAATGAAGAAATTTTCATATATTAAATACATAATGTATATTATATGTTACAAAATATACATATGTAAAATAATTAATGAAATCTATATACTTACATACATATAAAAAAAATAATATTATTAGATATATTATTTAAAAAAAAAATTAATTTAAATTTAAAAACAAAAATAATTATTCATACATGAAATAATATTAACAAAGTAATTTCATGAAAAAGACGATATATACTCGTATAATGTGCAAAAGGATAATACGACACTATATTAAAGCACAAAGTAACAGATAAAAAAATCACAATAATTAATTTCTTATACTGGTTATGATTTGCTTAAAAAAATTGGAAATTTTTATATAATCCTTTGAGATTTCAAATTTTAAGCTAAATTTCTTACATTGTTTGTTATCGAGAGAGGGATTAAACATTTATACTGGACAGATACGTGCATATAATGTGGATAGAAAAAATTTCAAGGAAATTTTGAAATGAAATTCAAAAAAGGATTTTAAATTGAAATATTTTTCAAAAAATTGTTTTGTTTTTTTACTGGAAAAATTATATTTTGATTTATATATAATGTAATTTATCTGTGAGCAAATTCAATATTTACTCATCGTGTTTATGTAAATAAAAATGCATTTTATTTTTGTTTTTATTTTGCTTATTAGTTTTTATTTTCAAATTAGAAAAAAAAAAATTACAACAGCAGCAATGATAACAATGAAAATATATAATTTTTTTTTTTTTTTGTTTGTTGCCTCTTTTTTTGTTTTGCTTGTTTTTCACATTTGATGGTTTTTTTTTTTTTTTGTTTTTCTTTAACTTTCATAAATTTACTTATACTTTTTGTGTGTTTATTTGTTTTTTAATTTTTTTTTATTTTTTTATATTGTTTGTCTTTTATTTTTGTTGCTTAAATTAGCATAATATGAAAAATTTTTTTATATTTTTATTTTAACTATAGTATATTTTAATTTTTTTTTTATTTATTTTTTCGTATTTTTTTTTTCTTGTGTTTTTTATTTTGTTTTGTTTGTTTTGCGTAAGTATATTCTAAATTATTTTTTATTTATTCAGTTTTTTTTTATTTATTTATTTATTAATATTTTCTTTTATTATATTTGTAAATTACATGTTTATTTTTATTTACAAGTAAAATATAATATAATAGCTGAAAGAATATATATGTTAATGATATTGATTTGTTGTTGTTGTTGTTGTTGTTGTGGTAATGTTAGTGTTAGTACGTTTTCTTTATTATTTTTTGTTTAAATTTTTATTTGTCTAATTCAACTATTCTGCATCATAATAAATGGATTTATTATTTAATATGAGAATTTTAAATGTTTTTAATTGTTTGTTAGATGTTTTTTTTTTTTTTTTTTAAATTTATTTAAAAGATTTTGGGTTTCATTTTTTTTTTTTTTTTTAATATTTATTTCAATGAGAATATGGTATAAAGAATTTTTATTTATTTTTTTTTTCGTATTTTATTTATTTTTAGCTCTCATATATTTTTTTTGTTTGTCAGTCAATTGTTATTTTCTTATCTCGTGTTTTGATTTTTATTCGTATATATTCTTCTGGTTTATTTATTTTGTTTTTGATTTTAATTTAATTTTATTTGACGCTTTTCTTTTTTAAAAACAAAAAATGTTTTTTGTTTTTTATTTTGAATTTTTTTTTATTTTATTTCATTTTTTAAATTTAATTTATGTATAATGTGTATGTATGTTAGAAAAAGTAATCAATAATGATTTTATTAATATAAATAAGCATGTTATAAAGTGTAATTAAATTTTTATTTTACGCTTATTATTTAATATTTTTTTTTATTTTTTGTTTATTTTATTTTTCCTTTTTTTAAATATTTGTTTTTCTGTGTATGTATCTTTTCATTTAGTTTATAATATTTATTTTATAAATGTTGTTTAGTGATATAATGAATGAAATTTTTAATTTAATTCGAATAATAATTTTTAATGTAATAGGAGAGATTGATTTTATTTTTAGTTTTTTTATTTTTCGTTTTTATTTAATTAATTTTAGTAGTTGGCATCAGATTTATAAACGTTTTAGAAATAACTTTGTTTTTTTTTTTTTTTTTGTTGTTTATTATAAAATTTTGAATAACGAATTTTGGTAATAATTTAATAATATTGTGTAATTTTTATCTATTTAATTTTAAATTGAATTTTGAATTTTTACAATTCGAACAAAAAAAAAAAAAAATAATAATTATACCAAATGAATAAATCGCATCAATTAAATATTTCGTGGTTTTTACAAATCACAACAAATGTAATCAGTAAATAAAATTCATTGTTAATAGAGAACTTCAAGAATAAATAAATTGAAGCAGGACATTTTTTGTTGTACTGATTTTTATTATGTTTTTTTTTTTTCTTTTTTCATTTAATTTATTTTCTTTGCATTCGATCAAAAAGAATTTTAAAATTTTGAAAATTTTTCATTTTGTGCTTATTGAAATGTATGATAAATGAATATCGTGTGTATTTGTTTTTATTAATTACTTTATATATGTATGTAAATTCCTATAAATGTTTTGTGTATGTATATAAATATATAAATGCATGTATGGTATAATATAAGTGAAATTCCGTTAATTTGCTTTTATTTAATTTTTTATTATTATTATTTATTTTTTTTTGTTTTAATTTCTGTGTATTGGCAGATATTTAATTGATGAAAATGCATAATAAAATGGAATAATATATTGAATATCAAAAATTTTTCTATTATTAAAACATAATTGAAAATGAAGCCAAAGTAAAATGAATTATAGGAAGGAAAAATAATTTAATATGTTGTTTTTTAATTGAAATTTTGGTAAGAGTTCCTTTAAGGACCCACCACCGATTTTTTTGAAACAGCATCATTCAACTAGGCTCTCATCGAGTATAGTGTATGTACCAATTTTCATAAAAATTGGTGGTGGGTCGTAAAAGGAACTTCAGCCGAAATTTTTTTTTTTTTTTTTTATAATAAAATCTTATTTTATTTTTCTCTTTTAACTATAACTATACTAAAACCTGATGCTTAAGAATAGCATCAGTGAAAAAGTCATCGATATTTCTTCTTTGGTAAATAGACCAACAATGTGCCAAGGATAATAATGTATTTGGTTTTTGTTAATTTTTTGTTTTATTTTAGAAATTCAATAAATTTATTTTGTTTTCCTTGTTTTGTTAACACCTTAAAATAAAAAAAAAAAAAAGAAAAGTGAAATAATTTTTCAATTAACAAAAAAGTTTTTTTTTTTTCGTTTTTGTTTTGGATTATGTTTGAATTTTTATTTATTTTTTATTTTTTTTTAAATATTTATTTGCTAAGCAAGAAAAAGGAACATATTACAATAACATACTTTTTACATATACATATACATAAAATGTATCAATTATACAATCAATATAAAAAAACATAATTAATTATTTTTTGTTCGATTTTAAATTACGTTAAGTATTTTATTTCATTCTAGTTTACCTTTTTGTCCTTTCAATTTTTTTTTTTTTTTTTTTTTTTGATTTGTTTTCGTAAATAACAATTAACAAATTTTCTTAATATACTGATATTTCTTTTATTTTCCCCTTTTTTCATATGGTTCCTTTCTCAAAATGTTTTACATTTTTAAAATAAATTTTGTTTTTCATATTTTTGTTTTTTGTTTATTTATTTTTTTTTTTTTTGTAATATGAAATGTTTAAATTTTTGACTGACAAATTTCGACATAAAAGAATTTTCTTTTCCTTCCTTATATGTTAGATTTCTATTTATTTATTTATTTTTTAATTTTTATTTTGTCACATGATATTTATACAACGAGAAAAAGATTTTTTTAATTTTTATTTTTAGTTGCAATAATGTATGTATGCATTTATGTATGTATGTGTGTGTGTGTGTGTGTGTGTGTATAATATGTGAAAAACGTTTCATCTATGTATATTCAAATGTACACACGTGTTTATTAATATAATTAAATTAAATTATAAATCTGAAATTTAATTATTGGAATGTGTATATATATTTATGTGTGTGTGTGTGTATCAATGTGTTTTAGTTTGAAATAAAATTTTTCTTTAGATTCGTTGAAATTTGATTTATTTTTTTTATTTTATTTTTATTTTATTTTTTTTATACGTTTGTGTTTGTTTGTATCTCACATATTTAAACAGCATTAAATTATTTATATTAATTCATTGTTTCATTTTCATTTAAATTATTGTAATTTTTTTTTTAAATTTTTGTTTATAATTTACAAATATATCTTAAATAAAAAAAATTTTTTTTTTTTTTTAATTGACAAAAAACAGAAAAAACAATAAAAGAAACTAATTAACAACAAATAAATTATAAATTAACTGCTATTTATTAATAAATTTCATTATGTATAACATAGTATATTTAAAAGTAATAATAATAACACCGTTTTTACTTAGAATAGTAATTTAAAAAAAAAAAAAAAAAAAAAAAAAAATTAAAAACAATCTTTCGAAAATAGAATAAAAACGAAATGATATTACATATAAATATATGCTACATATAATATATTTTTTAAATTTTTTGTTTTTTGTCCACAGGACATAATAATAATAAAAATTAGAACATTTTATATGTATACAGTATTTCTTTTTTCTTTTTTTTAAATATATATATATTTTTTTTTTTTAATAATTTTTATTATGATTATTTTCATTTTTGTCTTTTAATTCATATTTTTTTCGTTTTTTATTTTTTTTAAATTTTTAAATTATATAGAAATACGTTTCAAATCATTTAACTACATTATGGATAACATTAATTTAATATTTTATAGAATTTATATTTTTTTTACAAAACTATCTTAGAAATTTTTTTAAAACAAAAAAATAATTTTTTTTTTGTTTTTTTTTAAATTTTTAAATTAATATTCAATTAAAGAAGAAAATATTTGAACAATAACAATCGCGAAAAAAAAAAACGAAATAACAATTTATTTTAAATAATTTGAATTTTTTTTTGCATGCTTTTCTTATAAATTAAGTTTAAAACAAAAAAAAAAACAAAACCTATGTTGATGTTTTCTTGTTTTTCTTTAGTGTAGTATGTATTTGTTTATACGTGTATGTTTTTTTTTTTTGTATAGTATATTTTAATTTCAAATATGAATTCAATTTTTTTTTGTGTTTTTCAATTTTTCAATTTTCTTTTTATTGTCTTCAATCACGTTTTATTCATTCATATACAGATATATATATTTTATTTTTCATGGTTTAAAAAAAAAATAATAATAATAATAAGAGAAATAATTGAAAAAATGCATCACATATGTATTGATTTTTTTTTTTTTTAAATATATGTGTATATACATATATCAATTTTTTTTGAAATGTTCGACATTCAACAAATAATGCATTAAATTTTTGTATACTCTATTTTGAAATAACGTTGAAATTTCAAAATAAAAACAAAATAGGGGAAAAAGCATTTTATTTGAAAATATATAATTTGTTTTTTTTTTGTTTGAATTAAAATTATATAACAATCAGATTTTTTTTCTTTTTTTTTTTTTTTAATTATATTTAATTATTATATTATTTCACAATCATGATGATATGTTATTTATTATTGTTTATAATTTTTAATGTATTTCGTATTTTTTTTCTTGTTTTTAACTTTTTCATTAAATTAATTAATTCATAATTACAGAATTACTGTAACAAAATGAATTAAAAAAAAATAAAAAATAAAAATTAAATAAAATACATATCCTTCAAAAAAAGGCACTTAATAGAAATGCATTTTTATTGATTTTCAAGAATTTTATTAGTTAAAAGTTTCAAATGATTCAGATAAATTAATCGTATCAATATTAAACGTCTATATGTCTAATTTTTAATTATTTCAGTTTCTTTTTTTTCTTTTGACCTGATAGATTGTTTTTTCGAGTATAATTATAAATCTATCTATTCATCTTCATATTTTTTTTTGTATTTGAATAAGAGAAAAGTAGTATTTATGAATCCTATATGTTGAGAAAATAAAATAAAAATAAATGTCCTAGATTTAAAAAAATTATTTAAGATCACATCTTAGACAAGACCTTTTTAGTACAAAAATTCAGTAAAAAAAATTTTTGATTTTGTTTTTATAATCATTTAAATTAGATTTAATCATGTTTTAATAAATAAAAATAAGAATCTACTAAGAAATTCTATATATTATAAAATTTGACTAAATAATATCTCATTGCATAGGACACTAAAATATAAATAAAGATGAGATACTAGAAAAATAATTGTGTATTTTATATAGATTTTAACTTACTTATCTGAATTATTTGGAATTTTCCATTAAAAAAAAAACAAAAAAAGAAGAAAAACTAATTTGCAAATTTTAAAATGCATTTCAGTTAAGTGTGCACATTTCTTTTTTGTTTTTTTTTTTTGTTCTAGGAATGTATGCATAGTATTTTCATATATATATAAAACAATAAAAAAAATTTGTCAATTTTTAAATAAAAAGTTTATGTTTTATTGAAAATAATATTTTGTTGATGGTTTTTCGACATCATTTTGTGTTAAATAAAAATTTCAAATGAAATTAAGAGAAAAACTTATTTAAACTTTTATTATTATTATTTTTTATTTTTTAATTTTATTTATTATTGCTTTTCATTATATATATTATAGATTGTTCAAAATCAAAAACAAAAAAAAAAAAAAAAATAAATAAATAAATAACAAGAAGAAAACCTAATCTATTCCCATTTATCATTAATTAGATTATTCCGAAATTAAAGTACAAAATATATGTACGCTTGTACGCATAATATATGTTTCTGTTTTTTTTTAATTCATTTATATTGGTATTCATTAAAAATAAATTTAATTGATTACTAATAGCGAATCAAATAAAATTCATATTGAAATTATCTTATGTATTGTAGGTACAATAAATAATACGGATTACTCGCAATTTGACTTCTTTTTTTCTGATTTACTTCGTAATTTTACATAATATTTTTTATTTTTTTGTCTTTTTATATTAATTTCGTTAAATTATTTCATATTTAAATATTATGTAATTTAAAATTTTTTTTAGAACGAATGTTTGTACATGTATGTGTGTGTGTGTATATTTCTAATGTTTATGTAAAATTTTTAATTTGGTATTTTTTTTTTTTTTTTTTAAATTAATTTTTATTGAAATTTTTTTCTCATGTTATTTTATTATTGAAAAGAAAAAAAAAAACAAACAAACAAAAAATCAACGTAAAAATGCGTGTATACTCTTTATTTTGTATAATTTTATCAATGTTAAGATAATGAAACAAACTACATAAATTTCCTATTCATTCTTTGTTGTTCATATGTGGATATTTTTCTTTTTGTAGAAATTTATTTATTTTTCTGTTCGATTTTATTTTAATTTTTTTAAAATATTTTTTGCTCAAATTAATTTTATTGGTTTTTTTTTTAATTTCTTTCATATTTTGGGTTTGTTTTTTGTTTTAATTATTGGTCTTAACTGCATGCCATTTAATTGGTTTCCTAAGACGTGATTTCATTATCTGAATGTTTTTTTTTAAATATGATTCTCTTTTTTTTTTAGATTTGTTTTTATATAAGTACCATATTTTATAATAATTACATTTAATATTTGTAAATTTTTATTTATAAATTATAATTTTTTTTTGTTTTTTTTTGTTTTATAAAATAAATATTTGTTCTGCAAATATATTCTAGTTTTTGTTTATTTTAATTTTTATATTCAAACTTAAATATTAAGCGTCTCAATTTGTTCATTTTTATTTACTTTATTATTATTAGTTTTATTTATTAGTTAATTAGTTCTTCTTTTTCTTTTTCAGTTTTAATTTTTGGTTTTTTTTTTTTTTTCAAATTTAAATTGAATTATTCCTCTTTACTTCATTTAATTCGAAATAATTTTACAAATTACACATCATCTCTTATACATCTAGAATTTTTGTTTGTTTTTTTTTTTGTTTCTTTTTATTTTACTTCTATATAATAATTAATCAATATTAATTAAATTAATTTTGCTTTATTCAGAAATAAATAAATAAAAAAAGAAATTTTTTAATTTTTCATTTTAATTTTCTTTTTCTAATTCTTTGCATTTTATTATTTTGGTATTTTTTTTTTTATTTTTTTTATTTCAAACACGATGATATCCTTCTGTATCCTATTTTTAATATACATAACTAATTTTTTAAAATATCATGTATTTTTTTTTTTGTTTTTTTTTCTGGTTTTCGTTAAAAAAGAGAAATGATTAGCTTTTTGTATTTTGTTGTAAAGAGTTTTTTTTATTATTAATATTTTTTTATTTGTTTGTTTTACAATTTGTTTCTATATCTCTATGAAATGAACTGCACATAAAATGATTTAAACATTTTATTATGTTATATCTTGATTATTGGAATGTTTACTTTCCTGAAATAAAAAAAGAAAAAAAAAACAAAAAAAAAAAAAAAGAAGAAAAAGAATATTTGTTTTTATTTATTCATTTTACTTATTTGTTTCGTTTTTAGTTGTTATTGTTGTTTTTATAATATCAATTTAATTAAAATTAAATGAAATAAAAAATTAATAGCAAACATATTTATGTAATATTAGAGAACATGCATTCAACAAATTAATATAAATATAAATTTTTTTTTTTTTTGTTTGTTTGTTCAAGTATTTAATAAAAATTTAATAAAATTGGATATAGAGGTATTTATTTTATCTGATATTTCAGGTAAATTAAAAGTGAATTTAGGAAAATTGAATCGTTTATTTTGAATGTTATACATGTCCATTATTTTAGAATTTTAAAATATTTTACATTTGCATTCGTTTAAAAAATCTGTGATTTTTAAGCAGTATAGATACACTCAGTTGTAATGTGGATTATACAAAAAAATTTTTATTTTGAAAATTAATTAAAATTTCAAAATAAACGATTCAATCTATAATTTTGTATGAAAATTGTTCGTATTAAAATTTAAAATCATTTTGTAATGAATCTACATGAATTACAAAATTTTATGAAATTTATGTGAATATTTTAGAATATTACAAAAACAAAAAATCTATTATATAAAATCTGAACATATTAAAAAAAAATAAAAACAAAACAAAAAAAAAATAGTAAATAGGGTAAATAACATATAAGCTCAAAAACAATAGAGTGTTAGAAAAGTTTTTGTCATTTAATATTTTTGGTTTTTTTTTTTTTGCTTTTTTTTCGTTACTGGACATACATATCAAGTATACATACATATAAAGTTAAGTTACCCTATTTAATCATTTGCCAAGCAAAATAAATTTTAAATTGATTACAAAAAATGTAAATAAAATAAAATGACATTCATTTGCTCTATTTTATTTTGTTTGCTCTATTTTGTTTTTTTTTTTGGTTTATTTTTTTGTTTTTTAGTCAGCACATTAAGATTAATAAACGCTAATTGCAAATAAAAAAATTTTTTTCATTATAAAATTTATTGAATTTAGTTGAATATTCGAATTGTAATTTACAACAAATTGTAAATTTTCTTTTTTTATTTTTGTTATTGTTATTAATTATTGTTTTCTTAATTTAATTTTATATTTTAAAAATTTTATTCTTATATGTGTATTTATATTATTTAAATTTTTTTATTTTTTATTTGTGAATTTTTGAATAAAATTTTGATCTCATATTAATAATTATGTATTAATATTTTTATATATATATATTTTTTTTTCTTGTTTTTTTTTGTTTTTATTTTCAAAATTATATAACTAATTAAAATTAATTTTTTTTTTTTTTTAATTATTCGCATTTTAATAATATATTTTTATTATGAAATTATTGAAGCGTAATGATTTAAATTTAATGATACAATCACATTGATCATACTTGATCTATTTCATCCAATGATTCCAATTTAGCGATTGGGGCAAATACTGTCCAATTATCTGTATCCTCCATTGTTTGATTAAATGATGAATATTTTGAGCATCTAAAATATTAAAAATAAAAAAAAAAATATTTTTGTTTAGTATTTAATTTCTCTTTATTTACAAATTATTGTGAATTTAATTATTATGAACAATATAAATAACCTGAATAAACTTTTGTCATTTGAAGCAGCACATTCGGGCTGTGAAACAGATCTCTGTACATTGGTTCGTTGTGATTGGAGCTGTGTTGTTTGAGGTTTATCAGTGATTCCGCATAAATCAAATGAGAAATCACTTTCGGACGGTTGGTAGGATGTGGCGACTTGTTTGCCTGCGAGGAGTTGTTGTTGTTGCTGCAACTGCTGTTGCTGCTGTAACTGATGCTGTAATTGTTGCTGATGTAATTGTAATTGCATCTGCTGTTGTTGATGTAAAATATCAAGTATCGTTCGAATATCTTTATGTAAATTTGTTTCTAGCGCATCAATACGTTGTGTCAATTCACTTATTTGACTTTTAATTGAGCTAAAAAAAAAAAAAAAAAAAAAAAACAAATTAATTTAAGAAAAACAAGATTTAGATATATTTCATTTTTTATGCATGGATTTAATGTACGTTACTCATTTATACCTTATTTCGGTAGTTTTTATTGAATGACTAGGATGGACATATACATCACCAGCGTCTGATAAAAATTTACGAGCATTAGTCAGATCCTTCTGTCCACAGAAGCAACTGTTCGTTGTTGTTGCGCTCAAAGTAACGGCATCTGTTTCCTTGTGATGATACTCTTCAGTACCAAGAGGACCAAGCCCGCTTATTGTGTCTAACCCTAGTGCATCAGCACCTGCACCACTACCACTCCCTCCTCCACCACCTCCGTTACCCACTCCACCACCCAAACTACCTACAATACTGCTTCGGTTTTTGTGCGTATTTTGCTGATGTTCTGTTGGTGAATCTGAATGAATTGACATACATAAAATAAAAACGTAAATTATAAATTAAATATTCACATTTTTCTACTTTACTAATTTAATAAAGCATGTAAAGTGTGAAAAATACACAGCTGTACTCAAAATATGTGCAAGAAAACACGAAATAAAAATACAAATTGTGATTTGATTTTTTATTTTGGATTTTTTTTTTTTTCATTGTTACTTCTTATAAAAGCACATTTAGATACAAAAAATAAAGTTTCTGAGACTAAAAAAAAAAAACATAAGTGCATACACATACATTTTTTTTTTTAAAAAATTGCGTTTTTTTTTTTAGTTATAATTATCGATGTCAGAAAGAAGTTACAAAGCAAAAGTAAAATTTTAGCGATTTTCATTTTATAAATTTATAAAATTCTTCAATTTTATGATTTTCTTTTGTAAGCTAATTATCAAAAAGCAAAAAAAAAATTCATTCATTATTAGTTGATTTTAAGTAATTTTGCGTAGATATATTTTATACAATTCAATTTTATAAAATTGAATAGCGGGGGACAAAGTAACTCGCCTCCACGTGGTGTCCCCTGGTAACAAGTGTGTATTAAATAACAACTTGGCAAAATGAGTTACAAAAATAGATTCACCCAGTAAATAAAGTATAATAGCTTTTTACTGGGAAATAAGAATAAGGATGAAAATCTAAAGACTACTGGACCATTGGATAACAAACCAATATTTTAAATTTAGTTTAAAATGTAATGAAAGCCATTACATATTTATTGTTATTTCATTATGCAAAATATCTCAAATAAATTTAAAAAAAAAAAAAAAAAGTTGTATTCGGTATATTTTATTTATATTTATTTTTCTCTCTCTCAAGATTTAGTCAGTTTTTTTTTTAAAGACTTTTATTGGAAGCAGAGTATAAAGTAAGAAATTTACTATGTTTATCATTAAAAATGAGAATTCATTAAAAAAGTCAACGTTTCTTTCTATTTGAAATTTTTAAATGAAGTTGTTATAATTATTATATTCCTTTAAATTTTTTTTATTTTTTATTATTATCTTTTTTTAATATAAGGATTAATGTAGGAATTGACCAACTGAATGCTTAATTGAAATGAATTAAAAATGATTTTATTAAACTATCTATCTGTTTACTGTTTATTTGTGACTTTAAATTGTATTAACTTGATGTACACGTTTGATTTTATTTTCAATTCTTTTAAGGAATTATACTTATACTCTGTTCATTAATTCTATACAATTTAGGCCTTATGGAAATAACTTAAAGTGGTATCATTTTTTATTGATATTCGAAAAATATGTTTGATATTGTATGAAAAATTTAAGGATTGTAAAAATCGGATACTGCCGTGAAACGTTTTAATTAGAAATTATAAAAAAAAAAAAAAAGGAATTTAATATGTAAATGAAAACAAATATTCAAAAAATACTGATTATTATGGATACATTTAAAACATATTTTAAAATGTTAGAGTTATAAGTTTTATATACTCGATTTTTTCATATTATATACCAATTGAACCAAATCTAAATCTTTATTATTTCTTCTTAATCTTTATCATCTTAATCTTTATCATTCTCGCTTTGTCAAACAAGATGATTACTTGAAGTGAATAAACCGGGTATTATTACATATACGTACACGTTGTTTTTGTTTTTACATTTATTCATGTGTAGGTACTGACGTTCAGATAAACCAAAGTAAAAGAAATATAAAAAAAAAAAAAAAAAAAAAAAAAACATATAAACACACAAAAAAGAAGAAAGAAACGAAAAATGCACAAAGAAAATATATAAAATAAAATAAAATATAAAATAGTGCCAAATATATATATATAGTATTGTCATACAAAACCAAAAAAAAAAAAATGTATATTATATACGTTATGTAATATTGTAAAATTATAAAATTAATATAATAAAACACGAAAACAGCACACAAATACATTTTGCACACTATAGAGTTTTTTTTTTTTTTTTTTTTTTATAAATTGAAAAAGAAGTGAAAAAATATATGATAAATTTTGATAAGCACCGTTTATAATTAAATGTTGTTTGAGTGTTCTATTATCATGTCTACAACGATCTGATTGTTTTGTTGAAGCTGTGCGTCCTTTTAATTTATTTTTATTATTTCGTTTTTTTTTTTTTTTCAAATATTCAAATTTGTTTTTTGATTTAGTTTTTGAAATTTTTGTTTTTTTTTTTTTTTTTTTTAAATTAATTTTTTGATTTGCGTTCAATTTTTATTTTCAGTTTGGTATAATTGTTAATTGCACAATAACACATAATTAAAAAAAAAACAAGAAAAAAAAATAAAATGTGATTAAAATATGATAAATTCATTTATATTGTTTTACATAAATTTTGAATGTTTTTAAGTAAATGTGTATTTAAAAAACAAAAAAAAAAAAAAAAAAAAAGAAGAAAAATAATAATAAAAAAAATAGAAATTCAAATAACAGAAAATAGTACGTTATATTTTGTGTGTTGTAAATCTACAATTGATTTTGATTTTAAAATAATAAATTATATAATGTACAATATGTACGATTTATTTTGATTAATTTTCTTTATATAATTGAATTTTCTAAAATGATATATGATAATTATGTAAAATAAATTAAATGTGTAAATAAAAATGAAAATGTTGTATAATAATTTTAAATTGAAAATTACTTGTTCGGCTATAATTTGTTTTTTGTTCGACACTACCACTACCACCACCACCACCAGCAGCATTTCCAGCCACAGTTGTACTTATGACACCACCACCAGCATTACTATCACCACTTAGACCAATAACTCCACCAACACCACCACCACCACCATTTCCACCATCATTATCTGGATCTCTTAGATGTCCCGGTGATGATAGCCTCTCGTTGGGATTATCACAAATATTACGCGGTCTTATTGTATGGAGACCACTTCTATTAATCGAATAAGAAAAAAAAAATAAAAAAAAAATAAATAAAAACAAATAAATAAATAAATAAAATTAAATTAAAAAAAAAATAAGATAATTTTGTTTTTTTTGAATTTTTTATTAAATGCGAAAAAAAAAGTAGACAGGAAAAATTTCCTTTTTTAATACATTCTATTTATAATTAATCATTTTTATGCATTACAAAGTATTAAATATTTTGTAATTTTAGTTTTAAAAATATAATTGCTAAATCTTATAGAATTTAAAAATAACACATAAAATACACAGAAATTTATTTATAAAGATGCAAAAAACAAAAATATCAAACAAAATGTTAATTATTTCTTATACAATTTATTCAACTGAAGGCAACATTTATCAAAGTAAAAAAAAAAAAATTCAAAAAGGATAATCTCAAATTATTTTGACAAGATATGAATTTTTCAAATTTTCAAAAAAAGTAACACACCTTAAAAATTCATATAAAATGGCTCATTTGCTCATTGGCTCATTTTAGAGAGATAAATGATAGTGTTTTGGAAAGGGAATGGATTGTTAATTTTTGAAAAATATGAAAAAAAAATATATATTAAGGACACAAAAAGAATTATCCTCAAGGATAATAAATATATTCTATTGAATATTCTAAAAATTTTATTTTTAATTTTTCTTTGTACTATCAAAAATAATCAAACAGGTATTAATTAAAAAAAAATATTTGAAATTTCATGATGGCATGGCCAAATATCAACAAAATTTGAGATGATGATTTTGGAAATTTTTGTTGAAATAATTTGAAATTATCCAAAATAATAACTTATTGATAAGAGAAAATTATTAGATTTTAGATTTATTTAATACAAATCAAATGAAAAATTCAAAACACAAAAAAAAAAGATAAATAAATGAAAAACAATAAAAACAACTTAAAATAAACATTAAATTAATTAACATTCATTTATTAAGAAATAATTTAATTTTAAATTGAAAAAGAAAAAGGAAACAAATAATAAGTAAATAAATGAAAGAGATATCAAAATTAAAATGAACAAAAAAAAAAAAAAAATGCAAAATAATAATTAAGTGATAATAAATATAAGAATAATATACTTACAGTCTAACTGATCTAGTATCACTATTACTTCTGTCTCTATCATTTGATGTGGCTCGCATAAATCTATGTCTTATTTCTACACCAGCTTGTTCTTCCTGTATTTAAGTATTTATACATATAATGTTGTATATAGAATATTATCATATTATAATAATATGTATAAATTAATTAATGTGTATAAATGTATGAATATTTATTTGTTTTAAAATAATTTTTTTGTTTTTTAAAGTTTTTTTTAAATTTATTTTATTTTTTTTTATTTTTTTTTTGTTATTATTATTTTATTTCAAATAAATACATTTGAATATTTTTGTTTTAATTTTTATTTTCATGTATGTAATTTATAATTTTAATTATTAAAAATGTCATTGTTATTATTATTATTATTTTTTTTTAAATAGAAATTTATGTTTTTGATTTTTGATTATTATTCGTTATTAAATTTTAGTTGTGTATATATTGTGTAAATATTTGCGGTAGAGACAGTTGAATTGATCCCATAGTTTAACAATATACATACATTTTACAATTATATTTTGTAATAATAAAAAAGAAAGAAAAAGAAAATAAATAAATAGAAAATAAAAAAAAAAAAAAAGAGAACAAAAATAATAAATAAAATCTATTTAAAAATATTATTTATGTAATTATTTTGTATCAATTTGTAAATTAATTAAATTCTATGTTTTAATTAATAAATACATACATACATACATATATGTATACATAAATCTAATAATTCTCATTATATGATGTATCATATAATTATAATAATTTACACATGTTAATTAAACATACATATATGTATACTATGTATGTGTTTATTCATTGAAAATACATTATTTATAATAAAAAAATAAATTATATTCCTAATAATTAAAAATAGTTAATTACATACGAGTAATTATAAAATAGTATATTGTTGTTAGGTTTTTTTTTTTTTTAAATTTTTTTAGTTTTTTTTTTTTTTAACAAAAATAAAAATACTATAAAAATGATGAAAATTTATTGTTTTAAATGTATTGAAATAATAAATGAAAATAAAATGAAAATATGTATTTTCAAAAGAAAATATAATTTAATTAACTATTTTTCTTGTTAAATATTTTATGTAATTATTGGAAAAAAAAAAAATAATAAAATAAAAAAAATATTCTTTGTTATTTTCATATTAAATTACTACATACGAAACTAAATTTTAAATATTTTTCTATTTAGAAACAACAATAATAAGGAATTTGTTTATACAAAAATCAATGATTTCAAAATTTTTTCAATTTTACATTTTTAAATCAATTTATTATTTTTAATTTTTCCTGTATTTTTTTAATTTTTTTTCTTCAAACTCGTATCAAATATGCGTATCATGTACATGAAAATTTTACTTAATTTCGAAATCATATCTAAATGTTTAAAAATAATTTGTTAAAAAAAAAAATTTTTTTTTTTTTAAATTTTGTTTAGTCAATATTTACATTTAAAAAAGAAATGAAATTAAAATAAAATTAATCCTACACATTATTTTTATTAATAGTCTACAGTAAAAATTAACAAAAAAAAAAAAAAATTTCATATTGATAGAAATAATAAAAATAAATAATTATTTGTTGTTTTTCTTTGAGTTTATATTTAATTGAAATTTTTTACTTACATCACGCATATTATACGTTATCACTAAATTATTTACAAAACTGTCATAGAATTCCGGATATAGATCTAATACATCTAATAAATCATCTCGATGAATTTTATGTAAATCACAATATGTAAGCGCTCTTACATTACTATTTGATTTGCCAATTGTCGAATATATACAAGGATTTTCACCAAAAATATCATCTTTCCCTGTTTTTTTAAAAAAAAAAAAAAAAAAAAAAATTAAATTGAGAATTCTTGTTAAAAACGTCGAAAAACCTACTAAATGTATTTTTTAAATACATATTTACTTGAAATTGAAAAAAATGTTATTTATGATGAAGTACATATATTTGATTAATATATATGCATATGTATATAAAATAAAAAGAATCATATCATACCTAAAATTACCATAACTACATCGTCTTTTAGAATTTCTATGGAACCGCGTGCTATAAAATATAATGATGTTAATACATCACCCTTATGAACTAATGTATCACCCGGAGGGGCATGAGTTGTTTTAAATTTAAGTGAAAATGCTCTAAAATATAAAATATATTAAAAAAAAAAAAAAAAAAAAAAAATCAGTTAATTTGAATTTTTTATACAAATAATAAAAAGCAAAATATAATTTATACCTTAAACATCCTGGACTCGCACCATCAAAAGCTGAACAATTTGTTAATAAATTACGATTTAAATGTAAACAAATATCAGCTTGAAGACATTCTGGAAAGCCTTTTAATACAGAATTCATATCAATTCCATTTGTATATGTCCAGGCATGTTGAAAATATTCTTCTAAACGTTGCCGTAATGGATTCGGAATCTAAATATATATTAAAAAAAATGAACAAACAAATAAATGTATAAATATTAACTGTTATCCAATTTTTCTGTTATTTTGTGTTTTTTTTTTTTTTTTTAATCTTTTTTTTAATTCAAAAAATTTTACCTGATGAAAACGAATGAATTCTCTAACTCTAAGCATTTGTGTATGATATCGTGCTGTTCCAGAATATAATCGTTGAATAATTGCTGATACATTACCAAATATGCTAGCATACATAAGGGCTGTAAATTGAATTTGTTCATTAATTTTGTTTTACGTTGAGCTTTTATATTAATTAAATTTATTCCGAAAAATAAGAATTTTGTTTTTTTTTTTTGTTCACTTTTGTACTGTTTTTTTTTATATTGTATACATGTATGTGTAAATATAATATGGATTGTAAAATTAACATTGAAATTTTTCTAATTCATAGGAAAATTAAATTAAAAATTTAAAAGTTTAATTTAAAAAAAAAAAAGAAGATATATAGTAAAAACTAACGTGAAAAAATAAGTTGTAATCTAACTACTAAATACATTTACACGTATTATACGCAACTACATATCTGCATGTTATTTGCATATATGCATCAGGGAAGATTTTTACTTGAAATAGGGGGAATATATATATTTATCATTTTCATTATGTGAACGAAATCTTCACTAAAACAAAAAAGTATAAATCTACATTAAAATGTTTTTCCGAATTTAATTTTACGTAGAAAAGAAAAATGAATTATTTGAAATAAAAGTTCTTCATAGTATTCATTTTAACTAATTTATTCTTAGATAAAATACAATTAAATAAATGTAATTCTTTCTCATACAATATATGTATGTACATGTATGTTCCCTTCCCTTTGGTGTAACAGCTAGATGTGAGCCAAAGCCCAATCATCATTACGATGATCATGCATGTATGTATATGACAAAGTATTTTTTATAACATTTTTCCATATATGTATATATACATACATACATATGTACATTATAATAAAATTGGTTATGTGATATGTGTAGATGCAAGTATTTATATAATGTGTTAAGTAATTTCATTTATATAACATTATTATGTAATTTAAATGTAATATAAACGGATATAATATTTTTATGTAATTATAAATATAATAAAATAAGTTATATTATACTTACATCCGACTAACATTACGCAAATAGTAAAAATTTTTTCAGCATCAGTATTAGGTGCAACATTACCAAATCCAACGGACGTTAATGATGTAAAAGTAAAATATAAAGCTGTGATGTAACGTGACTATAGTTGTACATATATTAAATAATAATCCACGTGTATTTTAAAATAAGATAACAAAAAATAAAGGAATAAATTAAAGTGAATTCATCTTTAAATCTGTTATCATTTGTTAACATAATATTTCATAATATGAATAAAAAATAAAAAAAAAATATTATATGAAATGCATATAATCCATTCATTTATCTATTAAGTATTTGTTTTAAATTTTTATTCTTTAAATAATGTAAGCACATATACATAATACTAATATTATGTATTATAAATATTTTTCATACTTTTATTGACGGCCCTCCCGTATTATTCGGATGATATTGTTCCTGTATATCATTTGCTAAGGCATCTAACCATCCAACTTTTTTACCTAAAATTGGTCTTTCTGCATTACCTATGGCATACCTATCAAACAACCAAAACAAAAACAAAAACAAAAAAAAAGGGCAATTAATTTTACCAATCAACGTTTTTTTTTTCTCTTAAATTATTATATGTTTCTTTTTTACAGATTTTATGCATTGGAAAAAAAAAGAAAATAAAATTAAATTAAAATTTTTGAAAAGATAATATCCAAAATCTCACCATATACACGCTAACCAATGAGCAATAAGAGCAAATGTTGCCATTAATAATACAAGAACGGCAGCACCGTATTCCGAATAGCGATCGATCTTTCGAGCTACTCGAACAAGACGAAGTAAACGGGCGGTTTTTAAAAGTCCAATGAGGGTAGTTGTCTAAAATTGTTGTACAACAAAAATAGATTGCACAAAAAAAAAAAAAAAAAAAAAAATACAAATACATACAAATAATACATAATAATGAAACTGTACAAAAAAAAAAAAAAAACATAATATTTATAAATGTCTATATATATGTATATTTTAAATACATATATCTAATTTTTGAATGAATTTATTTTTTTTGTTTTTTTTTTGATATTATTTAAAAATTAAAAAAAAAAAACGAAATTGAATAATAAATTTTACATTTACACAATATAATAATATATTATATCATATATTATAGTATGTATACAATTAGCAAAAAAAAAAAAAAAAAAAAATGTATATATAAATATATTTGTAGCTTTTGTGTTATTGTTTGTTTTAAATTAAAATATAATTTGTTATTTATGGATTTGATTATTCTAAATTAACAAAAAAAAAAAAAAAAGTAATTTATTGTTTATTTATAGGAAAAATGCATTATTTTTAATAAAATATACATGTACATTATAATGTGTATTTAATTTATCATGTGTGTAGATGTGTGTGTGGGGTTGTGTATTTTGTTGTTCTTTTTTTTTTTTTAAAACACATATAAAGGTATATAACGTATTAATGTGTGTTTAATACAATGAAATAAAATAAAAAAAAAAAAATAAGTGTAAATCAATTTCAATAATTATTATTGTTTTTTTTTTTTTTTTTGGAAAAATAAAATACATATAAAACATGTTTGTGTTCCATTTTACATTTATACATTTATAATAGAGTGGTATTGTGTACATAGAAGGAAAAGTTTGTAAACATTTTCTTTTTGTTAGTTGTCGCTATTTTGATATTATTTATGTATAAATATTTATGATTTTTATTATTTTAGAAAAAAATTTTCAGAGCTATTCTGATCATAGTTAGCAGATTCCGTTAATTTGACATTCTGCTAACATTCATACAAAATTTATAAATTATAAAAATTTTGATATGATTTTTTTGTTAGTAAAATATAATCACGTTAGCGAAATCTGTTAACTATAACCAGAAATAGTCTTAATTAATTTATAACGTTTTGTTTTTTTTTTTTTTTTTTTTCAACACGAAACACAAATAATGGCAATATTCAATTTTATTTTCTCAGTTAACATTTAAAGTAATAAATTAAAATTCATACAGTATATTGTAATTATACTAAATAAAATGATTAAATCTTTTCATAAATATTAAAATCGCATTTTCCTAAAAATTTCATGAATATTTAAATTGTAATCGATATAGATACAAATTATCGTTACAAACTTTTCCTTTATAAAATGTTTAAAAACTTTTTGGTTTTTTAAATGTTTGTTAAGTACATATGTAGATAAAATCCTAATACAAGTACTTTGCATTAATAAATGGTGATAAATTAGTATTTATTTTTGATTGTGTGTGTATAGTGTGGTAATAAACCATGTATGTATAAAAATTTGAATAAAATTTTGTTGTTATTGTTTTTAGTTCGTTTTTTTTTTTTTTTTTAAATTTTATTATTTTGTTGTTTTTGTTTTTATTATTTATTGTTTTGCATGATATTATATATAATAGGTAAATAATTAAGTTAACTCTGGCATTAGTGTTAAAAGTATATATATAATTATATAGCATTTTAATATAATCATTAATTTGTGCGATTAAAAAAAAAAAAAAACTGTATATATTTTATTTATTTCATATGTATATATATTTACATAAATAAATTTGTGTTTAATTTATTTGTTATAATTTTATATTTGCTTATTATACAAATTTTTTGTATGTTTGTATGTGTATATGTGTATATATAGGTATATATATAGTATGAATTGTGTAAAAACAATTATTTGTATGTACATATATAATATGTAATTAAGACAATATTATACGAGTATATAAAATTAAATTAAAATTTTTGTAGTACATATAAAAGTAAACAAAAAACAAAATTATAGTGTATTTGTATAAGGATTATAAAAATTTTGAAAAAAAAAATAAAAATAAAAATAAATTAACAAATTTTAATATACTCGTATAAATTACGTATTAAATACATAATATATTAATTATAATTAAAATATTAAAGCTGTTCAAAATTATTTAAAAAAAAAAAAAAAAAAATTATAATAAAATATAGCGATTCAAAAAATTATTGGAAATAAATTAATTTTCAAAACATTTACATTGAAAAATTGAAAAAAACAAAAAACAAAAAAATAAATAAAATGTAAATACATTTTGTTAAGCAAAAAACAAATCAAAAGTATAAAAATCAAAAATAAATAAAAACAAAAAACAAAAACAAAAAATTAAATTATTGTATTTAAGGAAAAAAAAAATTGTATACAAAATATACAACAAAAAAAAAAAAAAAAAAAATTTAGAATTAAAATGACTGCAATTAATTTTGATGTGTGTTGTTTCCTGTTTATTATTTTTTTTGAATATTATATAAAAATTTTACAAGTCCAAAAAAAGGTAGAAAAATTTATTTTTTATTATATTAGCTGAAATTGAAATTGAAAATATTCTCACTTTTAGGAATAGAAAAATAATGAAAAAATTAAAACAAAAAAAAAAAAAAAACAATAATAAATAAATAAAATAAAAAAAAAATTATAAAATGAAAAATAAAGTTAAAAACATGAAAGAAAAAAAATAAAATTAAAAGTTATAAAGATTAATAGGGGAAATATGGCATGGCATGGCATGTTAACTTAAAAATTTTAAAAATTTAAGAAAACCATAAAAATAAATAATAAAAATTAAAAAAAAAAAAAAAAGCTTATTTTTAAAATATTTTTTCTACAAAAAAAAAAAAAAACAAAAAAAAAATTTATTTTATTATGATTTTTAAAATATCAATAAATGAATGCGTGCATACATGCAACTACCGAAACGTACATACATGCTTTACTATATAATGCTTATTATACTTATATACATTTTATATAAAAATTATTTTACACATAAAAACTTATAAACACAATATTTTGTATATTCTATAAAGTATATGTAAAATTAAGAAGAAAAGAAAAAGAAAATATCTCTAATAATTTGGGTTTGAATATACATATATAAAAAAAATGAATTTTCATATGTAACATAATTACATTAAGTGTACAAAGCTTACATATTTTATCTTAAAATTAAAAATTAAAAAAAAAAAATTTTATTATACAATAAAAATAAAAACGTAAAAAAATTTAACTAAAAAATATTTAAAAAAATATTAACTTAGAGAGCATTATATATAAAATGCACAATACATGATTACTTAATTCCAGACAAAAAAAAAAAAAAAAGAAAATTGTATAAATACAAATTTGAAAATTTTTTTATATTTCTGGCTTAGACATGTCTAAATTTCTTTTAATAAAAAAAATGTATATATACATTATATGTGTATACATATAAAAGTGAAAGAAAAAAAGAAAATACGGAAAAACAAAAAAAAAAAAACAGAAACAAAAATGTACAAAATGATAATGTAAAAAATATACGTATAAAATGCTGTTGCTTGTGATTTATATTTAATAATTAATTATTTTTATTTTAATTATTATTTTATTGTAAAATACAAAACAACAATAAATTTAAGAAAAAAACAAACAAAAAAAAAATAATAAGAAAAAGAAAAATTTTAAATGAAATTTAAAAAAACAAAAAAAAAAAAAAATGTTTCGTTCATTTACCTTGAAACCTGCAACCTTTTGTTAGTGATTCTTAGAAGTAAAATTAATTAATGAAAAAGAGAAAATATAACTTAGATTGAATTTAAATTCTCTGTTTGTTTTCATTTTTCTTGTTTGTGTTTGAATTTATTACTATTTTGTTTTTTCTTTCTAAATTTTATTTCTCTTTCTATTTTTTTTTTTTTCTTAAATTTTTATTTTAATACATTTTATAATGCATTATTTGTGCTTTTTATTATAAATCTAAAATGATTATAGAATAATTAAATGATTTAAAAGAAAAATAAAAAATTATTAAAATATGAATTTTCACTATATTTTCGAATTCAAAATAATAAGACAAAAAAAAAAAAAAATGAATAAATAATCAAAAATTTTTAAAAAATATGAACCTCAGTTTCTAGATATCAACTTCAAATTATAAAAAGAATTCTATTTTTTTTTATTTTCTATAACCAATCGTGTTTATTAAAAATGAGATAATGATAATGAAAATTCAAATTTCACTAACATTGAGGTTAGTGAGGTTGAGGTTAAGACAGTTATAATTCTTATAATTTTTTAGTAATTTAGTTAATTTTTTTTTTTTTTGTAATTTTTCAAAATTTCATTATATATATATACTAAGAAGGAGTAAAGATATTCAGCGTTATTTAATAACTAATTCAATGTTTAAATTGTGAACTTTTTTAACTTTATTAAAAATGCTGAAAAGAGATTCATTTTATTTAATTTTTTGTATTGTAAATTGAAAATAATTTAATATTATAAATTTTAAATATTAATAAATTACTTTGAATTTTTTTTCATTGAAAAGAATTTCATTTGCTATTTTCCATTTTAGTTTTATGTACATACATATATGTATGTATGCAATAATCTGTGAGATTCTTGGTGTGGTATCACAATGGGCCTTTTTGGCCAAAGTAAGTGTGCTTGCTTGAGAGCGAGCAGGCGGCCACATCTACCTATGTATGTATGCAATAGATCTCTTTAGTGGAAAAGTATAATATCATAATTATGTCTGAGAAATTTTCAATTACACATTTTAATTGATTCTAATTCAAAATACGCCAGAAAACGTACACATTCTAAAAGGAAAATAGCAATTGAAAGAAAATCATTTGCTTTTTATAAATCATAGTTTGAAAAAAATTAAATAAAAAAAAATTATGTCAGAATACAAATTTAAAAGAAAAATCAAGTGAAAAACAAAAAAAAAAAACAAGATAAATAAATAAAATCATAATTTTCAATTTTAATCTTTATAATCCGGTTGTTGTTTTACTTTTATAATACTTGTATAATTGATGCATTGTAGTTATATTTTTATACTTAAATAATAATCAATTATTATTAAAATTTTTTCATATTTCATTTTAAATGATATGATTCAATAAATAATATTTTTAATGTTGTTTTAATGAAAATAATTTAAATGAAATCAATTATATTTATACAAAATATTGTACAGAGTTATATACGTAATGTAATAATTATTATTGATTATATAATATATACAAGTACGTACGTAATTTATGAATATATGTTATCTTTATAAAATTGTATTTTTGTATTAATACATATGAACACATACATATGAACATTATCATTCGCATTGATATTATAATTAATATTATGAAAGATACGTATGTCTTTTTTTTTTTTCATCAATCAGATACATACATCTCTAAAGGATTTATTTTGTTTTTGTATCTTATTAAAAAAAAAAAAAAAAAATAAATAAAAAAATAAAACAAATAATTTAAAATGAAAAATATAATTGATGTATTGTCTTCGTTATTAATTTTTTAGTATATTCGTGATAACAGCAATCTATAATACTTGAAAATTTAAATAAAATAAAATTAAAAAAAAAAAAAATAAAATAAAATAAAAACAAGACAAAAGAAAAAAGAGAATAAAAATAATATTAAAAAATAATTCATTAGAAAAAAAAATGTAATATTTTTCGTAAAATCGAGTTTTTCTTTTTGGAAAATTGTGAAAAGATGTAAATTTATTATCGTGAAACAAGAAGATATTTTTTTCTGTTTTTATGTAAAAAATCATACAATGAATATATGTATGGATTTTTTATTACAGAGAAAGTTAATAATAAATTTCTTTTTTAATGGCTTATTAATTTTTATTTTTATTTTTTTTTAATTATTTAATTTTATTTTTCATAGGAAAATGCTTTTTGCCACTTTTTTATGTTCCATCTATGAATTGTACGTACATTTGTAATAAACGCATATAACATACATACACATATGTATGTATGTATATTTTTTTGTATGTTGTTCATATACTGAACTATACTGGCATTGCATAAAAAACAAATAATGTAATTTTGTTTTTTTTTTCTTTTTTTTTTTTTTTTTTTAAATGAAAATAATAATATTTTGCACTTTTCTTTTTATTTATTTAGTTTTTGCTTTTTTTTTTTTTTTTTTTTTAAATAAATTTTAATGTGGAAAATTAATTTTTAACCTTGAAAAGTTTTTAATTAGAAAATTTATTTGAGCGAAAATTTATTTTCTCTTTTTTTTCTGTTTTTTTTTTGTTCTTCTTTTCTCTTTTTTACTGTTGATTTTATTACTTTGTGTAAATTGCGTAAATTAAAAAAGTCGAGAAATAAAAAAATAAAAAATAAAAAGGTCGGTGTATGTAAGGTGGACATAACAAAAACAATCATATATGGAAAATTTTTTTTCTATGCTCATTTCTGATTTTTGTTTTTTAATTTTTACTGAATTTTTTTTTTTTTTATTGTTAAATTTTTGTCTCAAAAGAAATACAAGGATCTATGTAAATGATAAAATCATGACAAAAAAAAAAAAAAATAATAAAAATTTTTTTTCCTTGTGTTTCTTTTTACAATATAATTTTGTTCTTTAATTACAAGTACATATATGTATGTATGTATGTATGGATACCTAAGCATTATAAAATTGAGAATAATACAGAAGAAACCGTACATTAACAATAAAAAAAACAAATAAATAAATTAAAAAAAAAAAAAAAAAAACGTAATAAAAATGGTAATTAAAAAAAATTTCATTTTAATAGCTAATAAAGGATATCATGTATCCTTGTAAAAGAAAAAATATGTAAACATTGTATTTAAATGTATACTTCTACATCATATTATATTATATAGGTATTAATTTTTTTTTTTTTATTTGTGCCTACTTTTTGTATATATATGAAGCATTTGTCATTCAAAAATTTTAATAAATGTTCAAATAGCAAACATCCTCTTGATAAATTTAATTAAAAAAAAAAATTTTTTTTTTCCTTTTTATTATGTCTTTTAATAATTAAAAAAAAATTTTTTTTTTCTTTTTTTCTTTCTATAAATAAATTTTATGCATTCATTACAGTTCATGCAAATATTTTTATTTTTTTTTTAATGCTTTCAAACACATATACAAAAAAAAAAAGAAAAAAATATGGAAAAACAAAAATAATATAAAATATAATTATTATATTATTAATTTTTTGTTTTGTATTCAATTAATAAAAAATATTATGAAATTATTCCATTTTGTCATTCGTTTTAAGCTTTCAAAATTTGAATTTTGCATTTAATTATATAGGAAATTTTTAAGCGATTTCAAATGTTAAATCATGTATTAGAATTTGAATTATTTGATTTTGGTTTTTATTATCATTTTGTTTTGAAAATATTGATTTGAGTATTTGAATGAATTTATTGCAAATTTTTATTTTAAAGCAAATTAAAAAAAAATTAAAAAAAATAAAATAAATAATGGAGAAATTGATTATTAGGGTATTTTATTTTGTTTTGAAAAAAAAAAAAAAACAATTATAAATTTTAAAAAGGATGTAATTTAATACACGATGAAATAAATGAAACTGGGCTTAAATGATGATGAAATGAGATGATTTAGAACTTGTTGAGTTGTAGTATTAATGCGATATTAATATGAGTTTTGAAATTCGCCGTTTGTAAATAATAAATATTTTAAATGTTTTTCATTATGAGATACATTTTAAATAACAGAAAGATAAGAAATTAGAAAGATAGAGCAAAGCAAAAGATAAAAAAAAAAAACCAATGGTAAAATATTATGAATAGTTTAAATTAAAATTTTAAATGAACATTTTTTTTTTTTAAACTCTTTTTTAAGCATAAAATTATAAATTTGTTTCGATTTTTATTTATTGACCTTTTCTTTGTATTTTAACGAGAATTATATTATTTTTGTAATTTTATAATTTTTTTCATTAAAGTGAAAAAAAAAAAAAAAAAAATTCATTAAAAAGATTTTTCCAAAAGATTTTTCACTCGAAACATTTAGAATAAACCAGGAAGAAAAAAAATTATAAAAAAAAAAAAATGAAAGAAAAAATTAATTCTGTTTTCCATATTGTATGCATATACGTATATATATATTTTTTTTTTGCAATTATTTTTTCAATTTTGTAATAATTAACAAACATCACATCATTTTTATATGTATATGTATGTGGTATGTATATTTATGTATAATGTATGAATGAAACAATGATTTCTTTTTACGATTTATCATATTCTACTATAGCAATTATACATCATAATAAATGATAAAAAAATCGTGTTATAAAAAATAATAATAATGAAACGAATTATAGAAAATAATATTTAAAAAAAAAAATAGTAAGGACATTAATATAAAATTTATATAAATGAATAATTAAGTATAATAAATAAGAAGTAGTAATGTACTAATGTACATATGTATGTGTACAGGAAAAATTTAAAATGTAGACAAAAAATAAAATAAAATTAAGTCCATTGATTACAGTAATAAACCGTTTAATAGGACATTGGAAGAAGTGGTAAAATTCAGTCACTATAAGCGATTATCATTATAAATAGTACAAAAAGAAAACATAACAATATATGTATGTATAATGGAAATTTGATTTTTAATCACTATAATAAGCGCTTTGTCATTATTATAAGCGATGTCCCTATATACGGTTTCTACTGTATTTAATATTTAATTTTTTCCATGTACACATAGAATTGAATATAATGGTGAATATTCTAGAATTCAATTATTTTAATTTTGATATGTTAAATTATAAAAAATCAAAATAAGTTATAAATTCAATTTCATACAAAATTGAATTCTTGAATAACACCAGCACCCAATATATGTACAGGATATTTTCATTTGTAGTGTATTCATTTACTTTTTTTTGAAACATTTTTATTTCTTATTAATTAAAAATAAAAAATTTAATTTAATGTTTAAAATGATTTATGTACATGAACTATGAAATTTAAAAAAAAATTTGACATGAATACCTACCGCATAAAAATAATATTTTAAAATAAAAGAAAAACTAAAGGAAACAAAAAAAAAAAAAACAAAAAAATGTAGGAAATGTTAAAAAGTTAATCCTAGTTCTATAGTACGACAATTATAAATGTGAAATTAATATTATTACATACGTTAATAAAATATGATAAATAGCAATATTTCGCATTATCATGCATGCGATCGAAATGTGTATTTGATTGATTAAGTAAAAAAGAGAGAAAGAGAGAAAGAGAGATAGACAGAATGAAAAACAAAACAAAAATAAAAATGGAGAGAAAAACTAAATAAAAAAGGAATGAAAAATAAATATAATAATTAAAAAAGAAAAACAACAAAAATATAAATGCATATTGTAAATAATAATATGTAATGTAAACTACAAAAAATAACGGCCAAATTATTAAAAAAAAAAAAAAAAAATTAAATATTTAAAATAAATAAATAATAAAAATAAGAATAAATTTGACAAATTAACTTATTTAATCACATTTTATTGGTCAATTAATTGAATAATTTTGATTAAATGTAAATGGATAATAAAGTATTTGTATATGTATAACATAAATTGTATGTATAATTAAATAAATGAGTGTGTATGTATGTGTACTATAATAAACAATTTATGAGGAAATATGTACTATGTGCATGTGCATATAAGAAAAAAAAAATATTTATTTTTATTTTTTTTTACTTTTTTTTTTTTTTTATTTTTATTTTTATTTTTTTTTTAATTTCTATGGTGTGTATTTTTATAATATTAGCAGTGTACACATAAAACATGTGTTTGTTTGTTTATATGCGTTCATGTGTGATATATTTTTTTTTCATTTTACATATTCATCAGGTAATTTATGTAACATGTCATGCTAAATGTGTACTTATATAATAAAATAATAATTTGTATCTGTAATTTTTATTTATGTATTTAAAAGAAGGAAAATAATCTTTTGTTTATTTGTTATAAGAAGAAAATCTTTTTCTTTAAAAAAAAAAAAAAAAAAAACAGAAACAATTTAAATTTATTTTATTAGATACCTATATATGTTTATGTGTGTATTATGTATACATATATGTATGTGTTAAATATATATGGAGTATATATATGAATGTTTTCAGGTGTATACAAACATGAATACAATTCATGTATATTTGATATACAAATATAAAGTACATAGAAAAAACAAAAAAAAAAAAAAAAACACGAAAATTGTTTAATTATTTTCTTTTCTTGTTATGTGTATGTCTTTGTATATCATTTTGTGTTGTGTAAACAAAAAACAAAAAAAAACAAAAAACAAAAAAATCATAAAAATCATCATTTAAATACAGTCTAAAATTTTATTTTTTACATATACATAAATATATCAATGCTACTTGCATTTATACCTCATCAGTCTCCAAGCCAAGCTGTAAAATATACATTTCTGCTTTCATTATTTGTGAATCATATTTATACAATTGTATGTATGTACATATATTTATATATATATATATATACATAAGTATATACATACATGTATATATATAAATTTTTTTGTTTTTTTTTCTTTTAATAAATACACAAACATATATGTACACATACATACATATATATATGTACGTATATACTATAATAGTACTTAACTTTATTATAGTACATAATATATATATACGTATGTATGTATTAATTAAAATTTTTATATACATATACATATATGTACAATATACATATACATTATAATTATTATATTATACATATTTACATATAAAATGTATAAATATATTTATATATTAAAAAAAAAAAAAAAAAAAAAACAAAATATTCGTGTAGATATATACATATATAGTAGAATATATATGACTAAAATAAAATACATATATACACATATATATGTATGTTTTATATATGTCCTTTTAAATATCAAACAAAGCCAATTAAAAAACAAAAAAAAAAATAGCATTTCATTAGAAGTAAAATATTTAAAATTTTATTATTAATTTAGTTTTTTTTTTTTTTTTTTTTTTTATTTTAATTTCTATATAAATTAAAATTAATTTTGAATATATATATATATATTTTTGTTTTTTTTATTAAAATTTCTTATCTCCCACAACATTTGCATAGAAAAAGTAAAAAAAAAAAAAAAAAAAACAAAAGAGACAACAACGTCTAGCATTTTGTACAAATGTATTAACAATGTATGTTTTATATACTTTTACATATATAAAACATTTTGTTTTTTTTTTTGTTTTTTTTAATTTTATGTAAAATTATAATAAATATTTTATTTATATATTTATTTTTTTATTTTTATTTATTCACTTTCTGTTTCAAAATTTCTCATTGTAGGCTATTTATAGGTTAGTCTGTGTGTGTTTTATTCAAAAAAAAAAAACAAAATTTTTTTTTTGTTTTTTTCCTTTTTATTATTTTTATTTTTCTTTCTATTATAGATAAAATTAATATTACTTTAAAAATTTAATATAAAATATAATAAAAAATAAAAATATCCAATAAAAAATATATATGAAAAAATTTTTACTTTGAAATGGTATTAATTAAAAAAAAAAAAAAAAAAATGATAAAAATGATGTGATGAATGTTTTTTTTTATTTTTATTTTATTTTTGTTTTTTTTGGGTTTTTTTAAAACCAAAAAAAAAAATAAATGTAAACTATATTTAAATCAATTAAACATATTTAAAAAAAAAAAATTAAAAATAATAAAAATGTTTGTTAATGCCTTAAAAAAAAACAAAAAAAAAAAAAAAAAAACAAAACGAAAATAAATCTGTTGCTTTTAAATTCAAATTATACATACATATGTATATTGTGTAGTTTGTGTTTTCCTCTTTTTGTTTTTTTTTTTTTTTGTTTTTAGAAAACGAAACGTATATCAAGAGTATGAAATACTTAATTATGGAAGAATTAATTTAATTTTTTGATTGACAATAATAAAATTAGGGAAATTGTATGAAAAAATAAAAATGAAAATTTTTGTATATAAATTTTTTTTCTAACGTTTTATTCTTTATGATTTACTTATATGTATATATTATGTGCATGTGCAAAATAGAGATATGATAAGAATACAAACTGATTACAATTAACAACTAAAAATATTATCATTCAAATTAATTAATTATAAATAAATAAAATTAAAAGAAAATTTATTATCATTATATCTATGAATTATGCGATATCATTCTGAAGAAAAACAAAGGTTGGTTTTTTTTTTCCTTTTGTCTCACATTTACATGTTTTTAATCGTTACTTTGTTATATCGTTTTGTGCCAATCTTGAAATTTAAACACAACTCTTACACATATGTATGTAATGTATTAAAATGAGATAAGATTTCTGTATTTAATAATGTATAATATTAAAAAATTTAATAGGAAAAACTTTATTAAAATAATAATATTGATTTTTTGTATAAAGTATAATTTTATTTTTGTAATTAAAAAAAAAATTTTTTTTGTTTTTCTTAAATTCGATGAAAATAAAATAAATGAACAAAATAAAAAAAAAAACAACAACATATAAATGATTAAAAAAATTTAATTTAAAATTGTTATTTGAAGATATGTATGTATAATTAATCTACTTATATAGTTGATACATTAAAGATTAAACAATGTTAAGATAAAGAAAATAAATTTAAAACCAATCCAAAATAAAAATATTATTTTTATTCTTTAAATTGGATATTTGTTTTATTAATTTTCTATGTTTGTTGTTGTGAATGTAAATGAAATGAAATAATATTTTTATATAAAATTAAATATTAATTTTAAAAATTGATTATTAAATTTTCAATTCGAAAATTATTATTAAAATTTAATTATATCAATCTCAATTTTTATCAAATTTCATAATATTTTATTAATTTACAATTTCAAGGTATTAAGGTATTTAATTTTTGTAAATTTATGAATAAAACAAAAAATTTAAAAATTTTTCGTTTAATTGTTTTTTTTTTTTCCTAATTTGTAGAACATATTTATTTAAATAATTTTGTATTGTATGGAAGATACGAAGTAGTTTATATTAATTAAGTTAATTATGAATTTATAACAAATTATGTAAATTATATGAGAAGGGATGTGGAAATTAGGGGAGGCTAGAAAAAAACATGAAGTTTCATATCATAATATCGTGATGAATTTTGTGATACATGGAGAAGAATATAAATTAATTTAATTCATAATAAATTAAATTTTATACTATGTATAATTAATTATATAATGTAGTAATTTTTTTTTTTTTTAATTTTTTGTCCTGAATTTTTATTATTTTTTCTTTGACGAGAAATAATACTTTTATTCATTTTGTCCTTTAAAATTTCAAAATTTTAATGTAGTAAAAATAAATGAATTAACAAAAAAATAAAGTGAAAAAAAAAAAAAAATTTTTTTAAATAATAAAAAAAAAAAATTAAAATTAAAAAAAAAAAAAAGGAAATTTTTATAATAAATTTTACTTAAATTACTATCAATATTTTATTTCACAAATTTTTTACTTCAATGATATCAAAATAGAATAGAAAATGAAAAATTATATTATCATATAATGTATTTTAAAAACGATTAATATGTAATGTATATTTTTGATGTTATTTTAATCATATATTAATAATAATAATATTTTATATATTATGTTAATATAGTTTTGAAGTATACAACAATCATGCAATTGAATGCTTTTTTTTTTTTTTTATTTTACTCAAAATTAATTTTATAAAATAAAAAAATTTGTATATAATATAGTATGTTAATATAATATGAATTAAAACAAAAAAAAAAAAAAAGAAAGAAAACCAAGGATTTAAGGTAAATGTTGATTGAGAAATTCATTTTGTTTTTTATTTTTTTTATTATTTTTTATTTTTGTTGAGTTTAATTGCACATTTTTATTCAATTCAAATGAATTTGTAAAATTAAAATCAACAAAAAATAATTTATTATTATTTTTAAGAACAAGTAAAAAGATGTGTTTTTGTTTTTTTTTTTTTTTTTTTTGAACAATTTTTGATTGTTGCAAAATAATGTATAAGTACATAGTAATACTTGAATATTGAATAAAATAATTTAATTCTTTTTTTAAAAAAAATTTAACTTTGAAAATTCAATTGAAAAAGAATTAGACAAGAAATCAAAATAAAAAAAAAAATTAAAAAAATAAAATTATATAGTGAAAATTGCTTACAATGACCATCAATAAATCGAGAGATTAGAGTTGTTATAGCCCCATTTTTCAGCTCGAATACAAATTCTCGATTTAAAATGCACATGAACTAAAGCAAATATTTTTTAAATCTTTGTTATATCATGGATTCGTTATATACGCGAATTTCACTGTAAAGGTTCACTTGTAAAAAAAAAAATTTATGATTTTTCTTCATTACAGTTTTATAAAATAATTGACAAATTAAAACCATTTAAATTACAATGAAGATAGTAAAATTCAAAGATAAATTCCATTCAAAGATCAAGTGAGTTTCAAAAACGTTAACAAATTTATTTTTGTGATGCGGTAATTATATGATTTTAATACAAAAATTATATAATATCACTGACGCCACATTGCATCAGAAAAATTCTTGATGAGTCATTTGTTTAAATAATGCGTTTTAGTTGCGTTTACAATACGTTTAGATGAATTTTGAGGCTTTAGATATGATTATCGTTCTGAGTGTTTTCGTTTTGATTTAGACGTTTTGAAACTCATTGTATATTATTACTATACTGAGTACTGATATCGAAATAGTAAGTTATCGAATTACTTTAAGTACAATTCAGAAATTTAAACAATTTTCTTATATATATGAAAAAAAAAAAGAAGGAAAAAAACTTATTGCGAATTTTTAAGGATAGTTATAAATTTGTGGTTATGTAAGTGCCACATACATATAAAAATATTATGTCTGTTATGTACATTAATGTTATTAATAAATTTAATACGACACCATGAGTACAAGTATTTTGTTTTTAAATAAATATTTTTTTAAATATTTTCAAAGAAAACTAGAAAAAAAAAAAACAAACAAACAAAATTAAAATTCTATTTTATAAATTCAAAATAAATAACTGGAGTTTTTCTTAAAATTAATTTTTAAAACAAAAAAAAAAAAAAAATATTTTGTTCAAATTCTTTGACAAAATACTGGAAAAGAAGTGTTTTGCAAATTATATTATAAAATAAAAAAAAAAAAAAATGCTTTATTTCAATAATTCATTGTAGTGTTAGTATAAATTTAAATAATATATTTATCTATTTCATTTTTATAATTAAAAAAAAAAAAATATATATGTGAATAAAAGTAAAGTAAATTAATAGAAAAAAAAAAATTTTTTTAATTTTGTAATTTAAAAAAAAAAAAAAAAATTCTAATTGTAAGTAAAATTCATTTGAATAACTCAAAGAAATATATCATATAAAAAAGATTAAATCGGGTGTTATGATTTATATTATTTGTTTATTTATTTATTTATTTATTTATTTTTTTATTTTTTGAATAAAATATACTAAATTTATTTATTTCTAGTTTTTAAAATATCAATCAATACTAATTGATAACATCTATATAATAGTTTATTTAAAAAAAAAAAAAATAAATAAATAAATAAAAAAATAAAAAAATAATAAATAATAATAAACAGAATAAGAAATAAAATATACAAGATATAGTAAAATTTGATTATATTTGATATTTTGATTTTGGCTATGGTTGTCCTTTATGTTTGATATTTAATTATTTATTTATTTATTTTATATTAGATTTCATTTTTATAAATTTTTATTTTTAATTAAATTTTTTATTTTTTTTTATTTTTTCATTTGCTTTCTTTAAATTCTTTTGTATTATTTTGATATACAAAATAAATGATAGAATAAAGAAATTGTAAAAAAAAAAAAATTGCAATTTTCGAAGAAGGATTTTCATTTTTAAAGATAGAAAATGTAACATTTTTATTATTATTATTATTTTTTTTTTATAGGAAAGAATTTCAATACAGTTATTTCTATAATAGATGTTTGTATATAATTTTTCATTATTATTTTTATTTTGTTTGATATTATTAGATATTTATTTAAATTTTCCGTTGTATTTTTTTTTCATTTCTTCTTTTTTTTTGGCTTATTTTTAATTTCCAGTTTTTTTTATTTTTTTTAAAACTTATTTTTGGTTTAATTTTTTTGTTGGCAAAACACACATCTATCTAACACTACTCACCTCATCAGTATCGCTACCAACTAATAATAAGTCAAAAGGTATTGCGGCTACCAAATCAATTAGAAACCATCCACTTAGATAGTGGACTGCTATCCGTCCAGGATGTGATACGACCTCGTCCTGGCCGTTTACGAATGTTGTGCGAAAATTTATTAATATATCTATCACAAATGTTACATCCACTGTAATTAAAAAAAAAAAAAAGAAGACATAGAAATAGAAAACAAACCAAAAACACAACGAAACAAGGAAATAATCTTGAAACTCAAAAAAAAAAAAAAAAAAGGCAAAAAAAAATCAAAAAACAAAAAAAATAAAAAACAAAAGGAAAAAACACGAAAAAAAAAATTATTCAATTGAAACAAAAATGGGAATATTTTGATCAAAAATTTCAAATTCACAAAAAAGAGCAAAAAAATTCATTTAAACAAAAAAACAAAAGGATTAACAAATCATAGTAATAATAAAAAAAAAACAAAACAAATGAAATAAAAAAATTCAAATTGATACGATATGACGAAAACAAAAATAAAAGAAATACAAAAAATTCACAATATGCGATATCATCATGGTGTTAAATTTTTTTTTTTTTGAAATTTATATACTCATAGTATATAGTCCGTATATGATTTTATAATTAAATTAAAAAAGAAACAAATCGTGCACATGTTCACGTATGCAAAAATTGATTCATCGTGATTGTGTGTGATATAATCAAGTTAATTAAAAATTCAATAAAAAATTTAAATGATTTGTAATTTTTTGTATTTTTCTTTTTTGTTTTCTTATTTGTTTTTTTTTTTTTTTGGAGGGTTTTTGGATCAACAAAAATATATAAAATTTTTTTTTTTTTGTTTTTGGTTTCAATGGTTTTGTTTTTTTTTTTTTGTAACTTAAATAAATAATTAAACATATTTATTTTTCTATTTAAAAAATTATTTTCAAAAATTTTTTTTTGTAACAAATAGCATTAGATATATAATAACATTTAAGCATAACGTTTTTATGATTTGTTATATATTTTTTTAAAGTTGTTGTTATTTAAGTTTTTGGCATTTTTTATACTGTTGGTTGTTCATTTTTATACTTTAAAATAATATTTGTGCCTATTATCGCATTGTTAGTACTTAATTTAATTTATTTGATTTTTTGTTTTTTTTTTAGTTTTTTGTCTAATAAAATATATAAATTTGTAGAATTGCCCCAATACACTTATTACAAAAAATTAGTTTTGTCTTATAATTTTATTTATATATATATATATAAATATAAAATAGGTGTGTTATTTTGTCCATTTATTATTTTATAATTTTTGTTTTTTCGTTGTCTTTTTATTCATTATTTTTGCCATTAAATGAGTAGCGATACTTTTCATTTTTATTTTATTATTATTATTATTATTTTTTTTTTTAAATAAGAGTAATAATTTTTTATTTTTAAATAAAGATACAATTTCAATTTTATATTTTTATACAATGCAATGTATGTATATAAATAAATAATAAATACATTATATGTAGTTATATTTCAATTGTGTGTGCGAATTTCAAATGCTAAATTACTATAAATAAAGGTAAAATTCATATTGATCTAATGTAGATGTTACAGAATTATTTAATTAAAAGTTGAATAATTTTATTATTAGTTCATTCATATATTTGATTTGTAGTAGAAATGAAAATGATTCAAATAATTATAAAATTTTATAAAATAATTTTAATTTTTTTCTTTTTATATATAACATGTACATAACATGTTGAATTTGAATATTATCTATAGTCTATCTACTAATTCGATGCAGTTAAAATCTTATGGAAATCTACATGTCTTTTTTTTTATCTGTCATAATTTCTAATAAGATCATCTCACGATCAGTGTTATCACAATCTGTAAAGTTATTGTGTAATACGAGATGAATATTTTTAATATCAATATACAGCGATGTAAAGTGGTACTACTTAATGTCATTTTCATAAGATCTTAACTATATCGAATTAATAGATAGAGTATAGTAAAATTTAAATCAGACATCAGATCAACGAATGTATGTTACGTCAGTATACGTTCGTTTTCTGAAATTCGTTCTTCAATTATATGTAAATTTAGCCATTTATGAAAAATTTAGCATGTATTTTTTCGCACACAGTCCTTTGTTATAATTGAAAATAAAAATTTTACAATTTATTTGTAATAAAATATAAATTTAAAAAAAAAATTTAAAAAAAAAAAAAAAAATTGCAACATCCTTAAAATATTCATTAAGTAATATTGGAAAAAAATTTTATTTCTACTAAAAATTAAATAAAAAAAAAACAAAAAACAAAAATTCTTATTAACTTTATATACAAGAATTCTTAATTTATTATATGTGGATCAGACAATATATTTTTTATTTTTTATTTTAGTAAATATATTTAAGTAGTTTCTAGTTCAAGTTTTAGATGATTTGATGTACAATACATGAAATAATTTGCTGAATCATTATAGTTAAGGATTGAAATGATTATGAAAGAAAATAAAAAAAAATTTTTTTTTTTTTTTTGTATTTTCATTTAAATAATATAACAAAGACAAAAAAAGAATTTAAAAAATAATTTATATTTTCGTAGATCACTCGTAAGTATATGTATGTAAGTAAAATTAATTTCCATCTAAAAAAAAAAAATAACAAAATTAAAACCAGGGTATTCCGTATATCATTCAATAATTTGTATTTAGATATTACTTAAAATAACCTAAAAATTGTATATAATATAAAACAGTAGATTTAATATAAAGGAAATGTGAAATAAAATTTTTTCGTTAAATAATTTAAATTTTTTTTTTTTTTTTTTTTTTTTTTTAGAGAAATTGTAGAAAATTTGATATAATATTTTATGTATATTTATCAACAAGTAGATTTTATGTTATTTGATGCTAAAAAAAGAAATAAATAAATAAATTAAATTGTATATGTATATTTTCATTAAAATTAAGAAGAAAAACAAAACAAAAACAAAAAAACAAATAAAAAGAAAATAGAAAAAAAAAAAAAAATAATACGTGTGTGTACACATAAAAAAAGAGATAAAAAGGAAAATTTCTGTATTAAATCTATTTTTCATTTCAGGATTTTACTGTTCAAAATAATCTGTATTATACAGTCTTTCAATAATCCTGTTTAATACATATATTGGATTGTTTGTTTAGATAGTTTTTTGTTTATTTATTTATTTGTATAATGGTCAATTTCAATTAACTGAATTAAAAACCAAAAGTACTAATATAAAAAAAAGATGAGTTTAATTTCCTTTTTTTTTTTAGATTTTTGTATTTAAAATCATTCACAGCTTTTTAAAAACGCATATACATGTAGAAGATATATTAAGAAATTTAAAAAAATTAAAAAAAAAGAATTTAATTTTTTTAGTGTAGCGTTCAGTATTTAAAATATTCATTAATATGATGATAAATGTAAGAAATTATATTCTTCATTTGGTAGATTACATTAATATCGTACGTATATGATATTTTGTAAAAATCAGTTTTTTTTTATTGTAGAAAAATACCATGTTATATAAATAAAAAATAAATCATCGAAATTTGAAAATTGAAAATAGGGCGGGAAAAAAAAATAAATAAAACAAAAATATTATCCATATTTTTGTTTTCATTCAATTCATATGTAAGAAAAATGTTCAAAATTTTTCTAAATTACATGTCTTTTTTTATTTAATTATGATTTTCATAATTTACATATACATATAATGTACGGTGGGGTACGTAATTGCTGAATTTCTATTCTTTCATTTATTATGATTTATAGTTTATAATTAAGACATGTTTAATTTTTCAGTATACATAAGTATTCTCATTTAATTATCTATATGTATACGAATTATTAAATATACATTTATTTATTTATTTTTTTTTTTAACTTTAATTTCTATTTTTAATTTTTTATTAATTTTCTAATGTAATGTTTTTATTTTGTACGATATTATGTTGTTGCATATACAACCCTGAAATGTATTACAATTATATTTAAGTAAAAATAGATTATTAGAAATAATAAAAAATAATTAAATTAAAAAAAAAAAAAATAATAATAATAATTGAATTTTTTAAACTAATTAATTATTTTACATAAAATTTGTATATATGTAAAAACACAAAACAAAAAATATAATTTAAAAAAAAAAAAAAAAAAAACAAAACAATGAATATAATAAACAAATATACCATGTATGTAATTAATGTAAATAATGTATATAATTATGTACTATATAAATAAATACAGAGAAAATTTAACTAAATGTAAATCAAATTATTTACGAATAAATTAACCATTTTTTTTTTTTTTTACAATAAAAAAGAGAATTTCGTACAATATAATTTTATACATATATATACTAAGTATATAAATTAGTAAATACATACATATATTAACGATCTAAAAAAAAAAAAAAAATTTTTTTTTTTTTTTTTTAAATGTGAACTACTAAATATTAATTATGATTATTATTAAATGAAAAAAAAATATGAAAATTTCAAAAAATGTAAAAAAAAAAAAAGATATATTTGTTTTTGCTATATTCTTTTTGTTTTTAATCTACACATTATCTATCTACATTTAAAAAAAAATTTGTAATTTTATTTTTACTAAATTTTAGAATATAAATCTTAAATTAATATACAATAAATAAAATTGAAAAAGAAAATTTCAAATTTTTATTACATTATAGATTAATATATGTAAAATAAGTAATAAATAAATTTTTTTTTTATAGTTATTTACCAACGCATCTGAATTTTGTTATGTAAATTTACTTATTTTTATTCTTAGTTTTTGTTTTTGTTTTTGTTTTTTTTTTTCATTTTGTTTTGTTTTCATCTTTGTTCTAGATAAAATAATTTTAACTTTCTAATATTTAACAAAAAAAAAAAAAAAAAAAAAATTATAATAATAAAATTTACAAATTAAATAATTATTTTAATTAATAATTAATTATTTTAATTAATAAACTTAAAACAAAAAAAAAAAATAAATGATATACGAAAATATTTTTAAAACAGAATATAAAAAACAAAAAATTATAAATAAATAAAAAGTTAACAAACAAAACAAACTAAAAATATAATAAAAATAAAACTAAAATACAAATATTCATTAAATTCCTTTTCTATTACATTACAAATAGGAATTGTTTGAGAGTAAACAATATAATTAATAATTAAAAAAAAAAAACCAAATTCACAAAAACAAAACAAAATAAAAAAATTAAAACAAAAATTCAAAATAAAAATTTAAATAAATAAATATTGTCATGGTTTTGTTAATTTTCGTTCATGGTTTAAAATTTTTTTTGTAATATTTTTTTTTCTTCTTCTTTTGATTTGAATATTATTGTTGGAAAAAATTTTTAAAAAACAAATTTTGTTCTTTATTATTAATTAAATTCATATAGTATATATATTAAAAAAAAAAAAAATTTTTTTTTTAATATTATGTACATGTACTCACCGATTAAATCAATTATCACAATTGGATCGCTATTAATGTACTTATTATTACGTCGCTGATTATAATCGGGTTCGCCGAGTAAAAAAGCTGCTACATACGGTGTAAAAATTGCTGTATACATAACTAAAATTAATATTATCCAATCCCACACCGCTTTAAATGGTGAATAATGGAGTATTGTCCATTTATGTACACTAGGACTTTGCATTTTGTATTCAGGCAGGACATCAGCACCAAGCGACAATACCTATATTGTATATAAATAATATAAAGTAATAAAAATTATTAACATTTTTTTTTTTTTTTTGTTTTTTTTTTTTTGTTTTTAACTTGATTATAATGAATTACGATAATACATTTTACATATACTTATGTATAATGCGTGTACATAGAAATGAAAAATATTTTTCTTTTAAAAGGTTATGATTATATCGATTTAAAACAATTTTCAAAAAAACCAAAAAAAAGGAGAGGAAAAATGGATTCATGAGATTTTTTTTTTTATATGAACATAGTATATTTTTCCAGTAAATTAGCATAAAAATTGTTTAATTAAATAATTATACTTGTATATTTCATTAAAATGATTTACATTTAATAATTTATTAATATGAATTCATAAAAATAAAAGATTATTTCTATAATCCATCATTTCATCTGAAAAGTCTGACTTCTGAGAATTCCCGGTAATGCTTTGAAAAGTATAGTAAGAAAAATAAGATAAGTAAATTACTACAAATTGGGAGTAATTTGAAGGTGATAAGTTTGATGTGGGGGCTTCAGTAGCTCAATAGGTAGAGTATTGGCTTCTGAAGCATAAGAGCCCAGGTTCGATTTTAGATAATTTGCAGACAAATGAAGAAAAATAAAGGAAAAAGGTTTTTCATCATTTGTCCACACTGTCGGCATCGAAAGGAAAGGAAAAAAAGAAAAGTTTGATGTATCCTTACACATATAAAACACATTTTTTTATGATTTCATTTCGAGTGTTTATTAGATAGACCTTGTTTAAATTTGTAATTAATTTTTTCTTGTACACATTCTGATGATTATAAGCAATATTTTCTTGCAATAAAAATAAAAACCTTCCGTTTTACAAAAAAAAAAAAAAAAAAAAAAGGTTACAATTATCTTGCAATATGAAAAATTGAAAAATACAATTTTTGACTTTTATTTTATGTTATAAATTCTACATTTCATTTTTTTTTTTTTTTTGTTTCAATACATTTTTAATGAATGCATGAATTTTTCGAATGTCCTTCAAGTACGTTATAATTTGTAATATTAGTTAGCAATAGGTATATTACACATATAATTTTGATTTACAATGTAATTATATGTATTTAAAACAATTACTTTGTTATTAACATTTACGTAAATTTGTACTAATGTAATTTGAAATAATGAAAAAAATGTTTTTTTTTTTTTTTTTGATTTAAAATTCTGTTTACTTGGTTTACTTTTTTATTAATGGCATCAATAACTGAAATGTAAGAATTCAAATTAAATGAAATGAAAACTAATAAAAATGCATACAATATGTTCAATTATATGCGTTAAATATTCATATGTATGTGGAATAATTTGCATGCTATCCATTAAAATTTAATATTATTATTGATTAGTTACTGAGACCTAAAGGCACCAAAATGACTCATATTATTTATTTATTTATTTTTTAATTTAAAAAAAAAAAAAAAAGACAAAAATAAAACATGTACATAAAATTTTTACTTTTATTATAGTAAAATATGCTCGTTTTGCTCTTGTATACAGTAGTGTATACACGGTTTTTTTTTTTTTTTTAAATTTTGTTTTTTATAAACATTTTCTATACATTTTATTTTATTTTTTTATTTTTTATTTTTTTTGAATTATATGCACATTTTCATTTTTATGTGTATGTATAATATGTAACATAAGTAGTACTTGATGTTTAATTTTTAAAGCATACATATACGGTATGTACATATATATTATTAAATTATGACCTTTATATAAGTAAAGAAAAAAAAAATTTTTTTTTTAAATAAAATTAAATAAAATTCAAAGCAATACAAAATAAAAAAATAAAATGGGGGAAAATGAACACTCATACAAATAAAAATAAAAAAATGAAGTAAAATAGAAAAAAAAAATGAGAACGAGGTTAAAATTCACCACAAATTATTAAAAGTTTTAACAAAAAACTTTTTTATTTTTTTTTTAAATTTATATATGCACATATATGGAATATATGTGCATATGGACATATGTATATGGGATTATACATGTACATATACATAATATTTGTTTTTAATTTAAGTTAATTCATTTTCTTATAATTGTACTGTTGTGCATTTTTTCATACATATTTTAATAAGTATACATATGTAATTTACAAAACATATACATACATATGTATGTGTGCATGTACATACACTGTACAAAAAACCAATATCTTTGTAATATTAATTTATTTTGAAAGAAAAACAAGTACAGCATATCGATTTTTGAAATCAATAATATGGAGCCGTTTATTTTGAAAGTGGCATAAGTCACAATTTTTTTAAAATTAGATTTTTAGATAATCCTCATTGCACGGATGTAGTAAATTTTGATATTCGTGAAGAATTTATAGGGAAATTGAAAAAAAAAATAAAAACGACAAATTTCTTATTATATTTCTTATATTGTTTGTAATAGAGTTTAATATAGGGAACGCAAACTCACAAAACTTAAAATATCTCTAAAATCATGAAAGTGATATATGCCACTTTCAAAATAAACGGCTCATATATTTATGAATATAATCTAAATAATATGTACATGTCAATAAATTTTCATAATTCTATTACATACATATTTTGCTGTTTTTGATTATGCAAAAAGATTAAGTACTTCTTAGTATGTATACATAGATATGATAAGAAACTTGTATGTAAATAAGTATTATCTACTCCGCTGTACAGCTAACATTCATGAGAAGTGGTTACCTTGTTAACACATAAATGATAAAAATTCGTTTGTCAAAATATACTCTTATAAAACGATATATATATATATTTTTTAAAATAAAATATCTTCTAATTTTTTAATTAATTCAATTTAATTTTATTTGAAATTTACTGATTGAAAAGAAAATAAAATGATCATCAGTCATTTTATAATCTAAAAATTCAGTGATGTTATTGGTTTGAGCAGGCAAAACGTATGTACTTTGTCTTTGATTATAGGCTATTACTTTTGTGTGTTTTTATTCTAACTAGCAAAAAGGAGTAACTACGCAAAACTAATACACTAAATAAATTTTTTAATACAAAGTAATATACTAGATTGCTGATTTTTTTGTAAACATTTCAATATCTATATAATTTTATTTAAAAAAAAAAAAAAAAAAAAAAAAAAAAAAATGTATTTTACGTTAGATTTCTTGTAGAGTTTAAATTAAACAAAACTGAGACATATTTCAGTATTCACAAGTACATTTATGTATTATTTTTGTTCGAATCAAAAGCAGCAAATTGTAATAGAAAATTTTTTATTATTTTTAATTTTATGTGTTTGTTGAAAATGAATAACAATAATAATTATTAAAATATAATTTTACATTTTATTATATGTATATTTATTAGATTATCATATAATTAAACGATATTTATAGTTTATTGTTTATTTATATAGCAAATGAATTTTATTTTATACAAAAGAATTTTTCTTTTTATTTTATCTTAATTTTTTTTTATCATAGAATGATATTAATTTGTTATTTAGAACACAAATTCACATGAACACTGATAAAATAGAACTGAGAATTTGAATAATATAAATTTACACCTGTAAGGTAAATAACAGGATTGTAACAATTTTTAAAATGAGAAGATTTTGAATATACATACATATGTAATATTTTCATAATTTATATATTGTTAAGAGAATTGTGTATATATTATTAAAAAAAAATTTTTTTTTTTACGTTTTGGTTTTTTTTTTTTTTATTCCGTATGTGAATGCTTGAAAACACTTTTTAATGTACATATGTATGTATGTCAAACATTTAATCGTTTTTTGTTTTAAATAGAATTTTATATGTACCCACTGCAGTTGAAAAATATTATTATAATTTTTTTTTTATTTTTTTTTTTTAAGTTCGAATGCATTCAAATTCTCATAACCAGTATAAAAAAAAAATCATTATGTGGAAATAATGAATATCTGAACTAAACAAAAGAAAAATTTTTAATGTTTGGTTGCTTTTTTGATTCACTCCTATATGTAATATATATACGAGTACAAAAATTGTATTTTGAAATTGGTAAAGATGGAATACAAAATATTTTCATGAAAATTTAAAACGCAAATTTAAAATTTTTCTTATCAAATTGTATGCGTACATGGAAAACTATATATGTATGTATGTATGTACATATGTAATATACAATGTACAGCATTTTGCAATCTAAATTGGAATAAATTTGCACGAATAAAATGTGATTTTCATTTTTAAGACAAATTGTACATATTTTATAAAACTGTGTTAAGTTTTTTTTTTTTGTTTTTTTTTTGTCAAGGACATTTATTACATTTAATTGTTTCTTGTGTTCTTTTGTTTCTATAGTTTTTTTTTTCCTTTTTATTAAAGAAAATTTATTGTTTTTTGTTTTTGTATTGTTTGTATATAGCGTTACATTTATGCATGTTGTATGTATATACACATACATATCAATGTGTACATTGAACGTATAATATATAATATCAACTCTAATATTTTTTTTTTCTCTCTTTATGTATTTTTTGACATATTTTCTGTATTGTACCAAAATGTTAGCCTATGTGAGTATATATATTTAAGTATTTTTAAACAAAACATCTTTTATATAGACGTACATATGTATGTGTTTATATAATATAATATGTTCACGTTGATCAATTATATTATACTCGTATGTATGGATATATTTATTTTCTAATATAATATGTATTTTGTTTACATATATATGTAAATGTGTACGCATTCAAGCATGTTCAATTTAAAATGTATGTACATAATATATTCACAGTTTTTCATGCTTTATAGTAGGATTGCTATACAAAATACTAATAATGTCATAATTTATTCAATTGTATAAGGACCTTCAATTTTATAATTACTAAAAGACACGCAGAATATTGTTTTCATTTTGTTTACTTATACATTTACATAAATGTTACTATAGCATATGTTGTATATACTATACGTACATATGTCGTATAATTTATATTTGTGAAAATGGATACATTTTATAATAATTTGTGTAGTAAATATTTCATTTACTCAATAAAGAAAAAAAAAAAAGATTTCCTTTTATCATGACAAATGATTATAAAATCTAATTGATTAAATTGCAAAAATTGTATTGTACTTATTATAAAATTATATTTTCATTTTTACCATTGAATTAAATATTTTTAAAAATATTTTTAATTTTTGTTTTTTTAACTTTCGATTTTTTTTTGAATTTAAATTTTTTTTTTTTTTTTTGTGAATAAAACTTTTTTACCTCTTTTCCCAAATTTGTTCCTTTTGCTTTAGTTGCTGTATCATTTCCAAAACCATTTAAATTTAAATTTGAATTAATTGATATATGATTTTCAATTGTAACTTTATTTTTTGAATCAGAACTTAAACGTACACTAGACCATTTTTCGGTTGCCTAACACGCAACATACATATATGAAAATTAAATATAAAAATAATTAAAAAAAAAAAAAAACGAAAAAATAAAATGAATAAATAAATTACAAATTATTTATTTACACACTTAATTTTTTTTAAAATAATTTATTCAAAATAATTTTTCAGTTACCAAATATATAGAAAAAAATAATAACGTATTTTACAATACGAGTAAACAAATAAACCGATTTCTTTTTTTTTTTTTCATTTTGTAGTGAAACATACATTTTAGCGTATTTTATCTTTTATGCATGCATATACTATGTTAATTGAATTTTTTTTTATATTAAATTTAAGTTTTTATTTAATTTTTTCACCTTGTCGTTTAATTTTTAAATTTTGCATTTTTTTTTTTTTTTTTAATAAAAAAAATTAAAAAATAAAATTGAAGTGATACAAACGAATTTTGTTTTTTTAGGTTAATGTAATAAATTATAGAAATAAATTACATATGAGCATATAGAGGGTTTCAAGAAATTCAAAAACTATGTATGACAACTGTATAAAAAAAAAATTTCTTAATATTTAATAATCACTTTTATTTTGTTAATCCTATAAATCATTCTATTTATACTAAAAATTGATTTTGTGTAAAATGTTTGATTATTTACAAAAAAATAATTTTTTTTTAGAAATAAATTTAATTTCTACATGTTTATAACGACCATGCCAGAGATTACTGTGGTAAAAAAAAGGCAAAAAAAAAAAAAAAAAATTAATTTGGCCAATTGTTGAACATTTACAATAAGGTTCATTAATATGTGATGAAGTGATATATGATAACACATGTAATATAGTTTTTTTTTTTTTGTTTTTGAAGTTTTAAAATTTTTCACAATTCGGTAATATTTGTTGTTTTCTTTGATTTCACCTTACCATCAAAATTATTTCCTTTGAATTTTTTTGCAGAATTCTTGAAAAATTTTTGTTCTCTTTTCTATATTTATTTAATTTTTATTTAGAATTAATTTTATAGATAAAAATTAGAAATATTATAAAATTTTTTCATTCACTTGTAATATAAGCACTGTTTTTATAAGCAGATAATTATAAAATAAAAAACAAAAAAAAAATTTTTTCATACTTTTTTTGTTTTTTTTTTAAATTTTATTTAAATGTTTAAATTGTAAAAAAAATATATAAAAATAATTTTAAAAATATATTTGAAAAAAAAAATTCAAAATACAAAAGCAACAATAAGATATTGTTTAATTGGTATATATAAACATTACACTAAGGTATAAAATTATGTATATTTTAGAAAATAAATTGTAAAATATTAAAATGAGGAGCAAGAAAAAAAAATAAATAAAATAAATAAAAATTGTTTGTACAAAAAATGTACACAAAAACGAAATGAATACGCACAATATATTTGAAATAAATAATATAAAGTGTATATATATGTGAATTTATTTTTCCTTTTTATACAATATTCAAAATAATTGAAATGAATACAAACAAATGAACGAAAAAAAAATAATAATAATAATAATAATCACTCTTTCAAATAATTTTGTTGTTTATTATAAATTGTAAATATTTTTTTTTTTTTTTAATTTTTTTTATTTATTTATTTTTATTTATTTTTTTATATATGTATGCATTTATGTGTGATATATATACGTTATAGTACGTTAGAATTGATGTGATTGCACTGAAATTTAAAATAATAATGTTTTATGTATCTACTATAAAAGTGATTTTTAAATATGCTTTACATGAATACAGGTGAATATGTAAAATATTAAATAATTTATTAAAGTGCAATTCTCTTTTCTTTTTTTTTAATGTATTGTAAGGTGCAAAACCAAAAATATAGTAATAAAAAACAAAAAAAAAAAAAAAAATTAAATAACAAGGAGATAACAATGATGATGATAACACTCAAAATAGCAGTTAGAGGATAAAGTTTGTAAATTCAACTACATACATGTAGTTAAATGAATTCATATGTACATTTGTATATATACACATATTTTTTCTAAATAATTGTCCTTACAATGAGAGAAAAGTTATATTTTTTAAAAATTAAATTTGTAAAGCGAAAATAAATATCATCTAAATAAAAGCTTGGAAGAAAGTGAAAATTTGAGTGTTGTATACATGCACATATTTTATTTAATGGTAAAATTTTAAAATGTTTTTTTTTTTTTTTTAAATAAGTCTTATGTGAATGCCAAATGGTATTGAAAAAAATATTTCTTTCAGAGTTTTCTTTCAAAAGAAAAATATTAGATTGGTAAAACTATATAGGCAAACGTGGCTGCCAAGAGAAGCGATTCATTGTGTTATCACACAAAGGAAAAGGATCAAATAGGAAATAAAAATATTATTATTACTCTTTTCAAAAAATCGTAATTATTATTGAAATACATATAATTAAACAATTCTAATAAAGTGGAAAAGCCTTACCACGACGATTGATTTCGTTTGTTAAAAAAAGAAAAAAAAATATTTTAACTTTTTTAAATACATATGTATGTATATTGATCAAAAAATTTTTTTTTAAAAATCAACTAAAACAGCATATTACAGCTGGTTTGTGCATTTTTGTTTACTGCTAAATATGTAAAATAAAAAAAATTTTTTTTGTTTTAACTTAACAGCAATGACGTGAGTTTAAAACAAAAAAAAAACGATTATCGTTCCTCAGAGTACTGTATTTTCATAATTGTTCGTAATTTAACAAACGAAATCGATGCTCATGGTTAGGCCAAAGGTAAATAAATACATAATTCAAATATAATTTATAATTTTTATACCTAAACAGAATTTAGTATGTATAATTTAAACAGTAAAAATAAATTTAGTATGATAAAGTTAAGAAAATACAGATTGTAGTCATCGAACTGCATTGTGTATGCTGCATATTTACTTTAGCTTTTTTATTTTGCATAAATATATTTTTTATCATTTTTTTTAAATACATACATACATGTATGTGTCTCAATTTTGATATGTTTTGAATTAATTGAATATTAGATTTTTAATATGTACAATATATCAATTGAAATTTTCATTTAATTTTTATACATGTACATGTGTGTAGTAAATTGTACTGTGTAATGTATCATATACATATATGTAGTAATAGTAATACATATGTATGTATTCGTGCGTATACTGAAAATTAATTTAAAATGATTGATTAAATAAATTATTTATCAAAGATATTGATATCATGGTACATAAATCAGGTGCTTTTAGAGTAAATACTTGAAAGAAAATAGAGATAATAATTATATCTCTCACAGGATATTTTACATAAGAGAAAAATTTCATTGTATGTATTTGTGAACATGAGAGCATAAGCCTGTAAGGATAATTCAAAATTAAAATGAAATACATATATAAATGCAAAAGTTAAAATATGCAAGTTTTTGCTCACTGAGAGAGAGAGAGAGAGAGAGAGAAATACAATGTATAATTTATTAATATAAAAATAAGCTTTTTTCCACAATTTACGATCATATATTAAATATGTAAGAAATGCATGTACTTTATACAAGGAAATATTTTTTGGTATATCCATATTAGTATACGTATACCTTATAAGAAGAGCGATAAAGTACATGTGTGTGTATCTGAAACTTTTACATACCATTATACGCATGTGTGATAAAAATAAATAAAACAAAAAAGAAAAAATTAACAAGAAAATAGAAAATTAATGAGATATAAAAAAAATTTTGTGTATTAAGATTTAAAAACTTGTGATAATATTCTGAATGAGTTTTATCCTTTGAATGAGATATACAATATGTACATACATTTACAGTATAAATAATTTGAAAGGTATAATAATTATAATAAATTTTTTGTTTTTTTAATATAAGAAAAAAATTTATTTATTTCTCACATAATATGTATGTAATAAGAATAAAAAATGAAAATTAAATATTAGAAAAATGAAAAATATTTTTAATAAAATTAAAATTTAAATTGCCTTCATATAATAAATATTTATCGATATATCTTTTTTTTTTTAAATTATTTTATTCAATTACAAATTTTTTATTATTTATAATTTAAAACATAATTTTATTATTATGTACATACATATGTATAGACGTACATATATGCATGAAATGTTTTAATAAAATACAGTTTGCCTGCTTTAATACAACTTTATTGTACATATGTGATATTTAATGTGATAATTACGTTATGTGTGAAGAAATTATGCCTACATGTATCCTTTTTTGTATATAATTATTATTATTATTGTTTTCTGTTTTGCTTTATTATCTGTTTTTTTTTTTTTTTTTTTTTTTTTTTGTTTTACTTTTCACTTAATTAAAAAAGCAATTATATGAGAGATTTCATTATGACACCCGAGTTATTCAAGGCCAAGTAATGAAATTAATTAATTTTCCAGCTTCTTATCATTTTTATTATTTTTTTATATTATTTTGTTTTATATACAAAAACAAAATACATTCATAATCAATGTTATGATTTTTTTACCATGTATGTAAATATTTATACATATGTACATATTTTCGAAAAAATTTTTTTTGAATTTATTTTTGTGTGTACAAAAAAAAAACAAATGGGTATTATTATGACAATATAAGAATTCTTTTATGATATAATTGAATTTTTACATAAAAGAAAATAAATTGTGTTGACCTGAAAACTCTATAAAATTATGTATGTACATATGTACATATTTAAAATATTTAGATATGAATTTATTGTGTATGAATTTTTGTTTTTTTCTTTCGATTATAGAATTTCAAATAAGAAGAAGAAATGATAACAATATAATAATTATAATTTTTTTTTTTAGTAAATATTATGGCATTATAAAAATATATTTTTAGTTTATTCTATTTTTTTTTTTTTTAACAATTTATTTTGCATGAAATGGAAAAGAAAAAATTCACTTTGTAGAAGGATGAAAAAAATTTTTTTTTTTTTTTTTTTTTTTATAATTTATGTAGAAAATGAAATATAAAAATAGAATAAAATAAGTAAAACAAATATTTAAATTTAAATCAATTTTTTTGAAAAACAAAAAAAAAAAAATAAAAAAAATCAAAATATTTGAATAAAATTTTCAATGTTTAATATACTACAAATTTTTTGTTATATGATGATTTATCATCTCTTATTTGTCTTTTAAATGTGACTATAGAGAAATCATTGCTTATTTATTTATTTCATAGTATTACGTGTTGTATAAATTTATTTAGTCTGTTTTGTAAACTAAATCATTTATCATTTTAATTGAAAAGAAAAAAAAAAAAAGAAAATTTAAATTATTCATGATTTTTTTATCGTATTACAAAAAATACGTTCAATTTGATTTAAATTTGAATTAACAGCCTAAAAGTGATATATGGTCAACAAATTTGAAAAAAAAAAATATAACTTGTAAATTACATAAAAGCCTTCATATTTTTATTTTTAAGATTTTACATAGAATTTATTATTATTAAATTTTTTCTGATGATTAATTTCTCTAATTTTTAATGTAAGAATTTAAAATTTCAAACAAAAAAAAAAAATTAGTGCTTTTTTGAAAATTTCTTTTAATAACATTTCAAATTGAATTTTAAAATGAATTTTATTTTTTATTTATTTTTTTATTATTATTTTTTTTTTTTTTTGATATTTTTTATTATATTATTAATCAGATCTAATAATATTATATACAGACAATAAAAAAATACGATGAAAATTAATTGATTTAATTAAATAAAATTTCAATCAAAAATAAATCATTTTTATTTTTATTGTTGGTGTATGTTAAATTAATAGTCAAAAAAAAAAAAAAAAAAAAAAAAAAAAAAAAAAAAAAAAAAAAAAACTTGATACTATCATATATTTTCAGACATACACATACAAGTTCATGCATGCACTTATGTATGTGTGTGTGTGTTTAGATTGCATTTTAGATTTAGATAAATATGTTATATTCAACTGAATGTAATGTAAATAAATATTTTATTAATTTTGTTGTGCTTTTGTTGATTTTCTATTGTCGTTGTTTTTTCATTTTTTTTTTTTTTTGAACGTTTGTATTATGCATACATACACTTGTACAACATGTATTTATTTATTTTTTTATTTTATGTAAATATTTATGTAGATATGTATGAACTTATAAGAATGTGGGCATATAAAATGAATAGCAAAATAGCTTTAAGGATATAAATTGTTTTTTAAAAAAAAAAAATATATTACTATAGAAATATCCTTGAAAATGTGTTGTTAATATATGTGAAATGGTACATACATACATGTGCACATATGGTATGTATGCATTATGAATATATAGTTTTGAATTGCACTTTTTTTTTTTTCTCAATATTTATTTTTAATAAATTCAAATCAAATTTAAACAAGAACATAAATTTAGCAATCATTTAATAACAATTCAATTTAAAGAATATAAGTAAAAGCTAAAAAAAAAATAAATAAGTAAAATAAAAAATTGAAAAATGAAAAAGAAAATGTTTTTCTCAAGCATGCGTATATGAACAAGAACTACATATGAAATATCAAAAAAAAAAAAAAAAAAAACATCATATGAAATTTGTATGTATATATGTATGTATATGTTGAAAAATATGAAAACAAACTCATGCAATTGTTTTAATTGAAATTGTTTGGAAAACAAAAAGAAATATAGTAAATTGATAAATAAATAAAAATAGAAAAATTACTTTTATGTTTTGTTTTTTTTTTTTTTTTTTTTTTTTAGTTTGAAACATACGTTATGTACTCGTATGTTGATTCATAATATGTGCTTTATTATCGAAGTAGCATTTGTATGTTTCACTACAAAATTGTTTTAATTTATTTATTTATTTCTTAATAAAGGAAAAAAAAAAAAAAATTTTGTTTTTGAGAAAATTATTTTTGGTTTTTAGTTTTATTTTTTATTTATTTATTTGTTTTTTTTAATTGGATAATAAAAACCTGTAGACTATGTGGAACTGATTTATTACGATGCTCAGTATTTAATTTTGATTGTCGAATAAAACTTCGACATGGCTTCGCTTTATAATCTAATTTAAAGCCATGCTCACTATTATTTGCACTTTCAGAATTTAAATTTTGTCTACTATTATTAATGTGATTATTATTGCTATTATTATTATAATTATTTTTATTGTTATTATTATTATTATTATTGTAATTATTATATTTATGATTATGATTATTTATGATATTATGACCAAAACATATTGCACCACTATTACTACTACCACTACTACCATCGCCGCCGCCCCGTCTATTACAACCATTATTACTATTGCTATTATTATTATTACGATTATTGTGATTACGATTACGTTTTATATTATTATAATTAGATCCAATATTAGTTCTTAAATTGTTATCATAATCACAATTGCCGCCATCATTATCATCATTATCATCACCTTCATTAACATCGTTATTATCATTATCGTCATCGTCATCATCATCGTCATCATCATCACTATCATTTTTATTCAATTTCTCATCACTACCAATACGATAGTTATTTATTGCACCAGTTAAACTTATACCTTCATTATCACTATCATTATTACTACCAATACCAAAATTTGTATCATTTGAAGTAACAATTAGTGGAACACTCGAACTATCAATATCAATACTTTTGCTCATTATCATTTGTGTATCGTTTTTATTTTATTTTTATTTTTTTTTATTTTGATTTTATTTAAACAAAAATTTTTAAAATTTTATTCTTAAAAACAAATAAAAAGAAGAATTTATTATATTATATGTAATATAGATTTTTTATTTATTTTGTCCTTTATTTTTATTTTTTATTTTTTTGAAAAATTTAAAAATTAAGCTTCTTACTTAATGACACTGATATAAAGTAAGTGTAGACATTCTATATTACTTTTAAAAGTAGCAGCAAAAAGCAAATGAATTATTTTCTGTATATCAAAGGAAAAAAATATCACAATAAATCAAAAAAAAAAAAAAAACAAAAATGGAAAAACAATTTTATTGTATATTTTCAAATATTATTTATTATTAATAAAAAAAAATTTCTATTAAAAATACGTATTGTAATGAAGACACATGCTTTATTTGAATTATGTGCATGCGATACGTGTATAAGGCTGTTATGTATCAAATATTATTATATACTGTTATTATTATTATTATTATTTATATGTAATAAAATGTAAATAATCCATATATGTATGTATATGATATTATATAGATGTAATTAAACTATAATACAATAAATTTTTGTATACAATAATATTATTGTATTTTAATTTGAATATTATTGAATAGCATTCGTGTATTATTAAATATTCTTATGAAATTTTCAAATATTTTATTCATTTTTATATATTTTTACTTAAATTGTTTATTTACATTTTTTGTTAAAAATTTTTTTTTTTGTAATTTTGTTTTAGTGTATCTGTATATCAAATCATTTTATTTATTTATTTATTATTATTTTTTTTTTAAATTATTTATTTTATTTAAATTTTTTTTTTTTTTTTTTGTAGTAATAATATTCGTTATTATATGTTGTTGATTGTTGAAAATATAAACACAGTAAAAACTTATAATTAATATTTTGATAATATAAAAATTGTATTCGTTTATTTTTTAATGTTAGTAAAAAAATTTTTTTATATACTATATATTAAAGCATTTATATTAGTTTTTTATTTGTTTATTTGATTTAATCGTTTATTTGATTGTTTTATATGAACATATAGATTTATTTTATTAAGTAATTACAATATGATTATGAATACGCGATTGAAAAAACAAAAAAAATTTTTTTTTTTTGTTTTGCATGCTGTTATATTCTATAACTATTAAAAAATTATTATTATTTTTGTTATATTTTAGCTTTTGTTTTATATGTATGTATAATTGCTATTAATTGAATATATAAATATTTTTTTCATATGGTACACATCATTATATGGATTTTTAAATAAAATATTGTTTAATAATAATTTTCAATGTAATTTCCTTTATTAAATATTCTTTTTTTTTTTTTTTCAATTTTATATTTTTACATTTAATTTCAATAAAAACAAATTTTTTTTTTTTTGTTTTTCTTTAAAACAAAAAATAAGAAATTTTTTAAAAAAATTTATTTATTATTTTAGTTTTATTTTATTTTTTATGTTAAAGATATTTTTGTGCGTAAATGTATTTTTTTATTTTTTTTTTATTTTCGTTTTTGTATTTTATTTAATAGCATGTATAAAACAAAAGGTATATAGTAGTATAGTAATAAATTGTATGTAACATTAAACAGCATAATATAGTGGCACTTTTTGTACACAATATTCGACGGAATTTTATAAGATTGATTTTTTTTATTATTTATTTATTTTTTAAATTTTGGATTTATTTTTAATTTTTTGAAATTTCAGTTGAAACAAATACAAGAAAAAAAAAAAACGGAAAATCACTTTGTTGAGATACGTATGTCCTTTTTCTTTTTTAAATTAATATTTGTATATAATTTTCCTTGTTATTTTATATATCCACAAGTATTTTTTTTTATGAATTTTTTTTTTTTTTTTTTTTTTTAGTAATAAAAAAGTTAATTTGTTTTTATATTTATATCGGATACACTATTCATTTAATATTCGTTTTATTTTATTTTTTTTTTTCTAAAGCGTAATACACATATAGATAAATTTTGAATAAAATACACGTATATAAACTTGAAATATGAATTTATTATTATGTAAATTTATTTATTTATTTGATTCTTTTTTAATGTTATTAAATTTATTTTTTTATTGTTTATAAAGTGTAAAACACACACGTTCACACACATACAAATGGAAAAAGAAATTTTTTTTCTTTTTTCATGTCTAATTTTCACGTTTGAATGCTTTTCTATATATAATTTTTATTTTTTTTATTTAAAGCAAATTTATTTGATATTTCCTTTTTCAAATGAAAAACTAAATAAAAGGACAATTTTTTTTTTTTTTATTTCCTTTTGATCATTTATTTTACTTTTGTATTTATATCATTTTTATTTTATCTGATTTATAATTATTAATTTATATTAAAATAAAAAAGGAAATAATAACAAAACAAAACGATTAAAGTAATTTTTGTTTTTTTTTTTCTTTATTTATTTATTTATTTAAATGTTATTTTTTTTTTTTTTTAGAAAGACAAAAAACCACTCCTTTGAGTGAAAACCGAAAAATGAAGCGCATAAGCTACAAAATTCTATTATCCTTGTTCGTTTTTACATTTTCATGTTAAAAAGCAAAAAAAAAAATGAAAAAAAAATTTATTTTGTGTTGCTTCACAACTTTATAAAAAATTTTCTTGCTACACTATTATTACTTCTGCTGTTGTTGTTGTTGTTGTATTTTGTTGTTGCTACTAGTTTTATTTATTTATTTTATTTTATTTTTCTTTATGTTTTTTTTTATATATCTCTGCAAAATATGTGAGCAATATACGTGATATAAGTACAGCCAAAATAAAAGCAATAACAAAACTTAAAATATACACAGCAACAAAACATATAAAAATTTCAATTTATATATATGAATGTATGTACATGTATGCATGTACATATGTGTGTTTATACAAAACCCAAAATATATATTTTACGTATATATTTTATTCATATTATACATTATGCACAAATGCATATACAAAAAAAAAAAAAGGCATATGACACCTACACACATGAATATATCAAAGAATTATAACAAATACGAGTATAGCAATAAAACAAAAAAGAGAAAAAGCTCGAACCAACACAAACATTTTTGTGTATGTAAAAACGACGAAAAAAGCTCATTTTTCAAATGGATATTCGAAAAAAAGGATAAATTACTGTATTACAAAATACATAATATGTGATATGTAATGAAAATATAAGAAATTTTTTAGATTTTTTTTGTTGATATTTTACAAAATTCTTAAATGAGAAAAGTTTTTAATAAATTATATTTTATGATTATTTAGAATTTAATTATAGAATTCGAAATTAATAACAAAAATCATCAATATAATGATTGGTTTTATTGAAATTATATACGAAAAGGTTGTCAAAGAAACACATTAAATATTCAACATATTACATAAAGAGAATAAGAGAATAAGACAGAGAGAGTCTGTAACTGTGTCTGTGGTAAAATGTAGTAGTTTTAGAAAATTATAGGTCCTTATATATAAAATATGTATGTATGCGTACACTATATACAATACATTTTTATGTGAATTTTATTCTGATACCCATATAAAATGAATTTATTTTGTACAAAGTCTACATATGTATATGTACATTTACATTTTTAAAAAAAAAAAATCAAAAAACCTACACACACACACACATACACAAACAAATGAATCCTTCAAATTATACGTGTACATATACGTATAAATTCTTATTATTGTCAATGTATGTATGTGATCACTGCGCGAGTGTATTTTCATCTCTTATTTTAAATGATTTTAAATGTCACCAAAAATAAAAGTATATATAACGGTAAACATTTATTTATATGTGTGTGTATATTTTATTAAAATATTAAAGAGAAAAGGAATTAGAAATAAGAAATATATAAAATGATTAAGGATATAAACATAAGAAAGTATAAGAATTTTTAAAACGAGAATACACAACACAATTTGTATATACACATGTGTGTGTGTGTGTGTGTGTGTAAAAAAATTTGAAGATTAGTTAAATTTTGATGATGTTTATAATTTTGTGGTGAAACACAATTTTTTTTTTTTAATGAGATTCAAATAAATTTGAATGAAAAGAGAAGGAAATTGTTAAAAATGCAAAAAAAAAAAAAATTGTTGAAAACTCTTTTGCAAAAAAAAAAGGATACATTACAAATACTTGAAAAAGGAATATAAAAGAAAAAGGAAATACGTACATAATGTACGTATGTATAGATATGTATGTATGTATATATGTAAATTAATTTAGACGGAAAAATATAATCTTTTGCATTTGTACATAAATATACATACATATGTATATGGTAATGTATGTATGCATACTGTATGCAATTTGTAGATCTTTTACATTTTTACATATTTCTTTCATTATTTTCATTCGTATACCAAAAAAAAAAAAACAAAAAAAGAAAAAAAAATTTGTATTTGTTTGTGTATACTGATTTAAGATTTTATTAATTCACTTGGAAATCCTATATCTTTAAATAATTCTTTTAAAATTTATGTTAGTATGTTAGAAAAAAGGATTTCGCTTATTATTATTATTATTATTATTTTTTAATGTCGTTTTTCATTATTTTTGTTTAATGTTTAATTCATATAATTGTACTTGTTAATAATCAAAATAATTGTACAATAATGATCATTACCAGAATTAAAAAGAGATTAATATAAAAAGATAATAAATTTTTACTGTATTTACATATGTATATACACATCAATGTACATTGTACATACATGTAAGTTTAATGAAAGAGATCACATGTAAAATCATTATTTTCAATTACTATGTAAAATATATTTTTCTTTTCAAAAATTCAAAATTCAAATCAAAAACTAAGTGATAAAAAAAAAAGAAAAGATTAATAATTTTTTATTTTTGGTATTTTCTTTAATTTTCTTTTAATTTTTCAGTATATTCTTTTTTTAGATGGTCATTTTGATTTTTATTTGATACATTAATTTTTCTTTCGTCGTTTATTAAATATACATATACGTAGTATATACATTTTATTTACTGAATAAACGAAATTTAGCGATTTTATCGTTACATTATAATAGAAAACATTTTACATGAAAAATGTAAAACATGAATTTTTAGAATATCCTTTATAAATCATAAATTTATGTTCTTTTATATTATAAAAAAAAAAAAAAAAAATTTTTTTTGTTTTTTTTTTGTAGCATCCTTACAAACATGTGTTCACATTGTATAATATATGTACAATGTTTACAGTAATAGATGTAAATATATGAACGCATGTACACACAAAATACATATTTATACATATGCATGTGTTTATTAATATAAAATTGTATGTACATACATATATTAATTAAAACATAAAACACGTGTTTATATAACTGATGATGTTGTTTTAGATGCTCTAAATATGCTCATTATGTTAATTACGAGTACTATAGAAAAAAAAAAAATTTTTTTTTTTTGTTTTATACCATTTTTGTGGACATATCATATTAAAATGATAAAATTAAATTAAATATATTTTGAAAAACAAAATACATACACACAAAACATACCCACGCATTAACATAAATGTATGCGTATGTGAACACACAAAAATATTTTAATTACACGCTTAGAAAATATGTAAATTGTAATTAAAAAGTTTTTGTTTTTATTTATTAACACAAAAATATTCATTAAGTTAATGGTAAACGAAGAAGAAGAAATCATCATTTAATATTTATTTTTCTTTATTTTAAGTGGTAAATATTCACATTTCGATTTAATGTAAATAAATTTAATTAATATGCTTTCTATAAACATATGTTAATTTTATTTTTATTTTGAAATTATTTTCTGTTTTATAAAACTAACCTCAACAATGATTTTTTCGAATTTAATTAAATTTTTTGCCATTTATTTATTTTTAATTAATTTGTATATAGTATATGTATATTTAAAATATATACATATATATAAAAAAAAAAAACTGAGTCTAAACTGTAAGATATAATTTTTTTTTTTTTTTTTTTTAAATCATTTAAAATGAGTAAAATCGAAATTTGTATTTATATTTAACGAAATGTTTAATTAATAAGCCGGTTCTAATATGATTGATTCAAAATACACTATTAAGATGTATTGTTGATTTAATCAAATTCATGTGTAAATACTGTATGTATATGTGTCTGTTGTATTTATTTGAATTTTCTAATCATTTAATTTGTATACATTTCATAATGTACATAATTATGTGTATGTACATAACATTATTTTGTGTTCTTTTTTTTATTTTATTTTTTTTTTTATTTCTATTCTTTGTACTTAGTTCATGTAAAATATTTCAAATCAATTAATCCGATTAATTTACGATACATACATACATGAATTCTTGTAATTTTCGTATATAAAATCTAGTCTATGTATGAGTACGCATATATAATATGCGTATTGTTGTATTAATGAAAATTTTAATCAATCATAAATAAGATAATGTACAATTTAGTATGTATGTAGATCCATACATATGGGCAAATATTTTTTTTCCGTTACTGCTCATGCATAATATATTTATACTAACTTCAATACTTTAGTTTAGTTTAGTTTAATTTAGACCACAAGGGCGAGATTTGGGTTGGGTTGCCTCGCGACACTGTAGCTTAAGAAAGCTTATTGTATCCCTCATCTTTTGTTTGTCTACATAAAGGTATTTATCCTTCTGGCAAGGAAATTAACGTACTTTATATAGTCTAGATTTAAAAGATTTTTGAGATTTCTGTCTTTCATATTCATATTTCCAGTGCCACACATTCCTTCAGAATGTTCTTTTTCAAGATATAGCCTACAGTCTAGGTTAGTCGTATTGATGCCTAGTTTTTCAAAAAAAAACAAAAAAGACACTCAACTCTTTAATTTAATTAAAAAAAATAATAAAATTAAAAATACAATTAAAATAAAAATGCATAAATAAAATTTAAAATTTATATTTTTAATATGTATAAAAATTTTGATTTCAAATTTAAAAATAGCAAAATAACAAAATTTTATTTCAATAAACTTTCATAAACTTTTAAAGTACATATATGTATATAAGCAAATACAAAAACACAAATTATAATTAATGTGTAAGTAAGTATATTGGCTAAATTAGGTAATTTTATTTTGATTTTATGCGAAATTCATAATTTTCTTATTTTTTCCCACAAATTTCCTTAAAAATTTTACTTATAGAAAAAAAAATAAGGAAATTTTATGGAAAAATAGGAAAATTTTTTAATTTCGCACATACGATAATCAAATATGTATATGTAATGCATTCATACTACATATGTACCATATCAGGTAATTTTATTTTGTAACTAAATCTATATAATAAAAATATTTAAAATAAGTACTCAATATGTAATTAAGTTTTGGTTTTTGTACTTGAAAATTGGGGGAAAAAAAAAAATAACGGAAAAGCTTTCTTTTACCGTTATTTAAAGTTTTGTAAAACAGACATATGAATTTTTAAATTTAAAATGTACGAAAAATTTATATCGGTTTACATACATAATACATATGTAAAATGTACAATAAGTAAAGTACTACATATAAATCAGATATAATTTAAATAAATCGTTAGTAACAGTTTTATTTATAGAATTAAACGACAATATTTATTTATTTATTTATTTTTTTTTTAAATAAAACGGAATTCATTGACTTAACATGTATGAATGTGATCATTTTAATATACACACATACATTTAAAGTTATTTCCAAAGTCATAAATACATCGATGATTGTATAGTAAAAGCCCTGATTTTTATTACTATTCTTATTATAATTATTATTATTTTAAATAGAATAAAAACATAGATAAAAGGAAAAAAACAAAATACAGGTGTATAAAAACAAAAAAAGCATGAATAGAATTGTTAAAAAAAAAAACAAAACAAAACAAATTAATTAGGTTAAATATATGGATGACATTATTATTATTAAATCAAGTAGAGGGTAATATACATACATATGTACATATCTATTATATTCATTTATTCAATGTGTGGTGTAAGTAGCATATTTTATAAGTTTTATAACAATGTAGGCACATGTACAACATTAATTGTTTCATGTACACACCTACGTACATATACATATATACATTTTATAATTATGCATATGCAAATATTACGTATGTACATACGTAAATGTATGTGCATATATTATGCACACATATGAATAATAGCTGTGGTGTTTTATTATTTATTTCTTATGTGGGTTATTATATTACTTTTTATGATTTTTATATTATTATAATTAATATCGTTTTTTGTTTTTTTATATTCAACAAAATAGAAACAAACACATAAGACAAAGAACAAAAGGATTTTTTTTTTTTTGTTTTTTTTAATTGTCTTTGTTCATATAATACAAAGCATGTATATATAATTTGTTTTGTTTTCCAAAAAGGGGAAAAACAAGTAAAAAATTGGCCGATAAAAGAATATACTTTGCCAAATCAAAAAGGATTTATCTTCTTTGCATAAAAATATCATCATAATTGGGAGTATTGCCAAATTAGGATCAAAAATGAGAATAATCTATACATTATTGTATGTTATATTATTATTATTATACAAAAATAATAAAATGATGGCATACATATGTAAATGTATTTACACATGTATGCCAGCATGTATGACTGCATATATGTACATATGTATGTATTTACACATTTTTATATGAAAATGTTCATACAGAGTTTATCTTTAAGAAAATTATTATGCAATCTTATGCAGTTATTTTGTTTTCTTAAGAAAAATTCATAATTTTTTAAAATGTATACAAATATATATGTTTTTCATTTTATTTCATTTTTTTGTATTTATAATTTATTACAGTTTTATTAATTAAAAAAAAAAAAAAATGATATTTGCCTTTGAAGAAAAAAAAAAGAAATCTGCACTACATCTATGTACATACGTATAATACATATGTATATATGTATATATATTTTTTTTTGAATTATTGATCTAGCTCCCACAATTCATAAATTTTGATTTATTTGATTTTGCTATAAAAAGATAAGATACTATAAATTTACAAACTCAAATACTTATGCACATAATATTGATTGGAATTGATAATCCTTTATTGAAAAAAAAAAATAAAAAAATTTTTTTTTACATACGTTATGTGTATTTGCTTACTAGTACGAAGAAATTACTGTGGGCAATTACATTTCACATAATATAGTGAGATTTTGACTAAAAGCTTTTTATTATATGATCAATTTTCATTGTTTTGTTATTTAAATAGTTTTTTTTTTACATATCTATAACATAAAAATGTACTTAATAGGTTTTTGGTATACATATTTCATCACTAAATTAAAATTTTCATTTCATAAATAAAAACAAAATTATTTTACCTTCAATAAACAATAAAAGAAAATCATAAGAATAATTCAAAAAATTAAATTTTCAAATTCATAACAAATAAAATTTGTACGCATATGTATGTACGAATAATTTCAAACTATTTTGACAAAATAAAAAAATCTTTGAAATTTTAACAAAAATAACGTGTCTAAGGACCTTTTTAAGTTGATATATAAAATTATTGGCTTATTACAAAATGATAAACGATTATGTTTTGAAAAGAAGATGGAATGTAAATTCTTAAAAAAATATGAACAAATATTGAAGACACAAAAAGGATATCAAGGATAATAAGAATCTTTTACATTTTTTTATTATCATAAAAATTTATTGTGATAAATATTCAAACACATATTAATTAAAAATATTTTAAATTTCAAATTGGGATCATCTTTTGAAAATAAGAAAGTAATCATAAATAATTTTTATGATTACACAATTTTTTTTATGTGTACATGAAGAATTGTATAGTACATATGTATGTATATTGAATTTAAGAATAATACTATAAAAAAAAATAAATACATAAATCGATTTTAAAAGCTTTTTTACTTTTTTTGAAGTATTAAAAAAACGGAAATTAAAATACGTTTGTAGATTCAATTTTATATTCTGGTAAATTTGTTCATATTTTAATATATACTACGTATGTAAATATGTATTCATTTTCATTAAATAGAAAATTTCAAAAACATTTTAATTTGTTTGATTTTGTGTGCATATATTTGCAAAATTAAATTAAAAAAAAATTTTTTTTTCCATATTTACATTTTATATTTTGAAGAAAAATTTTTAATAAGGAAAAATTGAAATTGATGAGGAAAAAGAGAAAAAAAAAAAAAACAAATTATAATATATAAAAATTGAAATTAGATCAGTTTTTATGTGTACATACATACATGGGTGTTTACACATACATTATACAGCATAGAAAAAGATAAATAAAAATTTTCCTTGAACATTCAAACATTTTTTATTAAATTTTTATTTCACAATTACTTACAATGTAGTATATATAAGGATATAATGTATAAGGATATTAAGATGTATACGTCATGTACGTGAATTACGTATTCATTTTTTATTATATGGTCATGAATCTTGATGGTTTGTTTTTAATTCGAATATGTACTGAGAGAGGATATATTTTATTTTATTATACAGGATGTCTCGGCACCACGTCAGAACACTGACAAGGGATAGTGAAGTGTACTGAATAGCAGATCTCCGGAAATGAAGCTTCTCACCTCTCCTATCCCGTTTTACCTTGCCTTTTAGTGGTGGTGCTGTTAATCCTTCATGGAAATGTACATAGTAATCAACCTATGTGGAAGTGAAGGGGACAAAAGAGGTAAAACATAAAATCAGACGAGGGGCTAATCATCTGTCTCTGTTAAAAACCTATATGATTAGCAGACTAGAGAATGAGCCTCGGACAGGATTGATTTTTCGGAAACGATCTAGGCTTCGAATACTGACATGGCTTAAAAAACGAAACAACGAAATGACTTTGGCAACATAGAATGTTAGGAGTATATACAGATTGGGCGTATATAGAGAACTGATTGGTGAGATTAATAAATATGTGATACTTGGAAATATTGATGGTACGAGACCAAAAGGACGAATTTAAATTTTTCTAAGATGAAAATTTCCTGCAGCAGTTATTTCAATACAAAATATTTATATCATTTTGTATCTAAAAATTTATTTAAAAAAATGTAAGTAAAGTAATTTTGTTTGTTCGTTTAAATATTTCCCTGTTATGTATTTAATAACAGTAATTGAACTAAAATAATATTCAAATTTTTTAAACGTACGTAAACACACACATATCATATCATATCATATTAAAATGGTTTATTTAAATATAACACTTAGACAATACTCATATACGTACTAAATTCAAATCCATTACCATTGGTTATATGTATGTAATTCAAATTTTCACCTTCATTTATTTTCATGAATAATAAAATATATAAAATCTAGGACATTGTACGTATTTAACTGCTAATATTTATTTGTAAAATTAAATCGAATTTCAAAATTACAACGCTATGCATTCATATACAGAGTACATAGTTAAAATATAAAATATATACAAATTATGTATATAAATGTATTTAGATTATTTTTGAAATGAATTTAAAATGAAAAGTTTTGTACTTGAATTATGTCTGTATTTAGAATTATTATTTAAACTACATTAAAAAAAAGGAAAAAAAAAATACGAAAAATTCAAATGAATTATTATTATTCAGTTAAAATATTTTTCTTATTTAATTTTTTTAAATATCAAGTTTAAATGCATGTTTATGGTTAATTTTCGTGTGTATGTTTGTGTTGGTTTTTCTTTCGTGCGAGTTTTAATGTAATTAAATTAAAATTCATTTTATTAAAATTCATGAATTATTTTAATCAAATTATTTTTATAAAAGAAAACAAAAAACAAATCCCAATGAATGCATTTTTTTTTTTTTTAAATGAGAGATAAGGACGAAAATTTATTTTATTGATAAATACAATTTATTTAAAATAAAATCAAAAAATTCATTTTCAAGGTCTATTCAATATCATTTTAGTTTTAAACTTTAACATTAACGTCAATGTTCCTTTTCGAAAAAAAAAAAAAAAAAAAAAAACAAGACAAAAATTGTATTTAGTTAGTATGTTTCTGTTTACTCCTGATTACATATACATACATGCTTATGTACTTACATGTAAAAATCAATTCAGCTATGTAGAAAAATTTTCCTTTTACAAAATTAAGAAAAGAAAAAACAAAGTCCATAAAGGAGAGATATATCATGTACTATGTACACATATGTACGTTTTTGTGCATACATGCATGAACTGTTTACAAGCTAAATCGATTAATTTTATTTAAAAAAAAAAAAATTTTTTTTTTCAAGTTTAATTTTCAAATTTTTTTTTTTATAAATTGCACTTTAGCTTAGTTTAGTTGTTTGTTTAATAACAATATTTTGTAACCATCTGATGAATGAACATAATTTGCTTTAGAAATCTTGTCTGGATTTGTTTTACTTTATGAAGTTAATCGATTTAGCTTTTGAATATGTAGCTTACATGTGTATTTGTATAATGAGCTTATATATGGCTATATGTAGAAGTATAAATTTAAATTAAGGATAACATGTTTTTTTTTTTTTTTTTAAATCATATCCCTATTTTCTATTTTATATCACATAACGTATACAAATGTATTAAAATAAAGAGTTTGCGCATACAAACGCATTAAATTAGCGATGTGAACGACATTATAAAACAATAACAAAAAAAAAAAAAAAAAAAAAAAAAATTTATACATATACATACATACTTGTAAAAATGTTCATACACTCAATAAAATATATTATTTATACTGCATATTTATATATTGACATACTACACAAAGTCACAGAGTATACTTTTATATATTTCATATAACAAGAAATCTACATTATATTGTATAAAATGTAAATTATAATAAATGAATATAAAAAGAAAAAAAAAATATTGTAAAATGTTTGTATATAAATACATTTTAATATATATGTACATGTGTATGTATATCTAAATTCTAGAAAAAGGATTCAGACTTATAAAGTATTAAATAAAATGTAAATATGTACTTTATCTGTAAAGAAATGCATTCGATGATTATAAAAGGGATAAAATACATTTTTTTATTTTATTTTTTTTTTAACTTTTTATTTTACTCGTAGAAAACTTAATGTTAATGTATGTATGTATATAACAAAATTATACAAGTAGTATATGAACAATTATGCATGTTCTATTAAATTTAAATACAATAAACACGTATTCATTATTGCACTTTCCCATCATTACAAGCAATATTTATTTTATTAGAAAAGAAAAAAAAAAAAAAAAAAAATGTTTTCACATTGATTTGATTTAAGACAGGCTAATTGAGAGCAAAATAGATAAACAATTTTCGAATTAATTTTTTTTTAACAAAGAAAATTAGCCAAAAATTTTTATTATTTTTATCGGTTTTTCTTATGTGTAAATTTTTGTTTTTGGTTTTTTTTTTTCCGATGATATTTATCCAGTCCATTTAGTCTGAACACCCAATATGTTCTTACAGGGATAATATATTATACATATGTATATCCATATGTACATTTGTACGTATATAAATGAATATTACCTATTACATAAATATGGTTATATATATACAGGGGTATATTATAAAAGAATATATGTATGTACATATGTACATACATATATTATTCATTGTAAAAATTTATCACGTATTTCATACATACCATATACATAAAATTTTCAATATTATTATATGCACATAAATATATTGTAGACGTGCCCGTATCTAAAATTATGTATATGTAAGTATATGTATACAATAATTATATATTTTATAATTTATTATTACAAATGGTATTAACTCTTTTATCAAAATTTTGCATACATAGTATCCTATATAGTACATGTAAATTAGTACACAGAGAGCTTAAATAAATTGTATATATATGTATGTATACCTATATATACATCTGGCATGTATAAACACTTATGTATATGAACATACGTGTATTCATGTGTATTATTTATAGATAACATATAATAATGAGAAATAGTATGGGAATAATATAAATTTTATATACATACATATAGGTATGTTATATATGCTATATGCTATGGACAATATAAAAATACCTTGTAATTAAAGAAAAAAGAGAAAACATAACAAAAAGCTTAAAAATAAATAAAAGTAAATTAAAATAATAAATGTAGATGTAATAAATTTTTTAATATATGTATGTAGCCAAAATAAAAATATCATGTACGAGTATACAAATATACACACGTATAAAATATTACCAAGAACATAATGTCATAGGTTCATAGTTATACAATCTATGTGCTTTAGTTATATAATCAAAATTTTTCAAATTTTCTTTCTCTGACTTTATTTTGATCTTTAAAGAAAAGAAAAAAAAATCTAATTTCATAACTTGAATTGAAATCTCCTTTTTTTCTTTGTTTTTTTTTTTTTTTTAGTTTTTATTTGTATTTTATTTTTTCTTTTTCTCTAATAATACTTATATCAAATTGTTTTTTTTTTTTAATTAAATTTAATAAATGTATAATTGAATAAAATCCTTTTTATAATCAAAAATTTTATATTTCCTTTGTTGTTTAATGTAATAATGGGAATTTTTACAAAAGAAAATTAGTAATAATATGTACAATAAATAAGATTGTACTTTACACTATATATATATACGTTTTCACGTGTAATTATTATAATAACTATGTACATATAATACATAATAACGATAATTATTTTACTAATGTATACATACTCGTATATACGTATTATAGTGATTTTTTACGATAATTTTATAAAATTGAATCAAAATTAAATTGAAATTAAATGCAATTTTTAAATAAATAATAAATATACGACTAAATATATACCATACATGATATATTACTGTATAATATATATTTATTATTACGTACACATGTACATATATGTATGTGTAAATTTAATATGTATGTTTAAATGTAGTATCAACCTATATGATTTGTATTATAACTACTCCTTATTTTATAAATAGGAAATTATTTAAATACACGCAAATAATTACATGATTATTATTTTTCTTTCTCTTTCAACTATAATAATAATATATACATATATATAACATACGATTAACTATAAAATCTGCAATTTTAGTGATTTCTATGAAATCGACATTAAAAATTCTTTATATTTGCAGGTCAATTAAAAAACAAAACGAAGAAAAACCAAAACAAAAAAAAACAAAAAAAAAACAAACGAATGAAAATACATTGAGATGTCCTAGATTTTACATTTTCACTTTATTATTATTTTTATTATTTTTTTGTTTTTAATTTTAATTTTTATTTTTCTTAATGTTATTTATATACATATGTACATTATTTGTTAAACTTCGTTTTTACTGTCCTATTTAAGATTGTTTTTTTTTTTTTTTTTTTTTTTTTTGTCGTTTTAGTTTATGTACGGTCTTCTTTTTTTTGAGGGGGATATAATAAAATTTGAAATTATTGGTTGATTGCTTTTGTTAATTTTTAATAATGTTTTATTATTTAAAAAATGAACATTAAGTATATGAGTGCTACTATATGTACATAGTATGTATACTGGGTATTATTATTGCAAGTATATGTAAATCGATGTCCAGTGTTATATATACGCTTACGATTTATGTTCTCGTTTTCATTTATTTATTTATTTTATTTTATTTTTTTTTGTTCGAAATAAAATATGCTCATAAAATGGAATATTTAACTAACATTAAGAAAGAAAAAAGAAAGAATACAATAAAAGGGAAATTTTTATTTTAGTTTTCCATTTACGTACACATACGAGAATTAATTTTAACCATAAATATAATTAAATATTCTGTGATTATTTGAAGAATATTAATAATGAATTGATCATATAATTTCTAAAGTTGGATAAATTTTAATTTAATTAAAAAAAAAAAAAAAAAAAAAAAACAAAAAAATTGAAAAATATAACTTTATACTTTTATAATTTTTTTTTTTTTTTAAATTTCTACATTCTAAAATAATCTAAAATATTCTGTGATTTGAAAATACATAAATATATTATTTTGCAAAAAAAAAAATTATTGTTAAATAATTTTTTTGATTTTTTTTTTTATTTTTTTAAATAATAACATACTGTTTCAACTGGTTCTGGCAGTTTCTTTTCATGATGGAATCCATCCTTTTTATGACCTAATAATGCTTCTTTATCAGCTGAATCATGTAGATCATGTTCATGATGTGTACGCGATGAAATTTTTCTAGCTAATGCTTGTGGTGAAAATTTTAATCTTAAACTTTCATGTGTTGAATCCTTATCAGATATATCATGACAACTGCTTTTGCAACTTTTTAAATTATCTTTTAAACTTATTTGACTTGATTTTGTTGATTTACTATCTTTATGACGACGAAAACATGAATTTGTTGTATTTATACCAATGCCACCGATACTACTACCACCAGTTGGTGATTTTAAACAAATTACATTACCATTTTTTTCACAATTTTCACAAATACAAATTGATTGTTGTTTAATTGAAAAACTTCTCATTTTATTAAAATGAAAATTTTCGATATTACCACTGGTACTATCGCCACCACCACCACCACTACCACCACTATTACCACTAACCCCACCAGCATTACCACTGTTGTGATGTGCATCATCACAATTATTCACAACCGAACGATCAAATGAGCAATGCTTTTTTGTATTTAATAATAAATGACTTTCAGATCCTCCTACAAAATTATTTTTTTCACAATTAATACGTTCACAATTTTGTCTATCCTTATCTAAACGATCCTTATCAAGGCTAAAATAACGTTTCGATTCAAAATGCCGTTTTTTATTAATATCACTATTACTACCATTTAAACTATTACATTTAGATGTATTTTTTAAATATTTTTGTTCATCATATGGATTTTTTGTATTTAAATTTGTTGATGTTGTTGGAGCTGTTACATTGACACCAACACCACCACCACTACCACCACCACCAGATGATGTTGATAAAAGATTTGTTTCCATGACATCTGTATATTTAGTATTATTTGTTGTATTTATATCAATATTATTACGACTAAAACGTGATACTAATGCAAATAAATGTGATGATGTAGATGACTGCTGATAATTATTTTGTGATGATTGACGTAATTGTTGCTGCTGATGATACTGCTGCTGTTGTTGTTGTTGTTGTTGTTGCTGATGCTGATAATATCGTTTATTTAATAAATTACTACTATTATTTATATAATTAATATCACATCTGGATGTACCTAAACTTTCACAACATTCCATACATATATTTTCACAACTGCTTGTCTCGCACTGTGTCAATAAATTATCCAATTTTCTTATTTCCGATAATTCAATACATGAATTTGTACGAACGTCTAAATCGGACATTTTATAATTATTTGATCAAACATAATAATAACAATGATATTTGTTAATAATAATCGTAATAACATTTTATTAATAATATTATTTCATTATTATTATTATTATTATAATTATTATTCCATCATTATTATTTTATATAAATTATAAATTTCTTTATTTTCTAACACTCTTTATTATTATTATTTTTTTTTTGTTTTTTTTACATTTTTATTCTCTCACATCCATCAATATTTTATTAAAAATTTTCATTTCATATAATTCACAAATATTTTTGAAATAAAAAAATTTTTCTTTATATTATCAGCATTCATGATAATTTTTCTTTTTTTTTTTTCTTATTACATATTAAAACTTTTTTTTTGTTTTTTTTTCTGTTATGTTTTCGTTTTAAAATTTTTCGAATTTTTTCATTTTATTTTGCAACTTTTCACAAAAGAAAAAAAAAAATTTTTTTTTTTTTTATCATATGAAATTTAAATATTTTACTTTAACGATTATATCCATACAAAAATCAAATACTAATAAGTTATAGATTTGATTTTGAGAAAAGATCGTTAAAAATTTTTTTTTAAATTTTTTTAACCGAAATATGAACACTGGAAAAAGCATTCAAGGAGTATATTATATATATACTATACTGTACATAAACTGATATATATGCATACATGTAGATATTTTTAAAATTATTTGAATAATTAAAAAAAAAAAAAATTATGATTTAATCAATAAACAAAAAATAAAAATAAAAAATAAACGAAGAAAAAAAAACAACAATGAAAATGATTTAATCACAAAGTATTGTATTTCAAAAAAAAAAAAAAAAAATTTGTATAAAAATTTAAAAAAATAAAATAAAATAAAATTTTACAAATTAAACGCGAATGATAGTTAAATCAATAACTGGAAAAAGAAAAAAACAAATTAAAGAAAACGCGTACTTATAGGTACCTACTTGCGTTCAGTTTTTAAATATTAAACTGGATATGCATGTTAAAAGAAAAAAATAATTAAATAAAAAAAAAAAAAAAAAAAAATTTACATACATTGATAATGTGAGAAAAATTGAAAATTTACAAAATGAAGGAAAAGTATTTCAAAAAAAAAAGTATTTAAACACATACAAGTATGTTATGTACATAATTAAAAGGATTTTTTTTTTTTTTTGTTTTTTAAATCTCAGCTAAGGGCAGAACAATTTTGTTGTAGGCATTATTTCATAATAAACATTATTTTGTAGATTATAAATTCAATGTAATGCTCATATTCTTATATGTTATTATTTTTGTTTTTTTTTTTTTTTGTTTTTTCTATGTAAAAATTAAATGACAAATGAACATGGAGAAAATCATGTTTTAAATGTAAAATACGTTACAATATTCCTCTTTTTTTGATATCTTGTTAAACTCATTTCTTATTTGTCTATTTCATTTTTGTTGTTTTTAATTTTTTTTTTTTTTTTTTCTAAAGAAATCGTATTAAAACTGTTATTTATTTGTTGAAGCGTAAGAAGTGTAAGTATATAGATAGATACAAGTAGACTGTGTAAAAATCTATTTTAATAGAACAAATTATATGGACATTTCATATTTTGTCGTTATTACATTTATTATTCATTTTTTTTTCTTTTATGATTTTTTTTTTTTTTTTTTGCTAATTTTTATGTACATACATATGTACGTATGTGTTGACTCATTAAAATATGCATGTAATAAAAATGCTTAACATATTTAATACACACGTTTACATAATAAAATTATTATTATTATTTTTATTTTTTCTGTTTTTCAATAAAATATTTTAGTACATAATGGTATGTATGTATGTACAAATTTTTCATTTTTCCACACATCGATAATTTCCTTTTTGTTTTTTTTTTTTTTTTTTTTTATTTTTTTTTGCATTTTAAAATCTTTTATACCTGTATGGCATGTTCCAGAATAAATGTCACAGAGTTCACTTTTCTAAAAGTTCAAATTACTTCTAATTAAAAAAAAAAAAAAAAAAAACTAGGTTTTAGAAATTAATTAGCGGTATTTTCCGAGCTACTGAATGTATTTGTATTCCATTTTTTTAAAGGATCATATAGACATTTAGAACGGTTTTTTTTTTTAACTTTTAGAAAAGTGAATTCTATTTTGAAACACCTTATATGTAGTACATATAAGAATGTTCAAACGTAATTTTTTGTCTAATGTGTACATACACCTACAGTGAAATTTATTTTAAGTGGACAGTCACGGTTTCAAGGTTCTTATTCGTTTAAGGAAGGTTTCTGGCTAACCTGTGATATTTTTAAATACATACATATGTATGTAATTCATTGTTTTTATTTTAATAAAACCGCTTACACAAAATAGATAATTAAATAGTAGTGTTCTTTTTTTTTTTTTTTTTTTTTTTGTTTATATTCTTGTACCGTAAAATTAACAAAATCATTAAATTACAGACAATAAATTGCTTGGCCAAACATCATTTTGGCTTCTTACTTATAAGAGATGTCCATTTAGAGAGATTTCATCATTGTTAGTGCATGTTAGTAATACAGACAAAATAATTACTTCCGGTAATATGCAATAAATATGAATTTTTTGCTTTTCAAACAAAACGAATATAAAAAATAAATAAAAACTAAACCACAAAGTAAAAAAGGGTCTCTCCTCTTAACATAATTAACTCATAAATTTATAAATTTATGTATAAGTAGAGAAATGTTAAAAAGATGGAAAGTAAAACTAAAAAAAAAGAAAAAAAAAAAAATCATGACTGAAATAACCAGGAAATTTGCAAATGTACATATTAGAGGGTGTACGTACTTATAAGCACACACGTTTGCAAATGCTTTGCGTTACTATTATTATTATTATTATTTTATTTTCTTTCATGAGTTGAATATAAGAGCTTTTTACAAAAACAAAACAAAACAAAAAAAAATGTGCACTTATATTCTCATATATATACGTATGTATACAATATGGTGTATTTAAAAAAAAAAAATATATATTTGCAAGATGCAATTTTCATAATGCTTTTAACTGTTATATACACTTATATGTATGTATGTTTGTACACAATAATAATTATTAAATATATGTACATATGTATGTATTTTCATAATGCATACATATACATACACATGTACATACGTATGTTACGTACAAATTATCACAGTCCAAAGTGTATGTATTTTTGTGTTTGCTATTGAAACAATATATTTAAAAAAAAAAAAAAAAAAAAAAAAAAAAAAAATTGAATAATAATATAATCGTCTACATTAAAATTTTCTTCCTAATAATGTTAAATAGTTGCACTTAAACAAAAAATAAAGAAAAAAAAACAACATGAAAATGTTGAATATAGAAATTTTTTATTGTTGCTTTTTTTTCTGTTTTTTTTTTTTTTTTTTTTTTTTGATTTATATACATAACTGTCAGTAGAAGTACATACATATATGTACAATGTATTGATTTTGTATACTATGTACGTAGTTAGGATATTTAAATGTATTTTAACAAATTTTTATTCAGATCCTGAACAATATGTTACATACATATGTTATGGAGTATTTTTCATGTAAATACTGTACATACAAGTATGTGTACAAACATAAAAATTTATGTAATTTTAAATGATCTCGTAATTAAAATTATTTATTCAAATCACGTTTCTTTGTTTTTTTTTTTTTTTGTTTTTTTTTTAATAAATTTATCTTGTAATTGTAAATACAGATTTTTATTATTATTATTATAATAATTATTTTATTTTTTATTTTTTATTTTTATTATGCATTATGTGTGGGTTTATATTAATGTATTATTCACTTTAATTCTTTTTGCTCTTTATTTTATTTCCTGGCTTTTAAAGGTTAGGAAAAAAATTTAAAAAAAAAAAAAAAACGATATATTTACATACATACACATTTGCATGTATGTCACACAAATTTGTGTATACATTTGTGTATACGTACTATACGCGTGCAGCATATACATATTTACGTATGTATTTCAGCGATGTCACCTATAAATAAAGGTGACATTTTTGTTAATGTAAATTTTTTTTTTTTTTTTTTTTTACTATTATTATGTATACCGATTTATATGTGTAAAAGAATTATGTATTTAAGAAAGTGAAAACAAAGAAAAAAAAATTTTTTTTATTAATATACGTATAGATGAAAATATGTTTTCTTATACGTAGAATACCCATATAATGGAGGAAAAGTAAAGAGTAAGACAAAAAAAAAGAAAAATTAAAAAAAAAATTATATAAATGGGTGTATGCATATATGTATGTATGTATGTAGAGGTTTATATAGTAAAAAAAATTTATTTAAATAATTATTAAAAATTATATTAAAAATTATTAAAAAAAAATAGAAATTATAATAGAATGAAATTGCATAGATAGACATGATTAATATAATAAAATTATTATTTAATTTTGAGAAATTTATTAACAAAAAATAAATTTTTTTTCTCTTGGTCATTAAGTTAAGTTAAAAAAAAAAATTAACATACATTTATAGTATGTACAACTTCTTCCAAAATATAAAAACAGGTAATCAAAGTATGCGAATGCAAAGGAAACAACGGAAGAGATTTAATAAAATCCGTTAAGAAATTTCTAACATACTGATTTTTCATATTATTCTTTTTCTCATATTTTTCTCATATAATTGTCTTATATTATTCCTTTTTATGTGTTTTTTTTTTTTTTTTTTTAAATAAAACAAAGAAAATTTTTGAAAAATAAAAAAAAGAAAAATTTAATTTTTTATTTTTCAATTAAATCTGTGTACGTTTACGTTCAATAAAATTCAGAATGTAAATTATTTACGTATACATTTTTTTTTTATCACAAAATTGATTGATTATTATCTATTTTACTTAGAAAATAAATATATGTATACATACATGTACACAATCATTATAGAAATGAGGACAAAAATATGGTATGGTAAACAAAAAATAATGGTTCGATAATAAAAGAAAACTAAAGCAAAAAAAAAATAAAAAATAAAAAATAAAAAATACAATCAATGTAAAGTATTACGAACTAAAAAAAAAATATACAACAATTATTGATATACATATGTGTGTGAAAAATGGAAAAAATGCACTGTATCACATTTGAGAAAAAAAAAAAAATTTTTTTTAATAATAATAAGAAATACTAAGAAATTAATAAGGTAAACAGCAATACTTGTTAGCATTATACGTACACACATACTGACATATATATGAATGGGCAATTGTGTTGTACCAAAACACATACACTAATTTCAGTTGCTTGATAAAATGTTAAATTGAACAATGTTTATTAATTTTTTTTTTTTTTTTGTTATTTTTATATTTAAAAATTCCTTGAATGTGTGAAATTTTTATTCATTCATTTACTTTATTTATTTATTTATTTATTTATTTTTGTACATATAAGAAAGAAAATTAAAATCTAAAATATAATGATCTAGGTTAAAGATAATTTCATCACTTATGGACATACTGTAATCCATGTATATATGTATATAATTGTAGTGCATTACATACATACATAGAAAATTTTTATACAATAATATATGTTACGTGTAATGTACACATATGTACGTACATACATTTTAAAATTGATTTCAAATTTGCAATTTAATTTGCACCCCATATATGATATACATATATGATATATAGGTATACATATATCGTTGTATAATTTTGCTTTTTAGTTCTCTGTGTAACAAATAATTTCAAGGAGCATTGAACTCAAAAAAGAAACTTTAAATCTTCAAGAAAATACACAAAAAAAAAAAAAATATTAATAATAATAATAAAGAAATCATTCAGATTTATGCTGTTGTACTTTGTTGTCCTTTTTAAAACACAATCGTTGTTTTGTTTTGTAATAATTTCAAGGACATTTTCTTGAAAACACAACAAAAAAAAAAACAAAAAAAGTTTATATGTAAAAAATAAACTAGAATAAAATAAATAAATAGATAAAATGAGAAAACAAAGATCGAAGGCAAAAATAAAAAATAAAAATTTATTTGATATTTTCGAAGATATATACGTATTTATACATACGTGTATATATAATATATAAACCTGCATATATGTATGTACATATGTAGATCATAAATCGTATTTTTATTATTTTATGAATAAATATAAAGAATACTCTGTTTCATGTATGTATGAACATAATATATACTTTTATGTGTAACATATATAAAAGAAAAATTAAAAGAAAAGAGTTTAGAATTTTCCTTTTCTTTACCAAGCTTTTCAGTTTTTATCGTTTTTTTTTTATTTTTCAATTTTTTTTTTCTCTTTACTTACAAGTGTACTTTTTTCATTGTTATTAAGAAAAATAATAATAATAATAATAATAAAAAAAAAATACTATGAACACGATTTTATTGGTTTTTTGTTTGTTACCTGTCTTTGTTTTTCTTATTTCTTTGTAATGAAAAAAAAAAAAAAAATTGTATAATATTAAAATTTATTTTCTTTCATAATTCGAAAATTGTTGCCAAATTTAATAAAAAAAAAAAAAAAAAAAAAAATTAAAATACATATAATTGAAATAAATATTTTGCTTTTTTAATTTGAATTAACTTTTCAGTAATAAATATTTTGCTTTTTAATTGAAATTAAGAAATCTAATTCTAAAGTTATACGATTGTATAAGGAAAACCTAAAAATTTTCTTAAGATTTTTTATTTATTCCTAGTGATTTACATGTTAAACTTATCAAAAGCAAAAAAAAAAAAAAGACAAAATTTTCATTATTTTTGGTTAAAAAAAAAAAAAGTGTTTATTTTGCTTTAAAATACATACATATATGTAATGAAACGTTATATAAACACACATTACACATAACATTGTAACACGTATTGTGATACAAATGTGAGCATTATGTTTATTTATCATATGTACTTTTATTTTGATTAAATTAAAAAAAAAAGAAATTTTTTTTTTTTTTGTTTTTAATTTAAAAATTTAAAACTCATTTCGAAAAATGAACAACAAAGAAAACAATACCCAAAATACAAACAGAAAAGGTGAAAAATGTTTTTTACCTACAATTTTAATTAAATTTAAAAAACAAACATTTTGTTTTTTATGCATATATGTATATAGTACGTTATGTACATGAAAATGAATTATGTTGATTTTTCACATTTTAGGAAAAATTCTTAGACAATATGGAAAAACAAGAAATTGAAAAGTACAAAAATATCCATTTACGTACAATCAAGTACAATATATAAACGTGAATGCAAAGATATGTATGTACATATATAATTATAAATATAATATATTCATTTATTATGTTCAAATGTATACTATGATATAAGGGCTAAGTTCTCATATAAAACTTTGTTCACATGATCAATGGATTAAAATTTAAATTTGAAATACAAAAGGACCGTTTAAAAATTAATTATGACGCTGTAGTGTTAATGTAACATCGGATTTTATATTGTGTTACTTTGACATAATTATTGTATGTAACGACATTTTCACGTTTATGTTGGTTATTATTACTTCATGTTAAAAATTTGCAAAATATTTGAAAAACAATTGTTTGAAAAATAAATGTTAAATTTACTTCACAAGCTAGATAGCTACAAACTAAATATAAATTTTTGATGTGAAATAGCTATCGCAACATCAGATTTTGTCTTGAAAATGGTAAATTAATGTTAATATGTAATTTTGCAACAATGAATCGATGATTTTAGTCATGATTACTTTTTGAACGCTCGTTCAATTGCTGATGTCTTAAGATTACAGATTAAGATTAAGATTCAATTTTTTTGAATGGATCTAAACTGATTATAAGCATACTATGAGAGACGTTGAAATTTTCTTTCTTATATTTTTCAAAAAGCAATTTAAAATAAACATTATTATGTTATTGAATCAAATTTTTTAAAATGTTTATTCATTATTTTCTTTTCATTGTTCAAAACAGACAGATTTATTAAATTTCTTTTAACATGAGAAATATATATTAATATTGTTGTATTATATTTATCAAAGTCATTTTATTATGAATTTAGTATATACAAAATAATTTATTTAAAAAAATGTATGTACATACTATATGTGTATGTAATAAAATTTTAAAATAAACAAATCTTAAATTCAATAATATTAAATGCAATAAATTAAATTCATTTATGTATGTTTAGTAAAAAAGAATAAGGATAAGGATTTTGTTATATACAAAATTTAGTTGTATAAATAATATGAAATTATTGTATAAAATGAATGAATGAATGAAAATAGTATACTATTTATTTTTCTAAAATATACTCTTTTTATTTGAATGTTTTTAATCTGGTTTTTTTTTTTTTTTTTTTTTTTTTTTATTCTTTTAATGGCTCTTACAATTATTAAAATATTAATATGAAGCATAAAATGCACATAATAATTTAAAGTAAATTTACGTGACTTTTTATGTTTATACTCCTTTACATATTATATCAAGTCATAAATCAAGATGTCTTAGAGATGAAACACATATCGAATTGATAAAGAGATTTGTGTGTAAAAGGAATTGAATTGAATAAAAATTGTTTGTATATAATATACAAATGTACTGTATGTATGTACTGTATGTATATATAACTTGTATTGTAAATGTTAATGTACATAATTTATATCCATACATATTTATGTTAACTTTAAAAAATAAAAAAATAAAATAAAATAAATATAAAACAAAAAAAAAAAAACACAAGACAAATTACAACCAATCATCAACATGAATCGCAGGACCAGACCGACTCTGTAAATATTTTTTCAGCACTTGACCTGCTTTTCACTGTAAATATACATATGTACAATTTATATACACATGTATAAATATATGTAGGCATACATATATATACATATATACAATTTTTTAAATCTATTTATGTACATACATATACAGTATATTAGTATCTGTATAGTTTGATTTTCTTTTTGTAATTATTATAACATCATGAATACATACAGATGTATGTATGCATACACATAATATGTATAGAGTAATGTTTTTACAGTAAATTCTAAAAGGAAAATTACAAATATACATACATGTATGTATGTATATTGTGTATATATATACCTAAATAGAAAAGATATGTTATTAAAACAAAATATAAAGGAATGATATGAAATGCAATTAAACAGAATAATGTTTATATACATATGTACATAGATATATACATAAATAAATTCATTAAAATGTATACTATATAAATACATACATACATATATGTATGTACAGTTGGGCATAATTTAATTTTTATAACTATAAAACTTATATATGTACATATATTTATATACATACATATGTAGTATATGTTTGGATAGTAAACAAATAGTTTATCTAAAATATACAAAATATACAACATTGTATACATATGTATATTACATGTACACGTGTGTGCATGTCATTATCATAATCAGAAAATTAAAAAAAGAATCATATAAAAAATTGAAAATAAAATACAATGAATATTTTTCATTGAAAAATAATCAACATTTCTTAATTATACTCCAATTTTATACTTTTCCAGTGTAATCATTCTTAAACACTTCATATAAGGATATAATTAAATATTTTTTAATATATTTCATTAAATACATATGATGTGCAATTTTTTTTATTTTTTTTTTTTTCAAATTCATAATTTGATGAATTCAATTTATCACATTAAATTTATCATTCACTTTAAATTTTGTTAACAAAAAAAAAAAAATTATAAACAATAACAAAACATGGAACAACGAAATACTACAAGGTATTTATAAATTTCACAAATTATTTTTTCATGTGTGTTCAATTGTTCATATGTGTTGTTTTTTTTTTTTTTTTGTTAATTTTATTTCATATTATTTTTTCATTTTTCGTTATTTCATTAAACATTTCATAAAAACGATTAAATTTGAATTTTTTAATATGAAACGATTGATAATTTTGTTGATTATTGAAATTTTTGTTTATTCATTTATTTTTATTTTTTTGTAAATTTTATTTTACTATTACAATCGATCATACATTTTCTATTTGAAACAAATTTAAAATTAATAAAAATTGAGTTTATGAAAAAATAAACAAAAAAAATTTTTTTTTTGTTTTTTGAATTAATTTGAAATAGTTGTTATTTTTTTGAAATGTTTATTTAGAAAAAACAAAAAAAAACACAAAAAATTCAAATCGAAAACAATTTTATCATTTTTATAATTTAAATTTTTTGTTTATGTTATATCTATACATTTCAGATATACAATAACAAAATGTAAAATCTTCTAACATCATCAGTATTGTTTACTGGCAACAATTTTTGCATTTTTTTAAAATTTTTTTGTTTACTTTATTTTCCATTTTTTATATTATTAAAATGTCTAAGAATAAATTAAATAATATTTTATTTTTTTTTTCAAGAAAAATATATATACCTATATATATGTAATATGTACATTTGTATACGTACATAAATGTTCTAAACATTATACAATGTATAATAAATTTTATTTTCAATTTTACAAAAATATTATGTTTGCAAATTATGGTTTATTTATTTATTTATTTTATTTAAATTCGAAATTTTTGTTTGTTTCATTTATTTATTTATTTAAAAAAAAAAAAAAAATTTTTTTTTTTTTGTTGATTTAAAATAATATTGATATGTTTTAATTCACAGACTATATGTAAATGAGTAAAAATTACAAATACATATACATATGTTTAGTACAGTATTTATATGTGCATGTATTTAAATAGTGTACATTTTCATATTATAAAACTTTTACTATATTACTACCTATTACGTTCTTTCATAAATAATGAATTGACTATTGTAATTTTCCAAGGAAACCGTGCAAAAACAAGCACATATATTATTATCATTTCATTTTGTTTGTTTTTGTTTTTTTCTTTTTCTTTGTTTTTTTTTTTTTTTTTTTTTTTTTGTTATAATGAAAAATAACAACAGAATGATAAAACGTTTTCGAAAAAATAAAAAGGACTAATGTTGTTTTTGTTTTTTTTTTTGTTTTGTATATTTATTTTTTCTAACGAAATTTATTTCTTCAATTTAAAATCACTTTTATATGTTATGTAGAGGTTTTACTGATTTTTTTTTTGTTTTGTTGATTTGAAAAATTTAGTCAATATATTATTTAGTTTTTATTTAATGTCATCGATTGTTTAACTTTTTAAACTAAACAAAAATTACATTACTTTTGCACATAATGTATATATGGATTAGTGTTTATCTAATTTCCTTATCTTAAGAGATTGTTGTTTTGTTTTTGTTATTCATGCTATTATCCTTAAAGTTTTGTGTACGTATTCAATATTTTTGTTTTTTTTTTTTTTTTTTACTAGAATTGTGTAATTAGCAAAGGTTACACTTCATCTTTTTGTTTTTTGTTTTTTTTATATTTTATTTATGGTTTCGTTTTAAATTGAATTTTTTGTTGTTTTTGGGTTTATTTGTTGTATTTTTTTAAAAATTAAATATCACTTTAATTTTTATGAACAAAAAAAAAAAAAAATTGAAAAAACACTATACAATACAATATTAAAAATATACATGAGAAAAACAAAAAAAAAATTTTTTTTTGTTTATAGTTCCACGTACATGTATGCTTGAAACTTAATTATTATTTATTTATTTATTTTTATTTTTTTTAAATTATTTTTTCTTTCTTTGTAAGTATTAGAAATAAAATTAACAAAATCTATGTAAGGACAATATATGAACCGATTACAACAGAACAAAAGACAAAGACGTTGTTAGATTTCAAAAAAAAAAAAAAACAATAATAACAAAAAAATATAATTCATAAATTATATTCATAGTTTTTCATTTTTTTTTTAATTACTTTATTTGTTTATTTGCTTTTCACGATTTTTTACACAAAAAATTTTTTTTTTTTTTTTTGGTTTTCTTTTATTGTATCCTTATCATTATTATTATTATTATTTTTTTTTTCCAAAATAAAAAATTTTATTAAAACAGTAAATTTATTGTTATAAAAATGATATTTTTATTTTTTAAATTTTTTTTTTTTTTATTTTTTTTTATATTTAAAGTAAGAAAGAAAAAAACAAAAAAATTGAAATCCGTCACATTTATTTTCTTACTATACGATTAACCACCCTCACAAAGACTGATAAGGAAAAAACGACGATTATATGATATGCGAAGAGTTCAAAATAATATAACAACAACAACAACAACAGAAACAACAACCGTAATAAAAACAGAAACAACAGTTAAGTTGAGTGAAAATTACGAGTGGTGAACTGGTGAAAATGGCAAAAATTGAAAAGCAGAAAAAATAAAAAAAAATAACAAATGTACGAGTGAAAAATAATATTTCGTACATAATAATAGTAAAACTTATAAAATATGTGTATACTCGTATATATAATATATGTACATAATAATGTACTTATATTTATATGCATATAACATAAAATTGTATAAATATGTATGTATGTATGTATTCGTGTAAATTAGATTTTGTATGCAGGTGAAAATTTTCTATTGTTTTTTATTTTTTTTATTTTTTTATTACGTTTACATACAATACAGGTAATATGTATGTACATATGTATGTATGTATATAATTTATAAGCATATACTATATTGCCACAATTATAGATATTTATGAATTTAAATATAACAAGAAAAATAAGAGGGAAAATTTTTTTAATATCACAAATTGTATATATATATACGTACACAAATATCCATACATCTACATAAATATACTATTTAAGAATGTGTACAATATTGTAGGTGGATGTTTCGATTAAAATAAAAAAAAAAAATAAAAATAAAAAAAATGTTTGTGGTGAAAATGAAAAAAAAGCGTGCTCAAAAAATATGATTATAAATATACGAGTATGTGTCTATGTATGTATATGTATATAACCTTTTACACATGGACATGTATCAAAAGATATATGTACATATCTATACATTATATACATTTGTACATGTAGTATAAAATGATAAAGAGATGGATGAATAAATGGATGATGTTGAAAAGCTTTTCTCTCGATTAAAAAAACAAAAAAAAAAAAAAAAATATGGTAACTATGGTAAGTTATAGTACGTACATATGTACGTATATGTATATGCATATACATACAAATTGATAAATTATTCTGTAAGGACACGTTATGTGTTTTATCGTTGTTGTTTAGATGCGAGTACAATGTACATATTTACACAATATGTGTATACCGTACATAACATATGCATATATACAATGTATATACAATGTATATATGTATGTATATATGTATATGAAAAATGATAAGAATGCATAACAACAAACAAATGAATATTAAAATTGAAGATATTCAAAGATATTCGTTTAAATGTACGTACGTTAATATTATAAGATATACATACATGCCAACGTATATGAAAATATAAAAATAAATTACAATATGTGACAAAAAAAAAAAAAAAAAAAAAATAATAATAATAATAAAATAAAATAAATAATAATTAATATGACTGATCGTTTTCTAGATGTAATGGTACATTTTTGTTTTTTTTTTTTGTTATTTCACAAAATTAAAATCAATGTATTTTTAAAATATATTAAATCCATTATTTCATATTATATTAATTCGCATATTAAATAAAATTAAATAATTTATTTGATTTTTACACAATGCATAGTCTCATTTATCAAGAAATAAATAAATGAATATAGATATTTTATTTTATTCCTTATTTTATTAGGGAAACAAAAAAAAAAAAAAAAAAAAATTTATGGACATAATTTGTTTTCTAAAATACGAAAAATATGAAAAGAAAGGAAAAACATGTCGTATAAAATTAGATAATAAAATAAAATGTATATACAATGTCAATTACATTATTATGTACGGTATGTATTCATGCACAAATGAATTTTGAAATTTTACTTATAAATTTTCTATTTTCTATTTTTTTTTTCCTGTTTCCACCTTAATATTAAAATGCATATGTATGTACGGTATGTCAGTATTAATATTAAATGTATGTACATATATAAGCATACATATATGTATGAGTGAATGTATGATGATTACATAAAAATATAATATTGAAAAATATTCAATTTATAATAATATGATGAGAATATTCTCGTAAAAAGAAAAATAAAAAAAATAAAAAAATAAAAATTAGAAAAATAAAAGGTAAATAATATGATGTATACATGTATGTACATATATCTCTAAATATTGCCAATCAATTTTGTTATTTTTCCAATTTTTGTTTGTTTTTTTTTATATTTTTTTGCTTTTTGTTGATTTATTTTATTGTGTACAATAAATCATGTTATATTACAATTGATTTCGTAAAAACTGTTGATTTCAAATAACATTTGTGAGTTAAAAAAAAAAAAAAAACAAAATAACAATAATTGAAGAAAATCATTCAAATTTAAATTATTATTTGTTGTGATAAAAATAAAAAAAAAAAATGAATACTTATATAATTGAATTTTGATTATTGACAACAATGATTACAAATTTTAAACGAACAAAATAATATAACCAATACAATAATAAAAAATAATAATCATGAAAAAAAAAAAATTTTGTTTTTAATTTTTTTGTATATGAAATGTGAATAATAAAATTTTTCCGTTATTTTTATTTCCATTTATTAATGCAATTATTATTATTTATTTTTTTTTTGTAAATTTCCTTTCATTTCATAATTTTCAATAGTAAAATTTTTGTGTAAATATTTTCCAGTAGGATAAATTTTTAGGGCTTATGGTTTAAAAATTTTATTTTATTTTGCATATTTATTTTTAATGTTTTGTTTATTTCGTTTTTTTATGTTGTTTATTTCTTTAATTCTATTGCATGAGTTTTTTTTTTTTTTTTTTGATTTTTGATTAAATTTCGTTGACAACAGAACGTATTCATGTATTTATTATTTTTTTCATTTTTGTTTTTTTTTTTTGAGCAAATTTCGTTGACAACACACGCATTTATTCTTAATTTTCACTTCATTTTTAAACAACAGGTAATCTTTATACAAGAATAATGCGGTTTTAAATAAAATTTTTGTAATGTGGTTTTGATATATGTATGTATAACAACGCATTTTATATATTGTGTCGGTTTCAACACCCATTTTCATAACAAAAAAGATTTTGTACATAAGTCTGAGATTTTATATTTTATAATTAATTAAATTATAATTTGAAATTTAAGTAAAATGTGGTTTCTTCAAACTAATGTGAGTTAGATTCATATCTAATTTTACAATATCAAAAATTTTTAATTTTTATTTTAATAATAATAAAAAGAAAACCAAAAAAACTAATTAATAATAAAGGTTAACAATGTAGACAGACGTATACGTACATTTCAATTTCAAATTTAAATTTTGAGCAAATTTCAAAAAAAAAAAAAAAAAAGGATATAAAAAAGCTTTTCTAAACAGTTAACTATTTCTATGTGATATTTTTATGTTCATATAGTAGCTATAGTTAATGATTAATATTATATTCACCATATTCACCATACATACTTTATTCGAATAAATTTTTAACGTTTTTCCCTTATTCTGAGAATAATTATCCTTATTCTGTTGTATATATTATTTTCGTTCGTTACAAATGAATAAATGCCGGTTAATTATATAAAAATATTATGCATTATTTTAGATGGAACATTTAAAAAAAAAAAAAAAAAACAAATAAAATACAAAAAAATGTTTAATAATTTTAAAAAATAAAAAAAAAAAAATTAACATACATAGTAGTACGTAAAATGATACGTTTAATGTGTATGTATGCATATTTGTTCAAGCTAAATAAAATGTGAAAATTTTTACATCAGACATATGTATATGTATTAACCATATGTATATATGTATGAATGTGTATATATGTAAGTATGGTGCTTAAAGAAAATCAAACATTTGTATTATGCACATGAGGAATAAATTTTATCACATATATAATATATGCTTGAAACTTGAAAGTCATATACATACATAATGTATGTGTACATATGTACGTTGTATATTTATATATTTTTCAATACTAAGATCGAAGGCGCCATATTGTAATCTGTAGATACTCGAGTACATACATATTTATATGTATATAAATTAATCAAACAAAGTAAATAAAAAAAAAAATAAAAAAAAGAATAATTGAAAAAACAAAATTAAAAAAAAAAATAAAAAAAAAAAGAAATTAAAAAGGACCATAAAATATGAGAATCTTAAACAAAAATAAAAAAATATATAAAACTAAAAATTTATTTGTTTGTTGACAATGAGAAGAAAATAAACACATTTTAAAATACATCACACAAATCAAACAATGCATCTATGTATGTATATACACACACACATATATATTTTATAATCTTTACTTTTTTCAAGTAAATGAAAATTTCTATTTCCATGAAGAAATTTTTATTTTTCCATTAAAAGTAAAAATAAAAAAAAAAAAATTGAGAAAAAAAAACAAAAAATTAAATAAACAGAAGTAATGAAACAATGGCATAAGGCAAATGGCAGTTTCTTTTCAAATATACAATTGAATATGTACGGAATACGGATATACAATATAATTGAATAAACAGAATAGATATTTATATATATACATATACAATTTATACAATATATTGTGCATACTTGGATGTATAAAATAAAAATGAAAAATGAAAATTAAATTGTCAATTTTCAAAAAAGAAAAACTTATATCTATGGATAATATGCACGTGTGTACAAACAAATATACACGTTTACTCATATACTGTTGGCAATAATATACAATATATCTATTTGGCAAAATTTATTTAGTTTTACACGTGCAAAAATACACACGTACATATATATGCTATTAAATCTACATACAAACATATGCAAATTCAAAAATATTCACGTGCATGTATGTCTTTATACCTATTCTTTACCATATAGTTATATATTTTTTGATATGTTCATCGAATCAAATCAATCAATTTTTGATAGTGAATTTATCAACAAATTATCAACATATTTACGTAATGTACTTTGAATGTACCAATGAAATTTTTTTTTTTTGTACAAAATTTAAAAGATATTCAGTTATAACGTGTATATATAGAGATGAAATTACGTGAAAATTGCATTATTGAATTATTGAAAAATAGAATAGAATTATTATTATTATTCATTTTCAAAAATGTAAATTTTCTACATTTACATTTGTTCTGTAAAAATCAACAATAATGTATTAGGATAATATTTAGATATATATTTTTTTTTTATATACTTTATTTTGTATAAATAATATTCCTCTATTTTTTTTTTATTATTTTGATTCATGTACCTATACGTTACACCTGTGGTTGTACATTGATGTATATATGTATGTATTAACGTATAAATCAAGATATTTATATTTAAAAAATTGGAAAAAAATATTCAATTTTACAATTTATTATGGATTGTTTTTAGATAGTAAAAATTTAAATTATCTTTTTAATACAAAAAAACAAAAAAATGCATAATAAATGCTAAAATATAACTTCATATATTGTGTCTTTTATCAACATTATAATACCTATATATCACATAGGTGGGTACATAAATATATGTACATGCATTTTCGCATTATATCATGATTATCCGTTGATAATAATACATTTGCTATATGAAATTGATTGTGTATAACACGTACATATTTATAAATATGTTTATTATGTATTATTATTATTCATACATTTTTAATAATAATATGAATATGAGAAATTTATATTCATTATACATTATTGTATTTGACAAATGTTATATAATATTATAGAATTTCATTTTAAATATGAAATACGACATGAATTTTTCGTGCAATAGATGATATGAATAATACAATTTAAATTATTTTCAAAATAATTCAAACTGAATATTTTAATATCATCATTCTAAATACATATAATATAAAGAGTGTGTGCAAATGATTAAATTACTTCCAATTCCATTTAATAATACATTTTGCAATTTTTCATCCATTAACGGAGCAATAGCTCGATGTAAGCCTATAGGCCTAGTAATTTTGCTATTTTTTCAAGATAATTCTATCACACATGCATCTACAATTTAACGTTTGGATTTCAACCGAACCACTGAGTTTGTTAAAATAGAGATAGACTAAATTAAATTTTTTTTTTTAAAGTTAGGACTAGACTAGAATGATCATTTGTTTGAGTTATTTACTTGTTAGGAAGTAGACTCGATCAATATTGTTAAGCGTACCATCAGAGAACTTATTGTACTCATTCAGTGAAAAGCTAAGTAAAGTTGGACTAAAGTAGATGCCAATAATGCCGAAATGGCGAAAAAACATTTTTCTGTGTTTTTCTTTTATTCGTTTGTTTCTGGCATCGATGAGACCATAGATTTCAAATTTGGCTAAATTGTGTTGACAGGCAGGGATCAGTATTAAGTATCATCAGGGATCAGTAGGGAACAGTATTATTTTATTTATTCCGGCTTTTGACATAAAACAAAAAGCAATAATAATCGATCAATTTAACAATTTAACCACATTTAGCATACACGACGAGTACTTTACCAACATTTTCAATGAATTAATCATGTAACACCTTAACCACATTTAGCACTCAATTTGCACGCATACATACTCATAACGAAACAAGAAAATTGGATTTTTTTTTTATTATGTGCAAAATATGATTAAAATTTAATTATTGTGTGGAAAATATATGCACACGTATGTATTTTTTTTTTTTAAAAAAAAAGGAAAATAAATCAAATATACGAAATTGCTATTATAATTTAAATTTTTTTTACATTTTTAACAGTATTTCCATAGATGTGTGTGTGTGTGTAGGTTATGTAGATACATACATTTATATGTAAGTTTAGGAATATCAATGTCCTTATTATTAAACATTCATAAAATGTAATTTGATGTTACGATAAATATATTTTTTTATATTCTATGTAAATACTGATAAATTATATGTATGTAGAGTATTCGTAATACATACATATAATGTACATACATGTATGCATTATGTACTGATGTTTGATTGATATACATGATTACATAATTACATACATACACATATTATTTAAAATTGTAAAAAAAATAAAAGAAAAAATAACGAAAGTTTAAATACATTGTTTGTCATATTACTGTTTGATAATTTTAAATACTAAAATTAACGGTCATTTTAAATTGCTTTTGTCATTTTAAGTAATGTGAAATTAAAAGCTGTCATGAACATTTTAATTTTTGTCAATGTTTCATTTGTTTACTTTTTTTTTTTTTTTTTATAATTATTATTCTATTTTAACATTTAGATATAAGCCGAATAAGTAACATATTTTATTTATCAAGATAAAATGATAACATTTTAAAGTTTCGAATATTCGATTTAAATTTTTAAAATTATCAAATTATTCTAACTGATAAAATTTTTCTTTTTTTTTTTTTTTTTTGTTTATTTTTAATATTTTAAGATCATAACTGAAAATAATTGCATTTATTTTTGCATTTATGTCATATTTATTTCAGTGTACAGTTAAAAATCTAATCAACTTTTAAAATAATGAAACTCTAATTTCATTTGTATATTTGTTAGTTTCTTAATTTTGATTTTTTTGTTTTTAATTTAAAATATATAGAAAATTATTTTTGTTTTTTTTATAAAAAGGAAAAACTATGTTATCTGTATTTATTTTCAATATTAAAAAATTAAAAAATTTTATATACAAAATATAAGTATATAATTTGTTGTTAATAAAATGCTAAAAACATTAAATATTTTTTTATCATATATGTTAGCATATAAATGTTTTATATTCACGTATGCGCAATACATAATGTACATACATCAAAGGTATATAATATAAAATTTTAATTTAATTTTGTGAAATACGAAAATACACATACATACATATATAGTACATGCGATTATTTCGTATACACATATATGGTCTTTTACAGTAGAGAATATTCATTTTTATGTACTGTATGTGTACAATACATAAGTGATCACCTTTTCAATCATAAGGGAGATTAATGGATAATTTATGTAAATTTTATGTGAAAAAAAATATACAAGTATCTCATCATATGCAAATGCATATATAATGTACATACATATATATGTATGTATTTTGTGCAATTTATATGCAAACTCTAGTAAATAATTTTTAATGTAATGAAATTAATACACGCACATTCCTTACATAAAATACATGTAACACATATTTAACACTTTTTTATATTAAAAATATTTCACTTTTTTTGTTTTTTTTTTGTTTTTTTGTTTTTTTTGCATCAATTGCAAATTTGCATCTTACGCAAATATATACGTATGTAAATACATAAGTATACGAAAGAATTAATGTACATATGTTTAATACTTTTTTTTGGGTATCTGAGGTGCACATATGCATACTATATTCACATCATTAATAAAATGAATAATATTCCTATAAAAAATTTAAAAGATTTTCAAAAAAAAAAAAAAAAAACAAAATGACCAAATTATCATAATTAAAAAATAAAACATATAATACATGTATACGTTTTATAAACAATTTTATGCAAAATATAATAATCGAATGGGAATAATAAAAAATACAACACATGTACAATAATAAAAAGTAAATAGTAATTTATTAGGAAAATAAAAGGAAAAATAAACAAAACAAAAAAACATCTATGTATGCCAAGTTAGGAAGGTTTCGTTTTTTTTTTTTTTTTACCTGTATAAAATATATATTTGTCCTGATCAGAAAATGACACATATACAGGATAATTTAGTTCAGCATGTACACATTAGATAGATTTTATTGAGATAAGCAAAAAATCGTATAGCAGAAAGGGCGGTTGGGTGGGTTAAATATAAATATTTATCGTTTGACTGGTAACTTTAAATAACATATATGTATGTATAATTATATTATTACATATTCATGTTTAATGATATTTAGTAACAGAACATGATTTTTTTTACAAATTTTTATGTTTTTAATAATCATTTGTACTATATACCATATTTTGTTAAAATAAAATTTTTCCATATGTACATACATACATATAAATTAAAATAAATCTAGAGTTCATTTTAAAATCCATTTTTTTAAATATGTTGTATAAAATTTACATATTATGTACTATATGTAAAGTCTACATACATATAAATCAAATAATTGCAAAATAAAAAAAAAAAGGCATAAATTTTATTCGTGTTTCATCATAAATTTTTTATATACTTTAATTGCATTTTTATTATTTTATATGTAAGTATATAATTTTGTATATCACTTCGTTTTATAATGTAATTACATAATAAAAAACAAAAGAAAAAAAAAAAAAAACAACAAATCATAAAAAACTTTATGATTTAAATAATGCATGAAATAACATGAAAATACTAATTTTGTAATTTCGGTTTTTATTTGAAAAACAAAAAAAAACGAAAAAAAAAAAAAATAGGTGAAGAAAACATTAAATAGAAAAATAAAGGTAATTTGAAATTTACCTTTTTAAATGACATAAAAACATCAGTTACAATTACAAAAATATGTTAAATAAATACGTTTGTATGCATGCAATTAAAATATTTTCAGTTTATTTTTTTATTATTAAAATTAAAATTTTAAATAATTTTTTTTTTTGTTTTTATTTTCAAGATTTCATTATTATTGTATTTATAAGAAAAAGGTGAATAATTAAAAATGTTCAAAAAATTCTTCATTTAAAATTGTAATTTATTATTTTACAAAAATATTATTGCATTTTTTTTTTTTTTTTTTTTATAGAAGTGAGTTTGTAAAGGTACTGGTAATAATATCATATTAATGTACGGCAATAAATCCTGAATCATTTAACACAGTGTTGCATTGTTAAAAGTTTCAAAGCGATGCCGTATTAATTAAGCATCTAAAATTTTATAGATTTTAGAATGTTAAAAATGTTTTAAACTATGTATTCGAGTTTGATTGAAAATAAATATATTAAAGAATGGAAAAAAAAATTATCGGATCAAATAAATGAAACAAAATAAAAAAAAAAAAAGAATTTTTCAAAAATCAAAGTAAAAAAAATATGAACTTCAGCACTACACATTCTTTTAACATTTCGAAACTCACCCTTTTACCCTTTGAAGAAAAAAAATCATTTTTTACTTATTTTACGAAAATGAAACCAATGTAATGATTTATTTTCCTAATTTTTTTTTTTTTTTGTTAGTTGTTTTAAGTAGAAAACTACATAATTTGAATTCGTCATTTTCCAGATTATTATCATTATGTTAATTGTTCTTTTTTTTTGTAATATTTTTTGTGAATTTTAGATCATTTATGTTTTCTGGGTACATAGTTTTAAAATTTCATAATTTTGTGACTACAATAGATTTTAATGAATATCTCATTCATTTACATATCTTATATGTACACATACATAGATGTATGCTTATTTCATATCCCTAAATATTCAGTACAAAATCGAATAAATTTTTTAAATGGATGTACTCTAACTCGTCCATCGATATTCTTGTCCTGTTGTACATATCATCAATCATCATCCCCATTTCTTCTTATTTTATTTATTTTTTTTTTTGTCTTTTTGCTTATGTATGTCACACCCAGTTTGCTCAACCAACTTTTATTGCTTCAAGCGACCACCAGTTATTCTGGTCTGTTTTCACGTTTCATGAATACATACATATGTATGTATGTAGCAATAGAACATAGTCTAGGCACAGGCAAAAAGCAGTCTAACCAGTCAATAGCATAACATAAATAAGGATTGATTATTCAATTCTAACTTCAGATGCCATTCAGACGTAGGAGAGGGTGGGTGGTTTTTCTTTTCAGTATCTTTTGAATTTTATTTTCATAGGTGGCTGACGGAAGAGCTACTTAAATAGTGCAATGTCAATGAACTGAAAATCATTGATAGACAGACTACGCATATACATACATTTTATAGTATGATGTAAGTGCTAAATAATTTCAAAAATAATAATTAAATAAAATAAAATAAATGAGAATTTTTCAAATAAAAAAAAATTTCCAAATGTTGAAATAACATATTAAAATGGGTTTCATTTAAAAAATTATTTTTTTTGCATTTTATGTAGATGGACATACATACATACAGACAGACGTATGTACATACATACATATACAGAAGCATATGTCTGGTAGTCGTCTAAATATAGTTGAAAATTCAGTTGTCAAAAACAGATTTTCTCTATTAAAATTTTTTAGACTGTACATTTGCATACACATATGTATATATGTAGATATGTACATACATACATATATGTATCTCATTGCATAATATGTACTTTACAAAAATGTACGTATACATTTATTCTTATTTCAAATTTTTTAACTTTAATGAGAAAACATATTAAAAGAAGACATTTTTAGAATATTTTATTAATTTTAAAAATAATTTCACGTTTAATAATTGATATTATGAAATTAAATATAAAATTTTCGTTACAACATTTTTAATAATAACAGACTATAATTATGACTTTAAATCATTTTTATTATTTTACTGTAATTTTTATTCAAATACATGCTCCTTTATTATTGCCATAAAAATATTAATTGTACATTTTATATGTACTTACAAAAAAAAAAAAAAAACAAAATATATATTCTGATATACGTTTATGTGTATAACGTCTCAATTGTATTATTCAATGCTTTATTGTTTCACTCAATTTATTTTTGTTTTATTTCTTATGATTTTTGTAGATATATTTTTTTTTTTTTAAATTTTTTGGTTGTGTTTTTTTAATTTATCATTGTTTTGCCTAAATCTCCCTTCCTCCACTCATTTTATGTAATAAGATTTTTTTTTTGTCTTTTTAAATTTAAAGAATATAGAAGAAGAATAACAACATGCAAAACCAAAGAAAAATAAAAAGAAAAAAAAATATTAAATCCATACAAAAATTTAGGTCAAATGAAGTTGAAATATAGATCAGCTTAAGTATATCTTCGAGGTATTTATACATAATATACACATTTATATGTATGTATATATTATGTAAAATTATTAAAATATTCTGTACTTTTTTTATTGATGTGTTTTCAATATAAAAGGGAAAAATTGACAATATACAATTTTTCTTTTTTTTTTTGTAAAAAATAGCTATATCAAATATTGTATCTACATGAGGTCCTATACCTCATTTTTTAAATATTCTTATGGGAACTACGAAAAATTGTACCATATTACATCATTGTATATATTGATATTTGGGATGTTCATCTCATGCTGTATTAGAGAGAGAGAGAGTTTTAAGAATTGTGTTAACATTGCTCTTGAACAGTGATGAAAACTTTTTTACAGTACATTTCCCTTTAACACCGTCAAAATTTCCCTTTTTCAGAAGCAATTTCCCTTTTTATAATTTTTTGATTCAAATTTAATGCTATAAAAATTATATAAAAATTCAGAAGGTTTATTATGCAAAATATGTATATTTATTTTTTGTTTTAATTAATTATTGATAATGAATTCATGTAAATTAAAACAACAAGTAATATAAACGGAATAAAAAAAAATAGAAAACAGCGCGTGAAAAAAAATTAACAAATATAAAGTGAACATAGATAACAAAAAAACAAACTTTTTAAAAAATTTACATAAATCAAAATTGAATTGAATAAAAGTGCAATACATTTTATAACTCTTTTTTGTTTTCATGTACATACATACATAAACTGATTGAATTTTTTGATTTGATTTTGTTTTACATTTAAATCAAAAGAGTTAGCATCTTTGAATAATCATTTTGCATGTAAAATACTATCTAAGGTTTCTGTGTTTAGCCTGTTTCTAAATTTATTAGTAATTATTTCAAAAAGGCGATATTTCCCTTTTTTTGGCCTAATTTCGGCCTGTTTTCCCTTTTCCCTTTTAAGGCTTCGATTTCCCTGAAAACGGGAAATTTCCCCGCAGTTTTCATCAGTGCTCTTGAAACACTCTAATTAGAAATCATAAAAAACAAAAAAAAAAAGACACATATATGCTCCCATAAGACCTGCAGTAAAAATATTTAAAAAAATGAAGTATAGTGTAAAATCATTTTCTGTTTGTTATACCTTAGAAATTTTATTGTAATACTCGGTTTATTTATCTACACATTTTTTTTTTTTTTTTTTTTTTAATTATCCTATAATCATACCTGATAATGGTTATCTTAAATGCTCAAATAAAAAAAAATTGTATTTTACAAATAGTAAAATGTAAAGAATTTAAATAACAATTATTTCATAAATTTCTCATTGAAAATTTATTTTTAAAAACATTCATATTTTTGTCTTCATTTTGAGATCAATGAAAAAAATATTAAATTTTACAAGTGTTTGAATATCTCAAATAAGTTAGAAGAAAAGTAGTAAAATTACAAAAAAATTGAAATTTTCTTTTGAAAAAAAAAAAAAAAATCTCTGTACACACATTATATAATACATGTAATTAAAAAACAAAATAAATATTTAATAAAATTCTATCTTACCTGTGCAACTTTTTCACCCATATTCGGTGTATGTCGACTTCCTTGAAAATATTTCGCTGAACCATTATCCTGCGATTATTTAATTAAAAAAAAAAAAAATGAAGAAATAAACATAAAATACTTATTTTTGCAAATAAATAAAATTTTTAAAATATTTAACTGTAATTTTTGGATATTTGAAAATTAAAAAATTTCGATTTGACTTTTTTACAAACTACAAATAATAATATTTATGATTTGCAAATGATCTCTAACCCTGTGTTTTTTAAATGTTTTTTGTTTTATTTTTTAAATCATAATTTTTATCACTTAACTATTGAATGTGACAAAAAGCATTCTAATTATTTCGCAATTTTTAAATGATGTATTCTTTTGGCCACATGTACCAAGGTTGAATCCATATTGAATTAGTCGAACCGAAACGAAACAAACAAAATCATTGATATAGTCAAACAAGCTTTAAGATGATTTATTGCGTTAGAATCTAGAAATCAGTACTATATACATATATACAGATTACTACACATGTCCATATATTACCATGTTTATTAAGCATGAATGAAGCTGTTTGATTCAATTTTTCTTAATTTCGTATAATCTTCTCCACGACATTGTGTACAAATTGTTTCATAAAGGTATTCATAATGTTTCGTTCCGTCTTAATTAATTCATTATGGATTCAGCTTATAAAACTAAATTTTATACGATACTAAAGTTCTTAAAATCCAATTGATATTTAGAAGCTGATAGTATATTTGTCTATTTCGTTGTTATATTTTATCTGTTTAATCATTCTTTTTATTTTATTAATTTAATTTAAAAAAAAATGTGCATTGCAGTGCTATATAAAATAGCGCATGATATTATAATATGTTTTTATGCATAATTTTAGTTTCATTTTAGTCTTTTTTTTTTTTTTTTTTTTAATTTTGTGTACAGGTGAAATAAATTAGAGTCTCACCTTTACCCTGTCTGATTTTAAATCTGAAGGCACATTTGACAGTGATGAACTAGTTGTCCTTTGGTGTTGTTGTTGCTGTTGCTGTTGCTGTTGTAATTGTTCATTTGTTATTGAATTTTGACGAAATGATATCGCCTTATAACGTTGAAGATCACTTTCAGATGATACATAAGGAAAATATTGCCTAGATGTTTGGCCAGTTGATCCTTAAGTAAGTCAATTATATTAAAATACAAAAAAGAAAAAATACAAAATACAAAAAAATAACGAAAAATAATAATATGACATAAAATACAAAATAAACATTTAAAAATATGACACAAAAAAAAATGGAATTGTATAATTGTAAAATTATGAAAAAAAAAAAATTTATTTTATTCTACAAAAATTCAGGTATTGCTCGTATATGTATTGCTTCAATAATATTTTTCAATTCAATTCAAAAAAAAATAATAAAAATACAAAAAAGAAAATTTATTTATTTATTATTTTAATTCCTTTTTTGGTATTTTATTTTTAGTATGTTTTGTTTTTTTTTTCCTTCTTTTTTTGTAAAAAAAAATATTAAAGTCGAAAAATTATTCAATAATAAATTTTTAAAGCCATTTTATACTGGACAACAAAAAAAAAAAAAGTAACCAAAATCAATTTAAAAATTTTTTTCTTTTTTTTTTATTTATTTTATTTGTTAAAAATATAAAAATTTATTCTAAAATGAAAACATAATTTTATCTTTATAATAATTATCAAACAAATTTTCATTTTATTTATTATCCAGTATATTTATATTAATTAAAATGTGTTTAAGAAAAAAAAAAAAAAAAAAAAAAATTTAAATTTTGCTTAAATTATTTTTTAAAGAAATTTTTAATTAAACAAAAAATAAAAAAAATAAAAAAATAAACAGTAAAAACAATTAAATGAATAAATAATAATAAAAAATTTTTTAAACATGCCAAAAAAAAAAAATGTTTGTATATTTTTTTTTTTTTTTACTATTTTGGTTTAATATATTTTAATTAAAAGTTTAGACACAAATACAGAAAACGAAACCAAAAAATAAATAAAAATAAAATTAAATAAATATATGATAAATTCGTACACATTATATAAACTACATATTTTACATGGAAATTTGTGCAAAAATTTAAAAAAAAAAAAAAAAAAAAAAAAACAAACAAATTTAGCAAGCTACAATTTCGATTTTCTTCATTTATTTTATTTTTATTTATAGACAATGCAATTAATATTTACAATCATATAAATTATTTAAAAATAAACCTGAACCCACAATGAATCGTCGTCGAAATATAACACAACCAAAATCCATATTTTTAAAATTAAATTTCACACGTACATAAAAATCAAATCTACATATTTGATTCAATTTAATGTTTATAGTTCGTTTTGTTTCGTCTTGATTAATTTAATGTGGGTTCGGATTAAGCCATTTTTTTCTCGAATCTGAAATATTTATTTTAGTGGAAAGATAAATGGTATTTAAACAAAATAAACAAAAAGATTATCCTTTTTAACATTTTTTTTTATGTTGAATAACGTTTTTTAAATGATTTTCTGATGTTATTTTGTTTTATTGTTATGTTTTATTTCAGAACAATAGTAATTTTAGCCAAAAGACAAAACATAAAAGAGTTTAAAATTTTATGTATAAAATGATTGGATTCACTGTATAATGTGACTCCAGGAGTTAAAAATTCTTCAAAAGAAACAATTTGCGTTTTTTTTTTTTTTTTAATTTTGAACTATTTGATAAAAAATGTTTCAAAACAAAAAATTGTTTAATAAAACATTTTTCAAATTTTAAATTATTTTTTATTTGAAATTGTTTAAAATTTTACGTGTATGATGTTTGTTTTCTAGATTTTGCGAATAACACTGAATTATAAGAATTTTAAAAATGTTTAGGTACAAAAAAAAAAAAATTATTAAAGTGTGTACTTCACATTACTCTGAAAGATTAAAAAAAAAAAAAAACAAAAAAAGTTTTAGCAAATATAAAAAGATTTTTCTTTATTTTTTTTTTATTTTTATGATAGAACTATTTTTATTCCTATTTTTCTTTGTTTTTATTTTTTGATATTCATATATTGATGTATAAAATTTTCTTGGCTCTGATAATATAGAATATTATCTTATTGAAAAAATAAAAATAAAACAAAGAAAAAAAAATGTTAATAAAAATAAAAGTAAAAATAAAAATAAGCAAAAACAAAAAGCAAAATAATTTGGTTAATTCTTTGAATGTACGTTTTAATATTCTCTAAGTGTAATGTAATCACAATTATTCATATTTAAACAAATATTAAAAATAATTAAAATATTATTATTATTTATACATGTGTGTTATACTTAAATATTTCTCAATGCATAACATTGATTAGCCTATTAAATGTCTTTAATTTAAACGTTAGCATAGAATTAAAATAAAAATAATAAGAAAATAAGCATTTTATTCATTTACTTGTATTCACAGGAAATAATGTAACGTACGTTACCTACTATACATTAACATGCATTAAATTTAAAGTAAGCAACAATTAAAGGACAAAAAAGAAATACAACATTACAGGATAATTTTTTTTTGGCATAGTCACATATTCTTTGATGAATAAAAATTTTACACGTCATTACCATATGCTTATAATTTATATTATTCTCTATCAAATTGTTGTTTTCATTTTCAAATACAGAAAAATTGGCAATCAAAGAATGAAAGTAAAGGACAAATTTATTTAAATTAAATAAAAATGAATGACACAAGGTATTCATTTAAAATACACATGACTATGCTAAAAAAAAAAAAAAAAAATGAATCGTAAATGTTTGCATTCAAAAACAAAATATTCATTATGAAAATAAAAACAATAATTATTTATGTGTATACATTTATGTGTGTATAAAAAATAAAAGACAAATTTCTGATAACACTGAAAGTTTTATTAATAATTTTTGTTAATTCATATTTTCTAGAAGTTTGAAAAAAAAAAAAATTTTTTTTTTATTTTTTCAATTTACAAGAATAAATGGTAATCAAAATATAAAAGACAAATTACGTACATTCATTGTATAACAATTTATTTCTAAATGTAAATAATAATTATATGTAATATTTTAAGTTCATAATTTCCTTTTTTGTTTCATATATAGAATTTGATTATGTTATGTAGAATTTTGAATTTGAAAAATATTTTGCCCAAATTCACAAAAAAAAAAAAAACAGATACGAAATGTACGAAATATGTGTATGTTTTCGTAATGAGTAAAGGAAAAGAAAAATTTATTTATGTTAAATTAAAAAAAAAATAAATAAAAAAAAACTTTTTTTGACCGTTAAATATTAGACAAAATTTAAATACAATTAACTCAGTTAATACACGAGTAAAAATTTAAAATTTTTATGATATTTGCCTTTATCTGCCTTTACCGGCGAGGCAACGCATAGACCACACTGGGTCCATACCTTGCTACTATGATGAAGAGAACCTATGCAAGTCCCGAGAAAACTCAACAGCAACAGCAGAAACTATTTTGTTGTTCTTTAACAAAATTCGCTATTCTCTTTAGATTAATGTTTGTAACTTTTTTCATTATCCTAAAGAGATGCTTTCCTAACCATTTGAATCGTGTGCCCGCAATATTAACATGAATATCATATTATTCTAATTTTAATAATAAAATCTTTCAGTGTTACCAATTAATTTGTATTTTATTTTTTATGTGCATTTTGTTTTTGTTTATTCAAAATTTTATTGTAATTATTCATATCAAAACTACTATATTTTGTTTACTTTTTATTTCTACGAAATTTTTGTTTACTAATAATCAATAAAATTATATTATTAAATTTTCATTTTTTTTTTTTTTTAAATTCTTTTTATTTATTTATTTATTATAATTTTTTTTTTTGTTTTTATTTTGTACATTTTTATTAAATATTATTATTTATTATTTACCTTTCATAAAATCATCAACCGTATGCGCTCGTGCTTGCATTAGGCCACGACAATTATTTGCTTTAGAATTTTCGTTAACACATATTAGTTTTTGTTCCTCATCTATATATATTCATTTAATATTTTGTGTGTATAGTTGTGTATGTATGTGTACGATCATATAATATATTATGAAAATTTTTTGGTTTTAATTTTTTGTATTATTATTTTATTTTATTTTTTTTTTTTATATTTTTTTTGATCGTGTATATATATATAAAGTGTATTTAAATATAAAATTATCATCAAGAAAAACAAAATAAGTATTTTTTTTTTTTTTTTTAATTAATTAATATCCTTTCTTGTTAACCTAATATTTAAAATTTTTTTCAATACATTTAAAAAGTAAAATATGTAATGTATGTTGTAAATGTACGTAAAATATTGTATTTATCACGAATAAAGTATAATAAGTATATATTATAAAATTTGAATAATTTCCTTTTAAATAGCATATATTTATATTTTGGATTATTAATAATCTCATTTTATTATATTAGATACGTTATTTATATTTATTGTACAAAAGTTTAAATTTGAATTTTGTTAATTAAATTTTTAAAATTGTTTACCATATACATAATATTTTAATCTATTTTCTAGCTAAATTGTTTAAAGTGTATATGTACGTACAAATAATTTTCGTTGAAGGATGTGAACAATGAAAATACAATTTAATAAAAATAAAGTTCTTTAAAGCGTTTTCTTTTTCTCAAAAAAAAAAAAAAAAAAAAAAAAAAAAATATGTATGTATATACAAATAAAAAAAAAATTAAAAAAACGAAAATAAATGAATAATTATAATAATCAGATACAGTCAGTTAAAAAAGTATTGATACATCCATAGATTCTGAATTTACTTTATCTTCACAAAAATTATGCAAAATTCATTGAAATTAAAAATTATGATATTTTTATTAATTTTTAACATCTCATTGAAATAGTCTGTATTTAAACAAAGTTATTTCATTTTAAATTAAACATATCTGAAAAATTATACCAATAAAGTATTGATAAATTAAAATTTAACAATATCAATTTTTTTGACAATCAAAATCACAAATTTACTAATTAATAAATTAAAGTGACTCAACTGAAAATGTATATTTTAAATTTTTTTTTTAAATTCTACTTCTAACAGTTTTAGAGGTATATCAGTTCGAAATCAAATATCAAAGTATGTGTTATAGCTTTATCAAATTTGTGTTATTGGCTTTTTCGGCAAAATTATTGGCATAATTTTTAAGACATGTTTAATTTGAAAAAAAAAAAAAAACTTTGATATGATTTGACCTATTTTAATAAAATCTGATATACATACATATATGATCAGAATAAATTGATCTATCGTAATTTTCATTTGAACTAAATTTTAGGGTAATTTAATTACATTTCTTTTTTATTGTAAATTAAAAAATTTATGGGTGTGCTAATATTTTTTTAACGGAGTGTACATAAATATTGTGTGTTTCAAAAAAAAAAAAAAAAAATAATAATAATAATAATAAATTAATAAAAAAAATGTGTATATGTGTACATATTTAATATTTGAAAATGACATTCAAATATTGGTTGCACTCACAAAAAAAAATTATTTCTCATTACTTATTTTGATTTGAATTTTTAAAACAAAAAAAATTTAATATTTCTGAATTCCGTTATTTTATTGAAACTTTCAATTGAATATCGAATGAAAATAAAAGAAAAATATAACGGAAATTTTTCAAATTCAAAATATGTGTTCTATTTTGAATTTTGATTCTATAAGCTTTTATGGAAAATTTAAACTTTTGTAATGAGTACACAGGAAAGCATTATATAAAATAAAAAAAAAAATCCTGCGTGTCCACATGAAAACTGTGTGTAAATATTTAAAATTTTCTAATATTTTCCCTTAAATTTCCTAAAAAGTTTAGAAATTTCCTAAAGGAAAAGTAAAATTATGTGAGTAAAAAGTAAAATAACAAAACTCAAATTTCGCACACAGCAATAGAGTATTTGGGATTTTATACAATGTATCATAATATATCGAAAAGCTTTTCCTAATAGCTCTTAAACGGGTAGTATTGAAAAACAGTATATAAGCACACACAAAAAAAAAATATATATGAGCATATTGGGGGTTGAAAAATGTAATATTTAATTTTTTTTTTTGAGCTTTTCCGATCTATATACAGTAAATATAAAAATTAAGTATAACAATCCATTCAGCTTTCTTGTGTTATTTCTCATATGTACATTTAAGGTTTGAAAATAAAATAAAATACCTGAAGTTGATTCTTTTCTATACGTGAGCTTTTTCTATTGGTTATATTAAATTATATTTTACATACATATTTAGATTGTGTGCGAAATTTTTTTTTTTACTTTTCTCTCGAATTTTCAAAAAAAGGTACTGAAGGAAAAATAAGGAAATTCGAGGGAAAAGTTAAAAAATTAGTTTTTGAATTTCGCACATAACAATAATTTAAATATGTATAGAAAAAATACAGAAATTTAAAAACGTTAAATTCAATTTCAATTTTTCTGACTATGAAAAAAAAAATCACAAAAAAACTCGTGTTATTTAGTTTATAATTTGATGATTTAAAATTTTTTTTTTTTGTGTTTTCGTTTGATCTACACAAGGCCTTTTTAGCAAATAAAATAAAGCAAACAACTTTTTTGTTATAATAGTACAAAGAGTGCAATCAATATTTATTCAATATCAATATAAAATACACAAAAACATTAGAGAAATAAATTACTTGAACAAAAAAAAAAATATAAATAAGTACAATTATGTGAAGTTTTCTATTAAAGAAAAAAAAAAAAAAACAAAACACATGAAAAAACAAATTAAATAAATAAAAATAAAAATTTCTTAATGTACATGAAAATGTAAATAATGAATCATTTAACTATATAGATATAAATGTGAATATGTATGTATATAAATACAAGTATAACATAAAAATTAAAAATATTTTTAATTACATTTATCTACATACACACACGCACACACGCATTCTGTGAGCAAAATTTGAATAATAATAAACATTGAAAAACACACACAAAAAAAAAAAAAAAACAAAAATTATTCAATATTTATTGTAACAATTTACATATGTATGTTTTTTTTTTTGTTCTTTTTTCTTTTATTTTTAATTTAAACACCATCAAACAATAATACAAAATTATTTAATATTAATTAATTAATAGAAAATACAAACACATACACCAATAAATAGAGTACATAAATCCGTGAAATACATAAGTAGATATTAGAATAAAATAATACAAAAAAAAAAAAAAAAACGAGAAAAATCAAATCGAAACCAAACGATAATAACAATTAAAGCAAAATAAATGATAAATTTTATTAATAACAATAATTTCTTTTCATTTTTTTTTATATTTCATTTTTTTAACCAATGAATATATAAATTTAAAAAGTTTGAATTTTGCTTTTTAGTAATTTTATTTATTAATTTAATTTTTTTTTTTTTTTTTTACAAATTACATTCTTGCAAATACATTTAATTCAAACAAATACAAAGTTTTGGTATTAAAGAAAAGAAGAAAAAAAACACAACATAATTTACACATAACATATGATAAGGAGAAGAGAAAATGTAAAAAACAAAAAAAAAAAAAAAATCCTTTTAGCATAAAACTTATAAAGAAAAATAATTTACATTTCTATGTAATCAACGAGTACAAAAATTAACAACAATCAATGAAAAAAATGAAAAAAAATGAAAATAATAAATTCCTTTGTTTTTGCTTTTGTAAAATTTTTTTATCACAAAAAAAAAAAAAATAAAATAAAATAAAAAAATTAATAAATAAGAAAAAACATATTAGAAAAATAAATCGTACCAGTAAAATAAAAAGTGAAATTCATAATTAAAGTATTGAAAAAACAAAAAAAAAAAAACATTCAGATTCATGTATTCAGATACAAAAATTTTTAAATTATTGAATTAATTTTGATATAATAATACCATTATTTTCATTATTACAGATGAAAAATAACGCAACAGAAAAATTATTTAATTTCTTAATATGTAAATATATTGTTTATAAAATCATTTTTTTTTTTTTTTTGAATATTAAAATTTTGTGTAAAATAATAATAACACATGTAAATTAACAAATATTCATTATATCATGTGTATATGAAAATTTTGTATGTACATTCAATTTTATATGTATACATACAAAAAAAAAAAAAAAAAAAAAAAAAAAAAAAAAAAAAAAAAAAAATCAAACATAACAAAACAAAAACAAAAATTATAAATGTTTACTGTATTGAATTTCTTATAAATAAAGTAATTACATGTAATGTATGTTTGTATGTAATGTTTTAATTAAAATTACTAAATAAATTGAAAAGAGAACTTTTTAATTTTTTTTTCAAATGTATTTAATTCTGTTGCTTAAAAATTTAATTAAAAAAAAAAAACGAATTTTTTTTAAATATTATTTTAGGGATTTGTGCGAATTGATTTTAAATTCGAATAAATTTTAATTCTCTTAAATTCAGTTTGATTCGGTTTTTTTTTTTTTTTTTTTAACAGATACTAAAGTTGTAACGTTTTAGTCCTAAAATTAAGTTATATTACAAAATATTTAAAAAGTGAACCATATAGTGAAAACTTTTTAATATAAAAGAGAAATAAAAAAAAAAAAAAAACAGGGTTGAATTGAATTTTTTATTTTGATATTTTTCATTTCGATTTTTCAATTAATTTTTAATGAACATTAAAATTCTTTTTAATTAAAAAAAAAAAAACAATAAATGTTAAATAAAAAAAAAATTCAAAATAAAAAAACAAAATATTACTTCTAATTAATAAATTTTTAAAAATATTTTTTCTAAATTAAAATTAAAACAAATAAAAAAAATCATATTCTTTAGGATCCTATTTTTAAGGATATAACTATATAATTTAGTTGGTACATATTAAATGTAAAATTTGAAATTTTTCTAAAAGTAATTTAATATTTTGGAAAATTTTTAAATAATTTATAATCAATTCGCATTAAACCTAAATTTCATTTGTATACGAGTATACAAAAGAAAAAGAAAATGAAAAATAATTAAATAATCAAATGAATATTACATATTAGGTATATAAACATGCACATGGGCTTAACTTATTAAAAATAAAAATAAATAAAAAATAAAAAAAAAAATGAATACAAAAAAGAAAATTAAAAAGTTCTCATCAATATTTCTGTACTATTATACATACATTAAATTAAACTATATTTCAAAATGATAAAAAAAATTGTATTTTATTGTACATTAAACTCTAAATAATATACGAAAAATGTTTTTCTTACCTTTTACTTGATTATCTTGAAAATCTAAACTTTTTGTATGTACAAATTCAGATTTGTCTTTTGTTCTAATAGGTTTCTGTTAATAAAAAAAAAAAAAAAAAAAAAAAAAAAAAAAAAACACGAAAATAAAATTAAAAAAATTAAATCATTGATAGAAATAAAAAATTTTAGTTTTATAAAGTAAATGAGTAAATCTCAATAACTTACATCTGGTACATTTATTTTCAAATCTTCTAAACGTAAGGAATCACGTAATTTTTCAGTCTCTTTACTTCTTAATGTTGGTGTTGACATTGGCGTCCATACTTTACCAGATTCAATTTTTGGCAAAGTTATTTGACTAAACAAAAATTATCAAATAAATTTAAATATTACATAAATTAACTTTACATGCAATTATTTTCAAAAATAAAAATTATATATTGGAAAATTTAAAAGTACAAGAATTGTTTTTCTTCTTCTTTCTTCTTTGCTTTCTTTAACTACTTATATGTAAAAAATGATTTTCATTTAAAAAAAAAAAAAAAAAAAAAAAAAAATAGAGAGGGAGAAGATGAAAAAATAAATACACTAAATTACTTTTCATGTGCTTCTTCCTCCTCTTGTGTTACATCTGAAGGAGGTGTAAGATAACCAGCTAATCTAAGGCCTCTTTCTCTTAAGCTACCAAATTTAAATGACTGCCTAAAGCTAGCACGTGCTCTATCAACTGTAAATCAAAAACGAATATTAATTAATAAATTATTCTAAATTTTTGTTTATTTTATTATTTTCCTTTTTTTTGTTTTTTTTTTTTTTTTTTTTTTTTTTTTTTTTTTTTTCTTTTTCTTACATTTACTAAGTCTCTCCATAAGTGGTGGTTCTGTTGTTGTTGGATTTGATAAGTCTTCGAAATTGATTATATACAGTGAGATATCATCGGCTTCAGAACGGATTGGTGCGATAACTTCTGAACACAAAAATTTTGTTCCTTATTTTTTAAGAGAGAAAAAAAAAAAAAACAAAAAGAAAAACAAAAAATCAACAAAATTAAATTATGTTCTTATTAAATTATCCAATACAAAAAAAAAAAAAAAAGAAAAAAAAATTAAATGAAATTGAATAAAAAATTTAGCAAAAATGCAATAAAATTAAAAATATTACAAAAAATAAAAAAAATAAAATTAAATTATGTAATTATTATTGCATAACTCTTTTAATTTACATTGATATATCTGTTCATTTAACAATTTAACGATTATAAACTGAAAATACACGTATGTATATGAAAGATTTGTCAAAACCTTTTGCATATACTATATACATTTACTCTAATTTACATTTCAAATCTCCATAAATGAATAATGTAAATAATGTAAATTTAAATTTGAACATTACCATGATACATATATGTACAGTATCACATGGATTATAAACTATATCATTTAAGATATACTATCGACAAATTCCCCCTTTTTTATTAAGTGTTATCTTAATGTAATGTTTACACTTTCAGATATATACAATATATTTTTTTTTTTGTTTGCTTTTGTCTTCAAAGTAACAACATCATGTTATGATAATAAATTAATTATAAGATAAATTTCAATGGCTTTTAAGTATTATTTTTCATGAAAAGAAAGCATCATTATATATAATAAATAAAATAATTTGGAAAGTCATCATCATCATCATCATGTATACAAAGTCATAGTAAAGATACTAAATATAAGATTACACTTAATTTAAAGAGCATTTATGATGTAATTTTAATTATTTGAAAATTACTATACTATATTTATTGATATAAATTAAATGAATTTTTAGATAAAAACCATTTATTATATACTCAAATATACTGAAAATTCTTATTTTTTAGTACAAAAAAAAAAAAAAAAAAATTAAAAATATTAATAAAAAAAATGATGATAATAATGAAATGATTAGAACATAAATAAAATTATGTGATTTTTATTATTTGTTTTTATTTATTTATTTTTATTTATTTATTTATTTATTTATATTTTACCATTTTTCCGATAGTATAATATTTCAAAATGTTTTTCATAGCCCTTATTAAGAGCCTCTTTAATTAAGTTCACAGCCAGTTGTGATGTCATTGGTCCGTGAAGAAAATCTGTAACACTAGAGCGCTGCATCACTTCAGCGCGTGTATAACCAGTCATTTTACAGAAACCATCCGAACACCAAATGATATGATGTGTTTCTGATTGGGCATTGGCCACCAGAAAGCTTCGATCTGTATAAAAAAAAAAAAAAAAAAAGAAAGAAAAGAAAAAGAAAAAATGAAAATTAATTATAAAACAAAAAACAACAACACCAACAACTAATTAAATTTATTTATTTTTTCTTTTTCATATTTTTGTTAAAAAATAATTTAAAAGATTGATGGTTTATTTTTACAATTTTTTTTTTTTTTTGTTATTTACAAAATTTGTTAACAAAAATCAATAAAATTTATTTACTATCCTTAAATGTTTGAAATTTTCTAAGAAAATTATAATTTGGCTGGTGGTAATCTAGTAAGGATATTGTAATACTGAGAATATTGTACATATGTATGTATAGTTTGTTATTTAAAAAAAAAAAAAAAATGGGTAAAAGATTATTCGAAGCTTTAGAAAGTTTTTTAAAAAAAAATATTTATACCAATTATTTTTTGTTAATATTTTTTATAGATATATTATTGTACAAACAATTTTAGCTAAATTAATTTTTAAAATATATATGCATGTATGTACATATGTACATATTTGTAAAAATAACACACAAATGTATCATTATAATATATACTATATAGTATATATTGCTTAATAAAAACGGCATAACTATATACTTTTGAATCAAGGTCGAAAATTCATATAGATACATGTAGGTATACATATACATAGATATACTTACACTTACATACATATGCACATGTCATATGTAATTTAAAAAAACAAAAAAAAAAAAATTATTTAATTTACAATGCAAATGCAATTTTATAACAATAAAACAAAATAAAAAAAAAAAATTCACACAAACAATAAAAAGTATTGTAAATAAGTATTTTAACACTCTCTCATTTGTAATGAAAATGGAAAAAAAAATGTTTATTTCATTTTATTCCTTTTTTGGTTTTTTGTTTTTTTTATTTTCATCTCTTTCGTTTCAAAGTTAACATTTTTTTTTTTTTTTTTTTAAATTTATTAAGTCAATAAGCGAATTACATACATATGTACGTATGCATATGTACTTTCTATTGTACATATGTACGATTGTACGCATATACTTGTATGTACATATATTTACTTTAGCTCAACCTAAAATGTAAATACACATTTATAAAGGGTACCTCAAAATAGACGTTACAACATATTTATATATGTATTTATTTTTGATTAATTTTCGAAAATTTTATAAGAAATAAGGCTAAATTCCATTATCCACCCTTTCGAATTAGGAAATTATATTTAATGTATGGAAATGGAAAATGTCTTTTTTTTGTTTTTTTTTTTAAATTTTTTGCTACTAGAGGATGTTTTCGTGCAAAATGAGCACGATATTTATATTTCTCACAGTGTCTAAAGTCTATATACTTACATATATGTATGAAGTATCAAGTCTTAACTCGAATGGGCGGATAAGGAAGTCTTAACAAACATTAGTGGTTAATGGCACATTTTAACCAGTTAGGTAAATTCCATCAATTAAACCCAAACTTTTTTATAGTATAATTTATGAAATAGAAATTTTTAAATACATGAAAAATGTGTAATTCAATAATTTAAAAAAAAAAAAAAAAAAACCGTTTTTTTTTAAATAAAATAGTTTTACATTTTTACATGACATCCTGTAAACTACATACATGTGTACATATGTAAATGTGTGTAATACACGCAAATTGGAAAAACACACAGTCTTTCGAAATACACACACAGTCTTTCGAAATATACACACACGCACACATGTACATACCTATTTTATTATGATTTTTATTTTTTACACACATACAGATGTACACGTACACAATATACGTGATTTTTTTTTTTTTTTTTTATATTATATAATTCTTTTTAATATTTATTTTATTTTCCAAAACAAATACACCTTTGAGATAAAGGACGACAATTCATCTTAATTAAATTCTAAAAAGTGGTGAATTCAACAAAACAACAAAAAAAAAAAAGAAAAAATAAAAGGAAAATTTTTTTTTTTACATTCATTTCTATTCTTGATGACAGTCTTGTTTATTTGTTTTTGTTATTTTTTTTTTTTTTTTAATGTACATATGGTTAAGTATGTATGTATATGTATTAAGCGTCAACAACAAAAAAAAAAAAAAAATTGTCAAGTGTATTATAAGCATAAATATAAATGTTGTTGTACATTAACATTGTTTTTAATAAAAATGTACTTGTATGAATTTTATATAATGTACACAATGCATGAATTTGTATAATTTACTATACATGTACATATATACATATATGTGTGTGTGTATATATTAAAATAAACATAATATAGTATGTATATACATATAAATATGGAATATATTATGTATGTAAATATTACAATGTACAAATACAATATATTAATATGTACATACATATATAATTGAGTACAAGGATCATCTACATTTCACCATTAATTTTATTCTAATGTCTAACATCTAACTCGCTACACAAATTAAAACATAAATAAATTTGAAAAACAAAAAAAATAAAAAAAATTGTACATTATTTGTATCACATATGATGCATATATGATGACATATTCTTTTTTTTTTTTTCTTTGTTTTTTGATTTTTCCTAATTTCAAATTCCAAGTATGTATATATATGTTCATAAAGAAATAAATATACGTGAAAAATAAAAATAAAATTTCATCTGCATAATATTTATGTCACTTCTGAGTACCAATAAAAGTATTATAAATGACATGATGTAAGTGTAATATAGCTGAAAATAGAAGTATAATAGAAAAATTTCTTATTTTATCATTTCAAAAAAAAACAAAAAAAAAAAACAAAAAAAGATTGCATTTTACATTTGACTTGCAGGACTTTTTTTTTTTTTAAAACATTTCAACGACGAATAGGTGTACTACATATATAAAGAAAATAATAAAAATGTACATATGTAAATGTGTATGTGTGTGTGCATGTTTGTGTAAATTAAACATTAACATTTTTTCATGATATTCGTACAAATGCATCTTAGATTGTAGGAATAAGGTCTACTAAATTAAAAAAAAAAATAAAATAAAATAAAAAATTTTGAAATAAAGTATCACAACATAAGATTGCATAAGATTAAATAAAGGCTCTGTATAAAGTATAAACATGCATTTTTACATACGTATACATACACATACATATTTTTATATCCTTATATTTAAAATTTCATAATTAAAATACAACAAAAAGTAAGACTAACATATATTTATTCATTTGTCATCCTTTTTAATTTTTTTTATTTTTTTTTTTATTTTTTTTTAAATATTACTAAGTATATGTACATTAAAATTAGTATTAATGTTAGTTTAAAAACAAGAAACAAAAATTAAAACATCTTAAATGCATGTATACAAACACATGCGTGTTCCTGTAATTAAAAATTTTTCATTTAAAAATATTTTAGATAATACAAAAAAAAAATGTTTATTTTTTTATACTATAAATACGTACATATGTAGGTAAATAATCATGGAAATTTTACATTTTTGATGTAAAAATTGGCAACAATAAATATTTCAAGATGATATTCTTTGATTTTCGGGAAATTTTTTTTCTGTTTGAATGATATTGATTAGGTTATGGAAAAATAAAAAGGATTTCCTACGAAAATCTCACAAAGTAATATATAAAAAACAAAAATTTGTACAAAAAAATAATAATAATATTTTTAAATTTTATTTTTTTGAACATTAACAATTTGTTGTGATTTTCATCCGATTTCAATGAAAAATCTTTCTTGTTTGAAAGATCTAAATCTCAATTTTAATTTGTATGGTATGTATGAACATCAGATTAAATAAGTAGATGGTTCAAAAGAAAATATCCTATAATGTATGTTCTGCACATGACCAAACATTTTTAATCCTTTATATCTTCAAAGGAAGATTACAATGGATAGGAAATGTCGTGAGAATGGGCACAGATAAAATACCACGTAAAATACTCGAGAGCAAGGTAGACGGTAAGAGACCGATTGGTAAAACTAGGAAGAGGTGGACAGATGCCATTCAGCAAGACGCGAAAAAAATATTAAGTGTCAGGAACTGAAAGAGCATAGCACAGCGAAGGGAAGAGTGGAGGCTACTTTTGCAGGAGGTCAACACTTGATTTGGGTTGCAGCGCCATTGATGATGATATCTCAAAAGGAATTGGTTTATAAATGGAAAAGTTTTGAACAGTTTGAATTTTCAAAAAAAAAAAAAAAAAAAAAACGATTAATTGAAATTTATTCTAAGACACTTTGTATATGCACTAAAATACCAATTTCTTTTATTGAAAAAGAACAAAATAATAATAATAAAAATAAATAAATAAGTAATACAGATAAAATCTTATATAATATGTAGATAAACACCACATACATATTTAATTAAGAACAAACCGCATAACAATTAATAATACTTCTTATTTAATGATTTTATTATAACAAAGAATAATAAAAAAACATTAAGAAATGTAATTAACCGTCCAACCATTCAATTTTAAGTATCTATACAAAAGCAATTGCATTTTCTATGAATTGTAAATGTTTATACAAATACGTTTGATTTAAAATATGATTTCTAAATGTGTTTATTTTTTTATTTTTTTTTTTTCTCATTAAGTTATTGAACGATAATTAATTAGCATATAACTAGCAACACTTAGATGCATACATATACATACATACAGCGAAATAAAAATAAACATAATATGGTATGTTTATATGCATATACAATAGAAATCAAATCAAATAAGCATTACGATATGTATACATCATATTTTGTATTTAATAATTGATTACTTAAATCAATCTAAATATTATGTTTTATTTTTAAAAATTAAATGTTGCATGTAATAATGATCCATACAATATATAAAATTTTTCAATTGTGTACATTTCTGATCATATGCCAATGTTTTGAAATAAAATTGGATTTAAAAAAAAAAAAAAAAAGAAAAATAAAAATAAAATAAATAACTAAATACTCGTAGATCAGATATATTTTACTTATAGAACAATTTTCTATAATACGCACAGTACATTTTTTTTTTTTTGTTTCTTCTGATCTACTATTAATGTTTGTATGGAAAATTTTTCAATATCAAGATCCGTTGTAATGGTGAATTAATTATGCTATGTACTACTTAAATTAATTATTTAATATTTTTCCTTAAAAAAAAAAAAAAAAAAAAAAAAAAAAAAAAAAAAAAAAAAAAAAAAAAAAATCTTTAATTAAATAATTTTATTACTTTTTCAAATATCCGAATTAAATTTTCCATTACATTTAAAGGAATTCCTATATACATGAATATCAAGAGATTATGCACGTACATATGTACATGAATGTATGAAATTTTGCAACAATATTTCTTATTAATTGAAAAAATACAAAATAAAAGCTAGAATTTGAAAATAACAAATATCTACTTAATTTGAACAAAAACAAATACATATGCACGTATATACATACATATTTCGTAGGCCAATGTCAGTGTCAGTGTCAAGGATTAATTATAAAATTGAGAATTTCCAGTATTCATGCGTTCACTTATATGGATTCCTCATTGAAAATCATATGGAATAATTCAAGAAAAATTTTTTATTAGACACCGAATATTTGCAAAAAAACAAATTATATACATATATGTGATGTACAGCCCAAAGTACAGAATGGTTTGTTTTTTTTTTGTTTGGAATTTTATTTAAATGATGTAAATATTCGAATTTTCAATATAAAGTAAAACTTAGAAAAATAATTTACTTAAAATTTTTTCTTCGTTTCTTACATGATCTCTGTTAAGTTGTTTGAGATGCAATGTCAACGGATTTTTAACAGAACACCCTGTTTCCTATACATACATATTAAACAAGAAATATTATGTAATGTTTAGATATGTATGTTTGTCCACGTTAAAATGTACAAATAATTTAATTTAATTTTTGTTTCTTTTTTTTTTTTTAATTTCATATACTGTTAAATTTCTCTTCTATTATACGTGTGTGTGTGTGTGCATTATGCATTTAAATATCGAATTTTTATATCCACATTTAATGTTACAATGATGTATGTAAAAATTTTCCAAAAATTTCATATATGTACATACAGACTAAACATATTATTGATTGTTATTTTTACTATCGACGTACATATTTTGGTATTTTTCTCAACTATACTCTATACACTAATTCGATGCAATTAAGGTGCAATTTTTCTTCTTTCATAATTTCAAATAAGTTCATCTCACGAACAGTATTACCCACAATCTGTAAAGTTATCATGTAATACGATATGAATTTTTTTTTAATATCAATATACAGCGACGTAAAATGCAGTAATACCTTAACTGCATCGAATTAGTGTATGATGTAATAATTTTAATTTTTATCTTTTTATTTAATTTATTGTGGTTTTTTTGTTATTTTGCTTTTTCAATTAATATTGGATACGTGAAATTTTTATAATTTGGTATATAGAATAAACCAGCATATACATGATTGTTTAATTAAAAATTAAAATTAAATTTATTATTTCAATATACCAAAACATATTATTGTTCTCTAGTAAACAATATGAAAAAAAAAATGAAAAAAAAAATATAAAATAATATTAAATATGTACAAACGAGTATGTAATAATTTTTATTTTTTGCTAATTTCAATATGATACATTGATACAAATTATTAAGTAGTTGTGCAAGTAAAATAGAAAAAAAAAAAATAAATAAATAAAAATAAAACCAAAATACAAAACCAAAAATACCAAATTGTTATGATTAATTTTCAATTATAAAATTTGATAAAATGAATAATAAATGTGTATACAATGTAATTTAATGTACGTATGTTTTAATAAGAAAATAATAATTTAAAACAATAAAAAGTATTTTTTTTTTTTTAATGAAAATTTAAATATGTAAGTGATTTAATTTTAAACTTTTTAGCAAGAATTTTCAATAAAACATTTTTTTTTGGAAATTTTAATTTTTTAAAAATTATAATTTTGAAAAAAAATTTGAACAATTTAAATAATTTAACGAATTTACACATAACATAATAAATAACGTATAATTTAAAATTATTTAAATTCTCAATTTATTGTACATATGGTATGTGTACATTACATATTATGTTTTATGGTTTTCGTATTTAATTAAGTAATTAAATCTTATTATCTTCAACGACCGACCAAAAATGAAAAAAATTTACATACTTTTGTAGGCAAATTAATTTTGTCAACGATCATAAAACATGCTTGTAAATATATGTTATAAACAGAATTATGTAGATATGTGTAGTATATAGCACATTATTTATGATATGCATGTAATGTATGTACGTGTATACATATACAGTCTGAGAGTATATATTTAAACATGATGTCGAATTTTGAATATAAAATTTTAAAAAATTAATTTTTATTAAATTGTGCTAGATAAGAAAAGGGGCACCAGTCAGAACATCAACAGTGGAGTAGTAATGTGCACCGAATGGCGGATCTACGGACATGAAGCCTCTCACCTCTCCTGTTCCACCCCATCCTACTTTCTCGCGGTGGCACCGTTAACCTCTAACAGAGATAGGGTAATCAATCCCTATGGAAACTAAAGGAACAAAAGGATAGGAAACGGTCCTCCAAATTTGGGGGTTGGGCTTTAGGCTAACAACCTAATCCCGGAAAAATTTACCGTTACGACACCGAAAGATAAGCCTCGCATTGGATGGATTAAACGGTTACGACTTAGGTGAAGGAACACGGAGAACGGCATCAAGAAACCGGCAAACTTGGAGGCAGAGTCTACAGGAGATCAAAGCTCAATTTGGGCTGTAGCGCCATCGGATCAAGAAGATATGAATTATTTTTTATTTTTGATAATAACAGCGAACTAGTTCAAATGCTGTATTAGACCATTTTTATATCTATCATACTTTTAGTATAAAACCAAAGTACTTTACTGGTTTTCAAAATTCTATGCTTACAAAAAAAAAAAAAAAAAAAAAAAAAAACATCGTTAATTCTTGATTCGAACTCTTATATTTAAATCGATATACGTACTATATATGACTTTGACTGTATTCGTATTCATATGCAGTGCATAAGTAAATGACAATTATTCTCATATAAATAAATAATGTTTATCGAATGCATATACATACATACATACTTATATGTATGTATATGTACACATGCATTATAACTGTTTATTATCAAGACATAATTAATTATGAATTAATAAATGACATTCGTATTTATGTTATCCTGTTGGTCAATAATAATATATACAATTTTAATTACCTGTTGATTGATAATTTTATAAACATGACCAGTAACCTTAATATTAATAATAAATAGCACACATATACATACATAATATATGAATAATTTAAAAATAAAATTTTTAAACATACATATACATATGTTACATATAAAAATGTACATATACATATTCATTAAAAATATTAATTAAAAATGAAACTGAATACTTGAAAATATATAACGTAAGTTAAATTGATTGAAAAAGAACAAAAAAAAAACAAAAAAAAAATAAAAAAAGAAAAAGAAAATAAAAATGAATATTTGAATAATTGCATTTGTAATTAAATTGTTCTTATAGATAATGTTATTTCTTTTTAACTATACCATATTGAACTTTTTATCTATTCAAAATGAACTTTATAAATTTCATTTTATATACATATGTATGTGTGTATACGTATTCGAAAATATGTGCGTAATGTATAAAAATCTATTAAATTGAAAATTATAATATAATTTATTATGCAAGTTTTTAATAGGTACATACTCTTTGTGCACAAGTTTAATTACACTGTATTCGTATAGGACTTTTTCTAATGACTACAGAGGTATATTACAATAACGATAATATTTTTTTTTTGTTTTTTTTTTTGTTTTTTTGAAACATACAAGGGTGTGTATTTTATCCTTATATGCTATTCGTATTTTTTATGTACATATGCATATTATGTAAAACTATTTATATAAACTACATACACACATGTATGTATTTCGTTTCATGATCATCATTTTAGTCTCATTATATGAAAGGTATTCGAAAGAAACAATAGAATTCTCTGTGAATGAATATATGTAGGTATGTATAAAAAAATGAAAAAAAAAAAAAAAAAAAACAATCGTCAAGTATGTTTCAACGCACCTACATACATAGCACATATCTATGTATATCTACTCAAATATACATACATGAAAATTATACAAAAAGCAAAGTAAGTCAAATTGTTTATACACAACTTTATTTAGAATTCAAAAAATTTAATTGTAAATATTTACAAAAAAAAAAAAGAAATTAGTTTAATTTGTTTAATACCCTTTGTACATATATAGGCTGTCTCTGAATAACCCCCAATTATTTTTTGTACGTAAAACGATATTTTTGAATTTTAACCATTAATAATTCTAGACTTTAAGGCGGCAATTATGAAAGTCAGGAAAGTCTATTTCTAATCGACTTTATGTTGCTATAGACTTTTGATATTATGAAAGTAAAAATTTTTCTATTGTAGACTTGAAAAGTTGCTCATATTTTTGTGATTGACTTTTAAAAAAAAAAAAAAAAAATGACAACAAAAATTTTGAAAAAATTAAAATTTTGACATGACAAAAATTTAAGTAATAAACCTGATTTAGTACTATAATTTTTTAGTACTATGCATGAAAGTCGATTGATTTACATATAATACCGTGACTTGTTTTGATCGACTTTTAAAAGTCCATTCTATTTTTTTTTGAATAGACTTTCATAATAGCAACCTAACATTCGCCTATGATGAGTTATAACTTATTAGGAAGGCCCATGTGGCATGTATTTGTACTATACCTTGAATAATTGTGAATATACAAGGTAATTCGAAAAACATTAACCAATATTATGATGTTACAGGTTCAGACCCAATATATGTATCTTACAAGGAATGAATTTTAAGGCGGGGGATGGATTATAATGATATTTCGCTGGAAACAATCTGAACACCTTGTATGTTGAAAACCCTGAATGTACATATCTATAGGGCTGTTCATTAAATTGCAGTGTTTATACAAAAATTTTATGTAAAAATAAATACATATAGTGACACATGTAGTACATACCCAATTGTATACAATTATATAGATACATATACATACATTCACATGTATTTGCACATTTATATAAAAACAGTAAATTATTCTTTCTTTTTTTTACGTTTACAATGAATGATTACAATGACGTGGAAATAGTAAAATTACTATGTAAAAATATCTATGTATTTGGTATAATCTTATATGTACATATATATTTTCAAATTTTTATTATTTATTTAAATACATATAAAATTACGTTACATATAAGGTATTTTTAATATCGTACATGCGTACATTTAATTCAAATGTTATTTGCCAAACTTTAACATACTCTATAAGTTATTTGCATTGTATAAGAAAAACTAGCGATTTTATACATACATACATGTATGTATTTTTTTCGTATTGAAACGGATTTCATTCTTTAAATAATCGATGAATTTTTTTGTTCTACATATACGTACGTATAAAATTTATTTTTTTTTGTAATTTTGATTTTTTTCTCTTTTTTTTACTTTATATACATAGGTACATATACATACATGTATTTACATATATATAAAATAGAAAAACAATATTACAATATAAATAAAAAAAAACAAAACAAAACAAAAAAAAAAATTGAAAGTAAAATAAAAGTGAAAACGCAGGAAAAACATAAAATTAGAAAATAATAAAAAATATGTTTATTGTATATACGTATTTTTATACAAAATATGCAAAGTAATACAAATTTTATATGATATAATACATGAATTTTGGAGGAAAATTTTAATATTCGCTACGCGTGTAATACACAAACATTTTTTTGCATGTACATATGTGTATGATCATGTATAAATATATACGCATAAGTACACATATGTGTGTATATTTAAGTAAAGTTAGTAAAACAAATCGACACACTTTTGGGAAATTCAAGAAAATACGATTTCATGAAAATTCACTGACAAAATTAATGCATTAGTTAAACGTTATTTTAAATAAATTTAACTAAGTTCGAATGTATTAAGAAGTTTGGTATCTAAATTTATAATCAGTTTAAATTTATAATAAAACAAATATGTATAGTATATATGTACATATTATAATTTATTAGGTTGAATAAATTTTCAAACAAACATAATCTAAATTTTATACAATGAATTATACTTAATTTTTTAAATATTTTCACAACAGACCTTGTTTCTATTTTATTTTCTAATAATTTCTAATGAGAGTATATATCACTGGCAGTGCCACCACAATCCTTAATATTTTCATGCAATATGAGATGAATTTTTTAAACATCAATACAGAATGGTATTACTTTTACCTACTTCTAATAAGGCTTTGTAGGGAAAATATTTAAAAAATAAGGTATAAATTATTTTTATTCTTTTATTTATTCTTAAACAGTTTTTTTATTTTTTCGAAAGTAAATATCCTTGGTAATAACTTCTTTGAAAAAACCAAAAAAAAAATTACATGCGTACAATTTTAAACAATATTTGTATAAACACATCCCGTAACAGTTACATATGTACATTTGTATAACTTTTTTACAAAGTTTTTATACAAAAAATTTTTTTTATCGACTATAAGGTAAGTATTAAGTAAATATAAGCCTTAATTAAAATACAAATTTGTATTTTAATTTGAATTAATATAATGTACATGTGTAACCTGTATAACCTATTAATTATACACACATGCTTACATACTATGAATATTATTGTACACATATTAAAAGTTAATTTGCATATTATTATATACATATTTTTTTTTTCGTTTTTTTTTTTTCATGTTTTAATATTTAATTCTGAAAATCTAATTTCATAATGATTTTCATTAATTAAAAAAGGGATATCAAATATAATTTTTTTTTTTTTTTATTACATTGTGGTAAAGGTACAATTCAATTGAAAATTATAATATTTAAAATAAAATATGAGATAAAGGTGAATAGGTCTTAATGTTATATAAAATCTACCAATATGGTATTTTTTAAATTTAAACTAGCCATTTTAAATTTTGTTAATAAATAAATAAATTAAATAATTCAAAAATTTGCAGATAGAACCAACACCTTATTTTTTGTTATTTGCAATATACAGAAAAAAACAAAATTTTTTTATTTTTTTATTTTTAACCCAAAAATATGAGAGTTTTAAATATTTAATTTCAAAGAAGAAATTCATTTGATTTTTTTAATAATTCAAAATTATTCTCGTGATTATTTTCACAATTTAATTGTTTAATAAAACAAATAAAAATTTCAATTTTCATCAAAATTTTCACAAATTACAAAGATATTGATTAAAAAATAAAAATAGAAAAAAGTATCCTTCAAAAAAATAAAAATAAATAAATAAAATAGTATAAAATTAATTTTATAATCTTGTCAAGACCATCAGTATATAGAATTTTCTATATAATAACTAGAAAAAAGTTCATTATTCATTCATTACTTTTATTATGCATTATACACACTATCCAATGCACATTTCCTGATTTACTAACCACGTTGTATATTTTACTACAAACATTCAAACGATTTTATACAATCATTGTACAAATTATATTATTTTGATACATTCGAAATAGCATGAAACACGATGAAAGAAAATAAAAGAAAAACTTTGTATGAAATTCATATTAAATGCTTAATTATTGGTAAAGTAAATTTTAGCATACTCGACAAGTATGCTAAATTTGGCTAAATTGTTAAATTCACCCGCTTTTTTTTTGGTGGGGGTTTTATCTAACCATTTGAAAACCCTTCAAAAACTGATCTATACTGATTGCCCTAAACACATGATGTAATTTCCATTATCAATTCGACCATATTGTACAACATAGCTTGGACACATTGTGTATAAAGCATTATTATTTTTATTCATTATTTTTCTGTTCTATTTTATTTAAAAAAACAAAAAAAAAAAGCTAATTTTTTTTTTTTTTTATTTCACCAATAATGATTAAATACATTCACAATAGAGTATGAAAAAATACTGTATTATCCTTTTTTAATTTTTAATTTATATATTTAGAAATCGTATAAATACATAACGTATTTTTCATATTGTATAAGCATATATTTATATGAATTGATATATCTGTAAAATTCATTTCATATTCATTAATCTGTCTGTTACAATTCATTTTACACTTCATGATATGAAAATATAAAAGGTAAATGTACATATTTGACATAATATTGAAAACATTGTTCAAGTACGACATAAAAATATAGGCTACTGTAAATACATAATATATATTCGACTAAAAAAAAAATTTTAAAAATATTTTTATTTTTAGTTTTTCATTTCTATTTTTTTTTTTTTTTTGTTTTTCTTTTAATCTTTACTCGTAAATTTTTAATTTAATCCATTTTAGATCGATATATAGAGTACATTATATTACATAAAAATTTTAAATAAAATTTACTACTGAATACCAGATGTTTACTAGGGTTAAATTAGTTTAAAATGAATAAAAGACATTTTTTTTTTTTTTTTATTATTATTATTGTTTTCAATGGAAATAACAAAGAAAATAAATTTATTGAAAATAACATGAAATTTTCTTTTATTTTTTTTGTTTTTTTTCGTCTTACATTTAAATAAATTGTTCATGAGATATTTTATACGGAAACATAATAATAATATTTTCCATGATATGTATAAATATACTAAAATTCCTATATATGTATGTACATATCTATACATATTATATGAATTCAGAGTTATTTGCATATGCATATGTAGGTAATATTGCAGTTTGGAAAATTTAAAAATCTCATGAGAATATAAAAATGAAAAAGTATTAAAAAGAAAACACAAAAAAAAACAAAAAAAAAAAAAAGTTAAATAAATTGAACATGAAAAAAAAACACATACACACACAGAGTATACAAGAAAGATAAATATGTAAAAAACTGAAAAACAAAAAAATGGAACAAAAATATAAAAACAAAAAAAAAAAAGTCATTTTTTTTTTTTTTTTTTTTAAACAGGATATGAAATGCATAAAACAAGAAGATAGAATTGCATTGCATGTTTGTGAAATGTATAATATAGTATAGTTCGCGTTTAGTAAATTGAACATTCATGCATATGTAAGAATATTGAATCATTTATAACCTTTTATTGCATAAAAGTCGATGCATTATTAAAAGAAAAAAAATAAAATAAATAAATAAATTTGTTTTTACTCTTTGCTCGTTCTTGTTTTATTTTTTTTTTTTTATTTTTTTTGTTTTTTATTCAAGCTGTTCAGTTTGTTGCTTTATGCTTTTTCTTTCATTTTATTTTATTTTTTTTTTATTTTATTTCAATTCCTGATACTATGATCCCTTTGAGTATTGAGTCCATTTATAATGAACATGCACAAAATACCCTATTATAATCATTTACATCGATATTACATAGATGCATGTACATATGTACATATATATACGTACATATATGTATGTATTATAATGCAAATTACACGTATATGTAATGCACAAATATATATATATAGTACATATATTATGTGAGTGACATGGGTATATAAAAAAGGAGATGAGTTTGTATAATTATCATATACATATCACATATAAGTGCTTATGTATGCAGATGCATCCATATATGTACATATGTATGTATGTATAAATATTTTACACGTTTCTTAATTCAATATAACAAAAAAATAAAAGAATAAATAAATATGAATGCATATTGCAAATATATATTTATAAGTATTTAACTTGAAAAATTCCATCATTTATTTCATTGTTATTTTTTTTTTGTTGTTTGTTTTCCTTTTTGTAAAAATTGATTTTTCTTTTTATTATTATTATAATATACAATCGAATATTGTTCTACATTTTAATTTAGATTTTGTTTTTATTCATTTTTATTGTAGGGTGCATATTGTAAATAATATCTATGTCATAATAGATAGATGTATAAAAAAAAAAAAAATAAAATTTAAAAAAGAAAAAAAAAAACAAAATTAGGAAAATATTGTTTTTAATATTACATAATATTACTATTATTCTGTATGTAATATCGTAGAATTGCAAAAAAAAAAAAAAATTTTCATTTATTTCATTTATTTTTTTTTTCTGTTCTTTTTTCATTATTTTCATTTACAAAAAAAAAAAAAAAAAAAAAAAAAAATTGTTTTTTCTTATTGTGTGTAGTAAATTCAAATATATGAAATGCACAGATATATTGTTTTTTTTTTTTTTTATAGCAATTTGATATTTTCATGTATTATAGATATACAGTATTAAATTGAAAATAGAGATGCTCTTATCACGTTTAAGATAATGTATATTAAAATTTAAATATTGATTATCCGGAAAATTTGTGCCGATTTTTTAAGGAAAATTAAAACACAAGACATCTAAAGTTAACTATACATTTATTAAATTATATACATGAGTGTCATTATAATATTTCAAATTTTCCAACGAAAAACTTTTCTAAGGGATTTTTTGTCTCAACTAAAAGGTTGAATTTTTTTCCTATTAAAGAAAATTTTGTGATGATACAAGTAGGTAAAAATAGTTTATTAAACCTAGCAAACCACTTTCTAAGAGAGTTCTTTTAGCTTCACTACCTTTCAATACCTATACAGTACCATTATAAAATTGATAAAAATTAACATAACATAAAAATTCATATTTTTATTCATTTAAATGGAAATTTCATCAGAATTATTTTAATAAACTCTGACTTAAGTTGAATGTACATAGGTACACCATATGTACATACATACATATGTATTTATATTACAATAAAAATTTATATTATATCAGATATTATGTACTTTTTCAATTCTGATTTTTCCTTTTTTTGGTTATTTTTCTCTTCAAAAAAAAAAAAAAAAAAACAGAAATTAATAAATAATTGACATATGATAGAATTTAAATCTATTTTTATTTCTTTTACACATATGATTTTTTTTTCGTTTTAATATTGCGTACGTAATATGTACACAAATTTCCAATAAATTTGTTTTTTTTAAATAAATTTAAATTATTTCTAAAAAAAAATTTAAAAAAAAATGTATACGTATGTAACTTGTTTTTGTTATTAAAAGTAAACATATTAAAAGTTACTGAATATGTAAACGAACACACATAACACATACATATGTACATATGTACAATAAATATAACTTTATTCTAAAATTTGATTTCCTGAAATAAAATTTACTACTGTGTACAGAATAAAAAGGGGATATTAAATTTTATTTAGAAAGAAAGAATATAAATTGAGTTATACTTGGTTCTATATAATATATGTATGTACATATGTATACATATATGTATGTATGTAGGTATATTACTTTTTCTTCTTAATAGTATTTAAAAAATAAATGTAATTATTTTTATTAGTGTATGTGATATTTATGTATACATAAGTAGATATTTACGTGATGTATATTTTTTTATGCATTAAAATGTACGTAAATTTTATATGTGTACATACATAAATACATATATGTATGTATGCCTTTAAATGTACATATGTTATAGTACCGTTTAGTACTGTATAATTTATTTATCATGATTATGTACAATACATGTATATATAGATACATTTACAGTATTTCATATTTATAAGTCTTATAATCTTATACATACATATGTATACATATGTGTATGTGTACGTATACGAAAAATTTTTTTTAAAAAAGTTTTTTCTGCAATGAAAAAATAAAAAAATAAATAAATTATATCCATATTATTATATTTTTTTTTTGTATCTGTTTCGTTTTGTATGCATATAGATTATTTTATCTTAAAATTTGTTTTACTCATAATTTTCATTTTTTATTTCATTTCCATACATTATGTGAAAAAAAAAATTAATATACATACATACATGTATATATGTAATTTTTTTTTTTTTTTTTTTGCCATAAAAAGGACATTACTCGAATTTCGATTAAATTCATGAAAACAAAAAGTCAAATTAAAGAAAAACTTGGCATGTGAACACATACATTTAGATAGAATACATGTCTGTATATACCATACATAAACCGTACATCCATATATAAACATGCATAAAAACATATACATATGTATATGAATGCAATCCATACATGATAAAATTTCTTTTAGAAATGCACTTTAATGCATTATTGGAATGTGAAGAAATATTAAACTAAAAAGAGAAATAAAATTTGCAAAAAAAAAAAAAAAAAGATGAAAAGAAAAAAAATTCAAAAAATAAACAATTTTTTATTTTTTTTTATTTTTTAAAAACTGTAACTGAGAAAATAGAAAAGAAATCAAACAGGGCGATAACTTTTCTTAGCCTGCAGAAATAAATTTTTTTCTTCTATATAGTTGTCATCATGTTTACAATGTATGTATATGTGTGTGTACATTTCTTTTTATTTAGAATTTCCTCTATGGAAAAAAGTCATAAATACTTAAGTATAAAAGTTAAAAAAGTATACACATATATAAACATTTATATATGTATGTATGCGAACTTTGAAATTATAATCGGGATTTTAAATGAAAAGAATTTAAGTAAAAAAAAATATATGTATGTATATATAAATTATATATGTATGTAAATATGTATGTATGAAAATAAAAAATTATGCATAATACAGAGTAAATATATACATATGTGTGTGTATGTATATTAAAGTGCTTTCTTGATTTATATTTTCCGATGATATCAAAGTGCTTTACAATTTATACTGATTATATATGTATGTATGTATGTACATGCATGTACCAGAAAAATGCACATAAAAAATGATATATATGTATGTATATTGTATATTTATATGAAGGATATAATTTTATTCAAACGGCGCCTTTTTTATTCCTTTTATAAATAAAATAAGCAACAATATAAATATAATAAATCTATTTATTTTTAACTGAAATATAAAGCACATATAAGAACGGATATGTTAAAGTATCATAATACTTACACACGATATCTCATAATATAAAAATAAATATGTACATATATACATTTTTTTTTTTTGTGTAGGTGTGCTTATTAAATTCAATTGTAAATCCTTTTGTAATAGAATTTTATTTATTGGGTTCAATTGAGACCCGATTTTATTCTATTATCGTAAAATCCTAAAAGTTACACAAGTAGTCGAGTTTGTTTATATATTGGATTGTCTAGAAAAAAAAATAATCATACCCTTGATTAAGGTTTTGGGCTCACATCGAGTTACACGACCTCTACAAACATTGATGATTCTACGAAAAAAAAATGAAGGTCTTTTAAAACTAATTTATTGAAGAATTATTGATTTTCTTTTTTCGTATTTACGGATTTTCTATAGTTTTGAACTGTGTTAAATGACCCAAAATCCAAATAAACGAAAAAAAATAAATAAATAAAATAAATAAAAAAATAAAATAAAATTATTTAACAAAAATAATGCATATATACCTATCTACGTCTAGGTTTTAGAATACCACATTCTATTCATAAAAAGATTTTATTAACAATTAATATTACGACCAATCTCAAATAAAACAAATCAATTTTGTAAATTTTTTTTTTTTGGTAATAATAAAAGGTTAAAATAAAATATTTATCATTACAAAAAAAAAAAAAAAACCATTTAAGGATTTTATTTACATATACAAACACTGACACATATGGAAAATACGTTATAGATCAATTTCAAATGCCAAGAAATAATGAAAATAATCTAAGGTTACATATTTTATTCTTTATTTACTTATTTATGCATTTTTATTTATTTTTATTTTTATTATTATTATTTTTTTTTTTTCAACGAAATTTGTAATAAAAAAGGTGCTCAAATATAAATAAAAAAGAAATGAATGAAGTTGAAGTATTAATATGGAAAATGATAAAGAAAAAAAAATATATAAATAAATACAGACAAAAAAAAATAAAAAAAAAATAGAACAAATTGATATATCAATTTGAATAAAAATTTATACATGTTTGTAAATGCATATACATATGTCTACGAAGGCATTTATAATGTATTCAAAAAAAAAAAAAAAACAAAAACAAACAAAAAAAACAAATCCTTGAAGAAATGAAAATTTATATAAATATATGTAGATGACAATTTTCTAATATTTCAAGGCCTTTTATACTGGTTGTAGTTGTGTTATTGTTTTTTCTTCTTATTTATTTTTATTTTTATTTTTTTGTATTTTTTGTTACATTCTTTCGAAAAAATTTTCTTTTTGTTTTGTCTTTGTCTTATTTATACATGTGTTTATGTACACACATAAAAACTATTAGCACGACTAAATATATTACAAATATACGTACATATAAATATTACAAAATGTATAATATGTAAAAATCACAATAAAAAATCATTTAAAAAAAAAACGAAAAAAAAAACACGTATAAATATGACGTGTATTTTTTATATTGGTATTTTAAGAATATGTAAATGCTAAACTTATAAACATTTACACATAATAATGTATGTACAAGATGTATTGAAGAATTGAAAAATTTTTTTTATTAATATTTTTGTTTTTTTTTTTTTTTTATAATTCCAAAAAATTTCAAATTAATTTATCCTTTAATAACAATTCGAATGTTTATTTCGATTGCGATTTTCTTATTAATTGAATAATATACCATATACATTGTGTACATATTGTGTTACATATATGAATTTTTAAAGTGTTTACATTTTATTAAATTTATTAAATAGTAAACAGAAGGAAAAGAGAACAATTCAAAACACACAAAAAAAAAAGAAGATAAAAAAAAAAAATAATAATAAAAAAAATTCTGTACTGTCTGTGTATAAAATCATTATAGGACATTATTATACATACATTCATTAAATAATGAAAAAATGTTTTTTCTATATAATAAAATGATGTCCTTTGAAAAACGTAAAATAATAAATATATCAATGTATAATACTTATATATATATCATATACTATATAATGAGTATATTTACAATATAGGCACTTAATGTAGTAGGCGCCAGTTTATATACAGATACATATATACATATATGTTATATAGTTACAAATTGTCGCATTTTCAAATATACATATACACACTTGGACATTTAAATAATAAAGTATACACAAAGTCAGATACATATGTATGTATATACACGAGGAAAATTTCATTTTGCTCATTTTGTTTTAATAAAGTATGTATTTTTACACATCGTGTACAAAAAAAAAACTAACTAATTCATATGTATAGACGATATTATACATGTATGTACATGTGTGTACATATACATTTGTGTACGATTAATTGTACTTTTATTTTTTATAAAAGCCAAAAGGACATTTTACACATTCGGAAAAATTTATTATATGGATACTGTACATGTATTTATATACATAGTAATACATATGTTTATGTACTACATATAAATTAGAAAAATATTTCTCCAGTATACTCACACGTTCATTATGCATTATATGTATTATTTGCATGTGGCAGATTATTACTGTATAATAATAACGTATGTATGTATGTACGTTATGTATATAGTAATTAATCAAGTTATAACAATCATTTAATTTTATTTCACTTGTAAACTAGGAGGAATTGGAGAAAATACTTAACAGAGTAGTTGTATTAAATAGTAAAATATATCATATTTCATATCATAGTATTATCATATGGTATTACTTTGTTTTTTTTTTTTATTAAGTTTTCTTTTTTGTTCTACATTTTATCCTATATCGTTCATTTTGTACAATTGTACACAATCATACATGTATGTACATATATACATATATGTATGGTAATAAACTTTATGTCCTTTTGTTCTCATTTATTTTATTTTATATTCCTTTTGTTTTGTATGTGTAAGTGTTAATTCATACTGGTAAATATATTAATATTAATTTTAAACGTGAATAGTACACGATTGTTACTTTTAATACTTTTGTCGAGAATTATATTATTCCATGGATATTTTTTATTGTTCTATCGTATTTGTACGCAAATATGCATGTTCAGGATATTTTATATATATATATATACGTATATGTACATACATACATATATTTAATAATACACACTAAAGTTTCGACAATACATACATATGTATGTTTATATATTCTTCATACACATACGTACATATATACTCACTTTTAGTATATTAATTAGAATGAAAATGCAGTATATACATATATGTATACATTCTATTCAAATGTATTGTACATAATTGGGTTGTTATTCTGGATCCTTGCATATCATTGCTTTGAAAGTTTTTTTTGTTGTTTTTATTGCAGGTAAAAAAAAAAAAAAAAAATTATTCATATGTATATAACGTGCAAATAGATTACTTTTAAAAATTTTTATAGGTACATATGTTGATTATATTATATGCTGTATTGCTCTCATAACAAATATTACCATTTTTGTTGTATTAAAACTGAAATTTATCATTTAATTTTTTTTCTTTGATGTATCTTTAAAAAATGGGGTATCGAAAACCTAAAAAAAATATATAATATGTATAATATGTATATATATTTTTTCATATATAAAGTTATATGATATTATATACAATATTATATAAGATAATATTTTTAATGTAAAATAAAAAATTATGTAGAAGTGTTGAATTAAAAATGAAAAAAAAAAAAATCTTATGTAAAAACTCATTGAAAATGTATGTATATTATTCAAGATACATATATTTAAGTATTTTGTCGTTCTTGTTAATTTAATGATTTACATACTATATTCCTATTATTTCACTTTGTAATAATTTTACAAATTATTTTTTTTATAGCCTTTCACATAATTTATAAAAAAATAAAATTTACAAATTTATAAAATTAAATTTATGTAATTTATGTAAAGATATTTAAAACAAAGTATTCTCAAAAGTTATTGAATTTCTCTTTTTTTTTAACAAATTTTCATTTATGTAAGATTTAAAAACAAACTAAATAAAGGACATTCTAAATCATTATACTCGTAATTATAAATAGTACATAACATGTGTACACGTACACATACATATTACATAATTAAATATGTACGTGAATTAAAAAAAATCCAATCATGCATATTATACATATTTTAAATCAATTATATTCAATTTATTTATGCTTTTGTTCGAAATTTTAATGAATTTTACATGTATAGCACTATGCTTCAAGGACTGAGACGGCGAACATTTTTAGGAAGTGAATAAAAATTTGTTCTTTTTTTTTTTAATACTAGCTCGTGGATCACTTGAATAGGTGGGAAGGGGAGCATGATAAAAAATTATTTTTTTTTGATTCTTAATTTTTTATTCCTTTAAAAATTTATCGATTTTTTTTGTTTTATGATTTATAATTTTGCAAATAAAGAAAAAAAAAATCGATATAAAAGGGAAGAAATCATGCTTGAACCTCATGCACTGAGCTTTTATTAAACAAGACAAACAACATATAAATTATGAAATAATAAAATTTAATATATTATGATTATGAGAATTTTTTTTTTATTTGCAAATAATTTCTTAAATTTAGGTTCATACTCTGTATTCATTATAATTTAACCACTATTTAATGCATTTTGCAGTTAATTTTTTTCAAAAAAAAATTTTTTTTGTGGTCTCTACAAAATTCATCGAAGAATATAATTTGTCATATTGAATATATGGAATTAAAAATCGGTGATCATTTAAAGATCATTTAAAAAAAAATTCATGTGGATCAGTGTTTGTTGGTCTGTGGGTCATATAAGTTCACTATCCCTACATAAAATATTCTAACCATATATTATGACCATCATTATATAACACAAACATGCATACATATGCACACATATACATTTTGTATCTATTATACTATACTCATAAATAATAATAATAAAGAATTTTATTTTTCTATCATTACGATAATAAAATGAACAAAAATGGGGGGGCATAAAGGGACTAAAAAAAAAAAAAAAAAAGAATGAAAATAAAATTTACAACTTTTACCATCTTATTATTTTTCACTATCCCATATCATGCATTTGTGTATAAAAATCTGATTATAATGTTCACATTGCATGACCAATAAATAATTTACTTATAACATCCATATTTATATGTATATACATATGTATGTGTATGGATAATTGTTAATAATTTTATATTGAATTTATTATTAAAATTATTTCAATTTTTGCATGATTACATGTCTATGTATTAAATTGAAAAATGAATAAAATAATTAATTTATAATTCAATTTTAAGTTTTATATGTACTATATTACATACATATAAAAACTTATGTATGCATATAGTTAATATAATAAATTATAGTTTACAGGAAAATCGAAACAAATGTATAAATTTTAAATTACTAAAAAAAAAAAAAAAAATTTTCATTCATTTTATTATTCAAATAAACTTTTTTCAACTTATTATGAACTTTTTCAACTTATTGAAAAAATGTCTCCTGTTTTTATTCAATTTTTGCTTTCATATATAATTTTAAAGTTTTTGTTTGTATGTAGATTGTACATAACGTATATATACATAAAAGCAAGATATAAAAAATTAAAAAAATTTTTTTTATAAGATAAAACTTTACGAACTAGTTTAAAATAACTTCACAAATACTTAAATATTTATTTAAGTTATATTTATATTTGATTTTTATATAATATTATATAAAAATTATTTTAAGTGATATTTTTCCTTGATTTTATGTATCAAATCAAAATATTGAATAACAGTCCAGTATAGTCCAGTTAAAATGGAATTTATCTATAATATATTTTTCATAATTTTTTTTTTTTTTTAACTCTCATAAATCAAAATTTCACAGTTTAAAATTTAAATAATATTTCACTCATACATAATGCGCCAGTTTAACACCATAAAAATGTAGCCAGAATTAATGCATATAATTGAATACATAAAAAATTTAAATTAAAAGAATATACTATATTTGAATAAATTCATCTTTTTGTTTCATCTTCTAATTGCCAGTTTTCTGCATTTTGTCAACGAACATAACAGAAATCATTCAAAAGCTATATAAATCATAAACATAAATGATGTTATTTTTGTACTTCACAAGAAAATACATGATCGTGCTTAAAAATCGCATTCCTGGTGGTTATTATCATTCATTAAACATATATTTTGTTCTTTATATTATGCTATGTAATTTTATCTATTTTTGGTTGGATTTAAAGTTTGTCGCATTTAAAAATTTTTTTTTTATTGAACATTTGAATTTTTAAAAAATATTCATTTTTTTTTTCAAATTTTTGAAATGTTCCATATAATAAAACATTTCACAAATATTTTTACTGATTTATTTTCTAAGTTCCTGAATTTTTCTTTTAGATGAAAAATTCAAAATTCAAAAAAAATTTTTTTTTTTTTTGCAATTATAGCCTTTTATTTCATGTAATATGATATTAAATACATTTTCTTAAAATAATCATTTCGTTTCCTTATCAACAGGCAAAATCAATATACATAACATTTTATATAATGCTCGTATTAAACACAATCGAAATATGTACATACTTTGATTTCATTTTAATTTGTTCAAAATAATACATTCTATTTTTTTTTTTTTTTGTATAATTTCATTTTAACATGTTTCCTTTAGGGTTAGAATATTAAATTTCTAAATAAAAGAAAAATGTATTCAAGGACTACCAAATGAGTATAGCTTTTTTACTTTTATTTTATTTTTTATTTTTTGCTTTTAAAACTGAAATTTAGGAAAATGTCTTTTAATTTATTTATTATCAAAAGGTAAAATAATGAGAAAAAGAAATAATAATTTAACTTCATGGAATATAATACACGAAACCCTAATTATTTTACAAAAAAAAAAAAAGAAAATTATAATAATAATAAAAAACAATGTTTGTGCGAGGTGTTTCAGGAACATTATGATATTCAGCCAATATTCCTTAGAACTGAGAAAGAGATCTAGCAAGAGATCTAGACTCCTTCTCTCTTAAAATCTATCACTTCCGAGTTTCGACTTCCGAGATACATATAATAGATTAAAAGTTCTTTTACAAAAAATTTTTTACAGGCTATTCCAAAAATCATCACAATAATTAGGCATTGGCTTACAGTTTTGTTGCGATGATAATGAATCCAAATATCATTCCTGTTTTTTGTAAATGAAATAGTATTTTTGAAAGTTGATCATATTTATGACTTCATGTATTTTCATTTGATTTCAATGATATATAACTTAATGGAAAGATTTAATTGTGTGTCAAATTTACACAATATTCAATCCCGTATATTTTAGTAGGGTAACATTTCAGGCAGAGGAAAAATATAAAATAACTTTTTATTATAAACTTTGGAATTTAGATTATTAAAAAGAAAACTAATAAAATTAGTGATTGTTAATCTGAGACACCCTCTATATATGTATATACATGCTTTTAATTTTAACATTTATTCTTGGTATTCTGTATACACAGGTATATGTACATGTACATATGTACAAAAATATTGAATTACAATTTATGACATTTCTTGATATTAATGGTAATTTTTTTTGTTTGTGGATATAATAGGTGAAATGTTTCATTTACTTTTTCTTTTGTTGTGAGAAATACACATACATACGTACATACATACATACAGATGTTTTATGAAATATACAAAAATAAATTAAGTCTAAATTTAACAAATGTACATGATGATATTACACTGTTAAAATGTATAAATTATAATCTAAAATGTAATCATTTCCCTCATAGCAAATACAAGTACATCCTACATCGACATACATATGTATCTATGTACATATGTTCTTACGACAGTATTTTCTGATTGAGAAATGCAAAACGAAAATAGTCTTTTTGAAAAAAAAAAAAAAACAATCAAAAATCCCCATTACTATTAAATAACCGTATTTTGGTATTATTTTGAATATAAAGTAATTTAATTTTTTTTTTTTTTTACTTTTTATTTTAAAAAAAAACCCCAAATATTTTTTGGATAATTTAAAAATCAGTGACAATTTGCATCAATATGTGAAAATCAAAAAAAAAAAAATGATTCAAAAAAATTTCCAATTTTTAAAATGATGAAATTTTTTTATTTTTATTTAGTCTTTTACGTCAATGCTATTCACATGATGCGCATAATTAATCATAAAAAAAAAAACGAATACGAAAATTATTCAAAATATTTTAGAATTGAAAAAAAGAAGCCGATGATAAAATTCGACATTTGAAGTAATCAATTAAAGGAGCATATGTCCATGATTTTGTAAATTCATATAATTGGTAAACAATCCATTCATATTTTTTGTTTCGCTTCTTTTTAAAAAAAAAAATAAAATAAAATTTTGTCACATAATAAAAATTTTCATTATTTAATTAAAAATAATTTTCATGTTTATGTGAATCATATTTTGTCCACATATCAACCAATTTTAGTGATTGATCTACTAAAAAAAACAAAAAAACAAAAATAAAAAAAAAAAAACATTGGCTAACAAACACAATTTAGCGAAAAAACAAAAAGTAAAAAAAAAAATAAGTAAATAAAAAAATTAATGATGAAAATGAATATCGTACCATTGTACAATTTATACAAATTACAAACTCTTTGATACATTATTATTATTATTTTTTTTTTTTAATCCAAAAAATCAATTTATAAAATTATATTTCGTTCGGTTTTTTGTTATTTTTCACATATTTTCTGTTGTAGATATTTATGTGATAGAAAATTACTTATATATAATACATTTTTTTTTTTTTTTTTTTTTTTTTTCAAATCGATAATCTAAATAAATCTGTGTATGTAGATAGTTTATATGTAGATACATATGTTACATATGTTTGTACGTAATTTACCTTTATAGTACTCGAATTTTTCATATAGTTAAAAATTTTCACGTAAATGCTGTGTAATGATAGATTTTCAACAATATACAACAAAAATTATTTTAACATTTACATATCATTAATTAACACATACATATGTAATATACGTTTTAATGTGTATACACCCAGGTGAAAATATTTTATATTTAAGTCATAGAATGACTTAAGATTTTTGTTAGCTCATTCATAAACGTTAAATATCAAATATGTTGGTAAATAACAAAGAATTTAAAAAAAAAAAAGGAAAATATCCTTCTATACTAATATGCAAAAAGAATATACAAATATTTGTTTGTATAGTACACATACATACTTATATGTATGTAAATCATTTATCAAATTTTTGAATAATATTTTTTTTTAGATAGTTTTATGTTAAAAATTGAAACAAAAAAAAAAAATGTAAATTTTCATAATGAATAAATTTTCAAGTATGTATACGAGTACATTATATGGCACATAAATTGGGTGTGTTTGTTATAATTTATTTTATGGAAATAAAAAAGAGAAAAAAAACCTTTTATAAAATACCAATATCAATACTTAAAAATCATAAAACGGGTTGTTATCAAGGTCTCATGCAAAAATTTTCTTGCAATAAATTTAAACATAAAAATATTTTTTTATAATGTTATTGGACAATAATAAAAAAAAAAAGTAAAAAAAAAAAATTTTTTTTTAAAAAAATACATTACATTCATTTTATAGAAATTTATCAAAACTTATTATTAAATTTCTGTTTTATTTTTGAAAATTTAAATTTACACTTTTCACAACATACACCCTATAAAACAAAACAAAATTAAAAAAAAATAAATAAAATAAAAAATAACACGAGAGATGAAATGAACGTTTTTTTTTTTTTTTTTTTGTTTCTTGTGAACTAAAAACAAAATCAAAATAAATAAAATAAAACAAAATAACATAAAAACGGATAAAAATAATTTTTGTTTTTCAAATGACCGTTAAATTGATTTTTAAATAAATTTTCATTTGACAATGTGATAAAAAAATGTAGAAAAAAAAAAATCTAGTAAAAACTTTTTAAAAAAATAGTATCCCAGAATAAGTATTACAAAATAGATTTTTCTTTAAACTCAGATTGTTTTGTAGCAAATCATCATTCTAGAATGTCTAATTAAAATTCAATCCTTTTTTTTTAAATATAGGGTATTAAACATTTATGGACATGTGAGTCTGTGAATTAAATACATACAGTAATGTAAAAGGTATTGTTCATTTTGAGACATTATTTCACATATCTTAGTTCAATTTCTTATATTATCTACGAAGGAGTGAATTTTTAGATGGAGAGTACAGAACGAGGGTACATCAGACAAACAGTCTGAACTTCCAGAAAAATATAATTTGGTGACACTTATTCTGATACAACCGGTATTTAATTTCTATACATATGTATGTACGTAAAATTTTTTTTCTTCTTCTTTAAAAACTAAAATGTTCATGATCATTTTAACAACACATGCACATGAAAGACACATGAAATAACAATAAGTTATTATATAGACATAATGAATTTATTATACATACATATATTTTGTTTGAATTTTTAAGCAAAACAATTTAGGTATTTTCTTTTATTTTCTAATTTAAATAAATTTGTCATTTGGCAATCACATGTAAAAATTTTACAAATTACAATTTTTAAAACATTTTCTTAATTTAAAAATTAAAAATTAAAAAAAATAAATAATAATAATCTGTTCAGTGACCTGTATGGTTTTATAAAAAAAAAAAAAAAAAAAAAAAAAAAAATAAATAAATAAATAAAATTAAAATTTCATGCAATATTCGTTTTTTAAATTTTTATACCGTGCTTTATAAAATTACATTTACGGTACAAAATACACACAACATAAAGTGTAACAAATTAGCATACATATAAGGATAATTTATTAACGTATTTCAAAACAAAAAAAAAAAAACAATCATTTCAATAAAAATTTAAAGCTATCATAAAATGTTGATCAAAACATTGTAATGTGAATGATCATGTAAGATCAAAAATTTTTTTTAATATGTGGTACATAAATAAGTTTTGAAATTCTCAATTAACGGATATATAATTTTATATTGTTGTTCTAATTGTTTCATTTCAAAAGTTATCAATGAAATTTTTTTTGTTTATTTACATTTTATTTGAAATAATTGAAAATTTTATTAAAATTTAATGTAATTAATAATAATAGAAATTCTAAATAATTTATTTAACTTACTATGCGTATCGAACTTCCTGATGATTGTCTCTATGAGAGTAGTCTTAGGTGCAACGTGTCCTCTTCGTACTGGCATTTTTGCAAATTATACAAAAATTTTAAAAACTAGATATTTTTTTTACTACTTTGTTTTATCTATATATATTAAAGATGATTGAAACGATTTTTCTTTTCCTTTTATTTTTCTTATTCCTTTGTTATATTGATCATTTATTATATATATTTAATTTAATTTAATAACCACATGTATATGGTTTTTGTATACTTGTTTTTTTTTTTATATATACATATAGACATAATTGTTTTTTTTTTTTTTTTTTTTTTTGTTTTATTTGACTAGAATTTTTATATTTATATATATGAGTATTTATTAAATATAATGAAATCACATTTTATAATTTTAATTTAATGATATTAAGCAAATATATATATAGTATAGTATGTAGATTAATTTAAAAAAAGAGCGCGATAAGTATAAAAACAAAATTAAATATATAGTACATATATATAAAGTCATATATGTGTATACACATAATTATACATATGTATGTATGTTATATATAATCGTAAATATATTTTATTAGGTATATAATTATACATATATAAAATTATCGTTGTGATTTTTTATTCTTAACTGTATGTAAAAAAGAAAAAAAAAATAAAATAAAATAAAATAAAAGAACAACCAAAATAAATTTTATCACATACATGCACAAACACAAATTAAATTGTACACAACATTTAATGTTCGTATATGTGTTCATAATAATTTCATTTTTAAACATAAAATAATTTATTTTATTGTATTTCATTTCTCTATATTATATAATACCTTTTTTTTTGTTTTTTTGAATTTTCATTTAATTTCACTTTTCATTTTTCTGTTTTTACTGTTTTTTTTTTTTTTCTCGGCATACATTAAATATACATTTTTTTTTTATATACCGCGTATAAAAAATAAAACAAAGCAAAAAATAAAGCAAAACGGAATACACATATAGTATACACTTCAAAAAATAAAAAATAAATATATATGAGAAAATTTTTATGTAATTAAATTAAATCAATTTTATTAATTTCACAATAATTGTGTGCAATATGGGTATTTTCTACTATATTAAATTATTGAATATGTATTTTTTGAATTTTCCCATAAAAATTTGAATTTTCTTTTTTTTATTAATTAATTATCATTTATTAGCACTACATGTGAAAAGCATATTTAAAAAAAAAAAAACCAAAAAAAAATTTTTTTTCTGCCTTTTTAATTTTTTTTATTTTTTAATTTTTTATTTCTACTTTATTTATTTACCCATTTGTGGTTTTTATTTTTATTTTTTTTTTTTTAATTTGTTATGATTAATTTTTCGTATGATACAATTTTATGCTATGTATATTATTTAATTAATACACCAGATTATTAGATTATACTACATAAAATCTAATTACAGATTTGAATAATAATTCTGTTGAAAAAAAAAATTTTTTTTTTACACTTTTCTTCTTTTTTTCTTTGCTTTTATCAAATTATTTTGCTTTTTTCTAGATTTTCTAAATATAGGCTTCATTTATTTTCTATGTATAAATTATATAATATGTAATAAGTGTTATAATTTTTAATTTTATTATTTAATATTAAAGCACTTTTGAAAACCATTTTAATTTTTCATTTGATTTTTAAATTTTTTTTTTTTTAATTTTTGATTTTGTTTTGTTTTTCTTTTTTTTCAAATTTGATTTTAATACCTCTTAATGTAAAGGTTTTTATAATTTTATAAGTAACGTGTATATTCAATTTTTTGTTTTTTTTTTCTTTATTATATTATTTTGTATACAATAATATGAGTGTATAAATAAATTATATCTATAAATTTGATTTGTCGAGAAAAAAAATCATTTTGATTTTTTCTTAAATGTTTTTTTCTTTTCTTTTTCTTCTTCTTCTTCTTTTTCTTTTTTGCTTCATTGGAGTAATTTCCCGTTCTTCATTATTTTCATTTCACATGTGGAAAAGAAAAAAATTGATTTATATAAACAAAAAAAAAACAAAAAAAAATGAATTTTCCCTTTTTACACACTATAGGTGAACATAAATACGTATATTTACATGTATATACGTATATGTATAAATACATGTGTATTAGTATCACCCTGACATTGAATACCATCAAAAAATCGTTATATAATATACAGTTTAAATGTGTACATATATGAAAATTTGTATTTTATTTAACTGCTTTTCTCCGTTTTTATCTGAAAATATTCATAAAAAAATGAAAAAAAAATTAATTAAATATATATTAACGTATAATTATATACTTTTAAAATATACATATAAAATATATAATTTTAATTTTATAAATTTCTAACAATTTATATATAAAGTAGGGTACACATACGTAGTAAATTTAACTTTTTTTTTCCAAATTATATTTACAGAAAAAAAAATTTTTTATTGAAGAATTTTCCTGAATTTTTATTTATATTTCCTTCTATTATATATACTTGAATTAATCATAATTTTCTGTTTATTTGTATTTTAATTTTAATTAAGTACATCAAACATTAGTAAATTAAACAAATGTATTGTAAGTTATATGTACATACATACATACATATTTGTAATGTAAATTAAAAATGTATAATACAATAATTTACATTATTTCTGTAACATGAAATACATATATATGTAAACACATAATACATACAGATATTACGTATGTATGACAAAATTTATAAAATCTCACCTATAATAGGCACAGTGGCATTAAGTAATTTAAATCCATTTCATTTTGTTACCTTTTTGTTCAAACATAATTTGCAATATTAAATAATGCATACTTTTGAATTTAGTTTAAATGACTAAAAAAACCAACAAACAAAATACATACATATATACGATAAATGTATATACATACATTTTGTATATACCTATACGCGATATTATATAAATTGAAATTAAAATAACACATTTTTACATAAAATATTGTATATACATACGAGTATTATAAATAGATTTTATAGTATATTATGTACATTTGCAATTAAAGATAAAAATTTTTATATTCATCTACACAGTATACATACATACATATGTATATATCTGAATATATTATAATTCTCCACCATATTTAAATAAATTAAAATAATTATCACAAAGTAATTTCATTTTTTTTTTTTTTTGTATGTAATTAAAATTTTAAATTCACACTGTATATATATGTATACCATATTTATGTGTTTGAAATGTTTATATTTATTTCGTTTAAATAAATTATATGTATAACTATGTACACATACATATATGGTATACTTTGTGTGATGTGAATCGTTTATATACTTTATGAAATTACATTTAAATATACTATGTATAATTTATACACATTTATTATACAAGAAACATATGTATGTATATGTATCATTTATTTGTTTGTGAAAGTATGCGTTGGACAAAAACAAAAAAAAAAATTTTTTTTTTTGAAAATAAGTTATAATAGCACGCAATGGTGGACATGCTTACCTCATATTCGTATAAATTATAATAAAATGTGATATATGTACATATGTATTTTTTTTAAAAAAAAAAGGAAAAATTAAAAAAAAAAAAAAACAATTCCTTAGTTAAAAGATTATTATTCCTAAAGGGTTTATACACATGTTTTTTTCAAAATTAAACTAAAAAATGTGAAAATAAAAAAATTTTCAAAATTAAACTAAAAAATGTGAAAATAAAAAAATTTTCAAAATTAAACTAAAAAATGTGAAAATAATAAAAAAAAATGAAAACTAAAAAATAATTAATAAATAAAAATTTAACTACATATACGTATTTTTTCTGCACATGGATAATTTTTTTTTTTTTTTAATTAATAGAATTACGAATGTAATAACAATGAACAAAAAAGAATTTTTTTATTTTTTATTTTCTTGTTATTTTTGCTGTTATTATGAAATATGTATGCATACATTTGAATGTATGTAGATAGGATACGTGTTAAAGTATTATTTTTGTTTTATATATGTATATGCGAAAAAACAAACAAAAAAAAAATAGGAAAATTATAATAGCATTCGTGTAAAATTTATTCAATTTAGTCAGTACAATTTTCTTTATTTTATAAATATGTACAATAATGCAGCAGAATTATTAAATACATGCATATATACGTACTTGTGATATTTAATATAATATCTGTATAATTTTCCAATTCAAACGTACATTATATGTACACTTTACCATACGTACACCTTTAGATATAAAAATTTATCCTCATGCATAGATATTGATACATAAATTTATATACATTATATACATACATGTGTACATATACATGTACCAGATAAAAATAATGTATATAATCATATATTTTACGTATTTAATAGAAATACAATAAATTATTAAATGGTAATGAAAGAATAAGGTAAATAAATAAATAATTAGATAAATGGTAAAGTATACGTATTGTGTGTATATTCAATATTCTATATAGTATTTATTATTTTTACATTTTGTTAATTTAATATAAAAAAAAAAAAATTTTTTTTTGTATTTCATATGTACATTACTTTATTATTTTTCTTTATTTCAAATTAGGATTGAATTACAACAAAAGTAAAACAATTTAAGGTCCGTATTCATCAACAAAATTTAACTTAAATTCATTATAACTTTATTCATCAATTGAGTTTATACTCCGTTAACTAATTCCATCCAGTTAAGGTTATACAGGAGTACACAAGTGCTTTTTCTTCTTTCATAATTTTTAATTAGAATATTTCATAAACAGTTTTGTCACTATCTTTGAAGTTTTAAAACAATATAAGACAAATTTTTTTCAATATCAATATACCAGTTATGTACAACGATATTACTTTAGGTAATTTCCATAAACAGAATTAGTAGATAGAATTCTAAATTAAATTTAAATCAAATTTTTATTACAAAAAATATTTTAATTGTTGATATTTAAAAATTTAGAAATTATTTCATAACTTTAAGTTGAAAATAGAATTAAATAAGAACAACCTAAATTACAACAATAAACATAATATGTGTAGAGCATCTGATTATCTAAAAGCTAAACTTCTGATGCTGCTTTAAATGAAAATAATAAAAATTTAAATTACGAATGGTGAATAGAAAATTTCGATAATATTTTAACTTCACATTAAATTTGAATTAAATTGATATCTCATTGGTGAATACGGGCCTGAACAAGAAACTAAATGAAAGTGAAATAATATCATTTTATTTTTTCATCGTACTCCAGATAAATACCAGATTCATTAATATGATCATTATTTGTAAAATTCATAACATTTATATAGTAAATGAAATAATATACATATGCTCATTCAAATATGCATAATGTACATACATATATCCAAAGTAATTTTAATAAAAAAAATCAAAATTGATTGAATTTATGTTATTATCATTTTGGGAAATTTTTGGTACATTATCCTCTGGTATTACAGAATTATGTACATATGTATATGTATTTTTATTATAACATTATCATAATATGTGATTATTAGATTGAAATAAAATACTCTGCTACAATTCTGTCTAATTCTATCTTATAACTACAAGTACCATGTATGTACATATAGGATAAATAATTATAATGTATGTTTTAAACATAGTCATCTGTATTTTAAAATGATGCTTGTTCGTATTTTTCTTCTTTTTTTTTTCATTCAATTTAAATAAATTCGTCTTTTGCTCTTGTTTTTTGATTACCAGTTTTTTTTTTTATTTATAAATGAAAACAATAACAATCACACGAGAGCAATATAAATCATAAACATAAATGTTGTAGTATCTTTGTATTAAAACAAAAAAAAAAAAGACAAAAAGACAAAAATAATGAATTTATTTATTTTTTAAAATTATGTTATACTTTGTTATATAAACACGTATGAGATAGATTGAAATTTTTGTGTTCACTATATACAACAAATATGTGTATACACATACATATACATACATACATAATACATATAATACAATAAGTATATAATTTATATAATTGAGTGAGCATTGGAGTTAAAGCTCAATAATCATATCCTTGTTAAAAATCACTTTAGAAAGTTAAAAAGTTCATATATAAGTACATACATAATATATTTAATTAAGGATAAAGAATACTCAAGAATTCAGAATTTTTACATACATACATACATATGTATGTATGTAGGTATAGTATGCTTTTATGCAACATATACATATGTATTTTTTCTTTCCTTTTTTCTAAGTTGATAATTCATATTATTCGAATATGTATTATGTATACGTAGTAAGTAATACAACAGCACATATTATATCGTACAAAGCATATACACAGATATGTACATATATCTCAAATATATACATATGTAGATACAAAAATTGAACAATTTTATATATGTAGACTGTTTTATGGATATTTTGTATTATGCACATATTGATAAATACACATATTAAGGAAATTAAACATAAAAAGAAAAACTCATTATAAACGAAAATAAAAACGATAAAAAAAAAGGACGAAATCGTATCAAAAATCCTTTTTTAATGTTACACCAGTTTACTTGTAGCAAAGCATATAGGAAGATATGTGTATATTCGTACTTATATAAATATTACAGAAAAACTATAAATATTGAAAATTAATGTTGACGCCAATAATCCTATATAAAATTATTTTATATTTTACACATACGTATGTATGTATGTACATGCAATACACAGGCATATATATACATACATATGTACATTCATATACTTCAGACTGAGTTTTTATAAATGTATATAGCATGTTAAGGAAAAGAAGGTCTTTAATTTCAAATTCAAGAACGATTGGCCAAAAATATGTACGTTCTCGTACATACATTACATTTATATACATAAGTATATGTGTATATTTACACATATGTATGTTATTTAAAAATGAGGAAAATTCTTCTATTTTCATATATTCTATTATATGTATACAAAGGCATGATTTAGGCTCCAAAAATTATACTTATACATATATACAAGAGGATATAACATGTGTGAAGATATATATACAGCTTATTCATGTGTGCATATGTATTACATAAATAATGTATAACAATAAAATAGGTATATTTTATGCATGCCATGATATTATGTCGTATACATACATACATGCAATTATGCATGCATTTGGAAAATGAATAATGTCATACGAAAGTATATGTATATCTTGAGATATACATACATATATGTATATCTTAAAGCTGTTTTATACGGTTGACATTATACATACTTGTTAACTTCATTTTTGTTTTACGGCCTCATTCTATTTGATAACGCATTTTTAAGAAATTTATTGACGTATACAATATGACACAAACACATACATACATACACATACGCAAATATATGATATTTTTATACATATGTCATAATGCACATACATGTAAATGTATGTACATATATATGTATATGGTATTTAAAACTTTAAAAAAAAAAAATTAATTATCATTATTGCTCTGATTGTTGTTGCAATTATTTTAATTTTGATGAAACACATTTAGAAATGACATTTTGATATACATACATAAATATATTTCTTATGTATAGGTGGTACGTAAACACAAGATATGTGTTTCTTTTCTATAAAAACACAACAAACAATCAACACACACATTACAATTCAAATGTGTAAAGCTGTATTGAAATTTTCTTGATTTTTTTTTCATCCGTTTTTAGTTTTTTTTTTTTTTTTTGATTTTCTTTATTGTAATTTCGTAAACACAAAAAAACAAAATGATTTTAAACTTCACAAATAACAATACTAAAAGCATCCTGTAATTTACCTCTTTTCATTTGAATATTCTTTTTTGTATGTTTTCTGCATTTTAAGTTTTACACATTAAACACAATTTTGTATTATTTTTCTTCTTCTTGTTTTTTAAACCATTCGTATGTATTTCAAATTTTTCTTTTTTTTTTTTTGTTTAGTTTGTTTATAAATAAAATAAAGGATAAAAACATAAAATTAACTTAAAATTATTGTTAAAATCGTGAATCTCTTCGCACATAATTAATACATTATTTATTTGAATTTTTCATTAATATTTTACATATACATATGTATGAAGTAATCAGCAAATAAAAATTTTCATATTTTCTTTAAAAAAAAAAAAAAGAAAAAAAGAAAAAAAGAAAATTCCATTTACTCATTTGATATATTTAGAAATATTACATTGTATGAATATTTTTATTTTATTTATTAATATCATTAAAAAAAATTTTTAAATTTTCATTCAAATAAATTTTCTAATTTTTATTTAAATATATTTACATTCGTTTTTTTTTTCGTACATACATCTATCACACACACACACACATTTATTAGTGTAATAGCTAAAATATCTTCACACTATGTATGCATGTATATACGATGTTTGTATATAATTTTCATATTTAATTCAAATACAAAATATTAAAAAATTTGAAAAAAGAAAATCATGATTAATTTTCGTCATCAACATAAATTTATTCATTTATTTACTATTTTTGTTATTTATTTTATTTTTTTTTTTTTTATTAGTAAAAATTCAACATAATCATTTACATCGTCATGAAATGATAATTGTCGTATGTGTAAATCACAGTGTATAAATACACTGATAACACTATAAGATCAAATTTGGAACCTAAATCTTCATATATGTCCTGTCTGTGTGTAAAAACTCGAATTTTTTTTTTTTATATACCTATACAATATAGTATCACATACACACATGAAAATTGAAATTCCAAAATTGTTTTTCCTGTCAATGATACCACTATGTACAATATAATATGGTTTTATATACTATGCATGGTACTTTATTTTTTAAATATTTTCACTACAGGCCTTATGGAAACTACGAAAAATAGTACCAATTTACATCTTTGTGTATTGATACCTATAAAGCTCATGTCATACACTGTATGAGAACTTTGAGAATTATGGTAACACTGCTCGTAAAATGCCTTTATTAGAAATAAATGAAAGAAGAAAAGACACATTTGCTCCTATATATAAGGCCTGTAATGAAAATATTTAAAAAATGATTTATATTTACTTAGATGATAAAAAAAAAGCTAATAAACATTGCATTTTCATGTACATATGATATGTACTTAAACAGATACACACATACATACTACACAGTGAGTATATAATAAAAATCTTGTATTAAATGTATACCCAGATCCAGTAGCCAACATATGCAAGTAATACAGAATCTTAAAAGAAAATACTCATTTCCCTTGAATGTATTGTACATACATGTGTACACACATATTATTATATCAATATAATTTTTGTTTATTAATAATAATTTTTCGCATTCATTGTTTTTGTTTTTTGTTATTTGTCATTATTTTATTCACTACAATTTGTTTGTTGTTTTTTTTTTTTTTTTTTTTTTTTGTTTTTAATACTATAATTTGTACGTATCTGTGTATTTTTAACTACATACATAAATACATGTATACAATATAGTTTAGTTAGTAAAAATGTTTTTTGGATAATACCCAAAAAAAAAAAAAAAAAAAAAAACAAAAAAACAGAAATTATTTTAGCTATGAAATATATTTTGTACATATAGTACATACATACCTACAGCAATATGTATGCATGTACATACTATATATTGTTTTAGTTTTTGTTGTAATTCAATTTTTTTTTTTTTTTATAACTATTTTATTTTATATATATTCTATTTTTTGTATGTATTTATGTTAATGTACATATTTTAATAATTGTTTCTTTATTTTAAAACTATATAAAGAGTAGATATAGAGTGAAAAAAAAACATTGAAAAAAATCTATGTATGTATGTATGTAGAAATTTTTATAATAAAACTCATTTTTAATATTATAAAATATTTTATTTATTTTTCATTTTGTTGTTGTGTTATGCCTCAATGTCTATACTTTTGTTGTAATTTTCCTTTCTCTCCTTTCACTTTTGGACAAAACTATTACTACAGTCATGGCATGTCATTTATCTTAATTTTTGTTTTTTTATTTTTTAATTTATTTTTTTTTTTTTTTTAAAAAGAAAATAAAAATTTTTGTAAAATAAATTCATGTACTATGGTACAAAAACATTTTGTACTATATAAATCTATATTTTCTTTGTATGTACATTACAATGTGTTTGTCATTTTAATTGTTGGAATTTCTTTTCAAGTATTTATCTGTTTTTTTTTTTTTTTCTGTTTTGCGGATTTCAATTACATTGTCATCATAAAAATTCCTTTTAATCTTTTTTTTTTATATATATACTACATGTGCATACTTACAAATATGTGTAAATAATGTTTTTGACTTAATTTTGTTTTTTTGTTTTTTTTTTTTTTTTTTGTATTTTTAATTACTTTTATGTATATGCATGTGTATTTAATTTAGTTTGTTTTTGTGTTTTTTGTTTTTTTTTGTTCTTTGAAATTTTCATTTTGAAATATAAATTTGCACTCGAAAAATAGAGAAATGACATATTAAGTATTATTTTGATTGTATGTACACATGTTCATAGTACATATAAAAGTAATTCATATAAAAGATTTCCCTGAGAGAAAATAAATTTAAAAAAAATAAAAATAATAAAAATAATTATGATTAAAATGCAATAAAAATATTTAATACAATCTTCAAAAATATCAAATACGCGTTAAATGTTTTTTTTTTTTTTTCGGATTTCCATACAAATGAAAAATATATTGCGTAAAATAATTTTAAAATTATTTCATTGCTTAGAAAATAATTAAATACCAATAAAAGAAAATTTTTTGAAAATTCAATTTTATTATATTATGAATTTTTATTTTGATATAAATTTTAGTTGTAATTGATTTTATACTTCGTTTTTTTTTTTTAATTTAGACACTTGTTGTTGTTAGTGATGGTTTTTCTTATTATTTTGCGTTCAATTTATCTTTAGGGCGGTTTTACTGCGTTTTATAAACGAAAACAACATCAAACCCACGAAAGTAAATTTAAATCATAATAAACACTAATGATGTTTTTTTTTTCTTATTTTCGATGATTTAACACGTGCCTAGATTACAAAAAAAAAAAAAAAAAAAAAAAAAAAAAAAAAAAAAAAAAACGAAGCATAAATGGAATCTTTTATCAATTATATAATTATGTACGTATGTATAATTTGAGATGTTATTTTGGGAGTTGTACAATAGGAAAAAGATCAAATAATTTGTTTTTTTTTTTTTGCAATTTATTGTAATACGGCAGTGGGAGTGATACAATAGAAAATGATTAAATAAATTTGTTTTTTTGCGAAATTTAATGAAATTCACTATAATAATACTATGACAACTGAAAAATGAGTAGGAAAACATGGAAATTAAAATCAAATTTTATATGTATATAGAATGAATATGAGTATATCAAATAAAAACATTATTTTTAATGAAATACATTACATAAAATGCCTACAGTACTTTTGAAAATCTTTCCACATGTCGAAAATAAAAAGAATTAAAATAATACGTTATTAATGGTTGTTAAATAGGTCTACTACGTCGTTGATATTTTAAATTTTAAATGGATAATTTTAAAAAAAAAAATCACTTATCTACCTATATAATAATAAATATATACGAAAATTGTTAGCTAAATGTTAAACATAAACATTAAAATATTATTTACATCTAATTAATTGGTAATTTGATACACTAATTAAATGAAAATACGTCGTTTACCTAATTTATGTATTATAAAAATAAATTAGAAATTAAATGTTTATATGTACATACGTATGTACATAATATATTCATGAATATAAGAAAATTCTCTATACTTCATTTTTTAAATATTTTCACTATACAGTCTATACACACTGGGACAGGAATCACAGCTGATACAGGCCTTATGGGAGCATATGTGTTATATTTCTTCTCTCATAATATCTCATATAAGAGCATTTCACGAACAGTATTACCATAATTCTCAAATTTCTCATACAATAATATAAAAAAATATCAATATACAACGTAGTTTCCATTTAGCCTGTAGTGAAAATATTTAAAGAATGAAGTATACTATATATACGTATATACAGCATTATTGAAATTTATTTTTATGTTTATGAGAAAAGAAGGACTTAAATTAGTATCAATTAAAAATGAATTAATTTTTATTGTATAGATTAATTTTTATTATTGAATTTAGCTATTCATAATTTCATATTATAAATATTTTATCAGTTAAATGAAAATATTGTTTATTCAGAATATATTATGTATGATGAGATTACTACTTGTATGTATGTATGTATGTAAAACCTAAAAGCACAGACAACAATACTACTATACGAGTATCTATTACTATCTATGCTAAAAGTAAATTTGTATAAATAATTCATAATGTATCGTATACAATAGGATGTTTCAAAATACATGCCATATTAAAATAAACTGTTTTTCAAATATACAAGTAGAGAAGATACATATTGTATGTACACATGATCTTTCATATATAAAAACAAATTTATATTTAAAAAATAAATAATTATATCCCTATCTTCTGTTTATTTATCTAAAGCCAATATTTTTTAAATATTACATACATATTACATTTTTAAAATACACAAGAATAATGAATTTAAAAACAGAAGATAAAAGAGTTTTAATGATTTTTGTGATTTCAAAGTATTTTATTTTTCTTACATTTTTGTTGTTGTTGTTGTTGTTGTATTCTTTTGATATATAAAAGAAAATAATTGTATAGAAAAACTTATATACATGCACATACGTATACGTACTGTATATTGTACTGTGTACTTAATTAAAAACAAAATAAATAAATAAAAGAAAATAATACATATAAAATGTATTGCATTAGAACAAATCAAATACATATGTATGTATATCTTTTAAAATAAAAATAAAAAAATTAAAAGGAAAAGTTCAAATACACAAAAATTAATTATTTGTAATATCAAAAAAAAAATAGTATATTTCTTCTTTGTGTTTTTTTTTCTTTCCTTATAAAAATTCTTTGATATTAACATTTCATATTATTCCACACATGTCGTGAAAATTACGTATATAAAAAGAAAGAAAACAAAAATCATTGAATTTCATAATGTCAACATATAAATTTTCGAATTTTATACAATAAATAACGTATACTACGATATACTATAATACAAGTACATACTATATAGAAACTACGTGCACAAAAAGAAAAAACAAAAAAAAAAAAAGAAAACAAAATAAATAAGAAATGAAAAATTTCTTTTACTCACGAAAATACACATACAATAAATGTACATATACGTTCGCATGTATATTTACAGTTCCTGTATATGATGTTTTATGTTTGTTATGAAAATTTACATACATATGTACATACTATATATCATAAATTTCATTTTAATGCAGAACAAAAAATTATAGTGAATTTATTTTATATAATTTAAAATACATAATAAAAAAAAATTATTTTATGAATGTACGTATATTATGTGGATGAAAATTACTAGTATTTTTTTTTGATTTTAATTTTGAATTATTCCACATTAAAAAGAGAGAAAGTTAATTTCTTTTGAAATTGTAATAAAAAACACCCAAATGTTAATAGCAAGCTTCTCATAGTACATAATTAACATGTTAAAATTATTCAATAAATTACATATAAATGGAAAGTATTATGTAATGTACTTTATGTAATGTACATACATACATTGTTTCTTCCAAATTTTAAACTTTAGTTTGTTTATTTTTTTTGTTTTTTTTAGCGTAAGTTCAACTTAAGACAACCTAAATGTGAAGTATTTTTCATTTATTTAAATAGAAAATCTAGTATCTATACTGTTCATATTAGAAACATCCAGTAAAAAAATTTTTTTCTAAATATACGATAGTCCTATTCCTATAAAATTATTTTATATTTTATTCAATAATTCATATAAGTATTTTTAACAAAACCTCATGAAAAAGTAAAAGTTTATGGATGTTAACAAATATGTTTTATTATTTATTTATTTTTTTGTTTACCAGATTTTATAATTTTAATAAAAATCAAATACATATTTAATTGTCATGTGATTTCGCCTTCTCCAAATATTCCGAAAGTAGCTCAAAAGCTTATGCAACTTAGTTTAACTAAGTTCTTCTAAGTTTAACTTAGTTCTTTTCATGCGTGAATTTACTTTTTACTAAATTTAAATTAAATTTATACTCTGTTAACTAATATTATGCACTTAAGGTCTTATGAGAGTACATACATATATGTATGTATGTCCTTTTTTATTCTCTCATAATTTCTAATTAGATTGTTTCACAAGCAGTATTATCACAATTTTCAAAGCTTTTATACAATATCAGATGAGTTTTTTTTTTAAATATCAATACACAGTGATGTAAAATGATACCTCTACTTTTACTTGGAGTGCATAATATTAGTGGACAGAGTACAAATTTCATTTTTGTTTTCATATCATCATCATTATTATCAGATATAAGAGTTCGATGTGAGATAGGACTATAGTATGAATTGTATATTTACTATTTATATTGTTATTGTTAATTGAATGTAAATTGTATTGTTACAATTTTAGTCTTGTAATGCTATGGCTATATGATAATGTTTAATAAGAGACAAATTAATTCATCAATTAATTCACATATATTTCTACATCATATATGTATGTACATATAAACATTAATTGTGTGACATGGATGAATACAATTTATCACACATTTTCATGTAGAATGTGTTATGGACGTTATGGTAACAAACAAATTTACAAATTTATCAATTATTTTTTATATAATTAATAACGGAAGCCAGGCAAAAAAAAAAGTCATAAAATCAACTGATAATAATAAAATAAATAATAATTTTCAAGTTGTTTTGATATTTACCAATAATCGCCTACATACGAGTATATACATACATACATACATATGTATAACATTGTGTTTGCATAAGATTGTGTGGGTGGCGTGGGTGGCTACAAGGTTATCCATTATCTAAACTCTATTGATTATTAAGCATACTTTACATACCTACATAAAATAAACGAGAAAATATTATACGTAAAATGTAATAAATATGTATACAACTGTAATTTTATGTACCTATACCTACATAAACATTTATACTTTCGCGTATGCATAGAAAAATAAAAAGCACAAAATACAGTATAAAAGCAAAATTGCAAAATATTGATACGTACAATACAATATATTATAGTATTATAGCTACATACCGTACATACTTATGCTTGTATAAAGTAGTATTAAGCAATTGTATATTGATTCATATACATACATACTTATATCCTTATACAGTATCCAGATGTTAACGTATCGTTAAAAAAAAAAAAATTTATGCTTTATAAAACGTACACATTATACAGTGTTCTATCATTTCTATATGATGCATAAAAATCATATGCTAATTTTGATACATTAGGCATACAGAAATATAAGTACATATTTGTGTTTATATATGCTCGCCTTAATATTTTACACACATATGTATGTATGAATGTATAGTTATCAGGATTTTTTTTTTTTTTTACTAATTTTATGCATACAATTTACAATTTGTAAATTTCCACAAATGAAATTCTGACCTCTGTGTTATGGATCAATCGATTGAATAAATTTGAGAATTCTTGTAAAAATTTTGTTTACACAATTATTACAATATTTTTTTTTTTTATTGATTTAATTGAATCAATTGCAATGAGAAAATATATCGAAAACTTCTTTATAAAAAATTTTCTTTCAATCGAACAAAATATTTTGATAAAATAAAAATTTCATACAAAAATCATTTTATATAGGGTCTATTTCTATATTGGAAAAAAATGACATGGACATTTTACAAGCCCATGTGTATCTTAATATGAAACAAAAAAATAAATAAAATGAAATATTTTTCAATTAAAACGAATAATACAATTTTATATTAATTTTTTTAATGTAAAAGTCAACAATATACTATGTAGATTGTATTCATCATAGTTTTCATCACTATACCATGTTACCAAAATAGTCACAAAGTGCAATTATAATTTCTAAATATACGCACATAATTCCTTCAATACGTTATTCATTAAAAAAAAAAAAAATTTACATATATATAAGTATCTTCAACAACAAGATTAATTTATAAATCATATAAAAATTTTAAGTTATTTTTATTATTATAATAATTATTACTTCATACCACACGTTATTTACATGTGTGATAAAAGCTGCGTTCTAATTTCGTCATTTTATTTACTCCAGATTATTTTACATTGTTTTATTAAAAATGAAAAATGAAATCATCATCCAATCAAAAACAGATGGAAATCTTAAGTTATTTGTCATATAATTGAAATATAAAAAAGCAAACGGAATCATAACTACAAAATAATATGGTAATCAATTAAAATAAATCTGAATTATGAAAATAATGGAAGTATGAGCAGATTTTAAATATTTTCAGATATTTCAGAAATTTCTGATATTTTGAAAATTGAAAAGCATCAGTTAAGTTCATTTACAAAGTAGCAACTAACCCAAGACATGAGATCATGTGTGTATAGATGAGATGATTAACTTTGAAGTGAAATCAACTCATTCGGAGTAAATAAAATGACAAAAATGGAAAGCGGCTATAATTATTATGTACATATTTTTATTTATATATAACCATAAGGAAGGCCATATACAAATATCTATGTATACTCTTAGGTATGTGTATGGAAGTATACTCTGCGAACATATGCAACGAATAAAAATAATTTGAACTTTAACGCTTGTAGAAAAGACAGGTGCAGATGAATACAAGTAGGAGGAATGTATTTGGCATGGTCAAGAAATATTTCATTTCCATGTAAATCTGTACTAATGTATACATACATACATACATAGTATGTATGTGTATAATTTATGCGTAATGTAACACACACATGTGTGAATATTACACCATACACATTTTATATTTTTAAAAATTTCTTATATTATTCACATATGTATGTATAAATTTTTTTTTTCTATTTTTAATTTTATTTATTTATTTAATTTTATTTTTATTTATCTGTAATATATAGATGCAAAAAAATATTGTACTAAGGAAAATGATTATTTTTAATTTTTTTATAGACCGGAAAAAAAATTTATTAAAAATAAAAGTGAAAATAAGGGTCAATATCTGACATTCACATTTGAACATATATCAGACAACTCATTAAGATATTTAAAATTGTTTTATTAATTTAATGAAATATTTACAATCAAAACATGAAATTTTTTTATTTTTTGGTATATAGATTTTCTGAAGTTTAAAAAAAAAAAAAAACGAAAATTCTTTCTTTAGCTTTTTCAATGTTAATTAAAAATATATACATAAATAATTATATGTATGGCACCAGGTCAGACAATCGACCAAGGAGTAGTGAAGTGCACCAAATAACTGATCTATACGGAAATGAAATCTCTCACATCTCCTACTCCTTCTCCATCCTACCTACTCGTGGTGGTGCTGTTAACTCTTTGTGGAGATAGGGTAATCAACCCCTATGGAAACTAAGGGAACAAAATGGATGGAGACTGATCCAACGGGTTGGGGTTTGACGACAGGCTGATAACCTGTCCCTGTAAAAAAAATATTATTAGAAGATGACAGGCAAAGCATCGGACTAGAATTAAAAACTAATGCCCTGGTAAGGGCTGTGGAACCATAAAGAAGAATTCTATGTATGTATCAATCGTTTTTTCATTGAAAATTTCTTCTTTTTTTTTTTAATGTGTAACTTAAAATTCAAAATTTAATCGCATTTTTTATTATTTTTCTTTTTTTTTTTTTTTTTTTTTTTAATTTTAATATTATTTTGAATATGAATAGCCAATTAATTTTAATAATGGAAATTATATGAAAAAACAGGAGTAATTCTCAAAAAAAAAATATATAAAAAAAAACATTAAAAAAAATAAAAAATTAAATTAAAATCTTAAAACTAAAACATCAAATGGGTAAGAAAAAACAAAAAGCAGCAAAGCAACAAATAAATACTCATTGTACATGTGATTATGTGATTACAACATATAATTTCTGTAATTGACAGATACGCATTTTCTATTTTTATTTTATTTATTTCATTTTCATTAAGCAACCATTAACATTTAAACATGTTAAACTATAAATTATTGAGTATTGTAAAAAGAATTAAAAAAAAAAAAAACAACCTATTAATGTGTATGTATGTAGTAATTGAAGATATATTCATGCACATAATAAGATACACATAATACACATGTACTTATATTTTATTGTATACATTTTTATATGTATAGAAAAATTATAGAAGAAAATAAAGTAAAAAAAAAAAAAATATATCAACATAAAAGTGCAAAAAAAAAAAAAAAAAAAAAGAAAAACAATATAATATAAAAATAAATTAAAAATAAAAAAATTATAACAATAAAAAAAATATTATATATTATTTTTATTTATTTTCAATTTACAATTTTACTTTCCTTATATTTTTTTTAACACTTTTCCGTAAAAACAAAAACAAAAAAAAAAGAAAATTGTGAAAATATCAAGAAAAAAAGAATTAAGAAAAATTTCTGTATACGTAACATATATAAAACAAAGTAAAATATACATATACATACATCAAATAATAATATACGAGAAACAAGAGAACAAAAAAAAAAAAAAACAAAAAAAAACCAAATAGAACAAGAAACGAAAAAAATTATAATCCAATATATACTTTTTGACTTTAAGTACATTTAACGTCTAGATATCGTGTTTTAGAGCGATTTTATATGTATGTTAGTATATCATTTTGTGTTTTATTTTATTTTTTTTTTGTATTTTCATTTCTTGTTTTTCTTCTTTTTTTTTTCTTTATTTGATTTTTTATTTTTCCATACTTTCTCCTTTTTCTATATGTACTATATAATAATATTTAATGTATAAATAATGTCTATGTATGTAACGTACTATGTATGTATATATATTTTTTAAAATTTTATATTACATGACATTTCAAGGAAAAAATTTCAATTACATTACATACTCGTATATCTACATATATATACATATTATTATATATATTGTATGTGTTAAATATAATATAAAGAGAAAAATAAAAATCATATGATATTCTGGCTAGTATATGTACGTATATATGTGTTTGTATGTACATGTTAAGATGCGTTTCCATCATTAAAATCCATTTATACGAATAATAATAACTGAAAAAAAAAACAAATTATGTATTATGTTGAAGTACATATGCATGGATACGTACCTAAATCCAAACTATAAAAATTAAAAAATATATATGTATGTATGTACATATGTATATCAATATGTTATGGAAGAAAAAAAAAATTTTTTTTTTGAAACAGAGAAATTTCAAGTCATAGTAAGGGAACAAAATGATCAGCTACATATATGTACATAATATGTATGTATGTGTACATAATTTGGTTAAATCACTTTAACATACATATAATGTATATACGAGTATATCAAAAATATAATAATATGTATATTACATGTAGCACATAGAGTACACTCAACGGTTTAATGAAAATGCACCTTAAAAAATAACATTATTTATTAGATACAAAATATTGTTATATAAAAATTTCATACATAAATGTATTATTTTCATGAATTTGTATGAGATGTACACTAAAATGTACTTGAATATATTTTTATGTATTCTAACAAACATTTCAAACATTTATTGTACTTTGAAATTTAAATAAAAAAAATAAATAAAAATATTATTCTAATATCATCATTTTCTAAAATTTCAAATTATTTGCACATAAACAACGATATTCAAAAAAATATGTATATACGAATAATATATTTAAGTACATGCAATAAAAATTAACTAAAATTTGACCAAAATTTTCGCACAGGTAAAAATTACTTCATCTGTTTACTGGATGAGATTGGAAGTAATTTAATCATTTAGCATTTTTGAATCAAAATTTCGCACACACACTACCAGTTACAGGTACATGTATACAAACATATATACATCTTATATATTTATTCAAATAATGTAATTTTTAAATTTTTAACGAACTCTATAAACCTATATAATTTATTTCTCAAAGTTTATAATTTTATACATATATGTAAATACAATATGTATATCATCTTCTGTATTTACAATTGAAGACATTTCTTAAGATCAAAATACAATATGATTAATATGTATCAAGTTATTAAGTTATTATTAGAATTATAAAAGGGCAAAACGTTTATTAAAATTATTATTTTTTGAATTATTATCCTTTATCCCTTAACATCATCAAGTAAACTTAATTAATGTTGTATACGTATATGTAATCATTTAAATTGAAAAATAAAAAAGTTTAACAAATTTTAAATTCATACAATCAAGTATAAAAGGATTTTATATATACATTTAAGTGGAATTAAAAAACAAAACAAAAATCGGATATGTATTAATTATGATTTACGTATATATTCTTGTATGGTATTTCATTTTATGAGTTATCATAAGTTTAATTGTACATACACATGTTTTAATTCATATATATATGTATAATTTGATAAATATAATAATTTTATATGTACAGATATACATACATATGTATGTATGTACAATACATATTATGTAAAATAAATTTATCTATCTATATAAATGTACGTATACATATACATATGTTAAAAGTCTAATAACAGCAATAATATAATTATTATAATATCGTTATCTCAATTAAAGTTTTCATCATATTATTGTCATCGTACTTGACCTCTTGGCATTTATCCAAAAAGAATTGAATAGTGGTGGTAATAAGTAATTCATAATAAATACGAAAAATACATATTTCGTTTTCCTTCTTTTTTTTTTTCTTTATTTATTTATTTTCTTCTTTTTTTTTTTTTTTTTGAAAAAGAAAATGAATTTTGTGAGATACAAAACTTTGAAAAATTCAATTAACCTTATCAGTATATATTTTGAAAAACGAAATACATACATATACATTTATGTATAGAAGTATATATGTATGTACAAAGAAAAAATTTTATACGTATAAACTTGTACTGAAAGTATACCTATATACAAAAAATCATTACTCAAATAATTAAAAGGACATAAAGTAAAAAAAAATTTTTACATTTTACATTTTTAACAAAAAATTCAAAATTTAAACAATATAATTAACATACAATTATATTTAATTACGAGTATATTAAAAAAAAAAAAAACACTTTTGAATATAAATAGGTACTTTATTCGAACTCTTAAAAATTCTGTTTTCATCTATAATTCAGTTAATTTATATTTTCCACTTTATTTTTTCCTTATTTTTATTTATTTATTTTGTTTTTTATTTTTATTTGTTTGTATACATATGTATTTGTATTTTGTAATGATACAAACAAATTAATAAAATTTTCTTTAATCAAATAAAATTTTTCCACTAGAAAAATAATTTAAATAATTTAAATTGAAAGGAATTACATAATGTACTCTGGTATATTATTCATAAATTTACAAATATAAATAGATGAATTTCTATCACTTCTATAATATGTATGTATGTGTATTATAAGTTACATACATACATATACAATATACTCGTATATAAACATAAATGTTATAAAATTTCAATTATATTAATATATTTTCATATTGAATTTGAATATGAAAAAGACAAAGTGAATTTTCATTTCAATTTCACATTAATATACAAATATTTAGTATATACAAATATATATAATCATGAGCATACATACATAGTATGTATGTATGTATGTATATATTGTACATTGAAGGTATAAAAATTGTGAATGTGCAGGAATATGAGTATATATATACATATATGTCTATATAATATAATTGCATCGTATATGCATATAAGTATATATGTACGTGTCTGTTATAATTTTGAAGATTTAAACAATAAAATATATGTACATGTACATATACATATGTATGTATGTAAGCTGAAACATTTTATAATCGGATTAAATAATAAATAATTTAAAAGTATTAAAAGTGAAAGAAATAACGAAAATTAAAAATAAAATAAAAAACGAAAATAAAAATGATAAAATTTTCATAGAAAGAAAATAAAAAAAAAAAAACAAATATTTTGAAATTAGTTTTATAATGATATATACATACATATGTACTTATGTGTATAACACACATACATAAATATTTATTATTCATGTTAGGTAATGTAATGTAATGTGAAAATCTAACGAAATAAAATAATTTTCTTCTTCTAAAAAAAAAGTATACAAATTTTCCATAATATATATGTAATATATATGCAGTAATACATGTATGTAGCATTACGTTCACATATGTACTGCTTTTTTATTCAGTATATACATAGTATTAATCCTTTAAATTGAAAATAAACGAAAAAAAAAAAAAATTACATTTACATATTTATAAGGTGATAATAAGAACACAAGGAATATTCACTATTCATATGTACATAAGATATGTAAGTGCATATACTGTATACATAGTTATAGAATTATTATGTACGAATGTCGAGTATATGCAAATTTCAAATTCAATTACTAATTGAATAGAAATACTTGAATTAAAAAAAAACAAATATACATATGATAATAACATAAATTTATACCTATTAAATATGTTAAAATAAGAAGGAAGTATATTTTCTAATTTTTTTTTTTTCTCTAAAATTATCAAGACTATATTATGAGTACATAAATATGTACAAAAGCTTTACTTTGATATATATTTAATAAATTTTTTGATTTTTGTAAAAGTATTATTTTATATAAAATAAAAACAAAAATTTAAGAAACAACAATTTTCTTTTACAACAATTAGTAAAATTTCATTGATTTAAAAAAATTGTTTTCTTCAAAAGAAAAACTCTTGATAAATATGTACCATACATACATACAAGTACAGAAAAAACAAATTGAAATAGAAAGTATTAAAAAAAAAAAAAAAAAAACAAAGTGTCATAACATTTTAAAATTGCACCCGTTGCACACATGATTACCTAATATGGGTAAAATATTGTAAAATATACATATGTGTATTACAATAACAAAATTATAGCATGTGCCATTTGAATAAATGCATAATAATGTTAAAAAACAAAACAAAACAAAAAAAAAAATAGAAATGAAAATAAAAGCAAAAAAATGAAATAAATAAAAATTAAATTGACATGAAAAATGAGAAATTATTATTAACAGCATTATGATAATATCATATATATACTTTAAAGTATGTAATGTACATACTTTATAGGTATGTAAAGTATAGGTACTTTATACTTTATATATATAGGTATGTGTATTCGTATTTATTTACGAAAATATAAATGTACTTGTGTAATATGTATAATTTTTTACACAATTGGCGTTTGAAATATTGAAAACCCCTTATACCCCATATTTTCTTTTTTTTTCTTATGCAATTCACTGTATATGCATTAGAAGGTGTATTTAAAGAATAAACAAAAAAATAAAAAATAAACAAAATAAACAAAACAAAAGGAAACAATTAAATTAGTGAAATATTAGAATGATAAATAAATATGTATTTCTGCTTAATTTTCCATAATATCATGATGAGATCTATTTTCGTCTATTTTTTCCTTTATTTATTTTTAATTTTTAATTACAAAAATATACATTTTATAAGAGGAAAAAAAATTAATCAGTTTTGTAATGTCTACTTACAAAAAAAAAAAAAAAAAAAAAAAAAAAAAATCATTATATGATTTGAAAATATTCAAATCATGGTCACATATGAAATCTATTTTGTATGTGATTAAAAACACTTAACCTGTACACTCTATTTATTATTTCACTTATTATGTATGTTCTTGATAATAATTTGAAAATATAGAAAAATAAAATTAAAAAATAAAAAATCAATGGAGGAAAATTTTGTATTTTTCTATTCTAGCTTATTAGTTTCACATATACATACGTATATGTACAAAGTGTTATTAACATACCTATAGGATAATCAAATATTAACAAACTGGAATATTTCTAATTTACGTTAATTTTTACTATAGTAAAAAAAATTAAATTGCACGTTCATACATAAATTTCTCATTGTTCTCATTGAATTTTAAATTTTGTTTTTAACTGAACGTAATAAATGGAAAAAAAACAATGAACAAACATAGTAATTGCACATATGTGTATATACATACATACAAAACGTGTGTTCATTGGCATTGCATGTGATTACAATTTTTAAACATATTGAATATAATTTACACGCATTGATAAAATTTAACATGATATAAATGTATGTATGTGTATTAGTATTATTGCATTTCTCATCAGTTACTTTCTTTATAAATAAATATATACAAAGGATAAGGAATATTTTCATAATGATTAAACTAGCTTTATTACAAACTAATAATTATTGTTAATTTAAAAATAAATACAAAGCATATAATTGTATACATTATATATATACATATGTAGATATTAGGTACAAATACAAACACACCACACACACCCAATTATATTACAATGAAAAGAATAACGAAAATGATATTAAAGAGAAACAACAAAAAAAAAAAAACACAAAAAAAAAAGAAATAAAATAAGAATGAAAATTACAAAAGCAAAAGGTATGCATAATTCTTTCTCTATGCGGTAAATAAATTAACTCTCCATGTGTGTTATAACAGAAACAGAATTTTCCTCCCTTTGAATTTTCTTTTCTTTGTAATTTTCTTTTTTTTTTGTTTTTTGCTTTCTTTTACTTAATTTCTTTTCAAGCTGTTTGTTTTTTTTTTTCCTTTTTGTTTATTGTTTTTTTCCTGCCATGTGTTCTGTTTTGTTTTTCTTTTTCAATTTCGTATGTACTCGTATGTATATATGTATATTAATGCATATAACATGTACATATAACATTTATGTATACAATTTAATGCATATTTATTTTACTTTTAATGGTTGTCATCAATTTAAAAAAAATAAATAAATAAAAAAAAAGTTTTTCTCTGCAATTCTAAGTTTTTTTACATACACACATATACCCCTATAAACCACACACATATTTAAATTTTACATACAAATTTACGTACATATACCTACATATTATTTATATGTATAAATAATTTTTTTTATTTTTTTTTTAGTTTTATGTTTATATACAGTTTCAGTTTTAGTTCTAGTTTTAAAAGTTTTACATTACCCATATAAATATGTATATTAGTCAGGAATCAGGATATGCATATATTTGTGTACAGATACACACTGGTAGATTAAAATAAATAATATATAATAAAACGTGTATATAAACATAAATAATTGTATGTGTATATGAACACACATAAAATTATCTGCACATGAATAAAATATATAAATACTTTGTATATGTGTAAATTTATGGATATCCTAGTTAAAAAAAAAAAAATAAATAAATAAATAAATAAATTCCTTGTTTAAAAATATGTATTTTTTATCCTCGGTATATATATTGTTGATTATTGCGTGTTTTTCTCTTTTTTTATATATTTTTCTTTGATTACATTTTTTTTTTGTTTTTTTTTTCAATTCATTATTTTCTCTTCCCTTTTAGAACATTTTAACCAATCGACAATGTAATAAGTTTCCTTTGTACTTTATTACAATTTTTAATGAATGTTATGTATACATATACAAACAGATATGTATACACAAAACATTTATACGTTTGTATATGCATGTATTATTAATTTTAATTTTAATCATGCTTTCATAATTTTTTTGAAAATTTTCTAATTATTAATTGCTTATTTTGTATAGAATTTAATCATGTCTTTTAAATTTGAATGAATTTTCCTTTTTTTTTGTTTCAAGAGTATTTCATATTTCAACTGAACAAACGGATTTAAAAAAAAAAAAAACAGAAAAAAAAAAAAAAAAAATTAATCCCAAATGATAAAATTCGTTATCAATAAAATTAATGATAAACAAAAATTTTATCAAAAAACAAGCAAAATACGAAATATGAAAAAAAAAAAACGGTCATAAATGACTGAATCTGCTATTTTATACCCTAAAATTTTTATTTAATTTTCATCGGCTACGATCCAATTTAAACCCCATACGACACTCCACATACTCTACCCTTATTACCTGAAATGCATGAATTGCATGAAAAACGTATGAAAATCATATAAAAGTCTCATAGTGTTAAATAGTAAAATGCAATTATCAATTTTGTAGTCATTAGAACAGTTTAATAGTATAATCACAATGCGATTACTCGGCTACAATTGACTGCCGAACGTTAAGATAATTGCTAACAATCATCGACCATAAACGTAACACTGATTGCCAGTGGTTATAAATTATCAGATTCTACGACAGTAAACAGTGATAATAACACGATAAACAACAGTGATAATTTCGGTTTAAATATAATCAATAAAAAAAAAAAAAAAATTGTGAAAAATTGTAGAAATTAATTCTATTAATTTTTTATCAAATATTTCTAGTTATTTATGCTTAATCAAAAAAACAAAAAAAAGTTCAAAATGATTTATCAAGAATTAAAATTAAATCTTAAAATTTGCTATCGATTGCACAAATAAAGATAAATTCTAATTTTGTATTCTAGCAATTGGACAGTTGAAAGTCATTTCGGTAGCTATATTACTGCAATTTTCAATGAAAAATTGAATGTGTTAAAATTTTTTTTTAGCGATTGATTTTGTATCCGACAGTCTATATCTGATAGTCGGTAGTCGTATTGTGATTATACCATAAAAATAAGAAAAAGCCAAAAAAAATTCTGAAAATTCTATTAAATATTAAAAATTCTTTGTATATTTAAACGATATCAGACACTACACAATTTTTTCAAAAATATTTTTATTCAAACATATTTTAAAAAATGGATTTTTCGCCAGGATCAATTTCTTTACCAGTAAGACAAACAGCTCTACGTAACCAAGAGACCAATGATTTACCTATTATTGCAATGATGAACAAATTCAACTTTAAAAAGTTTATTTATAATATGAATAAAATTTAATATAAAATAATTTCGAAAAAAAAATTTTTAAATTTGCGCACTCATTTTCAAACAATTCAAATTGAAAACATTGTGTTTTGTTTTTTATTTTTTTTATTACTTCCTTATTTTAATGTTTTTTTTTAACATTAGTTCTTTTTTTTTTTATTTTTCTTTGTTTTGTAAATTAAAAATTTTTCCTCCAATTGACACACCTATAAAAAAAGAAAAGGGAATGACCGACCGGGTAAATGACCTAAATCATCAAAAATACATAACGTATGTACATATATGTATGTATATGTATACACAAAAATATTACACATCTAGACATGTGTTTTTTTTTATGTATTATAGTATATTTACAATCTACAACAATAGAATGAAAAATTGTATCCTGTTTTTTTTTTTTTTTTTGAAACCACAAATTGGAATTTTGTATACATATACATAAACATATTTGTTCGTACATATATTTATGATAAATTTCTGTATTATTTTTATTAAAAATTCCATTTAACTTACCTTTTCATGTTTTAAAATTTCCAGAATATTTTGTGTTTTATATTTTTATATATTTTTCTTCTTTGTTCCTTTTTTTTCTATTTTATTTTATTTTTTATTTATTTATTTATTTTTTTTTTTATAAAGTAACTTTATTATAAGTATCTAGATTCAATATTTATGTAAATTATATACAGAAATATTGATATACATAAATTAAGAATACAATCGATTTGATTTTGTATTTTATTTTTTATTTTTTTTTGCTATTTAATGATACAAGTTGTGATACTGTATGTAAAAATTTTGTATGCATTTAAAAAAATAAATAAATAACAAAATAACAAAAATAAAAAGATAATGATAAATAAAATTCATTAAAAAAAAAAAAAAAAATCTAATATTTAATTTTAGAAGTAATACGAGGACACCATATACATATGTATATTTTTTATTATATTATTTTCATTTAATATTTTTTATAATTTTTATTTTAATTTTAATTTTTTTTTTTTTTTTTTTTTTTTTTTGTAATTTTATTTTCATGAATTTTCTTGATTTTTCTTTATGTATTAAACTCGTTGTATTTAATATAATATTTTATTTTATTTTATTTTTTTTTTTTGGTAATCAATAATCACATTAAAATATATAAATGTATTAAGAACTTTTAATTTAAATAACAGACACAATAATGTACTTGATACCTATGTAAATGATTAACAATAAAGTTAATAAATTTTCTTTCTTGTTTTACATAGATAATTTCAAATTAGATTTTTTGTTTTTTTTATTAATTTTTTCTTTTTTATTTCTCTTGTGTTTTTCATTAATATTTTTCTTTTTTATTTCTGTTTAGCTTCGTTTTTTCTTTCTATACAATAGTTATGTATTTATTATTATCACAGTACATTTACATATCTACATATATAAGCTAAAATACGAATTTCAAAATAAAAATAAAAACAAAAAAAAAAACACAAAAAATTAAAAGCAAAACAAAAAACAAAAATCATAAACAAAAAGTTAGTAAAGAACGTGATGTTAATAAATGTAATTAAATATTATTAACTATATGTTATGTTAAAGTTTTTTGTTTATTTTTTGTTGTTTATTTTTTTTTTTATTTATTTTTCTTTTGTATTTATTTTATTTATTTATTTATTTTTTTTTTTTAATTCTATTTAATTTTAACAGATTAAAAGTGTTTTAAATTTGATAAATTCTGTTAAATAAATCGTTTTTTGCCCATATAAACAAACAAAAAAAAAAAATACAAATGAACAATTTTGTATAAATATTTTTATTCTTTAATTATTTAAATTAAATATTTTAATTCTTTATTTTTATTCTTTTTAATATTTATATTTTTAAACAAACTATAATTAATATAATTCACACAATTTATGTGTATGATTTTTTATATTTAACATTTTATGCAGGACTCATATGTACACATTTTGTGTAATATATGTATGTACATTTCAGTTTTAAGTACATTCACAATAAGACATTTTTGTTTGTTTGTTTTTAAACAAAAAAATTTTTTTTTTAAAATGAATAAATTTTATTTGTTTCTTCCTTCATAACCTCATTTTCTTTTGACTTATAACCTTTATTTTTCCAAAAAAACAAAAAAAAAATTATAAATAAAAAAAACAAAGAAAAAATGAAGAACGAAAATAAAAACGACTTTTTTAAAAATGTGAAGAAAAAAAAAAAATAAAATAAAAATAAATTTAAAAAACAAAAATAAAAACGTTTTCTTTTTTTTTTTTTTTTTTGATACACTTCACTTTTTGTTCCATCTATAATATAATAAATACATTCGTTATATATATACAATTCTGTGCAATTTTTTATTTCATTTTTTTAAATATTTTAATTTTTGTTTTGTTTTTTTTTTTTCTTTTCATTTTTCTCTTTTTCAAATAACACATTAACAAAATAAAAAAAAAAATAAATAAATAAATAAATTTCTTTGTCACTTCATATTATAATAAAATTATAGCGTATTATCCTTCATGTACATACTTATGTTTATTCCTGTTTTTTTATTAATTTTTTTTTTTTTTTTTTTTTTTTTGATATACGTGCATAATATTTTTATTTCGATTATTTTTTCTATTTGTTTTTCTTTTTTTTATTATTCTAATAGGTATGCTGGATTTTATAGAAAATAAAAATAAAAAACAGATGAAAAAAAAAATGGAAATAGAATATTATAGATTTTATTTTTATTTTGTTGTTTGTTTTTTGTTTTTGTTTTAATGGAATAAACAAAATAAACATGATCAAAAAGACTAAAAATTTTCGCATTTAAAAAGCTTCTATATGCACGTGCTTTAAAAGATATAAAATAAATAAATAAATAAATAAAAATAAAATTTACGTATACTCGATTCTGTGTAAATATTTTTTATGCTTTGTATAAATGATAAAATGTATATATGTATAATATACGTTAGATATTGCATATATGTATGTATGTACGTGCAATACATGTGTACATATGAACATATGCAGGTATATATTTTATGCCGCATATACAATACAATACAGCTATGTATAGTGTTTGCAAGTACACATACTCATAAGCATATATAACGTCTACATAATTTCTCGTATTATTGCAATATAAAATACATGTTATCAAATTGAAAAAAAAAATTAAAATAAAATAAATTTTTCTTCTAAGATGTTTAAGATAAACAAAAAAATTAGAAAACAAAAAAAAATTAAAAGAAAATCCACAAAAAAAATGCAATTCTTTCTTAAATAAAAAAAAAAGTAATATCTTTGTATAATATCGAACAATAAAAGTAAAAACGACAACAATGGATACGCAAAGCCAAAACCAGCAAAAACAAAAAAAAAAAGCAAAGCAAAAAAAAAAAAAATTATTTTTGATCATTTTTCTTTTTTGAATTTTTTGTCGGTTTTTCGTTTTTGTCTTTATATTCAATTTAAATATGCAATATTGTTTATTTACAATGAAATTTTTGAAAAATATAAATAAAAATATGACTATACACTTAAATTTTCCATTTCTTGAATGAATATCATTTTTTGTTTTTGTTTTTGTTGACACAAAAAAAATTTAAAAAAAGAAAACGAAAAAAAAAAAAAACGAAAAATCATCACATTTAAAAATACATTAAAAATAATTTATATGTAGTATATAATTATTCATGAAAATTATTTTTAATTTATATTTAAAATTTCAACTAATCGACAGATTGTTATTATATTCGAATTTACAGAGAGAAAAAAAAAGAAAAATTAAAAAAAATTACTTTAAAAAATTTTTGTTATTCTCAATTATTTGAAAGATGAGTTTCAGTTTATCATCTTCAATGAAAGTTATCATTTATTCGTTATACTCGTGTATCAATTAAACATATGATATACAAATTATAAAATGTGATAAAATATTGTAAGAAAAAATTTAAAAAAAAAAAAAAAAAAAAAATTATTTTTAAAAATTAAAAAAGAAATTTAAGAAAAAATAAAAATAAAAAATAAAACCTAATGACAACAACAACAAAAAAATGTATATAAACACTCAATTGCATTCAAATAGAAATTATTATTTTGTAATTGAGATAAATATCTTTCACGTAATATATACATATAGGCATGTTAAATGTACAAAATACCGCTCAAATTTATTATTTACATTTTATTAACCGACCATATGTAACTATCTGTTTAATATCATTTTATGATTTATTTTACTTTTATTTTTATTTATTTTTTTTTTTTTCTAATTTATATATATATTTTTTTATTCTTCTTCTATTTATGCACATGTATAGATTTTTTATTTATTTAATTTTTCGTTTTTTTTTTTTAATTCGAATTTGATATAATAATTAAAAATATATTTTTTTTTTTAATTTTGAAAATTTTTTAACTTAATTTTTAATTTTTTGTTATTTTATTTGTTTTTCTTTTGTTTGTTGTTTTTATTAAACACAAGGTAACAATTAAAAAAAAAAAAACACTATTTAAAATCATTTAAATACGTGCTTATTTTTGACAAAAAAAAATGTATACAAATATTATTTAATTTTTTTTTTTTTTTTGTTTAATTTCTACTCTTGCATGTTTCCTTTTTATATGTTTTTTTTTTGTTTGTTTTATTTATTTAAACATTTTTTTTAAACTAGAAAAATTTTTTTTATATTTTTTTTTTATTGTTAATAATTAATTTTAATTTTTTATTTTTATTTTTATTTTTTTTTTTTTTTTGTTTTTGCATACCAATATTTAAAGCGCAAGTGATTTATATTTAAAACGAAAATTTTAGAAAAAAAAAAATATAACAAAGAATACCACAAAAAACGAGTTTTAACAATTTAATTTATTATTTAATAAAAATAATATTTATAATTTTAATTGATATATTTTCAAGAATTTTTGTTATTTTTATTTATTTATTTATATTAAAAAAAAAAAACATTTATTAAAAAACAAAAAAAAAAAAACAAATAATTATATCAATTTATTGTACATATATAAATATATTTTAATTATTATTATTATTATTATTATTATTTTACATTATTTATTCACGTTTTAACGTCCATTTTTACCGGGGACTATGCGTCAACTAAACTTAATTTTTGTCATCATTTTCCTCGCATTCATTCGAAAATCATTCTATGTCATATATTGTACTACAAAATGTTATATATTATATACATACATACATGAATATATGTATGTACTCGTACATACATGTGAATGTATATTATATGTACACAATGAATATGTAATATTGTTTATATGATGATGTTGATGATAATAATGATAGTAATGATAATGATGATGATGATGTTGGATGATAATGATGACAGAGAAATTTTCATTTTCCGGTCAATAGTATATTTTATTTTCTCCTAGTTTTTCATATTACAAAAAATAAAGTAAAAATAAAAACACATGAAAAATTTAAAACAAACAACAAACATGTATACATACAATATTTAATCATCTGTGCCAAAAATTAATGACGAAAAAATAGCAATGAACATTTATTTACTAATTATGTATATCTAAATTGTATACTAAATTACTACTACATTTTCGTCATCAATAACAAGAAAGAAAATTATAAAATAGAGAGAGAAAAAAATGAAAAAAAAATGAAATAAATAAATAAATAAATAGACAAAGAAAAAATCCTTTTTCTCATTCATTTCATACAGTTATAAAAATTCCCCTTTTTTTTTGATTTATATTTTGTAGTAGGTATTTATATATATACTCTTTGAGTGTGTGGTATATCAAAAAACCAAATATGAAAAATATCGAAGAGAAAATTCACAGTAAAATACATGAAAATAAAATATAAAAACATTTTAAATGTTAAAAGACAAAAATTAAAAAAAAATATTTTTTTTTGATGATATACAAAAAAAAATTTTTTTTTTTTTTATCTTTATAGTAAAATTGAAGAAAAAATACCAACTGTACTGATTATACTAAATATGAGGTATATTGAGGAAAATTGCATTACAAGTCGGTAAATATAAAAATTGAGGAAAATTCATATAATCAACTACAATGTTAAAAGAAAAGTTTCCCTTAATATTAAGCTTTCCAATGAAATGTAGAATGAAAGTTGTACAAAAGCTTATTAAAATTTCCCTCATGTGAGCATGTGAAAATTATTTTTATACTGGAATGTGTGTACATGCACTATACACACTAATATGTACCATATGTGGTATATATAACGTATATTATTGTAGTACAAAATTACTACTATATAGCAGACAAGGATTGTTTGTATCATAAATGGTTATATCAAAAAATTTTAAATATTTCTTTACATTTTGGAATTATTTTATTTCTGTTTTTTTTGTTTTTGTTTTGGGAAATTTTTTCGTAATTTAATATTCTACAATGCACATGATTATGTCATTACCCCAGGTATCAATAATAGCTTACTTGTTTAATTTTCATGGAAATATTTTATTATTACCTTATTACATATATACATATATATTACATGTTTGTGTGTATGTGTGTGTGCAACATATTTAGGTATAATTTTAATAAATAACTTATAATATTAATATTAAAAACTGATTCATTGGAAAACCTTTGTTATTAAATTTTTTTTTTTGTTTTTTTTTTGTTTTTGAATAATTACATATTGCCAGCTTATTTTATATATTCAAGGTATTTATTATATTTTTTAAAACTTTTTAAATTGTAAAGTAAAAACTTTAACCGTTACAAATTTACATTTTCAAATATTTCTATTCATATAATATGTAGATAAAATTAGCACAAAATTTGACCTATATATTTTTAAATTTACTTGAAAATGCTTAAATTACACTCAAAATGTACATAATGATATACATAATAAATATACATAAAAATATACATACATCCATGCATTAATGTATGCTAGCCAATATATTTCATGTATACATATTTAATACATATCATATACATTGTATATCTTTACAGGGTCTTTCAAAGTACTAAAATGAGTATATGAATATGTTGAAAATGAGAACAGATAGTTTTATTGTACAAACGTATTTCTTAAGAAAGTTTTCGTAATTTGAAAAAAAAAAAATAAAAGCTTATTAATATAAAATGTCGAAAAAGTATCAATTTCAATTTTTTTTTTTTTTTGTTTTAGTTTTAGTCTTTTCTTTTAAAGTCCTTCCTTTCTATTCGCTTTAAAATCTTAATTAACGAATAAACATCATCTATCTATTTGAAAAGGTTTTTAAGCTTTTGAAACTGTAAAATACACATTTCAAAACGAATAATGAAATATATGCACTCTATGAGGATATTGAAATTCAGCGAATCAAGTGGATTGGACATGTCAATCGCATGGAAGGAAGCAACCCCTGTAAAAGGCTCCTGCTTGGAAATCTAGAAGGTAAACGTCTGAAAGGAAGACCTAAGAATAGATGATGGGATTCGGTCAGAGAAGATATTAACAAACTCGGCATTAGAAACTGGCTGTTAGCGTCAAGAGATTGTCAAGAATGGAGGAACATTCTCCAAGAGGCAAAGGATCTTGCAAGGTCTACATACATATATGGCCGTAGAAGAAAAAGAAGAAAATACACATTTCAGAAGCTTTTTTCATTGTTTTATTTACAATTCAAATCAAAAATTCCCCATAAAAAAATAAATAATATACAAATAGAAAAAATTAATAATAAATAAAATAAAAAGGACATTACCAAATTTTCTTTTATAACTTGAAATTAAAATTCATAATTGTGAATTATTAAAAATTAACGTTTTAGAACATCCTGTATAATTACTACATAGCCATGCATAATATTATAACTATGAAACTTAATAGCAATCCTTTTTTTTATGATTGTATTCGTTTATAGTAATCATTTGTTAAATATACTAAGTATATTATTTTATTCAATGCAGTATTAAATTCCAGAAGAAAATTTTACAAAACAAATTATGACGGGGAAAAATGTTTTTAAATGTAATTGTGAAAATATATGGAATTTATAAATATGTATATGGCAAGAGTATGTTAATTATAAGTAAGAAAATATACATATATATATGTATGTGCAACTTATTGTATATGTAAATGTATTCACATGTACACACAATAATAATTTTAAAAAAGAGTACAAAAAAAAATGTACATTCACATTATAAATAATAGTTGTATTTATTATTACATATTATACAACACATACATATGTATTATTTGAGCTTTTATATGAAATTCAAAAATATATTGCATGAGTAATTTTACATCCATACATATGTATGTATGTGCATCGAAATCCTTTTTGTTCGGTCATTGACGTCATATTTTACCGGTAGTATATAGTATAAAAAATTTTTGATAATACATAATATATACAATAATATATAAAAAAAAAAAAACAACTACAAATGCACAATATACTATACATAGTATATTATGAACAATATTTGTATCCTCTTATATCGTCCTTATACATATACATGATTATATACAATACGGATATTTTTATATTTATATGTATAATTTTCCATTCTCAATTTGTGATTTTTGCATTTGCGCAAATAAAATAACAAAATAATGATTCAAATGTTAAATAAATATAAATATATTTTATATGTATGTATAAAAAACACAATATACTAAATAGAAAAAAAAAAAAAAAACTACAAAAAATTTCCCATAATTGTATTTTCGCATGAAAAAAAAAAAAAACCAAAAAATGTCCTTTAAATTAATGTTTAAATTATCAGGTATGAATTACATTTGTATGCAGTACAATATAATGTGGAACATGCATGTTTATATACGGACGGCAATTTTCATTGTAAACATACATACATACAACTACGTTATCATGTATACGTCTATATGTATGTGTATGAAATATATACTTAACATACAATTGAGATACATGTGAATATTAAAAGACAAAAAGGCAATATTAAGAAAATTCAAACAATTTTTGGAAAAGTAAAAAAAAAAAAAAAAAATTAATATGAAAATACGAAAATATACACATAAATGTATTTTTAAATTTGTGTGTACGTATACATGAAAAAAGGAAATTGCGTTTTTCCTACTATTTAACCAATTCTTTTGTTAATGATTGTTAAATACAGATTTTCGTTTACATATATGCTAATTAATATACAATAAAAATTTGTGTTAAAATTTTACAAATAAATATGTATTTCGTTATGAACTTTAAATACATTTTCTAATTCATATTTAAATATACATATACGTAATTTATTATATAAGTATATAACACATATTTATAAAATAAAAATGCGGTATAACCGTTAAAAATAATTTAAATGATATATAAGAAAAAATGTATCATTATAGACAAATTTTTCATGTTTTGTTAATTTTTATATGAAATTTAATTCATTAATACACTCCAAATATCAATTCATTTAAAATACAAATTAATTCGAATAAAAATTTAATAATTTAGGGTTTGTAAAAACGACTTCTTGCTAGAAACATTCTGAACTACACGATAGATTTGCTTAGTGACATTGACTGTGTGACACCCTGTATAATGATGTAAAGTGTGGATTCATACCACCTTACATACATAGTTTCCATAAGGCTTTAACTGTATAGTATTAGTGGACAGAGTATAAACTATTGCAATATCAGTTTCAATTTTCATTTTTTTTATGTTTTATTAAATACAAAGAACAATATGTGTGTACAGTAATATGTAACTGGAAGATTAAAAAAATCATTGGACTATTCACATAATATAAAAATTTTATTTATTTTATTTTTTTAATTAATTCAATTTGGTTTATAAGATATTAAATTAATAAAAATTAAAAGATTACCAATAAAAATAGATTTAAAAAAATAATATGACTCTCTTAACTTTTTAACTTTTACTTCCGATGGATTCAATAATAAAGAATAATAATAAAAAGCAAAAAAACAAAAAAGTGGACAAAACTGAACTTTAACTTGATTTAAATTTTGTAATTAATTTTACATGTTTATAAAAAAAAAAAAAATTATTATTATTTACGTATTTTCAATTTCAGCAAATTAAATTAAAAATTTTAACTGTATCAATAGCAAATATGATTATAAATTAATAAAAAAAAAAGAAAAATATACACAAGATAGAAAAACTTTGAATTTATATTATCTCGGTTTTGTTTTTTTTTTTTTGTATAGGATTACAGATAACCCAAGATTGTTTTCTTAAATGATTTTCTGGAGTTTATTTAAAGATTTTGTTATATTTTTATTTTTTTTTTTTATTTTATTTTTTTTTTTTTTGCAATAAACAAATTAATGATTCTTCTTCCTGGTTCTTTTTCTTCTATTTATTTCCTGTAAAAGCTTAATATTATCTGTTTAGAGTGCAATTCAAAGTTTCAGTCTACTAAATTTATTATATGTTGTTATATGATGATGTTATAAATGTATTATATGATGTTAATATTTTTTGATTTTGATTATATATATATTTTTTTTTACATGTACATATGTAAATAATATTACATACATATGTACATAAAGATTAATAAAATTTTTTTTAAATAAAATATATTTCAGGTAATATCACTTCAGATAGAAACATTTTTAAATGAAGTAAGAAATAAAATAAAATAATAATAAAAGATCGTTTGATTTTTGTTAACTTTTTTTTTTTTTTTTTTTTATTTTTACTCATTTCAATTTTTCTGTATCTGTTATCACTATATATGATTTATGTGAACATTGATAATAAATTTAAGCAATATTATTTATTTGCATTAATCTACATTATATAAAAAATTTGATATTTATTTATTTATTTCATTTAATTCAAAATATACATATAAAATATATTTACTTACTTACATGTTATTTTATGTATATAATCAAATATAACTTATTTTCATTATTTAAAAAAAATAAAATAAAAATAAAAATAAAAAATAAAATAAAGTAATAAAAAAAAATAATAAACAGAAAAATCTGATAAACAAAATACCTAAATCTATAAAGGATAATCATTCAAATATTATATAAAAGAGAAAAATTTTGAGAAATAAAATAAATTTCCTTTTACAAAAATCACATGCTACCTAATAAATAACATAATATGTACTCAATTTTGTTATAAATTGTTTTCATTTTTGTTTTTTGTTTTTTTTTTTTTTTTTTTTTTATTCAAATAAAAATATAAAATTATTTTTACTTTTTATATAATTTTTTTTTTTTTCAAATACTATTTGATTTTACATTTATTAAAGTATTTAAAATGAAATCTAAGAGAAGGGAATAAAAAAAAAGCGAAAAAAAAAAATTTCAATTTAAAAACAGAAAATTCATGATAAATAAAAACATTTAAAAGAAAGAACAAAAAGAAGTTTTTTTTTTTTTCAAATTTTGTATCTACATATGTTATTACAAAATCATTAAAATTTTTTAAATTTTAACATAGTAACTGTTACATTAATCACTTTTGATTAGGGCTTATTTTTTTTAATGAAACCACGGTGGTTACGGACAAAAAAAAAAAAAGAAATAGATTTTTTAAATTTATTGTGATTTTATTTGTTTAAGTATCAAATTGTTAACACAGATTTAATGTGGACTATTATTTTACTATAAATACTATCATATAATATAATTATAATAATATTAGAATATTAATTATGTGTAATTACAGAATTTTTAATTTTCTTTATACGTACAAAATATTATAGTAACAAAACTGAGATATAAAAGAAAATGTATACATGTATATATTATATATATATATAGGATAAATGATTAAATTACATTGTCAATTTTTATATCCTGAATCTTGAATCTAATGGCTTATCTACATATAAATTCTTATTAAATATATCCTCATTTTTTTTTTTTTTTCATTTTTTTTTTTGAATAGATACCCTATTACTAATTTTACATAATATCCTTGTTTTTTTTTTTTTTTTTTTTTTTTGTTATTACAAATTATATAAAATATCAAAATACATTAAATAAAAATATAAAAAAAATTATATACGAGCCTTTTACAATTAAATAAAGATACATATATTAATATATAATAGATAGATAATAGATATGTATAGTTTATTATTTGTATATTATGAAATTTGTATGCATATTATTATATCATTGTACTTTCTCATAAATTTTGTTTTTTATTCGTTATTAACACAATTTAACACATCAAGACAAATTGATTAAATGAATTATTATTATTATTACTATTATGTATTACAAAAATTACCATTAAAATTGAAATTTTCATGTTAATAGAATATCGAATAGTAGTATTGAAAAATTTAAAAACAAAAAAAAAAAAAAAAATTAAAATATAAAAAATAAAAGTATATTAATTTTAAAAGATACATAAAAATTTAGAAAAATAAAAATAATTCATTGTCAATATATCATGTGAATGTAAATTCATTCAACAACGCGTTGTATTGTCTTAATTCCATTCTTCTTTTTTTTGTATATCCATGTAATAGTTCTTATTTGTTTTTATTTTATTTTATTTTTTAATTTTTTTATTTTTTTAACAATCATTTAGATTTTATAGAATTTTTATTTTACTAAGCGTCTTATTATTTAAATCAATCATCATTGGAGTTTTTCGAATTTTAGTTCGTGCTTGTCTTTTTGATGTACCTTGACTTGTTGATGATGATGATAATTCATCAGTTTTTTCTGTTGTTTGTTTTACATTTAATTTCATTTCAAATTTTTCAGATTTTTCAATTAAGAACACCTAGAAATAAAAAAAAAAAATAAAAATTTACGTTATTTATTTTTAATATTTGTTACAATTTCAATTTTTACCAAGTACTTGAGTAAATCGAGCGAATTGATAAACTTGTTTATCAATTATTATAGCAAACTCAATTTGTATATTTAATTCGCTGTTGACAATTGAATTAAAGTAATATCAGAGATACTATATCATATTACATATACTTTCTTTGGTAATATCTAATTTAATAATTTTAAGACATCAAGTTTAAAAAAAAATCGAGTCAACATTCAACAACTTAATTAAGTGTTGAGTAATTACTTAAGTACTCAGTACAAAACTTAAATAACTTAGTTATTTAATTTGAAATTTCTGTAATATACATTGTACTAATTTTCTTACCTTGTGAACAATAAATGCAATCAATATTAAACTCGTTATTAAAAATATTAATCCTGGTGGAATATTATTTGTTGTATTCAATGCAATTGTCAATATTATTAATTGTAAATATATGAATATCGCGCTTGAATATACAAGAAATGCAAGTAAATAATTCTTCTCTCGTTCATTATCATTTTCAATTATATGATTTTCATTTTTTATAATATCATTATTTTGTTCATTTAATATTTCACCTGATGTTGTTCCTGTTAATTTTGTCGTTGTTGTCGTTGTAATTTTTCGTAATTTAGCGATTTCATTTTCAAATTTATAAATTTTTCCGTTACATTTAAATGAAATTAATTGATTACATGATTGAAAATTTGTTGTTGACAAAACTAATGATGATGATGATGATGATGATGTTGTTGTTGTTGTTAAATCTTTGCCTTTTAATAATTCAAAACGTTGTTTATGCTTTTGTAATTTTTGTATTTTTTCAAGTAACCTTTCACGAAAACCTAACACATTCTCTGTCTTCTAAACATAAAAACATAGAATAATGTAATAAAAATAATAAATTAAATATCATTAAATAAAATGTTTAAATTTAATTTTAGATTTAAAAGTGAAAATAAAAAAAAAAAAAAATTGAAATTTACAAAAACTAATTTAAAAAAAAAAAGAAGCAAACTGAACTGAACTTACTTTTGAACTATCACAGACATCTTTATTTGGTGTCCCAATGCATAATGATATAAGAACACCGACTAGTTTAAATGTAGCAATTAATAGATCAATAAAAGCTTTTTGTGATGTTATTCTTGCTTTTATAATTAAAGTTTCAAATAATTGTTTAATTGCATCTTTACTAAATTTCATTCCTGAAAAACAAAACAACCCAAAAAAAAGAAAAAATTAATTAAAGCATTTTTTTTTTTTTTTTTTTTGATTGTATACGAAATTCAAAATTTCTAACATTTCCTCCTAATTACCTAAAAAAGTACTAATTAAGGGGAAAGTAATAAAATTTTGAATATCGCATACAACCAATATAATAAAAGCTTAATTTTTTTAAATTATAAAATAAAATTGCATTGTGATTGGATATAAAGCTTTTTTTTTTTTTTTGTTTTCATAATTTATACGTTATATATAGTATATTCAAAATTTTGAAAATGAAAAAGAAAAACTTAAATAACGTACTAGCAAAGGTATTAGGTATATTTTATTGTTTTAATTTTCTCATAATTTAAGACAAATTCATATAAATTTTTTTGGTAAAATAAAAGAATTGTTTTTTTTTTTATTTTTAATTTTTGTATGAAAAAAAAATAAAAATAAAAATAAAAATAAATAAATAAATGAGTAAATGATATAAAATTTTTCGCTTCTATAATTTTAAGATCATCAAAGAAGTCAAAAGGTTATCAATCACTGGGTATAACCAGTTATCATAATCTGTAACTAATAAAATAAATATTTATCAGTATAACAAACAAACATGATTTTTTTTTTTGTTTTTTATTTTGTTTTATGTAGAGGAATTTTGAAATATAATTTTTGTCATTCCTTAGGCCATGTATGTACGTACATATGTATATGTATGCACCTATCAATATGAAATTATATTGTACATACATATTAAAATATTTATTTGATATTATTTTTTGTTACTATTATATTTATTATTCTGTTCTTTACGTATACTATATTCAGACATACATACATACATACATTAATCATACACGAGTATATAAATGTTTTCTTTAATTTTGAAATTAATATATTAAAAGTCAAATCAAAGTGAACATATTTTTATCATCATAAAAATAAATTAAAATACACACATAAATATATGTAATCATTAAATATGACACGAGATTTCTTTATATTTTTACGTTTAATTTTGTTTTCTTTTAATTTTAATTGATTGAAATTAAAATTTATAATATAAAAACAATTTTTTGATGATTTTTCAATATTTTATTTTTTATTTTTTGTTTAAAAAATAAAAAAAAAAAAAAAAAAAATGAAATTAAAAATAAAATTGAAATAAATATGGATTAAATTTATAAATTAAGTAGGTATGTAAATATGCGTAAGTAAATTATTTTTTGAAATTTTTTTTTTTTTTTTTTTTTGTATTTTTCATTGCTTGTTTAAATTTTGAAATTACTTTTTAACAAATTATAATTGTCAGCATTTTTATAGAAATTTATGGTCATATATGTACATATATACATAGTTATTTTAAATTGCATCATCATAATAACGAATATAATTTATGCAATACATCACATTATTATACTTAAGTAAATAGAATTAAATAAATGTGTAATAACAGCAATAATAAAATAAAATAAAATTCATATTTTTATTTTAAAATGAAATTTTTTAATTACATTCATTATTTCTATTACTGGTATATACATACATATGTACATATATACAGAACAGAATAATCATGTGTTATTAAAAATTTCAAATTAAAAATAACAATATGTAATCTGAAATTAAAAATTTACAAAAAAAAAAAAAAAAAAATTAAATAACACGCATATAATCTGTATTATCAAAATTACAAAATACGTACTACATATACATATGTAAAATATTATTAAAATAAAATTAAAAAAAAAACAAAAAAAAAAAAATGATAATAAAAAAAAGTGAAGAGATTACACGAGCAGATTTTATCAAAAATAGACAAAATACGTATTACAAAATATGTATGTAAATGTACATATTGTATTACATTAATTTTAAATTATTTACATATTAAAAGAAACATACTATAAAGTTGTATGCTCATAATTCTATGGAATGATATCAAAAAAAAAAAAAAAAAAAAAAAACATGGAAATTTTTCATGTTTAACAATAATACTAACAAGTTGTTTTGACATTTTCCCTTTTTTTTTCAGGAAAACGTTTACAAAAAAAAAAAAAAAAAACAAATTTCAGATTCAATGTTATCTGTTAAAAATTATTTTTAATTTATTTTAACATTAACTTATACTATGTACACTAATTATATGCAACTAAGATCTTGTAAAAGTTTTTTTTTTATTATTATTATCGGCTTGACTACATCGTAGACTGTAAATTTCTTCCAACGAATTCTGTTGGTGGCTACACTTTTTATATACGTCATTTCAGATATGCATATTATGTATATCTGGCTTTATTTAATTCATATAAAATTGGCCTTTTCCAAACATTCCTAGGACAACCTTTGCTATATATTCCTTGTGGGTTATATTATTACGGGGAGAGTACATATACATATAATTTCTAATTCAAATATTTCGTATTATCAAAATCCTTAAAATTTGCGTACAAAATCAAATGATTTTTTAAAATATCAATGTTAAATGGTAATTACTTTTCGCAGTTTCTATAAGACCTTCTTAACTGCATATAATTAATCTACAGAGTATAGTTTTTATTATTTTATTATTTTATTTTTGATGACGAGTATGAAAGTACATTTTGAAAAAAAAAAAAAAAAAAAAAAAACATCAGAATTGCAATTAATTTACTTTTAAAAATTTATTTGAATCAAAAATGAAAATGCATACTTAACAAAATGATGTTAAAAAATTTACAAAGAAAATGAAGGAAATCATTAAAGAGAACTAAATAAACGGAAAAATTATTGCATAGCAGACTTTTTTATATTTTAATATTTACATTGACATAAATGTATGTATGTATGTTATATGCGCATATTCATATTTTTGCATTAACTGCAAATTGTAAGTAAGTACATATGAATATAGTAAAAAAAAAAGAAAAAAATTTTTTTTATTATCAATTTCCCAATTAAAAATTGCTCTATATGTAAATTTTCAATTGCATTGAGAAATTTAAGTACATACAAAATCATTACGAATACGAATAGTTTGAATCTAGGTATGTACAGTTTTTTATTACATTATGTAATTTTGTAATAAATTCATTATTGGATGATATTTAATATGATAGTGAAAAAAATTAAAAAAAAAAAAAATTAAATTAAAAGAAATTATATGCTCGTGATAATAGGTTTGTATTTTTAGAAATATGTAACTAAAATTTTGAATTTTCTTTTTATCATTTAAATTGTTTAAATTAAATGTAAATTTTAAGAGCATGTTACGTACATACAGTGCCGGACACTTGATTACCCTCACTTAGAATTTTTTGAATTTGTTTAATTTTTCCAATACATTCTGAAAACTAATGATGGATTTTTTTGATTTAATCCATTTTCGAACATTTCGGGTGAAAAAATTTCAGAAATTGGAAAAATACCAATAATTATTCAAGTTTTTAAAAAATTTACCTTCAAGCAGAAGGACACTTGTTTACCCTCACCCATTTTATTCAGTTAAAGGGTTAAAATAAACGGGATGTTTGAATGTTTTTTTTTTTATTTCTAATATTTTATTGAGCTACCTTCCCATTCCATAAATTTTAATAAACTTTTGGGTATAAAAAATGGGTAATTTTGGGTAATTTCCAATGGAATTTCACGCCAAGCCTTTAAAACTGCTGTCGACAGTTCTTGCTTAGCGTAAACGTGTCCCATTAGCGTAAACGTGTTAAGAAAGGTTTTCCCATACGTTTTCAATGATATTGAGGTCGGGCGATAACACAGGACACCCAAGGATATCAATTTTGTTCGTTGTAAATAAGAGTTTTTCTCTTTCAGCTGCGTGAATTGTACCATTATCTTGTTGAAACACCCAATGCTGACCTTCAAAAATGTTGTTCATTTTACCAATTTTATTATCCAGAAGTTCTAAGTACTTTTCAGAATTTTGTCGTCCTTCTAAAACGACAAAATCTACAATCCCATAGTACGAAATTTCACCCTATACCATTATTGACCCGAGAGCACTATGTGGCCTGACCAGACACGATTCTTCTTTTCTAAAATCATGAAAATAATAATAATTTTATCTTAGAAAAGGTCTGGACCATGTCTGGTCAGACCACATAGTGCTCTCGGGTCAATAATGGTATAGGGTGAAATTTCGTACTATGGGATTGTAGATTTTGTCGTTTTAGAAGGACGACAAAATTCTGAAAAGTACTTAGAACTTCTGGATAATAAAATTGGTAAAATGAACAACATTTTTGAAGGTCAGCATTGGGTGTTTCAACAAGATAATGGTACAATTCACGCAGCTGAAAGAGAAAAACTCTTATTTACAACGAACAAAATTGATATCCTTGGGTGTCCTGTGTTATCGCCCGACCTCAATATCATTGAAAACGTATGGGAAAACCTTTCTTAACACGTTTACGCTAATGGGACACGTTTACGCTAAGCAAGAACTGTCGACAGCAGTTTTAAAGGCTTGGCGTGAAATTCCATTGGAAATTACCCAAAATTACCCATTTTTTATACCCAAAAGTTTATTAAAATTTATGGAATGGGAAGGTAGCTCAATAAAATATTAGAAATAAAAAAAAAAACATTCAAACATCCCGTTTATTTTAACCCTTTAACTGAATAAAATGGGTGAGGGTAAACAAGTGTCCTTCTGCTTGAAGGTAAATTTTTTAAAAACTTGAATAATTATTGGTATTTTTCCAATTTCTGAAATTTTTTCACCCGAAATGTTCGAAAATGGATTAAATCAAAAAAATCCATCATTAGTTTTCAGAATGTATTGGAAAAATTAAACAAATTCAAAAAAATTCAAGTGAGGGTAATCAAGTGTCCGGCACTGTATGTATGTTTACATACATAAATTAAGATTATAAACTCAATGTAATTTTTATTTATTAAGGTTACATAATTGAATAATTTTGTAACTCATTACCATGATTTACATTGAGTTAAAAATTAATTGAAATATGTGTATGCCATGTGTTTATGATGAATATGAATATTTTGAACATTAATATACTCGTATATATAATGATGTAAAGCGGTACTTTTTTGCATTGTTTCTATCTTAACTGCATAGCATTAATGAACAGAGTATATTAGTTAAATTTTTTTAACATTCGAAATTCTTTATTTTGACAATTTCAATAATTTTACTAATTTCGTTAAAATTGATTTATCAAACAAAATTCTATAGTTTATTTAAAATCTAAGAGAGAGTAGACTAAATAGTGAAAAAATATAAACAAAAATGGTGTGTACATATGAACAAACATACTGTGTACAATTGCAACATTTGTTTAAAAAAACTAAAAAAAAGCTATGAAACTAGAAGAGACTAATAAAATCTATATGTCTCGTTTCTCATTGATATGGCTTATCCAATTCATTCAATTAAACTCAAAAAATTTTTAACAAAACACCCTGTTTGAATAAAAATAGATCTTATATACGAGTATACGTATATAGATATTTTAATGACTATTATGAAATTTTATTGCATTTCATTTACCTATTAATGTAATTTATAATGTATGATTTTGATAAGAACAAAAAAAAAACCAATGTGAATTAAATAATATTGCGATAATCGAATAACTCTATACAATTACGAATATAAATTGTAATGATTCAATATATAAAATGTTTGGTATTTCATAAATTTTATTTATATACAATATAAGTATGTACTATATATTTGGTAATAGCGGCAACAATGAACTTTAAATCAAACGAAATCATCAAAATGTGATTAAACAAAAATATGACGAAATTTTCAAAGTATGTAGGTACATGTGTATAATGTAGGTGTACATTTTGTCTGGAAATTTGTATTAAATTTTTGGCTTTATTCAAATTGCAAAAAAATATAAACAATTAATAAACAGAATGTAATATTCAAATATGTATGCATGTGTTTTATAGAAATTTTAAATATTATTATTAAAATAATGAATCACCATTACAAAGAATAAAATTAATGTGTATAAAATACAATAAAATGTCGATAATTTTTATTTTAGATATTTCCAGTTATACTGATAATAATAATTGCGTTAACATGAAATTTTATTTATTTTTTTTTTGCAGATATACAGCATGTCTCAGAGTAAAAATCACAAAATGCGTCTATTGTATTTATACATAGTTCAGAATCTTTTCAACGAAAAATCATTTTACACTTTCTTTAAATGTATCTTCGATGGTGAAATATAAGGAATAAAGAAAATTTACAGACATGAATCGTTTATACATTTTATTCTTTTTGAGAGATATTTAATATTAACACTAAATTATAAGTAAATTATGTGATTTTTTGATATTTCTCAAGTTTTTTTTTTTTTTTAAAAATGTACTTACATCACTTTAAAAATGGTCCATATATAAAGTATATAAAATCATATATTGGACAATATCTTTTAATTTATCCCATGTATAATCGACTCAGGCAAGCTTATTAAATATTAAAACTATAATACCTGAGCCTTTCTAATAAGATACAACCAAAGTACAACTCATTACAGGTATAACACCCTGTATGGATTATTTAAATATGTACATATATTTTCAATGTAAGTATATATAAATAGAAAATTTTTTAGATAAACACTTTATCTATGCGTATAATATACACAATACATGTCTGTGTTCATATTTATTTTCCATTAAAATGATAAATTAATAATTTAATTAAAATTATTACATAGAGAGATTTAATAATAAATAATATATTTAAGTATACAGAAGAATTTTATGAATGAATGAAAAAAATTTAGAGTACGATGAGCCTAATTTTTAGACAATAAGCCAATTATGTTTGAAATTTGAATTTTTTATTTTCAGATGAAATTTAATAAAATTAAAATATTGCAAGACCATATTTAATTATTTTTGAATAATTTGTGATTATAGATTATATTTGATTTAAAATGATTTCATTTCATACAATTTTTTTAAAATCATATTGTACATATGATAATTAAAAATTACAACAAATTAAGAAAATCAAGTAATTTTAGTGCATTTTAAAAGCATAGGCACGTACTTTCTTATTTAGTACATATAACAATATTGAGCGATTTATGTTGCTCTCAATTGATTGTTATTGTTTTCTTTTACAAAATATGGAAAACTTGTAATGCAATGCAAGAATAAAAGTGAAGTTACCAATTCATTTCAACTGCATCCAAGAGAACAGAGAAGCATTAATTTCAAATATAGGTGACTATATGTTTAAAAAACAAAGTATAGATTTTTTTTTTTTTTTTTTTTTTTTTAAATCGTTTATTTTGTATTTTTTTTTATACTCAAATTTAGTGAACAAAAATTTATGTTATGTTCAATTATTATACATATTATTGAATTTTTACAAATTGTATGAAATTTAAATAAAATTGAATTTATTTGTTTGTTTTTTTTTTTTTTTTTTTTTTGTATATTTGAAATTCTTATGTAATGCGAAATTTAAAATAAAACGAAATACTTCGTAAAATGATTTTAAAACAAAAATAAAAAAATAAAACAGAAGAACACAAATCGTCAAAACAATATAGAAATTATATAAAAACTATAGAAAAGAATAAAAGTTATGGAATCAAAACAAAAGCAAAAATATATTTTTGTATTTTTGTCTCTTCTAAAAAAAAAAAAAAACAAAAAAAAAAATGTATTGGAAAAAAGAAAACCATCTAGAAATTAATGGAAAATCAGTAAAAAAAAAATGTTTCTATATTTCTGCGTTAAAATAAAATAAATAATAATCAATAGGTATTATTATAATTTTGTAAGTAAGTATTATTAAATACAAATAAGGTTTTATTATTATATACCTATACATAAGTATATGTTTTTATGCATACATATATGCACTCAAAATCACGTACTTATATTGAAAGAAATGAAAAATGAAAAAAAATTATGAAAGTTATTTAAAAACGCCATTACATAAAATATTTTACATACATACATATACATAGGTACATAGATTATTAAATAATAAAAAAAAAAAAAAAAACTAATAATAATAATAATAATAATTTTCTTACCAGCTAATCGAAATGGATATGTTGCTGAACATTTAATTTTTTGTATTGAACTTGTCCTTAAGAAGAAACCTCGTTTTTCAACAATTGATGTTGTTGCAGATGATAAAGATGATGATGATGATGTTGTTGTTTTTAATAATGATTTCTCTGGTATGGAAGACATTTTGTTGATTGATATTGTCTTTTTTTACGGTTATTTTTAACTTATTTATTATTTAAAAAAAAAAAAAAACAATAAAATGAGAAACTAATAATAAGATCAAAATCTTTGTTTATTATTGTTATAACCGTTAAAATTTTTAAAAATTTACAAAAATTATTTTTATTATTTTTTTATTTGTTTTTTAATATTTAATTATTTTTAATAATTTTATTAATTTTTTTTAAATTTGTCTCTTTGGTTTGTAATTAAATGTTTTTTTTTTGTTGTTGTTTTATTTATTTATTTTTTTTTTTTTTTTTGTTAAAATGAGACTTAACTGTATACACTGACGACTGAATATAAAATAATTATTTGTTTATTATATTGTAATTTAAATTTTTTAAAATAAGTTCAAACACAAATTTATCCATTGATAAAATTTGTTTTTGTTTTTTTTTTAATTTTAATTTAAATTTTTTTTTTTTTTTAATTTTGTAAATTTCTTTAAAAAAATATTTTTTTTTTTTTATTTATTGTAAAATGTGAATAAATTTATTATTTATGATTTCAAAAAACACAACTTCAATATTTAAAAAAAAAAATAAAATAAAATAAATTTACAGACAATGCAAACGAAATGTAACATAAAACCGTTCTCGACAAGAATAACACTTGAATTGATTTAAAATTAAATTTTATAATATTTGATTTCTTTACAATGAGAACTTTTTTTTTTTTTTGTTTATTTCAATTTTATTACATTGTACACTTTTACATAGACCAGATAAGTAATAGAAAATTTTTTACACACACTCATAAACAAAAAAAAACACAAACTGACAAAATCCAAAAAACAAAAAAAGAAAATATTTATTGGCAATGTCTTTTAAAATAACAGCTAAACTGTTTATAAAAGTATTTTTGCAATTTTTTTTTTTTTTTAATGTACAAATATTTATTTATTTTTTTCTATTATTTTTAATTGAACTATACGAATATATTACTGGTTTTCTATAGATTTTAAATGTTAACGTATAGAAAATTTACATTGACTAAATAAAAAATTTTTTTTTCCCTTCTTTTTTTTTATTATTTAAAAAAAAATTGAATATTTTACTTTCTTTTATTTATATTTTATATTTTACAATAACGTTAAATATTTATATTAAGAAAATAATGTTTAACTCAAGAACGAAATCATTGAACTGACTAGAAGATTTCTTCGCTCCCAGCTGATATATGAATGCAATATAAATTTTACAAAATACAATACACATCGCTGTTATGCACACGAACATATTTACACATACATATATATAAGTTAGGTGTATATATAATAAAAGTTATATATGTATGTATAATGTATACATACATATATGTACATAAATTATTTGTTGTACATGTTAGAATAATCTCAATAAAAGCAGAGTTAAACATACGTATACATACATACATATATCCGCACATATATTTACCCGTTAATATAGATTTGAAATTATATATATATTATACCTAAATACATATGTATAGGTATATGGAAAAGAAATATGAAATCAAAAAGTTGACCATACATACATACATGCATACATGCAAGTATGTTTATGTACGTATATATACAAATAAAATTTATATACATATACGTATACATCCATATATACCTATTTATAATTTTTTTATGTACATACATACATACACACATATAAAGTAAATTTTATATAACATACACATATGTATGTATACATTTATACATAAATGTATATCTCTTAAGTATTATACATGATATATTATTGTATTCATATATATAAGTATCCCTGCAGGTACAATATACATATGTACAAATTACTATATAGCATCCATACATATGTACATATACTGCCTATAATGAAATTTTGAAAAAAAGGAACAATAAATAGTAACAATATGATATAAGTAGGTAGATTGGAAAATTGAGAAAATTTTCTATACGTATTTATTATATGCTTATATGCTATTTACATACAATTTATATACCTATACAAGTATGTTTTAACTTTATAACTATATTCATGCAGATTCGATTACAGATGAGTATATTAACCACTAAGCAGTAAGCATACATATATATCTAGAACTTCAGGCAAAATGCTTTTATAATACGTGATCATTAATTCATTTTTATTATTGAATTAAGATGACTAAAAATGAAATCTGCACATAATGTATTGGACAAGTTCAATTTTTATACTGATATAACTATGTATATACTTCATACACTAATTCGATGCACTTAAGGTCTTATGGAAATAACATAAAGTAGTATCACTTTACGTCGCTGTATAATTGATGTTTAAAACGCTCACCTCATACTGTATAAGAACTTTGAGAATTGTGGTAACCCTGCTCGTAAAATGCTCTTATAAGAAATGAAAAAGGATACATACATATACTCCCATAAGACCTTAAGTGCATCGAATTAGTATATGAAGTATAAATCAATTAAGAGTGACTCAAATTAATAAAAATAAATGTTATAAATATGAATAGGTAATAATATCAGTTACAATTATCATACATTCGTGCATGTACTGTATATATATATTTGGTTATTGCAGATATGTTGTATATGTGGGTTCATACTATATATGTAGATATATAATAATAAACAAAACAAAATAAAATATCAGAATATGCAGTACATACAAAATATGTAAATTTATTTTACACTTATCTATGGGAGATTTTTTTTTTTTTTTTTCATGCACATGTAACACCAACTTTCTCTATTTTATCAATTCTGATAAAAAATTTTTGCATTATCTAATCATATGGTACATGTGTGTATGCAATTCAACGGAATTTAGATAACGAATGCACATTATTGATAACAGGAAGTGTAAATTAAATTTATATTTGCTATTTATTTTGATCAAATAAGCGGGTGTAATTTTAAGAAAGTATGTGTATACATACACGCATATGGAATGTGTTTATAAATTTTACACATACATATGTACATGCACTATATATGTAATATATACATATGTACTATATATGTACTATATATGGCTATATGTACATATACATATGTATGTATCATAGACCATACTAATCCACTTTATCGTTAAATAGTTCACTTTTAATTGTTGTTATGCACTGTTATCCTTATATATCCTTGATATCTGGTTTAACAACTATAATACTTATATTTACTTACCTGCATGCATACGTAAGTACCTATATAAAGTACAATTCTTCATGTACCATACGACGAACATAATTATAAAATATAGTAACTATAGTAAGTCAGAGCCAGAGTACATTATATGCATTTATGTTTGTTTGTAATATAAATAAATGCATATAATTTTGATATGTGCATACACACATATGTATGTATGTACCTTAACAAAATAGTTTTGTGGTTTAGGTAAAAATTGACTTTCATATTATGTACTTACATACTCGTAAATGCATGAAAACTATTGTTTCCCAGAGAAGACTATATTGTTGAAAACTAAAATAGCAATACAAATTTTGCTATTTATATTGTTGTTGTTTTTTTTTAAAATGCAATACGCGTTTTACCACACAATTACATACATAAAAAAAAACATTAAAAGCCTAAACCGGTCTAAATCATGTTGTTATTTGATGATGAATAGAATAGACCAACATATGGATTGTTTTTACATGTATGTGGTAAATATTTTATATTAAAAATATGCATTTCATTTTATAGAAGAAAAATTATTATTTTTTTTTTTTTTAAATTTTGTAAAATTAAATTATAAAATCCAAAAAATAAAATTTTTTTCATTTCGATATTATATATATTAACATATAGTACAAAAAGTATTGTATTCTTGTAAAAATAAATTAAACCTAAAAATATATATTCATAGATAGTATATAGGTATGTTTATTATATAATACAGACACTAGTATTAGTGTACATATACAGGGTGTCCAAGAGTAAAGAATCAAGATTCAAGATCAAAAAATGGATTTATCATGTGTTTTAGAGTGTTTCTGGCAAAAACAAAAACGATCTAGATACCGTCCCCTACCCTCCCTGAAATCCACGCCTTCTGGATACAAGAGACTGAAAATTCTTGAACACGTTTAATACATAATATCATGTATTTGCCTATATCTTTTGAACATTCATTGAAATCGAATAAAAAAATTACAAATTAGAAAATCTGTAAAATACTTAAAAACATTTTATCCATAAGTATTATCATTTCTTGAAAATTTCACACGGAAATCAGAAGATATCATTGTGAGATATTAAATGTTTTTTGTGTTTAAATTTAAAATAATGTGACATCTTTTACTGCATATGTCCGAAAATTTTTAAATTCTTGTATCTCAGAGAGGGTAAATTTTAAAAGGAGAACACCCTGTTCATATGGATATGATATATGTATGTATATTGTATATGTAGGTATATTTGCTAGTTAAGTTTCGTAATTATATACATATGTGTATATACAGATATGAGATAAGTCCGTGGCGAACACATTTTTATAATAAATAAAAGAAATTATGGAATGTTTTAGAAATGAAACAGAACATGCATACGTGACGTGACTGGAATATTATCATATGTTTGACTATTTTGTATCTGTCGGTTTGATTTACTGCACGCTGTACTCCTGTGCCGGTTCACTATGTATATTGTATGTATGTACATACATATGTAGCTTTATTCTTTTTGTATATTCATATAAATTGTTTATACATATTTTTTCATATATGTACATATGTATCTACATTTTGTTTTTCTACTTTTTGTGGGTATTCAATTTATTTTCATTGATTTAAATTAAAGGCTGTACACATGTACCTAATTGTGTATTTTTAGTTTACGAAGATAAGTACATGTACATGTCAGTTACACATTTAGAAATTTTAAAAAATATAAATTTATCTATGAACAATTCACCAGTATAATTTTCTCCATAATGATATATGTAAATATTATTAAGGTGTCTAAGAATAAGTGTTGCTAACCACATTTTCCCTAAAGTTCAAGTTGTTCCAGTTGTTCTAAGCAAAAAAATCATTGTAAACTTCCAACCACAAGATTCACGTCTTCAGAGATACATACATACATACATTATATCGACTTTATATATTTATTATATTAACTTTATACGTACCTATTAAAAGCAATATCTTCAAACTTCCTCACTCAACTCTAATACCGTTATATGTATGTACCTACCTTTTTAGAAAAGCCTATAGGCCTCAGCTTTAATAATTGATGATCATGAAACAAATATGCACATATATGAAACGGTTCAAAGAATATTGTCCAATATATACGACGTCATAGTACTTCAATTATTATATGAAGAATATTGTCAGTGACATTTATTCCGAGACACCCTGTATATATACACAAGTAAGTATATATTATAATTACATGAGAAAAATAAATTCATAAAAATCATAATAACAATTTATTTTCTATTTATTTCCATACAAAATTTGAATTTTATTACTACATACATACATACATACATATATACGAGGTATAAACCGTGGTGTACCAAATTTATCATTTAAAAAACAGATTTCATGGTGGATGCATTTTTATACGGGAAAATTAAATAGCATTATAAATGAACGGAAACTTCCAATCCAACTAATTTGAATTATTATATACATATGTATGTATATGTACATATATATACAGTATGTACATATGCATATCATGGTATATTCGTAAATTTATATTGTACATAAGCGTACTTATACACTTACATAATATTCACATAGGTACATTTTAGTGGGTGGAGGAGTATTCAATTATTTTTTTAAAAATCTGAAATGCAACATGCACAAATATTCGTGTACAAAGCTATATGAATGCATACAGCATATGTACATAAAGATATTATTTACATACATAAATACATATGTATATAAGTACATATGTAAGTGACAAATTTTATTTAGGTACCTATTTTGATTTTAATTCCTAATTGATCAAGGATTTTAAACAATAAACATATCTCTGTACTACCACCTACATGCTACATACGATGCAGTTATACATATGTACATACATATATACATATGCATATGTATACACGTACAGTATCCCTACATATGGATATTTATTTATTCGTAATATAGGTATTCCTTTATTTATTCATTATTTGTTATTTTGAATAAAAATATGGATTTTTTTAAAATTATTTTTCGAATAATGAAGTCTTATTAAAATCTTTCGATTTTTTTTTATATTTGTTCCATTGTTTTTAATTTATTTATTTTACTTCATTTATTTTTTAATTTTAAGGTATTTTCGTTACTTTTTTACCTAGGTATGTCCTAGGTGGTACCAATATTTATTTAAATTTTATTAAACTGTGTTTAAATACATAAGGTAGGTAATTCTTGTGATTACACATATGTATATGTATATATGTACATATAGGTACTTATGCGTATTAATTACTTTTTTTATTTACATACATACATCATATAGTATGTATGTATGTATGTATATTTATAAAAAAACATATCAATAGAAACTCATTCTATTAATACGTTAATTAAGTACCCACATAGGATTTATTTGTTATTAAAAATATTGTTTGAGAAAAATTAAAAGCTCATATGTATGTAGATATCTACATGTTATGTTAACTGATCAAATATCTATTAAATATTTATTATCGCTAATCAACTACCTATTTGACCAAATATTAAAAAAAAAAAAAAAACAATCATCTTTGTTACATGTGAATAAGTCATGCTGTATCTCAAAAGCGTTATCATGCGCCACATATACCTATGTACATAAATGTATATATAATAAACACCTACGCACATGTAAACGTACATACATATATGTATGTATATTACTTACATGTGATATTGATAATAAAACTCATAATTAACAAACGTATAAAGAAAAAATAAATAAAGACAGATAATACGAATCATGAATAAACTTCATGGTAAGAGTCACGTTTAAGTTATATTTTACAGTATTTTTATTATATGTATATATTTTTATATTAATATATGTATGTATGAATTTATACGTATATGTAAACAGTATACCTATACATACATATATGCACGCATATTGTGCGTGTAGAATCTATATTGTTTATACGTAGGCTTGTATATATCCACATAATATATAGATATGTATATATATATGGATATGAATATACCTATATTTTATGTGTATAACATGCGTCTAGACTAGATTACAGACAAGCCTCCTTTAATTAATTATTTATACATCACACATGTATATTTATGTATGTACATTTATTTCTTTTAATTCATTTTATATATTTTAATTATTGATAATCAGAAAATTAATAACAATTATAATTATTATAAATTATAAACAATGTTGTCTAGTGTCACAGATTTTGAATATCACATATGCATGTACCCGTGCGTACATACTCATGTGTATATTCTATTGCTATAATCTTTATTAGATTTAGCTCTTTCTGTGATATTATACATACATACATACAATATTTTTCCTTGAAACATTTTCACTTGAATTCTGTTTCTATATTGATATGATTTCGATTTAATTGTTTATCACATCTTTCTTAATAAAAATCTTATTCATCACGCATATATAAGATGCTCCCATTCACATGTATGTATGTATGTATGATATACGCATTATGCAATACAAATAGCTGTCAAATTGTAATTTTTAATTATTAATATACCTATACTTATTAAAAAATAATGAAAAACGTGCTAGAGAAATTTTAAATAGACATATTTTATCAGTACAAATGTATTGGTGATGACAATACAATAATTATATATACAAAGCCAAACATATACAGATTTACTCAGGAACACCATGCATATAATCAATCCAGGAAACAAATGCTTTATGTATTATCCCTTTTTTCGATATTTTAGTATGTACCTACATTTGGGAGTTTACAAAGAAATTAGGCAACTAATTATTGTAAAACGACTATACAGAGTAATACGTATACAGTATATAGGTATATGTTAGTCGTTTTGAAATCCTTATGTAAACGTCCTTAGTAGGTCCTAAGAGTATACAATTAATGGTCATTGTATTGTAAATCAACAGACTTCTTTTTAATTGGAAAATTTATAAAGTATACATATTCATATATATACCTAGTTATTAAAAATAATATAGTAAAAAGGAAGTAAAAATAAATAAATTGTAGAAATAATAGTTTAATTTTATCTGAAAGTACATAACCTGCCATTTTTATGTATGGAAAATTTTTAAAAGTATATTTTCCACATGTGCATTTTGAATTTGACCTTTATCGTTTCTTTAAAATATCATTTAAGAATCTTTTATTGTTACATTAATAGATAATACATGTGAACTTATATTATATATAGAAATACATACAGACATTGTAATACATATGTACGCATATGTATGTATATATGTAAACATATTTATTGGTATTTGTGAGTTGAACTATATACTATATATATATATTTTATTTTTATATAGAATGATATTTAGTTGTATATTTTTATAATATGTACTATAGTAAATGTGTGTAAATATATCTTTGTCCAAAAATATCGAAAATGAAAACATGTTCATAAAAATGAACATTCACATATCACGTGAAAATGCAATCTCTATCTTATTATTATATACCAATCCAACCAAATATCCACATAGAGGATGAGTTTTGTTATCTATACTCTGTATAAATTAGTAAAATTATAATGTACTCGTATATTCATTGTTTGTCTGTTGTTTATCATATATTTATACGAATAATACTATTGTACTACTTTAACATTATACTTGTATATACGTTATCAAAATGTCTTTTAATTACTATGCTATTTACCCCATTAAATGCACAATTTATAAATTTAAAATAACTGTGGTGTTCAGTTAATTTTTTTTTAAAATTTCATAAAATTTTGTATGTACGTTTTATACTTCATTCTTTGAGTATGTACATATTTTCACTACATAATGCCTTATGGAAACTACAAGTAACCACTTTACACCATTCTAGGTATATTGATATTAAAAAAGCTCATCTCAAAAACTATTATCACAATTTTTAAAGTTTTTATAAAATATAAAATGAATTTTTATTTAATAATATATATAGGTACATATACGTATAAATAAGTTACATGTGTACGTCCATTCGGCGACATTGAAAAGTACGTACCTACCTGAATTTAATTTAAATTTAAAACAAAAAATTGAATAAGATCATCGATACTGAAGAAAAATTTGTACCGAAATTAGACAACAAAGGACTGGTTACTTACAGGTAATATTTTCAGTTGATTTACATTTTAATCTCATTGGACCAAATGGTAATAAGAAAAAATAACGATGAAAAAAAGGAGAAAATTTTTCTTTTTTCTTTTTATGATACGGGCTACGGTTTGGGGTCTTGAAGTCCTGGGGGTAATGAATTACAACATTAGAAATTTGCTAAAAATGTAGATGAGAAATTATCTGTATCGCCAAGTATATATATGTATGTATAGTATGTGTGTACAGTATTTGATAGTACGTCCGTTTACAGTTTGTATATTTTTTATTTGTCGTTATAATTACATTATGTGTAGTTATTTTTAGATATTTAATTTTATTTTTAATTTTTTATTTGTTTTTTATTTCTTTTCTTATTTCTTAATAGTTTAAAAAAAAAAAAAAAAATGTTTACAAAGAATAGAATTTGAAAAATTTTCAAGTATCAAATGTTTTTTGGTTTTTACTAGTTTATTCAAGCATATGTTACATTAACATTGTCCATTTGAAATTCACATGTTGTTTTATATATGTAGGTATGTATATATAAAAGTAAACGAAAACACATTATGTAATATATACATCCTATCAAATCGTTAAACAAAAATATGTACATATATATAGTATATGCTTAATTTTTGATCAAATAAAGATAAATCAGTGGTGGAACTACTGTACAGTAAGATAACCCCCCTTAACGCAGTGGGACTCAAGCAGCCCGGCCCGTTAACTTATTAAACTTGTTTTTATACAAAAAAAAAAATTATATTCAAATACAATACCACATAAGATTTGTCCTATAAAATTGTCTGAAAGTGTATAATTATAGTTCGAAAGCTTTAATAACCCTAACGAGCTTTAGCCTCCAATCAGTGTATTGCAATAGAAAAAATATTATTATTATTAATTGGGAACCAAAAAATATATTTTAAATTGGGGCCAATAGTTTTGTTGTTCCACCACTGAGATAAATTTTAAATTTAGCAAATCTTGCCAAACATTTTTGGAAATAATCCTACATAGATGTATTATACGGTACCACCTGATTCAGTTTTATCAGGTTTTATTAATAAATTGAAGAGTTTATGTACATATGTATATATACGCATAACGCTGTGTTCATTTTGCAAGTACATATGTATGTGATTTTAAAAATAAATTACCAATTTAATTATAATTGAAATTAATAGAATTATTTTGTATTATAATTGGAAAAAATGTTCATCGTGAGAAAATTAGAATTATGTATAATGAAAAACTATATACAAATATATAAATATGCATATATTAAAAAAAAAAAAAAATAAAAAATAAAATAAAATAAAATACATATATGTTCGTATTACATGCATGTATGTATGTAATGAAAATGTATATAGTTGATCGTGGTTATTTTTACCACTGAAATGTATCACAGATTAATCTCTGTTTACAAAAAAGTGTCAAATGATCAATCTTTGCGTAAAACTGATTTTATTGTGCACAACTCTGCAATAGATTGTATGCTATAATAGTACTATATAGGTATCTTGTATATCTTATATTAAAAAATTCTAGTATAAAATAAAATTTAAACAAAATTATAATAAAAGACAAAAAAAAAAAAAAAAAAATAACAACAAATTACTTTTATAGTTCAAAATACTTTTTCTTATATAAGAAATATTATGTATAGGGATTTTTTTTAATATTAACATCATTGTTGTTCTATTAATGATGTACATAAAATGTATATTATACGAATATTCTTTGTTTCAAAAGTATCTCATTATATAGTACCTCATGTATGTTTTATACAAATTATATGAAGGTATTGTATTTATTAATGTACACGATGTGTGAACTTATATTTATGCACAAGACTAAAAAACAAAAATAAAATAAAATGAAAACATTGCAATTTACATTCTTAATTATACGTTATACATTTTGCCGGTTAATGAAGTTTTCGTTTTTAATTTAAACTTAAATTACTTTACATCTTTTGTTGCATTTACAAAAGCAAAACTAATGTACATACTATATATAAGATACAATGAACAATATACATAAATGTACTTGCAATTATACATACATATGTACCTATGTTATATATGTAATAAACATTTTTTTAATAAATTAAATGCATATAACCACATATGCGCATATGAAAAAAAAATTTAATGATGTACTATACATATGATTTATACGTTTATACATATGTACATATGTACATACATATATTAAACTCTAAATATAGTAAGTTACTGCATTTTATCATTTTATATTCAAGATAATAGTAAAAGACTTGACTTGAAGAGTGAAGAATATTTTGCAGTTTTGCAGTTCTTATGAAGCATAAGAATTTAAAGTACAGGTACCATATACATACAATATGTATGTATATGTACACATGTACCATATGTAAAGGTTGATTCTCACATATCCGAACTGTTTTTGTCTCGTCTCCAGTTTGTAATTTTCGCCACTGTTCCGTTTCCGTCATTTATGTTCACACACATTTCAGTTCTTCTTCCGTTCAATCATTGTTGTATAAAGAACTTTAAACTCATGATAAAATGATGAATCAAAATTTTTCATTACTTGACATTTTAATATGTTTTCATATTAATTTCAAAAGATTCATTTCATTAAAAAAAATTCGTTGATGACAATATCGGCAAGTTCTTGGTCGTCGCCGATAAATCGTGACAGATTAGTGTCTGAACTGTGATGAAGGAAGAGTAATATGTGATTGATTACATTTGAATTATACATACAAAATAATATTTAAAATCACTAAACGCAATTTATTGTGACGGAGACGGTTCGGATATGTGAGAATCAACCTTAAAGCAACAATAATAAGCCAATTTTAATATACATACATATATTTACATTCGCATTTGTTATTTATTTATTTTTTCTTAACCACATAAGAACTTACATTACTTTACTTATAGATTTCAAAAAATAAATAAAACAAGAAAAATGCATTGAAAAAATAAAGAAAACTTAAAAATCAGAAGAAAAACTCTATATAAACACAAAATAAAATAATAATTAAATTCAGTAAAATAGAATTAAATAAATAAAAACAACAAAATTCTGTCTGGTTATTATTTAGGTTCCTTTATCTGCAACAATCAATTTATATGTATATAAAAATAGAATATAACAAAATTCTGCACATTCATTTCGACTGACTTTTTTTTTTTTCTTGTTTTATTTTATTTTTATTTTATACTAGATTTAAGATTATATACGAACATTGTACATCCATACATACATATGTATGTATGTGCCGTGTAGGTACATGCATCTTAAAATGTTAAATATACATAAATATGTACTGCATATAATGTCTTGACGGGCATACATAATGCATAGTTTTTGTAACTTTAGTTCAGAATAAAGACAAAAAAAAAGTAAAATCCAAAGTAAATTTGATTCCCTTTTCATTTAAGGATAAATTTTGTTCTTGTTTTCTTACATCAACTGTAGACATGCGAATACGTTAAACGACATGTTGAAATAAAAAGAACTTATCTTGAAAATTTTTTAATTTTTTTTCAACAAATAATCTATTTTGAGTTTTACGTCTTATTGATTATTTATAATTAAGACATTTTATTAAACTGGTTGGCAAGATATTATATTATGTGACAAAATAATGATTTTTAGTATAAATGTTGAAATTAATTAAATTTTTACATGATAGAAAAAGGAAATTAAAAATTGAATTCTAATGCCTGGAATTGTCATATTTTTGTTATACATTCTTATACTGCATGAGCTTCATCATTACAGTTTCAATGTTTATCTTCTGGTGGTAAAGTTAACCTTAAGATAATTCTCGTTCCTTTCTTTTCGTTTGCTCATTTCCATGAGATAAGCCAAAATGTAATTCTACCATAATAATTGTTTGTAAATTTTTAAACAACTTAAAATTATACTATAACATATCGTCTAGTATATTGATGTAAGTATCTGTGGTCAGCATAACATTATTACAATATGCATTCTTTATATAGGTATAATACTCGTTTAAAAAAAAAAAAAAAACCCCAGAAACTAGTACTTATGTACACTACATGTAAAACACATTATACATATGTATGTGTTTGTCTCCATATATACATATGTATTTACATAAACATAATATAAACGATCAGACGCGTTATTATCATTAAAATGATGAACAATCAAGTATTGTTTATAGATAATAATATTACCTTATACATTTTCTTTACACAGAATAATAATCAAGTTTGAAAATATTTTTTTATTATTATTATTATAGGACGTGCATACATATAGGCAAAAAGAAACATACTATAATGTGCATAGTTTTTACCCATTTATGGTAATTGATCGTTCCAAAAATAGAACTATTGATTATTATTATTATTATTTATTATTATTTTTATGAAACTGATTTTATTTAAATACCTGTAAATATGTACACGTACATATGCATATACATATGTATGAGATCTTCAAAGAAACATTAAAAAAAATTTTTTTTTGATTTTTAAATTTTTAACGGACTAGTTACCATTTTAAGTTTAAAATGATGAATATCTTAAACGATTAAAAAAAAAAAAAAAAAAAAATTAAAAATTCATTTAAAAATAATTTTATACAAACAAATATTGGTTTATATTTTGAAGGACAGTAGATCAGAAAGAATACATAAAGGTTACTATTTAATTTTCTTTTTATTGTTTACTTTTATTTAAAATCAATCAGAAATAAAAAAAAAAAAAGCTTCCGATATTAGCCTAGAAATTCAAAAACAAGAAAACATTTTTATTTACAAATTCACAACTTATACACTAAACGTATATAGGATTCATATACATATTTACTTATGTATGTATGTATTTTTTGTTTTCTGAAATTTGACAGGATATCAAAACAATTGATTAGAAATTTAATAAACAATTCATATATAATTACGTAAATAATATTTCCTTTATTTTTAATGTATTGATACATGCATATCTACATACATATGTATATGTATATAATTTCCTATTTTCTATTCCGTAAATAACATCGATATGTACATACATACATATGTATGTAGAACGTGGTAACAGAAATTTAAAAAAAAAAAAAAAAAGAAAGTAAGTAATAAAAATGAAAAATTTTTAAATTATTTATTTAATTACTAATTCTTGTAAAAAGGTCACAATATATATTGATAACACATTATATCACACACGTTATTACATATGTATGTACATATATGTATGTATGTATGTATAAAGAATAATTTCCATTTGTGAAGGGTAAAATATTTACTTGGAAATTTTCTTAGACTTTGATCGTCTCAAAAATAATATCATATTCGTATATAATATAAATAATTATCAAATTTTTAAAAATTTACTCGATTTTCTATCCGGTATAATCCTAAATAATTTATAATCTTTTTTATTTATTTTTTTTATCAATGCTAATTCATGTTTCTAATCGTTATTTGGAAAAAAAAAACAATAAAAACAAAAACAAGCAAATAATCTTTTGTAAATTCTATTTTTCTTGAAGCATGCTCTTATAAAGCATAATAAACAAGAATATGTTTCTTAAATACATGCATAGTACATTTGTATACATATTTACAAGTACAAATGGAAAATATCATATACAATTATTATGCCTTATTATAATTACTCACGAATGTATGTAGTATAAGAATTTACATACATATATCATATTTGTATGTATAATAAAAATACATTTTTATATAAATATTTTTGATAATCAATTTTAATATTTTCAATTATGTATTTTACACATATATACAGGGTGTCCCAAAATAAGCGATCTTCCAGCTAAAATTTGCCCATTCTGAAATATAGAGAATTGAAAATTTTCGAACACATGAGATACATAATATGTACATTTTACATAATAGGTATAGGTATATGACATCATTTATAGGGCTATATCTTCTGAACCACTTTGTTTATTCGATTTATGTTTATTATATATTGAAGTTGAGCCCTGAACCTTTCAACAAGGTAGATAGAACTCATCAGTTTAGACTCTATAAAGTCTAGAATTACAAACATTTAAATTTTATTATTAAAAAAAATTGTGTTTGTCATCCAATAAACTATAGTTGGTTTTGGATCACTTTACAATATCTTTTATGGAAAACTTTAGAATATCTTCTTGAAATATTCAATGTTTTGTGGCAATTTCTTGATATAAAAACGCTACATTTTGTATGTGGACTTTTCTTTTCAAAATCTTTATAAAAATTTTAAATTTTTTGAATATTTTGTTTTTTTTTTTTTAGTAAGTAGGTAAATAATAACATGAATGAATATGTACATATAGTTGAACCATACATATTTGTACACAGTATCGGACATAAAATGTACGTATATAGGCATAGAAATGATAATGACAGTACGAAAAAGAAAAAATAAAACATCACATCAGGAAATCGCAGAACATGTAATGTATCATGAATAATTAAATATTTAAAATGAACAAAATTTTGATTTATATTAATTTAATTTTAATTATTGGATTTTATTCAAAGAGATCTATATTTACAATACAGATACAAATCAGATATAGTGGAGTTCATAAATTGATCCCTGTACAAAAGATGTCTATATTATCTCATGTTGTAATTAATATAAAAAAATAATAATAATCTTCAGTTCAATTTTTGAAAAGTGAAAAAACTTTATGAATAAAAGCTACCAACTATATATAAATGAATGGATTTTAAAATTATAATCATTTTTAATTTTTTACACTAGTATTATATAAATAAAATGTTGTTATATCACAATAATACGTACAATACATATAAATATACAGATAATAATAATTTTATATTTAAAAAAAAAAAAAAAATTTAATATGCAAAATTTGATTGACAATCATATATAGGTACATACGTGTTTGTTTTTTAACTACATATATTGAAAAATTTATATCAAATATGAAATATACAAATATACTTCATTCTTTAATTATTTTCACTATACATGCCTTATGGAAGCAATATGTATGTATTGTGTCTTTTTTTTCATTTCTCATAATTTCTCATGAGAGCATTTTACGAGCAGTCTTCCAAAATTCTCATAAAGTATGAGATGAACATTTCAAAAATCAATATAAATGTAAAATAGTATACTACAATTCGTAGTTTCCATCATAAGATCTGTAGTAAAAATATTTAAAGAATGAAGTATAAATATTTTTATTTTTAGTGCTTATGCGCTTAGTTTTAATTTAAAGTTTTTTTTTTTTTTTTTTTAATGAATTAAGAAATCACAGAGGGTACAAATAATGACCTTTTAATAAATAATATTTTAAATATGTATTTCTATATAAATTTAAATATTTATTTATTATGTATTTGTTTATATTTATTTAATAAATAAATATTAACAAATATCTTTCTATAAAATCATGTACAGGAAAAACAAAAACAAACGCAACTAAAAAATGAAAATTAAAAAAAAAAAAAAAAACAAAATGTTTACATAATATTTACATAAATATCTACATTATATGTACATTATATGCAAAATAAAAAATTTTCAAATTTATAAAAACATTACATTTGTACGTCTGTACATCGTATTGTACATATATAAGATCATCTTTACATTATGTATATAAACAATTAATGTTTAATTTGTTTTTTTTCTATGTTTGTTTATTTTAAATTAATTTAAAAGAAATATAATTAATTTCTTCAGTGAATTTCTCTAGACATGAAAATAAAGATGAAAAATGAATTTTAGAATTTGTCGTTAAATTAAAGGCAATTAAAGCATATACCAATTGTATGTAGATATCAAATATGATGTGTATCAAGGTCCGATCAAATGTAAATAACAAGGTCCGATTAAAAGTAATCATGATGCAGCAGTGTTAATGTAACCATTATAGATTATAGTGCGTTTTTAAAGCATAGTCACGCACTTTATTTACAACGCATAAAAATATTGTATATTTTATGTTTATATGATTTTTGTTGCTCTCGTGTTATTGTTGTTCTTTTCGTTGTAGAAAATGTAAAAAATTGACTATAGAAAATTAGAAAATGAAACAAAAATACTGATAGAACTATTGAAAAGACTGAAGATATTTGAACTGAATAACAAAAGAAAAAACGAAGAAGCATCAATTTAAAATACAGGTAAGGTAACGTATGTTTAAAAAACAAATTATAGATATTCTGTGTTGTGATGCTCTAACATTGATATGTTAAAAATTTGCAAAATATTTGAAAAAAAAAAAAACTGTTTAAAAAAATACTATTTACTTTCTATAGCTACAAACCAGGTACATAAATAAAATCATCTGATGTGAAGTGGTCATCGCAACATGGGATTTTGTATTAACATTATATTATAATGTAACAAAAATAAATTTATGATTATGGTCATAACATGATTACTTTTTGAATGCTTAAATTGATGTCTCTAGACGCAGTCCTAATGTGTTGTGTTAACTTTTTGAACGGGACCTATAATTTTAAAATCCATTTTAATATTAAATTTTTTATTAAGAAATTTTATAGTAATAAAAGAAATCAATCAGATACGTATAGAAATCTATACATTATAGGAAAAAGGCTTACGTAAAAAAAAAACACATAACATAAGTATATGTACATGTCTTGTATAAAAAAAAGAAATGAGTACGTAGATACGACTACGTATACGTAGATTTTTGATTTTTTTCAAAAAAAAAAAAAAATTTAATTGACATTCATATTCATATACACGAGTACATGAATGTTTATATGCAATTTATTTAATAAATTAAAAAATAAGAACATTTTAAAAATGTATCTAAAATTATTCTGTTTATTTAAATAAATGAATAAATTTTTTTTTATTAATTCTAGAATTATTTCGAATTCAGGCAATAAAGATAATATATAGAATTTTCTCGAATTCAAACAATTGAAAGTATAGTACTCATCTCAATTTAGTTGAATTTTTAATGATTTATTAACAAAATTACATGTATGTATATCTGTACATATAATGTACGTTTATTTAATGATCATTCATAAAATTCACTTAGAATTTTATATAAACTGGTAGGTGGATGTCTTTTTTTTTTTTTTTTACCTACTTACAATATAAAACGAATGGATATACATTTTCACTTTATATAACGTACAGATAAGAGATTTGAAATGATAAAATTAATGATGATTTAAAAATGTCATCATAATATAAAGTGGCATTACGATGATTACTTGTACATACATACATACATATACCTAATATTTTCATGATTTATTCACAAAATGTCACATACTAGGTATATACAATGTACATATGTACATACATATATATGTATTTCATCGTATTTACTGATTATATACGTACATACGTAAATAATACATAATAATAAACGTATGTATACTTACGTATGTAAACCCAACTTAAAAACATTTAAATGTTTTTATTGCATAAAAATATGATCTAGTATATTTTACGTAAATTTCAACTCATTTACATCATTATAAACTATGATTTTTATTAATAAACCGACCATTATCCAATTATTTTCATAAATAAAATTTTCAAATTATCAACATCAGTTATGATGACCAGCAATGACCAATGATAACAAAATTCACCTTATTCGATCCATTTTAACCTTAATAGTTTATTTATACCAATCTAATTACGTTTACGTATATTATATTTACGACAATGAATGCATTTGTTTGTATCCCCTATTCATTAATTATATGAAGTTTTTATTTATTTTTATAATTTTTTTATTTTTGTTAACACTAAGGATGAAATGAGGTTTGATAGCCTCGACACTACAGCTTTATAATTTAAGCTTATTGCTTAAGCCCTCATCCTCGCCGTTTCTATATTTTTAAGGTGCATATTTTTATTCGACGTATTTTATATTTAGTTAGTCAGTATATGAAGGATTTTCAAGATTACTGATGGTCTCAGTAGCAATCCTTCTCCATCCTTGTAGAGCAACACAATCCATTCTATGCAGTTAAGACCTCATATGAAAACAATGTAAAGTAACCGCCTTACATCATTATAATTTATATGTACATACATACATACATATATTATTGTTTCATTTCATAATCTCTTTTATGCATAAAGCATAAATATATGTATATTCATGACGTAGTTCCCAAGTTATGGTAATTCTCGAAAAAAAAAAAGACTCCTTAAAATCTCAATTCAAAATGGCTAAAATTAACATATTTATCGCCAATTCTCCCTACAATTTTCAAAATATTAGCCTTCTACAAAATCTATTGCCTCTTATCCATGCATTATTATTTTGTACTTCATCAAGAAACCAAGAAATTTTAAAAATTAGGCTAATTTGTTTAGTTACTCATCCAGTACAAAATAAATCAAGTTTAATGATCAAATGTTTATTAGAAAAATCGTTCGAAGAAGTTAATTTTCAAAATAAATAAGGCAATACAGTTAATTAAATTTTTAAAATTTCTAAAAAAATTTAAATGCAATGACATCTAGATTTTTTATATTAAATCTTTTGTTTTAAAGCAGAGAATCAAACCAAAAATTTTATGAATTACACAAAATATGTTCTAAAAAATTTCAAGTTCTAAATAGTATGCAAAAATTTTAAATTTATGTAAATATTTGGTAAATATTCAATTTTACATATCTGGAAGATTGAAAATTTGTCACATACAGAATACAGATATTTTAAAATAATTAAATCTCTAGCTCTAGTCTTCTTTATCGTATTAAACTTTCATGATATAAAATAACAGATTTGAATTTTATTGAGATCTCGTATATATGTATATATACGTATACGGTATACATGACTCATTAATTTTAGTACATTCCACATCTGTGTAAAGAAAGATATTTAGAATATGATGAGATTATTCAGATACACATTAACCCATAAGACTGTTGTGGCTGTGTGCGAAAATTAAAGTTTTGTTACTTTCCCCTCAAATTACCTAAAATCTTTTAACAGAGTGTCTTCTTTGTATTTCTAATAAATTTTTAAGATATTACCGCATTATTTTGCCCACACCAAGAAAATATGAATTATCAAATAAATATTGCGTTACGAAGCAATATGTAAGGAAAAACTAAAACAAAGTGTTATAAATTTCGCACACAGCCTACATACATATCATATGTACTATTTATGGATAAATGTGGAGTTAAATTTTAATTAATTATCCATCAATCTCCACTCCACACCAGTATATGTGTTTCCATTTCAGTGTAATTTTACTACATATATGAAGTAAATCTACTTTATAAAATCAGATCTAATCCGCTCTACATTATTCCGATTTTTAGGTATAATTAATTTCTGAGAAGGAAAATTTTTATTAAATTATCGAATTTCTTAATTAACAAATGTCGTGAAAAATATAATTATGAATAATAAAAAGTTAACTACATACATAATGATGTGCCAAATTTTACTTTAATTCAATTTTTGTTAAAAATCTACTTCATTTGTTATTTTTATTTTATTTTATTTTTTTTTTGAGTTGAGAACAACTGAGAACACTGGTTTCATAAAAAAAAAAAAATCAGATTTTCCATGTCTCCATTTCTACACATATCATCCATCCATTTATACGTCATAGTAGTCTCCAATTCTCTAAAATGTATTTAAACATATCTTTTATTTCTTTTCTTCCTTCTTATTTACTTGTCAAATCAAATGTGTTCTTATTTTAATTTTAAAATTTGTAAATTTGTCTCCTCACTTGCTCGTATCGTTCGTATCAATTATCATCATAAATTTTTTTATAAGTAGATAAAAAACATAAAATCATTTAATGAGAATATTTGAAAGGTATCGGTCGTGTATACGTAAATAATTATTTGTTATTATTACAATCGAAATAAAAAAACAAAAAAAAAAGAAAATTTCATTTGTAAAACTGTTGGTTTTTATTTAAAAAAAAAAAAAAATTGTTTTTTTTTTTTCTTGTTTATTTACAAACAGTTTAAAATAAACAAATCCAAAAGTACATTATATTTTATTATACAGTGTAAATTAGTTAATGTAGTTTTAATTCAAATTTAAAAAAAAAAATGAAACATAAGTAGTTTTTTTTTTTAATGGTTAAAGAAATAATTCAGGAAAAAAGTTACAATATTTCTTGTTTTATTGTACATACATAGATGTATGTACGAACATAAGTATTTTATATTATATTTTAATATCTATATATATATATATATACACATTATAACACTGTTGCTCTTTAAGTTTCCCATCAAGTGATATTAAATGAAAAGAAAATAAATAAATAAATAAATAAATAAACTAAAAAACAAGACATTTTTCCGTAAAACCAAAATTTTTTTATTTGTGTAAGAAAAAAAAAATAATTTTTTTATTTTTTTTTATTTTTAAATTTTTCTGTTGATAATATTTCTAATCTACAATGATTTAAATTTATTTCAATAAAGAAAAATAATAAAAAAATTAATAATAATAGGTAAAGGTATAAGATGTACCTATATATCTACATCTAATAAAATCCGATTAAAAAACATTTTTGCTTTATCAAAAAAAAAAAGAAGAAAATATTACATTATTTCATTATTTAAAAAAAAAAAACAAATTTCGTGTGTAAAAAAATAAAAGATATTTTACATTTTGTTTCTTCTTTTTCTTCTTTTGTCTTGTCTTTATTATTCTAATAGTTATTTTTCATTTTCTTTTTATTTATTTATTTATTTATTTTTTTGACTTTAATGAAAGGTGTGTAATATTTTTTTTTTTATTTTTTATTTTTTGTATTTAACTTTAAAATGTAATAAGTATTTTTAAAATGTGTTCTTTTTTGTTTTTTTTGTTTTTTTTAAGCTAAAGAAGAAGGAGAAGAAAAGATATTATTTTAATATATACATATATATGTTTATGGAAGATATATAAAATAAAATAAAAATTAAACACAGATAGTAAGATTACTTGTAACAATAACTTTTACTTCATAAAATTTTAATACATACATATTATATACACTATACCTTAAGTGCATACAATTGTAATATCATTATGCAAAAATGAAAATTTAATCAAATACGAAAGTATTTAGGTATGTATACAGTATGTATAGGTACATATATGAAAAACATTGTTATATTATTCGTATAGATAAATGTAGAAATTCATCTAAATATACATAGGTAATATTACTTTTATAAAAATATATATAGCCAATCCTCTTATAACACGACCTTCATATACATAATGTGAAACAAAAATTGCAACAACTTTGTTGTACAAACGTGCTACCATTTTAACGTATGATTTTCATGCAAAAATATATTTTTAAACAATTTAAATGAGATAAGAAATGCAATACACTAGTTATTATACGTCTTTCAAGTGATACTTAACTTAAGTAACACAAAAATAAACAAATAGATACATATTCAAAAACTAGGGATCATCAGAAAGAATAACCCTAAAATATTGTTTATGAAAGTATAAAACGATTCATTCTTTTTACAAATGCATCAATTTTTTATTTGAATAAAACAAAAAAACATAACAGTCAAATTTAATGAAAATCAGTTAAACAGCAGAAAACTGTTAAACCACTTTTTTTTAGAAAAAAAAAAAAAATCAATCAAAAACTTGCTAAATTTAGCAAGAAAGCTGCTAAATTAAGAACTGAGTGGCATAATTTTTCAATTATGATTAAATTTTCGTTTATACTGAATTTATCATATAGCGAAATTTCCATATAATACGATATAATCGAAGATCAATTATACTTAATTTACATAAAAATTAAAATGAATGTTTATAAGATGATTTTCAAATTTAAAAGAAACAAATAAGAAAAAAACAAAGCCTTGGTAAGCCCTTTTCAATATAATACAATAACTATATTTACTTATTTTATATATTTTAGCCAATAATACAATGATAACTTGTATATATATTATTGAGAATTAAATGTATTCATACCATTAAAAGAAAAAAAAAATAAATAAAACTATAAAATTACATTTAAAAAAGAAAACGGAAATAAAAACGAAAAATACTCTACTAACATACAATATACAAATATATGTAATACAAAATGAAAATATAATTTTTAACAATAATCAGGTAAAAACAAAAAACAATATCTACAATAAATAAAACATAATATAAAAATATATATACATAATACAAAACAAAAGAAAAATTAATTTCCAAAAAAGAAACAAGAACTAATACAAAAAAAATAAAAAAATAAAAACGTTTGTGATAATGTAACTAAAAAAAAAAAAATTTATATATAAATATAAAAAAAATATGACTATCTATACATACATATGTATATATATGAAGGTACATAATAATAATTTATTTAATAATAATAATAATTAATAAATTGTGTTTACATTTGTGTTAAATATATGTATATGTAGGTATCTAAATTACGTATACCTAAAATAATTCTGTAATTCAAATAAAACTGATATAAGAATTGTCAAATATACATACATACATATATTTGTGATGCACATGCATACATACATATGTATGTATATACGTGTATATGTACGTTTTTAATAATACTATACAACATCATATTATAAATTTTAACTATCTAATATTCTACATTACAAAAGACATTACAAAGTAAGTAAAAATTTAAAAAAAAAAAAAAAAAAATCAATTTTTTATACAGCATAAGATTTTTAATTAAAATAATAAATATACATATATGCATTTTCGAATTTATCGTACATCATTTAAGTATATGATTTAATTACAAATATATTCTCAGGACTAGCTTGGTCGTTGTTAGGATATTACGCTAACTTGGCTATTTGCTAGTTTTTATATACAAAATTTTGATAATTCGTAAATTTGTATATAAAAGTTAACAGAATGTCAAGCTAAGAAAATTTGCTAACTATACGTTCAGAATAGCCTTGATTATTTTATTTTTGATTAACATAAGAATATAATAGAAAAATATATTTTTTTAAAAAACTATACAAACTATCACAGACATACATATACATACATAAGTACTCACAATTCATATATTTAAAATAAAAAATAAAAGTATATAAAATCGCAAAGAAAGAAATGAATACAAAATACAAATACCATGAATGATGAAAATATGTACATACATATAGGTAATATATTACCGATTTAATGCATACTACCACCTGTCGTCTAATTTTTATAAATAATAAAACTTTGTATAGTTTAAAGCAAGATTTTTTTTGTTTTTCTTTTTTAATTCTTTGATGACCTGTAGATTTTTGACAATGAGAATGCGGTAAAAATTGAAATATAATCTTATAATTCTCATTATAATAAATTAAAAAAAAAAAAATTAAAAAATTTAAATATAATTTGTAAAATATGAACATTAGTTCGTAGGTCATTATATTTATATGTATACAGTATTGTATAAATATAACATACAATGTACATATATATATATACGTTATATATACGTACAACATTTTCATATAATTTATATAATAATGTATACGGCATGTGTTATCAGCTTAATAAAATTTTCTTTTCATTTTACTTTTTTGTTAAATTCAAATCCCTAATACGAATATAATCTGGAATATAAAATCCTTTAGGACAATATTTAATAATTATGATGGACCTTTTTATAAAAATTATAAAATTTTTACATAATTCTTGTTACAAGGATATGTCCTTTGATATCCGAAAAGAAATTATTTAAAAAAGTTTAAAAAAGAAATTCATTTGTAAGATATATGTATATAAATATGTATATACAGATGTTAAAGTATAAATAAAGCTTTCCTTTTCTATGGAGATTAACAAGGATTATAAATAAAAAATTTAAAAATATCTCAGAATTTTAAATAACGTAGTTGCACCATTTTCAAAATAAGCAAATCACTAAATAATACCTTCATATGAATTATAAATTTATGACAAATTTATTTTAAAAGGAAATTGATTAATATTCTTAGTATATGAGATATACTACACATATGTAAATATATGTACGTAATATATATTCGTATATATATATGCATTTAAAAATCTCTTGATAGAGAAAATTTTACGTGTCGCACGCAAAATGGAAATCTACTTAATAGTATCATCAATTTTAGCTTAATTAAAAAAATTTTTACGTTCATCATGTATGCATATTAAACATTTATTTATACATACATTTACATACAAAATATGTTTATGCTTTTGGTTTTAAATTTAAGGAATTTTTTTCATTTATTGATTTTTTTTTTATATGTACATGTACTTATCTTTTTTGTAATTAAATAATAGGAGCATGTTTTTTTTTCCTTTTTTGAAAATTTTCCAAAATAAATAGGTATTTTATTTTTTAACATATACATATGATGTACGTATTTAAATGAGATATTTACGTTATAATATATTTCTTTTTTTAAATTTACTTTAAATACTTTAAATTAATGGTCCTATTATTAATGAATGCCCTAAAATAAAATTAATTAGGTTCTGTTGTTGTTGTTTTTTTTTTTTTGTTCAGGAAAATATAGTAAACATAAAACATATAAATATAACACTCTGTCTATTAATTCGGTGCAGTTAATGCCTTATGGAAACTATAAAAAGTAGTACCACTTTACGTCGCTATTATATTGATATTAGAAAAATTTATCTAACTTAAAAGAGATAATCTTTTTAGAAATTATGGGAGAAAGAAAAATACATGTGTATTTTCATTTTCCATAAGACCTTAACTGCACTGAATTAGTAGACAGAGTGTAGTGTATGTATGTTTTATAATTCGTATGCAATAATACACATTTTACGTGTCAGGAATATATCAAAATATACTTACATATGTGTGTATGTATGTACCTATAAATATTTATTTTAAAAATATAAACAATATATTTTTGAAAAACAAAAATGAAGGAAATTATCTATGGAAGTATACGCTTCAATTTCATAAAATATAGTTATACATACATATATATACAAAACATAATAACAGGGTGTCTTAAAACAAGTATTACTATAATTCATTTGTTCTCTTTTAATTGTTATTGTTGTTTTCGCTTCCAAAATACATACATACATACATATAACTGACAATCAAAGGATGAAAGTAATAAAAACGAATTTATTCACATTGAATGGAAATGAAAGCAAACAAACCATCCATTTAAAATACAGATGATTATGTGCTAAAAAAAAAAAAAAAAAAAAAAACGTAAATGTATTTACTTAAAGTTTAAAAATTGAGGATTCATTTCTTTTGAAATATCATGAATTAAAAATTTTTAGACACTTGAATGACACAATAACATTCAATTTTTGATGAAATCTTTTAAATTATCCTGCGAATTAAAATTAAAATTGAAATTTTCCAATAAAATAATATATTTGATTATTATCGGATGCAAACAATTAAAGCTATCAACGTTCAAATTTTACTTCCAGACAATGTTTTATTGTATAATGTATATGTATATAGTACGTATTGAATATTATATTGAAATATTCGCATTTATAGTTAAAAAAAGGTATTTACCCTAGTCAATGCCTTCCATTTTAACAAAAATTATTGGGTATGGTTGATGTATACAGGTTGATTCAAAGGATATTATCAAAGTATGTACGTATATATACATACACGCGTGAAAATTGTGATACATTATTTTACATATCCAAAAACTTCTCACGATATCTCACTGTGATAGAAGATTTTTTGTTTTTTTTTTTGTTTTTTTTTTCTTCATTATTTTAAAGATAATGTGATCTTTTATCAAAATGAATTCAGTGACATTAAGACTAAGATACCCTGTATACATACATATGTATGTATATATACAAAATATAATTCGGACATTATTGATTTTAGATTAAAAATAAATCATATTGAAAGTCATTTATTATGTGCAAATAATTTCATTATTTTTATATCATTCATGGATGTACGTGTCTACATTACATACCTATATATAATGTATATATATATGTATGTAGGTGAATATATTATTTATATATAGATACATTATGTGATAAATATATATGTATGTATGTGATAAAAACGAGCGTATAATATTAAAATTAATAAATTATAAGCAGAAGCGACAACAAAATTGAAAATAAATAACAAAATTTATTGTAGTTAAACAAAAAAGGACAACAAGGATCTACACATACATATACACAATTTTTGTTTTGTTTTTTTTGTTATTTATTTAATTATACAACGTAGAATCATTTTAAATACTACATAATATATCATATATCATACATAAAATATTTTTGCGAAATAAGGATGGAAATATCAACGGAAAGACTTTTACCAGTATCGTCTGGTGGTTTGTATTATTATTATTATTATTATTATTATTATTTTGTTTATTTTGTTTATTAATGTATCCATTCTTCACATGTTTTACTTTATCTAATTTCTATGTAGAATATATTTAGTAAAAATAAAATAAAATAAAATAAAATAAAATAATACTTCTTTTAATAGAATAAAATAACAATAATGATTTATCTATGGGAAAAATCATAACTATATATACATACAATAATTTATTATGTCCTTTTTATATTGGTGTTGGATAGTATTTTATCTTTAGATAGACGTAATCTAATTGAATAAATTATAATTAAATAAATATTTATACATTTGAGAATTTTCTCATTTAATAAGAAATCAATTATTGATGTTATTATATATACAACAGGTCGTTTTATTACACGTATATATATAGTATGTACATATTATACATATGTTGATTGATAGACTATGACAAGCAAAGAAAAAAAAAAAAAAAAGAAAAAAGAAATGAGCATGAAATGAGAAATTAATTTGAATACATTTCGAATATTTATTAGACACAACCTTCAATCTAGATTTGATGTAAAATTTATTTATTTATTTATTATAATTTAAAAACGCTTAAAATTTTGTAAAATTTCGTATATACATACCTATTATGTATATGCGTATATATCGTGAACCCATATCAATTTTATGTCCTTCAAATTTCAATTAATGAATAAAATCACAAATGATATATTAATTTTAGGTTGAAATTAGGAAAATGATGTGCTTATATAGAACATTAATATATGTACATATGTTTGTTGTATCTCTTTCTGAATTTTAAATTGAATTTTAAATTTACACAATTCCACATTATGAAGTCTAGCGTCAGTTATATATACGTATACTTAATTCCTCGTAATTTTATATAACCTGTGATATATATTCTGGATCAAAATGAATCTAATAATATCTCTGTTCATGAAATCGATTTAGTATAACTTACTCTAATAAATTTATTTTAAATACGTACGTGTATATACATATATGCTCGTACGTATATAGATGCACATATGTATGCCTATTAAGTAGATAATCGTTCCTTTCAGCACTACACATTAATCGCGTTAAAAACAAATATTAAATAAAATATAATTTAAAATTTATCATAAATTGATTAATATACATAATTAATTGTTAAAAAAAAAAAAAAACATGGTGAAATAATTAGTTTTATTACTTACATATGTGTACATACGTATGTCATTGTTTGAAGAAAATAAAAACCTTAGTGCTTTACTTTATATGTACATATATTATTTTATTTTATATGCTCAACATTTCTTTTGGTAAATAAAACCAACGCAAAATCATTTCCTATTATTGTAAATTAAAAATTTAAAAAAAAAAAAAAAAACGAACAATAGAAAAAACTAAATAAAGTTAAAAATAAAAATAATACATACATAAACATTAAAATATTATAAAATGCAAAAATTACCATATCATATTTTCATATGAAATGTTGATTATTTACATTCTGTAGTAAATTCATATTTACAAATAAGATTATTAAAAAAATACGAAAAAGTTTAAAAAAAAAAAAAAAAAACCAAACTGACACATTGACAAAATACTAATAGAATTTAAAAAGAAAAAAAAAATAAATTCATTGGCATATACATATGTGTATGTATGTGTGTATTAATACATACACCTGGCATTTTATAATAATTTGCAATTTATGTTTATTTATTTTTTAATTGTTGTTTACAATTTTCTTTTTATGTATATATTTTTATTTTGTTATGACATTATTTATATTTTCTCAAAAGTATATACATATACATACATATACTAAAATTTTTAAAGTAATTTATCATTATTATTTTTTATTTATTTTTTTTTTTTTTTATTATTTATACATAAATACATTATGAATTATATATCGTACACATACATACATATTTATGAATTCGGTAACATTTAGATATATAATCATTTCATTTCTAGATTATTAGTATACATATATGTATAACAAAATATTAAGCTTTAGTATTTTACATATTTTAACGAATCAAATGACATTATTTAAACGAATCGTATATGAATTATGTACATACATACTATATATATAAATTTTTATGTTACTGGTAAAATAATTAAAATAAATATAACAGGGTACTGGTAGCATACCATATTATTATGACAGATTTATGAAAAAATAAGAAATTATAATAAATATTTGAAAAAAATAAAAAATAATAATAATAATAGAAAAGAATATGATGGGTAAGTACCACAGATAGTACTGTCGTAGCATTATAGATGAGTAATATATACATAATTTCTGGAAATAAATAGATATTTTCATAACTTTGAACGGAAATGTGTATATGTACATTCATATATGTACTTCAATACACGGATATAACTTTATACGTATATGTACATACGCATGTATATGTACATGTAAAATTGTATGTATATATATACATATAAAGTATACATTGTATTTATATACATTTTTAATTGTTTAAGATTGATGATGATGGTTTTCTACTTTTAAATTTTCTTATACAACTCAATTCAATTGTTTAGCTTAATAATACAGTATCTACTTATATATATTATTCATTCTTCTGTGTCTAAAACGTTTATTTTGTAAAACAAAAAAAAAAATATATATATATATATATTGAAGAGTTTTTATGTACTGTCATACATTTAATTTAAATATTTTTCTATTTACATATATTCAAATATACACATCAAGGAGTTATAGAAAACTGTGTACATATGTACATTCATATGTATATACATATATACACAAGTTTATGTACATTGTGTCCCAGAGTAAAGTTTATAAATTACGTTTTTCGTAGAATTCAGAATGTTTTTAATTTAAAAATCGTTTTAATATCACCAACCACATCCATAAATACCTACATCTCTTCGAATTTTGAACCATCTTATTTACATATACAATTTTTTTTTTTGTAATTATAAAAAACAAAAATTATTGCCTGCTAATACCTTTGAGCCCTGAAAGTTATATAAAAATTAGGGGATGTCATCTTGAGTTATTCAATGTTTTATGTAAAACGCTGCATTTTGTATGAATATGTATTTAAGTGGAAAATTAACAAAAAATAAAAAAAAAAAAATTTTTTTTCATCATAGAAAAATGTGTATGTGACATTTTTCAAATAAAAATTGACATAAAATATATTCTGCCACCCTCTGTGACATATTACAATGTATCATGTACTTATATAATATGTACACACGTATCCTGTATCCATGAAATTTTGTTATATATAAATATGATATTGACAACATAATTTTGCTGATGACAAGGATGATGATTTATAAAGACAATGTCGTTCTTTCAGCCTACATTGTTATTACATAACCATGTTATCATTTATACGAGTACATAATCATACAGATACATAGGGGGTCTTAGAGTAATAAGTACAAAATAAGTCGACACCTCTGGAAAACATTTTTTTTTTTTTTCCAATTGGTACAAACAAATTTTTCTATACAAACGTTTTACTGGGTAATTCAAAAACTGAAAATGTTTTGTTTAAAAAACAGGATTTTTAAATATTGAATAATTTTGGACTTTCTTATTCGATTCCAATGAATAATAAATTTGTTGGAAATTCCTAAGCCTCAGCTTTTGTCTACAGTAAATATTATGAATCAAGTACACAAGGTGGTTCAAAAGGTTTGAACATTTTCAATCGAGGCGGTTTGAAATTGAAACGATGTTTTGTAAGAAACATTTTAAACATGATAAACCCATTTTATGACCTTTACTCAGAGACACCTTTTATATATATACGAACACAACGGAAGTCGGATGCTTCATATTTATTTTATTTATATATCTCATATAATTTTTCATACATACAATATATACCTATACATACATACGTTACATACAATGCAATCATGTTCATTTTTTTTTATTCTATCATTCTTTTTTATATTTTATATTTATTCTTTTATTCATCGTTTTACAACATAAAAGAAAAATTTCATTGTTAAATTTTCTAATTTTAAAATTGTATAAAATAAAACGTTTTCATGTTAAAAAAAAAAAACCATGAATACATGGTGTTTGAGTTAATTGTATAGGATTCGAGTAGTATCACGGTGAAATATGAATTGGAAAATGGAAAATTCAACGTAAAATTCGCTCATTAAGTTCATAAAAAAAATGGTTTTATTACATTTTGTGCATATACGTATACATACACATGTATGTATATAATGTAATATAAATTTACTGTCATTTAGTGAATTAAAAGTTGCTATAGTAATGCGATTATTTTCAGAAAATTAATATTTATAATTTATAAAACTAATACAAATATACAATGGAAAACATATCTTTTGTTTTATTTCAAATATGTACATACATATATGTACGTGGTATAACGTATTTAAAGTTCAACTAATATTTAAATATAAGTCAAAATTATTAACAAAAATTTGTTTTTAAAAACGAATAAATCATTGAAATCAGTAAATTATAATTTGTAATGAAACTAGAAAAAGAGATAAATAAATAAATAAATACATTTAAAATGTGTGTACATGAATTATTTTATATCAACTATTTGAAATATGAATATTATAATTTTTTCTTACCTATACACACATGCATACACACATTGGTTGGACGTTTTTCACGTACATACATATATCGTTTGGGATGTCATTAAACTACTCGTATACATATATATAATGATAAATTTTGTTACCATTGGAAATTCATCTCATTATATATTTAAAGCAAGTAACCTCATAAAGTGAAAAATTTAAGCTTCTTAATTGACATTACCTTACGTATGATAAGAACAAAAATAGCATCGCATTTAACATTTTAAAATAATAAAAGAATTTCCTTCAAATGGTATAGGTATACATACATATGTATATACATAACTGATAAATGAATTTTAATTAATTCCGCCTATACATTTTGTTTTTTTAACAACTTTAGTTAATTTGTATATGTTCTGTTTGAAAATTGATAATTTATAATTATAGCAATTCGTTGCTAAATAATTCAAAATTAATTATAAAAGTACAATAGTATGACTCGTTTTTTTTTTTTTTTAAGGCAAAATATAGATTTACTACAAAATCCAATAATATTCCAAGTTTTATATTTACATATTTTACTAGTTTCTAAGGCAAAAAGAAAATTTTTCCTGCTATATAGAATTTGTTATTTTTAAAGTTTGACATCAACTTTATTCAAATATCAAAGGATATATATCCTTGTATTTTCTTGGAAATTTCAGATCTATTTCATTTTCAAAGTAAACGACTCATATATCAAAAATGTACAAAATTAAAAAAAAAAATAAAAAAAGCACAATATGTATACACGGAATATGTAATCACATATTTGCACATTTTTTTTTAAATTTTTATCAATATATAAAAAATAATTCAATAAAAAAAAAATTAATTCGTTTTGTTTGTAAAACAACTTTTTAATTAACCAAAATTTGTTTGTTTTTAAAAATTAATTTACAAAATCAATTTTTTCTTTTTTTTTTTTTTTTTTTGTTGTGGTAATACCACATATTTTAAATAATATGTTTGTTAATAAATCCACAAAAATTTAATATCATAATTTTAAATTTAAAAGAAAAAAAATTTCCAAATACCTACTCTTTATTAAAAAAAATAATCAAATTAAAATCTCTAAGATATTTTGTTGTACATCAGGAATACCCTGTATACATACATGTGTACTAAATACGTATTTACCAAAAAATTTTCAGTTATGCGTATTAAATTGAAAATAATGAATAAAATGAAAAATTTTAAAAAGAAAATGTCATTAAAAATATTTTTCATAATTTTTTTTTTATTAACTTTTATTAGTACCAATATATATTTACGATTTTACGCATAAAGACACGTATACAGGGTGATTTAGTTGAATCTGTGAATAAATAATGAAGAAGATAATAGATCTTGATAAGCTAAGCAAAAAATCATATGGCAGGGAAGGGAAGGGGGAGGGGGATTAAAAAAATTTACCGTTATATCTCTTTTTATCTCTTTAATATAACATTTCATAACTCATGTGCCATTCGACCCACGTCAATTGTTGTCTTCAAAAATGAAACTTGTAGAGATAGATACCAAAATGTTATTTTCTTTTGCATGATGATCACTTTTCATAAGGACAATTCCACAGGAATTATCAAAATGTCAGAAAAATTGATCAAATTTTCTCTTTAATTTTTGATTTTAGATTTGAGTACATAAGTCTTGAATCATTTACACGTAGGACCTTACCAATATCTAGTTTTGCTATATCTTTTCTCAAGACTATATAATGACAATGTGGGTCTAATAATCTATGAAATATGGAATGTTTTGAAAATAGACGTACAAACTTCTTCGAAGCTCTGTAGAGGTTATACGATTTTTTGCTTGTCTCATCAAGATCATATCATCTCCTTCATTATATGCAGACTCAACTGAATCATACTGTACATACTGATTTTACGCATATACACATTATTTGAACAATTTTTTTTTTTTTTTTTTTTTTTGTAGAAATTCTTGGATTTGTTTTTTTCAAATAAAATTTAATTTAAATATGTTTAAACCAAAAAAACAAAAAAGAAAATGGAATTAAATAAATATTACATACAGTCAGAATAATTTTGTTATTAATTTTCAAAGAGATTCATGTCTAAAATTGTGGTCTTATTACGTCATATTACGATACAATTAACGTACATTACATAGCTTAAATAATTTTAATTTTATCTCAATTTTATTTGAAATTTGATTTTTAATTTTTCTTTATAATATTTATCTTTATAATCTATTTTAAAATTCGATAAATCGAATAGACGATTAATATAATAATTTGAATGTTTTCTTTTTTTTTTTTTTTAATTATTCCTTTAAAGTCCTTTGAATGAAGAAAACATAGTAAATAAATGGAATTATATTGGTACAAAAATGGGGATACATACATATATGTATATGTATGTATATAAGATTTATGTGTAAATATGAATAAAATTTTGAATTTCTGTTATAATTTAACGATAAAATTAAAACATTTACAATTTGATATTTACAATCATGTATGTACATATAGTATATATACATACAAATGTATGTTCAAGTATCCTGAACTTTTTTTTTTAATCTATTGAAATATTGTAATTGAAATTTTTAATAAGCACATATTATTATGTATATACACATCTATGATAACAAAAAATCAAATAAAGAGAAAATTTTTAGTTTTTTTGTTTTTAAAATTTGTCTGTAATTTTTACGTATGTATGTGTACGTACATATACATATTAAAATGTATATATATTTGTGGACAATATCGATTGATAAAATTTATTTCATATTGTACACTATACAGCATAACATTGAATTTGATTTGTATTATGTATACGGATGTAACATATACAGTAGAGTTTCGATTATTCATCTCGGTCGGGAATTAGCAGTTGACAAATAAATTAATAGACAAATAATATATAATATACAAACGAATATTGTGACAAAAGCAGTTTGCTCAAAACTTTATTGTCTAAATAGGTGATCTATGGGTTTAATTTTAAATAAAAAAAAATAAATAAAAAATAAAAATTTATATATTTTAAATTTGAAAATTTTAAATTTTGAAAAAAAAAAAAAAAAATTATACTTTCCATCAAAAACCTCATTTACAATTAATTGGAGATGAGAGCTAAGAGAGTGACGAATAATCGAAACTCTACTGTATGTATATGCATATAACTACAAAATTCAAGAAATATCGATTTTCTGTATTCAAATGAATAAACAATAAAAAATTAAAATTGAAAAATATAAGCAAGTTAGTATTAAATCAAAAAATCTTTAATACTAATAAGTATACATATATATATACATACTTATACATGATAATAAATTTTTATTGCATAATACAGAATGTAAAAAGTATCTTTTAGAAATAAAAGCATTATATATGTACATAAATTAAATAGAAAAACTGAGAAAAAATTAACTTTAAAAGTAAATATCTTCTATATACATATATTTGTGTGTATCCTTTAATAATAAAAACAAAATTGTCCTTAGCCTTAGACCTTTTTTTTGCAGAGATTAAAGGCTTCATATATTACATCAAATAGTTTAAGATGAACAATAAAAGAAAAACCATACGAATAATTAATTACTTTTTTAAAATTTCGTTTTCATTCATAATACAATTTTTGTAAGGATTTAAATATAGAATCTAAAGATAAATATATATATATTTTTTTTTAAATTGTAATTAACGTAAAACATATTTAAAATAAAAAAAAATTTCAACCATTCATGTAATTTTCGCCCTTCTAAGCATTCCGTAATATTTAAAATTAAGATTGCAAAAGAGGACTTAATAATTTTTTTTTTTTTTTTTGAAAGAATAATTAATTTCATCGTATTTTAAAAATTAAAATTTTTCTTTGTCATTTTTGAATCTTTTTGTTTTTCTAATAATTTAAGATGTCAACCACAGAAAAACCTTTGTAGTGAAAATTTTAATTTTAATGGGAAGAAAAAAAAAAATTGATTGAAATTATTGCTTACTTGTCTTTTTTTTTTTTATTATATTATGTATATGATAGTTGATAGTCCTTTTTACAGCACATATACATATGTATGTATATGTATTTGTACTTTATGTATGTAAATTTTGAAGTGATTTTAGAAATAACTTTATATACTATATATATATATATACGAAATTATAAAGAAATAAAAAGGAACAGAGGGTTAAGAAAAAAATCGATTTGAACATGAAAATGAGATTTTATCAGATTTTTTACGTACCTTAAAAAAAAAATAATTTATTTTTTCTATTTATTTTCGTTTTAATACGTATTTATTGTAGTTTGAAAGGCACGAGTTATATAATACATGTATACATATACGTGTGTAAATATACGTACATAATTTATCCTTTTATTTAAATACATACAATTACATACAGGACATTTCATATTGATTTGTATTACCATTTCATTTTTTTTTTTTTTATATGATTGTTCTTTTACAAAATATTTTTGGTTCTTATTTTGAAATTATCAAATTTATTTAAAGGATTTTCTTTAAAAAATTTATAATTTTTTTTAATCGGTAATTTTCATTTCACACATGCTATCTACATATGTTATATTGTTAAGTAAATCACGTCACGTTTTATGTACATATGTACGCATTTACCACCCATCGTCTACCTGTCAGTATTTAAAAATTATCTGATGAATCAAAAATGTAGACATTATGAAGATATAAAATGTACATATACGTATGTACATAGTGTGTAACATCGAGGTACGTATCATAAATCTATATCTACATACTTATGTATTACACATGTAAATATACATATGTAGCACGAACGATTTATTTTATAAATATATGCATATATATACGTAAACAAGAGTATATGCGAATACGTACATATGCATATTAAATTGTATAACATTTGTTTACGTCAAATCAATCCTTTTTTATTAATATGTGCTTAATTTTTCTTGTATTATATAATATAAAAAGTGTAACGAGATGAATAATAAAAAAAAAAAAAAAAAAAAAAAAAAATGTGTTATGAAACCATGTAAGATACGCCTTCGTTTGCGTGCACATACAACATGTACATGCATGCATAATTCTAATGTAATGTGTACATACGTCAAATGCATACAGTTTTACCCTTGAGAAATTCGTCAATATCAATTTTTTTTTTTGTTTTGTTTTTGTTGAAATAGAAAAAATCCTTATTTAATAATCATGTAATCATAAAATTTTCTATTATATACCTATTCAACCGTAGTAAGCTGTCAAATACAAAATTTCGTTAAATTATTAGATAAGTCTTATATTTAAAAATGTTTATATAATTTCATCTATAGGTATGTAATATTTTATGTATGTACGTGGGTATTCAGGCACGTGGGTATCTATATATATGTAGTTGAAAATAAAAAATTCTTAAAATTCAAAATCCATAATAAATCATCACAAATGATTACGAAAACAAATTTTTTATTTTTCAATTTTATTTTTTAATTTATTAATTTTAATTTTTTAAAAATATTAAACTATAATACATATGTACATATCATTAATACAAGGTAAAAAATGTTAATTTTTTGAAAAAAGATGAAGAATATCTAAATTAAAAGTTTCTTAATATGTATATAAATGTATGTATGTATTTTTTTTTTTTTTTTATTTTTCTAAATACATACTCAATATATGTACATACATATTATATTATATTCAATTCATGCGATCGTTATATAGAGAAAATACTTAAGTAGCCAATGAAAGGATCTTACTTAGTTATACATACTCAATTCTTTAAATATTTTCACTACAGGCCTTATGAAAACTATACGAAATGTAATACCACTTTTTACATCATTATATATTGATATTTAAAAAATTTTATCTCATTTTCATAAGAGCCTGAAGTGAAAATGCCAAAATGGGCATTTTCATAAATATGTACATACATCGTCGATGCTGAAGGCAAAAAAATCAACTTCATAAATTTCTTTCCAGTGCAATCGTGAAAATGTATCAGGTTCATTAATTCAAGCAGTCTAAAAAGTTTACAAAAATTACTCAATAATCGTTTTCAAACAACTGCAATATTAATTTTTAAAAAAAACTATCTGATATTTAACTCTTACTTATTTTTTTTTTTTTTTTTTGGTTCATTGAATTAGTTATATTAAATAAAAAATTAAGTTAAATAATTAATAGAATGAGCATTGAGTAAATATGGAATTTATTTAAAAATGATTTCATTTATTTTAACAAAAGTATCTGACGACTTAGATAACACAGTACCTATTCAATATTTCAAAAAAGATGTATACTGTATACATAAATATATTTTTATAAATCATTTTCAATAATTTTTACGTATTTTAGAAAATTCTAGAAAATTTTCAATTTTAGATATTTTGTTATATCTTTTATTCAAAAATTAAATTTTGATGATTTTCATCATAAAATACGGTTTTATTTACATTGTTAAATTATAGAAATATTCTGGATACATTTACTTGTAGTTATAACGAAAAAAAATTAATTAAATAAATAATAAAAATTGTTTAAATTGGCATAGAAATGTTAATTGAATTGAAAGTATAACATTTCATTATAAAATAAAACATTGAAATGATTACCTGAATTTAGTATTCATATACATACATGTAAATATATTATATACATGTGTATGTACATACATAATCTGTATAATATATATAAACAAAAAAAAAAAAAAAAGAAAAAAAACAAACCAAAACGTGTTACATTTTTTTAAAGTACGAAGTTAAATAATTACGTACTAAATAAAAATGTAAAAGGAAAAAGGATAATTTTATTTTATTTTTTTCAATTTTCTATCTCATGGAAATATAATACATATATGTATGTATATATAACATACATAATACATACACAAAAATAAATATTCGAATTTTATTTTTATATCCTTTTGTATATATATACATACATATATTTATGAATTACATAAATATGTATTATATATATACGTATATAATGTACGTAATTATATTATGTCATAAAGAGATACACATACTTAGTATGTTAAAGATATACATTCGGACAATTTAATAATCTTTTTTTCTTAGTTCTTTTTTCACATTGAAATAAATATGTATGTACATACAAGCTTCCTATTTTTACAATTTATTTTTTTATTTTTCTTCAATTATTTGTTTGTATTTCATTTTATTTTTCAATTCTAATTTTTTTATTTAACAAAAGTTTTGGGATTTCATCTTTTATTTTATTTTTTTTTTTTTTTTACTTTTATTTTATTTTTTTAATTTTAGTAAAAATGTTTTTGAATTATATTCTTCAAATCAGCAGAAATTAATTCTAATAATTGAAAAAAAAAACACAAATGAAATAAATTTGGAAAAAAAAAAATTTTACATTTCTCTTTTTCATTTAAAAAAAAAAAAAAAAAAGAAAAAACGAATTGATCGATATTCTTAAACACTAGGAAAAAAAAAATCAAAATATTAAATTTAAACAAAAAAACAAAAAAAAAAAAAGTTTCAGAGTAAAGGTCACAAAATATTTACCTTAAATTTCAGTTTTTGTTTTTTTAACAAAAATTGCTTCCCTCTTTCCTGTAATCCCCTGAGATATAATAAGGATTGAAAATTTTCAGGACACAATGATATTATAGAATGGTCGTTTTTAAAATGTATGTAAAAAATAGTGGAAAATCAGAGAATTCATATCATCTTTTTAGATATGTATTTGAAATATTGTGTCATCTGTTTATCCTAAATTTACTCAGAAAAGATGGATTTTATGTCGACTATTTTGTAGGAACAATCTGAACTTTAAGAAAAATTGTACATATTTTGTGTCCTTTATTCTAAAACTTTTTTGTATATGTAAAAATAATATATGCATATATATATACGTAATATGGGATATAGAATTTTTGTTGCTTTTTTATTTTAAATATGTATGATTTTCTTTTGTATACATGGATAATATTTTTTTTTTTGTAATCTTTACTTAACAATTTTCACTTATAGTTCATATTTTTAACTATATATATACAAATAGTTAAACACATACATACAGTATGTGTAGATAAACATTTTAACAATTTATATTTTTTTTTGGTATGGTTATTAGATAAAAATAGATACTTACATAAATACGTTAATGTTCATTAAAAGAGGAATTAAATATAACATTTTTAGCTTTTATTGGAAAAAATAAAAAAAATAAAAATAAAAATCTTAACATTATTATTTAATTAAAATGCTAAACTACTTATGTATATATGTATATGTAGAAAATAAGACACATACATAATTTATATACATATGTACATATAAATAACATATTATATCAATAAAAAGGATATTAATTTCCTTTCATTTTAATGTTATTCATTATGAAAATGTTTTTCATGTTTATTTATATAACATTATAGATGATGACAGTGATGTGGATCTTGTAACTGATTATCTAACAGCAAATGTAAATTTAAATAATAGGAATGTCAACTTAATAAATAACAATAATAATAATAATAATAATAAACAATCAAAAATGTCAAATACTAAGGCATCGACAGATCAACAACAACAACAACAGCAACAGGCAACAGTTCAACAACAACAACAACAACAACAACAACATCATCATCATAATATTCCATTAATTAATACACCAAATATAGGAAACAATATGGTACCTATTATAAGTGTAACACCTCATAGTCCTGGGGCGAAATATTATAGTATTTTAGGTATGTAATAAAACATAATTAAATTTAAATGTTTAATTGATGTAATATTGTAAAGGGTATAAATAATAAGAATCATGTAAATATAATACACATCCATTATATGTTACATAATACGATACGTAATATGTAATATATTATGTATACGAGTATATGTATCCCTATAAAAACATTTTTATTAGATTATCATTTAAATTACTTTCATATTTTATAAATTGACAAATAATAACACCATTTAATTATATAATAATTAATTATATAATTTAATTTTTTATCATTGTTGTACATTGTTTTATACTTGATTTTTAATTTGTTTTTCTTTTTTTTTTTTTTTGAATTTAACAGAAGATACCCTTAATCAACTACAAAATATAAGAGAAAGTGTTGTACAAATGAAAAATTCAACTGCTCAAGCACAGGTAATTTAATTAAAAATATCTAAAAAAATATCTGTAAATTTAATATAAGTAGTTTACGTTGTTTTTGTGTTAAATTTATTAAATCTATATGCGCTTTTAGAAACACGGGATCATAGTGATTAAATGAATTTTTAACATTCTTTAATTTTTATTTAAAAAATATTTTATTCACGGGATATTCGATCATTCAAAACTTTTATATTATATATACTCAATTAGGTGATGATATATACGATGATATGTTGTAACATAAATAAGAGTTCTATCAATTACAAGAAGTGATATTTATCAGTCGTAAAATTAAAATTGGAAATACAATATGTTTTTAATTTTATAGCTGATAAATTAAAAGACAATATCATTATTAAAAATATCAATTCGTCTACTATCATAGATTTATCTAAATTTTATATGTAATTAAATTTAAAAAAAATAAATAAATAAAATAAAAGGCATTACATACATACAAAGGTTTACTATTTATATCTTCTTTAAAGTTAAATTCATCAAGAGTATTTTCATCATGTCCATCATTATCAAATTTAACTTCAAACAATACAATCAGTGGTATGTGGTCGACACAACAATGTTTAATGAATTCAGATAGACGTAAATCATGGACAGCAATTGAAGATTTAACTGAATGTACCAAAAGTTCACATAAAAGGTTCAAATTTAATTAGTTATTAAAAAATAAAAAATAAAATGTATACATATTGATTTCTCTTTTTTTTTTAATTTTTCATTTTTCATTTGTAATTGCGTATTGTATAGTGTTAGCTTATCTAGTTTAGATAGTGAAGAACAGGATATTCGTTCAACTGAAAGACATCGTTCAAGTCGTAATAGTACTGGTGGAATTTCAACACATTCATTGAATGAAGCTGAACTTGCTGTATGTATACATATTAATGTTTTGATTGTTTTTATTTTTCAAATTAATTACTATTAAAATTTTTATATTTCTTTTTTTTTTTTCTATTCGTTCAATTTTGAAATATTTAGCGTGATTTTGAGAGGATAGCTGCTAAACGTAATTTAGCACCAGTTCTTATTAGTCGTATATCATTGAAAAAAAGTATTTCGACACCGTCAATTGCACCATTACGGATTCCTGGTACTAAAGAAGAGAATAACATAACAACGTAAGTTATTTAAATCATTTTAATAATTTTTTTTTATTTATTTATTAATATATATATTTTTTTAAAATTATTTATCTTGTATGTGTTATACATATATGAAACTTTTCTTTTAAAAATGATATTTTACATACATACATATATAATTCATCTTTGTCAAGTACATATTTGCTGCATTTGATGTTTGAAAAAAAAGTTTTATATCATTTTTAAAATAGATGTTTCATTATATTTTGATATTATAAAAATAATACACAATATGATGTTGATTTTATCACGCTTTTGCTAAAATTTTTTATGTTTCTATATGTAACAGTTTTTTTTTTTGTCTTTTTGTTTGTTTAAATAAAATTTTTTTTTTTAAAGAAATAATCGAAAAAAAAAAAAATTTAAAATAATACAAAGAAATACTTAAAAATTTAATCAAAACTTACGATATTTAATAATTGTGTACGTTGTATATATATGTACATAAATTCAATTAAATTATTTTTTTCGTATGTATATTGTTTAATAAATTCTCTTTAATTTCTTTAGAACGTGTACTGCATATATTTTAAATATTTACATCTAAAATATTACTATAAAAATTATTATAAGCTATAATAAAACTATTTCAAATTTTGTTGGCTTTTTTGTTTTTTGGCTTTTCTTTGAAAATTTATTTTTTATATAAATTTTTAATGAGAACATAAGCACTCATTTGTTTGTATTTGAGTATGAAAAAGGTATTTGAAAAATTTATAAATAAAAAACAAAAACAGAAAACAAAAAACAAATATGCAATATTTTCACTAATAAAATGGAAGTCATATTACAATCGTTATATTATTTATCGTATATTCATTATAAAATCAATATTAATTTATATTTCAATTGAATTCAAAAAAAAAAAAAAATTATGTGAAAATTTTCATTAAAATTTTTTTTAGGCTTTTCATTAAATACATATATGTACATATATATATGAGGCGGGCCTCAATAAAGATCACAAAATGGGTTTACCGTTTTTCAGAGTGTTTTTAGTAAAAAATCGTTCACACCGTAGACCCTATCCTCCCTTCCTTTCAATTAAACTCTTCTGAGACACAGGAGAAAATTTTCGAACACGTCTAGTACATGAGATTATATAAATACCCTTACCTTTTGAACTACCTTGTGTTCTTAGTTCGCATTTACTGCGGACAAAAACTGAAACTCAGGCCTTTCCTACAAATTATTCTTTCATTGGAATCGAATAACAAAGTTCAAAGTTATTAACATTCAATGTCCAAAAAATTTTTGTTTTTTACGCAAAAAATTTTTAGTTCTTGATAGTTACCCAGTGACATTATGGCCAATTATATGATGTCATGTACTGGATGTTTCCGAAAATTGTCAATTTCTTATATCTGGGAAGAAAATAATTTTGAGCGAGGGAGATGTGATCTAAAACAATATTTTGCTAAAAATACCCTAAACTACAAGATAGATAAATTTTCTGATTTTGGAACAACCTGTATATACATATTTTGTACATAAATACAACATATAAAATATAACGAAATTCATTTTAAATTTGCTTTTGAACATTTCGTTTTTTATTTATTATTTGTAAATGGTTTTATTTTTCATTTATTTTTATTTATTTTTTATTCGTACATGTATATATATATATATATTATTCATTTGATTCTATATTTGTTTTTTTTTTATTATTTTATATTCAAAACAGTACACATAAAATTAGTAGGCGATTTTTTTTTTCAATAAAATTTCTATATAATTTGAAAACGTCCTTTGATATCCGGAAAAATTATATTATTAAAAATCTAAAAAAAAATACAGATTTCATAGCAGTCAAAGTTTTCATTTTATGTGTAGTTTAGTAAGAAATATAAGCATAAAAACTTAAAATATCCTGAAATTTTCAATAATGAATTTGAATCACTTTTAAAATAAACGGCTTAATTTTCGTTTTATTGAAATTTTTTCCACACATATTTTTATTTGATTTTATTTTATTTTACATATTTTATTTATTTTTTTTTTATTGTTTGAATCTTTTTTTTTTTTGTCTCATTTTATTTATTTATTTATTCGTGATTTTCTTTTTCTTTTTTTTTTTTTTATTCGAATTTCATTTCATATAATAAAATACACATAGTACAAGACATCTATCAGATAGTGAAGATGACAACCAAGATGATAGGTCATTACTTTGTGTCAGGGACAAAATGTAAGTATAAATAAAAAAGAACATAATAGAAAAAAATATTCATTTTTATTTATTCATTATTTCGTATTAAATTTATGTAAAATATTTATATACTTTGATTTATTTACTTGAATATATCTGCTAATATTTTTATTATATATATATATATATATTAAAAAGTTTTTATAATCATTAAATTTTATTAAAATACAAAAAATTTAACATTTAACTTTGTAATGTTATTATTTTCTAAATGCTTGAAAATAAATTGAACATATTTTATTATTACAAAAATATATACATTATATAATATCAATGTAAATTTGTTCGTTTTTTTTTTTCTTTAATATATGAATATACATAACTCGCTTTTATATATGCAAAATTCAAATAACAAAAAACTATAAAACATACAAATATGAAGGATTTCTCAGAATTATCCTTCTATTTCTAAAATTTCTGAATTTCTAAAGTTCAGACTGTTGATCAGAAGAAAAATTTACCTTTTCTTTAATTCCATCTTTTCTGAGTAAATTTAGGAAATAGGGTACATATCATAAAATGTTATCCTTTGATTTTTATGATATTTTCAGGTTTGATTGATGTTAATAAAGTTCAATTCTTTTTTATAATTGGCATGCATATTTTTTATACAAAAAAAAAAAACTTTTTTTTGAAATGTAGACGTTGATAACTACAGTAGTTTTTATCCAATTTTAATGAAACTTCCCTTGTTGGAAAAAGGTTCAAATTTTAACCTTAATTTGTAAAATTTGGACAGTTTACATGTAGAAAATTTTTAATTTACAATATTTCAGATGAACTGAATTTTAGGGATGAAAAGTGATTTTTTTTTTCTGCAAACAGTCTGAAATTAAAGAAAAATATATTTTGTACCTTTATTCTAGGATATCCCGTGTACGTATACATACATATCAGTCAAAAAGATATTGCATAGATTTTAATTTATAGTAAATAAATGTTGGATAAAGTAATTCAGACCTGTTCAGTTTGGAATGAAATAACTTTGATATGATGCGATCTATTTTATTAAAATTTGGTTGAGGTATTAAGAATAAACTAAAATGTCTTAATTTTCAACTGAAACTATTTTTGCATCACTTTATCCAAAATATCTTTACTGTAAATTAAAAATTCATGATTGTGCCAATACTTTTTTTGACTCAGTGTATATATAGGTACATATATAATGTATAGGTATATATTTTTAATTTATAAACTAAATTTTTTTATACTACAATATTTGATGTGAAAATGAAATTACTAGGATTATTTATTTATTTTTTATTTTCATTTATTATTTTTTTATTTGTAAAATCCATTTAAATTTAACAGATAATAAATTAATGATTAAATTTTCAGTGAAGTATATGCTGATCATCCAGAAAAAAGACGAAAAAGAGGATCATTATTTTTTCGAAAGAAAAAAGATAAAACAAAGTCAAAAAGTCAATCAACAACATGTGATGGTAATTATTATTATTGCGTACACAGATATGTGTATATTCATTTTTTTGCATACAAAAATCTTAATTTTAAATTCATGTTTTTTTTTTTCTTTATTTTCTTTTTTTTTTAAATAGTTTGTGGTGCAACTATTAATTTATCATCATATAAAGAGCATTCATTAGAATGCAAGCAAAAACTTTCTAAACAACAATCATCAAAATCAGGAAGTGGAAAGAAAAATTCAGCAAATAGGTACGTTTTTTCTTTTAAAAGTCATTTAGTTTGTCTTTTTTTTTTTTTTTCTTTGAATAAATTGAAATGAAATTTGAATGAATGAATTTTGAAATTAATAAGAAAATTTTGATTTATAAAATATTTTGAAAATTGAAATCTTCTTAAAAAATGGGAGTAATAACAATAATAATAATCACAATAAATAAAAAATAAAAAAAATATATATATCTAAAAATTTTCTTTATAGAAATAAGATAACAAATCAAAACAGCAATAATAGTAATAATTAATATATACATGTTTTATAAACAAGAACATGAAAAAATAATTAAATGAAGATCATTTTTTCAATTAAATATTTGAAAAATATTTTCATTTCATTTTTAAATGATTTTTCAGTACATGTCTTATGGAATAATAATTCATTTTTCATTTCATTACAATGATAAAAATGATTCAAAAATGTTTCACAGTTCTCTTCGTCTGTTTATGCTTTGCCAATGAAAATAAAAGATATCATCTAATTGTCATAAATGAATTGTTTATTTTGAAAGTGGTGTAAGTCAATTTATTTTTTTCTTGCAAGATGTTTAAAGGAACATTAATCATAAGTAAATTATGTGATTTTTTGATATTTCTTATGTTTTTTAAAAAAATTGACTTACACCACTTTAAAAATTAACGGTTTAAATAACACTTAATGTATATTTCGTTATAATATCGTTCATATATATATCCATGTACATAATATACATAATATAATATACATAATATACTCGTATTAGAAATAATGAGAGAAAAATCAGATATGCACCTTTACTTTCATAACACTTGTACTGAAAATCATTTAAAAACGAAATATATGCAAATTTATTATTTCGCTTATGATATAAAAAGAAATAAAAGAAAAACAATATTTAAAAATTGAAATAAACAAAAATTTAATAGATTGAATATTAGCTCATAATTAATTATCAAATAAGAAATAAAATAATCCTTTCTTCGATATGGTTTAACAAATAATAAATTAATAGTTTGTAATATAAACAACGAAATAATAAATTATAGTACATAACACTTGAATTAATGATTATTATTAAAGAAAAAAGAACACAGGAAATAGATTATTTTTTGTTTTTTTTTTCTTTTTTCTTAATAAAATAAATTAAAATAAACAATAGATTCAGAAAGATGTACATAAAATATACGTTACGTAATAAATTCAAAAAAAAAAAAAAAAGAAGATAAATAAATTAAAAAAAAAATTCTTTGCCTCATAACCAACAGCAAATAAATTTATACGAAAGAGATAAGGTAGTACATGGCATTGCATATGTTTCTATATGATATTCATTAATTTTTCCTTTTTTTTTTTTTTAACGTATTGTATACGAATCGAAAAAAATTCGCTTCTTATTCATAAAATTTTGTTTTGTTTTTTATTTTCTAATTTTGTTAAAAATAATTATGTACATATATTAATAATTTCATTTAATAATTACAAAATTTATAATTTCAATTAATTTAAATTCAAAGTAACTTTTCTAGGGCAAATCAAAAAAAAAAAAAAATAAGAGAATTCATTTTGATTGATTTTAAGAAGGAAAAAAATGAAAAACAAAAAAAAAAGTTCATAAATTTTTTTTTAGTATGCATGATAAAGTCTAAGAGAATAGAAGATTGGAATCGAATTTCAATCTGGATATGTCATCTTTTTAAAGATCGATTTAATTTATAAATTTAAAAATCAAACAAGCTAAAACACTTAATTAAGGAGGTTTTGTTAAATTCTCAATGCAATTAATTAATTTCTAGAATAATGAATATAATCTACATACATATAGTATATGTTTATGTGATTAAAATCAAAATCAATTCGAATTCAATCTTGCATGTATACTAAGTTATTACTTTTTTAGTATTGCTCTTATTCATACATAAATCATGAATGATTTAAATCTTAAATCATTTTTTTTTTTTTTTGAAAATTAAATCTTTATGGAGTTACGAATATTTTATTCACTTAAAATATAAAAGATTAATTCATTTTTATTTTATTCTTTTTATTTATTTTATTTTATTTTTTATTTATTTATTTTATATAAAATTTATAAGGATTTTTGTCGTCTTATTGTTTTTTTTTTTGTTTTTAATTTTATTTGTTTTTATTTTGTTATACTTATTTATTGAAAATTTTCTATAACCAAAAATATTCGATCATATTATGATCACAAAATATACAAATCTATTAAACGAATGAAAAATCAAAAAAAAAACTCAAGTTTAATAAAAAAAAAATTAAAATAAAATAGATATTTTAATAACAAAAAAACCAGAATCAGTATATATATCTATATATTTTAATTTTACATACAATATATATTTATATGCATTTATATAAGTAACATACAAAAAAAACTTTTACAATAATTTGAACGAATATAGCAATGATATATGAAATTAGACAGTTTATATTTTATGTTCAGTTTTTATTTTAAATAATTTTTTTTAAAACTTTTTGATTGCTGTTGAACAAAAAAAAATAGAAATGACAAAAATCGTTAAACCTTTTTTTGTTTTTTTTTTTTTTTTTTTTAATTAAGAATGAATAATAATCCATTATTGTTTTCCCTGCTGCTGGTGATGTTGCTACTGCGCTGCTATTTATGATGCTTAAATTTATTTATTTTTTAAATTTTTTTTTTTTTTTTTTATTAAAACACAAACGAAAAGTACAAATGAAATTTATGATACTAATGCAACAAAATAATATAAATAAACAAAACAATTTAGAATGATTGTAAATATATTGTTCGATATTGTATAATGTTCATATATATACACAGTTTACATTTTATAATAATGAATTACATTTTTTTTTTTTTAAATTATTATTTATTCAATTTTTTTTATTTTTTTTTATTTTTTATTTTCCTTTTATTAAGTCCTTTTTGTAAAATATGTTTGCTTTTACAGACACACACATGTATAGTCTTGTATACATTATATGTATATAAAATGATAACTCTTAATTATTATGTAATTAATTGCACATTTCATATAAAAAAAATATATTCACGTATTAATTTTATTATTTATAATTAAATAATATTTTACGAAAAATTGAAAATGAAAAGCCACAAACAAATATGTTTTTTTCTTTGTAATCATTATTATTATTATTATTATTATTTTATCAATTGTATATATGTATTTTTCCTTTGTTTTTCTCATCCTTTGAAATAATAAAAAAAAAAACAATATATAATGAAAATACTTCTATTAGTATGAACTTATCATACACATTCGTACATGTATATATATACATGTACATATTTTTGATTATACTTATATATACGTATATGTATTGTATACATAAACTCTTCTTAAATTTCAATTTTGTTTTTTGGATTTTTGTTATTTATTTCATGAATTTTTATCCAGTTATTTGTCACCATATTAACTAGTTTATATTTACAGTGATTTTTTTTTTTTTTTTGCAAGTATACATACATAATTTTTTTATACGCATAATAAAATTACATATTTCCTTTCAATAATTACCATAAAAAACAAAAATATTTAAACAAGCAAAAAAAAAAAAAAAAAAGAAAATATAAATAATGATTGAACAATTTTTTTTTTTTTTTTTTTGTTTTTGAAATCACGATTAAATTTTTTTTAACTTAAACAAAGAAAATAATTAATTTATCATTTAATATTAAAAAGTAATTAATATGCATATTATAAAAAAAAAAATATTTTTCATAAAAAATGCATTAATTACAATCGAATTAATTTATACGTATGTATATGCATATTATGTTTTCTTGTTTATTATTATTTCAAATAATTATCACATTTTCTCTGTGTGAATTTGAGAAAACAAGTAAAAAAAAAATATATATAAAATAAAAAACAAAATATATATTTTGTTTTTACAGCTTATGATAGATATTTGATATTATTACATGCATGATACATTAAATATGTAATTTAATATTATAAATTTTCATAATTTCCACAACAACATAAATTAAGCTACATTTACCTTTTATAAATATTAGTCTAATATTAGACAAATCATGTGAATTTTCAAAATCAGCCTTATACCAGATTGTTTATCTAGAGCCAGGGTAATATTGAATGAATCTATTTGATATGTATGGCTCAATACCATACTATCGATACCATATATTTATCATGAGCCTAACTAATAACAAACAAAAAAAAAAAAAAAGACTGAAGAAGAATTCATATTTTTCATATTTTCTGTTTTGTTTTTATTTGTATTTGTATTATTATTTTTTTTTTTTTTGAATTTTTATTGAAAATTATAAAAGAAAAAATATTTAAAAACATTTATCTAAATTTTAAATGTTATTAATCCTTATTTTTATATAAAAATAATAACATTCATTTAAAATGTGTATAAAATCAAAAAATTTCATTTTAACATTTAAAAAAAAAATATTCCTTTGAAATTAAAACCAAAAAAATAAAATAAAAAATAATAAAAATAAATTAATAAGAATCTGAATTTAGAAACATGAAATAATTAAATAATAATTAAAAATATCATGATATGTTTATGTAGATAAAATATAAATAAAATAAAATTTATTGTTCACATTCATATATATCTACAATTTTCATAAATTTAGATTCTTAGGCAAAAAAAAAATAAATAAATAAATAAAAAATAAAAATAAATAAAAAATCAAAAATAAAAGTAATAAAGAATTACTACATAGACACATCAAAATGAAAACATCTAAAAATATTTAGAATAAATTCATTAATAATGTATTCATTTATTTACAACAATAAGTTAGCGATTAGTGTGAAAATTCATTTAATAAAGTTCAAGAAAAATTAATTATATCAACAAGATAGTTTGATAACTTAAAATGAAATATAGTATATGAATTGTATTTTTATTTACAATTTAGAAATAATTTTATTTTTTATTTTTAAATTTTTTTTTCTATTTATAAATCAGAATAAATTCAAATATTTTAATATCATTTTGATGTGTCTACACTGGCAGACAGATTTTATCGTTCATTTAAAATTTGAATACTCCTCTACATTATATAAACGTAAAAAAAAAAAAAAAATTAAATTAAATTTAAGATATGTATGTATGTATATTAATTTATATATAGTGTATGCATATTTATATAAATTTTACATAACATAAATGTGTGACATAATTTTAATATCATTGTTTATTTGTCATATCTATATACATATATATACATGTTTATATACTTATTTGTACAAATATATACAGGGTGTCTCAAAATAAATATCAATCACACTAACAAAATATCATTTAGGCCTCCCTTTCTAAGATACAGATTAAAAATTTTCGAACTAGTGAGCTACATGTTGCCATTGATCATACTTTAATGTCAAGATGCTGGTCAAGGATGTCTTTCTGTAATTGATACAAAATTTTTAAATACATATAAAAATTTTGTATGGTAGGTGATCTAAGAACCACCAAATTAGTCGGAATTTTTAAATTTTTAATTTTAACAAATTTTTCCGTCTAGTTCAATCGAATATAATGGACAATAATTTGTTAGAAAAGCCTAAACCTTAGCTTTAATTTTCAATTATATATAACATATACATACATACATATGTATGTATGTATATGAATCAAATACATAGGATATATCTATAATTAAATAATACCAAGTAACTCACTTGTCCGATAATTTTCAATCTATTGTTTCGCAGAAGTGGTGAATTTTATATAGGGAAAGGTCTAGAATGATTTTTTACTTAAAATAATTTGAACATTTAGAAAAATATTTGTTCTGAGACAAAATGTGTATACATACATACATATATATACTCGTGTGTATATATGTATTTTTATTATTATTGTGCTCTCATGTTTATGTGCTTTATTTTAACAATATACAAAAAAAACAACAAAACTATTATTTAAAAAAAAAAAAAAAAAATTTCGAAAATCAAAATATATGTATATATTTAAAGCGGCAAGAAAATGACCGGATGCTACTCCCCTTGGAGATTGGTTGCTAATAAATTAGGCGTAACTTCAAATGCTAGGTAACAAAAGTGACTAGCAAATTCGCAACAACAAAAAACAACAAACAAACACAAAAAAAACAAAAAAAAAATTTATAAATTTTGTTTTTTTATTTTTGTTTAGAAAATAATATATTTCAAACAAAAATTACATTTTTACAACAAAATATACACATGCTTTATTTTGTATTCCTTTTATTTTCTGTTTTTCTTTTTGGGAAAAACAAAAAAAAAACATTCAAAAATTAATAACACATTTACAATAATTTATTATACAAATTATGTATTCTTCTATTATGTTTAAATCTCTTCAAAAACAAAAAAAAAAAAACAAAAAAATGATTAATTATAAATTTTCTATTATTGTGCTTAATTTTCTTATTCCGTGTTAAATTATTAAATAAAATTAATGAATTCGATGTTCTCTTTTCACTTTTGTTGTTTTTTTTTTTTCCTTCTGTCTCTTAATACGAAACGTACATATATTAATGTATTCACGTTTTGTGAAAATAAAATTTTACAATTGTTTTAATTTAGAAAATTATTAAGGATTTTCGTCTAGATAAGATATATACATATAGAAAATATAAAATTAAATTTTTCGTAGTTAAAATTTTTGTTTTTTTTTTCTCAATTCCATTATTTCGCGCTATTAAGATCTGAAGTATATTGTAAAAACTGATTTAATAAAAAAAAAAAAAACAAATGTAAATTTTTATTTTTTTGCAGCAAAATGTGAATATATATATCATATAAATTTCATAATTTTTATTTTTCTAATTAACGTATTAGTCTTTTATATTACAATTCTGGCTGGATAAATCATTTTGTTTCTATTTTCTTATTAATCAAAATTACTATACATATTGTAAAAAAAAAAAAAAAAAAAATAAAATCCGTTTTATTTTGAAATTTCACAAGACTATATGTTTGATTATATATGTACCTATATAAAACCTTATTATGTATATACATATATTTTTCAAGCTTTAATTTTATTATTTATAAAATTTTTCTGCTTAAACAAAAAAAAAAAAAAGTATGAATTTAAAATTAATTTAAATTTCCTTCTCTGGAAAATAGAAAATTTTTTTTGAATTTTATTTTTAACATAACAAATTTACAGAAATTTTTCAATATTTAATGTATGTAATTGTGTATACGTAATTATTTTTACGTTTTATCATTTTTATTTATTTTTATTTTTATTTTTTATTTTTTTTTTTTTTTGTATTTTTCATTTTAATTTTCTATAGAAAGTTGTTTTAATGAAAATTTTTCTGTATACAAGAATGCATAATTAAATTAAAAATTTTATAAAAAAAAAAATAAAAAAAACCATTTTTAATAAATTTTGTTCATTTCTACTTTTAAGCTTTAACTTTAAAATTTTCTACATTTCTACTTCTTAATAAATTTTGAAAATAATGATATTAAATAGAAAATAATATAAAACGATTAAAGAATTTTTCTTAGCCTGTGTTCAAATAATATTTAAATTGCAAGAATTTCTAAGATTATATCGTACTATTAAAAATGTTTAATAAACATTTTTCCAGAGTAAAAAAAATTACTAATAATCTGAACACTGAAATTGCAGCAATGTTATCAGTTGCACTGTAAACAACACAGTTTAATCTGAAAAAAAAAAAAAAAAATTACAAGGATCATCTATGAAGATCAAATCAATAAAACATAAAAAATTAATTTTTTTTTTTTTGTTTTGTTGAAGAAAAATAAAAAAGAATTAATATTTCTAAATTTTTTAGAACAAATACAATGAAATAAATAATTTTAAATGTATTTAAATTTTAAACGAATATCATTTAATTATTTATGTATGCAGGACATCATGTATGATGTCAATATAAATTTATTTATTTGAAAAATTTGATATTTATTCAATATATTTTAGCTAAGACATAAAAAAAAAAAAACTATAAAACTACTTTTTATCGTTTAAAAATTGCAATTAATCTATTTAATCTGTTTGCTCTTTTGATTATAATTTTGAACTCAGCCAAAATATCTTAGCATTTTACTACATTGTTTACTAAACACATCTACGACAAAATTTTGCCATATACATATGTCGATTTTACAAAAATATGAATTAAAAAAAAAAAAAAAAAAAAATCAAATTAAGCAACATTTTATATTACTTTTATTTACTTTGAATTTTATTTGAATCCTTTTAGATTTTATTTTTAATTTCATTTTTGATATTTTTTTTCTTTTAATTTATGAAATCAAATTAAAATTTATTTATTTGAAAATTATTAAGAAAAGAGAGAATGGATAAATTTTTATATGTATACATATGTATAATTGGATAATATCAAAATACATGTTATATATATCTATTTTGTGTATTTTATCCATTGACCTGATTTATTTTGAAATTGAAGCAAGTCAAAAAAAAATTTTTTTTGTTTTTTTTTATTAAATCGTATTACAAGGGTATATGCCCTTTTGATATTCAAAAAATAATTTATACAAAAATGATAATTATTTAGAATTACGACTCCAGATAAAAATGATTCAAAAAAAAAAACATTTTTTTTTTTACGTAATCAGAATCATTTCTGGGTATTTCAGTATCATTTTTAAAGTAGAGGAAATAATAAATATTTTTTTTTTTTTTTTTGTTAAATTTGAAGGTTTAAGGATTTTTTGTTTTTTGGAATGTAATATTTTTTTATATTGCTTTCTTAATAGATACTTTTATTTACAAAAATACAAAAGGAAAATCATTTTTAAAATTGATAAATGTATTAGAAGTTAATAATGCATAAAGAATTTTGTATTATTTATTATATTGATATCAGTTTGATCATACACACATGCACAGTCTTTAACTTTTATAAATATTTGAATGATATACCTATATAGTATATATATAATATTATTTCTGAATATACATACATGTTAAATAAATATGTATTTGTTTTATCTTGATTTGATCCATTAAAATAATATTGTATGTTACTTATCATTCATTGTAAATTATTTATTTGTGCATATTTTTTTTTTTTTTTTTTTTTTTTTTTTTTTTTTGTTGTATTAAATTGAAATGAATTTTTATTGTTATTTATTTATTTTTTTATTAAATGCAATAATTCAAAAAAAATTTCTTTCTTATTAAATAGATATTAGAATTATATTTAGAAATATTGACTTGCTCTTGACTTTGTTAAATATAAATTAATTTCCTTACTTTTTTTTTTTTAAATCACTTGATATTGGCTATATTTAAAAAAAAAAAAGAAGTAGTATTTAAAATAATATCTTTAAAATTCTAAATTGAATACAAAACTTTTTATAGTACACACATACGTATGTACAGATTTTTATTTATTAATTTTAATTTTTTATTTTTTTAATTTTCGATGAATTCAAGAAATAATCACAAACATAATTTATTATTTTAAGATACAAAACAAAATAGAAAATTACAATTATAAAAATAATAAAAAAAAAAAAAAAAAAAATTTTTTTTTTTTTCAACATCAACATCATAAATAGAAATACAAACACTGAAGACTTAAAATAATATTACATAAAATATAACAAATAAAAACAACAAATTTAATTTTATTTAACTTTTTTTATTTTGATTTGTTCAAAATTACCCTTTTTTTTTTTTCTTGACTTTTTTTGTTTATTTTTTTTTAATTATTTTTTTTTTTATCCGGTTTTATTCGTATTCTTTTTCATTTTCAAATCTTTCTTCATTTTATTTTTAATTTATTTTTGGCTGTTATTTACTAAATGTTAATGAAATATTTTTAATTATATTTTTAACAATATTTTAATCTATCGTATAAATAAATATAAAAAAAAATAAATAAATAAATAATTATAGAAACATTTTCAATTTTAATTAAATACAATCAGAAAATGCTTTTTTGATTTATAAACAGTAATATAAAACATCATACTCTATGTATAAATTTTTTCATATGCTTTAACAGTAACAAAAAAAAAATAATAATAATATTAAAAATAAAATAAAAATGTTCAAAAAAAAAAAAAAAAAAACATGGTATATGTGAATGTATGTACATATAAGGTGTCCCAGAGTAAAAATGGCAAAATGCGTTTTCCGTATGACGGTAATAGCTCAAAGGGTTTAAAAGTCTAAAACGAATTTTTGCTAGAAATATTTTAAATTATACAAAAAACGTATTTTGTGACCTTTACCATGAGACACCCTGAATTCAAATGTTCATCTGAAAACCGTGTTAAAATAGAGTTGGATGTTATTTAACTTTAATTCCAAAATTACATATTGTATAAATCAAAGCATATGGAAAAATCCTATACATGTAAAGTATGAAATTATTTTGTTTCAAAATTTAAAATTGCTATCACAGTAATTCTTCATCTAATTTTTTTTTTTTTTGTTTATGAAAACAAAAATTTTAAAAATTTTTAATTGCAAAAATATAAACAAACCATAAATAAAATTTAATAGAAATTATTTGGTTTGTTTATTTTTTGTTTTTATTTTTTCTGTTCTTTGATGAAAACTTATTAACATGTTCGCTATTGCCTTTTGCTAGCGCTCAGCTAATTACGGTTCAACGCGATTAGTAATTTTTTTTTTTTTTTTTTTTTTGGTTTATTATTTTCAGTATCTGTTATTCGTCAATATGGGATAAAAAAAAAAAAAGGAAAATGAAATATTAATTAGATTTTTGAAAATTACGATATTTAAAAGCATCTGGCAGCGAACATGTAAAACTTTTTATATTACTTACTTGTTGTTTTTTTTTTTTTGTCTCTCTATGAATGAAAATCATGTTAAATATTTTTTTTAAAAAAATCTTATAATTTATTTTTGATATTTCGAATGCATCAACTGAAATAAAATTCAAATGAATTATGTTTATAAAATTACAGAATTTCATATATAAATTAAAGATACAGTGTTATAATTTGTGCTTGTAAGTGTTTGTAACGTGTGTTAATATGCAAACTTATCTTTATAATAACCCAAACACAATTCTATTTACATGGTTATAAAATTTGAAATATTTTTCATAAGCATGTTATTAGAAAATGTAACGTAAAATTGAAATGTTTACAAAAAAAAAAAAGACAAAAAGGTAAATAATAAAAGGTATTTATACGTATCAATAAACTTCTATTATTTAATTCTATGAAAATTGAAAAGGCATTCATACACGATCATACACTTACAAGATCTTACAAACGCAAATTGTGACCATAGCTTAATAATTATACGTATACAAATAGATAGATTTTATTTTCAGTTGATTAATTTGAAATATGAAAAAAGATAAAAATTAAAATTCTTCTATATATTACGATATATTTATTATAACTATCATATCTGTATATGCTTACTTAAAACAATAATCTTTGCTAACTTTTCTTGTTACATGTTTTCTTAACAAAAACAAAAAAAAAAAAAAATCAAAGACGAAAAAAAAAAAAATTAATTAATAAATAAGAATTCATGTTTCTTTTCTTATTATTTATATTAAATTTATATTAAGTAGTTCATTTTCAAATATCGAAATTTTTCTCTATAAATTTTAGCTACATGTTTATTTTAAAAATAACATAAGTCCAAAATAATTTTAAAATGTTCTATAGAACGTTTATTTAAAGATATTCATTCCATTCAAAACTTAAATTGTTACATAGCTTTAAAAAAAAAAAAAAATCCGTGATTAAAAAAAGTATTTTCAAATATCATATCACTGCTGGCATTGAATGATAGATAATGGCTAGACATCAACGACAATTTGTTATTGTTGACAAAATAGATCATAGTAAATAGATCAACTCAGGTTAGTACATGTATCATTAACTATGTTATTCTTAAAGTTTAGACTATTCCTATAAAACAGAATTATTATACACCCCCCTTTCCCTTTTCTGTAATAAAACTTCAAATATCTCAAACACTTCAATATTAATATATCGATTTTCGTAAAATTTCTTGAGTATGAAAATATTGATAGAGGATCAATCACTCTTTTAAATTTGGTAACCATTTATAATTTTTATGCATGAAAAAGGACATTTTGAAACTTCGGAATATTTTCATTCGATTTTAACATGTAATCCATGTGTCCAAGAATTTTAAACTCCATATATTTAAAAAGAGATGAATTTTAGAGGGGGATAGGGAAGGGATGTGCGTTGATGTAGGTCTAGTACTAGAAACAATTTGAACTTTAGGGAAAATATATGTAGTTAGTGACATTAATTCTGAGACATACTATAATATATAATATAAAAAGCATTAGCATCTTTGATACATTTGACTTGCTACTAGAATCATGCCGATGATGTTATATTATAGCTATAACTGACACTGACACTTATCATTGGGCTTTAACATTATATCCTGGCAATATAAATAATTAAAAATAATTTATTGTTGAAAATTTTGGACTTATGCTCTGTTTCTCACTTCATTGTGCATTTTTTTAAAGATTTTATTTTTTATTTTTCATTGTATTAATTTTTTTATTTATCAATTTATATTCAAATTAAGATTTATTTTATTATTTGAACATAAATTGTTTTGTTTTTGTTTCAATTAATATTTGTGATTTATTTTTTATTCGCATCGTAATTTTAATTTAATTTTTATTTTTTTTTAATTATTTATCATAGTTTTAAATATCATCTGTTATTTTATTTTATTTTTTATTTTTTTATTTTTATTTTTTCATTTCATTTTTATTTTATTTATTTGTTTTTTTATTTTTTGTTAAACGCTTGCACCAATTAGCCATTCAACGCATCATGATGATGGTCGGGATTATTATGATGGCCATTCACAAAATGAACATTCAAAGTAAGTATATTCATTTTCATTTCAAAAACAACGAAAATTAACAAAAAATTGAAAAAGAAAACTGGTTGAATTAGTGTAAATTGAGACAAAAAAAAAAAAAAATATATATAAGTATATCCATATTAAATCAAAGTTAGTAAAGAATAAATAACATAATAAAAGAAAAAATATAAACGATAAGTTTATTATATAAACAAATTCATAACAAAAAAAAAAAAAAAAAAAAATTAATCATCAAGATTTAAATTAAATAAATAAAAAAAAAAGAAACACCTCCGAATATTGATAATTTTGATTGCTTTTAAATAAAATGTTGTTTCATTTGAAATTAAGCTTTATACATGTAACAATGTAAAACGTAACGCAATATTAAAGATGCTAAGAAGAGCAAAAGAATTGAAAAAATTTTACAAAATATTAAAAAAAAAAAAAAAAAAAATGTGATCACAAATTCCTATAAATGGCTTTTAATTTAATTTAAATTTTTTCTGTTTTTTTTTTCTTTCTGTTTTTAGTTATTCTGATGATACACCGTTAATTCGTGTTGAATTTTTAAATGAGCCACCAATTGGACCACATGATTTAGGTGCTGATCCAATATTGGGTATCGAACTTGATGAGCATGATTCATGGAGTCCTGGTGTATCAAAAGACATTATGAAATCCTTAAAAGATAAACAAGTACATAAATATATTCATACATACTTAATAAAATTGCATTATTGTAGCATCCTGATATAAGTCATGAAGTTTTTTCAATATATGAGGAGGACACTATTCTATCTCAAAATGTAATTTACTGCTTTTACACTCTAAATTTACGCTTTTGCTGAAAGGTAAAATTGATTTGCAAAAAGAGTGAATTTAGGGTGTAAAATCTGTATACTTTCGTACATAGTGTTATTTGGATGATGTGGATGGCAATATAGTGATGCCGTTAATACAGATAAATGGCAAAAGATGCGATTCTTTTTTACTCATATCAGCACCTGGCATTAAATCTGTAACCATTAAATTTAATTGCCAGTACTTCACCTACTAAACTACTAAATTATCCATGCTACCCCATGAATATAAGCGTGTAATAATAAGCATTGTATTGAAAAAACTTTGGAACTACAGTTTAAATATCTTAATATTTTTTTGAATAAAAATTTTAATTTTTGTGAAATATACAGAATTTTTTTAAATTTAAGTTTTATTATTAATGTATTTTATTTTTCTTTCATTTTACTTAGGTTAAAAGACAAGAGCATATTTATGAATTCATAATGACAGAAAAACATCACTGCCAAACATTGCTAGTCATACAAAAAGTGTTTATTGAAACTACTGATAGACTTTTTAGTGGATTAAAAATTGATAAAATGTTTCCTAGATTGCCCGAATTAACTGAATTGCATGTTGGGTAAATGTTATTATTTTTAATAATTATTATAGAAATATATAATTATTAATTTTTTTTTTTTTTTAAATTAATTTTTATATTTTTTTTTATCTTTTTATTTACTATGGTTACAGTTTCTTAAAAAAGCTTCGATTAAGACAAAAAGAACATGTTGTAGTCAATACAATCAGTGATATCATTTTGGAATTCTTTTCATCAACATCAGCTCATCGACTTAAGAATGTATATGGTTAGTAAAAACAAGAAACAAATTCTATGTAAAATTATATACTATGCCTTATAAATATACTTATATTTAAAATTAAAAAAATTTAAAATGTATCATCTACATATGTATGTATGTATGTATTTACATATCATTAATACTAGCATATTCAATTATCTTTTATATGCGTTTTTAAATTATTTAAAATAAATACTGAAGATTTAGCAATAAACAAAACACGTGATCACGTTTAATGAACTTTACCATGATATCTTTTGATTATTATTATTATTATTATCATTTTTATTTATTTATTTTTTTATGTTTTTTTGTCTTGAACTTGATACACATATTCTAACACAATAAATATTTTGTTAATTTGTATTATTATTTCAATTGTTAAATTTTGCTAATATATGCTAAATCTTTTATTACTTAGTATATCGTTTGCATAGTAATATGATACCATAATGTGAATACAATATACATATACATACATAATGTGCAGTATTGTACATAAACTGTTTATTTTAAAAGTGGAACAAGTCCAAAATTCACATTATATTATTTATAATATCCAGAAAAAGTTTATATCAAAAATTTGGAAGTAATAAATTTTATATGTAACAGTGAAAATTTACCTTCCCTATGGAGGATTTGAAATAATGAACTTGTACCACTTTCGAAATAAACAATTCATATATGTATGTGCATATAAAATAATTTTATTTATTATATTTTTAATTCAATATTTATATATTATTGTAATCATTCATTTTTAGGTGAGTTTTGTTCAAATCATCGAACAGCACTCGATAAATTTAAATATTGTCTACAAACTTATCCAACATTCGCTGAATGGTATAACCATTGTACAACAAATCCTTTATTAAAGAAAAAGGGTATACCAGAATGTATTTTGTTTGTAACTCAGGTAATATATATTTTTTTAATTTGAGCTATATTTGTTTTTTGTAAAATAATTTTACAATAATTAAATTATAATTTATTTTTACTGTTAATTTTATTTTCATTGTATTTTTTATATTTTTCAATTTAAGCGTTTAACAAAATATCCATTGCTAATTGATCCATTATTAAAAAGTTCACGTGAAGATCCAATCGAACAGGATACGTTGCAAAGAGCAATGGCATTAGTTAAAGAGATATTAGTTGACGTTAATGCTAGAGTTGCTGAAAAAGAGAAACAAGATAGACAATTAGAAATATTTAAATGTATCGATGGTAAATCATCTGCAATGTATAAAAATAAACAATTTCGTAAATCTGATATTGGTATTGGAACAAATCGTAAATTAAAGTAAGTGAAATTAATTTTTAATTGAACGTTTAAAATTCTTAAAATTTTCTTTTTCAATTTTTATTTTTTTATTTTATGCGTTTATCAAATAGATTTGAAGGATATGCAACATTAATGCAAGGACGTTCTAAAATGCAAAATGTTTTAGTTGTTGTATTATCAGATTGTTTATTTTTCCTTCAGGAGAATTCACATAATAAATATACATTTTTCACTCCTGAAAATAAGGTATAACTTGGTTTTTACTCAAATAAAATAAAAAAAATGTATATCTATTCAATCATTTGTTTATTTTTGAAATCATTATAGGCTGGTGTTGTATCTTTACAAAAACTTTTAATTCGAGAAAAAGCTGGTACTGAATCAAGAGGAATTTACATAATATCATCAAATCCAGCATTACCAGAAATGTATGAACTTAAAGTGCAAACGCCAAAAGATAAAAATGTTTGGATACAAGCAATAAGGTAAATATGTACAACAATTTTTAATACATACTACAATAAACAAAATATATATATTGTGTATAAAATAAAGCAATTAATATATATATTATTCTTTTTTAATATTTATGTTAGAACTGCTGTTTTAGAATGTCCTTCAGATGATTGTGAAACTGATGATTTAACAGCTGAAGAGAAACAGAGGCTAATTGATGCCAAACAAGCTAACATGAGGGAACTTATTGGTAAGTAAATAATATATTTTTATTTAAATTTACATTTAACTTTACATATACATACAAAATTGATATAAATATATATTTATTTGATCTAATAAAATTGTAGAACAAAACATAATTAAACTGTTTAGTATCATATATAATTATGTTTATTATCATAACCGTAAATACATTTTTATTATTTCCCAAGTAATATATAAAAGCTATAAAAATATAATTAAAAATATTTTTTTTTGCTTTTGCATTGTTGTACATTATTAAAAAGAAAAAAGTTTCATTCATTCATTATACTTTGGATAATAATTTTTAGCTTTTTTCTATTTAATGTATCTTGTTTTTTTTTTTTTTGTTTATTTTTTTTTTTATTCTTTCTTAATATTTATCTTTTTGTTATATTTTATATATTTATTATCATTTTTATGTTATTTATAATTTTATACATACATATTTTTATTTGTAAACTATTTTGTAAATACATTTATATTCACAATTACATATACAAAAAATTAGATATTATTATAATAATGTTGTTGCTATTTTAATCGATTGTATAAAATTTGTTATTTGCTTAAGCTATGGGAAATAGTGAATTTGAAGGTAAGCTTAATTATTTATTATAAATATTATTAACATAATATATAAGAAAAAATTATTATGGAAGAAAAAAAAAACAAAGTGTATATATTTTAATAAATTATATATATAATTTTAGACTGTTTGAAAATATTTAAATTTTATTTGAAGGAAAATATTAGAAACAATTTTTATCAGTTACAGTTTAGAATTTAAAAACAAAAAAAATTTTTTTTTTTTATTTTAACATTACACTAAATCATTATTCTGCCATCAAATAATACATATAAATTGTTATTACACAGTTTACTATAAATTGTCATGTAAATTAATCATTATGAATCACAAATATAAATTTTTAAATGGAATTCTTTTTAATTACATCTGTATATGGTGGTGGTGGTGTTTCACATCTGACATTATTTACAATATCATTTTGTATTTCTATTTCATTTGAAACATTTATTTGTCGATTATCATTAATGTGAGATAAATTATCAAAATTCGATTGATTAATTAATAATTCAGTATCCAATCTATTGTTATTACTAATATTGTTATTACGATTATTATCATTATTATTAAAATGTTGACTTAATCTAGATGTTATATTTAAATTACTTCGACTTATTCTTCGTATCAAATTTGTTGTACTACGATTAATTGTCCTATAATATCGCCTTCTAGCTGGTCTTTCAAATAATCTTCGTATGAATGTTGAAAAATGTTCATTTCTTATTTCATCATTTCTATTAAATGAATTGTTATTATTATTATTATCATGATTTGTTGATATATGATTTAATGTAGATTGTCTAATAGGTGTAGAATTTGATCTATTATAAAATCTTTGTCTAGAATTTTGTACAATACTATTTTGTTCATTTTCTGTTATATGTTCAGTATTACGAATAGCTGAAAAAAAAAAAAAACAAATAATAATATTTTAGTAATAATAATTAGAAAAATAGAAAATATAAAAATGTATACCATAAATTCCATTATTTAACATTTCATTCCTTTGATGATGCATTCGTTGTTTATTAATTTTTCGATCTTTTATATATTGTCTACACGTAAAATAACATCCTGATATTGTAACTGTTATAAATATACCAATAATAATCCCAAATAAAAATGCTAAATTTATTTTATTATAATTATTGTAATTTTCATTATAAAATTTTTCTTGAATTTTTAAATTATTATTATTATTATTATTATACATTTTTTGAAGTAATGTATAATTTTTTAAACAATTAATATATTGATAACATATTGATTTAATATCATTTTCATTTTCATACATAAAATAACATCGTTTAAATTCATGATTAAATAAATTTTCATTATTGAAATTCTTCCAATTATGATCAATATTTATTTGATCTTTTTCTTTAATATTATTTTCTAATACGGATGATGATGATGATAATAATAAATTTGGTTTATTTGTTGTCCACATTATCATTCTTTCAAATTTTTGATTTATTTTATTTTTATTCATATTTAAATTATCATTATTATCAATTGTATCATATTTACAATGATCATAATTTATTTGAATATTTAATTTTTGTAATAATATTATTTGTAATTCAAAATTTTTATCACATTTAAAACGATTATTTAATAAATTAATTTCTTTTAATTTATTTAAATTTTTAAATAATTGAAAATTAATTGTTATTAATAAATTATTTGATAAATCAATAAATAATAAATTTTTTAAATATATAAAATATAATGGATATATATGCGTTATTTGTGAATTTTTTAAATATAAATATTTTATATTATTATTTATTATTAATGGTTTATTTTGTAAAGACATAAATTTATTATTAGATAAATTTAATTCAATTAAATTTATATTTAATTCAAATATTCTATCATTAATATATTCTAAACGATTATATGATAAATCAATATAACGTAAATATTCTAATGTATTAAATGCATTTAAATAAATTGTATGAATTGAATTATGTGATAATGTTAAATTCATTAAAAATGTATAATTCTGAAATAAAATAAAAAAGGAAAATACAAATTATTATTAATAAAAATTTAAAAATCTTGAATAAAAAATAAATAATATTGTGATTATGGATAATAATCGATTAATTTGAAAATTTTCTAAAAAAATAAATTTTAAATTAAAAAAAATTTTTTTTTTTTGTTCATTGAAGTAATTGCAATTTATAGAGTATCGTAGAGTTTTTTTTTTTTTTTTTATTCAAGCAAAAAAGGAGAATGAATATATTTGTATGAAATTTAGTACCTAAACAATTTTTAATAGCTAATTCAAATTTATGTGCCAATTGATAGATTAGATCATTCTAAACAGTAGTTTAGTGACCGGATATATAAAATTTTTATTAAAAATTGAAATTTCATACAAAAAAAAATTTTTTTTTTGTTTTCAACACTTACAAACCAAATGATTATCTTACCTGAAAGCATTTATCATCTAATATTGTTATATCATTGTAGTCTAAATTTAATATTTCAACCGTATAAGGTATATCAATATCAGGATTTATTAATTTTTGATGTTTACAATCAGCTCGATTTAAATAATTATATAAATCACATTTACATTGTTTAGGGCAATAATTATTATTGTCACCAATTATTATTCGAATATAAAAATATTGAATATAAATTATATAAAATATAAAATTTTTTCTCATGTTTTTTTTTTAAATTTCAAATAAATTTCTATTATTTTCTATTATTATTATTTTTTTTTTTTTTATAAATTCTAAAAATTCATGCAAAAATTTAAAATGGCACTATTTTTTTTTTTTAATTTACCACTTTTTTAAATTTATTTTCATCATTTCTGATTCACAATTTAAATAAAAATGAAATATTTATCACAAAATTAATAAAAAAAATAAAAATAAATAAATAACACATTATCTTATCTTAATTTATCATTTAATCATATGTTGTACAGTATTCGTACTTGTATGATTTTATTAAAAAAATGAATTGTAATAGTAAATGTTATCTTTAGGTAATGCTTACTTTAACTGTTTTTTTTTTCATTCAATTCGTCTGCGAAATGGATATTTAAAATTTCATAAGAAATGCAATGAAATAAATTTGATCATTTTTTTTTTCATTTTAATGAAATCAATGATGTCATTTATTACTGTATTCTTAAAAAAAAAAAAAAAAAAAAAAAAAACGTTCTCATTTAGTTTTTTTTTGAATTTCTCTAATTTATTTAAATAAAGCAAAAAATATGAGATAAAAATTTTGTAAATTAATACATTTACGTAAAAGAAAAGATACATATAAACCACCGCAAAAATATTCAATTAATGTAAATAAAAAACATTGAAGAATTTATCGAAAATCAAAAATTCTCAAAATATCATACATCATTTTGTTTTCCTTTTTTCTATTTATCTATCCTTCCATGCAGATCTTTATGTATAGAAATTTTTCAAGATAAACATTTTTTTTTTCTGTACTCAATACCCATTTAACGATTTGAAAAATACGTTTTGAGCTTATTAAAATTCATAATTCGTCATATTGCCCTCGTTCTTTTAGAATTAAAAAAAAAAAAAAAATTATATAAAATTATGTTTTTATTAATACTCACATATTATTACATAAACATGTACACATTTTGTGCGTTAACTAAATAGTAAGAATTACATACACGTAATTTATATTAAAATATAAAGCTGAAGCTTCAATGCATTTAATTTCATGTTTATTAGAAATAAATTTAAATTTTAAAAATTTCAAATATTTATATATAATTATGATTTATTATCTTTATTTAATTTATGTATTTATTTATTTTATTTTTATAGAAAAAATGCGTCAAAAAGATATTGAACAAGCAATATTACTTGAAGAAAAAATTCTTTTACAACTTAGTTTATTAAAAGAAAGAAAGAATACATCAGATTTATCAATACCAAATGCTGAAGAATTTTTAGCTAATTTTGGCTCATACAAAGATTTAATTAGTGATGACTGTGATACTATAGAAATATGGGAAAGAGTATTAAATACAGTGCAGGTTATTTTTATATTTTATTTTTTTTTTTTTTTTTGTTTTTATTTTAGTGAATAAAATAAAATAAAATTATTTTATAATGATTGAATTTATTGAAAAATATCAACAAAATGAAAAATTTATTTTTTTTTTTATTTAGAAAATAAGCCATTTAGCTTCATCATTATATACAGCTGCAACTGGACTTCCAGTATCACGTTCAACGAGTTCTGTTGGTGAAAAACAAAGTGATGCATATTCATCACCAACATTACCAAAAAGAGCCGAAACATTTGGTGGATTCGATGAAAGGAGAAATAAAGTAATAATATATACTTTTTTTTTTTTTTTTTTTAAATTTACATTTATTATAATATTATTTATTTATTTTATTTTATTTTTTTCTAATATAAGAATAATGTACCATGGCGGGATGCTGTTTTATCTACATTACCAATAACACCGTTACCAACAACACATCATCATCATCATCATAATCAAAATGATTTAAGAAAAACTTCAAACTCAAATAATTCTGGATTAATTAGTAGCAATACAATCGGTGGTAATAATAGTAATAATAGTGATACAAGTTCAAATTCATTATCCGTAAATAATTGTTGTAATATTAATAATAATTATAATACAAATAATAATAATATTCGTATAAATTCTGATAATATATCATTAAAAGATAATAATTATGCAGCATTACAAGTATCACATTATTTGCATACATTATTATGTATTATATCACAGCAAATGACTGCTATACAAAATTTACAATCTCAATTAGTAACATATCGTGGTAATAAATCATTATATAAGCATAATGATCAATTAGAAGAATTACGTAATTTACAAGATAAATTACAAGAGGAAAAACATACATGGTTAAAACAAAAGGAGCAAAAGGAAAAAGAATTAGATGAATTACAAAAATCATTGGAAGCACAACAAAAACAAATTAAAGCCGAACAAGAAGATGTTAAACAACAACGAGAACAACTATATAGAAAAATGGAATTATTGTCAAATCAAGGCATATTATTATCACCAAATGTAAGATATAACTTCTTATTTTGTTGTTTTTTTTATTAAGTGATTTATTTTATTTTGTTTTTAAATTTTTTTTAGAGTCCACTTTCAATTACAACTGCAGTTGCTGCTGCTGCTGTTGTAGCAAGTACCACATCAATTAGTAATACGGATGATAGCAATAATACAGTTCAAAGTTCTGATGAACATCATCAAAGTGGCAATAATGAGGGAAATTTTAATGATCGAAGAAAAGATAAATGGAGGGCATCATCAAGTATGTATAAATTAAATTATAAAAGCCAAAGCAAATAGAATTTTTTTGATGTTTTTTTATTCTTCATTATTATTACCTTTTGTTGTAAAACCCTTTTTATATTTTATTCCACCAATTCAAAAAGAATTTTCAAATAAATGTAAACTATATAAAATGAAATGATAGTAATAAAAAGTGCGAAAAAATTTATAAACATACAAAAAATTAAATTTTACATTTATCTATTTTTATTTTATTTTTTGTATCATTTTGTATTTTTTTTTCTTTTAATTTAGTATCAAAAACTCCACCAGTAAATCTTTTAAGTGCAACAAATGCACCAAAAATTAATCAAGCGAGCATTAAACAGCAAATACCAATGAAATTATCATCATTATCAAGGTAAAAACATGTAAAATACATATTCACGCCTTTACTGTATTTTCTTTTGGTTTTATTATTTTATTTATATGTATAGTTTTTTTTTTTTTTAAATTTTATTCAATTTATTATTCTCTCTTCAATACAAATAATACTTTTTTTTTTTTTTAAATGTTTATAATTGAATTGTTTATTTTGAAAGTAAAATATGTATATCAAAAATTTAAATATATAAAAAGTCTAAAAATTACAAATTTTATAACACTAAATGTTTCCTTTTTCTATATTAGATAATATAAACATAAAATTTTAAATATCTCAAGATTTTAAATATTATAAGCTTGCATTACTTTCAAATTAAACAGCTCAATTTTTGTATTTCGTTTTGTCTTCTTTTAATCACCTTTTTTAATACACACAATTGAAATTTCTTAAGCTAATTTTATCAAGTTAAAAAAAATTAAAGAGAATAGCAACGATATTTTGTGTGTGTTTGTTCTGTTTTTTTTTTTTTTTCTTTTAATTTATTTTCATATCCTTTTAACTTTTTGTTGTTTTTCTTACATTACTTTAAAAAAAAATTTTTTTAGCACAAAATCCGATAAGGCACCAAATTCTAGTAATACAATAACATCACCAATAAATACAAGCGGTGGAATAACACAAGTGTTACCATTAAAATTAGCTGATAAAAAGGTGAGGCATTATATATACCTACATATAAATTTTTTTTTTTTTTTTTGTTCAATTACTTCTTAATTTTTTTTTCCTTGTTGATATAAAAGATAGAATGACGAATTGCATGATGCAAATGAAAAAATTTATAGTTCTATTTTATTTTCTAAAATTTTCAATTTTTTTTTTCGTTTTAATTGATATGAATTCACTACCACCCGCTATTATATTCACAAATAAAAACGTTTATATTAATATAAATTTTGAACATTATTTTAATGTCGTTGTTTGTTTGTTTGTTTTTTTTTTTTAATTTTTCGTCAAATTTTACAAAATAATTTTAAAATTTACAGGCCAACCAAAATATAATACCAAACCATTCGAGAACTGGTAGCAGTCCAGCAGTAATTCAACAGCCCACATCGCAACAATCTGGAAATCCAGCTACAAGGTAATTTATTTTATTTGAGAATATACAATATACTATATGAATTTAATATAAATTATTGTTCATAAATAAATTTACGTTTTTTTTTTTTTTTTTTCAAATTTATTTCAATAGAACAAATACTTATCCTAAACTTCCTGAACGATACAGAGTTCGTACATCAGATATTGGTAGCAATGCAACAATACAAGGACAGCTATTACCATCATCATCATCTACACAACCAATAACACAACAAAATCAATTAAATAATAGCAGCAATAATAATACTACTAATTCATTATTATTATCAACATCATCATTATCGCCATCCTCACAATCAACAGCTATTTGTCATTCAATTCGTAACTCATCAATGTATGCATCATTAACAGCACCAACTGGCGGTGTCGGTAACAACAGTAATATCATAAATCAACAAACAATTATGGGTGTTATTCAGCAACAATTTAATAATCAATCAACAACATCAATTATGTCACAAAAACTACAAAATCAACATTTAGTAACAAGTAATAATCGTATTGTATCATCATCATCTCCTGCATTAAATACATCAAATACAACAGGTGGTAATAATATTTTTTCTCCTGTAACAACATCAGCTAATGCCGGTAATGAATCAAAACAGCAACAGCAACAGCAACAGCAACAGCAACAACAGCAACAACAACAGCAGCAGCAAAAGTCCCCTCCTGAAGCTGATGAAGAAGAAATATATTTTTGATATATGCCAGTTGAAGTTGAAATTTAAAATATATTTGAAAACGATAATTTCAAAATTATTAAAATTTGAAATAAAATACATACATACATAAATGATATGCATATATTTGAAAAGTATGAAAAAAAAAAAAAACTTAGAATAATTGTTTTCGATTGAACATTTTTTTTAAATTGGGTATGTATTTACAAATAAATTATTTACAAATTTTACTTTCCTTTCTCTACATATAACATGAAAATTAAGATTATATTTATGTTGTGAGTATTAAGTATAGACTTCCAAAAATATCGATGTATCAGTATACGGTATATTATGGTAAAAATTTTTAAAGTTAAAATTTTTGTGTAATTCATTTTTCAAGGATATTTCCTTTGATATCTGAAAATAGTTTATATTATATGTCTAAAAATTACAGATTTTGTAATAAAGTTTTATTTTGTTTTTTTACGGAGGCTAGTTAAGAATCCAAAAAAAAAAAAAAAAAAAAAATTTAAAATATCAAATAACCCTAATTAATGAACTTACATCTCTCAATTTCTAAAATAAAAAGCTAACAATAACAGAAATACTTAAACCTAAAACCAAAAATAAATATAAAAAGTTTGTAAAATCGAAAACAGCAAAATGAAAATAGAAGTAATAAAATTGAACACGAATTACTGCAATCAATATTATTTCTATATGTAAATTATTATAAATATTGGAATATGTATTAATTTTAAATGAAAATAGAAGAAAAAAAAAAAAGGATAAACAGATATTGGAAAAAAAAAATTGAAAATTTTACATTTGATAATAATGATAATAGTACGAAAAAATAATAAGAATATGCTGAAAAAGGAATTGACTATAAAAATATTTGTTGTATACATGAAAAAATAATTATTAATGTAAAATACAAACACACATTTCTACATACTTATACATATAGTATGTAAAATATAAAAAAATATAAGTAATAATAATCGCATATTCTATACATGTTAAAATATAATTAAAATAATAAAATATCTAATAAATGTTGTTAATTATATTGAAGTGTTGCCAAATATCATCACTTATATTTTATCATTCATCAATCAAGCAAAAGAAGAAAAAAAAAAAACAGACAAAATAATACCATAAAATTTATTAAAATGAAACAATATATATAAATACGAAAAAAAAAGTAAAATAATATTTTCGATTTAAATAATAATTAGAATTTTCTAATGTATTTCTCATGGCTTTTTTTTATTATCATTAACAAATATAATTAAAACGTTCAAAATAAACGTATATGTGTACGTTATAAAAAAAAAAGAAAAGGCAAAATTAATTTTTATTGTTCTTATTTAAAATACTTAAAATTAGTACCAAATAGCAATTGAATAAAAATGTTAAAAAAAATAAATAAATAAATAAAAATAAAAAGAATACAGTACTTAATTTCAAATCAAAATATATGCATATGTTCATTTACAAATAATGTATTTTTTTTTTTTTTTTTAAATTTTTTTTTGGTACATTTATGTATCGATTTTAGTTTATTTTATTTTAAATTTAATTAAAAGATAATATAAAAATCAAAAGCAAAACAAGACTTCATTCCAAAACGCATTTACTGTAAAATAAAATAATAATTTAATAGCGATAACAAAAATTTATTTATTAAATAATAAAAGAATTTATAGCTATATATATACAAATATACATTATTATTAGAAATGATATTTAAATATTAGCAATATAACAAATTTTATTTTATTTTATTCTTATTTCTTACTTTTTTTGTTTTATTTTATGTTAAAAAATGTATTATAAATTTCAAAAATTAAGTAAAAATTTTTAAATATAAAAGAAAGAGATAAAAATATCTTCCAATTAACTTTATTAAAATAGTACTTAATAATTTTTTTTTTTTTCGTTTTTTTATTTTCTTCCTGAGTTAATGAAAAAAAGTAAAAAAAAAAAAATCAAATTTTATTTGCTACATAGTGTAACAAATAAAAAATATGTGTACAGGGCATTCTAGAATACATAAGTGTAATCAAACATATTTGTAATGTAATAGAACCACCTACTTTTAAGTTCAAATAACAAATTATACAAAGAAATCATAAAATTTTTAATTCATTTAAATTATGAACGTAAATAATCAAATATTCATTTGAATAAATTATCGATCCCTATTATTTTATTTTACCATAGTATTCATGAAGATCACGATTATGATCTACCAAGACTGTAAATTTTTATTTCTTATTAGAAATGTACGTTAAATTATAATTATAAAAATATCATTTATCATCATGATTGACATTACAGTTCGCGAACTGTAGCTTCCTCAAGTATGTTCCTTCATTACTGTTTTTTTACCGTCAGATTTTCTGCATTTTGCATCTTAAAGCCTATAAACTTTAGGTAATTCTTCACAACACAACATTTTTGTATTGTTTTTTAAAATTTCCTCTACTTTTTGCATTGAGTAATTTTCTGTTCCAAGTAATTTTAAATAGCTTGCTGGAATGAATTCTATTCAATTGACCAGAGCCCATTTTATTTTCAATTCACGATATCTCGGGATGGGTGAATTTTATTAAGAGAATAAAAAGTATAGAAAGATCTTTGTGTTTGTGTTATTATTATTGTAAAAAAATTTTTTTTTTTTTTTTTTTTTTTTTAATTATGCTTTGTAACACTTAAACTGGGATTCCCTGTATATATTTTTAAATTTACGTTATTATTTAAATATTACTATTGTTTTACTATTGTACTGAAAACATATATGTGTTATATATATTTAAAAAAATTTAAGTATTATTTAAAATAAAATAAAATAAAACAAAAAATAAGTAATTTTTTATAGTGTAATTAAGCAAATATCATTCATAATAATATTTTTATTAAATTATTAATATGATAATATGAGTATTTTAAATTTGCAAACGGCCTAAAATAGTTTTCCATTTTTTTTTCTTTGTTTTTTTTTTTTTGTTTCATATTTTACACGTAAGATACAAAAATACACATTTCCTAACGAATTATATTTGAAAAAAAAAAAAATAAATAAGAAAGCAAATAATTATGTTAAACAAAAAATACTAGACAGTAGTAATTAATCATGATGTATAAGTGTTTTTAAAATTAATAAATATACATACATACATACATACATACATACATGAATATATTATATAAATATGAGTGTTTGATAATTATTATTATTATAATAATTTTTATTGTTTGTTTATTATTCATTTATTATAATATTATATTGTATATGGATATGTAGTTAGTAATATAATGATAAATATAAATGTATAAAAAACAAAAAAAAAACTACAATGTTTGTGTATTTATTCTTTATGTATAGATTCTTGATGACAATCATTCTATTTTTTTTTTATTTTTTTATTTTATTTTTTTCATCTCTTATTTACTTTGTTTTTTAATTATAATTTTTTTCGCTAATTATTCGTTACTTAAATTTTATTTTAAAATATTTTGTTTTTGACTGAATAAAAAAAAAACTAAAAAAAAAAAAAAAACAAATAGCACGCACAAATTAAAGAATAATAAGAATAAAAATAATAAAAATGAAAAAAATAAATGTTAATAAAAATACCACATTAAGTTCTATTTATAAAATTATATAAAATATTTAAATTTTCTAATATATACATAATATATAGTATATCTAATATTTATGTAATCTATAGCATGTTATAATCCCCCCCTCCCCCCTAAATTAATATAATTCAGGTTTGAATCACAATAAAAATAAAGAAAAAGAAAATAAAAAGTACGGAAACAATGGGTACCTTAAAAAAACAAACATAGTTCAAAGTGATTAAACAAGAGAGTTGACTTAATCGTTTGTAATGTGTAGAAAAAAAAAAAAACAAAACAAAATTACACGTATGAAAAAAGGAATAAAATTATATTGCTCTTCTGTTTGTATTTATTTACAAAGATTTTTTTCTTTCTTATCTTTGATTAAATATTTTATATAGGAATTATTAAACTATATACAAATAATAAATGAGAAAAATCTTTGACAATACACAATAATATTTGAAAATAATTAAATAATTAATTAAAAAAAAAACGACAAACAAATATGTACTTATTTAGAAAATAAATTGTCTATAAAAGAGGGTAAAAAACAAAAAGAAAAATTAATAATAATAATAATATGCATTAGATACAATTTATAATGGTTGAATAATATAATTATATTTAAATTAAGTTACAAAAAAAAAAAAAACTCAAAAAAATTCAAAAAAAATTGAAAAAAAGAAAATAAATACATAAATAAAAATTAAAATATTGTATTATGTAAAATATTTGTGTACTTCACGTACAACAATAGCAAAAGGGACGAGTGATAAAATATTTATAAGAAATAAAGAAAATCTTAAATAATATTATTATAAATGCAATACACACAACAGGATATAAGCTACAAGCTATTAGCAACATTTAAAACAAAAAATTTTTTGTTTATTAACTACAAAAATTAGAATTAAAAATATGTATATATACATACAACAAAATTATTTTTATAATTTTGAAGCTAATAATTGCATTGTGTCCAAAATAATTTATATAAACGTGTTCAGAATATTTTCGACGGTATTATGTACATATATGCTATAGCTCATATAATTTTATATCCTTAATTGTATTGTGTTTATAATGGAACCGTTTAAAAATCAAAAACAAAATAAACGAAAACAAAAATATATATATACATATATATACATACATACATATATTTACGTATATTATTAGTTATTATATCTACAATAAAATGATAAAATTTTAATAAAAATGTTAACTATGTAAAAACAAAAAGAAAATTTAATTAAAAATATAAAATTCATTCTAAAATAAAATAAAATCAATTTCATTAATTATAATTATGTACACGTATTATATTTATATGTATACCCATACAAAATGCATTCTATACATATGTACATGCAATAATAAAGCAAAAAAAAAAAAAAAAAAAAAATTCTAAAAATTCTAAAAACAAAAACATAAATATATAATAGTAATACATTCAAGTTCAAAATAAAATACAAAATAAAAACTAGAACAAAACAAATAATAATAGAATAGAACAAATAAGAAAACAAAATGCATATATTTTTGCTCTATATTATAAAACATATATATACGTAAAATATTTAATTTCATTTAAAAAAAAAAAAAAAAAAAAAAGAAATGGAATCATATACATATACACAAACATTTAAAGATACACTAAATATGTCTTGTTACGAAGATACTACAGATAATACATACAAAAAATTTTTTTAATTTCTTTATATGTACATATGTACATATATTATTTATAAAAAAGAAGAAGTCTTAAACAAAATGAAAAAATTATGAAAACAGCAATAAAAATATACAAAATGTTTAAGATAAAGCCCATTTTTTAAATGTTCAAACTGGAACAAAGAAATCGTTTTAATCAGTCACATCTCTAGAACACACTTATTTAGATGTACAGTATTTTTATGGCAATATCTTTTAAACTGCTCTGTAGACTTCAATTTAATTAAAATACGATCAAGATATACAGGATTAAGATATTTACCATGAACAAAACGTCTGGCACTGTACATTGTCCAAAAAAATTATTAAATCTGTTATATTTAAAAAAAAAGAAGTAGGATTTTAGTCGTGATAGCTTAAGACGATTTTTTTTTATACTAAAAATACAGTTTGAGCCTTAAAAAAAATTTTTTTTTTTTTTTTTTGAGTAGTGACTACAGTTTGAGGCTTAAAAATATATATACATATATATGTTTTTTTTTTTTCTTAATTATTGACTAACATTAATTATTCTGATTCAATAAGACACTCTATACATTTATATAGTACATACATATATTTCTAATATATAATTCTATTACAGTTACAATTTTTAAAATAGATTCAATATTTTAGCAATAAATAGAAATAAATTCTAAAATGTAATTTTATTTACAGAATTTCATTTATTGTTAATAATAGTATTATAATTTTCGATTACATATTTTCGATTATTATATTTAAAACAAAAATATGTATTTACTACGTATATATACAATTAATAATATCTTGATAAATAAATAAAAATAAAAATAATAATAATAATAAAGATTATGCCTAGGAAATATTATTCCATTTATTTAAATTAAAATAAAAAGTAAAAAAAAAAAAAAAAAAAAACTTAAACTAAATTAAATTATAATAACAGTAATGAATTTGATGTGCTTTACTAATTGTTGTTAACATGTACTTTAAAAATGATTAATAATTTATTTAACTTACATATAAATATGTACATATTAATATTTAAAATTTTTATGATGTTTTAATATTATAATCTTATACTAAAGATATGTATGGTAAACATATACATTTTTAAAATTTCATCTATTTCACATTTTCTAAATTACTAAATTTATTTATTTTATGTACAAATGACTGAATTAAGAACATTTTAATTTATTTTTCGATTTATACGATTTTACACGGTTTTCTAAGGAATCTAATATTGTCCGTGTAAATTTATTTAATAAATCTATCATATTGCATTATAACATCGAAAATACATTGTTACCTATATTTGATGCGATATTTAGAATATTTTAAGCTGAATATCACACCAAAAAGAGCAGTGATACATTTCACATTAGTAACACAAGAATAAAAATTAAAAAAATAAATAAAATTATGAATTAATGTATGTAGATATACATACGATCATACAATATTTTATATTTATAACACATATGCACATACATAATACTGAAAGCCCGTATATTCATAGTATCAATGCTATGTGGTATTAAAATTTCATAATATAGAATTTACGTGAAGTACTGTACTGTACTGTACTGTGTGCTTTCATTGTACTTTATCTGTTTAATATATAGTATTGTATGATTGATTTTGAAATTATGAGAATGCGTTTATTTTAATAAGAAAATATTAAGAAATTTAATGTAACATAACATGGTGAATTTCGATACTATGAATCAATTTCTAAATTAGAAATATTTTTTTGTTATTATTCAGTTAGATAAAAACCATTAATAAAAATTCATGATTTCAATACTTGCATATGTATCATTATTATTTTTTTTTCTTAATTGAATTACAAAAAACAAAATTTTAAAAGAAACAAAATATGTTACTGCAACAGCATCTAATACTCCAAATATTGGTTCAACCATACCAGATAATTGACCATACCAAAAACTTTTAAACATGCTAAAACCAGCCGCATGTAATGGTAAACTAACAGCTAATCCTTCAGGAAAATTTTGTATACCAATACCAATAGCTAAATTTCTGTTTTTGATTGATAAATATGTATTTTGTTATTAATGACACAAAAAAAAAGAGAAAAAAACATTCAAATATTGCTGATTCTGTAGTTCCAATTGCTCCAAAACTTATTCGGACAAAGTCCGAAAATGATATAAAAGCAGATGATTCACAAAATAATGTTGAAGAAACTTTAACAATGAGTTTAATTGATCAAGAACGATCAATCGAAATCGAAACGAATCAAAATGTTTGATTAATTATTATACATACTATATGTATGTTTTAATTTTCGAATAAAAAAAAAAACAAAAAAAAAAAAAAATTTATTTAACTTTTAATAAATAAAGTAAATAAATTGGGCTCATATATGTATATTTGAAAATCCATTAAAAACTGTGATGATTGTTGCTTTGTATTTCAATGAAATTTCAAATTCTAAATTAATTACAATCAAATGATGAAAATAAATAAAATCTATTTAAAATTATTTCCTTTCTAATATATGTTTATACATATTAAAAATTATTTCAGAATTCATTTTTTATCATTTTAATGTAAAATTATACTGTACTTATAATTCTGTACAGTATCATATTGAATTATCAAAAATTACATTTTAAAACATTCACTTTTAATATTTTAATTTTTCTATTCATACATATGTACATTTATCATTGTGTATTTAGAATATTTTCTTTCTTTAATCTCCTTTTCCTTCACCTTTCTCTTAATATAACAGTAAAAAGAATATAAATAGATTCAAATACAAGAAATTTAATGTTTGAAAATCATAAAAAACTCATTCAGGTCTATCTATAATAATATTTTATTGTATGAATATGTGTTAACACTATGCAATTAAGTATATTTTTCTATTTAAAAAAAAAAAAATAAATAAATAAAGTAAAGTAAAGATAAAATTAATAAATATACGTACCTACATACTTAAATGTGTTACATAAAACTAAAATACAATAATTATATATTTTCATTTCAAAATACTTATATATAAATATATATATATAAAGTTTTACATAAAGAAAAAAAAAAAAACAAAAATAATCAAAATATAATTTAATCATCTTATGATGTAATACAGAAAAAATATATATACAAAAAAAAAACATTTTTTTTTCTTTGTTTTCTAAAATTGATACTTAAAAAATTGTTAATTACTTTATGAAAATCCTTTTAAAAGGAATAAAATAATTACAATAAAAATTATATTATTAATTACAAAAATATATATATATATGTACTGTTGCGAATGATAAAAACTATAAATTTCACAAGTTTCAAAACAAAATAAAAGAGTTAAAAAAAAAAAAAACAATGAATAAAAATATCTATTGTTATCTCATATTGAAATTATTAAAAAAAAATAAATAAATTTAAAACAAAAGAGAAAGAAAAATTTAATATGGAAAATGCTTATTTTTATTTATTATTTGTAATAAACAAATAATAAATGATAAATATAAAATTTAAATTTAAAATGTAACAATAATAGTAATTACAAATTAATTATTATAAAGAAAGTAAACAATTATAATAATGATAATAATTTAATAAACAGGAATATAATTAATAAAATATAATTTGAATTCAACAGTAAATTGTCATACTTTATTTCATTTTATTTTGATAAGTTTTTTTTTTTTTTTCAATCGAATAGAACATTTTTATTTTTTATTTAAATGATAATTCTATAATTGATAATATATATTAACTGTAATTCAAATTCAAAATTCTTTTTCTTCATAGTACCATTCTCATATAGAGATCCAAAATTCATCTTTTTGATATCGTCTTAAGACGTTGTTGAGATTCTGATTTTAAACTGTGATGACTTAAGTAAATTTTATCTTCTGTTTTCAATGTAAATAAATTTTTAATTTAGGCTTATACGTTAAATTTATACTTCGATCATACAAGTATTGTGATAAAATTTGCTGTTTAAAAAAATTGAAATTGGAAAGGTTTAATTCTTCATATTCATCAATATAGAAATATGTAGAGAAAAATTTTAAATTAGAATTTTACAATAATAGATTGTAATTCATAAAAATATAAAAAATTTTTAAAAAATATTTTTTTATTTTTTTTCATAAGTCTCTCATAATCCTCAATGAGCGTATAAATAATATATACCGATATAATTTGAATACGACGCAAAGTCGGAAGATCATTTTAAATGAATTTATTATTTTTTATTATGAAAATGATAAATAACGCATGTACTGTAATAACAAATATCTCATTTGATTGTCGTAATTTATCTAGATAAATAAAAAACAAAATTTAATTTATTTTTCAATAATACTTATTTTATTTTCAATTTTATATAAATTATTATACAAAATCTTTCATTTTTTATTTTACGTAAAATCACTTTTGTGCTAAATTAGATTTTTTTTTTTCTAAAACTTCTAGGCTACTTCTTTTCGTAGGAGTTTATTGCGAGATTCGATAAATTTTCAGCTTAATTTGATAATCAACTTAAACCGAGTTTTTTTTATATTTTTATTAAAATTTCCCAGTATATTGATGTAAGGACATTAAAACAGTATGTTAATAACTTTTCAAAATAGTATGACACAGTCGAAATTTAATTTAATTTAATTAAAACAAAAAAAAAACAAACATGAATTTAATAAAAGCAGACTCGATTCTCGCAATAAATCTCATACATAAGCATTGTAATACATAGTTTACATTTTACATACATTACACAATTTTAACTTCTTTATTTTTTCTTTACTTATTTATTAGACTTTTTCGATTAAAATGTCTAATTAAATTTAAGTACAATTTAAATTGAAACATTATATTTTATTTAAAAATACAATAAAATTTTAAAAATTAAAAAGCAATATTTTATTTGTTATTGTAATTAAAATCATATTTATTAACACAGTATTTGGAATAAAAATAAATTTGTACGTTACTGCATATACATATGTACTTGATTTTTTTTTATTTTTTTTTTTTATAACAATAAATTAACATACCATTTATTACGTGATACATATTGGTTTGTTTTTTCATATCTATTTACATACATAACATATTTTACTTAAGAATAATTTTTTGTTTTCCTTTTTTTTTTTTGAAAGAATAAATATTTTATGTACACATTTATACATTTTTTTTTTTTTTTCGTATTTAAATTTTATATTTAAAAATATTTTTTATTTTTCTTAATTGAATTACAAAAAAAAAAATTTTAAAAGAAACAACATATTATATAGAAATTTTTTAATTCAAGAATTAAATTTTTAAAAAAATTATACATATTTAAAATATTTAAAATAAACTTTTATTTTATGAATACTCAAATTGAGTATCTATTTATTTTTCAACCTAATGCGACATCAAGGCACATCATAATAATAAAACCCGCAACAGTTCCCCATGTTGCAATCAAACCATTTCCACTACATTATTTTTAATAAAAGAGAAAATATAATTTTTTTATATTTTTTAAATTGAATTTGAGACTAATATCTTTAAAAGAATGTTATAGATATGATTAATTTTTTACCTAGCATGAGCCTCTGGTAATATATCATCAGCTACAATATAAATCATAGCTCCGGCTGCAAATGATAATGCATACGGCAATATAATTGATGCAAATGTTACTGCAACAGCACCTAATACTCCAAATATTGGTTCAACCATACCAGATAATTGACCATACCAAAAACTTCTTAACATGCTAAAACCAGCCGCATGTAATGGTAAACTAACAGCTAATCCTTCAGGAAAATTTTGTATACCAATACCAATAGCTAAATTTCTATTTTTGATTGATAAATATGTATTTTGTTATTAATGACACAAAAAAAGAGAAAAAAAAAAAAAAATTACCTTGCGGTTTCAAATGTTGCTGATTCTGTAGTTCCAATTGCTCCAAAACTTACACCAACAGCAAGACCTTCAAATCAATTCCAAAGAAAAAAACAAATATATTAACAGAAAAAGAAAAACAAAATTGAACTGTTTTTTCAAATATTACCTTCAGGAACATTGTGTACTGTAATGGCAACAACTAATAGCATAATCCTTTTCCATTGTGACACAGCATTTTGATGATCAATTTGTCTTTGATCAACATAAGTAGCCTGCATATAAAAGTGATAAATTTTTTCGATTAAAATTTGATATAATAATACAAGATTAATGTGATTTTTACAAAACAAAACAAAAAAAAAAAAAATTGATCAAAAATAAAATAATCATTACTTGTTCTCTTTCTTGGCTCTGCCTTCTTCTTCTTCGTGAGCTACTATGTTGTGCTGTTAGACAATCAGCAAAACTATCCATACCAATTGTTGTTGAATTACGATCGGTCGTATTACGATCTACAATTAATGAATTTAAATGATGAAAATTTCTTTATAAAAGGGGAGAAAACAAATTTTTACCATAACTTAATCTATTTGCTTCTAAATTATTTTGTGTATCATCTATAGCTATTTCTGCTTTATCTTTATTAGTATGTGTTAATGCTAAAAAAATAAAAATAAGTAAACAATTTATTATTTGCAATAAAAAACAAAAGATAAATCAAAATAATAATAATAATATCTTTTTACCGATCATCATATGTGTACTGTTTATTCCTAAATATGATATAAGCTTATCAGTAACAAAAACAAATATTGAACCTAATAGGAATCCTAATGAAACTGGAATGAATGCTAATTCTCCTTTACTACCGTATAGTCCTGAATTTTCAGCTAATTCAATAGCTGGAGCTAATAGCGACCAAAATGATGCAGCTATCATAACACCAGCCGCAAAACCAAGCGCAGCATCAAGAGATTTTTTCTATTTGAATGTACAGGTAAATTAAAAAAAAAAAAAAAAAAAAAGAGAAAACGATAAATAAAGAAAAATTACGAAAATACATTTTCATGTATTAATACATATTAAATCATAACATTTTTTTTATTACACAAAGATTTTGTTTTTTTAAAGAAAACAATAAAAGGATTACACATTGGGAGTACACAGTGTTTTTGAATATTTGAAATTTGAAACACGCATAACTTTATGAACTTATGAACATTAAATTTGAGTTTGAATTTATGTTCAATTAAATGTTTTACTATTTCCCTTTTTTTAATCTAATTTTTTCAATGTTTTAAAAATTTTCGATAATATTATAAACAAATTTACCTGATTGCCACGTAGGAATATAACCATTGCAGCCCCTCCTGCTGTTAAACCCCATGTTAGAAGTGTACCAAGAAGAGCTTGTGTCACCGGCCCATATCCTTGAATCATTTTTTATTTTTACTATAGCCGAAGAAAAAATATTATTTTTTCTTTCTTTTTCTTCCTTTATATATCTTTTATTATTATTATTTTTTTTATTTATTTTTTTTTTTTGAATATCTTTAATTTGTAAATTAAATTGTCTTCTAATCAGTTTATTATGTAATCGTTGGAAATTAAAAAAGAAATAAATAAATAAAACAAAAAGAAAATAATTAAAAAAAATAAAATAAAATAAAAATAGAAAATAATAAAAATTAAAAAAATAAACTCAATTTACTTCTTTATATATCAATTAAACAGTTAGAAAAAAAAATCCGCTTTTATCCAGTTTATTGTCAAATCGATTATTATCTGAAATTAAAATGAATGAATAAAAATAAATATTTAATTAATCGAATAAGGATAAATTTTATTTCATTAAATAACATTTTATTTTAAATTCAATGTTAGAAATTAAAATTAACACTTTATATTGAAGTAAAAGTGTGCACTTAAAAGGAATTAATTTTAAAATTTGTAACGGATTTTTGTTTTTAAATTTTTTATACAAAATTTTGAAAAAGAAATATTCCTATGCATTCAAGTTTAATATTGTTTTTATTTTTTTTATTTTATTTTTTTAAATAATGAAAATGAAAAACTATAAACAATTGTATTTCGTACAAGGTTAACTAATTCACCTAAAATCAGTACAGAATTTCCATCAGTAAAATTCTTAAAATGCATTTATATTATGTGTATGCATACTTTTTTTTATTTCCAGGAGTGTTTGTATAAATTTAAAAAAAAAAAAAAAATTTTTTTTTTTGATTTTTCTTCTTGAATTCTATGTAATGAATAATTATTTCAATTTTTTTTCTTTTACTATATTTGATATTATTCTGGTAAGATCAATACAATTAATTTTATGTTTTAATTTTATGTTTTAATTTTATTTTTTATTTTGAGTTTTTCTTTTAAATGCCTATACATATACTTATCTACTATATTATGTAAAGTACGTACGTATTATAAATATTTCGAAATTTCATTTCCTTTTTTTTTTTTTCACACCTATCCACAATTTACGTGAACGTTATGAAAAATTTAAAATAAATCACGTGTGAATACAAACAAAAAACAAAAAAATAAAATAAAAATAAAAAATTCAAACAAGAAAAAAAATTAAGGAAAAGATTATAAACTAACAACGAAAATATTATATGGAACAAAAAAAAAAAAAAAAGAACCGATAGAATAAAAAAAAATCAATTTATTCTAGAAATTAATTAGTTGAATACCCGTAATTTAAGGTATGAAACTTACTATTCAACAATCAGTACATAACTGAACTGAATTAATAAAAATTTTTAAATAAATCATATACCTAGTTAAATGATTGTACCTATATATTATTAATATTATTATCATTAAACCAAAAACATACATAAAGCTATAGTCATACATTTAGTCAACATGTTGAACAACTTAGATAAATCCAAATACCTATACTGTGTTGTTTGTAGGCAATTTGAAGGAAATCTGAAATTGAACTATGCTTCAGTTTTTATAAATATTTTCATTATAGGCCTTTTGGAAGAATATATGTATGTCTTTTTTCTTCTCTTATAATTTCCAATAAGAGCATCTCATGAACATTGTGTTACCACAATTCTCAAAGTTCTCATACAGTGTATGAGATGAACTTTTTAAATAATACATAAATGTAAAATGGTGGATGTAAAGTGGTACTACTTTTCGTAGTACCCATAAGCTCGGTAATGAAAATATTTCAAAAAAAAAAAAAAAACCAAACGATTTTGATTTTTATGGGATTTGATTCCAAGATGATAAATCATTTGTTTACTGTCCAGCTTAACAGACTCTTTATTAAAAACTTTGGTAAAATTTATAAATGATCATTAAATTATACAAATGTTCAGCTATGTATACACCGACACGCATCTTAGCGCACTAAATATCTACAAAAATGATGGTCATTTGATGTTTATGAGTTCTACGTTTATTTAAAAATTAATTTATACGAAAAATAACGTATTTAAGAAATTGTAAATATCCTTAAATCTATGTACATTAAATTATCATAAAATTCATTTTACTTTCAAAACAAATTATTTTCTAAAGGACGTAGAATTCCATTCCATTCCATTCCACGATTGTTTTTTTTTTTTTTTTTTTTTATTCATTGAATGAAGATAGAATTCATAGTACGACTGAATCATATTTGTGAAATTTTTTTATACAATCAAATTTATCAACGTGTTGTTCAACATGTTGAATAATGTATGGTAAAGCTTAATAAGTATGTACAATGTATATAGATACATACATATGTTTGTATGCATAACAAAGTATGTAGAAGATAAAAACCAAAAATTTTAAAATAGAAAACAAAAAAAAAAAAAAAAACGGACATAAAAACTCTTGTATGTACATACATCATCTTATATGCGCTTACACAGGTACAATTTTGTTTTTTTCGCTTTTCATTTGCATACCTTTATCTTTCCACTTAAATGAATATGAAAACTTTAAATTTTTTTATTTTTTTTTTTTTTTTTTCATTTTTAGAAAATTTAACGAGAATGAACACATAGTAGAGTAGATAAAAAGTGCGTTTATTGTATGAAAAAAAAAGAAAACTGCTAATTTATAGTAAATTAAAAATATAACAGTTTTAATAAAACAATTTTTTTCATTTACATCTAAATATTTTGTACTTACGAGAATAAAATTGTAAAAAAAAAAAACGAAAAAAAAAATAAACAATAATAAATAGCTACATATAGTATGTATGTGTATAAGTTTAATGAATCATAATATTGGCAAATTTTTTAAATTTACCATGAAGATCGAAAAATTACCATTAGTGTTATTAATTATAATTACACACAATTTATATATGATAGTATTTTTGTGTAAAAGAACGACTTGTAGAGAAAGGCACAAAAATTTTATTTTTGCTTACATGTGACCAATTTTCAAAAGGGTATCTACAAGTCCAAGAGTCACCAAAAAAAATATTTGAAAAATTTATCAAATTTTGTCTATTTTTTGACTTTGAATTTGAATAACTTTTGAACTATTGGACATAAGACCTTGAACAATGTATCGATGGAAAGGACAAAGGGTTTTCTATAATCTTTTTCAATGGAATTATGACTTATGTTTAGTGATTCATGAATTATGGACTATTTTATAAAAATAAGCACAAACATCTTCTAGCAGCTTAACGGTAAATATTTACCCTATCCTTGTTATACGATTTTTTGTTTGTCTCATCGAGACCTACATACATACATATTACCCCCTTCTTTATACGAGTGCTTAATAGAATCAGATGAAGGTATGGTTCATATAAGATTGTGGAATTATGAAAGAAGAAGATACATACACCATAATAAAATATTGAACCTTCTAAATACCTATATACCTACATACATTATAAATAAAATGCGTATTATGTATGAATATACCAATAACAATACATAATTATAATAATAACGTGTGTATAATCGCCAGAAAGTCTTGCTTATTTAAAATTATTTTAAATTCACATTTAACCTGTAGTCTACACAGTCCTTGAATTACACACAGCTCTAAAGTCTTTGAAAACAAAAACAAAAAAAATTATTTAATAACCCGCATAGGTATATGAAATTTTTTTCTAAGAAGCTTTGATTGAATATAGAATAAAGACAAAATGGATAAAGTAAAAATATAATAAGAATAGTAAGATAAAAAGTGAAAGTTAAAATACTAAACTAATCATATACAGAGTGTCCGTTATGAAATAATCAAAATACCTCTGTAAATTAACTTTTATAATTGGTATTACTCTATCTGGCTTAGTTCAGAAGCTACATTTGATACTACTAACTTGTATCAAATGAAATTGCAGAAGATTTCCTTTTATTAAATATGCATGTCATTGTTATATATCAAAGGATAACGAAAGTATAGGGTGTTTCGTGAAAAAAAAATCGCTAAAATCTTCAATCACTCCCACCACCTCCTTCATATATTTTTTTTTTGTTTATTTATCTCGTCTAGATACCTATCTTTGGTTAAAGTTTTGATTACTCGGACACCCTGTATATATGTATGTATGTATGTGCATATAAAGGGTATACGCCATATTAACACATACACACATATTTAAATATAAACTCAATAAATTATTTCTTGATCTTGAAATATGATTTAACAATAATTTTATTATTCATAAGAACTTTTTTTAAATCAATTATTAGAAACAAATATTACATATACAAAGTACGTATACGTATGTACATACATACGTGAAACCCGGTGAAACGAATTAAAAAAAAACATTTGTAACAGAAAGTAGAAACCAATCTGGAAGAATATTTCGTAGTGTATTTACCTTAATATGCGCGAAGAAAAAATAAATCACTTTTATGCACATTTTGTCTTCATGATAGGTAGAAAAAGTTTGGTTTTTTTTTTTTCCACACACATCAGTGAAGATTTTTAATTGAATTGGTATGACCAAGAAATATTTTTGTATCTTCAAGCTCAAGATCAATATGTAAGAAAATGTTCTTCCGAATTGGTTTGGACTATAATCGTTACGTTAATTGTGACAATTTATAAATCTTTCATTCTTGATGTAGAAATCTAAAAAAAAAAAAAAAAATGTGAACGCTTGAGTTATGCAATATGTACATACAAATGTATACAAATAAAACATACGTTACAGAGTTATATGTATAGATAAGCATGTATGATGTTTTGTATATGTAAATGAAAAACCTAAAATTATTAAATGCATTTTTAAAGCATATAGGCACTTACTTTCTTATAAAGCATAAAAATACTGTATCTCATTTATGTTTATAATTTATATTGCTCTTGTGTAATTGTTATTGTTTGTAAAAAATTGGCAATCAAAAGATGAATTTATTTAAATTGAATGCAAATAAATACAAAGAAGCATCAATTTAAAATACAGGTAAGTTGACTATACTTATTGACTTTGATAAAAATAGTACATTACAATTAAATTTTACAATTCACAGTTTACGATCAATGATTGTAATTAAAATTCTGACAAAAAACAATATCATAATAATAAAAAATAAATTTTAAATAAAAACTTAAAATAAATACAAAACCCAAAATATTGAATGGATATAGATTATTATATGTACATATATGTATTTATGAATTATGTTCATTTATACAGATATATTCGTATATACATGTATGTAGGTACATATGTATGCCTGCATATACAGGTATGTGATGTTGTGATTTTTATGAAACATTTTCATTATTTCAAATTAACAGAAAAAAAAGTTCTCAAGATCAAAAAAATATTTTTTCTCTTTTTTTTTTTTTTTTTTTTCTTTAATAGATCACAATAAAGTGTTCAAAAGCTTTTTTCTCACCTTCTTCCCCAATTAAAATAACAAGAATAAATTTTAAGCGTAAAAAATAAAAATAGATTACTTGAAAAACTTTATTTTAGTTATTTCTTATCATACGGAATTTTCGTATACAATGTATGAATGTACATACATTCAAGACTATTCTGATCGTAATTAGCAGTTTTCATTAACTTGATATTCTGCTAACTTTCATACAAAAATTTACAAATTTATTGTCTAAAATTTTGTATGAAAGTTAACAGAATGTCAAATAAGTGAAATCTGCTAACTACGGCCAGAAAAAAACTTGATTATGCCATTTTAAATTAAATTTATTGTTATGTATTTATTATTAAAATTAAAAAAAAAAAAAATGTTTTTTCTAATTACAATCGAAACGGTCAATGATGACAAAATATTTTCCGTTTCGTTAAATACAATTCAATTGAAAATTAATGTTGCAACATAATCATAAACATCATATATGTACATACATAAGTATGATCATACGTACTTAAATTGTACTTATACTCTGTCCATTACAGTGTGTTTTTTAAGATAGGCACGTGTTAAATCATAGGAGATAAGAAAAAAAACACAACTAGTGTTTATAATTTATGTTTGATCCCGTGTGGTTGTTTTCATTTATAAAACGCAGTAAACTAACAATCTGGTAAAACTGGCGTAAAGAGAGAAAAATACGAATTTATTCAAGTTGAATGCAAAAGAATAAGAAGAAGCACCACTAACAACAACATGTGACTATGTTAAAAAAACGAATTATAAAAATTCTGATATACTGAAATTTACACAAATCAATTTCATTATGTAAACTAAGCTTTAATAAATTTTAACATTAAAATAAACTGAAATACACAAATTAAGTAAAATATAAGTATAAGACGATATGTACGTTAATATGCTCACGTAGTAAACAATGTTTGTGATGTGAGTAACGAAAATTTTTGTTTTGTTTTTCATTTTTTTTTTTTTTTTTAATAAAAATAATAAATTATTTTTGAATATTTTCTGACTATTTATGATTAAATAAGATAAATTATTATAAAGGTAAATGTATATGACAAGATATAATACATATGTACATATTATGAATTTTAGTATGGCAAAAAAAAAGATGATTTTTTGAAATTTAAATCGAATGAATACTAATTTATATTTACTATATATTCACTGGTTGGACAACCAAAAATGAGATAGGAAGATGCAGTGCAAGCTGACGCCAGGAATCTATTAGGAGTAAAGAATTGAAAAAAAAGAAGCATGTAACAGAGATGGTTGGACGCATTTAATAGAAGATACCAAATCTCGATTTGGACTATAGCGCCATATGAAGAAGAAGTTCATTATCATAATATGTTTGTATCTGGTTGGACTTAAATAGAATCTAGCTAAACAATGAACAAACTTTCATTATACATACATACATACATATATATGAATAGGTATATTATATTTATCCTAAAAGTACGTACATACATACATATGTATGTATATGTATACCACAAACAATATATTGAGAAAAACAGGTAAACATACATGATATTTTAAATAATATAAAAAATGTAAAATTAAAAAAAAAAAAAAAAAAAAATTAAATTATAATCAGCTACACCAACATTTACAGAAAGATAATTATGATAAAATCAAAAAATGAATTAATTTTGTTATTAACTTTGTAAATACACTATACATATGTATGTATGTATGTATACATGTACATAACATGATGTATGCATGTAAACATGTATAAATTGATAATCTAATGTAGAATTTTAATTTTAAATATGAACAAATAAAACAAAAATAAAAAAATAACGTTTTAACATACATACATACGTATGTACATACGTGCACATATAATGCAAATTTATATGTTTGTATTTATATTTACGGAGATGTAAAAAACAAAAAAACATCTTTTGATCTGTATTTTCTTTTCATGATTTTAGAAATTTGCTCGTGATACTATTATATGATGATACACATTATGATTTGTGATATGTACTATTAACCATCATCCATTGTCATAGTTTACATTCTCGTATTTCATTGATAAGAATTAACTTAAAAACAAAAAAACAAAAATAAATAAAAAATTTTTTTTTTTTAGCAAAATGGCACGTACACATCTTATCTGAATGGAAATTGAAGGTAACCAAAGTTATTGCAATCATAAGTGTATTTATATTATTCCACATAAAATCCTTTTGCGTTAAAACCCATATCATGGTTTTCAAAAAACATCATAGTAGCCATTTCTTTTCCACACCATACAGGATTAATTGTAGTTAATCCAATCAAGCAGGGCAGTTAAGGGCGATCTCTTCTAACGATTTGCTTGTAACATTCACTCAACTAAGATTCATTTTTAAGATATAGTAGAACTGAAGTAATATTTCAACAGTACATGTATGAGTTATTGGATCCTTGAGAATTAGCTTTTTAATTTAGGTACATTTAAGAAAGAAAGTTCACTATATTTAATAAGTAAATAATTAATAAACAATATTCACACGATTGTATTGATATTCATATTAATATAAATAACTATATTTGGATCTTAGCACATTTTGTATTTTAAAAATTCTGGTAAATTAAAAGCAATAGGTGAATATAAAATTTGAATTTAAAAACTAAAAAATTCCAATAGCCAATTTTCAGTGAAACTTTTCAAATGAAATCTTGTGCATTTTCAAGTTAAGTCCATTGCAATCTGTTAAAAAGCAGCTGTTTGAGAACAAATGATAAGAACCGCTGAACTAAAAATGGGTAAGAGCTACGTCAAATAAATTGACCAAGCAAACATGGCCAATTTTCTACCCAAAAAAGATCAAGCGCTGCTTCAATTAGACAAGAACCAATGCAGAATGTTAATTGGTATGTTTATAGGACATCTTCCCATAGGGGCACACACAAGTAGAATGGAGTTTATCTTTTCCATTTATGATTATATAAAATCATACTTAAAATTTTTACATTTTGAAATTATAAATAATTTTTAAATGCAAGTTCTAGTAAGTATATGTACATACATATGTATGCATGCATGTACATATGTTATGGGTTCAAAACAAAAGACACACTATATATAGGCTACTTTCGCTGCATAAAAATCTAAATTAATGAAAACGGTCAGACTTCATGAAAAAGAGATTAAATTTAAAACATTTTTATATGTAGGTACATACATAGATACTATGTTTACATATATGTACATATGTACATATCAACATTTTACATCTAGTTTTTTCTTACATCACCCTGACAAGAATTAAATATAGTGATTCAAAAGATATCGTCCGTTTTGTGACATTATGTTTTCACGTGTATCGATGTATAAAGATTTCCAACCCATATTTTAGAAACGGGTTAATTTTAAAAGGAAGATGTGATGGTGACATTTCATAGATACTGATATTTTATCAGAAATAGTTTGAACTTTCAGAAAAATAATTGTTTTTTTAGCCTTTACTCTGGGACATTCTGTATATACATATAACCATTTGAATATGCATACCGAAAATATGATTTATATACCTATGTGTTTACTATTATAATAAGTATGCATATATGTATGTACATCTCCATGCATTTATCTATTATGTATATAAATAAATATGTTAGGTGTTAGGATATTTATAAAATATGTAAAAAATTTTTCTTGATTCTTACCAATGATAATAACATCATTATCGAATGTAACACTTTTACATTACATTAAAAATTTTCCTTTTTATTATAATTTAAATAAAATTTCATTTATATACTTATATTTTAGCTATTACACCATTATTAATAAAACAAATAAATAAATAGATCACTCATTATAAATCATATTATTTTTAACTTCCTTATAATAATTACATACAATTGTACATGTAAAATATCACAATGTGATATCTATAATTTAGTAGTTAATCTTATTTTTATTATTATTCTATTATTTGTCCACTTGGTATTTTCTAATACGTCAATGTCAAATATATATTTATTCACATATCAAATTAAAAAAAAAAAAAAAAAAAATTTTATGCGTTTTTTTTTTAAATCCTTTTCTTTTATGAACAAACAAATTAAATTTTTTTATTATTATCTATATATAAAGATGTCGCAAAATTTTCATTTCCTGTAATTTTTTAACGGTTAAATTCAAATTTAAAATAAATCATTTTTTTTTTTTTTTTAATTAAAATTTTTCTTATGATTTAACTCTGAACAATACAACTTTTATATCTTCATCTGAGATTTTATAATTTCCATTTAATCATGTATGTATATTTTGTCTTTTTGTCTTCGGTGGTGTACAATTCAATATTAAGGTCGAGCCATGGATTCCTTTATTCAGGTTTCATTATCTTTAAAGTCGGAACTCGTAAATTATGATAAGCCCCCCATACTTCGATTTTCGTCTCCATTATTTGGCCCAGTAGTTTCTCATTCATGTTGAATATAATATATCCTAATGTTACCGAAAATAATCAACATAAGAAGTTACTGACTTGTGGCGCACAGTTAATGCTTTTGCTGTAGCTACCCTTCCTTGTGGCTACCCTATCTTGAGACTTTCATATATACATACATACATATTTTATACACTCGTCAATTCATGTATTAAAAAATGAAATACATGTTTTGTATGTAAAATTTGATGATATTATTAAATTCCTCTCAAATTAATATTTTTTTACTTTGACCATACATTAAAATTTCCATTTGATCTAAATATTAAAACATATATTCATTTGGAAAGATTAAGTGATCACCAAATATTCCAAAATGGAATCTAAAAAAAAAAAAAAAAAAAAAATAGTTTGGTAATTCAATGAATTTACAAAAAAAACAAAAAAAAAAAAAAAAGGAAGATATGTAAAACATTTACATTTTGCTTTATTTATTTTATCTACAAATGTAATATATAATAAGTATGCGCATATACAATGCAAATCTAATACATAAAAGATAAAGATCATATTTTTTCTTAATACTATATGAATAAAAGTATGTTTTTAATACAATTGAACTCTACATATGTGAAAATATGTACATACATGCATAAATCATTTTATTTATCAATTATACAATTACCAGGAATTGCCATTTTGTCATTATAATTTTTATCCATATACATATATTTTACTTATATCTAATAATAATAAGTACAGATTTTTTTTTTTTTTTTTTTTTTTTTTTTTAAATTTAATTATAATAATACATACATATGTACATATTTATACTCTGCCTAATACGTTATAGTACTTATAATATACGATTAATTACTTTTGGCATCATTATGATTGCTAATTTCCTTATCCTTATTATCTTCATTTTGCTTTGGAATATCAATAACAGTTGATGATGTTGATGTTGATGTTATTGGTAATTCATTATCATGATTTATATCATTAATATTTTCATTTATTATTTCTTTTTGATTATTTAAATGTTCATTATTAATTTTTAAATTATCATCATTATTTAAATTTTTATTATTAATATTTTGTTGTTCAATTTGTTTTTGTTTTATTAATTCTTCACTTTTATTCCATAGCCATTCACCAATTTCTTGATTTTTAGCTTTACGTAAAATTGGAAAACGATAATATGTATCAAAATAATAATGTCCAGTTACTTCTTCTAAAGCAGGATCTAATGCTAAACGAAGTGTTGTTTGTGCACCAGCTTTTGGTGTTTTCATTACATAAGCTGTAAATGGATTTAATATTTTTCTGTAAAAAAAAAAAAAAAAAAAAAAAAAAAAAAAAAAAAAAAAAAACAAATTGCATTTTTATATTTTAAAATATTTTTTTATGTTAAAAAAGAAAGAAAACAAAAAAAAAAAAAAAACAAATTACTTACTTTAATACACTTTTTATAATATGACGATTTAATTCAGTTTTAACAACACCAGGATGACAACAATTTACTGTTACACCAGAATCCTTAACTTTTCTTGATAAATGTTTTGTAAATATAACATTTGCCAATTTACTTTGTGAATATGCTGAAAATCTTGTATATGATTTTTCACTATTTATATCATCCTTTTTTATAGTACCAATAAAATATAATGCACTGCTAACAATTACAATACGACTAGGTGATGATATTTGTAATAGGCCAAGTAATAATGTTGTTAAATAAAAATGACCTAAATGATTTACACCAAATTGTAATTCATAACCATCTTTTGTATAACTTTTTGGGCATGCCATAACACCAGCATTATTAATTAAAATATCTAATCTGGTTTCTTCTTGAAGGAATCTATATAGTTACATTACAGTGATGTAATTGAGAAACAAAAAAAAAAAAAAAAGAGCAACAAAAAAAAACAACATTCAAAATTGGATTATTATGGCTTTTTATATTATCTGTTTAACAGGTTTAACATTGACTAATGCTTTATATATAGTAAAATAAAAATGAACAACACAAAAATGATATACATATAAAAATACATTAATTTGAATTTAAAAATGTTTTTACTTGCAAAAAAAAAAAAATCGTTTTATTTGAAAATGAAATAAATCAATCAATTTTTTAATTTCCAAAATGTTTTACGTTTTCCATACATCCCTATTAAACTCAATAGAAAAATAAAAACTTTGATTTTTCATAAAATTCATAATTTGTAAGTTTTTCTTGTAAAATCTTTTAGAATATCAAATTTTGTATTCTTGTGCATTGTATTGAAAATTGAATTTCAACAATTTTGGACTTATACCACTTTCAAATAAAATGGCTCAAATTTGGATATTATATATGTGCATATATTATATGTACTACATAATGTATTTACATATATACATATGTATGTACATATGCCCCAAAAAGATATGTAAAAGAAAGCTAATTAAGGTAGGAATCTGAAAGATCTTTCAAACTTTGATTATACGTAAAGTACGCTATTCTCCTAACCAAAAAAGATAAAGCGACTCTATATATGTAGGTATAGACAAACAAGCTGGACGAGGAATATAATAAGCTTTTCAAAGCTGCATTTTCGAGACAACCAAACCCTTCTGTGGGGAAGAAAAAAGATATACATACATATATATCCATATATTAGCTATATACTTACTGGTCAGCAAATTTTTTAATTGATTCCAATGATGATAAATCTAATTCACGATTAAATACATTTTGATTTTTTGATTCTTTTATAATTTCTAAACGTGCTGTTTCACATTTAGCTGCATCTCTACATGCCATATAAACTTTAGCACCACGTTTAGCCAATTCTAAAGCTGTTTCTTTACCAATTCCAGTATTACATCCTGTTACAATAACAACTTTATCATCAATACGATTCTTTTTACGATAGAATGGCCCTTGAATATATAAACTACGAGTATATAAAAGAAAAAAATAAAAATAAATAAATAAATAAAAAAGAAACAAAAATTTGTATAAAAGTGAAAATAAAACAAAATTGAAAATATTTTAAATGCAATCGAATATTGAATCCCATATAAATTCCAATGAAAATTATTGTTTTAACAATAGGTATAAAGTGTTAATTAAATAACAAGCAATATTTTCGCAATTAATTTATATAACACATATTGCGATTTGTTTTCTTACACATGTGTGTACTGTTGTCTTTTTTTTTTTTTCTTTTTTTTTGAGTCAATCAAATATGATATCAAGGTATTATTAGGAAATTCATTTGTTTAATGAGAATCCATTAACACCAATAATGGAACAATAAATTCTGAGTCCCCCGCAAACTATGATTTTGGATTCATGTAAAAAAAAAAAATAACATTGTTTAACAAAAAATAACGTGATTTCATGTATGGACGAAAATAGAATATTTGTTTGTTTGTGAATCAAAACTTATTTCCTATACTGGATTTCAAATTTACGAATAAATTTAATTTTATCCTTCGTGTAACAGGCCTCAGTATTTAGCTTGGGCAGAGTCTTGCTGTACAATACCTATAGTTCCGTCATTCATTAACACAAATCATTTCTAAAAAAAATGATTTTATTTATTAAAAATTATGTTACAAAAATCTATAAATGAACTAAATAATATTTTATGAAAAATTTAATTAAAATTAATAAAATTTTAAAAAATTAAAAATATGCTAATATTCGCTTAATGCGAATTATAAAATGATTATAGAGTAAAGAGAAAAAAAAAAATTTTTTTTTTCAATTTCTTTTCTTTTATTTTTAGTCATAATCTTTTTGATATGAATTTTTATTAAACAAAAAATAATCATTCTTGCTTGTAATACATATTTAATAGCAGATTATTTTCAAATTTGGTTCAATGTACTTTGATGCATTACTAAATAAATTATAGATTAATACTAGAATTAAAAACAAAAATTATACAATTTAAATATACAGTGATATCTCGAATTACGCTAGTTCGATTTATACGAATTCGGAGTTATACGGTTTACGATTTTTTTTATCAGTTACGATGCGGTTTAGCTTCATAAATTTTGAATTGTTTTGTTTGACAACGTATAACAAGATTGATGAAGATATCTTTTGGCTCACTTAATAAAAAATGAATTTAAATGTCTTTATTTATAAATTTAAATTTAATTAAAATTTAATAGACTCTAAAGAAAATCGCTTCATGATTGTACAGCAAGGAATTAAACAAAAAAAAAAAAAATTATTTACTAAGATATATTTATTTTTCAAGTCCTCAATTTCATTTATATATGAAAAATTTTATCTCGACTTAGGCGAATTCTCATCAATCTCGCATCTAACTTCAAGGTATTGGCCTATACTTAAAATTGTATGTACATATGTACTATATACGATGCATTGTAAATTTTAATTTTATGATAACTTACCGTAATAAAATTAATATGATTATAATTCCAATTATAGATCCAATTATTATTAAAATATGATTCAATACATCATCATCATCATCATTAACATTTTTGGCCGTATTATTGAGTTCATTTTCAGGATTACTTTTTTGTGATAATGATAACGGATATTTTAATGATTGATCCATAATATCTTTAAAAATCAGATATAATTATATTTTTATTTAATTTTGAAAAAATAAAAAAATAAAAAAAATAAAAAATAATAATTTTTGTTTTTTTAATCTAAAGCTCTAATAATTACATTATTATAACATTTAGGTAGGTCTATAAATGTTTAATTATAATTTAAAAAAAAAAAAAAAAGACAATATTTATAATATTACGCTGTATTAAAAGATGCGTGTAAGTATTTTGTCTTATTTCTTTTCTTTTTTTTTTGTCTTATACATCTAGATATTATTTGTATTTACAATTTGCTTGAACTTTCTCTTTGCCAATTAAATTTGTTATTTTCTTTTGTTTCTTTTTTGTTATTTATTTTATTTAATTTTTTAATTTTAATTTTTTAGTTTTTTAATTTGTTTTATCATTTGTATTTGTATTATTTTTATACATTTTCAATTATTTATTATTTAAAACAAAATTATTTATTATAAAATTATTATTTTTGTATATCTTGTATATTTATAAAATATCTACATACATACTTACAATAAATTTATTTCAAATTTAACAATAATAATAACAAAATAAACACAAAATTTTATAGTTTTATTTTAAACAAACAAAAAAAAAACAAAAAAAACAAAAAGAATCACTTCATTCATTCAATTAAGTTAAAAAAGAATAAAAAAATAAATACAAAATCAATATAGACAAAATAAAATAGCACTTAAAAGAAAAATTTAAAAAAAAAAAAAAAAAAATGAAAATATTAATAACTCCTTTTTTAAAGTGCGTATACAAACGTTTAAATACCTATGCTAATGATATAATTAATATGCCTGTGGATACTTCGACTGTTGATCGACAATTAATCAAATAGTTAAGGTAAGTTTCATTTACAAACTTACTGTGTATACAACTCTTAACTTTTGTATAGCTTCTATAAATCTTTTCATTACTTATACGTACATACATATGTATTACATACATAATCGCATATGTGTAATATATATACATATGTACATACATACGTATGATATAAAATATACATGTATATTATTAAGGATGTTTCAGAATAAATGTCACTATATATGCTATGTCCACTATAATAATTGTATGTATTAGTGAATGGAGTATAAATTTATTTTTGTTAAAGAGTAATTCAAATTATAAATGAAATATCAAAATTTTGAATGTACATAATCTGATCAAATTTATCGACATTTACCTCGAGATACCTTATACAATGTACATACATATAGATAATTACAAGTGAGTTTATTTCATATATATAAACATACAAACACATATACATACATACATACAAGTAAATCAGATTTATGTAGAATATGTGGATGAAATGAAAACTTTTGCAAGTTCAATGTCAAAATGTGATTTAAAAAAAGAAGATAAAATAGGCAATGAAAATATTACTAATTTGAAAATATATATAGTATATGTTTATGTACATATATATGAGTTGACCGTATTATTATTATTTTTTTTAATCGTAATAATATTACACCATAGCGCATATATTATTATTATTTTTATTTAGAGAAAAAAAAAATGGAATTTGGAACCACTTTATCTGTACACATATATATATATATATATACTCTGTTCATAAAGTCTTCTCAACAAGAGAGCAAATAAAAGATTATATACCTAATTTTACATTCACTTTAAATAAAATTGAGCACGAGATATTATACGTATGTACATACATACATACATATACATAATTCATTCCCTACAATGTTAATAAAGAAGGCTAAAAAAAATTATATTTATTATTAATCATATAAAATCAATAATGAAAAAAACTTTATGAATGAAGTATAGATTAAATTGTATAAAAATTATGCATTTTGTATATTATACATACAATAGTAATTAATCAGTCAAAAAAAAATAATAATAATAATAATATACACGCAAACAAATTCAAAATTTTATGTGAACGAGAACATTAACATACTTTTCTTTTTTTTTTTTTTTTAAATTAGGTTGTTCAATAATAATTTCATACTGTTAAGCTTTAGATCATCAGTATTCATAATAAGTCTATATTTATACGCTGTCCGTTAATATTATGCACTTAAGGTCTTATGGGAGTTTTTTTTTATTCTCTTGAGAAATATTATTAACTATTGAGTTTTTCACATTTTGTTAAATTGAATTGGTAGTTTCATATAAGGATTATAAGGTACAATTCATGAAATTTTTAAATTTTTAAAAATAAAAAAAAAATTTATAATAACGATGATTCTTGTAAAAGATCAAAACAATAAATATAACTGCCAGTATATAATTTTGAAATAAAGTTAAAACGGTACAAACTTATTGAACAAGCTAATAATATATCGATCTTAAAAAAAAAAAAAAAAAAAAAAAAAAATTGTGGCTCCCCCTCATTCAGATGTATTCGTATACAACAATGAAGACTCTACTAACTCACCTGTTATACCAGTTATACATTTGCGTCTTACACTTAATTGCATACTATACTACTCTGATCAAAAATAACCCGGACTCGTTCATGTACAACCCCCGCCAATATTTTAAGATGCATTTCTTTTAGTATTTATGTTTGTATACCTGTTTTTTACATTTCCTCCAAATTCGAGCTATATATGTCAATCAGTTGTTTTTTGACAGCACTTTGTTTAGGTCAAGTTTTTGCTTACTTTCGATTTTGCGATGGAAAAAATAATTGAACACAGAATTTGTATTAAATTTTGCGTAAAAAATGAAATTAATGCTACTGAAACGCTAAAAATGTTGCAAAAATGTTATGGTGATAGTTCTCTATCGAAAACAACAACATTTGAATGGCATAGTCGTTTTAAAAATGGTCGTTAATCAGTGAAGGATGACATTCATCCTGGGCGTCCTTCAACATCAAAAACCAAAGAAAATGTTGATCTGATTAAATCAATGGTTTTGGAAAATAGAAGATTAACGATCAGAGAGATGGTTACTGAAACAGGAATTTCATTTGGTACAATTCAAAGCATTTTAAGTGATGATTTGGGCTTGACACGACTTGCAGCGAAATTGGTTCCTAAATCATTGAATTTTTTACAAAAACAAGAACGTGTTATTGTTGCTGAAGAGATGCTTTCCAGAGTAAATGCTGATCCTGCATTCATTCAACGGATCATTACTGGTGATGAGACGTGGGTGTACGAGTTTGATGCGTTAACAAAGCAACAATCAAGTGAATGGCGCGCTTCAGAAGAACCAAGACCCAGAAAAATTCGTCGTACTCAATCAAAGAAAAAGATTTTGCTTACCGTTTTCATCGATTATCGTGGTGTTGTGCATCATGAATTTTTACCAACAGGTCAAACAGTTAATAAGGATTATTATTTAAGCGTAATGAAGCGTTTACGAGAAGCAGTTCGTCTAAAAAGACCCGATTTGTGGCAAAATAATTCGTGGATTTTACACCACGATAACGCACCTTCTCACACAGCCGTGGTTATTCGTGAGTTTTTGACTAAAAACTCAACAAACACTATTCATCAACCACCATATTCACCGGATCTCGCACCGTGCGACTTTTTTTTGTTCAGTCGCTTAAAAAAACCACTTCGGGGAACCCGCTTTGACAGCATAGAAGCAATTAAAGACAAATCGAAGAAGGAACTTATGGCGATCCCAAAAAGTGAGTACGAAAAATGTTTCCAGGATTGGATTAAACGGTGGCACAAGTGCATTGCATCAGACGGAGAATACTTTGAAGGGGAAAAAATAAATATTAATGAATAGACTTGTACTTTGTGTTTTATTGACCAAGTCCGGATTATTTTTGATCCGGGGGTTATATAGGTACAATGTAAAACATTAACATCAAAACACAATATCAAACTTATATATTATACTACATGTATCTCAATTTTAATTCAACCTGAAGAGGCTATACATACATATTATATATGTATATGTATGTATATATGTACAATATTAGTGTACAACATGCATATATTTTTCATTATATACATATTTGCTACTACATATGTATGTATGTAAATATGTATGATACATCTATATAAGTTCGTGCTACTATTCTATACCTATATTGTACACCTTTATTAAATTCCTACACAATACACACATACATAAATTACATTCATATATGTATGTATATACATATCCATACCTACATATCCATACACCTTTTACTTACCTTCTTCAACATTTTTTTTTATTACTTCATATAATATGTACATATGTATGTACTTTAGAGCTACCATCATAGATCGAAAACATTAAGATATGGCAGTGGGTGGTATATGGGAGGAAAAGCTCAAATAATTATTTACAATTCAAAGAAATTGATATAGTACTAATAATACAATAATTAAAAAAACATTATAAAAATATTACAATTAAAACCAAAATATAAAAGACATACACGTGTATACAATAAAAATATATTCCAATTTTATATGTTATTGATTTTACCTTTTTCCAAACTGAAAAACAAAAAAAAAAAAATTCAAAATTTATAAACTAAGAAAGGCCAAGGATCTGTTTAAGACCATATCATCGTAGAAATAAAAGTAAATGGCAGTAAATTGAAGAAATTATTATAAATTGCAAGCAAATTACAAGCATTTACTGCAGATTAAACAATGGATCACTTTTTATGATTTTATGTCCTTATTAATGCGTACATAAACAGTGTAATGAAATATATCACCATATATTGAATTAAATGCAAGAGATCACCTTTAATTATATTACAAGAGAAAATACAAATTCAGACTAAAAGAAAAGGTGTCGTTACTAATTGTTACATATGTATGTCGATATGCTATGGTTAAGTCGACAAGATACAGCTTTTAATTTGTAATCTGAGCTGCATTCTTTTTATTTTCCATGAACTTTATGTTAAGTGTTGAAAATATAAAAAAAGATAAAAACAAAAAATCAAATATTGCACTAATGCACGCACAGAATGCAAATTGTATGTATACAAATATAAAAAAAAAAAGTAAAAGGAATATTAAGATGAATTTTTATTTATTTTCAAGTTTTTATTCTTCTTCTTATTTTGTTTTATTTTTTTTTTTTTTATTTTATTTATTTTTTTTTTTTTTTTTGTCTGCATTTTAAATTTGAAATTACATATACGTAAATTTCATTTAAAAGCCATAATTTGAGGAGGCAAGAAAAAGATGTACATATGTAGAAACATAAAAAATGCATGTAAATTTTGTATTATTACAAAATATTTTGTTCACCCACATTTTCAGTTACTTTAGATCAATTTCAATATTAAAACACATACTGATACAAAAAAAAAAAAACAAAAAAGAAAAATTGTGCATTTTGTACATTTTTATATTTTTATTAGTTATTTGTATATGAATTTATATGTTAAAAATTAAAAATGATGATCATCTCAAAAATCGTTACAATTGAATTCAAATTTCTTTGTAAATTTAAAATTATGTATATACATATGTAGAAAAAGATTTTAAAGATCTTTTCAGGATTTTTAGTTTGTAGAGAAAGAATAAAAAGAAGAAGAAATTTTTAATTAAGATTTTTCTTAAGATCTATCTATATTTTTTTGAAGAAATTACAATGAATATTTTTAAAATTCATGAACTCTTCTTTTATTTAAAAAAAAAAAAAATAAATTTTAAAAGTGTACAAAACAATTTTTCATGGCAGTGTATTTAGTATCATATAATTATTTTACATAGTTTACAACAAATTAAATAACGTACATACATACAAAATGGCAATTTTTATTGTTAATTCTATTGTAAGAATAAAAAAACAAAAAAAAAAAAAAAACCGTCTTTATGAGGGTATGAATCAAAGTCTTAAACTAAACATTAATCTTAAATTCAACTTATCTTACATTATGTATAAATAAATAATTCTAAGTTTTATGTAAAATAGAGTATAGCTTTTTTTTTTCTATAATCTGCTAGGCTTAGGACATAGTCCATTTTTGGATGATGTGACTGCTGTTACTTTTTTCGAGCTTCTTTGATGACTTGCACAATTTTTGTAGATCATTTTGCCAAGTGTATATTTCTATAAACTTGCCCAGAGCAGCACCACGTGGAGGTGATCTACTTTGCTCCCCAAATAGAGTATAGTTAATTCTTTAAATATATTTTCAATACACAAATATATGGGCATATGGATAATATTCATGTATATATTCATATAAGTAGACACATTTCAAAATATACCATTTACAATATTCCTTATCTGCGATGTTCTTAAAAATATCATCTACGTATAGATCAATGAACTTTTATTACGCACACATATGTGTACGTAATGTACGTAATGTGCATAATTTAATAAATAAAATGAATACTTTTATGAATATGAAGATTTTGTTACATTACATACAAAAAAATAATTTTCTATAAAAATTTTCGTTATAAAATTTTAACGGCCATAATATTATCATTTCCGTTTATTAATTTACTATTTAACATCATCTATAATTTAAAATAAAAGTCAATGATCAATTTTTGAGTTATATTAATCTTTTGATTTGGTTTTGTTGTTGTGATCATATATGGTTCATTCATAGTTCATATACACATATACATGCATACATACATCTTCAATTGTTTTTGACATTGACATTTAAAAACACGTGTGCTCTATTGTAGGAGAATAGTGTTTACAAATTGTTTATTATTGAATTTTGGATTGCAATTTTGAAATTAAAAATTGAATATTTTTATTTAAATACTTGGTATTGATTATTTGATATTTTCTTTTCGCATTTTAAATAAAATGAATACAGAAGAAAATACTGATTGTAATGACATAATTATGGAGGATGCAGAAATGATTGACGATGATGATGATGATGATGATAATACCAGTAACACTGATAACAGTGATGATGAAGTTAATGATAGAAATAGCAATCAACAAAATACAAAGAAAAAAATTGAAAAAAAAGTTTATTTACCTGGACAACCATTAAAAAATGATGAAGAGCTTGTTTGCGATGAATCTGCTTATATAATGTTACATCAAGCTCATACCGGTGCACCATGTTTAAGTTTTGATATTATTGAAGATGAATTAGGTAATAATCGAGATGAATATCCATTGACTTCATACATTGTAGCTGGAACACAAGCAGCTAGAACGCATGTTAATAATGTAATTGTAATGAAAATGTACAATTTGCATAAAACAAGTAAAAGTGATGATGATGATGACAATGATGATGAAAGTTCAAGTGATGACGATGAAGATGATGTAGATAAAAAACCAAAAATGAGTTGTGCATTAATTAAACATCAGGGATGTGTTAATAGAATACGTGCAAAACGTGTTAAAAATAGTGTTTTTGCTGCCTCTTGGAGTGAAATTGGAAGCGTTAGTATATGGAATTTAAATGATGAACTGCAAGCAATCGAAGATTCGAATTTATTAAAAGAGTATGAAAAAAAATCAGCGGAAATAAAACCTCTATTCACGTTTAATGGTCATCAAAATGAAGGTTTTGCAATCGATTGGAGCTCTGTTGTACCAGGTGTTCTTGCAACTGGTGACTGCAAGTATGTATTTTATTTTAATTCTGAATGCAAATTTCATTTTCTAACTGTTTTTCTTTTCTTCAATTAGGCGTGATATTCATATATGGAAACCGACAGAAGATGGCATGTGGAATGTAGATCAACGACCACTTATTGGACACACAGATTCAGTTGAAGATCTTCAATGGAGTCCGAATGAGCATAGCGTTCTTGCATCATGTTCCGTCGATAAAAGTATCCGTATATGGGATTGCCGTGCTGCACCACAAAAGGCATGCATGTTAACCTGTGAAAATTCTCATCAGAGTGATGTCAATGTGATATCATGGAATCGAAATGAACCATTTATAGTAAGCGGTGGTGATGATGGTTTTCTACATATTTGGGATTTACGTCAATTTCAAACAAAACGACCAATTGCATCATTTAAACACCATAATAGTCATGTAACAACAGTTGAATGGTATCCAAATGATTCAACAATATTAGCATCTGGTGGCGCTGATGATCAAATCGCATTATGGGATTTAGCTGTTGAAAAGGATGATAATGATTTAACTTCTGAACAAGACAAAGAATTAAATAATTTACCACCACAATTATTGTTTATTCATCAAGGTCAACAAGATATTAAAGAATTGCATTGGCATCCACAATTACCTGGTGTAATATTATCTACTGCACATAGTGGTTTCAATGTATTTAGAACAATAAGTGTTTAAAAATATCAATAAATACAAAATTAATTTTGTTGTGTATAACAATACTAAACTTTTTTATTACCAGTTTTCCTTACAAGTTACAATTATATTTTAAACACATATGAGAAGACACACAAAGAAAAAAAAAATGAATTTAAAGAATATGAAAATAAGATGAGAAAAATAATAAAATTGGAAATAAATTTATGAAGTCTCACACACGATAAGTGCGAAGAATATATCATGAAGTTTTCATTTCTTCATTTAAATTTGTTATTTATATTTGTAAGTATTTCAATAATTTTTGTCAAATCCATTTCACGATTTAGTTTCAAATACATTGTTTTACGGATTTCATGAAATGCAATCCATTGTGGCAGTTCTTTAGCTAACAAATGTAAATGTTGTTCGATATCATCTTGTGTTAATATAGTTTTATAACTATTTTCAATTTTCTTTAGAACAATATCTAATGGCAGAACACCTTTTTTCTCTGTAATAAAAACATTTCTTAAATGTCTTGCCAATTCCGGCAATCTACTGTATTTAACAGCTTCACGATCTTCTGATTTTCTTCTAGTCATTGAATCTAACATTTTGGCAGCTTGTTTAGCTCTAATTTTCTCCAATAATGATTTTGGCACACCTTTCAAAATGCTTTCTGTAGTAACATTAATAGTGTTCGTGCTAGTAGTATTTGTAATATCAGTTGTATTGGTAGTTTCTACCGATGATGATTCTTGGTTTACCATATGTTCTTCATAATTCTTCATAGCACGTTCCATTGGTGTTGCACAATTAAAAAGATTCCTTGCTGTTGATAAAATATCTTTTGCTGATGAAAATCTCTCAATATTTGGTGGTTGTGGCAATGGCGCTTCTGTAATATTTGGGCAATTATCTAAATTAAATTCCGGATGCCAACGCGTAATTTTCTCTTTTGGAACATTTAATGGTGGATCCAATGATTTTAAAAATTTCTCATGTTCATTTTTAACAATTTCCAATAAAATATTAGAGAATTTTCGCAGACGTTGAATCATAATCTATATTATTGAAAAAATAAAAGCAAATGTAATTTAAAAAAAATAAAAATGTTTAATATTATTATTTCACTTACTTGTGGATTCATTAGATTCATTTGTGCTGATTTTAAGACATTATCTTCATCAAATTTTTCAGTTTGATTACATTTTGATAATTCATTTTCAACAATATTGGGCGTTATTACTAATTGAAAATAATCTTGTTTTGATAAAGAACCAAAATTTCGTGTTTTCATTTGTACAAATTGATATGCATCTGGATATAATTGTTTAATCTGTGCTAAATGTGATTCAGTAAAATTTTTACGTAGCATACGTTGTACAGCCGGCTTTAGCTTTTTAAACGTTATCATTTCTTTACGATTGTAAAACATGGAACATACTGAATCAGTACAACGAAATATTTCAATTAAATATCTATATTTATATGGTAAGGGGAGTGTTATCACTTTATCTGATTGTTGTTGTTCAACAAGATTTTGAAATTTTTGATAGGCTGGAACTTGTCCGCTTCTAACAGGTGAACCAGATTTTGTTGGACTGAACAAAACTTTTTTTGGTGTTGCTATTTTCCTTGGTGACATCAAATCATTTTTATCATTTGCAACAGCTGCTGCAGATGTCGTCTTTACAGGTTTTGTTGGTGTTTTGAAACCTTTTTGTGGGCTAAAAATAAATATTTAAAAAAAAGAAGGAAAACAGTGATAACATAAATCCCTGATAATGCAATGCGAAATATCTTTTACCTTGTAAGTACTTCTAATTCAATAGTTTCGAATTTCTTTAGATTTGTTTGAATGCCATCCTTTGATTCATCATTTTTCAATTTCTTGGATTTTTCTTCTTGAATCTTTCGAATTTTTTCCAATTCTTTTAGGCGATTAATTGATGCTTTTAGCTCTTGAAGTTTAGCACTTCTGGTGACTTTTGTTTTCACTTCATCAAATTTTAATTCTTTTTTAACCAAATTATCTAAATCCTTTTTAATATCGTTTGAAGATTTTTCAATTGTTTGTGATTGGTTTTTTGTTCCATTTACAACATTTACATCATTATCCTTTGATATAAATGTTAGTGGAATTGAATCTTCAATTAAATTTGATGATGGTACTTTAATGCGTGGAGATAAATTACCCTTTTTAATAAATTTAACTAAATTTTGTTGTATAAATTGTGGTCCATCATCATTTTTAATTTTATCTTTTGAAATTTTATTTTTTGTACTTTCATTATTTTTAATTATTCGTCCACCAGATCGTGATTTTTTAGTAATTGTTGGTGATTGTGTTGATTTTAATGTAATATTATTTTTATAAATTTTCTCTTGATGTATTGTACCATTTACAATACGTTGATTTTTTTCAATTTTATTCACTTTATCATTGCTTTTAAATATTGACTGATATAAAGAATTTTTTTGATCATCTAATTCAGTTCCTCCATTTCCTGTTAATTCATCATTATTTCTATCAAGTAAAAATACCTTTGTACGTGTATAATTTAATTCTTCAGGAGCTAAACGTTTTCTTGTATTAAAATATGTTTTAATTGATTGTTGTGCCATTTTTCTTGTAATATTATGCGGTTTTCGTTTCTAATCTTAATTTTAAAAAATTATTTAGTTTTTTTTTTTTTCTGTTAAATTTTTATTAAGAATATATTTCACTTTTGACTACTTAATAAAAGTCCAATGGAAAGAAAAGAAAGAATGGCATTTTTTATGATTACAATTTATGAATTTTCCCTCCAAAAATCTTATCGAATCGAATATACAACAATACAACAAAAAGACAAAAGTTGGGATTTAAAAATTCAATTTTTTAACTAAAACAACAAACACAACAACAATAATAATATCACTATCGTTCAATTCACTTAACCAATCGTTTTATATCATTCAATAAGATTTTTTTTTTGTTTTTCAGATTCCTAAACGGGTGGTATTTTATTTTTATATTAAATAATTTATAAAGATAAATAGTCACTAAACACATGAACAAAATACAAATATTATTAAATTTTCAATTTTCATACTTACAATAAAAAAAAATAATAAACTAAATCAACAGTCAACACTTGTATGTGAATACCATTTAAAACAATAGATTTTTTGTACTAAATTTGTCTTTTTTTTTTTATTTTGTTGAATATATGAAAAATTACAAATTAAATAATCAGTCTTTAAACTTAATTTAAAAAGATATCTATATTTATAATAAAACAATTAATTAAAAATAAAATAAATATAAAAAAATAAGTAAACAATTTGATTCGTTAATTCGATACTTGACAGTTGATGCTCATACTACACAACTACATAATGTAATTGCAAACTACGTATGAATTTTGTGTCTTCTTCTTTTTAATATGTAATTTACTTATCGTTAAATTTATTTTGATATATACAACTGTATAATTTTTATAGCAAAAAATTATATGGAAAGTACATGCCAAATTGCCAAAACTGACAAAAATAAAATATCAGAGAAATTTTTTAAATTTATTTTCATTTTTTTTTTGATTTCTCATAATTTTTTTTTTTTTTTTTATAAATACATATTCGTAAATTTTACTCAATACAAAATTTTTATAAATGATGACACATGACAATATATTATAGGTACAAATTATTGTTAGATTTTTGCTGCTTATGAAAAAATGCATTCTGTTTATGAATAATTGATTCATATAAAATCATTTTGGAAAATCAACGATAATTAATCGAATAAATAATCATAGTAAAAAATATAGTAGATTCATGTAGATTGTGAAAATGTGTATTCTTAAAGTATAAACCATAATAGTATTCTAACATGTGTAATAATAATAATAAAGGTATTCATGATTTAAAAAAAAAAAAAAAATATTGGGATATTTTTAATACGTTACATCATAATTCTTTATATCTATTAATATTGTTAATTAATAATTAATTAAATCTAATCTAAACTTGTATTAATTTTAGTGATCAGTGAATTAACATTAGTGAAAATCGATCATAGTCAGGCTTTTACTTTACTTTACCCTTTATTTCGTTAAGTTGGCTCTGTTTTTCTTTTCTTTTATATACATACATATAACAATCATTTGTTTGTGAATTTGTGATGTGATATAGAGATTTTTTTTTTTTTTTAATTAGAAAAGAAGAAGTGAAGAAGCATTTTGGATTTTTCTCGGAGGATTTTTTCTTTTGTAAAGAATTTTTAGTTATCTATATTGTATTATAAAATAAAAATATACATTATTATATACATACATATTAATTCTCTTTTTTTTTGAAATTGAAAAAATAGAAAAATTATAAAAAAATTGTTTTTAAATTACATATTTAATTGTTCAATTAAACAACATAAGTATTCATGGAAATGTTAATAAAAAAAAAAAAGAAATTAATTAAATTAACATAATTAAAAAAAAAATAGTGAGGAAAAATATTGTTCCGTTTAAAAAAACAAAAAATATATATATCTGAGAAAAAAAAAGTCATATAATGAGGTATATAAAATACATACATACTATAAAAATTCATGATGAATTAAATGTATAATTATATATAGCGATATCGTACACACATACGTATATACAAATTATATTTAACATATACGAACGAAGTCATATACAATACATACATATATTACACAAAGTTCTCGCAATTATTCAAAAAAAAAGATTGAAAAGTGTGTTGAACCAAGGAAAAAAAGTATTCATTTTTTTCTTAAATTTTTTGTTGTTTTTTTTTTTCGTTTTATTCACGGTGTTATACGAATATAAGAATTTTGATCGAGTTTTTTTTTTTTCTTTCGAACGTATATGTGTCCACATTTATAATACCTAATTTTGTTTTGGTTTTGAGAATAAAAGTTAAAAAACAAAAATTGTAATTTTTTAAATAATAATGAATTCAAAAGCAGATGTTAATAGACGAGTATTAGCAATTCAAGCAAAGAAAAAACGTCACAAGCCAAATAAAAAGAAAGGTAAGCAGAATAGAGCTAGTTCAACAGCGGCTGCATCTAGAGGAGCAACTCTTGTTACAACAGCATCAGCACCAGGTTCAAATACAACAAATAACCAAGTGCAACAGCAACATCAGCAACAACAAAAAACAAATAATCAAACTGTTAACAATAAGAGTAAATTAGATTTGGTCGTTAATTTAGAAGGTATACCAATAGCAGATACATTAAATACAACAACAACGAAAAATAATTTCAATAAATCATATTTAATCAACAATAAAAATCAAAAATCCTCAGGTTTGTCACTAACTGATAACAACATCTTAGGCGGAAGTGGAAGTGGAGCATCTGTTCAACAACAACAGCAACAACATAATTTATCCACAATACCAAATAACAAAAAATATCAATCGAATATCACGAATAAAACAAAAACTTCAACAATGTCAAGTGATAATATATTCGGTTATGGTGGTGGTAGAATTGGAAAAATAAAATCGGATGTTATTCAACCTAGCTCATCAAATGAATCTGATGAATCTGAATTAAATAGTGAAGATGATGAACAAGAATCAAAAGAAGATTATTGTAAAGGTGGATATCATCCAGTTAATATTGGTGATTTATTCCAAGGTAATAAACAAAATATAAGACAAAACAAAAAATTATGTATTTTAGAATGTTACAAAATCAAAAGAAAGTATACACTATTCTATACTTATTATAATAGTATACTATTATTCTGTTCTATATTATAATATTGTATTTGGGTACATAAGAAAAGATGAAATTAAAACGACGAAAATATTGTATAAAAATCAATATTGTAACATAACCAAATTTTTCCATTTAATTAACTAACCTTTCACAAAATTATATTTTTATTTTGTGCTACTTATTATCATCATTATTATGCAGAAATTTGAGGAAAAAAGAGATTTTTTTTTTTTTTTTTTTAGATACATACGTAGGCACATCCTTATTAGATTTTTATTACCTACCTATGGTGGTTATGATGGTTTCCTAATATATTATTACTGAATATGTATATATATAATTAGATCATGTACCTATAGATTATCACTTTTAAACATTAATATCATTTACGTATGTAAAACTTATTTTTTAAATTGTTTTTATTCTTTACCATAAAGATATACAGATACATACATATATGTTGATATTGACATACCTACATATGTATACATATACATATGTAATGCATAATGAATAAATGTAAATGCCTATATTTATAATGTTTGTCAGTTATCGATGTAGCTTACATATATATACATATATGTACTGCTAATTCTTACCTGTATATGTATTTTATGATTTGTAGATATATTCATATATAATACGAAATAAATAATATTTTGCTCTATGTAACATATACTAATGAATAGTAATTAAGACCAAAAATTAACAGATCACTTATTTTACTTTCAAGTAATTTTCGGTTTTTACAAAATATATAAAATATTTAGTACATTTTTAACACAATTACATTTTTATGTAAATTTCATATAAATTTTTATTTTTATTATCGCTTCTATTATATCGTTTAGATAATTAAAAAAAAAATTAAACAAAGAATTAATTAAGAAGTTAATAATAACGAAAATTTAAAATACTTAAATAAGTATCTATTTTTTTTTGTTTTTTTTTTCTTCAAATTGGAGCATTATACAGGATGTTCCATTGTTTTCTTAGACTATCCCCATAAAATTCACCTCTTTTTAGATATAAGAAATTGAACATTTTTTGACATGTAAGATACATGACGTTTCATTGAGCAATACTTATTTTTTAAAATTTAAACCTTATATGTTTATATGTATATAACATTTTTTATTAAATATAAAATGTTAGATTTAAGCTTTTCTAACAAAGGTTTGACTAATGATAGTTGAATAGGAAAGTCCAGAGTTATTAATGTTCATAGTTTGAAAATGCGATTTTTAATGCAAAATATATGATTTTTGAATCACCTTATTTACTTATTGTATAGAAGAATTTGTACTAATTACAAATAACTAAAAAAAATTTGCGAAAATCAAAATATATCATTTCGATATATTTAATGGCTTTTGTTAATTTTTATTTTAAAAATGTAAAATATGTATAAAAAAATTTTTCATAGAAGAAAAAATTCATTTTTTCACTAATTTTTCGATTAATTTCATATCCATACAAAATGTAGCATTGTATATACTGAAGTTATATGTGTATATATAAGAATGACACAAAAATATACATTTCTTTACCAAAACAACGAATTTGTATAAATTATAATAATGCGAATGAGATTAAAGAGAAGAAAAAAAGCATACACCTATATAAGCATTTTTTAACAAAAAGGAAATCTTTACACACTACGCAAGTCTTCCCATTAACTTACACAACTTTACACAGCGTGTATAATGTGCGTACAATTTTATCAGTTCATTAGTATAAAAATAACAGATTTGTTGTGATGGAAATGTACAATATTACATTTTCTTATACCTACCTACATTCAAAATATTTATAAAGAAATGAAAATTATTTTCTATTTAAGCTGATTTATTAGAAACCTAATTAAATTATTTCACAATTTGATATGCAATATATCAGATAGATTTATTCAAATTTTCCCCCCTTAAAAAGAATGTAATTTTTTTTAAATCAATGGTTCGATTTTTTTTATTTGAAAAAAATGTTAACATTTAGATTTAGTTTTTAATGTTTTTTTATTATAATTTTTTTTATTTGTTATTTATTTATTTTATTTTTATATAAATTATTTACTATTTCAGGTCGTTATCATGTTGTACGTAAACTTGGTTGGGGACATTTTTCAACTGTATGGTTATGTTGGGATTTAGAAGATAATCGTTATGTTGCTATAAAAATTGTTAAATCTGCTCCACATTTTGCTGAAACAGCTAAAGATGAAATCAAAATATTAAAGGCTATACGTGATAGTGATCCAACAAATCCAAAACGACAAAAAACTGTACAATTATTAGATGATTTCAAAATAACTGGTGTTAATGGTACACATATATGTATGGTATTTGAAGTGCTTGGTGATAATTTATTAAAATTAATACGTAAATCATGTTATAGAGGTATACCAATACAAAATGTTAAATCAATAATACGTCAAGTATTAGAAGGTTTAGATTATTTACATTCTAGCTGTAAAATAATTCATACAGATATTAAGCCAGAAAATGTATTATTATGTGTTGATGAACAATATGTTAGATCATTAGCAAATGAAGCCACAGAATTATATGTAATGAATTATAAAATGTTTCCATCATTTGTTAGTCGTGCACCAAAAGAATATAGAGAACCTCCAATAACTGAAAAAATGAGTAAAAATAAAAAGAAGAAACTGAAGAAGAAAGCTAAACGACGATTAGAACTATTTAAAAAGCAATGGGATTATCTTGAACAGAGTGGTGCTACAACAGATCCAGGTGGTGTAGGTGGTAATAATAAGATCTCATTGACATCATCAACATCAACAATAACGACAACAACACCATTAACAACAGTAACAACAACAACAACATTAGCATCAGGATCATCATCATTAGCTGCAAATCGTTTAGATGGTTTAAATAGCAATAATGCAAGTAATGTTATTAATTCATCAAACAATGATCAAATAACTGCAATTAATAAAGATATAATGAACGATGAAAGTGATAAAATGAAATCAATAGGAAATGATGATGATGATGATGATGATAATAATAAAGATTTATCAATGAATGGTGATTTAAGTGATTATGATAATCATGATGTAGATGATGATGGTAATGATGAAATTAAGAATAATGAAACAGATGATTTAATAAATTGCTCTCAAACAAAATTATTGAATAAAAATTTGCTTTCAAATAGTTCTAACGAGAATGAGAAGGAAATGAAAAATTCAATGCAAACTAATGATGGCAGTAACAATGACATGAATGATGATATAACATTAAATCAACCATGCAAAAATGATCTAAATTCACAAGGTGATCATGAAATTAGAAGACAATCAAGAACAATGGCTGAAACACCATTACATGATTCATCATCATCATCACAACAACAACAACAGCAACAAATCCATCCATGGTCATCATCCTCAACTCAAATTCGAAATTCCCAAATTCAACAGCAGCCACAACAACAACAACATAAGAAAGATCCTGCCTTAGAAATATGTGACGTTGAAGTCAAAATAGCTGATTTAGGTAATGCATGTTGGGTGCATAAACATTTTACCGAAGATATTCAAACACGTCAATATCGTTCATTAGAAGTTATATTGGGTGCTGGATATGATACATCAGCTGATATATGGAGTACAGCATGTATGGCATTCGAATTAGCAACTGGTGATTATTTATTTGAACCGCATTCGGGTGAAACTTATTCACGTGATGAGGATCATATAGCTCATATAATTGAATTATTAGGTCCAATACCAAAACATATTGTATTTAGTGGTATTTATACACAATTTACATTTAATCGTAAAGGTGAATTAAAAAATATAACCGGTTTAAAGCCATGGGGTCTAGTAGATGTACTAATTGAAAAATATGAATGGAATCGTGATGATGCTGAATTATTTGCTGATTTCTTAAAACCAATGCTAGAATTTGATCCAAAAAAGCGTGCTACAGCTGCTGAGTGTTTAAATCATCCCTGGCTAAGATAAATTTATAAATTACATACATATTTATATTATTACCTTCCTAATGATAATAATAATAAAAACGATAATAATAATAATAAAATAATTATAATAATCCTCACATTACAAAAAAAAAAAAAACATAATAAATTAATAATAATAAAAATAAATAAATAAATGACCGGTAATAATTGCTATAATGTATAAGTTATTGAATAATTATTTAAGAAAAAAAAAAGTAAAATATAAAATATAATTAGTAATAAAATTAATAATTTACGTAATTCATATTTTGTTGAAAAAAATTGGAAAGAAAATCCTATGTTCAATTGTGTTATAATATTTTTAATTATTTTCTATTTTCTTATTTTGGAGTGAAAATTTAATTTCTATAGAATAAAACATCAATACAAAAAAAAAATTAAATTCACATTAATAACATACTATGTTGAAGCAGCGACAGACTAAAAATTAATCTGGCTTAATAAAGAATTTAGATTACTGTGATCTAGATTTAGGTCTTACTTTAAATCTAAAGACAACATATTCAGAATTGAATTAATTTACTTTTTGCACAAAAATCTAGATTTCAGAATTTGTTTTACATAACTGGATTACTTTGTGCATAACTGGATTAAGACTGATTAAGATATTTAGATTGGTCCAGACTATTTTTTGTTTTATATAAATTATTATATCGCTGCTATTATAGAAACCAATTTTCCTCCAAACCAAAAATAAGAAAAAAAGAAAGAATAATAAAAATTACTCCTCTTTGGTGAAGATTACCACGGCGATATATTATTGATTATTAGTGTTTATTTGACATGACTTGGTAAAATATTATCGAGTGGATTTTTTAATCATTGAATAATAGAATAATTCATAATTTAAAGATAAAAATAATTCTAGCAATATAATTTTCATTATTGAAATAATATTGTTTAGCAGTAAATTATCATCTTGTTCTTCGTACGATTATATCTAACTACACAAAACATTAATTATTATTGCTGAGTGCAATCAAAAAGGTTATCGCTCTTGTGCAGCGGTTCTAATTATATGAGAATAGAAAACAAAAAAAATTTTAAATTATTTTTTTTTGTAGTAAAAAGTTTTAATTTTGATTTTTTTTTTTTAAATTTTAATTTAAATAATTTTATTACTTATGCTATTTTATTCCATTGAAAAAAAAAAAAAGAAAACAAAAATGAAGAACACTCATCATCGTCCACATAGGAATAGTATTGAATTATATTAACGTTTAAATAAGAAATAAAAATAAAAACACAATCGAAGAATTTATTACTACTTTATTCGCAGAATGTTAGTAGTTTATTTTTATTAATTATTCAAAATACTGTTGTTGTATTTATAGAAAAATTAAAAAAAAAAAAAACATAAAATTTTTTTGAAAATAAATAAAAGTTTAAATACAGTAAAAAAAAAATAAAATAAATTAAATGTAATATAAAAGAAAACACATGTTCTCATGATTAGGGAAAAACAGAAAATAAAACAAGATGAACTAATTATATAAAAAAAAAAAAAAAACAAGAGAAAACAAAAAAAATTACTTATAATTTCTTAATCTCAATTTTTATATCTCTAATTTACATTGAGCAGAAATAAATTTATTTCTCAAATACAGTAGAAATCATTTGTAAGGACATCGAAAGGTAGTAATAAAATTTCACAGAAATTTAACTTTTTGATTATTATTCAACGATTCATTTATTTTTGTATGTGATGTCTTTATACATAGTTTCTACTGTACAGTTATTTATCATTTACATTGTAATTTCGATATAGTGATGAAAATTGTAACTTACAGTTATGTAAAAAAAAAAATAAAAAATAAATGAAAGGAAACTTTGTTGTACGTATTAAACTTAGTGCGATAACGAAGTTATTTATAATTACAGTACTTTACTACTTTAACCATTGCAGGATTTATTAAAAGTTACAGAAATTATTATATAAATTTGTGTGTATAATATCTTCACTATATCGTAATTATATTTTACTAGAATTGCAGATTATAATTTTGATTGTTTTATTATTTTTTTTTTTTTTTGCTACTGTTTTTCTGTTTTCTTAATTTAACAAAAATTGAATATAATATAAATATACTGTGTAATGAAATGATAAACAAAATACTTCTTTCTTTTTTTTTTTAAAATGATGTGATTTTGTTTTTTTTTCTTTTACCTTTGTGTTTTATAATAAAATGAAAATATTTATAAAAAAAAAATATATATATATATATATATATGTTTTATTATTTTTTCATATTCACATTTTTATTTGATGGCCTTTAAAAATATTTTGAAAATTATGCAAATTACAAAGAAAAAAGAAAATTATCACAGTCTCACATATAATTAACGTATTTAAACTAACTAAGGTCAATATGATGTTTAGATTTAAAAATCATTTTTAATTATGTGAAATAATTCTCAAAACAACAATTAAATAAAATATATTCTATTACAAGCTTAGCTTAACAAAATATCTAATATATTGATTGGCAAATTCAAAATAAAATTTAATTTCTAATTCTTTGTTAACTGACATACACTGTATTCTGATTTATTTTAAAGGAATTTGTATATAAAAGATAAATAATATGAAAAATGTATGCATTGTGTGTTTATTTTTTATTTGAAAAGGTGATCAAAAATTTTTATTCAATTTTAATTAAATGAAAGAAGGAAAAAATTACACAATGTAATAGTTTTATTGGGATTATGATAGATATATTATATTTAATTGGTAATCATAGGATCGATCTATACCATGTATGTATCACCGTCCAATTACTAGATGAGTAATCTATACTCTTTACACTAATTATAATATGTATGTGTAGTTTTAGGGTTTTATGAAAACTAAATGAAGTAGTACCAATTTACATCACTGTATATTGATATTTTAAAAATTTCATTTGATTTTGTATGAAAACTTTTAAGAATTATTATGGCAATCAATTAGAAATTATGGGAGAAAAAAAAAAGACATGTACTCGCATATGGCCTTAACTACATACATACATATATACTTAGTTAGTGTACAGAGTATAGTATAAAACTAACGTCGAAATAAACATAATTTGTCTAGTATCGAAGTCTAAACAAGTTGTATGTAGCTATTAAGCTTGACTTCACTTTAATGTTGCAGAAATTACCGAAAATTTATTTTGGCAATAGTTTTTATTTATATTTACATGTATCGATAAAATCATGATACCTATGCCAACATAAATATGTTTTAAAGTCTTTGAAAAACCGTTAATTTATAAAATAATATTGGAATGAATTCACGTAAATTAAAAAAAACATTCAAATGTTTGGGTATACGTATGTAACGTTTTTTTTTTTATTTAAATTTTTCATGTTCAAAATTACATGAAGTTCTATTTTTGATTATCTTACATAAATTTGTAAATAAAAACAAATTAAATGGATATGAAAATTCATGAGAAGAACAAAAAATAAAAATAAATGACAAAACGACAAAAAAAAAAAAAAAAAAAAAACAAAATAGTAAACTTTGTAGAAATAGAAATAATTTCTTTAAAAAAAAAAAAAAAAATGAATAAATTAAATAATATATGTATGTATCTTTAATATTAAATTAAATTTAGAAAAAAAAAAAAAAAAAAATTGGAAGACAAAAAATAAATTAATGAATACATTATTGCAAAAAAATAAAATAAAATGAAATTATATAAAATGAATAGATATATATAAAAATATGAACATACGTTATAAATAAAAAACAAAATATAAAGCTCATAACAATTAGTGAATTTTTTTTATTTCGATAAATTATTATCGAATTTATATGATCGACGTGTTATTTTCATATTTAAAACAAAAACAAAATAAAATAAAAATTGTAATTTGATCGTAATTAACATTATACGAAATTTGGATTTCATTTTGTAGATGAATTTTATTAAAAAAATTTATTATTTAAAATATGATAAAAATAAAAGAAAAATTGAAATAAAAAAAAAAAAAACATTTGATATAAATTTACATTACATAAATGTGTACACACATATATACGGATGTTTTCATAAATAAATGGTGTATGTACGCATTATTATTATATATTGTACATACTATATACATACATATTATATGATATGAATACATACTTAATAAATGTAACAAAATTGAATATACTATATAACGTTTATGTAAACGGTGCATTATTAAATTGTATTGTAGGAAAAATATGTATATGATTATAAAATACGTATTTTTATTTTGTACGTTATATATTTATTTTTAATTTTCATTGATTCTTTTTTTTTTCTTTTTAACATTACATACAATTATTTTTTTTATTTTTAATCTTTGTGGTTAGAAAAAATAAATAAAAAGCCCAAAATAAAATGAACAATGAATGAAAAAAAATATATATATGTAATTATATATATATACTAGATTTGTTGTTCAAAAATAAAATTATGAAATATGTAACTCATAATGTTGTGACTAGAAAAAAATTAAAAAGAGAAATAATTAGTTTCAAGAGAAAAAAATAAAAATATATGTGTAAATAAAAGTATAAGTATTACATAAAATTAGAAGAAAAAAAAAAAAAACAAATACGTACATACATGTATCATAAAATTTTATTTGATATTGTCATCTGTATAAATGCATGCTTATTATTTTGGAATTGGATTGTATAATTGATCACTATAATATATTATGTTCGGAACCATAAAAGGTTCTTTATGTATTTGAAAATAAATGCGAAAAATTAAAAGTAAATAAATAAAACAAAAAAAAAAAAAACAAACAAACAAAATAAAAGACACTTAAATTTTATAACAGATATAAGCAAGCATATTTGAATTATAATAAAATAAACAATGTATATGTACATATTAACAATAATTTTCAAACGTTAATAAATGTACGTATATAAAATAAAAATAAATTTGGATAAAAATGTGAAGTATATATACTATACAAAAAATAGTATATTTTATTTCATCTTCTTAATTTATTAGAAATTCTATTTATTTCTAAATTTTTTCTTTTTTTTTAACTGTTTTTAATTTTAATTTATTTTTTATAGCAAAATTTTTAAAAATTTAATTAACTGTTTATTGACAAAATTACATTTGTATTAAAATTAGATATGTACGTTAGAATTTCCAAAATATATTGTGACTTCTGTTTTTTATATATATATATGTATATATAACGTAATTTTTCGTATAGCGCGTCTAATTAGAACGTTATGAAATACAAGAATTAAACACGTATTTTATTATTATACGACAATATTGCAAAATATATGAATTTATGTAAAAATAAAATAAATACGTGATCATTTTAAAAATATCACATGAATTCATACAACATGAATTTTTATACAGGGCATAATTTAATAATTGTACTACAGTAAATTTTTTTTTTTTTATTTATTAATTTTAAACAGAAATTTTGAATCTCATAAATTGTTGTGTTAAAAAAAATTTGTCGTAATTCAAAAGAGAATGAAAAATAATTTTTTTTTTTTTTTGTAAATTTTTTTTCTCATTTATAAATTTTTACATTCCTTGAAAATTTATTTATTTTTGTTTTTCAAATCGTTAAATAAAATTCAGTAATATTTTTCCATTTTTTTTTTTTTAAATTAATTTATTTTGTTCTTCTTCTTCAAATGAAAATTAAATAAAATTATTAAATTACATTGAGTTTTTAAATGATAATTAAAAAAAAAAAACAAAAAAAAATTTTTTTTCAAAATACCTCAACACTGTCATATATTATAATTAGAAATATATGTATATATATATACATGCATGTATACATAATATATACTCATATAAAAAAAAAAAAATAAATAAAATAAAAAAAAATAAATAAAAAGTAAAGAAAAAAAAATTAAATTAAAAACAGAAAATAATATTTAGAAATATACAGTTTAGTTGTATAAGGGTGTGTTAATATATGTATGTTAAAAAGTCCAAAATTATCTTATTATGTAACAATTATCATATAACAACAACAATAACAACAACAAAATAACAAATTTTCCTGCGAAAAGAAAAAAAAAATTAAATTAAAAAAAAATATATAAATAACATACATATAACATTATAAGGAAATGATTGTATATTAAACAATTACATACATACATACATATTTCCTGAACATCTACAATATATGTATGTATTTTTGATTTTTCATAAAACATAACAAGATACACAACACATACGGCCATTCATAAATCTATAAATAATGTAGAAAAAAATGAAAATATAAAATTAAAATAAATAAAAATAATTTTGAGAAAAAAAAAAACTGTAACACAATATAAAGTAAAGGAAACAGCTAAAAAAAAGTTGACCAATTTCATAATGTACGAGACACGTATGTATGTTCGTATATGCGCAAAAAAGTAAAGACACTGCATTTTTTTTTTCTTTTTGTAATCATGATTATAAGATTCACATTGTATTCCCACATGTATGAATAAATGAAGATTCTTACTTAAATTAGAGGGAAAAGGGAGCATATTTTAATATGTACATATGTAAATTCAAGAATCAAAATATCTACATATATTCATATATGTACGAAATCTTTACTAAATACAAATAAAAATACGCGCAAAAATATAATCAACTGATTTGAATATATCTGCATATGTATGTATTTCTCTATACCCAGTAATAATTTACAGACATACTGTATACATTCACAGATGTGCATATATACAATATGTACAACATCATGTACAATTCATGATAATACCAGAGAATTTATTTTCAAAAAATTATAATTATTAAAAAAAAAAAAAATTGTTATTAAAATGAAAAATAATTTTAAAAAATATACATATATGTATAATCGCTATCATTGTATGTACGTGTGTATTTATTGTAAAGTTTATTTATTTTTTTTTTTTTTTTTTGTTTTTAATAACGAATAAAAAACTTTAGAGAAAAAATGATAATTTAGAGAAAAAACAAAATAAACTAAAAAAAAAAAAAATAATTAAAATAAAATAAATAAATTAAATTACATATATATACAGTAAACGTACATAAAAAATGCATATACTATATAAGACATTATATTATACATAAAAATATAGTGCATATAGAAATAGAGAATAAAAAAAAAAAAAAATAGTAAATATATAAATAAATAAAATAAAATTTATATGTACATACATGTAAGTGTGTATATATATACAATATTTGAGCCATTTACTTTGAAAGTGGAGCAAGTCTAAGATTTTCACGTAATTCACATTACATAAGAATATGTGTGTCCTTTGATAACCGGAAAAACCAAGGAATTTATATAAAACATCAAAAAAAAAAAAAAAAACAAAAACCAAAAACAAACAAAATAAATAAATAAATAACTGATTTGATACACCAATCGAAAAGTTTTTGTTTTTCTATTGATGTTTGTAAGGATATCGAGCTTAAAATATCTCAGAATTTTCAATAGACCGGACTTGTAATCACTTCCAAAATAAACAACTCATTTTATTATGTAACATAATATATGTAACTGTAAAAAAAAAAAAAAAAAACAAAAACAAACAAACAAACACCATTATTTACATTTTAAATTTTATTATTATAATATATATACATGCATTATAGTTTAGTAAAGGAAAAAATTTAAAAAAAAAAAAAAAAAGTGAAAATTTTTCTTAACAATTCTTTTACTGTTTAGATTTTCCTTTTTTTTCCCCCTGAATATTAATTTGATATTAATTTGTTATCGATTTCTTATTATTTTTTGTAAAAACAAAATAAAAGAAGAATAATAGAAAAGTAAAATGGAAGAAAAAACAAAATAAAACAATAAATAACAATAATAAGTAATATACAGTAAATGATATAATTATTTAAAAAAAAAAAAAACAACAAGTTATTAAAAAACAAAACAAAAAAAAAAGGAAAACAAAAATTGTTGAAATAAAAATCAAAAACGTTGAACAAAAAAAAAAAAAAAAAAAATTATTAAAAAAATTGAAAGGAAAATAATATGAACTTATGTTATGTATTTTATAGAAAAGAAAAAAAAACAAAAACAAACAAACTTAATTAAAATGAAGACAGGAAAAATAAAATAAATAAATAAATAATAAATAAAACTAAATTATTAATTTTGTGTTTAAATTTTGTTTTTATTTTGTATAGCGCGCGTATTGCTATTGGAATGGAAGGTAATGAACTAAAAAAAATTAAAGAAATAAAAATAAAAAAAATTACCAAACATTCATCTAAAATATACCTATATTTCTAAAGAAGAAAATTGTTATACAAAATTAGAACAATTTTTTGTTTTTAATTCACCTTGTAAAATTTTTGTATAATTTTCAAGTCTAATGGCAGATTTCAATTAACTGCCAATTACATCTATTATCTACTAAAGTGCATTTCTAAAGCATATAGTCACGTATTTTCTTAATGAAGCATTAAAATAATTGTGTCATTTACATTTATGATTTTATGCTGCTCTCGAGAGATTGTTGTTAAGTTTTCGTTGACGAAATACAGAAAATTGGCAATCAGAAAATAAGAGAAAAAGATGAATTCATTCAAACTGAATACTAACTGAATACAAAAGAATATGAAGAAGTATCAGTTTAAAATACAGGTGACTATGTTTAAAAAATAAATTATAGGTTTTACTATATTTAAATTGAAAGTAAATAAATCGGTCATAAATGAAATAGAGCATTTTTCAAATTTAGACCATTCATAAAATATTTTTTGACCGTCATAAACAACAATTGAATGTGGTTCAAAAGATGTTAGTTAAATGTATGTTATTGGAGACTTGTTCTAGGAAAATTTTCTGTTAAAATTAATTTAAACTTAAAAAAAAAAATGTTTTATGACCTTTGTTCAGAGACATCCTACATGTATACATGCGTATATGCAATTTTAAATATCCAATTTTATTTTGTATACAAATCATAATTTGATGTTGATTATTACGAATTTTCATTAAGATTTTCCATATACAATTTAAAAAAAAAAAATATATTAAAAATTAAATTTATATATAAATTATTACCTATTAATTACAATTCATTTTGTGTATTCATTATTAATTGTTTATTTAAAAAAATTCTAGAGGAATTCAATTCACCTCTTAAATAAGTTCTCCCCAATGCCCCCACCAATATTTTCACTTGATAAGAATTAAAGAAGATTTGAAGTAATCAAAATCACAAACGAATTGTTCGTCATTCGTGTATAGTTCGGTTGGGTTTGAATGAATAAAATAAATACGAAAGAAAATCAATTTTAATACAGTAGAGTCTCGATTATCCGTAACGGTCAGGACTTAAACAGTTGATGAATAATAGAATATGCATGTATATAAATAACGAAGATTGTGGGAAAAGCAATTTACTCAGAATTTTCTTGTCTAAACAGAAAATCTATGGATTTAAATTTAAATAAAAAATAAATGTAAACTAAAAATTTGAATATTTTGAATACTTATTACAATTTATAATATACTATATATGTAATTGCAAACAATGTTTTTACACACGCAAGATACTTATGAAACACATATGAAAATTGTCTCATGAGACATTGGATGAAAGAAGTGAGGCGTGTATGAATGAGGTTGCACAGTACCATCGGGCTACCACACCTCATTTTCTTCACCCGTCACACAGGAAGCACTGGAAAGTATCTCATAACACAATTTTCATATGTATGTGTCTCGTTAGTATATGTAAAACCAGTGAATTTTATAATTGATAACTTTATAATTGATAAACCTTATTTGACGGTTGATTTATTTATTTTATTTTATTTTGAGGAGGAGTAAATGACGGTTGATTAAAGGTCAGGTTAAGAGAGTGACGGATAACCGAGATTCTACTGTATTGGTTTCATTTGTTATTGCTATGATTTTTGTTTTTTAAATTGATAAAGTTGATTATTGTGTCGTGCTGTTTTATCATCTGTTTTATTTACAATGTAGTAATATAATTATTAATCTACAGATGTAGTGTATGTATATTTGTATATCTCTTAAATTACAAATACAGGTCAAAATGTGTGTATAAATATACGTACATGTATTTTAATGATTTATAAAATAGAAGTGATATTTTATCAAAATAAAAATATTTTGTTGCATTTTATTTTTATTTTATTTTTTTTAAATAATATTCACGAGATAAAACAAAATTTATAATTTTTTTCATTTTTAATAAAATATTTCTTAATCCTATATTTTACTATTTTTTATATTTTATTAATAATTTCTTTATTAAAATAACAAAATATATAAATGGTGTTTAAATTGTGAATACAGATTCAAATTATTATTATTATTATTTTTATATAATTTTCTCTTTTACAAAAATAAAAATAAAATAAAATAAAATAAAAGGAAATGGATTTTTGTGTAATTGGTTCCGGTATTGTTGGATTATCGACAGCCCTTGAATTACAAAATGAATTTCCAAATGCTAATGTAACAATAATATACGATAAACCATATGAACAGACAGTTAGTTATATTGCAGCTGGTATATTTCGTCCAGGAACCAGTTTTATTGGGCCAAATACAGATATTACCAAGTATAAAATGATATTTCAATTTTTTTGTTTGAATAAAATTATTTATGAAAGCGCATAAAATTTAAAAATTTTCTATATGTATGTACATATATGTACATAGAAAATGGATCCGTGACTCATATGAATACTATGATAATATACGAAAATCAACTGAGGCATCATTAGCTGGTGTTAATGAATTATCTGGATATATATTTTCAAGTGTTAATGAAACTGTTACTCGGGTAATGGAATACCTGTTTTTTTTTTTTTTAATATTATACATACATACATATGTATACTTATGTCATTATCAAAAAATTTAAATAAACAATTTTGTTTTTTTAATTATAGAATCATTTTATGGAAGGTTTAGTTCCCATATATAGAAGAGCAACTGATGAGGAATTGCTATTATGCGGTGGTAATTGGAAATATGGATCATTTTTTCAAACATTACTAATTGAACCAGCATCCTATCTTCCATATGCAACGAATAAGTAAGAACCAAGAATACTTTTTTTTTTTTTTTAAAAATTATTGATAAGGTTCTTTGAAAATTGCCAAATTACCAAAATTGACTTTTAAAAGATATTTAACGGCTATTAAAATTTTTTGAAAACATGTTACAATCGATGATATTTAGAATTATTATTATTATTTTTGTTTTTTTAAATGTAATTTTTTGATTTCTCTTTCATTTAATTTTTTTTATTTTTTGTTTTTTTTTTTAGATTTATTGAAAATCATGGATGTTTTATTAATGAAAAAATCAATACATTAAATACAAATATAATTAATAATAAAAAATATGATATTATAATTAATTGTACTGGATTAGGTGCTAAATATTTATGTTCAGATGTAAAATTGGTACCAATTAAAGGTCAAGTAATTAAAATAAATGCACCATGGATTAAAATGGCATTTTATGGTGATTATGATACATATATAATACCAGGTATTAAATATATAACATTAGGTGGTAGTAGAAATTTTGATTGTTATAATAATGAAATATGTAAACATGAAAATAATGCAATATTTGAAAGATGTATAAAAATGTTACCAAGTATACAAAATACAAAAATAAAAAATTATTATTCTGGTTTAAGACCACATCGTACACCAGTTCGTGTTGAAAAAGATATTATAAGAACACAACAAGGTAATTTAATTAAAATTATTCATAATTATGGTCATGGTGGATATGGTATTACAACATCACCTGGTACAGCTAAATATACAATTAAATTAGTTAGAGAAATTTTATCTTCGTCACATTTATAAATTTTCAAAAATAAAAAAAAAATAAAATAAAAATTGTTATTGTTATTGTGATTTAAAAAAAAACAAAAAAAAGTAAAATTATATTTTTGATAGAGAAATGAATAAAATTTGGGTTTTTTTTATAAGAAACGTTTTTTTTTGTTTATATTTTATTTTTAACGTTTATGTTATATTTTATAAGTCTACATTTACATCTAAATTTTTTATACACGTTCACATACATATAGTATGTATAACTACATACTTATGTATGTATATGTGTTGATAAAAAAAAACCCATCAATATAGTGCAAATGAATATTGGATGATATCAAATACAAACTTATATTAACAGGTTATTCAACTTCTATTTTATACAAAATTAATTGATTTTTGTGAATATTTACATTTTTTTTTTTTTATTTAAATATTTTCATCAATTTTCATATAAATTATGGACTTTTTTTTTTCTTCAAATTAACAAGAAAAACAAACCGTAAATAAATCTCCACATACATACATATGTAGATATTATTATGTATTGATTCATCTAATAAATTTACATACATATGTATAATACAGTACACATATGTGCATATTTATGTATTAGCTTTTAACTTTTTTGTTTTTTTTTTTTTTTTTTGAAAATATATTTATATCCATTTTATATTTTTTCTTTAGTCAAAAAATTTATAACTGATCAACAAAATGAATAAAAAAAAAGATAAAAAATAAAATAAAATAATTTTCTATTCAAAATTTAATAGATGTTGGCTTTAAAATTTTTTATATTCATTTATAAACGTAAAAATAAGAGAATTGATCATTTTTGGACAAATGAGATATGTATATATGATATCATATATATGTATATTGCGAAAAATCTTTTGAACCATCCTATGTATTTAATTTATGTTTTTTTTTTTTGTAAAGCAAAATTGATACTCCTAAACCAGAATTATGTTCACACTGAAATCGATCGAATAAAAGAGTCTAAGAGTATATAAATGTTCAAAAAAACGGGATATATATAAATATAGGTATCATTTCGAAATATTTAAATTTTTTATATCAATTTTACCCTCAAAAATATGATAAAATAGACATTTTTTATATGATATTTATTTTTAAATCGAAATTCAAAAAAATATCTCGTTTAAATGATGAAAATCCATTTTTTGTTTTTAACTAATTATCCGAGAGAGATTAAAAAGATATTTTTTAGATAATTTTATAATATCATGTAGGTTACCTAACGAAAATTTTCAATTCCCTACATCTCAGAAAGGATGAATTTTAAGGGCGATATAGTCTAGAATGGTTTTTTTTTTTGCTAAAAAAACAAATTGAACTATGCGAACAACTCATCTTGTGATTTACTTGCATAACTTTAAACTTGCAAAAAAAGTTACGTAATAATTATTACACAAGTATGTGTATATAGTATATGTTACAATATTAGAAAAAGAAAATTTTTATGAATATGTACAAACATGTGTTTTGTATGTATAAACCAAAAGTAACAGCTTTTTAATTTTTAAAAATTTTGTTCTAGAAAATAAATCTATGTATAACGATACGTTTAAATGGGATGACATAGGTACTTATACTTATCTAGTTAATTCATGCACATTGATAGGCATGCATATATAGGTACATAAGATACATATGTAGGTATATATGTAAATATTTAGGTATGTATATAAATAATATAAATAGTTTTTAATTTTATTATGCATAAATGAAAGTTAAAAGAAATATAAATTATCAATCAATCAAATTAGAAAACCTTGAAATTCTTTTAATTTATATCACCCATGCACATATGTATGCACATATGTATATGTATGTATGCATTTATGATACTAATATAGGTATTATAGGTACGTTATGAATTTCAAGATTTTTAGTAGGCACATAATCTCCCTTACATTGCTTTTTTTAATTACATACATACATTAATATCTTTCTGTATATACATATGTACATACATATGCATATGTTTACAAAATTAATAAAAATTTTAATACAAAAAGATGTTCATGTACCTACATGTGTATCCAATTCACAGTCTTGGAAGTACATGTAGAGCAATAAATACCCGATATAATTTATAGTATAGAGCATTGACATTAAAATTACCAAATTGAAATGAATTATTATTGGACATGCTAAGTGAAAAGTTGTCAATAACTTAGAATTCAGAAAGGAAATAAAAGATTGAAAGATTAGGACCCCAGGTGACTATAAGATGAGAGTCAATACAATTTGAAAAAAATAAAACGGTTAATAAAAACATCTACATACATATACAAGTATCGTACGCTAAGATTCGTAATTGATTTGTATAAGAAAACTGTTGATAACAATGAAATTACACAGGAATATTTTAAAATATTATCCTTTTCCTTCCCTAATGAAGCTACAGTTTAATGTAAACTTTGGCCTTGTATACGTATCGCTCTGTTTTATCATTATGAGCTGTCAAATCCATACGCATAGTCTCAATCTGGAGGGCTAATCCTGATATTTATTTACACCCACTAAGACAGGGTAGCCAGATTATCCTTTGTTGGTTGAGAAATGGACACCACCACATGACTAATATACATATAATTATGAGGAGTTACATATGATGCATTAAATTGTATATGCTGTACCTTCTCATATACAACATATTATATACATACATACATAGTAGGTAAAAAGAAAATTTAAAAATTTAACTGAACGTATGATGATGATTTTGTACAGCATTAATATGTTTATGCACATTATTTTTCAATAAATTAAACAAAAAAAAAAAAAAAATGGTAATAAATAGAATTACACATTTTACTACCCATTGTATGTACATATTAGCATAATAATATGTTAATATTTAATTGTTCAATTTTCATGCAATTACCATTTACATGAAATAATACAATAAAAAACATACAGATGGATGGATGCATGCATGCAATTTTTCCTTCCTCAATATAAATTTTTTTTTCATTTTTTCATTTTTTATTACATACATACATACATACATATGATCATCGTTTTTTTTTTTTTAAATGTGCGCTGTATATAATAATTATTAATTAATAAATGTTATGATGAGTAACAGAACATACATTTTTATTTTTTAATATTTAATGCGTGTAGGCATATGTATAAGAAAAATAATTGTAAAAATTCATAATGCGTACATTAAACGATAGTAAAATTCAAAAAAAAAAAAAAAAGGTGAAATAATTTTTCAATTACGATAATAAATGAAAAAAAAAAAAGGGAAATCAATTATTTTCAAAGTCAACAAGAAATAAAAAGAATTTTTTTTTTGTATTTAATGAATTATAGTTTTTCATATATCAAATGAAATTTCGTTTTAGAATATTGTAGAAAAATTTATACTCTATCCAATAATCCTATACAATCAAAGCGTTGAACAGAATGCTCCGTTCCTTTCTAGTTTCTGTTAAAGTTAAAACATTGTAAATTAAATAAGACTATGAAAAGTTTATCGAAATTTAACTTAAAACGTGTGGATATGTATCATATATACGTACATACTATGTATGTATGTATGTACCATTGAAATTAAAAATTCCTACTAATATGCATAGATTAATGAAGCTCGTGTAATATATGCAAATGCAATACATAATATGTAGAAAATTTTCTCTCTTAATTTTATAATATAAAATTTAAATTTACAAAAAATAAAAAATAATAATAATAATAATAATAAAAAGCAGAAACAATCAAAATGATAATGGTGATTGGTAAAATAAAATAAAATCATGTAAATATCTCATAAAAAAATAAAAATAGAAAATCCAAATTATAAATATGTATGTATATAGCTACATACGAATACATACAGACATATGTACATTTAATAAAAATATATCGTATATGGTTTTCACTTTCATTATATGTATACATATCCTCGTATTATATTAATATACAATGTATGTATGTTACATACATATATACATATATCTATAACGTATCATATATTATACATTGATTGTACACATCCATACATACATATTTAGATCCTCATATACATATATATCTCCAAACTTAAAAAACAAAAACACTAAATTATGTTAATAAAAGTGTGAATATAAAAAAATATTTAAATTGTATTTATATGTATATACAGGGTGTTAAATATATGTAGAAATACACATGTGTGTATTTATGTGTGGGTATAAATAAATGTCCGCATATAGCAATAAACGAGCATTGCATATATATTTTAACTAAAAAATTGAATTTTAAATTTATAATTTATTATTTTGATTTATTTATTTATTTTTTTTTTTACATACATGCGCACATGTATGCACATGTATATGTAAATATACTCGTGTATACAAATACATATAATGAAAATGAGATATATGTATATACTAAATATAATAGAAATCTATGTATATTATTTTTTTTCATTTGATGTAATCATGAAAATTGATAATTAATAAACAATAATAATTTAAAGTTAAAAATCTAAAACCACATATTTTCTTTTTATTATTTTAATTAGTGTTAATAATTTTCTTTTTTAAATTATATAGAAAATGTTTATAGTAAAAAAAAAATAATTTAAAAAAAAAATAATTGATTTATCAAACAATAATTTAATAATTAATTATTTTAATATAACATAACGTTCCGTAAAGTAAAGTATAAGCAAAAAAATTATAATGGCATATTGACCATAACGGAAAAGTGAAATGAAGTTCAATAATATTTGACATTCTATTAAATTTATTGAATTTCTAAAATGATAACTGAAAAGAATTTTATATATTTTTTTGTATAATTTTTATGACAGTTTACTTTACGGAAACAATTATTACATTCCAAAATTGATAAAATTGAAATTGAAAGTTTATATGGCTGAATTACTCTTTTGATTACACAGCTTCGTATAAACTTTGTATTTTTTTACGTAACGTTACGGATTTATTTTGGTTCTAGCTTATGATGTTGAATTTTCCTTTTACGTCACGTTGATATGTATGTATGTACTAGTATGTTTCAAAATATCATGCAAAAAGTACTACTTACACTATCTATACTTACAATGGTGTATGTTAAAATATAACGTTTGTTGCATTTCTTTTTTGTTTTTTTTTTTTTTGAAATTTTAACGTATTCTTTTTTTTATTACAATCATTTTTTAAATATATTTTTTGTAATTGTGATGTAATTTTTATACCAATAGAATATACGTATTTTATGTACACATAATTGAAAAAAAAAATTATATTTCCTATTAGCTTTCTTACCAAGTTCATGTACTATGTGATCTTTAAATAGTAATACATATTTGCTACTTCATATAATTGAAGTACCGTGCTTTTCAAGGAATGCCTCTGTATCTTAAATTAAACAACATTTAAATGGGTTTGATGCTGGTTTAGCTGGTGCTGATACAACTGATGCTAGTGCTGGTTCTGCTGCTGCTGCTGCTGTTGATGGTGAACCTTTAACGTTCTCTGATTTGCCAATAAATTCTATTATTACGAATTAAAACTGATTCAACATGATATAAGTTACTATAGATGTTTTTTTTTTTTTTTTTAAAGAATTTAAGCAATAGCCTTTGTTTTTGTAATTTCCGTTTAAATTGCTTAATGTTTAAATTTAATTAATTACAAAAAAAAAATTTTTTTTTTTTTTTTTTTTTTTAAAGGAAAAAAGCGCAATAATCTTTATGAATACCTTCATTATAATGTTATACCTATATATAATTGTCATCATCATAATTTTATAATTTTATTACAATTGTACGTATGTATACTCATATATGTATGTACATATACACACATGAACAAACATGTACATACGTAGGAATCTGGAATCAAATTATTACAGTTGATGTTTATATGTATGTACATGTAAACATCTTTTAAATATGTTAATTTTTTTTTTTAAAGAAACGCATGTGATATATATTATGTATATTTTCAATATTTAAAAGTATACATAACATATTAGTATATACATATGTACATATACATATATAGTACATTAAACATCATATAATATGCATATAAATTGTATCTATATATCATCTATTTATAAGATATAATGCAATATATCTATTGTTAATTTTTCCAAGGTAAAAACTACACAAATATTTGTGTATAAAAATATAAATTAAGATTTAAATATATGCAGATGATGGTTATATATGTACATGTACTTATGTACATACATTCATATATGTATAAAAAATGTATATTTACTTAAATATATGCATTTATATACACAGGGTGATTTTATTAAGCTTGCCTATAAAAAAGGGGGCGATAGATCTTGATAAGACAAGCAAAAAATTGTATGGTGTGAGACGGGAGGGGGGAGGTAAATATTTACCTTTTCGCCGCTAGAGAGTGTCTCCAAAAATCACCAAAATGTCTGAAAAATTGATCTAATTTTTGACTTTAAATTTAAATAACAAAGGGTTAGCTGTAACTTTTCTTAAGACAACAATCACGTATAAGAAAAGACACAAACATCGTCAACACCCTATAGCGGCTATTACTTATCTCTTCCCCCCCCCTCTCTCCCCCTCCAACACATCGCGCCATACATATTTTTGCTTGTCTTGTCTTATCACCCTGTATAATACATATTGTATAGCAAATGTAAGAAGATGATTACATAAATTATTATAAATTTTTGAATCAGAGATCGATAATAATACACGAACTATTTATATTAGATGAATAAAAAATAATACAAAATCACATCTGAATATATAATATATATAACAACATATGTATGTATGTTATGCATACTGTACATATAAATATACAAATATACAAATATATACATACAAATATACCAAACATATAAGTGAAATTTAAAAAAAAAAAAAACAGTAAACTGTTAGATAAAAAAGAGTTTAAAAAAAAGAAACTATAATTTCACTATCGTTTGTTAGACACTTACACACACATATATACGTTGTGTATGTATGCACGTCCAATAATTATGATACTTTTAATAAAAAAAAAAAAAAAAAAAAAATACGGAAAAATGTTGCCAAAATTTAACTAAAAAATATGATTTTGTCTTTGTATACAAATGGATGTTTTTTATTTGTATACAGCAGCTATATATATAAGTTGATATATAATAAAACTTTTATTTATCTACAATTATGTATGATATTGTACCTATATCGACATATAATATATTACAAAGTATATTTATATATAGGTGTGTGATGATTTTATATAGGTACATACTTACACTTTACATAATGCAAATACATATATGAATAAGTATTGGTAAACGTGGGTTATCGTCTGTATAGAAAATCATAAAATTTAAAATATGTAAAGGAAAGCCTCTAACAAAAAAAAAAATTTTTTTTTTTTGTATATTTTTAATACAACATTTTAGCATCATCATCGTCTTAAAGCATCACCATCATTATAATCATCTTTCATGGCATCATGTATTCGCATTATCATAATCATTACCACCTAAGTAATGTTTTGTTTTTTTTTTTTTTTTTTGTTCATTCTCCATCAGAATATCATAACAATCGTAATAATAATAATAAAAATAATAACAAGAATGATAACAACACCTTTAAATATAACCAAACCTATTTAATGAAAAATAACTTGTAATTCCATTCATATGTATGCATGTATAATTAAATGAACGTCTATATATGTATATGTACAACCATAAGTAGTCCCTATATTCTATAACACACATTTTTGTGTAAAATGTAAGAAATTATTGTACATATACCTATAAGATATGTAATTTAACATAATTTATGTATGTATACATGAAAAAGAAGAAAATATAAAACACATGCATATAGCACCAAAGCTTAATGCACCAACCATAATACATGTATCTATCTATATATATAGGCTGGTTGGCTTGGTTTGATGATGCTAATGATGATCTGATCTTCTGGTGATTATTCAAAACGTTTAACAGTTAATACCACATAACATCATCAGGAAAAATGATATTTTTGTTATGTTATGTTTTTTTTTTTTTGATTTTTCACTTTTGTTTTTATTTTAAATTTTGCTTTCTATATATACAAGTAGCATTTACAAAGTACATTATGTACATACTTGATTGTACATAATATAAAAGACAAGGTAAGTTTTGGTAATGTATAAGGTTAATACACGCATTGGTTCATCTGGTTACAAAGATTTGGATGGTGGATGGATGAATGAATTGAATAAATTGTATATACATACTATCACTGCTACATACTATAACTGCTATATGAAAAATTGTTACTATACTCCAACCACTATATACTTGCTGAATATAATATACAAGTATGTATGTATGTATACATACATGAAAAATAATGGGATGAAGAGTGGTGGCTTTAAATACCATTAATATACATGATTATCATGATGGTATATTGTAGATGGTTTTTTTTTTTTTTTTTTTTTTAAAAAAAAACTTAAATTAATGGGTAATGCAATTGCGGGTGCAGTACTCTATAAATAGCTAAAATGGGGCTCATCATGTTCAGTCTTTGAAAAACCTGCTTTCACTGAAAATCTCATAACTGAATAAAAAGGAAGGTTTTGTTTTTGTTGTTATTTGTTTTTAAATAAAAGTTTTTTTTTTTTTTTAAAAATAATAATAAGATAAATAAATTATTTTAAAAAAAAAAAACGGTTTTTGTTTTGTTACTATTTTATCGTTTTCTTTTGTTAAAAAAAAAAAACAAAAAAACAAAAATATCGTGTCTTGTTTGTTTTTCAAATTTTTTTTGTTTTGTATATTTGCAACATTTTGTGCATTTTATTTGGGTTATAAAAAAAAAATAATTGAACATAAAAGGAACAATTTTATAAAATGAAAGTGATCGTAAGTGAATGATTTGTAACTTTCTATTTCAATTTAAATTACATTTAAATATAAATTTATCACATCACATGTATATAAATACATTACTACATATTGTATATTTTGTTTTATTGGATATTTTCGAAATTTTAAAATTTTCGATTTGTTTTTTTTTTTTTTTTTAAAGATTGTTACATGTGCTTGTTTGCTAGTTATCTGCAGTGCACAACAACTAGACGATCGTGATGATCGAGATTATAGACAACAAAAACAATTACATAATAAAGAAACAACAACATGGATACCAATTATTAAATATAATAAAGAACAAAGTGAAGATGGTAGCTACAAAACACAATATGAAACTGGAAATAATATTATACATGAAGAATCTGGTTATTTAAAAGATTTCTCTGATGATAATCCAAATGGTATATTAGTACAGCATGGACAATATTCATATGAGGCACCAGATGGTCAAATTGTTAATGTTGAATATACAGCTGATGAGAATGGTTTTCGTGCAACTGGTGATCATATACCGACATCACCACCAATACCAGAAGAAATTCAAAAGGGTTTAGATCAAATATATGCTGGTATTAAATTACAACAGGAACGTTCAGCTGAAAGAGCTAAAACTGATCCAGATTATGCTAGAAAATTAGAGGAAAGAGCACGTGCCAATCAAAATGGACAATATTTTACTGATTAATTAATTAATATTAAAAAAATTTTTTTTATAAAAAAAATTTATTTGTTTTTTTTTTTTTTTTTAAATTAAAATAACTGAAACACAAAAACAAAAGGTATATAAATAATAGCAAAAAAAAAGAAAGAAAGAAAAATGAACAAAAAGGAATAATATAATTACGCAAGAAAATAATAACAACAAAAAGTAAAGGAAAACACAAAAAAAAAAAAAATATTTCTTTTTTCTTCATCACGATCTTTGATTTTACTACAGATTTTTTTATTTTGCTTTCTATTTTCTTAGAAATTTTCATTTTTTAATTTTATTTTGTTTTTTTTTTTTTCACTTTGTGTAATATAAAATTTTCTAAATATTTCATTTTTTTATTTTTTTATTTTTTCAACTTTAAAATTATTTCTTTAAATCTTACATTATACAAAGACTGTGATTTCCTTTGAGATACTTAAAACAAAACAAAAAAAAAAAAAATCATTAAAAAAAAAACACTTAGAGTAATTTTTGTGCTATAAAACAATAAACAAAATGAATATTGATTGCCATTCTTTGTAGTGTGTCTCAAAATAGGAAACTAAAAACAAAAACAAAAAAAAAAAAACAAAATAAATAAATATAAAATATAAAAAAAAAAATAAATTTAATATAATAAAAAATAAAAAAAATATTAAACTATGATTAAATGTATAATAAAATATTTAAAATAAAAAATGAAATTAAAAAACAAAAAAATTTTTTTTAAATAAAAATTAAAAAAAAAAAAAAATTAATAAACAAAAAAAATTGTCTTATTTTCATGGTTATTCATTTTTTTTTTTTTTTCGAAAAATTCGTTTTTCACTTTGCATGTTTTTTTTTTTTATTTTTATTTATTTATTTAATTAATATATTGCAGAATTTAAAAACAAAAAATTAAATCCATAAAATTGTATATTTAATCAGGAATTTTTATATTTAAAATATTTATAGATTTGAACTTTAAATAAAAAGAAAACCTTGCATTTTTTTATCATTTTCATTAGCAGTATAACAACATCAGCATGTTATAATAATGATATTAACAATAATTATGATCATGATCATAATATTAATAAAATTTAATCAATATAATAATTATAATGCCTATTTTTAAATGAATTCAATTAAAGATTTCTTTTATTACAACTTCTTATATATTTTTTATAAATTTTATTGATATCGTTTTTTTTTTTTTCTTTTTTTTGTTTTTTTTTTGCAATTAATATCGAAATGAGAAAATTTCATACTTGTAGTCATTTCGAATCAATTATACAAAAAAAAAAATAAAATAAAAAAAAAAATAAAAATAAATTACTTACCAAAATTATTTAGAATATTAACAAAATGAAACTGGATTGAAGAAAAAAATTTAAAAAAAAATGTAAAAAGTCTTAATAAAGATTATCCTCTCATTTTAGCAATTCAAACATTTAATAAAATGTTAATTTTTTTTCTATTTGTATACGAGCTTATGTATGTATACGTGTGTACTTTAATCTTATATCTGGTACATATAACTTTCATTTAAAGAGATCTTCGTAATTCTTGAAACATAATTCAACTGAATTGGCACACATATATTGTTATACATGTGCATATATGTACATGTCGTGGATATATTTTATAGATATATCATAAAGGCCATAAATAGTCATACATATATGTATATAGTCGAAATACGTTGAAAGACCATTCAAAGATTATTATGCAATAACAACAGTTTTTTTTTTATACGTGCAAATTTTTTTATTATTTTTTTTTACCTTTTCTTAGACAGCAGATTAAATAATTGTGTAAACGATTTTCTTGTATGTAGGTATATCTTCTATTTTTCGCCATAGTAAATCTATGGATTATGAGTACGTATATTTTAAGAGATTCATGTTTCTCGCGAAATACTCTAATACAAGTATAAATATATGCATTGTGCAATTTGAAATAAATCGTCCTATAAAAACTAAACTATATGGAATGTACATGAATAAAACAAACATTAATCACAACAAAGTACATTTATACTTATGTAGATATTATAAGAAAAAACTTTTCATGTATTAAAAATTCTGTTTTTTTTTTTTTTTGAAAATCTTAATTTGAAATGAAATTTTTTAATTTGTAAATTTTTATTTATTTTTTTTTTATTTTAATTTATTTTCTCAATTTATAATCAAATCTAGATATGAAATTAAATATTATATTGTTTGTATGTATGTATGTCACTCAAGGATGTATGTCTTTACATAATGTACACGTATAACACATACTAAATAGTAAATTCAAATGTTGGGTTGGGTACAAAATCCAAAAGGGACAAAATCCAGACACATTCTCATAATAGGGGAACATCTCCTCTAAGAAACTGAATAAACATGGGAATTTTATCTCTTTGCAAAATTTTTTTCTGTTTTTACCTTTTCTTAAACGACTTTATTTTTTTTTTTTTCTCAACATTTTTAAATATTTACCTTGTATGTATACATTTGTATATTTTTCCATGGGAAATCAGAAAAAAACATGTTTATAAACATTTCTAATTAATGTAGAATTAATGTCTTTTAAATCAATTTATATACGTCATATTTACATAATATTATTTTGTATATTTTTAAATTTTTATACACGTGCATACATGTACATACATAGTACATACATATATGGTACCTACATATAGAACATATGAGTCATTTATTTTTAAAATAGGATGAGTTAAATATCTTCGTAGTCAATATTACAAGTAGTCGAAGTCCTTTCCTACCAAATTTTACAAATTAGAAATTTAAATATTATCGACTTTAAATATTGTTAATTTATATATTTTTATGATTTTGTTGCACCTTTTTTAAACAAATTAATTTTAATTTTCTGTTAATATACAGCATAGATACTGCACATACATACATACGTGTGTATATTATTGCAAATTTATACATATTATATTATCTAACTATCAACCAATGGCGGAACAAAAAATTCTGGGCCCCTTTCAAACTATGATTTTGGTCATATGCATGATTTCATGTATGGTCCAAATCCAGAATAGAAAATTTGTTTGTTTGTGAATTAAAATTTATTTGTTACTGGATGTCGAATTCACGAATAAATTTAATTTTATACTGTGTAACGTCTCTATTTAGCCTTTAATCCCCCTCCCTACCCCGGAATGCAGGGTTCTGTTGTACAGTAGTTCCGCCACTGCAGTATCACTATAATCAGTATAATAATAAAAGAGTTCAATGATCTTTTCAAAAGGCTTTACAATTTAAACACGTTTTTAATACATAAATTTGGGAATTTTTTTCCATGGTTTTACAAAAATTCTTACTATATTGAAACTAAATATCTAGAACTAAGATAACAAATATACAGATGTGTATACAGTAATAAGATAAGTTACCGTTATTTTTTTTAGATATAAATACAGCAAAATTATTAGACATTATCATCAGTCAACATTTAAATTTTAATTAAGACTCACAATATTTTGTGTATCAAATCAAAAATTAAAAGAAGAACATTCAATAATTATATTTAAAAAAAAAAATAAAAATAAAAATAATACAACAAAATGTATTTAACAGCAGATTTGATTAGTCTTATATTATTAATGATAACTACAAGTTTAGCCTACCCTTCAGGATATAGTAAACAATATTTAGTACATAAACCCCAGTACAGTGAACTTTACAATATTCCACATCATGGAGGCTATCTAGGAAATTATGGTGGAGGCTATGGGGCAGGTAATGGAGGAAACTATGCAGGAGGATATGGAGGAAATTATGGAGGAGGATATGGAGGAAACTATGGAGGAGGTCATGGAGGAAGCTATGGAGGAGGTCATGGGGGAAACTATGGTGGAGGTCATGGAGGAACAACTAACAATGGATTTTATAAGCCAGTATATACTCTTGGCGGAAATTCTTATGCTCATGCAAGTGCATCGGCATCAGCATCAGCGGGATCACATGGACATTATTATGGATAGAAATTAATTAGAAAATTGATAAAACAAAAAATTATTTCTCTCAATTACACACCGCGTGATATACACACATACATAATTTGAAAATAAACTCGTAACAAGTAAAATAAATAAATCTTTTTTTTATTTACATTTCTTCCATATACTTTAGCCCCATATAAGTTTTAGATTTCTGTGTAAATAGACTAAATACCTTAATGTGTTTAATTTCAATGTCTTTTTTATCCTAAAATATCTTTATTAATTAAATCTACAATTGCACCCATAATCTGAACTAACCATTTAATTTAATAGATACGTACCTAGTCGATGTACATATTTTTAGTGAAATTATCCGAAATAAATATGTACTAATTTTTGAAATTAATAAAAAGCTTTGATTTTATATCATCAACGGCCTTTAATCTTATATTTTCAACGGTTTTTAATCTTATACTATCAACGGTTTTTGTTCTTCTACCTTCAACGGTTTTTTGATCTTCTACTTTCAACAGTTATCCTCAATGATTTTTGATCTTATTTTTTTGACTGTTTTTGATCTTATCTGTTTTTGATCTTACGGTAAAAAAGATCAATTTACCAAATCTCAAGATCAATTTACCTTTTAGCTGTAGGGGTAGTCTTTTCTGAGTTATTGCTTCTTTAAAGCTACGAGAGGGTATTTTTTCAGCTCAACAGCTTTATTGAAACAGAAATGCTTTATTACGCATGTAAATGAATATGTTCCGGTCTTGAAAAAATTCTCTCTGATCGATTACCTTTTTATAAAAATCAAGGTTAATGAATCTAGGCCGTCTGCATCGAAAGTTATGGTAAAAAGAAAATACGAAAACAACACTTAATCTAGATGATTTAAGATCAAAAATTCGAGAGCAAAAACACTGAATATGAATATAAACAATTAATAAAGCCGAAATAGAAAAAATGCAATAATGATATTTTCATCGACTGGAAATTGCTTATACATTCACCACTTGAAATATTCTCCATATCTTTTGGGACACCCTGTATATAATATGAGAAATGGGAATGAATGGTTAATTCATGAATTTTGAATATTTTATTTGTTTTATCTAAATGTCTAAATAAAACACATTATAATAAAAAGCTTAGAAAACAAGTTTTTTTTTTTCTTATATATATTTATTCCTTTTTGTATATTATATTGTTTTTTTCATTTTTTTTTTTTTTTTTTTTGATTTCAATTTTTGTTTGCTTTATGAAAATAAATCATTTAATTTAAATATTATATATATATATTTTTTTTCATATAGGATATTTATTTTTTTTTTTAATTTTGTTTCAATTTTTTGTTTCTGTTATTATTATTATTTTTTGTTTTTATTTTAAATTTTCATTTTAAAATTGTTATTTGTATATGTATGTATATAATATTTAACAAGATATAACATAAATTTTGTTCTCCTGTTTATTATATTATTTGTAATTCTTATTTTTACTATCGTAAATGTATTTATTTTATTATTACCTTCTGTTTTTTTTTTTATTTATTATAATATTGTAAATTTGTTGTTCAATTTATTATCATTTATAATTTTTTGTTTTTTTTTTTTTTTTTTTGTATAAGAATTGTTATTTTCTCTTATTGTGATGTGATTTTAAATTTTTAAATTTGTCATTAAGTTTAATTTTTTATACTTTTATTTATTTCATTTTTTTTTTTCAATTCATATAAGCTAATAATTACATATATGTATGTATAACTTACATTCGCATTATATTTAACAAAAAATAAATAAATAAAATAAATAAATAAATAAATAAAACATTGGTAATTGTGTTTCTAAAGCCTGGAATACATTAGATGCGATTGTAAGAACTCAACACAATTTGATGGAAAGTGTCAGGAGGCCTGGCACACAGTGAGAACAGCAATAGCAACAGGAAAATTAGATTAAATAAAACAGCATTGAAACTCGCTTGTAATGTAACCGTCATTTTGTTGTTGCAGTTGAAATAGATTAATTATTTCTAATTGTTCTGTTGAACCCATATCTTGTTTTTTTTTTACGAAGTAATGTATAAAAATTCAAAATTCAAATTAACGATCCACGTAATATATGTATATTATGTAGATCGTGAAAATATATTCGTTAAATTTCAAATTCAAATTTGAAAATTTAAAACAAAAATTTTTTGAAAATGAAATAAAAAATTAATAAATTTTGAAAAAAATGAAAAAAAAAACATTTATAATAAAATTAATTAAAGAAAAAATGTTTTTTACATTAAAAATCAAAAAAACAAAAAAAAAAAATTTAGAGAAAGATTATGTACCTTAGAAAACATAACAAAATTTAAAAATGGTAGTTAAATGTACTGTTGAGTCTTGCTGGCGAGATCTAACAAAAACAGTTGCTGTTGCTTTTGCTGTTCTCACTGTGCGCCAGGCCTGAGGCGTGCATATCAGGCAGCCTGATAGTACTGTGCAATTTTTATATGTGTCTCAAAGTGTAAAAAAGTGACTATTTAAAAAGAACAGAAAAAGGGAGACATACCTTGATCAACACAATTCTATAGTTCGAATTGTGTTCCCAAAAGAGAAAAGAAAAACAAAAACACTATGATTCCTGATGATTACATTTTTTTAAACTTTTATAAAAACAATCTTGTATTAAGTATAATTATATATTGATAAAATACACATACATATATATAAAAAAAAATACTCTTATAATTATTTAATTTCTCATTTTTATTGTTTCTTCCACAGTACTAATATGTACACTGAAGTGAAAAAGTTTTCATACACTTGAGATTTAAGAGAAAAAAAAAAAAAAAAACCCGACATGTGTTAAACACATTTTTCTTATAAAACTAGCTGTTTTTAAGTATACATATATAGAAATTTTCTCTTTTTATTGTTATGTTTGTATATTAATTTTATTTAAACACACAATATATTTTTTCTAATTTATTATTTGCTCCTTTATGTTTTCTCTCCAAAAATTGAATTTATAAAACTTGAAGATTCTCACAATGACGAAATTTTGAGTCCTCTTTACCTAGTATCCATGTAATCATTTGTCTTGCTTTCATACTAGCACGTACAACACTACGACTTTTATACCAATGTGCTGGTGAATTTTCTCTATTACCCTATAAAAATAAAATACATTCATATAAAAATAAAATTCAAATAATAAAATGAAAATTTGACAAAAAAAAAAATAAAAATACATGCAAATTTATTATTATATACTATATACCTACATAATATGAACTATAAACTATAACTACATACGTATATATGTGTACGTACATATTTTTTAATGCTTATGATAGATATGTGGTTACGATACCATGGTATTAAGTATATTATATATGTATTATTCTTATATTAAATAAACAATTTAGTATATTAAATTTGTATTGGAATCTAAATATATAATTTGTCTAGTATTAGCGCATAGAGTCAGTTTTATTTATTTTTGCAAATGTAGTCTTGACAAATTTATGAATTTTAAATTATTTTCAAACTATATGAGGGCAAGATGTCACTTATAATTTTTAATATAATATTCTTACTATTTAGCATCATCGACATCGAGATAACGATCTTAACTGTCCTACAGATCACTGTTTAAACAGATCTCATCAAATAGACAGGTTGACTCGAAAACCATTGAAAACCATTAATTATTTTAATTTTAAAAAAACCCTGAAATTCTCAACTTAAGACTTTAACAGCTAATCATCTATTTTCATTCAATTCTTATAAAATATATTTTGTTGGAAATATATTTTGTTGTTGCATGTTTACGTAATATTACAATTCGGGAACATTTCGATAATCGTATGTACCTATATATAACCATCCTAATCTAACCTAGACATTTTCAAAATTCTAATATCTTAGAAAAGATGAATGTTTAAATATTGAATTGAAAAATTATATAACAGGATGTCCCAGAGTCAATGTCATAAAGCGTCAAATTAACATTGCTTAAATATATGGGATGATTCAAAAGATATGTATGTCCAAAAGTTTTTAAATCCCTGTATCTCAGACGGAATGGATTTTAGAGAGAAGGGAGATGGGGTGAGAGATGTCTAGAATGATTTTTTGCTAGAAACATTCTGAACTACACGATATACCCGCTTTGTGACATTGACTCTGGGACACACTGTATGTACGCTAAATTTGCTTATATTATTTGATTTAATTGAAGTTACATTTCGAAAAATCTTTTTTTTTTTCTTTTACTTTACAAAAATAAACTGCTGATATTATATCGTATTTTATTTTTTAGAACAAATTAATTACTTTTCAATGATTTTCCACGAATAACAGAAAAAAAATCTATATATTTATATGTAAGTTTAAATGGTTTACATACATATATACAATCAGGAATACAGGTAAAGTACTTACTCGATTCGTTTTCATTTGAATAATATTATTATGAATGTTATCCGGTGATGATGTATCCAAATTGAGATTGGCATTCTGTATACATAGATGCATTTTCAATATTATATAAGTAAAATGTACATAATATACATACACATATAAAAATCGTTTATATTTATTTTATTTATTTATTCAATTCATAATGAATAAGAATTTGAAAAAGAATGATAATAAAATTTATTAAGGTTTTTGTTTTTTGGGGTCGGACAGAAATTTAAATCAGATTACTTAATATCTGATAACCATAATAGCCAAACAATATGAAAAAAAAAAAAAAAACGAAAATTATCATTTACAATTTGGGAATAAATTTATCTAGGTGTTAGGTACAATTCAAAAACATCAATTGATCATCTTTTGACGAAAATCATGAATTCAAAAACTTTTTGACGTATGCGTCAAAAGCTCAAAAACTCAATAATTTTGCAATTGTTGTTTTAAGTCAATGAAATTATGCATCTTTGACTTGTCAGTGACATCTCAAAAATCTGTGTGATCAGACTCATAACTTTAAAATTTTAAAACCTGGGGGTCAGATTCAATTAAGTCTTAAATTCTGTGGTATACATTTGGATGACTTGCACATATATGTATTTTTATATGCTAGAATTAATTTTGGCATTGTTTATGATTTATTGCAATTTTTGTGTTTTTTCATTTTTTTCAATCAGCTCGCTTTTGCTCTTGTTTTCAAATTTTTTGCTATAATTTCACTAAAAAATGTTATTGTTGAACAAAAAAATAAAAAATAAAATAAAATAAAAAATAATGATTTAAAAATACACAGAATATTATGAACAATTATAAAAGCTCTTTTAGGCGTCAATTATGAGAGTCTATTGCTAATCGACATTATCTTGACATCGATTTTCGGTATTATGAAAACCTACTTTTTCTATTCTATATAGACTTAAAAAGTTGCTGATATTTTTGTGATAGATTTTAAAAAGAATGACAACAAAAATTTAAAAAAAAAATGAAAATTTTGACAACAGAAATAAAAAATTTTCATATAAATGTAAGAAGTACACAATCAAGTTATTTAATGTTAGTACTACAATTTTTTAAGTACTACGCATATAAATCTATTGATTTACATAAATACCGTGACTTGTTTTGATCGACTTTTAAGTCAATTCTATTGTTTGTCGATAGACTCTCATAATTGACACCTTATAATGTATATATATAAAATGTTAGAAATAAAGTAGTTTTAAATAATTTAAATATTATTTTTCTTTAAATATTACCTGTAATAAATTTTGTTCCTTTTTAAGACGAATTTGTGTTAATGTACCGGCCAATAATTCATCACAATTGTGATTAATTCCAACAGATACTTCAATAAATTTAGCACGATAAGTACATGCTACACATTTCCCATCTAATTAATATAATAAAATAAATAAAAATATGAAAGAAAAATTAAAAATACAAAAAAATTGTTTCATAAACATAAAAAAATGATTATATATTTATTGTACTGTATATACAAAATATCCTTAGAATAAGGTTGCATTCGGTAATATCATCTGCAGTGCAAATGAGAGATATAAAATGTTCGGTATTGTAAATTTGGGGGTGTTTTTGTTTAGGGTAATAGAAAAATTGTTGTTTTTTATTTTTTCAAACCAAATTTTACATATTTTATATTAGATAAATGAAGTTTTAATTTTAATTAATTTTCATTGAAATAACTTCTTTACTTATTTTTTTTTTATTAAAGTTTAAAGTCAAAAAATTCAAGGTGTACACTCACTTTTCATTGTATGTATTTCATAAAGATTAGCGACTGTTTTTTTTTTCTTCTTTTTTTTTTTAAAGTAAGAAATCGTTTTGAAGCACCAAAAAACAACCAGCAACAACAAATATATATACTCAGTTCTAATCCTATAATTAATTATATTTATTTATAATAGACATTATCACGAAAAAGGAAAGGATTTTATCAGATTTAAATACATACACAAAAAAAAAAGAAAAAAAAATTTTTTTTTCAATGACTTCCGTTAAGTTATTATGTATACTGTTTGTATGTATATATGGGATAGGTATTATTACTTAATTACACTAGTCTGAGGTAGCAATAATTATTTAATTTACTGTTTATCAAGACATAAAATGTTCTTTTATCGTTGGTAGATCGAATTTTATAAGTTATTCTAGATGTATATGTACGTACGTATGTAGTATATATAATGGACATTTATATATGTTTATGTTTTAAAAGAAATATAAAAAATAAAATAACTAAATAGAAACTTTATTAAGATTTTGTTTTGTTTTTTAACAATCATTACGCATTTGTTTCAATATTGTAAAACCATGGTCTGCAAAATTGTCGATAGACATAGCCATTTGTGACATTTAAGGACAAGCATTTTATTGAAAGTATATTTTATTTATTTCATCATCACTATTATCATCTTCTTCTTCTTCTACGGCACTACGGCCTAAAAAAGTCTTTGGCCTCAGTGAGAATGTTCCTTCATTCCTCTCTGTCTTTGGACTTTGCTTGCTATTTCCGAATTCCCAATTTGTTTATGTCCTGCAGCACTGAATACCACCAGCGTTGTCTGTAGTTTTTACATGGATTATCATTTTCCGTTTCATTAACGTGCTCAAGCAAGCGCTGTTTAATTATGTCATAATGTTTTTTTTTTATGAAAAACTTTGATGGTTATCTATATGAATGTATGTATGTACATCCATAACAGGAGCCATCAAAAATAAAACAATTTATAGCGGCTTATACAGTCCATTTATGGACACGAGATTATGGTATAATAGTTTCGGTAATAACCATTATGACCATAACAAACTTTTTATGAACAAATAAAATACTCCATCTTAAATACTCATACTATACTTCGTACTTTTATTATAAAAAGCTCATCTCATACTGTATGAAAACTATAAGAATTGTGATGACTATCTGCTGACTGCTCGTTAAAAATGTAACCAGAATACAGATACAAGATACAATATACCGACTATCGGTAATCAAGATATGTCAAGATGACTGCTGAAAACCATCGACTACAACATACCGGCCGGTGGTTATAGTTCTTAAATCATGATCTCTCTTATGAGAAATTATGAGAGAAAAAAAAAAGACACTTATGCACTCCCCGCTCCCGTAGTCCCATATATGTTCTGTTTAGTGAAAATATTTAAAGTACAAAGTTTCATGTATTAATCAATTTCCATAATAAATTTTTCATTTTTGTGATAAAGAGAAAAAACAAAACAAAAGAAAATTAAATTAAATAAGAAAGAGCCAAAAATGATTTTTTAATTGCGACCTAATCTATCACAATAACGACAAATAACGTCCGTACATATGTACAGGCCGCATATACAGGATATGTATGTAGGAATGAGAAAAATAATAGTAGGAAATATATCAGAGGAAAGTAATCCAGTTGGATGGCTTAGTGGGTCTGGGTCCTGGGTAAAGGGGTGGCATATGAATTCAAAAGTAGTGAATACACACACGACTCTATTCGAGTTCGTGTATATTTGTATGAATGTGTGTGTCACATTTGAATTTTTTTTTACATACATATTTCCTGATTCATTTATCAAAACAGTATACAAAAAGGAATCAAAATGAATGAAAAAAAACAGGAAAAAATTAAAATAATACTGTACATACTACCTAAGCTACGTGTAAGTACATATTAAATAAATAGCGTATAAAATTGATTGCGTGAGTTTTTAACATTTAAGTAACGAATATAGTACATTATGAAATGTATAATATTTATGTATATTTATTTATTTTGCTATTGTTGGTTTTCTTGTTTTATTTTTGTTTTCTTACAATTAAAAACATATTTAAAAGGTTGAACGAAAATTAACAGAAAAAAAAGTTTTTTTCAAAATATTTATTTGTTACGTCGTCATCGCAATCATTAAATGTTTATTATTCATTTATAATTTTAAAACTTTAAATCCATTCTACGTCTTGTACGATAAATATAACTTAAAAAAACAAAATTATGAATATAAATGAAAATAATGCAACTATACTCTGTCCACTAATATTATGCACTTAAGGTCTTATGACGATTACCTAAAGTGGTACCATTTTACATCACTATATGTATTGATATTTAAAAAATTCATCTGATATACCTAAATAATAAAAGCTTTTTGCTCGTGAAACAGTCTAACTAGAAATTATGAGACAAGAAAAAAGACATATGTATGTGTTCCCATACGATCTTAAGTGCGTAATACTATAGTAGACAGAGTATAGTATAACGTTATGTATAATGAACGCACAAGAATTGAACTACTTCAAACGAATTAAAAATATGCATATATGAAAATCTTCAGGTGAATACAAAATTTTTCTTGTTTTTGATCAACCTATAATATGCTATAATAATGATATGAATGTATGGAATAATAAGTACTTATGTATAAAGGGTGATTCAGCTACACGCCCACATAATGATGCAAGTGATAGATCTTGATGACACAAGCAAAAAATCGATAGGCAGGGGAAGGAGGGCAATGGTTGTTGGTGGTGGTAAATATTTTCCATTTGACCGCTAGAGGAGGACATTGAAGATGCTTATGTTTCCTTTTATCAAACACTTCATAATTCACAAACGATTAGACGACCATCATTGTTTTCGTAGAGAAGAGTATGCATAGCAAACCTATTCCTCCATTGAGATATTGGTTAAGGTCCTACGTCTAATGGTTCAAGAGTTATTCAAATTCAAAAATAGAATGTAAAGAAAGTTTGACCAATTTTTTTTTATAGATATTTTTGTAATTCCTTTGGACACCCTTATAAAAATTGATCACACACAAATGATCACAAGTTTTAATAATATTTTTGTAGGTAGGTTCAATGGTTCTTGAGTTATGGCCAAACAGTATTTTATTTACATATTACATTATATAATCTCCATCTCCAATTCCATCGTTATTTGAGTATTTAATTAAATCACCCTGTATATTTATTTGTACTTTCCATTTATTTGCGTATACTCACAAATGTGAAAATTTACATAAATTGTATAAGGCATATAGTTATTTATCATTTGTTTATTTTGTTTTCATTATTAATATTTTTTTAAGCTATTTATTTTTACCTTGTTTAATTTTTCAAAGTACACACATACATATAATGTATGTACATATAACATTTTAGAAAATTGAAAGAATTTTAGCTGAAAATTCACATTGAATTAGTTAAAACGAAACAAAACGAAAGATATTGCATAAAAATAAAATACATTAAAATTAATTTTCAATACATGCGTTAAAACAGTATTACTATATGGGTGTGAAACCTGGCGACTTAGCAAAGCAACCATTAGCAGGATCCCAATTTTTATTTTTATAAATTTCTTAGCAGAATTCTAAAGAGATACATATGTACTGACCCAACAACTGCTGTAATCCTCAATTATGGCAAGAGGCAAATCACGAGGCAGTGAAAAAAGATATTAGAATAAGAAAATGGAAATGGATCGGACACATTCTTAGATCCTTAAACCACATTACCAAAATTGCCCTAGATTATAACCCTAGAATGCAGAAACAGAGGATGCCTCAAAAACACCTACAAACAATACATTTTTTTTCAATAAGCAGCGAAAAAATAAAAATAAAAAGTAAAATATAAAAAATTTATTTTTGTTATAATATTATTGTTACAAATGTAAATGTATGCGTATAAATTACCTTGAGCTGATACTGCTCTTGAACGTGCTAAGTCAATTTTATTAGCAACAAGTATAACAGGTCTTGTATGTGTTAAATCCCAATCTTGTAATGCTGATAGAATTTCTTCAGCACGATTAAATGATGCCTTATCAACAACTGAATAAACAACTAAATATGCATCAGCTTTCTCAAGTTCATCCTATATAAAAGGGTGAAATATTAAAAAGAAAATATGTAAATAAATAAATAAATAAATTCTCTATTTAATATGTATGGTTGCATTCGGTTATGTCAATTGATTGTCTTTCGACTCGTCATTTGATCTTATTGTACAAATCTCATTTGATGCTTTGCAAATTTTTGATTGTCATTTATTGGTGTATTAGAGGTACAAGTCTTCGATAGCGGAAGATATTCGACAGTACCGATAGTCCTATCGATAGATCTCTGCCTCTAATACATATATACATATGTATATATAACACGTACGATCGTTGAAAAGACTAAGGATATTAAAATATACATACATAATGACTAATATATATAGTACACGCACATATGTATATATATGTACATATATCATACATACGAGTAGTGCGCGTGTACGCCTTATAGATATGTAAAACAAAAGCGCTTTCGCTTTGTGCTTTAATCTTATATTATTTTTCAAACTTTTGAATCTAAATATCAGTTTTTTAAACGTTATAATTTGGTTTAAATACTAGATCAAAATAAAATTTTTAGCTTCATACATTCACATCGCCCATAAGCGTTTTTCTTCTGTATCTATCTGCTTTTTGATAATACTCTTTATAATATATGAACAAAAGCAATACGTATACTGTATATTATTGCATATACATAATTCATAGATAGTATGATGAAAGCAGATTAATATCTGGAACGTCTATCATGTAAAATGATGAAAAGTGAAAAAAGGTACTTTATTAAATGAATGAATGAATGAATAAATTAATGTGAAGGCTGATTGTTAAAGATGAATGACATGAAAGATATAATGGTGATGGTGATAATTTTTCTAAAAACAAAAAAAATTTATAAAAGGAAAAACAAAGAGTAAAATAGCTCTCATATAGTAGAGTAATGCCTGTATTCATCAACTAAGATTATCTGTCGGATATTTTTACGACCGCTACAATCTCACCGTATTCATCAACGTGGATAAAAATTATTTTCGAAATATCAAAACACGTCAGCTTATTGTTATTTATGAAGAAATAATGAGGTTACTTTGATAAGTTAATCAACTTTTGCTTCTGTATATGAATGAATTTTGAATATTAAGGTTATGTTTCTAGAATATTTTTTATCGACTACTCTATGGTTGTCTAAAAAATATTTTATTCAGGCTAGTGAATATGACTTACATATCTCGATCTAGAGATAATCTTTGTTGATGAATAAGGGCATAAATAAATATATGGAAAATTCTATTCTATGTGACTTTTTAAGTGTCGAATACATCATCATTTACTTTTCTTAATGAATAGCAAATAATTTTTAAATGCATAATTCTAACATTCAGTAAAAAAAAACAAAAATAATCACTTATAATGTTATAGCTTTTATACATTACTAAAACAAGACATCTGAGAGCTTAAAAAAATGATTTAAAAAAAAAAAGAAAAAAAAAACATAAATCCTATAGTAAAGATTCAACGTATAAACGTACAAACTAATCATTTAACGAAAATCATTCAAGAAAAATTCTCTTTTGTGAATATATGTTTTCAGTATCTTCTACATTGTATAAAATCTGTCTTTATACTTTTTTTTTATCCTAATATAAAAGGATATTTATGTAATAAATAGTTATACGCGAATTGAAAGATTAAAAAATGAAATTGACCTAGTCCTGCTGATGTACTACATATGCGTTCATATATGCGCAGAAAAAATTACACATATACATACATATATACTGCATATGCTTATACATTCGCAATCTTTATACAGGGTGTTCCGAAAAACGTAGACTATATTTCAAGGGGTGAAAGTAGAGTTGCAATTTTTGTATTGGAATAAGGAATAAGGATGTGTTGACGTTAGAATACATATACAAATGTACATAAATATGCATATGTACATATGTATTATATAGTAATTATTATATTCCTATTATAGAATCTTTCTGTATGCATAATTTTTTAATATTTTTTTTTTTACCTTATTTTCTCTGCAATCAATTACAAATTTTAATTCAGATTCAATTCCATTTAAAATTATTGATATATTTTGTTCCCCGTCTTCAGTTTCTATATATATAATAAAAGATAGAAAAAAGAGACAAAAATATATACATATACATAAGTGTACTATATAAACAATAAAAACAAAAATGAATCGATTTTAATTTAAAAGAAAAAAAAGTAAAAAACATTTTTTTTTTTAATTACCTGGTCCATCATATGCATTTATACAATCTGATGTTCTAAATTGTGATACAAGTGCCGCTTTACCAACACCAGGTGCACCTAACATTGACACCCGATATACATCCACATTATGATTTGATTGTACAATTTCTTCAACAGTTGGTCCAGGGTATAATGGGCTAGTTGGTGCTAAACTATTACTACGTGATCTTCTACGTCTAAATGAATCACCACGATTTATAACACCTTAAATTAAAATGAAATAAAAATTTCATTAACAATTTAACAATGATAAAATAATGAAATTTTTAATTATTTTATGTATTTAATTAATTATATGTTTTATATGGTATTTATCCTCTAACACCATGTACATACTGAAACTAAAAAAAAAAAATAATTCTGAAGAACCAAATAAGATTTAAGGATGTATTTTTAGATAATTCAATTTTAAAGAATTTTTAATGTATGTATGTACATATATTTCATACTACTTATGTACATACTATAATAATTGTTTATTTTATTGAATTAAAAAAATCGTTTTTAAATTTGGTTATTTGATTTATATATTTTATAAAAACAACCACAAAACTATAATTTAAGCAATTTTACAATTTAAATTAACCAATTGAAAAAAAAAAAACTCCTGCGATCTTTAGTAGGTGAATTATTTTTTTCGAAAGGAATTTGAAAATTCATTTTTCAAAAAAAAAAAAAAAATCTAGAAATAAAGTTAATCAATTTGTCTTGAGAATGACTTTAATAATAATTTAGATGAAATAAATGAAATAAAAACATAATATTTTTTCTTCCTTTTTTTTTTAAAAAAGAAATTTTTTAAAATATTTTTCAATGACAATTTCCTGTTTTTTTCAACAATTCGAATATATCGAATAAACTGATTTTCAAAACACAAAAAGAAAAACGAAGTATTCCTATATATGTAAATATGTATGTACATACATATATTCAAGTATGTATAGTAATGCAAATATACAGATAGAAAAAAAAAAAACAAAAGTACAAATTTAATATTCAATGTTAACACATAAATTTAATAAACCACAAATAAATAAATAAATTGAAAACAGAAATGTAAAAATTGAAATAAATAATCTAATTACAGTATAAGTACATACATACATATGTATGTATGTACATTAGTCATGGGCGAAATCTATGTGTATTTCATTGAATCATTCAGTCTAAAGCTTAGTACGCACTTTAAAAGAAATTCAATTTCTGAATTTTGCTATTTATTTGTACACGAAAAATTTGTTATACAGTACTGTAGAAATATGAAAAAGTTTCACAAAATTTCACAGACAACAATGGAAAATAAATTTTTTACAAAGCTGTCAAAATTACCAAATTATACCAAATGCACAGCCATTTATTCCGTTTTGAAAGAAAAGAAAAGAAATTTTCTACTCCTCCGTAACGAAACTCGTCGGATATTAGCGGAAGTTTCATTTTACCAAATTTATTCTGTATCGAACTGCGTATCGCTTACATGAAAAGCAAACGAAAAATTCATTTAATGAATTCCGTCGATTTTTTATACCATACATATGTACATATGCATTTACTATAGGAAACTGATTTTCTTTTAAAGTAAGTAATAAGCTTAAAGCGGTAACTAAATTTTGGCTACGCTTGTCAAAAATTTGATACACGTACTTTCCTTACGTAGATTACCACAGTTACTACCAATATACAGCGATGTAAAGTGGTACTACTTTATGTCATTTCCATAAGACATTAACTGCACCGAATTAGTAGACAGCGTACAGTAGTTTTAATGTATAAAGCTAATATCCTTTAATATCAATACAGTATGTTTTAAACAGTATAAGTTTATCTTCACAATAAAAAAACAACTTTGGTGCATAATATCTGTGTACTCGCAGTACCAAATGGACCAAATATGTACTTTAATTGTGGGATTGAAGTATACACACACATTTACAATATATTATGTACATATGTAGGTATGTACATTTATTACGTTTATTACGGCTATAAAGTTTAATGCTTCTATTAATAATTCCTTTGATGCAACAGGTACATATTATAATAGTTCAAATATACATACGAGTATATACACGGTGTCCCAGAGGCAATGACGCAAAGCGGATCTATCGTCCAGTTCAGAGAGTTTCCAGCAAAAATCGTTCTAGATACCTCCCCTCCCCCTCTTTTTTTTTTTTCTTAAAATCCACTCCTGAGATACAGGAATTTGAAAATTTTCGGACACATGCAGTACATGACGTTATATAATTGGACATACATATCTTTTGAATCACCCCATGTATTGAAGCGAAGAAAAGTCCATATCAAAAACTAAGTTTAGGCCTTTCCAATGATCTATTGGTTGTTGAAATTATGCAAAAAAATTAATGGTATAGATATGTACGAACAATCATTACAGATTTCCTTAGTATGTCATTTAACATTATGCAATCATTTGTTCAGTACAATATGTATTTATATTATACATATAATATTTAATATAATATATAGGTATATGTACCTATGTATATGTAAATATGTGCGCATACGAAGTATAGCCAGTACTCATCTAACATACGTACAAACATTTTTACTTAAAAACTTTTAAATTAATAACTTTCATAGAACTAATATCTTCTTCTATACCCAACATTGAGTTAATAGACCACTCTTAAATGTATATGCATTTATACAATTAATATGTATATACATATGTATATTAAGTTATTTGCTATACATATACATATTAAATCTTAATAACTATTTTTAAAAAAATGAGTGAATGAATATGAATTTATATGTATTTATATATTCTAGTTTATAGGACATGAATTTGTATTTAATAGCTATACCATCGGCTTTATATATTTTGTACATATGTGTTTATATATGTACCTTTATATACGCACTGTATAAAAAGGGAATGATTGCCTGTTTAAAGTTATAATTGCATTTAATTAATGTCTCAAACATGATATCATCAAAAATAGTTCGATATTTTAACAAAAATAAATACATACATATTTTGGAACATCCTGTATAATATGGATGTATTCGGTATAGTCATTTAAGTGAAATATGACCAAGATCATACGTTCGGAATTGCAGGATGACGACAGGAATGTGTTCGGTCATCGGTGCTACCAAATGACTTTCATCATACATTAAGTATCGCAGTTTGCTGCAGAAAACATTGCAGATAAAGAAAGACATTTCAAAATTCTGATCGAAGTTGACGTTTCCCCCCTCCTCTCTCTCCTCCATCATACCTCTTTGCTCGCGTTTTGTAATTCTGCTGTACAGTAGTTTCAACATTGCTACCCATACACTATATATGTACATCATTAAAAGTAAAATGTACGTCATACTATACATATAAATACACCCATGTAATGTACATGTACAGTACAAGTTTATGACAAATAGCTTTATAAATACATACATATGTACATAGTAAAAAGGTCGGAAGCGTACTCACATCAAAAACCAAAAATTTAAAAGTTTTCTTTAACTCTTTTTTTATTTTGTGAAAACTTTTAAATTAAATTTTCATTTTAATTTTTCTTTTTGATTTTCTTTAAACTTAAGTTTTACTTTTCTGTTTGTATTCTTATAAATACATATATATGTATATGTATAGGTACATATATAAATATGCATATTTTGTGCATTCATGTATAATATACGTGGGGCATGTTCAGTAGCTCAATAGGTAGAGTATTGGCTTCTGAAGCACAAGGTCCAAGGTTCGATGCCTGACGCGGACAAATGAAGAAAAATAGAAAAATATTTTTCATCATTTATCTGAATTATCGGCATCGAAACTAATTTACCCCAAAAGTTACTCAGATTTGAATATGAGTACCAAAAGCTTTCCGTTTATGGGTTCAAGTATTTATTAACACCGATCGAGTCTATCAAAAAAAAAAAATGATTGGTCTAAGCTCTATCATACAAAATTGCGTTTAAATTTCTAATTTGACCTGTTGCGCCATGGATGATGATGATGATTTTATACGTACGTACATGTATATGTTTAAATTTTTTATATTTTCAATACATTCAGTTATATTGAAATGTTAAATGTTGTCAGTATAGCAAAATGTATTAAATAAACATTTGTCTGTATACTATCTATAGCAATATTGAATATACATACGTTTGTTTATTTTATTTTCTTCAATTTTTTTCTATTGTTGGCGCCTTTATCTGTCAATTTTGTTTAAATAAAAAAAATATTCTTTAAATATCTTTCAATTCTCTATTATTTATTTATTTTTTCATTTTTTTTTCTTTTTCAAAATATTTTTATTCGTTACGATTAACCCAAATAAAAGAACAAAAAAAACAACCTACATATGATTTTGTACATTTGTGCAATGTATATTTTGCACATATTTTAAGATTGTTTGTTTACTTAATTCTCATAAATTACGAAAAAAAAAAATTCAAAAAATTTATCTCTTTTTTTCTACAAAACAAAAAAAAAAAAACAAAAAAAATTTGAAAAAAATTTTAAAAAAATTAATTGAAAATAAAATTCATTAAAATTCAGCTGTGACCATCAGCTACAAAATTAATATTCATTTATAAATTCGTATCTAATGACTGATAAACATGTCACATTTTGTAATTCGATAGTTCGAAATCGAAACTAAATTCTCTTGTGGTATCAAACAAACAAAAAATGTATATAAAAGAATATTGTGCATACACATACATGTTTCGAATAAAATACTAAAAGTTTAATAAATTAGGATGCATTCGGCTAAGTCGATTGATATTATTTTAAACGTAATTTGATCTAATTGTATACATATCATTTGATATCATTTGATGCTTTGCAAATTTTTGATTGCCATTTGCTTACAGAAGAAAATATCAATCATCAAATGAATACAGCTATTTGGAAGAACTGCATGATTGACTGAACATGTATCAAAAATTTGATGCAAATTGCATTACCGAACGATTGATGACAGTCAAGTGCAAAACCGAACGATTGGCAATTATTAAATGCAATACCGAACGGTTGATATTTGTCATGACATTACCGATCGCAGCCTTACTTTATTTTTTTGGGAATACAAATTTACGTACCTGATTTTATTAGAGTGCTATAGAATTTAATTAAAAGAACAACAAAAAAAAGCAACAAAAATTTTATATTGTATATTAAAAATATTTTACCTCCTTTTGAAGCACTAAATGTTCGTAGCCTATCTACATCTTCATCTTCTGGGTCGCTAAGTTGTAAATGATGCATATTCATAGTAGGAACATCCAAAAATGCATTTGATTTTCTTTGCGCTGAAAAAAAAAAAAAAAAAATTAATTTTAAAAACCAATACCCGAATATTATTTTAAATAATTAAAAAAAAAAAAAACCGCAAAAAAAATATATCGTAAAAAATCTATGAAATTTATTTTGTAAAAACATTCAGATATTACATTAATAATAATCTTTAAAAAAAATTACATTGATCAATTTAAAATTTAAATAATATTTTTCTTCAGATTTTTAAAAATTCATTTTAAATTATCTGAATGAGAAGTTTTCGGCAATCTAAGAAAAATATGAAAATTGAAGTACATAGCAAGGAAAACGAAAATTAATATTTTTAATTTGAAGAGGCTTTTGTAGAGGTATTATGCTCCCCCGCGAAATAAACACATATCAGATAAAAATATATCAGACTGATACTGGTATAATGGATATATCAAGATACATCCAAATATGTAATTGGATGGCTTAAGGCTTCTTTGTCACTTTACTATCGTCACACATGTATTATCTGATAAGGTTAACATTATTATAGTGACATATTTGTGGTGACCAACCACAATAAGTTTAAAATAAGTTATCAATAATAATAATAATGTATATATAGTACATATGTAGGTTTTTTAAAGGTAAATTCGTCCTTGTACAAAAATAATTTATCTTTTTACCAGTTCTTTTATAAAATTCATTTTTTGCAATGATTAAAAATGATGATGATAATGACCCAAATTCCATAAAGGAACATAGGGATTCCGTGAAATCTTTCCATCTTGATCTGTTTGCGCCAATTTGTTTCATTTCTTTCCATAACTTGTTCATTCGCTAGTATTCATTGCTGACACTTCTTCTCCACGTTATCCTAGGTCTTTCTCTTTGTCCTTGCGGATTCCATTCTAAAGCTTCTTTAGCTTTACTTTGATCTCTACGCAGTGTGACCGATCCACTCATATTTCCTTTTCATGATGTCTACCTTTACTTTATTCTGATGTGATGATTAAAAATACGAGAACAAAAATTCTATCTGAAAAATCTATTCAAACGATAGGCTAATTGCTAAAAGAATATCGCAAATGTTCTTCAATATGTACGTGAAATCCATGTGTATAATTACATCTAACATAAATTCATTACATTTCATTAGGTACATACATATATAGTATGTACATTTTTCGGTTATATAGATAACCGTTCTAAAATTACAATCAAATAAAATCGATATTATGACAGTAAAAAAAAAAAAGTAATAAAATATACAAATCCAAGATTCATTAAAATAATGTTTACAAGGTATTACACATACATATGTAATGTATTTTCATAATAAAGTATTAATTTTCCTAATGGTGAAATAAAATACAGGAAAAAAAACAAAACATAACATTATTTATTTTGTACGATGATTACGAATTTACGACAAATTTATCATACAATATAGGTATTAATATGCATATGTACATATTCACACACCCGATAACGTATTTAAGTATATATAGATTATAGAATATACATACATATATATGTATGTCTTGTATATGTACATACATATATATGAATGTATAAAAGCATATATTAAAAAATAAAACAGGTTGACGCCTTACCATATACAAGGTGTCTTAAAAAACGTGGACACTATTTCAAGGGGTGAAAGTAGAGACAATTTCCAGTCGAGAATGCCATATTAAATTTTTCCCGTTTCGGATTTGTTTATGAAATATTGCAATTTTTGTGTTTTTTTCATTTTCACCAGAAAGCTGAAAGAACCTAAAAACGTCAGGAACAATATCGAACAATGTTCTGACCGAAATGTATCGAAAAATGATGGAAAATTGGCTCTAAATTGGATCGTTGCAAACATGCTCGTGGTGACAGTTAAATGTAGTATGTGTAATAAGCTTGAAATAAATTCTAGATCAATATCTCAAATATTCTGCGTTTTATTTGAATACAAACTTTATTATATTCAACCGAATTGTTTTTCATTTTTGTGAAAACTTCTCAGATATAAGGAATTGAAAAATTTCGAATAAACTAAGTTCATGCCATCATATATATTAAATTACCTATTATGTTTCAATTGAAATCAACCTTTATACATATGTATTTTCATAGAAGGAAATTTTAAAACACTAAACTATATACAATAGACAAAACTTTGTGACCATTACTCTGATGGCACCCCCTGTATATTCGATTTATGTTTATAATAAATATTTATATAAGCATTTTGATTAATAATAATAAGTCAAAATTGTAAATTATTTATTTTATCAGCTTTACCATATACACAATAAAATGTGATAAGTACATTTATGCATATGTACACACATATGTATGTATTTATGTACCAATTAATATATATCATATTTTGAGTGTGTGCGAAATGTGACTAAATTTGGCTAAATGTCTAAATTTCTACATTGTTAGAAAAAATCAGTAAAGTAGGTTTTAGCATACTCGACGAGTATGTTAAATGCGGCTAAATTGGTAAATTCATTGTTTTTAGATGAAATGATGAACTATGAAGTGTAATTTATGGTTTTGGTCTGTAATTTGATTTTTAAATATTTTTTGTGATCTTCTGAAAATAATTTCTCGAATTTTTAATAATTATTAAAAAAAATTAAGAATTTGAATTTTTGAATTTTCAAAATAATATGAAAATCTGAAACGTTCAGTAACTTATAGCCATCCCGCTTAGCAAAATGTTGTTAAATGCTAAACTGAAATTTTATTTGAAGTAATTCAGATTTTTGGAATTTAACTGTTTTTTCCAATAATTCCGCACACACTCTTTATTTTGTATGATGTAACGCAAATGAACATGCACATACATACATATACATATATTTTTTTATTTTCTTATCCGAATTTTATCAAAGAAAAAAATTAATTAAAATACATCAACACAACACTTAAGTGCTTTTTTCCTAATATATAGGTATAGGTACATACAATCGTATTCTGAATGACAAAATTAATAAAATAAACAAACACAACAACAAAAAAATTATAAAAGAATAAAGAAAAGAAAAAACGAATGATTTTTTCGTATGCATTTTTATGGAAAAGGAAAAAACTAATTCAAGTGGGAAAAAAAAATCTAAATTTGAATGAGATATCTAAATTCAATTTATAGGAATTAAAAAACAACTTAATTCAAAGCAAACAAAAAAAAAATATTTTTTTGTACGTTTAATATTCGTTTTTGACGTATCTTTTTATTTTGTCATTAGGTAAAGTTCTTATTTTTCTAGCCAAAAATTATTCTAGGCTCGTTTTTTTTTTAAATCCACCTCTTCTGAGTAGTGATGGGCACTATCGCGATAGGCAACTATCGATATATCGATAGTGCCTTCCAAAAAAAGTAAATCGATAGATAATTTTCAAATTATTCGATGTATTCGATAATTTTCAAACTTTCTATTCGATAGTTTTTTAAAAAAGTAATAACTGAATTTAAAAATAAAAGATAAAATTATCCCTTTAAATGTGCATTTGAAAATAATGAAATTCATTTTCCTTAAAATTTTAATAATATGAAATAAAAAAAAAAAAAAAAATTCAAATAAAACAAAATAGTCTTATAACGTTATGTTCATTTTATCTTAACCTGAATTCTAAGTACATAAATGTATTTACAATGTAAATTAATCACTATGTGTAAATTGATTCACTAAGAATTATAAAATAACATTTTTGATAAAAAATAATAGTTTTCATTAGAGCATGTGTCAAAAGTTTATGCTCACTATTGTTATCAATTGTGTTTTGTGTTGTAATTTTTTCTCGTTGCGAGAAAATTTCAATTTTTCGAAAATTAAACATGTAGGTATATTACCAAACTTAATTAAAACCTAATGAAATTGATTTGACAATTGATACAAGATTCGCATCGCATTCTCGCAACATTGTACTTCAGCCTTGACGTATGCTTACATAAGACCTGTAGTGAAAATATTTAAAGAATGAAGTATACATATGTATCTACCTATATATGTACATATGTATGTAAAACAAAATCTTTCATAATCACACTGTCATTTACACTTCCATATGTAAGTCATGTACACTTTATATGTATTTGAATAAATAAAATTAAATTTCATTAAACACATTAAAGAAAAAATAAATTGAATTTATTTCAAAAATTCAATTTATTTTTTCTTATTATCCTTTTTAACTGAATGTACACCAGAATATCAGCGATAACAAACCTATGAAATTGGATATTTAAAGCATTCAAGAGAAATGTCGCGGAATTATGATATTACCACATTATAAAATCCATTTCGGTAAAATTTTATAATATCTTATAATATAGACAAATCGTATTAGATACCACTCCATATTCTAGTTAAATGAGATAACGTCTCATGAGTCTAGTTAATGAGATATTCTAGTTAATGATGAAAAAGCAGTGGTTTCTAGTACTTTAGCTAGATCCTAAATGCTTTAGTCAAATATTGCGGTCTATCTACAGTATTTGTATTATGTAGGTTATGGTTATACATATTATTTATACCTGTAAAAGTCGGTAATCAAACTTAAAAAGGTTCAACATTACTGAAATCTATTGTGTAGAGTTAAAAAAAAAAAATAACATTTGTACATGTGATTACAAACATATATGTACATACATACATTGTCGCACATACATATACACGTGCATACATATATACAAAAGGTTACAACATGTGCACATGTACATACGATTAAATATAAATGTCTGAATAATCCCGATATTTGGGTTTTTCTCATTTAAATTTTTCATTCATTCATTTTTTTTCTACTCTATATCTTGTGTTTTCGGTTTAATTTTTGTTTTTCATCATTCATAATGTACATGTGATACATATGTAAAGGACATGAATGACATATGTACATACATACATGCTTTTGTATATGAGATAACTGTATACATATGACTCCTTTAAATATATTATAACAAATTGATTTCAAATTTCAAAATGCAAGTATACGCATAAATGTATATCAACGAGTATGTACGCAGTACGCTCATTACTATATATATACGCAATAATCTCAAATGTCTTTCTAATCTAGACTACATAAGGTACATATATTATTCTTCTTGCCAAAAGGACAAGCGCTTTATGTTAGACAAAGCTGACTTTTACATTAAAGATAAAAACTTATGAAACACTTTCCACTACTTCCAGTGTGGAAGTAGTGAGGTATGTATCAGGTAGCCCATAAATACCGTGCAACCTCATACACGCCTCACTTCCTTCACCTGGTGTCTCATAAGACAATTTTTCATATATGTATGTATGTCTTATAGTTTAAAACCCCTTAAACAAAGGATTAGATATACAATAAGTCTTCCTGCTGCAGTATCGAGGCAACCAAATTTCATATCACCCTTGTTAATTATAATTTCTTCTTTAAAAAAAATGTACGTTCAAATATATTTAAGTATACATTATAATAGTTTAGTTGTTAACTTCTTACTTTGATGATGTGAAGATGGTTTCCTTTGTGATAATTTACGCCGCTGTGGTGGAGTTTCGGTTTCATTTAAACGTGGTTCACTAGTACAATGTGATCTTGTTTCAACAAGATTTTGTTGTTGTGCTTGAACTTTTCTTCTAACCTGTAAAAAAGAAAATAGCATTCATTCTAGATAGATGATTTAAAAACATTTAAAAATTTTTTAATTGAATAAAAAAAAAAAAAGGAAAAAAATACACAGAAAATTTTTAAATTAAAAAACAATATAATTATAATATACAGAGTATAGCGAAATTAAATTATGCAACAATGTTTTTTCTATCATTAAACACTTTTTAAGGAAAAACCGTGATTAATAGAATCATTTTTCGGCTCGTGTAAACTTATATTTAATTAACTTAATATAAAGTTAATATTTTTATTTACTTTCCATAGCTTTTTGATTACATATTTTCAACGTAGGATTAGCAACGTAGATATTAGGTTAGGTTAGGGTAGCTGCCTCTGCAGAACGGCTAGGCATCATATAGACCACATCATCAGATCCATAGCTTGCTACCCACATACTTCAATGAGCAACAACGTAGATATTAACCATAATTAAAATGTAATTTCCTAAAATATTCTTTTTCTTTTTTTTGTTTTCTAAGTTAGGGTAGATGCCTCTGCAGAACGGCTAGGCGTCATATAGACCACATCATTAGGTCCATAGCTTGCTACCCACATACGACAATAAGCAACAACGTAGATATTAACCATAATTAAAATGTAATTTCCTAAAATATTCTTTTTCTTTTTTTGTTTTCCTTTATAATTTTTTTTTCTCATTTTTAGTAACAATATTATTTCAAAATTAAAATCACTTCTCATTTTCGTGTATTGAATTTAATTTTTATATTTTATTAATTTAAAAAAAAGAATCATTAAAATAAAAAATCTTTTTGTAAAATTTGATAGAATTTCATTTTTTTCCCTTTTTTTTTTTTGTAAGAAAAAAATACACGATATAGAAATGAGATACAGCTACGAGCTATACAAAAAAAACACTCAAAAAAAAAAAAAAGTTAACATTTAATTTCTAATTTTATATCTTGAAAAATATCAATTTCTTTTGTATACCCAGCAGTAGCTTTTAGCTGTAAGTATATCCCGTTGCTGTATTGTGTTTACGACATTTTGTGTAGGAAATTTACATTTATATATGGGTACGGATGTGTATATAATTGTATTTTAAATTTGTTAGCCTTGAAATCTTTAAAATAAAATTTTTTCCTTTTACGTGAAATATATGTACATAATTATCATTTATATGTATATCATTATTATATACGTACAAAATTAATGTGTTTTCATTATTTTTTTTTTCTTTCTTATCTTCATGTACAATGCATGTACATACATACATATGTACATATGTACATATGTACATATATGTATGTATTTACGTATATATAGGTAGTTCCAGGTAGCTATATCAAAAAGATACTTATCTCCATTAACATTTAAAATTTATGTTTAAATTAAATTTCAATTATCACCAAAAAATATACATATGTATGTACTTACAAATGTATAGTCTGTTTACTAATGCAGTTAAGGCATCATTTAAATATGTATGTATATACAGTAAATATCGCTTATAACGACATATCGAGTATAGCGACGAATTTTCAAAGTTCCTATTTGGCCCTCATTTGATCCTGTACAAAGATAGGTACTTATATATCGAACATAACATCAGTTGTAACGACATATTGGATATATGTCTATAATTTTTAGAAAATTTATCGCATATAACATCTAATTGGGCCCATACATTACACAACTATGAATTAAAATTTAATGAAAATTACGAAGAAAATCAATAATTGTTTAAAAAAAAAAACTGTCATAATTTATATTTTAAAATAAAAATTTGAAATTCAGCTGTCAACGTCAATAATAAATAATAATACAATGTTCAAAGAACTGCATTTCATTCATAATAGTTGCTTAAACCCAGTTTAGTTCATCTAAAGTTTAAACTACACTGCAGAAATGAGTAAGTTTAACTGAAAGGTTTATTTTATCTGAAGTTTAAACCTTCACTGTAAAACTGCCCCAATACTGTTTTTATCAAATTTCTTAAATGTGTCTTCTTTCAAGACATTTGTAATACTATAAAAACTGCATACAAAAATATGCATCGTGTTTCATATTTTAACATATATACATATGTATATGTTATTTAAATCTTTTATTAAATTTTGAATTTGAAGCATAATTTAATATAAATTGACGAACTATTTAGATTATACATACGTATGTATGTACATATATTAGTGAAATATCCTGTATATGAGATAAATTTACATAATTGTGAAAAGAATTAAATTTAATGCGAATTAAATGAAAATAAAAAAAATACGTATGTATGCGTATGTACAAAACGATAAATATGTACAAGAAACAAAACTAACAATAAAATACATAATTATATACAGGGTAATTCTGTTGAGCGTGCATATATAAAGAAGTTGGTAATAGGTATCGATGTAATAAGTAAAAACTCGTATGACGAGGGGGAGGTGATTAATATTAATCGCTAAAGGGCATTAAATATGTTTGTGCTTCCTATTCTTAAAAATCTTTCATAACTCACGAATCAGAATTATAACAAACTGATTGTTCTTTCTATTGAGGTATTGTTCATGATTTCAAGAGTTATTCAAATTCAATAGTTAGAAAAAATTTGATCAATTTTTCGGACATTATGATTATTCTTGGAGACATCCTTATAAAAAGTGGTCATTCGTAAGTAAAATCAAAATCTGTATATTTCACTACAAGTTTCTCTTTTACATAAAGATTCTATTCTACCCCTCTCACTAGTTTTTTGTTTATTCTATAACTCTTCTCAAGATGACGTAGGTCTAGTAGTTCGTGAGTTATAGAGTATTTTATAAGAAGAGGTAAAAACATCTTCAACGCCTTCTAGCAGCTAAATGTTAAATAAAAAAACCCCCCTTCATGCCATACGATTTTTTGTTTGTCTCATCGAGACTTATAATCCCATTCTTCATAGGGATGCTTAACAGAATCACCCTGTATAATGTACATACATACATATGTGTATCTGTATTGTGCAAAGATAACTGTATGTATATGCAAATTGAATTCTTTTTTTTATGTTAAATTTATTCAATTTATTCGATTAACATTACATAAAATCTTGACGTGCAGAATTTTCTTTTAAATAAAATATTTTAGTGCAGAAATTAAAGCAATAATTTTTTGTATTAATTTTATTATTTTCTTTTTAATAAAAAATTGTAAGTCATTCAAAACATTTTAACGTTTCGAATGATAGAAATGACACATTTTGAATGGAATAGAATAGAAAAAAAAAATTGATTTCTTCAGGGAAAAAAATAAATATAAATTTAAACAATTTTAAAAGAATATAATGGCCTCCAATAACCAGAGAATTTAATTTAACCTAAAAAAAACAACAAAAAATCAAAAAAAAAAAAATAAATAAAATAATATATTAAAAACAAAATATAAGATGTATTGTTGTTCAGAGTAAAAGATAGGATGTCATCGACATTTTTTACTAATGAAATGACATACAAGAAAATGATCAGGAAAAAATTTATCAAAATATTTGTTAAAAAAAAAATTGACACATATCGTAATTGATGATTATATTGTAAGGTTCAGGGGGGATTGGTCTATCGTTATTGGACAGGGGGTATCCCCCTAGTTATCAAAAATATTAATAAATAATCTATTTTAATAAATAATTTTAAACGTAAAATAACTTACTGATCTACCACCAGTTATTCTGGCACTTTGTGATCTTGTTGCTGGTCTCCTTCTTCTATATACTGGTGTACCATTTTCTGGTGTACCAGAGCCAGCTAATGGTGAATTAATAACAGTCTCAAGACTACCAGTTGCTGCACATATTGATGCACTACGCGTTTTACATTGTGGACGACCCGGTGATATATCACTCATTTTCAAATTTGATGTTTTTTTTTTTTTTAAATTTTAACTTTTAATAATTATTATTTAATTTTTTTTTTTTTTGTATAATTGTCAATATTTTTTTACACTCTGTAGTAATATTATTATGAATTTCATTTAATTAAGTTTTTATTATTATTTTTTTTTTTTTATTTGTTTTTTTTTTTTTTTTTTTAAAGAATTCACTAGTTAATTCTATTAATCGTAACTTTTCATTTTTCAATATGTACCTGTATAATCAAATGTATTATCATTTTCGTATCAACAACTTTGTTTAAAAAAAATCAACCCAATTATTTCAATTTGGATTGCGTTAGTATATGTTAAAAGAGATTCATGTATAAAAGACAAAAAAAAAATATATACATATATAAAAATAATTTTAATGTAATTTTATTAGAATGTAGTTAAGTGTCAAGGCCACCAAACTTAATCTCACTCCTCGTGCTTTAAAAAAAAAAAAAAGAATGATATGTATGTATGTACAGATATTTTATTTTAAACGAAATTTTCATGGCATTCACTGATTACTGTTATGGACTTATCTAACCTTAAGAACATATGTATCTCAGTTAAATTTCTATAATAAAATAATCTTGCTCATGTATTCATTAACCAATACTAAACTTAATTCGATACCAAAAGTTATTCGACTATGTATATGCCATTGGTACATATTAGGTTTATTTAAAGCTATAGCCGTGTATAATACTACTAAACTTAAAATATACTTTATTTATGTATGTACTAATGTACATATTTACATATGTAAATATTAAAAAAAGGATTATAAATTGCTAATTTTAAGCGTTGAAGCTAATGTTAACTTGTTTGTTTTTAATGTTTTGTTACTTTGTTAAAAAATATATATTGACAACACCTTAAAAACAAATATCACAATATTTTAATATATATTTTCTGGTTGATATTTATTACGTGCAATTTTTGTGTCGGTCCAAATGTTTTGTTTGTCCAAACATCAAACGCACATATGTATGTATGTATGATTACAATATCTTTTAACAATCTACAAAGTTGTACAGGATATCAGTCACTTTCTATCAGGAATAAATCGTTTAATAGTTGCGCCTCTTCTATTTTTTTAATTTTAATCAGTCTGAGAAATAAGTACATAGGTATGTACATGATATTATAAACGTGGCTATACCTTTAAAACAATATCCTATGTATTCGACTGCATTAAATAAGAGACTAGGGTATTTTGATTTTCTAATATACCCATGGCCATAACCATACTTAATTGGATTCGGATGAAAATATTGCGAAATTACTAGCATCTGTTTTTCGAAAGAAATAGGCTTTTCCTTTTTTATTTCGTGTCAGCATATTCTGTTATTTCTACAATAAAACCATGCAAACGTTACATACATGTACATATTTACGTGAAACTTACATATTATATGTATGTATGTACGTACAATATAATATTTTAAACATTATCACGTTTTACATCCTTATTTTAACTTTTTATCATGCTATTTTTATAAAAATGTGAAGCAAATAAAAATATAACGATTAACGACAATGATAGGTAAAAACATAGTATGACAAGGAATGAAAAATTTCATTTAAAACTTTAAAACATTTGATGTATATATACGTACAAACATGCATATATGCGTATACTTTCTAGCAAGTGAAGAGATATACATACATACATATGTATATCTATACGATTTTCATGATACATACACACACATGTAGGTATGTATATTGTATCAAGAAGTCAAGAGCAGTGATGTGAAAGTACTGCAATTGCAATATTTGTACTATAATTTAATCACTGTACTGCCGTACTACCAATTTAGCATTTGTACTACAATTTCGACATTTTTAAATATTTGTTAATTTTTTTTATTAAAATAATAGAGTTTGAAATTTTACGAGTAGATTTTATAATTACTGAACGTGTGCGAAATCATTGGAAAAATAGATTACTTCCAATAAAAATTTAATTTAGCATTATCAAACATTGTAATTTTCAATTAAAAATATTCTATTTGTGTATTTTGCTAACAACTTTCGAATAAATTTCATTTTCAAAAAACACAGCACTGATCAAGAAACTATTAAAATTCATACTTCATTCTTTAAATATTTTCACTATAGGTCTTATGGAAACTATGAAATGTGTAGTATCAATTTACATCGTTGTATGTTGATTTTTAAAAAGTTCATCTCATATTGTGTGAGAACTTTAAGAATTGTAAGGCCTGTAGTGAAAATATTTAAAGAATGAAGTATAATTGGATTTTGAATTTTGGCATTTATAAGAAATACGAGTATATGGTATATGTATATGCGATTATCTAGAATTTCTTACTTATTATTAGAAAGATATAGCCAATGGACATTATTGTGTTTGAATATAATAATGATGCAACTGAATAAATACATACAATACAAAACAAAACAAAAATGAATTTTAAAACTGAATGATCATTGTTTTATTCTCATAACAAAATAATATCATTTTATATTCTTTACTTCATTCTTCAACTGCATCTATTCAATTGCAATTCTTTCACATGCACACACAGTTTATTAAGTTATATTAGTTTTATTGTGCCTGTTCCATTAATTATGCCATAGAATATTTCGAGTGTTTACATAACAGATATTTCCTTTGAGTGAATACCTGAAGTTAGAATCGAATAGATATTTCTTTAAAGTTCCTACCTTTTTGATATTTAAAAAAAAAAAAAAAAAAGTTGATGCATCTATTCAATTCCTTTCATACATACACACATACATATTTGATACAAATAGTAATTTTATTACAAATAGTGTATTGTAAGTGCATATCTAACATAATCTGCTTGCTAACTTTTCAAATATGTATGTACAATATATTACGTGTAAAACATATAAAACTCTTCTTTTCATTCATATATATGTATATGTATGTATACTGTACATGTACAAACTATACATGTATGTATATATATATGTATATACATGAATATGTATTTATATATTTATGCCTTCCTAGTAAACAGTTCAGTGAATGTTCACTAATGCCCGATTTCTTCACATTTCTTCAGATATCTTGATATTTAACGTATCTCGAAGATAAATCGAAGATTTGGTTTTTTTTTTCACTTCAAAAATGATATTCATTATGAATTAAATAATTTCAAAAATTAAATAAATCTGATGTAAAAATTTTCATATAAAGATGAATTCTTCGTGATGGTCTAATGAAATTCATATGAAAAAAAAAGTGATTTCACATTCATATACATAGTGACTTTATTGTGATTGCATAATAAATTACGACTGTTTGCTGGGTAACGTTTGTATTTCCTTATATTATGTACAAAAGCTACAATCATATGTACATGTACACACACACACACTCTATATAATAATATATGTATGTTCATTCAAAACCTAGTTTGTACATAATTCTCTGATCTGTATCAACAGGAAAACATGTACATATGTAAGTACATGTATGTAACATCAGAAACAAAAACTATATAAAATGTTTTATTTAGATAAACAAAATTAAAAGAAAAAACAAAATCATATTTAATAATGATAATAACCTTAACATAAAATACATACATGTATAAATAAAGGATATTTAATAAAATTTTACTATAAACATCTCTTATATTTAACTTTAATCAACCCATAGTATACGATAATGTACATACGTTGTACGTTTATTTAATGAAAGGATACTAATGATAATGATTATATGATTTTATATACGTACATCAATGTTATAATACATAACGTATTATACATAATTACATAAATACATAAATGAGAGAAGTATTTTTCTCTAACAATAACATGTAATTTCCTTTTTATTATAAGTTTTTATCTCCAACCGATTGAGCTGAAATTTTGCATACACATTTAGTTTGGATGAAAATGCATGGTTAACAAAGTGACGTCATTCTAAAGCCAATATGGCGGACGCGCCAAGATGGCGGATGAAAGTTTCTTATCTACAATCATGACATGGGTATCAAATGAAAGGGCTTGCTGAGAAGAATACGAATAAAATGATGTCACTCTAAACTCAATATGATGGACTTATATATCATTCACCATTAAATGGCTACTGCTCTCATTTTCTTCTTTTTAAATCATTTAAGTAAAAGTTTAGTTTTGGAAAAGTTTTTTTTACTGTTACTTTCCTTTTTATTTCATGTTAATGAAAATTTGAAAAGAATATACCATTATTATTAACCAACTATATATGTATATATCAAGGTTTATAAGGAATTGAAAAAAATGAATCTATAAAACTAATGCGTGTATGCGGAATGTGGCTAAATTTGCCTAAAAATCGGTAAAGTAGGTTTCAGCATACTCAACAATTATGCGGCTAAATTGATAAATTCATATACTCGCAAACACATTTAGATGTGACAGTTTTATTTTTTCTTTGCAATCTTCAGTCATTTGTTGTACTAGCTATTGTAAGAGTAGGTAGATGGGTAGGTAGAGGCGGCTATTGTAAGAGTAAAGGCTCAACCAAAATCAACATAAAAAAACGTAACATTTAATAGTGTACTATTATATTAATAATATTTTATTTTTTAAAATGATAATAATTTTTTTAAGTTGTTTCCTTATATGTACTACACTTTGTATGTACATATATATGTATGTACATATATACATGCATTTTTCAACATCCGAAACTTAATATTATGTTTATATTGGTTTATATCATATGTATACATTAAATAAAAAAATAAAAAATTATATCGTCATTAGTTTTTCACTTGTTGTTAAATTTGACCTACTTTGCTTTCTTGCCAATTTACCTTGGAAATCTTTTATAAAATACATACATACAAATGATATAAGTGTATAGGGTGTCTAAAATAATAATATAATTCCGATGGCATAACAAATAGATATATGAACAATTCTATCATACGTGTACCTACAATTTAACGTGAATTGCGAACCACTGATTATGTTACAATAATATAATATAATAAAATATGTACAATTCAAAAACATCAATCAATTGTTCATCTTTTATGTCAGAGCATCAAATCTAATGTTACATTAACTGCAGTAACATTTCTGCAACATTGCATCGTCATGATTAGTATTTGAACATGGCTTTCATCATTTCATACAAAAGCAATGAATTTACTAATTTAGCCGCATTTAGCATACTCGTCGAGTATGCTAAAACCTACTTTACTTTCGAACAATGTTAGCCAAATTTAGACATTTAGCCAATTTTAGCCACATTCCACATACACTCAGTATGAGTTTTGAAGTAAAAATGCATTCTATTGTGACCTTTATTCTGAGGCATCCTGTATAATAAGTATATCTCCACTAAAGAAATTTAAATATAAGATAATATTTTTGTACATTTGTATATATATTATATACGTAGGTACAAAAATTTGAAAATTTAAGAAAATAAAATAAAATAAAAAAAAAACGAATGTATGCTAAGAATTTTATTGTCTTATAATAATCCGTATACGACAATTTTTATTAATCTTTTTATATTCACTTATGTGCGAATAAGGATAAAACACAATTTTACTTTTCTTTTTTGTTTTATTAAAAGAAAAAAAATAATACTAATTATAAGGTCCTTTTGTTGAAAGTATGAATATGAAAAAAACTTTTAGTTTTGTATGCACATAGACAATATCCAATTTAGGAAAAGTGATAACAATGTAGACAGACCACATTATTTACCATTTCATATCCTAGTTAACTAAGATAACCAATGAAAAAGCAGTGGTTTCCAATACTTTAGTTTAGTTACAAATTAAAGGAAAAAACGACTAGTTAATAAGATAACTAACGTCAAACCATCAAACATCGCATCGAATATGCATCAAACAACAGAACTTCTTATCAAATATTCAACATACATATGATCGAATTAATGTCAATTGTGAAGTTTAAAATGTAAACAAACACAGAAAATCATCAAAAAAAATGTCAAAAATAACTAATTTAACCGGTGTGTCATTGGTTTGACTTTAGTTACAAACTAAACGATAATCTACATATAAACGAATCTATCTACATTATAATGTAGTACAAAAATAAAATAATACATGAATGTATGTACAAATATCCGACGGATAATCTTGGTTGATGAACACAGGCATAAATATTTTCACTACAGGCTTTATAGAAACTACAAAAAGCAGAACCACTTTATATCATTGTTATATTGATATTTAAATAGTTCATCCCATGCTGTATGAGAAATATGAGAATTGTGTTGTGATAACTATCTGCTCATGAAATTCTCTATTTCCTGTAAGACCTTTAGCGAAAATATTTAAAGTACAAAGTATGGATGCATTTCTTGTTGCATTTTACGATTTCCACGAGAATACGACTTTACATTTTGCGATACCTATGTATACGTATAAGATCTTACATTTTCAATTATATTATTTAGATATAGTCTAGTGTATAGGGCATATTTTTGAATTCTGGATCAAAATTAATTCAATGGAATTTTTTTTATATATTTAAAATCGACGTTATATAATCGAAGATATAAAGACAGATTAAAAGGGTAAAAAAAAATTATATGTATATAATTTAAAAACACATACACATATACATAAATATTGTATAGAGCGAATGTATACAATATATATGTACATATGTATACGTACCTATGTATATTCTTTATTGTACATTCATTATATGTACATTATAAGGTATAGATGTTTACATACAAAATGTTTAAAATACACATACTATATATTGTAAAAAATTGTTTGAAATGGTGAGAAAATATGTGTATATTTCCAAAAATAGAATCACTGTAAGCTATTAAAATTTTCATTGGAACAAAAAATTTGTAAAAAAAGAAAATTTGCATTAAAAAAGAAAATACAATCCACACACATACACACATACATACATACATATGTATGTACATCATCATTTGTAGTACAATGAATTTTTAAGGGTGATTAATAAGACGTTAAGATGAGGCGGTTCTGAGCATTTTCTGTATTGTTTACACGATTTCACGTCGGGGTCGTCCAAAATAAATTTATTTTCGCTCGCAAATACCACTTTTCTTAATTTAATGGTGCAGGCTTTATGGGGCCAAATATAGGCCTCGATATTCTAAGTGATTTGATCGATTGTGATCATCGAATAATTAAGAGGTTTTTTGCATTTCGAGGGGTTGCAAATTTGGTAAACTACTTTATCCTTCTGTATACTATGCAAATACTAGCAGTAGCACCGACTTGAACAACGATTTGTGCACCAGTACACCAAAATTTGACTTCTCTCGTAGAATTTCCACGCGTTCTATTGATGTTGTAGCCTGCACACTTCGTCTTTTTCAGTTGTTTTTATAGTTTTCTGGATTTTCTGAACATTAAAAAGATCTCACCTGGAATTTATGGATTGGGAATTTCGATCATTTATGAGTTTCATAAAATGTGCAATCCATCCAGGTATTTAAAAGTATTTTGAAATATAGCTAATATTAAAAAACAAAAATAAAACATGTTTTTAAAAAAAAAAACAGGGGTGAAAGTAATAAAGTATCGGAGAGTGTATATATACAAACTGTGGCATTTGAATTTTTCGACAAAAAAAAAAAAAAAATCTTTTCTTTGAGTACGTAGTAATAATTCAATATATGTATGTATGTATTAAATTTCATAAAATAGTAAATTTCCATTTTCGAAATGTTTATTTTGTTTAAATAATTATTTACAGTCATATTACATACGCATTAATGAGAACAATATAAAACTATACCTTTCTTGGAATTTGCTAAAAAAAAAGGAAAAATTTAATTATTTTACTTAAGTACTTTTTATACTCATCTTTCAGTCGAAATCACGAACTTTATTATGTACATACATACATGTATGAAATTGTTTAAATAGAAAACAAACAAAAATGTATACAACGTGTGTATACATATATAATTTAACTTATGGCTGTGTTTCTTATAATAATATGTCGGTTGATTGGTTGAGTTATTTTTCAATTCTCTGTAGTGTAACAATTTATATTGCTTGTGAAGACAAACCTTTTGTGTTTCTTTTTGTACATATAATATTATAAATATAAATTTACATTACATATAGAATGTTATTCTTCGTAATATTCCATATGCAGTTCTTTATTCCAAAAAGAATATTCTGATCTGAATTTTCCTTTCCGTATTTTTTTATTTGTACGGAATATCCAGAACGTATTCGTCTTGATCCCTGAACTGTGATGATGGAATAAATGAAATAAACATTACTTTTATTTTTGTGATCTGTCAAATTTATGATAGTGAAAGTCTGAATATAGGGTTATGTCATAATAAAATAAATATATAAATTACACTATTTTACATTATTTTGCAGTTTTTTTTTTTATTATTTTTTTAAATATGAAAATTTCCAACCTAGCTGAAAATTTCCAATAACAAAAAGCCAGCCATTTTATTAAAACAAATTTTCCTATTTTGTTTTTTTATTCATTCTATTCGAAATATTTTGAATAGTATTCTGTTCGTTCTATTCTTTGTATGAAATAAATATAAAAGGAATACACTCATTAAGATACGTATACTGTATACAATTAGATGTCTATTTACATATATGCACGTATTACAGCAAATGTATACAATCTATATATATATATGTATGTATCTGTACATATATGTAAGCATCCATGTGAATATATATATACATATTCACGAGTATACATACATCATACATATGTATATAATAGACCTTATTTATAAAAATATACACATTTGTATATACAAATCTATTGATATATACCTATACATATGTATGTATGCACGTTTTTATTCAATCTGTGTATATACATATACACGCAAGAATACACGTACGCAAATGAATTTATGTAAAATATGTATGTATATAAGTATTATGTATTTAATAAAAAATCTATAAAAAGAATTTTTTGGCATCGAATTTGATTGAAGTCTTTTTTATCCGGGTCATTTAAATAAAATTTCTGTTTCTGTTTATTCTTAAAATATATGTATAGTTGTATTCTATATATAAATGTACATATGTGTGTATATAGAACACATCAATATAAGTATCTAACGTATGTACCATTTTCTTATTTTGTGTATTAAATGTATTATGATATGTATGTATGTACTTATATTTAGGGTGATTCTATTCAATACAACACTATTGATACCACTGTATTCTTTGGATTATTTTGAAACAAAAACTGTATGGCGAGAATTTTAACTGTAGCCTTATTTTGATGCTACCTTTAGTGTAAAAGTGAAACTTATGAAAGAAGATACAAAGATTTTGTTTTTCATTACATATGACCATTTTCTGTTGGGGTGTCTATAAAAATCACCAAAAAATTTCGAAAAATTTGCCAAATTTTCTCTAACTTTTGACTTTGAATTTGAATAACTCTCAAACCGGTGGATGTAGGTCCTTGACCAAGATTTCTATACAAAATCCAAGACAAAACAAGATTCGGGCGTTATGGAATATTTTATAAGAACAGGCACAAGCGTCTTCAACGCCCTCTAGCGTCGAAATAAGATTTCATTTAGAATTTTCACTATATAATTTTGTGTTTCAAAATAATCTAAAGAATACAGTGGTATTAATAGTGACATGTTGAACAGAATCATCCTGTATATGTTATATGTCTGCTTATATTGCATATTTATGAGATATATGTACATATGTATGTATGTTCTGTAAGATTTTTCTTTTTGTTTACTCTTGCATATATTCTGTCACATTGTATTGTAGAATGTATTGTATCAATTTTGTCTTTACTTTTTTTTTACTTGATTTTCCCTTAATTTTTTTGGTTTACTTTGGTATACAAAAGTAATTTATACAAAAGCAGGGCAGTGTACAATATACATACACATATGTCTACATGTACAATATATACGTACATACAAATATCTATGTATATTAACATACATATATATGACATATGTATGTGTTTTATGACTTTTAATCCTGTAAAAGAAAAATCTTAAAAAAAAAAAATAAAAAAAATAAATCTCATATGTATGTATGTACATATGAAATGTTGAATTAATATTTATAAAAACATATTTATAAATGTATGTATACAATATATGAGCAAGATGTTTAAGTATTGTACTTATATGATGTTAAATTGCTAACCGCTCTCCAATTGATAATGATGATACCGAGAAACGAACAAAAAAATAAAATTGTATTAAATTGGAAAATTATCTTCACACCCCAATTTAATAGAAAGAAATGAACCTGAAAATATACGGCCTTTACTATATAACGTCAAATAATATATCAATAGCCGAAATTAGGTGAAAAAAAAACGTTTGAAAAAGATTTAAAAAAAAAAACCCTACAGTCAAGATTTGAATTTATTCTAGCCGCCATTAAAAGTTATTTGCAAGATAATTTAATTTGGATATAACATTTTACTTTCTTAAAAGCAAATAATTTACGAGCCATTTAAAAGCTTGAAAATTTGTTATTGTTATTGGTGCTTTGGAAAAGATGAATTTCACTTTTTTTATTTATAGGCCTCGATTCTCGTAGTAACGTCACTTGTTCGTCACCATGACAGTAGAAGAAAAGTGTTTTACTAATCACTTGTGTGACAATTGTCACGGAAATCATCACATTGATGTATTATACTTTGTATATATATCTCATTAAATCGTATTAATTGAAATATTAAATAATGATATGTACCTACATATGTTCATCACAGAGTGATCTGAGAGCAGAAAAGATCGGTACTACGATGATGCTATAAGTCATTTACAAGATGCAAACCATTTTGTAAATGAAACAAAGTAATCCGATACTTTAAAAAAAATATCATTACACATATTATGTACAAACTTTATATTGACTAACATTTTTTTTTATATTAATAAAAGATTTTTATTCATTTTTTATGAATATTTTTGATAAAAAATATTTACCAAATGTATTATTCATGTATCTATATATATCGTGTGATACGATATATACATACATATGTGCCTATGTGTACATATAATATTTATTTTTATGTATGGATGTGTATGTCTTCGTAAATCATGAATTAATATCCCTCTGTCTTAACCTTTTTTTTTTTTTTTTTGAAATAGATTAATTGATTTTATCACATTCGCACATACATTACGGGTCATCGAATGTCCATATATTATATGTAGGTACATGGATTTATACGTACATACTATACATACATAATATGGGTACTTTCATAAATGCGTTGTCGACGTTGACGACAAAAAAAACCAAACTTCATAAATTTCTTTCCAGTGCAATTGTGGAAATGTATCAGGTTCATAATTCAAGCAATCTGCAAAGTTAACAAAAGTTACTTAATCGTTTTCAAATAACTCCAGACTGGAGTCTCCAGTGTGCATGTACAGTTCACAACTCAGATTACAATACAATTCCAGCGCATTCGGGTCGTTAACACACGTCGACGACGCATTCATGAAAGTACCCTATGATGATACAAATGAAAACGTCATCATCAGTATATTTATATAATTACGAGGTGATAAGGTGTAGAATGTATTTACGTTTGGGTCCATATGTAATGTTATTTTATATAGATATGTACATGTAATATACGTTGTAGCAGAGTTTTAGTTAGTTTTAGTTACTGTATGTAGGATAAGATATTATCATGTTTTTAATCATTCATTGCCTGATATGTGGTATTATCAATTTATCGTATACAACATACATACATATACATACATATGTACGTATGTATATTTAAATATTGAATTTACGTACTGTGCAATATATGTATAGTATGTACATATGATAAATGATAAAACCATGATGCTATGAATTAATTATATTTATTTCTTTCACATACACGTGATTCAAATTTATGTATGATCCTAGGCTATCTTCAAAAACGCATCACTGTTTTATTAATGCAACATCACTGTCATCAGCAGTTTATTAAATGCATCATAAGTTGCATCATGATTCATGGATTGAATCAAAAGTTCAATATAATGCATCATTATGTCACATGATGCGTCAAAGTTAAGCAAACACGGCATCACGAATTTTCAGGATACGGTGTATGCATAATCACAAATATTACATGTCAATTCAAAATTCTATTTCATTTTCGGTTTTTGCTTTGTACGTACGTATATACATGTACGTGATAATTTTGTTTATGTAAATATTTTATATATTTTAAAAAATTCAATTAAAATAAAAATTTGTTAAAATAAAAAAAAAAAAAAAAACAAAACAAGAGTAATAGAAGTCTTTGTTTAAATACATATTCAATCAAAATATTTTCCTTGATTGTTTATAATATATAGTATTACCTTTTTAATATCACTTCAACAAATATTAAATTTATCAATCACTTTGCACAATCAATTTATAACAATATAATTAAAATTTTCTCATTAACATTTAAAATCACACAACCGACAAGAATCAATGTACATAGTAAAGTCAATTTCAAAATACGACTGGGCTAAAAGAAAATATTAGATTTTTATTATTTTTATCTGTGAAATAAGACTCTCGACTTACATACTTATATATCATCAAGAAGAAAAATGATATAATGAAGTAAATAAATCATAACAAAAAATTACCTATATCCTTCATATTTTAAGTATTTTTCATATTTGTTAAAGCTCTAATTCTACAAATTTTCGCTAATTAAAAAAAAAAAAAAAAAAAAAAAAACTTAAGCTTATTTTTACAAAATTTTTTTGTTAACTTTGTTATCATAAATTTAGGACTTACAATAAGAATCTGTCACTTCAATACTACGTATCAAATAACAAATATATCAAATCCTACGCAATTGTATGTATTTGAAAAATTTTAATTAAAAAATTAATGAGAATTTTGTACATGTAGGACTATTTGTATATATAGTATACAATAGATATTTTACGCGTACATCCTACAATTTCTGATACATGTTCATTATATCAAGCGAATTATGTGTGTATACAGGGTGATTCTGTTAAGCGTACATATAAAGAAATGGGTAATATGACTGATGATAGATCTCGATGAGACAAGCAAAAAGTCATATAGCGGGGAGCGAGTTGGTGTGAATATTTACTGTTTAGCCGTTAAAGGCAATTGAAAATGCCTATGTCCCTTAAAATAATACTCCAAAATTCACGGACCATTAGATCTACGTCATTGTTGTCTTGTACCTTGTTGGAAAGGACAAAGGATTTACGCTATAACTCTAACATTTTTCAAGACAACAACGTAAGTCTAGTGGATGGTGAGTTTTGGAGTATTTTATAAGATGAACCACAAGCATTTTTAACGTCTTCTAGCGGCTAAATGGTGAATATCTATCCCCCTCCCTCTTGCTACACGATTTATTATTTGTCTGGTCGAGATCTATCATCCCCTTCTTTATATGCGTGTTTAACTTAACTGAACTACCCTGTATATAGTGTTAAGAAATTTTCATCACTAAGAAACTGGAAAAACTGAATGCAAAAAATGAAATAAAAATAATAACTTTGATTATTGTTTTCTTTGTTATGAACAAAATGAAAATAAGATGAACAACAACTACAAAAACAAGAAATATAGGTATGTACACACATACTTATTTCACTAAAGGAAAAATGTATAAAAATAAAAAGTTAATTAGTAAAAAAATAGAAAAAAAAAATAAATGAAAAAATAATATAACAAAAGAAAATTATTACCTTTAACAAATAATTTTCTCTTATTTATTTAATTGTTTATTATTAGAATTAAATTGTAATACTTTAAGTTCTGTTGTTATATAATATCAAACACTACACAACATTCCAATAATAAATATATACGTAAATGTATAAAATATTAAACAATTAAAACATAAATATAAGGCTGCGTTCAGTTATATCCGTTGATTCTATTTGAATATATCATTTGATCTTATTATACAAATATCATTTGATGCTTTACAAATTTTTGATTGTTATTTGCTTACAGAAGAATTATCAATCATTAAATGTTATCAGTTATTTTGAAAAACTGCATGACTCAATCAGTGTTAAAAATTTGACACAATTTGCATTACCGAACGACTGACGATTATGTATATCAAATGCAATATCGAACAGTTGATATTTCTCATCTGCACTGCAGATGATAATAACGAAATAACGAATACATTCATAATTTTATAAGAGCTAAATGTAAATAATTTTGTGACTAAATTTATCTAAATTCGGCTAAATGTCTAAATGGCTAAATTGTTGAAAAAAATTGGTAAAGTAAATGTTAACATATTCGACGAGTATGATAAATGCGGCTAAATTGGTAAATTCATTGTTTTTGTATGAAAATATATATTTAGGAATGAAATATAGATGAATTTTTATTGTTCATTTCATGAAATTATATACTATAGTATTGTGAATTTCATACGTTAAACGCCCGTTCTATATAATTTTTTTCATTCGACTAATCGATACTTTCAATTTCAATATAAAAATTGGAATTGACATTTTGTGGTAAGTTATTATAAACTGGGACAATATAACTATATAAGAATTCAATTTTAAAGCTATAATTTTATTTTGTTATTGAAAAATTTTTTTTTTAATTTAAATTAAATACAACGATAATGGCCAATAATAATGTTTTCGTTTTTAATTAAAATTTCGAAAAAATATATAAAAAAAATTTATGAAAATTGTATTGTTAATACATGAATAAAAAAAAAATGAATGAGGGATAGTAAAAATATAAATATTCCTTTATTTGTCCATACACATATTTGTATGCATGTACATACATGATAGCAAAAATATAAAATGAAAATATTTTCCGTTTTCATGAATTTATTTATTATCTGTTTTTATTTCTTTTATGGTAACAGGTTAATGACTGAATATCAAAATGAATTCAATATACTACATATTGATATAACGTATCATTGCCATTTGATAGCATAATAAATAGAATGAATAAGGGTAAAGTCGTAAATGCATCTATGATTTTATGATGCGGTATCGCTATTGTAATAAATTCATAATTGCATCAGGCTAGTATCACTATCAAATTTAATAATTCATAAACTCAGTGGTTCGCAACCCACGTTAAACTGTAGGTGCACGTATGATAGAAACTTCCCAAAAAATCATCGTAATGAGGATTAGACCCAGGCTCACATCGAGCTGTTGCTCCAAAGGAAGAAGAAGAAGAAATGTGGACAATATTATTTACTTGTTTCACTTACGTGTTTAGAAAAGTCGAAAACTAGTATCGCATCAACCAAGCAGTGATGTCGCATGGATAAAGTTTAAGCATCATGATGTTTTTGATAATAGCATCATTGCATAAAATTTGACGTTTACGACTTTACCCCAATATCACAATATCACATACAATTTTAATATGTTAAGGTGTTAAATGTTTTTATTTTTATTTATTTTTTTTTATTCGTATTGTAGCATAATAAATATTTATGATTTAATAAATGAAATATGTATGTGAAAAAATTATTGATACATATTTTTTGTAAGATTTAATAATTGAATATATAAATTAAGGGATATGTTTTATAAAAATATGAAATACCCAATTAAGTAAAATTTTATTAAAAATTTATTAATTAAATGTTTTAAATTTTCAATTTTAATTGGTTTTTCTTAAAACTGTTTTTTCTTTTTAAATATCGACTGTAGTTTTGTGAATGCGATTCATCCTATCAATTTTAATGAAAATTTCAACCAAAATTTCCAATACAAAAAATATACAGGGTGATTAAAAAATTATATTTTTGCAGTGTATATATACCTGAGTCCTAGAAGAAAACTTTAGCTGAAAGTTTATTTATAATTTAAAAACTTTAAATTCATCTCATCAATATATATTACCGGCTGGCCGGCTTTTTCGTGTTTCAAACAAAAATCACCCCATTAAATAGTAGAAATGAAATGAAAATTAAAATACAAAAAAAAAAAAAAAAAAAACAAAAAACAAAACTAAAAAACATAAGTACATAATATATGTAAATGTATGTTATTGTTTCTCTGCGCCTCTGTGTAAATATAAATTTTATTTTGATTTTTAAGTTAGGAAAATTTATCTATTTCAAAATCCCAAGTATTTTCACATTGTATACCTATATGTATGTAACTAAAACTAAACTATATACATATGTACAGTCTGTGACTATGTATATGCATATGTATGTATGTATGTAAATCTATTTAGCTTTTATAAATGGGAAAAATTTTTTTATATACATATATTTATATACCTTACATGCATAGTGTATGTATGTATATATTAGGAATGTGTGCGGAATCATTGAAAAAGTTTGAATAAGTCTGCCAAAGTCCTAAAATGCTAAATTACTTCCAATTTAACATTTAGCAGCATTTTGCATACAAAGTTGTTAAATTGTTGACAGTTTCAATTATCATTTTTTCTATATGTATTTTTACGTTTCAGATTTCCATATAATTTTGAAAATTAAAAAATTCATATTTTTAATTTTTTTAATAATTATTAAAAATTTGAGAAATTATTTTCAGAAAATCACTACAAATATGCAAAAGTCAAATTACAGACGAAAATCATACATTACACTTCATATTTCATCATTTCATACAAAAACAATGAATTTACCAATTTAGCCGCGTTTAGCATACTCATCGAGTATGCTAAAATCTACTTTACCGATTTTTTTTAACAATGTAGAAATTTAGACATTTAGCCGTATTTAGATCAATTTAGCCACATTTCGAACACACTCTTATTATAAATATATGTATTTTTGTTATTTCATATGTTTTTACGTAAATTTATCGTATGTTCTATAAATATACTCGAATATTAAGTTCGTACATAAATAAAATAGAATTTATAATTTGAAATATATAACATAGATTTATATGTATGTTCATGTACATGAATGTATATGTTATATAGTTTTATTTCGTGTTTTTTTTTTTTTTTTGGTTGCTTTTTTTGGATTTTTTTTTCTTTATTTTCTCTTGAGTTTTGAAATATATTTATTGTATCACTTTTATTTATATTGTTTCTAAGATTCACTTTTTTCCTTAGTTTGTTTGTGTTTTTTTTTTTTTCTTAAATTCAATTTTATTTATATTGTATTCTTAGAATAAGAACAATAAAAAAAAACAGGCAAACTAATCAACTATATGTATACTTTTTTACTTAAAAATTTTTATTTAAAAAAATTTGTAGATCTACAAAGTGATCTGTTTTACAATTATATTGGATGCTTTCAAAATTCTGCACGCGTATGCAGTATACGCATATTGTGCGTTAAATATGTTGACTAATTCATATAGCATTTGGAAAGCTGCAAGTGAACAACTGAAAAGTCATAGCTGAAAGGCACCGTAGCGTCTGGAGCCTCATCTTACAGCAAGCCAAGACCCAAGAATGTTGAAAATGGCAAATAAATAATTTCATGATGTTTTAACAATCTAGACACTTTAAATTAGCGTTTCTCCTTTCTGAAAGTATGTCACTATAATAGCGTCAACGAGACGTCAGCTCTGATTCAGAGTCAGATTGTTATTGCTCTAAAACAAGATCTTATAAATCTGATGTACTAGAAATTTTAACTTGCTCTAGAACAAAGCTAATCACTCCAGGATGAATCAAATATGAAATTTGATCTGTCATCGAGCGTGATAATGTTATAATGTAAAAAAACGTCACATAACGTTTAACCTGTTTCAATAAATTTCAAAACAAATTTTTTTATTTTGTCATGAAAAATCATGATGATTTTTCCTCGATGATGTAAATCTGATACCGAGCGAGAACTCGGTGATATCCCGATGATACAAATCTGCAATAGACTTACTTCTCAATAATGAAATCTGCTCATCATAGTGATCTGAGAGCAGAAAAGATCGGTTGGTATCTCAATGACGCTATGGGAGTACGTAAATATGTCTTTTTTCTTCTCTCATAATTTCTAATTAGGCTGTTTCACGAGCAGTATTAGCATAGCACAATTAACAAAGCTTTTATTATATAGTATTAGAAGTATTTGTAAGTATCAATACACAGTGATGTAAAATGGTACCACTTTAAGTAATCTCCATAAAACCTAAGTGCATAATATTAGTGCATAATATGCTATTGCAAAGTATGCTAAGTACAGAGTTTTGAAAGCACCCATTATTTTTATATACGTATATAGACATGGATCATATATACAATATATACATACATATGTACATGTAGTCATGTACACATATGTATGTATTTATTTTAAATTTTAACTAACTAAACTGTTTTCTAATGAAATTTACTTTTTTAATTTCTTTTATTTTTTCAATTAGATTAAATCTATTTTTGTCCATATAAATTACTAATACTGTATATGTACTTTAAATTTAACAGCAAGTATGTTATAGTGTGTTTTTATAACATAGGCACTTTTTCTTATAAATTCATATTTTTTACTCTTTACGCCGCTAGTTTACCAGATTCCTTGACCAGATTCGTTGATTGCGTTTTATAAACGAAAACGACAACAACCACACGGGAGTGACATAAATCATAAATATAAATTTTAATGGTATAATTTATCCGTGCCGTGCCTATGCTTTAAAAACACATTATAAGTATTTTTCTGTATTTGAAATCGTAGATATACAAATATTTTCTTATGAATAGAAATTTAAAGATAATATTCGTTGAAATAATATCTCGGATACTAGACAAGGTAGGCCAAGAAAAAGGTGGCTAGATGCGGTGTAAGAGGACTTCGACAAAATGAAAATAAAGGATTACACAACATTTTATCAGAATAGGACAGAATGGAAGCGAGTTGTTAAAGAAGCTATGGCTCATCATGGACTGTAAAGCTGAGGAAGAAGAAGAAGAAGATAAACATACATATGTATATTTAAAAATATTTTTATTCATTTTCTTTTTGTATTTAAAAAATTTTATTTTCTCCTTTTATTTTAGGATTTTCCAAATTAAAATTTTCTTTGTCTGATGATATTTCAATAATAAAAAAACATTATTTAAAATTGAAAAAAAAATAATGTTTTTAAATTTAAATTTTGTTTTTATAAAGCTTATCAAGACAAAATCTTTATTAAATTCAAATGTATATAGTCAAAATCTGTAATTTCTGAAAATACATATGTATGTAGTTTTATGTTCATATATGTAGGTATAGTATATGTACCTAATTTGTTAAGTCAAAATATTCTTTGAACATTTTTTAAAATGTTTGTAATTTTTTTTGTATTCATTATTTTTTGTTACATAATTTACACAATAAAATATAAATACATATCTAAAATTATTCATAAAACAAAATCTCACATTCATTTAAATAAAAATCAACTATAGTCTGTCTGCCAATTCTGTGCAATTCTTTATTCAAAAAGTATATTCCAAATGTATATCCAGAACGTATTCTTTTTAATCCTAGATTGATGATGGAATAAATAGAATAAACCCTACTTTTAATTTGTATTCTGTCAAATTTATGATAGTGAAATCCTGAATATAGGGTTCGTTATGTCGAAATAAATAAATTTAATAAAATAAATATGAAAATTACACTATTTTATTTTATTCCTCATTTTTAATTATTTTTTAAATACAAAAATTTCCAACCTAGGTTTCCAATAACAAAAAAAAAAATTAATTATTTTTTCTACAGCCATTTTATTAAACCATTTATTCTATTTTGTTTCTTTATTCATTCTATTCCAAATTTTCCAAACAGCATTCTGTTTTTTTCTATTCCATCTACGGAAAATATAAAGAAAAACAGTCATTGAAACGATAATTTCCGTCCTCCGGCAGGGAGCGGTTATATAACAAAAAGATACAGCGACGTAAAGTCATTTCCATAAGACCTTAACTGCATCGAATTAGTAGACAAACTAAAGGTATTAGGTACATTGTTTATGAATTAACATGTCAATATTTAAAATGATTTATTAAATCAGAATTTTTTTTTTTTTCAGTTTCACAATGACATCCACATGTCATTTATTTTCATCATTATCAATATCTTCATCATTGTCAATTAATTAATTCTATGCAGAGTAAAAAATTGCATTTTTTGCTTTGTTCATTTTTGTTTACGTATATTTTAATACGTATTCATAGGTATAACATGCAATTAGTAGAAAAAATTTTTTATTATAGACATGTGTACCTACATATATATATATACGTCACATAAATTTATTTATGTATGCATAACCATGCTTCGCATATATATACATATGTATGTATATTATGTATGTATGACAATATTCACTATCGAAGACTGTTTCACGAGCATTATTACCACATTTCATAAAACTATTATATATCAAATGAATTTTTTAAATATCAACACATAGTGATGTAAAATGGTACAACTTTAAATATTTTTCATAAGGCCTTAACTGCATATAATTAGTAGACAGAAGGTAGAAATAATTTTGACATTTAAAATTTTGTTATTTTTTGTTACTGCTTCATTCAAATGGTTTACCGCATAAAGGTTCTTAATATATGGAACATTTTAATACATATACATATGTATGTGTATAACTTGGAATGAAATATGCATACATATATTAGAATATTTATTATAATAATTTCAAATGATACATAATATAAATTTTCTTCATTTTTGATAACATACATAAATTGCGTATGGGTGTATACTCGTATATGCCAATCTTTCATTTTATTTTTGTTTTTTTTTTATTTATTTTTTATTTTTTTATTTAACTTTTATTCACATTTTGGTGAATTTATGATCATTTGAAGAAAAAAAAGACGAAGTTTATTAGAATAATTATTCAAAAAATATGTACATCACAAAAATTTCTTTAATACGAGGATACGAGTACATACGAATATGTACATACATAAATATATTTTATAAAATATATCGAGATCCTTTTTAGTAAATTTTTTCAGTGTTTTCTTTTTTTTTTTGAAATCCTATTCGAGGAAATAAAACAATATGTACTTATAAAAAAAAAAAAAACAGTACTTAAGAAATACACAAGAAAATTTTAATGGTTGTTTTTTTACGGGAAAGCTAAAAGGAGGGATTATGTTATATATGTATATTTAACAGAGTACAAGGCTATATATCTAGTATATAAGATAGTTTGTTACCTCATGCTCAATCTAAACTACTGACCTATGTAATTCCGTAAATAACATATCATTGCGGTTTCATTTTATAGCCTGATTCTAGCGTCTGTCGGTGACTAGTCATAACGAAAAATACGGTCACAACAAGTCACTCAAAAACAAATGATTGGTCTAAGCCCTATCATACTAAATTGAGTTTAACTCTTTACTTTAACAAACTTAATGGTTCGCAATCCACGTTAAACTGTAAGTGCATGTATAATAGATTTGTCGCAAAGACCAAAACTCATGCAGGATTGTAGAGCCAAAAGGAAAGGAGATTTCAAGAACAACATTTGAAATAAATTCGAATATAAAACATATTTCAAAATTTATTCATGCGTATTAGATTGTATATAGAATAACAAAAAAAAAAGTTTTTTTAAACAAATAAAATATGTATGCATGACAGAATATTATTTCAAAAATGTTACACAAATCATTCAAATTGTACATTTTATTTCTTTTATTTTAGTTACATAAGTTTTTTATTTTTGAAATCATTTTTACATTACATATATTATAATATGATATTATGTTACGTCAATTATCTTATCTGAATGAATTTCTTTTTTTTTTTTTTTCGTATTAAATATATTTTTTTTTATTTTCTCATACACTTATGTATATATGTGCTTAATTATTTGAAAATTTAAAAAACATAATTAAATTAAGCAAAAGGGTACAAAGGACAAAAAATTTTAAAAAATGGAAAACAAATTAAAAATAAAATATAAAATGAGTAGTCCCAAAAATATCCTTCAAATTGTCATGTATGCAAAATAATAAATTATACAAATATATATATATTAACATATACCCATCATTATGATAAGCATCACAGTCCTAGGTGGACCTTAAAAAATTTGACTTTTTAGTAATACTGTTTTTTCAAGTCTATTGATTTTCGTAATATCATTTCTTTCTTCAACAAACTTGAAATAGTCAAGTCTATTCTATTACTGATAGACTCTCGGAATCAGGCTCATAATTGAAAGTAAAAAAAACAAAAATAAAAATTAAGAAAATTTATAGGATATTCTATAAAATAAGTATCAAATTCATTACTTTTAAAAAATCACAAATTGAAAAATTTTTAAATACACGAGTTAAGTAAACATCAAACAGTGTTTGTGGTTTTTCTTTAGATTTAAAAAACCAATGAAACCAACCACAATCTACTGATTGAAATTTTATTGCATTTTGAAAGTCTAAAATTAGTATTATTTAAAAAGTTTATTCTTCAAAGAAATTGAATCTCTAATTACATACATATATAAATTTCATATAGGACTGAGGACATTTTTATTTATTGCGACATACATATACATACGTACATGTCTTTCGACATTTTATACTTAAAATTCAAATATTTACATAATCAATATTTCGAAATATGTTCAAAAATTTAAAATTTCACTAAAAAAAATTTAATGACTGTTTGATGAGAATTGAGATTTTTTTGATTAACGCTAAAATTATACTCTGTGACTGTATACATGTACGAATGGGAAAATAGTAGTAGGAAATGTATGTATCAGAGGGAAGAATCCATTAGGATGGCTTAGCGGGTAAAGCGGTGGCATATGAATTCAGAAGTAGTGAATTCGAGCGAGACTCAGCGAACGCCACACTTTAAGCAAAACTTTAATTTCTGATATATTTCACATTGTAGTTTTTTTTTGAAAACTTTACAAATTATTTTTGATTTGATTTTTGTGATTTTTTGAAAATAATTTCTCAAATTTCTAACAATTATTTCGAAAATTAAAAATTTGAATTTTTTAATTTTTTAAAATCGTGTGAAAATCTAAAACGTAAAATTTCAGATTGTCAACAGTTTAGCCATCCCGCACAGCAAAATGTTGCTAAATACTAAATTGAAATTTTATTGAAAGTAATTTAGCCACTTGGAATTAAGACAACTTTTTCAAAGATTTCGCACACACTCATAATACCTTAAACTGCACATAATTAGTGTACACAGTTTATTTCATTCTATTTTCACCCTCCATAAGCTTTTCTATAATATATTTTATTCTGCATTTATACTATTAATTTGATGTTATTTTTTACTATTTTTTTTTTTTTTTGTATTTTCTTGACATATACTGTCGTATAGCAATTATTACAACAGTAATAATAACTAAATAACCTGATGACTTACATTAATACGGATATAATCTTCATAGTATAATACTGTTTATGTTATTTTATTACAGTCATTTATGTATAATTATAATAACAAGATAATAGATATATTTGTACATATGTATGTATGTAGATGAATATGTGTTATACTTTAGATATGGTTTTTTTCAATTCATTTAAAGTAAAACAATTGCTAAATGAATTTTGTTATTATATAACAAAAATTATAAATACATACTAATATACATATGAATGTATATCATTTATGTATTCATGTAAATTAACAATGCTCAGCGTGTTGTAAAACACATATGTACGAGTATGTATATGTTTATGCATTCATTTATATTTTCATCATTTGGTGGTTTATACCAACGATGATAAACCTTAGACATTCATGGTTGTATTCATGGTTGTATTTCTAGAATGTATTTAATAAATCTATTAATAAATTTTTTGAAAAAGAATATAATTTTAGCAATTTTTAAAGGAAATTATTTTTTGGTTACTTTTACCTTAATCGTAGTACTAGAGGAGTAGCCCCTGTCAACTTAACGGTGGCCCAGCCCCCATTTAACAAATTATACAATTGTTCATTTAATTGTACTACTTGTTTGCTGTAAATACTGTATTGATGCGACATCACTACTTTTCTGATATCATTTATTGATACATTGCACCCAGTGCGTATACTTTTTCCTTTGAGACTTTTATAAACGATATTTCACTACAAAACGTAACAACATGTAATAGAGAGACAAAATTTATTCTTGAATTTCTTAAATATATGCAAATATGAAATAAAATATATCACGATGATCACTAAAAACTTTTTTATATAATAGAAAGAGTATAATTTCTTCAACAACCTTTTAAAATTCTCTCCAACATTCTCTATTTCTTTCTTTAGCAACTTTGCAATTTACTTTTAACATTCGTTTACATAAATGAAATATAACTTAAAAAGTTCAAAGAACTCTTTTGTAAAATCAATTTTTGAAAAAATTTTAACATTTCGTCAATTTCTGTTGCATCAATAAAAATTGATAAAATAAATTTTTAAAAATTATACAAAAAGCATGTATTATTATTTTTTTTAGAAACGACGCTCTTTGATATTAATATAGTAATGATCAAAACAAATCTTTTAAAAAATTAAACATAATGATTTAAAAAGTTGAAAATATGTTTAAATTTTTTGCTAAAGTGCAAAATTGAGAAATCTTATAAAGTGAAAAATATTTTACAGCAATACGGTTCAGATATGAAATATTTAACATTTAACATTTAACAATAAAAAAAATTTCATTAATTCTTTATAAAGATGTTTCACACATATACTCATATACTATATATAATGTATGTATGTACATATGTATGTTCATCATACATACATCCTTTTAAATTAAGTTTGCCTGATATATCCTTTGTAATAAGTTCTTTATAATAAGTAATCATACTTTAATGACATTAAAATTCAGAACTAAAATAAAATATTGAATGAATTTTTTTTTTCTTTATTTACATATTATATGGCGCATGGCATATTATTATAAAGGATATGTATACATAAGTGTTACATATATTATACATTTTTGGCACGTAAACTTAACAAGGGTTAACATCACTGGCTTATATATGCTTAATTTAGTAGAATTTTTTTTTTTTTTTTTTTTTTATACAAATCATATCCATGCTACCAACATATACTAGCCATTTATGAACATGTATACAATTATAATTAGATATGTATATATACACATAAATACATATTACATACATACATATGTATGTACATACATTGCAGGTATAACATATTACATGAATTGCAAAAAAAACGAACACGACAAAAAATAACCAAGAATATAACTCAAAATCATTGAATTTTCCTCATTTATTTATTTATTCATTTATTTTTTTACTATATTCGTGTACATAAGTGTGGAGACATATGTATGTTTTTAGATACATACATATATATGTACATATTCACATTTTCCGCATTCTCATATGAACAAAGATAAACACACATATGCAATATATATGTGTATAAATTAAACATACATATGTATGTGATATATGAAAATCATATTGTAATGACGATTGACCTATAGAAATTTATATTTTCTTATTTTTTTTATTTTTTTTTTTTCCTTTGCTTTTATTTTTACAAAAATATTTATCTACAGGATGTCCCAGAGTCAATGTAACAAAGCGGGTCTATCTTGTAGTTAAGAGTGTTTCTATCAAGAAATCGTTTGTTTTTTGTTCTAAAACACCATATTTTGTATGCGTTTAAATTTTTCTCAAATAGATATCCTCCGATTTTTCTCAAATAAATTTAAGAAATTTATGGGGAGCATCTGTTTTTACAATTAGTACAAAATGTTTCATACAAAAGTTATACAGGGTGACCCAAAAACCACTAATTTTTTTTTTTTTTTTTGCATAAAAACAACAACATTGGACGTTAAAAACTTCGGATCATCTTATTCGTTTTCAACGATCATAAACTCGTTGGAAAGCTCATACAAAAATTATACAGGATGATTCCATAAAGGAAAAATCAATTTTTTTTTTTTTTTGCATAAAATAACATTTTTGAACTTCGAACGTCCATAACTTTAGACCTACTTAATCGACTACAACACACAATATCTCGTTGGCTCAACAAGAGCAATTAACGTGGTTCAAATACACGAGGTGGTTTAAATGATAATATGTTCGATTATATAACGTCATGTACTGCACGTGTCCAAAAATTTTCAAACTTCTGTAACTTAGAAAGGACGAATTTTAGAGGAAGATGGGATGTCTAGAACGATTTTCTGCCAGAAACACTCTGAACTACACGATAGATCCACTTTGTGTCATTGACTCTAGAACACCCGTATTCTTTTTTTTGTGTCAATATGAAGATAAAGAGTATATTTTATGTATTTTTTGAATTATCTAGAAAAAAAGGATTTCTTATTCATTTTTACAAAAAAAATAAAAAATAAAAATAAATAACACACATGAGTTTATGTTTAAAACAAATATTACATATAAACTGTATGTTGATATATTAATGAAGAATTTTTGTTTTTAGGGCACAAAATCAAATTTTTTTAATGTCTTTAATCTTTAATATTTTGTCCCATAACATTAATGTCGTCTTGTCTACCCATTAGATTTACAAAACACGTAATGTATGTCTTTTGTATATGTAAGTATTTTGATTGTAAATAGAACTTTTTTTTTTGTGTTGCTAATAAAGGCACTAACTAAAATGCTTTTAATGATCCTATTGAATGTAAGTATTGGGATTTGAATTTTTCAGTTAATTTTTATTTTTGGAACTTTTAGTCATATACGTATACATACATATGTATGTATGTACATGTACATATATAAGATATTTCGTTATATGTGCCACGTTACTCTTGAAACCCTTTTTTTTATTAAGTATATAAAAACATCCTGTATACCCACCACTAACACTTACCCCTTGTAAAATATCGTTGATTTGAATGTTTCGGACACATGGGATACGTGTCGTGATATAAATCATCTTGTGTATTGTGTTATGTTTATTGAAAATTATAAGTTGAAACTTATACCTTTTCAAATAAGGTATATAAATATCAATCATTAAGAAGGTGATTAAATCTATTTTTATTAGGATTTGAATTTTGAAAATTTTTTTTCAAAAAAAAATTGTATGAAAAAAAAAATGCACGTAATTATATATATATATAGTATTTTTTTTTTTTCTATGTTGCACTAGGAGATAAAGTTTGGCAGCTTCGACACTGCAGCTTAACTAATCAGCTTATTGTATCTCTCATCCCTTATATTTCTACATAAAGGTGCATATACTATTAGCAAGAAGTACAAAATACTTTACAAAGTCACTCAGTATTAGAAAGATGTTCTAAATTATTACCCGCTGAAGTAATCCTTTTTCATCTTTCTAGAGCAATACAATCCGTCAGAATATGTGTTTATGTTTCTTCTTCGAAGTATAACCTATATCAACACTGACACCTCTTTTTCATGAGTAATGTCCTGTAATTAGTCCAAGGAGACGATTTATGATTTTTCTATCACATTTTAGTGTTAATAAAGTAATTATACATTTGAGAAAATAAAATCATAAACTAATTTTTTATAAAATTTAAAGGATATCTGTTGATATTTGAAATTTTCATGTCAATTATTGCAATTAACACGATTTTCTAAAATATGAAGAAATGCAAAGTTTTTAACAAAAAAACAAATCTTTAAAAAACGGGGGTGAATAATGAGAAAAAAGAAGTTTATTTTATTAAATTTTTAATATTTTTGAAAACATAACATATGTTGTATGCGTGGCTGCACAACTTTGATTGAATGCACTCATATTAGCATATGAGGATGCTATATTGGTTAGTGGGCACCTTATCGACGGAAATTATAGAAGAAGAAAATTCAAGGCTCAAGGTCCTCGAAAATTTCCAGAAAATATTTACCAATTTGCTAAATGCTAAACATAACATGTGTATAGTAAATATTATATGATTTTTCTTGTATACAAATTTTTATTATAAAATCATTTGTTTACGTAATATCTCACTTTTTTCTTAATTTTTTTTTGTTTTTTCTTTTACATTTTATTTAATTTATTTTTTTATTCAAATTTGAATTATTAAATTAATCATTTTTAGTTTTATTACACTGTTAAATTAAATTTCTTCTCTATATGTATTATATAATGCTCTAAACAACATTTAATAATTGAGCAGCAAAAGTTAAAAAAGTTTAAAAAATGTAAAAAAAAGAAAAGCAAAATGATTTTAAAAAATTTGTAAAAATCATCTAATGATTTTTATCGATTGATTTTTTAAATTTATTTAAAGATTTTATAAAAAAAATTCGATATTTTTTTATATCATTTCGTAAAGTTGGAATGAATCATTGCCATTTTAAAATGGTTACCAATGGTAACAATGCTAAAATATTTTTTAATTGTTTGCTACAAGAAACTCGAGTAATTAATTGAAACCCACAGGGCACAGAGCCAGGGAAATAAAGGAAAGACTAGTTGGAGGCGACAATCGGACAAAGAATAAATAACACATTCCAGGAAAACATGGTCGGAAAATTCTAAAAACCTTGCACAAAATCGTGTCTGTTGGACGTTATTCGTTGAAGTCCTATGTTCTTAAAAAAGAGTCAAGGAACATATTTAATATACATTTAATCTACATATATATACTATAGAAACAGAGATAATTTGACCATATTTTAATATGTATGTAAGTCGAAAGATGAAAAATGTATGATATATTTTTAATATTTTTCCAATTACATATATGTACGTGTTTTCAATGTAAGTAAAAATCTTGTGGAATAAATTAGACTTACTAACCGTAAAGTATGATCAGCGTGTGCGGGCGGAATATGGCTAAATGTCTAAATTTCGAATTGTTGAAAAAATTGATAAAGTAGGTTTAGCATAATCGTCGAGTATGCTAAATGCGACTAAATTGGTTAATTCATTGCTTTTGTACGAAATATGAAGTGTAATGTATAGTGTTTGTCTGTAATTTGATTTTTGTATATTTTTTGTGATCTTCTGAAAATAATTTCTCGAATTTTTAATAATTTATTTTACAAAAATTAAAAATTTAAATTTTTGAATTTTCAAAATCACATGGAAATCTGAAACATAAAAATATACCTTACTTTATTCATTCATTTATAATTAGAAAATGCAGTTTTGTTTTGTAATTATACTCCTCAAATTTTTACATCGTAAATTTAAAACTGTTTCAAAATGTTTTTTTTTTTTCGTTATGTTTTCCTCTTTGTTTCATGTTTTTCTTTGGATTTATTTTTATTTTTTATTTTTTCATTTATTTATTTCTTTTTAAATAATACACATTATATATACACATAACGAGAAACTCTTTTTTTAAATATTTTATCATTATTATACAGTGAATTTTATTTCTATTTTTTTTTTTTTTTTTTTTATTTACATTTTTCTTTATTTGTTTGTGTAATTCACTTATTTATGATTTTGTTTTCCTTCTTTTGTTTTTTCTTGCTGTTTGTTCTATATCATTATTCATTTTCATGTTTTTATTATTATTTTTTTTTTGTATGAGTGTTATTTGATGAACACATGTGTATTTATTTAGAAAAATGAATTAAAAATTTTTTTTATTGCTAATTTTATTTTTTCATTTTTATTCATGTTTTTTTTTTTACTTTTAAACAGTCAGATATTTCGGATTTATTTAATTTTAAATGAAATTCGATTTATATTGAAGTGATTTTTATATTTTTACTATTCTTTTTTTTTTGTTTTTTGTTATTTAATTAAAGTAAAAGGAAAACAAAATGTTTTTGTTTTGTTTTGTTTTCTCTAAAATATACCCAGTTTTGTTTATTATATTCTAATTTAAGCATACAAAGAAAACATAAAATGAAAGTAAACACAGAAAGCAAACAAAACAAAACAAAAATACAAATAAAATAGCCCCCTAATTCTACTTTAGAATTAAAAGACTCCTAACTACGGTTAATAGACAGTTAAAACAAATTGCTATCTTACTTAAAAAGATGAAGAGATGTCATTAATCAGCTGATCTCTTAATCATTATGTAGACCTCAGTTAATAGATTTTTCTTATTCTACATTAGGGAATAGCAGGCTTTTCTAATCTCAAATGTCTCTTAAAATAGCAGCTCATCCGCATGATCTTATTGGGTACATTTAATGGAATTGTTGAAAATTTTTATTAGATATGCATTTTTGGATTTGTATACTTTTGTGCACTTTGTATATTTTTGGAACAAGCGCACAGAATTTGTAATAATAGATAAATAAGTAAAAAAATTGTTTTTTTGACATTGTTATATAAATTTACGTATAAACATATGGTATAACAAAAATATTTTTATAATAAGAGTGTGTTCGAAATGTGGCTAAGTTTGGCTAAATCTGGCTAAATTGTCTAAATAGCTAAATTGTTGAAAAAAAATCGGTAAAGTAAATTTTAGCTTACTCGATGAGTATGCTTAATGCGGCTTAATTGGTAAATACATTGTTTTTGTATGAAATGATCAAATATAAAGTGTAATGTATAGTTTTGGTCTGTAATTTGATTTATATATATACATACAATATTTTTTGAGATTTTTTGAAAATAATTTCTCAAATTTTTAACAATTTATTTCAAAAAATTAAAAATTAGAATTTTTGAAATTTTCCAAATCACATGAAAATCTGAAATGTAAAACTATATAGGTACCTACGTATTATAGAAAAGTGAAAACTGAAATTGTCAACAATTTAGCCATCTCCACCGCAAAATCCTGCTAAATATTAAATAGAAATTTTATTGAAAATAATTTAGAATCTTGAAATGAAGCTGATGATTTCAATGATTTCGCACACATTCATTATTTATAGTATTTTAAGGATTAACCGCATGTCATTTGAAGAATATCAATTAAAAATTTAATTTTGAATAAGAAAAATGTTTAGCGAAACATGTAATTAATACCAATATGATATTATAGTGTTTTGTTAAATATTAGAATGATTGATTTTGAATTTTTTTTTTATTATTTTAAAAATAATACCTAAATTTTCAAATTTTCAAATTTTTATAGTTTATATAGAATTAATAATTTTTTTTTTTTTAACTTACCTGAAATAAAAAATAAAAACAAACCGAACAAAACAAAAATGAAATAACTATTTTTTCATTATTTCCAAAAAATCAGCATTTTTTACCATGAAATCGATATTATTTTAATTAAATTTTAAATTACATTTAAAAAAAAATAAAAAACGATTACAACTATGTATTACGCAAAAATATTTAACACTTTATAATGTGACATTTTTTTGTTAATTGCATTTCCAAGATCGTATATGCTGATAGATAGCTGGCTTTATAGTCATGTATGCTTTTTTTATTGTAACAATTCAGAGTGAAATAAATTAAATAAAAAATTGTGATGAGATTTGATACTGAAACAAACGAATTTTGAACCAATTTTATTGCTAATCTTGCCATGATGCAAGGCGTAATCAAGCCATATTCTTCTCATTGATTTATGTAAAAATTGGATTTTTTCAAAATAACATACATACATACAAATATGTATGTGCATGTAATATCGTTTAAAAAATACGTTAATTTTATTTTCCCACTTAATAATTTTTTCAAAAGAGGGTCGATAAAGTCGATATTAACAAATTTTTAAGTGGGCGATGATCGAAAATGTTTGGCAGCCTCTTATTTAATTAATATGTTATTTTTAAATACTAAAGTAATGGCATGCTGTTAATTCTAAAAAAGTACCGTTATTTATTTATTTATTGTTTTTGATTTTTATATCACACCATATACACAAAAATTTATATATAATTAAAAATAACGATTTTATTGTGTTTTTAAAAATTAAAAAAATTAAAAAAAAAAATTTTTTTTTAATTATTTTTTTAAATTATTGTTTTTTTATTGTTTCCAAAAAAAAAAAAAAATCTTTTTTTTATGGTTTTCAATTTTTGTTTTAATATTATATATTTATGAATACGAGTAGGTACCTATATAAAATTGTTTTTAAATTGTACTGATAACAATGACACAACAATTAACTTTAAAAATTCACAATTAAATAATATTAATATGCTGTATTATGAAAAATAAAAATAAAATTTTTTTTTGAACACATTAAATATATAAAATTTTGAAAAATAAAAAAAAAACGAAATTTGTATCGTTTTTTTTTTTTGAGAACACGAGAAAACAACTAAAATGTATTTTTTTTTTTTTTTTTATTTAAACAATTTTATAAAATATCTATATGTATAATGTTACATATTTCCCTTGCATTTCATAAAACTATAAAAAGAAACAAAAAACAAAAAAAAAAAATTTTTTTTTCTTCTTAAAATATTCCGAAAAATTACAATAAACAACCGATTAAAACGTTTTATCTTAAAATAAACACGTCTAAATTGTTTCATCAACTCGATCCAACTAAGACAAAATATATTCTTATTTCTTATTATATTATTATTATCCGTGTTTCGTGTATACTTATACGCAAATGAAGGAAATGAAAAAAAAAAAAAAACAAATTACGATATATTTTGAATGAAATTTCAAAATTATTACAAATTTCAATTCAAATTCTATTTTCATATGTTTTGAATTAAAATAAAAAATTAAAAAAAAAAAACATTTTCATACCAAGCAAAATACGAAGTGTACGTAACGTGATTTCGATATGAACTGCAACTGACTCTAAACTCTAAAGTCTAAACTAAAAATACTGTTTTAACTGTTGTCTTATATTGCTTATTGTATAGCGTTCGTATGTAATATATATGTATCCAGATGTACTTTTATGTCAGCATTGCCAATCCTTGAGGAAGTCCTCAAAATTTGAGATTTTTTAATATTTTTGAGGAATACCTTGAGAAATTTTTTGTTTGAGAAATTTTGACGAATTTACAAAATTCAAATTAATTAGTTGATTACTACAAATTTCTAATGAGCTTTGAGTATAACTGAATGTGTATTGTGTAGTGAATAAATTTCATTGCAAACTTTTCATTGTCAAAAATTATTACCAACTAGTTGAAAATGATGGACTAGTCATGCTCTCCTCAATCATAAAAAATATGGTTTGCTTTGCATAATTCTTTAGATGCAGAAACCTATTGGAAAAAGTGTTCGTACTTAAAAAAAACGCAGCAGGAATGCCAACGTTTCAGAACTTAAGAAAAGTAATTAAACTAATTTTGATATTTCCATTCTTGAATGCATCTGTATAGCGAGTATTTAGCGCTTTGAATAACTCCAAGCCGTGTACAAGAAATAAATTAAAAACAGATACTGTTGGGGCAATTTTGTATACTAAAAAGACAAAATTGTGGAAATGAGTAAAACATATTAGGATAAATTTATGTTAACTTTTCTCTTTTTTTTTCAAATTACAAGCATCAACTTTACTTTTTTCTATTTTGTGGAAAAATGAGGAATTTGAAGTACCAATTGGCAACGCTGCTTTTATCACATGTATTTTATCACAATTGAATTTTCCTTCTGTATTGTATATGTGTATATATTTTACTCTAAAAACCAAAATACTTTGGATGATAATCATGGTGGTGTTGTGGTTATCATCACAACAGTGTTCGGGATTTTGTTTTTTTTTTTTTTTTTCATTTTTATTTTCCTTTTTATAGTAGTAATACACACAAATTTTCTTTCTTGTAATTTTTTGCAGGTCAAATCGCCGGTTTTTTTTTTGCCTTCTGAGATTGAGAATTTTCTTTGTTTTAATGAGAGTTCACCAACATGTGTGTATATAAGAGGAAAAATCGACTGGGGTAGTGAACTGACGTCGTCAAATTACATACATATATTTTAAAAAAGCTTACGCAATACAACCACAAAAAAGCTATTATGCGGGGTGACCTAAAGAAAAAAAATGTAGCGTCTCAAATTGTATATTTTTCTTAAAACATACATATTTACATTGTTTCTATATTGTAACGAAAAGAAAAAATAGTTTAATAATCGTCTCTAACCTAAAATCCTAATCTAATGTATAATGGATTGAAAAATTTCAAACATATGAAACGCGTGATGTCATATAATGAACGATATATAAATATATTTTAAATTATCATAATATGTATTTGATGATTCAAATGATATCACCGTGTGTACCCCATGTGCTTTTACATGCATGAACAAAATTTGGAAAATTTTTCAAAACACAGAATCAAATGATTACCACTGGGAAAACCACTAAATTGGCAACAATGGGTAAATTCCGTGTTTTACACTTTTGAAACACATATGAAAATTATGTAATGAAATTTTTTCAGTGTCACAGGTGAGGGAAGCGGAGACGTGTATCATTGAGCTCAATATTACCGGGCCCAATAGTCACTTTTCTCATTTGTGACTCCGAAATGTCTCATAAAACATTTTTCATACATTTGTCAAAAGGGTAAAAAAGGACTAATTCTAGATAACCAAATGGTACGAAACGACTGTTTATTATGTATACCCTATTTAATGTTTATATTTCTTTATTTATTCCATAGAAAGAATAGAACGAACAGAATACTATTCGATATATTTGGAATAGAATGAATAGAGAAACAAAATAGAATGGTTTTAATAAAATTACTGGCTTTTTGTTATTGAAAAGCTAGGTTGGAAATTTTTGTATTTGAAAAATAATATAAAATAGTGAATTTATTTATTTTATTAAATTAATTTATTATGACATAACTCTATATTCAGCCTTTCACTATCATAATTTTAATAGATCACAAAAATAAAAGTAGGGTTTATTTCATTTATTCCATCAACAGTCTAGGGATCAAGACAAATACGTTCTGGATATTCCGAACAAATAAAAAAAAATACGAAAAGGAACATTCAGAATATTCTTTTGGAATAAAGAAATGCATATAGAATATTCTGAACATTTAGAATGTATAAAGTAAAACACTTCCTGTATATATTTTAATAACAAAACATATACGTGAAGTATAAGATGTACATATTGTAGTAGCATAATTTTCATAAAAGAAACTATAACATATAACCAAAGAACATAGGTATAACTAAATTTTTTTAAATACTGTATAGATTTAAATATTTGAAAAACGAAAAGCTTTTTCTTCACTTGTAAATTAGGAAAAAGCTTGAAAATATGTATATATGTACATATGTATGTATATATAGTATTTTTTTCTCATATAACTCTCATAATGAAAAATTTTATTTATAATTTTATATTACTTTCACAAAGCGAACCACACGACGACACACATATCGGAATAAAGGCGAATACATATATGTACATTGTTATTATATTTATCGTACATTAGTCCATCTGTATAATTATAGAACATTATTGTGTGTATTATTATGTGTATAGATATACATATATACATATATAAATTAGTGAAAAGAAAAATTAAATGTATGTATATATGTATGTCGTCATCATTTTATAGCATTCTAAAATTTCATCATCATCAATGTGCTTGAAATATACATACATACATATATGAACATATTTACATATGTATTATGGGTTTTTAAGGGATGAAACACTGTGTTATGAGATACTTTCCAAGTTTCCAAAAATTGTCTTATGATGAGACAACGGGTGAAGGAAGTAAGGCGTGTATCAGGTAGCCCATTGGTATCGTGCAACCTCATACACGCCTCACTTCCTTTACCCGTTGTCTCATCATAGGACAATTTTTCATATGTGTCTCATTATAAAAGTCTCATCGTCTAAAATTCCCCTATGTACTATCTGTATGTACAATATAATTTTTATGTGATTCTCCCTTTGAATTATTTTTCATATTATTATCGTTTATCAGCATAAAAATCATAAGAGATATTTTTGTCGTCATCGTTTTCCCTGTTTTTTTTTTTTTTTCATTTTGACGTCATTAATTTAAGAATATGGAAAAACCGAAATTGTTACATAATATACATACAATCAAATTGAGTGCATACTATACATATATACATCATATTTGTACATACATACATACATACATATGTATATGGTAGACTTATGAAATCTAGAATAATTCCTTTTTTTGTAGGAATTTTTGGTCTAAAAAAATCAAAAACAAAAAAAAAAAAAGAATATGTGGTAAAATCCATGGAAATTTGATCTAAAAAAGAGACTTCACATTTCACAACACTAGTGTACAAAGTGAAATTTTTATATTATAAGCATACATACATATGACAGTATACAGATACTATTCGTTCTGTCTCTGTATAATGTACACTACTCTATTATATAGTTAATAAAGAGATACATACAACAAAAATGATATAAAAATTCAAAAATTTCTAATTAACTCGAAATTTTCTGGTTTTAGACATACCTATACACATGTATGTATGTACATAAATATTTATTGGAGGTCAACCTTTTTTTGAAAATTGATATAAATTATTCATATAAAATTTAGGCAGAATGAAAAACAAACGAGTTTTGTTTTAAATGTTATTTGAAAATTAAGACATTATTAGCTTTGATGTCCTTTATCCGATTCGAACATGATGTGTCTTGTTGGGAAGTCCTTAGTATTTTTTAACTGCTAGTAAATATGAATCATAGAGTATGATTCAAAAAAAAATCTTATATACATATTTAATAATAATAAACGCCATTTCCTCTAGGAACATAGGCTGTCAACGTAGGTTGCCCACTGTGTTCAATTTGTGGCGATGACGATGACTCGAAATTGATTAAATCATTTGCCCGTTTTTTTTTTGTACTGTGCGTCTCCATGTAGTTCTCGGTTTACCTCTCTTTCTGGTTCCTTGCGAGTTCCGCTTTAGGACCTCATGGCATATTTTTACATATATTTACATATTTTTACATATTTACATATTTACCGTATTTACCATATTTTTACATATTTACCTAAACATTATTATTATACGAGTACGTGCTTTTATTTTTGTTTTAATTTGATTTGTGTTTCTCATTTAAATTCAAAATTTTTAATTTTATTTTGTTACAATAATTTGTAATTGCAATTCAATTAAATTGAATTAACATTTTTTTAAATAAATACAGATTGTAATTTAAATTAAAAAAAATATAATATGTATATGTATGCATGTACATACATACATAAATATGTACATATGCATGTATATTGATATTGAAATTTTTTTAATTGCTAACATAAAAAAATTGTATTCTCAGAAGGAAATTATTTACATAATAAAATATGCGATAAAAATTGAATTAGTATATACAAACCCAATATATTGAATAATATAAATTATGAAATATTAGATCACCATTTAAATTTAATCGCTCTCTACGTTACGTTAATATAAGTGAAAATAATGGGTGAGTGAAATGAAAAGTTCTGAGCGTTTTTTCTTTTTATTTCGACGATGAAATTAACAAAGTTGGAATTTTCGGATTTAAATCAAATACTTATATGCTAATTTGTTCGATAACTTTTGTCCATTTTGAAGGTGATTTCATAATTCCACCGGTCTGACTCGACGACTTCCATGATTTTATCAACATCTTAGTCGTCCATTTTATCAAAACGGAAGCGTTAGAAACACCGTTTTGCTGTTACATTCGATACTGCTGTATTGGGTCCATAAACAGCACAAATTTTATTTGGCCGCCTGCTCCGCTTTTTCTCCTTCGTAATGGTACTAAAGAATGTATTGAATTTTCTCTTTTTTTTACCTCTATTTTGGAACACTAATACACAACTGAATTCACTAAACACAAAACTGTCATAGAACTTTTTTTAAAAAATAGGTACCACACGCGAGATATAGTATGTTAATAGATTGTTCTTATTTAAATGCATAAAAATACAATTTAAGATTTTGTTTTTTAGCACAATCACTAATGCCCGAATTCTTCACTTCAAGGTATCTTGAAGATAAACCGAAGATTTGATTTTCTTCACTTCTAGTTAAGACTTATCTTCAAGATAAAGCTAACCGGTAGTTGAGGTTTGGGATATCTTGACTACAACGCACTACTTGATACATGAAATAACTATAATTTAAAAATTTTAGCGGGTTTGTTTTTGTAAATTACACGTAAATTATTTTTAAATTATCCATGTAGTTGGTTTCATGTTATTTTTTTAAGGGCTGAGTAAAGTATTTATATCCTGAAGATATCTAATCTTCAAGTTAAATGAAGAAAACCAATTTAAAAGATATCTCTCAGAATATAGCTATCTTCAAGATAGCTACATAACTATAGATATAAAGAAATCGGGCATGGCATAAGCGTATAAGCATATCGGGCATATTTCAAGAAAACAACTGGTGTATAAATGGAAAGCAAAAAATAAAAAAAAAATTCTTGTGTTTTCATTTTAATTACTATGCATTAATACATATGTATGTATATTCTTTTGTATGTGTTTTATATTTATTTTTTATTTTATTGACTTTAGTTCATTTTTATTTTTTTTATTACTCGATTTTTAAAATTTTAATTATTTTTAATTATTTTTCTAATTCTTTTTAATTAACAATTTTATTTCTATTTTTAATTGAAAATCATTTTTCATTATTAAAATAAATATATAACGAGCATAAAGGAATTTTTTTTTTTTCCTAAAAGGCATTTACTCATTTAGCAAACCAAAACATAAAATGAAATTCAAATACCTATGTTTGTATATATACAGTATCGCCAACAAATCATCGCACTCTCAGCTTTTTTCATTATTATTGGCTAACTTTTCAAAATTTAAAATTTAATCTCAATATTTAAAAAATTTAAATAATATTATTTTTTTGTAAATTATTTATGAATGATCAAACATCTTAACCAAGAATTGTTTCATATAAACATAGAAAGATTTTTTGCTAGAAACACTTTGAACTTCATAATAAACCCAATTTGTTACCATTCATGACTCTAGGATACCTTGTATATTGTTTATAATGGTACTACATTTCTCAATGTATAGAATAAAAACAACTGAAAATGAATTTTAAATACCTAAATTGAAAAAAAAAAAAAAAAGGAAAATAAAATAAAAACAAAATAAAATTAAGCCAAATAAATAGAAAGTTTGACTTATTTCTTTTCAATATATTAAACACAAACAATTGTTTTTATTATTAGGTTCTAATCTCGTACCAATTTCCTTTACATTTAATATGTACATATGTATGTATCTATTTATATTATTCTGCCTACTTTTATGCAAATTAAATGAAAAATTGTTAACTCCATAAGTTTATTTTATATTTTATTTTATTTTATTTATTTATTTACTTTTTTTTTTTTTGTATATTAAATGTAAATTTAAACTTTTATTCTATAAATATCTTTATATGGATGTATGTATAAACATAACGAGGAAAATACTTTTATACATACATACATAAGTATATACAAAAATATAGACATAAACGTATATACATATTAATGCAATGCTATATATCCGTTAATATAAATGTATATTTTAGGGTAATGTTTCAGAATACGACACCAAATTTCTCGAAATAATTTGAAATTATACAAAAAAAAAAAAAAAAAACATGTACAGTATAAACTCTTCATAACGAAACTCGTTATAAGGGAAAACTCTCTATGACGTAAAAATTACCTGTGTTTGTTTGGTTTGATTTAAAACCCATACATTAATACACTATAAACCGTTAAAGTCATTCTTTATAACGAGATAATTTTTCATTGTTGAGACCGTTTAAACAGATTAAAATTCAGTCCAGGTATCAACATTCGGACGTTTCGTTTGTCACATACACATTTTTAAAGGAACTATGAATCTCACAATTTATGCTATTTGAAAGTGAAATAAATTGAGCATTATTAGGCAAATCTTTACAGTATTATGAACATGATCTCACTTTATGCCAACACATGGATAAAATACATGAGAAGGTACGGACAAAATATTGGCATTCTAAAAAAGAGCAGACAAAAATTACAGATTTTATTGAAAAAATGTAATGTTCTGTAATTTAGTATTAGATACTGTACCTACATATACATATACATGTAGAAATGATAAAATAGTAGTAAGAAATATATTAGAAAAAAGTAATCCAGTTAGATGACTTAGTGGGTAAAGCTGAGGCTTATGAATTCAGAAGTAGTGAGTTCGAGACTCAGCATTTCCAACAAAAACTTTTATTTCCGATATTTTTCACATAGTTGTAGTTTTCAGAAAACATTACAAATGTTCTATTCATACAAATGTAGATTCCAACACAAATTTACCGGAAGTTCACGATTTACAATATCTACATTCATACATACATGTATATACATACACTTGTATATATACGTACACTTATATATAATCATCCGGATGCATGTCCATTGTATTTATGAACTTATGTCCTTTGAAAATAATTTTCTGTGTACGTATTCATACACACATATCTGTATACAATTTCTTTACTTTCGATATTGACTTTAACTTCCTGAGATTTTTTGTATTTTGGAAAAAAAAATGTTTTTCTAAACTTTCCTCATTTTTCTTTTGTATTTTTTTCTTTTTTTTTTTGTTCAAAAAAAAAAAAAGAAAAAACAAAACAAAACCTCCCTTTTCTTTATTTTTGTCAAAGCATCTTATACATACATACAAAAATTTTTATTTATTATTGACCTTTTATATTAACACACAATTTTTTTTTTTTCTTTTGGTTTTCTATTTTCTTTTCTTTTCCGTTTCCGTTCCGGCATATATTTTTTTCCCCCAAATACTAATAAAAAGAAAAAGATTAAAAAAAAAAGCCGTAAATAGAAAGCAAAAGACCTTTTTTTTCTATGCTTTTGATTAAATTCGATTTATTAAAACTGATTTTAGACTGTTTTTTTTTTGTTTTGTCAAGTGATTTCGCTTATTAAAATAAATGAACTTTCATTTTTTATTTGATCGAATAATTTTAATACTTATAATTTTCCTATTTTAAAAATAGAAAAGGAGGAGCATTACAAAAGGAACTGTTGAAGTAAAAAAAATGTTTTTTTTTTTTTTTTTAATTTTAATACATAATTGGTGCTTTCAATTTAACATTTTTAAGTACTTTGGTGTAGATGTGGTAAAATTCTTGATTAAATTACGTTCCCACAGCTGGTTTGATGGTTGGTTGGTATGAATGAAGTGACTACGGCTTTAATTGCGCCCAATTAGCATTTAGTAACGCTATTTTGCTGTTTTGCAGTTGGAAAGACCTCTCACAGCTACTATTGTTTTTTTTTTTTCTGAGTAGCTAGAAGTACATACTTATACAAAACTTTTACACCAGATGATTTTTTTAGATTAGTAAAATCTAAACTGATGTTTAATTTTTGTATCTTTCGATTTAACAATTTATCTTAGGCACATTTTAGTACTCCCAAGTACTTAAAATGCTAAATCGAAAGTATCTAATATAAAATTAGTCGTTGTAACTAGCATGACAACTGTGTACTGAATCTTAAAATTATATTTTAGAAAGTTTTTCTTTCAAAATTTTGAATATATTTTCATAATTATTGTATAACATATACGAACATATTTTGTAGAATTTAGAAATTCTAAACAATAATAATTTTTTTGATGAAAACATTTTCATTTTATATCATCATTTAAATCCTTACTGTATGATAAAAATAGACACATGCATAGGTATGCATTCATGAAGTAATTTATTTGAATAATGCTATTGTATTAAATGTCATTAAGCATATCTTAAATATAAATGTAAATGTTTGCATTTTAATTTTTCAAAGAAAATAAAATGCATACATGTAAATACTGTATACAGATAACCCCCGGATAAAACGGGAATTAAGTTCCAAAAAATTACCGAGTTATATGAATCCTGTATACGAAACAAAAACTAGTACAAAAAGAGGAATTAGGTTCCAATAATTCAAAAACATGCTTTTATATTTTCATAATTAGGACTGTCGCTTCATTTGAATTTAATGATTTGACGACACGTTTTCATGGAGATGAAATGTTATTTAATGTATATTTTTTTATTTTCACTTGACACAACTTAGTCATACATTTCATGTTTTACGAGGGTTTTTCTTAATTCTCGAACCGTTTTAAAGTTAGTCCATGCCACTAAAGTGTCTATGAGAATACATCAATGTGACGATTACCGTGACGATTTTCACACAAGTGACTAGTAGAATACCTCTCTCCTACTGTTACGGTGACAAACAAGTGACGTGAGTACGAGAATCAAGGCCATAATTGATATTGTAAAAATTTTCATCAAATGGACATCAAATCTATCAATATATAACGTATCTCAGAATAAATATTAACCGTTACACTATTTTTCTGAAAGTTCAGTCTGTTTCTGTTTCTAGCAAAATATCGTCTTAAATCACTTCTTTCTCCCTATATATGTAAATCCCCCACTCTCTCCGGGATACAGGAGATTAAAAAAATATTTTCATCCTGTATACGTATTTATTAAATAAATGTAACGTAAATAAGCTTACATCAAAATTATTTAAGAAATTTAAAAACTTATTATATTGTCAATATAAGAAGCTTAAAGAAACTGATGGTATACATAAATACGAGTATATAAAAATGACAATCTATTGTGTCTGTTCTATATATACATATTTCTTCATACAAAGGAAAATCTTTTGTATAGAAAGAATCTATCTATAATCTATAGTATCTTTTTTTTTTATTTTATTAAACATTCCGTTATTAATTTTCATTGAAATGGAATATCGATAAAAATTTAGAATTATTTTGTATGTTACCTACATTCAGCATATTCAAAAGAGCATATCTAATCGTAATGTATGTACATATTATGTATTTATACATTTAAACAGGGTGATTCTATTCAATGCGACACTAATCATTGTATTATGCGCGAAACTGTAAAAAAGTTGTCTTAACTCCATGCGGCTAAATTACTTCCAATAAAAAATTCAATTTAGTATTTAGCAACACTTTACTGCGCGGGATGGGAAAATTGTTGACAATTTTTACGTTTACTTTTCTGATTTCCACATAATTTTAAAAATTAAAAAATTTAAATTTTTAGTTTTTTTTTTAAATAAATTGTTAAAAATTCGAGAAAAATATTTTCAGAAGATCACAAAAAATATACAAAAGCCAAATTGCAGACAAAAACCATACATTACACTTCATATTTCATCATTTCACACAAAAACAATGAATTTACCAATTTAGCCGCATTTAGCATACTCGTCGAGTATGCTAAAACCTACTTTACCGATTTTTTCTAACAATTTAGCCATTTGGACATTTAGCCACAATCCGCACATGCTCTTTATTAGCTTAATTTTTCAAACATGTTTGGAAAAGTTAAAATAAATGGAAAATGGCTGACGTAGAAGGTGCTTTTGAACGTGAATTTTATGATTCATACGCTTAATTGATTGTAGAATTTTTGGAAAAAGTCGAAAATTTTCCGTCGGTCAGAATTTGCCACCATTGGTCATGGAGTGTAAATTCCAAGACTTATTCCTGTGTAAATCCAAGACTTAGTAATATTATGAATAAATTAAATTATCATAATATTTACTTAAAATGGATTTTGCACCATTTCAAATTAAAAATTTACAGGTGTGGGTGTGCCAATATTTTTCTAACTGAGTGCCCATAATGAATAGTACGAGTACAATGTATACGTACATATGTATACATTTAATGATATTCAATTAAAAACAATTAGGTACATACAATTATAATTAATCAATTGTAATCTTAATTTATTAATATATAAATATACTTAATCACATCGTTTGTATGTATATGTAATATACGTATACGTAAATCCGTATGATGTACAGGCTAGATTTTTAAATAAGTGAATTTCATTTGATTATGTATTTCATCACTTAATCATTTTAATTTTCGAGTTTATTTTATAACTATAATCTATATATACATTAATGTCACAATGGAAACTCTTGAAATATGTGTGTAAGTTTAATGTAATGTATGTATCTATTTATATGTATGATGTATATTTGTATAGATATAAATTTACATCGCTTTAATATTTCTTATTAGAAAGATACTACCTGCAGAAGTAATCCTTCTCCATCTTTCTAGAGCATAACAATCCTCGAGTACATATGAGATACATAATGTTCATATGTACACATACGTATGTATGTCGGTTATTTTCACTTGCGTGTGATGAAAATCTTTTCAAATTATTCATTCTAATTAAGGTTACGAATAAGAGAAAAAATTTATCTAATTTATTTAAAGTGTTGATTATACCGCAGTCAGATAAAATATCAAGTAAAAATGTTCAAACATTTATGTATGTACATATGTAACAAAATTGTTTCACAATTCATTTTTTGGAATAATCAAATTTTTTTTTTTTTAATTCTTCTTATTTTAATAACATAATAATCATTTTCAGACTGAAATTTTTAAAGAATATTTAAAAAAAAAAAAAAAACCAAAAAGCCGTTATTTAAAAAAAAAAATATACTTTTGAAATTTATATGTTTTAATGAACTCCAGCTGTTTTTATTTGAAATGCCCTATATAAAAAGGATTATACAAGAAATGCTGTATTCACTAGATGCGTACAAATTGTATGTATAAAATATAAATTACGAGGCAAAAATGTATGTACTTCTATTTAATTGAATGATCGAAGCTTTTTCTTAATTTTAAAGAACTAGAAGAAAATCAATTACCGTCTAATTTAAGGTGAATAATTCTACTAGATTTAAATTTGTTTAAAATTTCGTAAACATTGATCCAAAAAGATTTTTTAAAAAAAAACAAAAAAAAAAAAACCTGATATTAAAGTCAAAAATAATAGATACAAATATGTATGCTCCTTGTTAAAGTAGAACAAAGAAAAATCCATTCTTCATTCTTCAACTTTGCGTTTTAATCCTAAATACATATTTTTCCTATAAACACTAGTTATATAAAATACGTGGTGATGTCACAATCGTTTACATATGTTACCTCTAAGTCTTTGTACCATGGGTAACATCGATGTTTACTTCTCGATTAATATTTTCATATTAATATAGTTATACAATGTCAGATTGCGTGAATAAAACATAATAGATATAGAAAAATGATACTTACAAAGAGTATGAGTACTTTCATGAATGCGTCGTCGATGTGTGTTAACGATCCGAATGCACTGGAATTGTAATCTGATTTGTCAACTGTGCATGCACAGTTTCAGTTGTATGAAAGTGATTAAGTAATTTCTGTAAACTTTGTAGACTGCTTGAATTAATGAATCTAATACATTTCCACAATTGCACTGAAAAGAAATTTATGAAGTTAGTTTTTTTTTCCGTCAGCGTCGACGACGCATTTATGAAAGTACCCTATATACATACATATGTACTCAAAAGTTTTATTATTATAGATTTTTGTTTTTTTTTCAACTAGTTTTAACATTATAAATAATATAAAATTTATTTTTTCAATAATAGATGTCCTTTTGGTTTTAACTTATTCTTCAATATATTCTCCCTTTCAATTTGTTTATTTTTTTGTAATGTCATATAACGTTCTTTTGCATGTTTTAATTCCTTATTTAATTCAACAATACGTTTAGCAACTTCCTGTTGTTTTAATAATCTCTTCTTTAAATTCGACTAATCAAGATTATAAAACAAAAAAAAAAAAAAAAATAATAATAATAATAATAATTACAGTACAAATTTTGTTACAAAATATAAAAATTAATTTTAATTAATCATTTTACTTACTGCCATTGGTGTTGGTCTACCATCTATAAATGTGTAATCAGGTAAATTTGTTAATGGACCAAATGCATTTGAATTCTCTGGTAATCCATTTTCTTCACGCCATTTACGATCAAGTAAACAAATTGATGTTGTTGATATATTCTTTGGTAATCCAACTACAAATGAAAAAGGAAATTTTAAAAATTTATCATATGTAATATTTTGTATTAAAAATGATTATAATATAACCTGATATATTTTTTAAATAAAGCGTACTCCTTAATTTACAAATAATTTGAGACATTATTTATTTTTTTATTTAATTCTTTTTAAAAGTTAATTTTAAATAAAAAATTTTATAAGTATTAACTTAAAATCAATAAAATATTTCTTTCTTAATTTTTATTTTTAATTGACAAAAATGTACGATAAATAAAAAAATATCACCGGCCCAAAAATGTAAAAAAAAAAAACTAAACTTCAATTTTTATTTTCAATTTCACTAAACATACAAAAACAGCTGATTATGAATTTATTATGCTGCCCATACACGAAGAGACATGTTTAACAACTTGGTTGATTTGAATAACAAGTTGATAAGTTAGTGAAGCGGTTTGTCAACCAAACAAGGCTGACAAACTGATTGTAATAAAACTAAAATTTTTTGATTATATGTGGGCGGAGCTACAGATAAACTTGTTGAGCTGCATGCATATGGTGAAGTTGAACAATAAAGAAGAACAAAAATCAGCTAAAATTTGTCAAAATAGAATGTAACAAAAAAACAATTATAAAATTAATTTAGGTTAAGAGCGTAAACATTATAAATTTTATTTCAATACATAAACCACATATTTGAAAAATAAATAAATATTCTATATGTATTATATTACTTGGAATAAATATATGCGCAAATCAACTTTTCAATCTTTCGATCTTTCAATCCTTCATTTATACAATGTAATTTTTCCATACATGTCCGATAAGTGTGTCATCGTGTAAAATTGCCAAATTCAAATCGAATCACATTTTTTTTTTAATGTGTGGTGTGTGTGTAAATATAAACTAAAAACTAACCCATTCAATTAATATAATGACACGTTACTATTTCATTTAAATTTTTTATTTTTATTTACATATTTATTAATTATTATTGCACTTATTATTTTTTGTTTTTTAAATTTATAAATTCATTCATTCAATATCATCATATATTTTATTACTGTGCTGTGAACTTGTATTTTTACATATTTCAATTGGCAATAATAAAAGCCTGCTTTACATTTACCATTTAATTAATAAATAAATACATCTAGATTCTATATATAAGTACATATATATTTTTGTAAATATAAAATGAATAAAAAAAATACATTTTCAATAATTTTTTTTTGAAAATTTTTGTTTAAAAAAAGGAAAAACACACATACACATATTTAATAAATACAAAAAAAATAATACATATATTCTTTCAAAATTAAAATATAATCACGAACAAAAAAAAATTTCATTAGAAGTCAAACGAATGATCATCAAAAAAATTTCGACTATTAGCATACAAATCAAAATTTTGTGTTTTTGTTTTATATTCATTTTGAAATTAAATATTTGTAATTAAAAAAAAATAAATAAATAAAATAAATAATGAGTAAGACTGGTACAATTGAAAAAAATGGTAATTTAAAATTAGGTTCATTAAAATCTGTATGGAGTAGAGCAATCACAGCTAAATCTGAATGGCCAGATAAGGTATATATACATACATAATTACATTAATACAAACATATATAACGTAGTGCAATAAAATATTTAGAGGTTTTTATTTTTCCGTGTGTTTTTTTTTTCAGGATGAATTTTTAGATGTCATTTATTGGTCAAGGCAGGTATTGGGCATTATATTAGGTGTTATTTGGGGCATAATACCATTGAAAGGATTTTTTGCCCTAATCTTGTAAGTACATAGTTAATCTATATACATACATCAAATACATAGCCATTAACTTCATCTCGCCAAGGCAATGGAGCGCTTAGATTAACATTTTTAACGTTGTGCCAGAAAAAAAAAACATTAAATTCTTATTAATTTCAAAATTCGGAAAAAATGTTTGCTCGACTAACGGAAAAATACCCAATATAAATAATGTTATATTTTTGATTACGTTGACGATGCATTCGTGAAATTTACATTTCTATTTCATAGCTAATAATTATTGAGAAAATTTGAAAAATACTCGGTGGCTATCAAAGGATAGAGAATTGAGTCAAAACCTTCAGAATATACTTCGAAAAGTTTGAAAGTACTTTTTTTTTACAGTTACCTACTTTTTAATGTTATTAAAAAAACCAAATTGAAGAAACAGATTTATTTCATGTACATACATACCTACCTGTACTCGATATCATTTTATTGTATTGTAGCTGTAATGATTAATTTGAACATAAAATATGATATTTTGTAATATGTTAATTGAAATATTTGCTCAAGCAAAGTTTTCTTTATAAATTTTGTTTGAAAAAACCCCCATAATCCCCAAAGACACAAAATTTCATTACCAAAAAGAAAATAAGATGCTTAATAACGAGATTATGATAACAAAAATAATATATATACTCTATCCACTAATATTATGCACTTAAGGTCTTATAGAAATTAGTTAGAGTGATATCATTTTACACATCACTATGTATTAATATTCAAAAAATTCATCTGATATATAATAAAAGCTTTGAGGATTGAAACAGTCTAATTAGAAATTATGAGAGAAGAAAAAAGACATATGTACTTCCATAAGATCTTAAGTGCATGATATTAGTGGACATAGAGGTATTTTCTTAGGTGAAAAATTTTCACTGAGTTACAACAAAAAATTAAACTTTTTCATTTTTTTATTTTTTATTTCGTTTATTTAGATTTGCTGGTATTAGTTGTGGTGTCGTTTATTTATATTCAATTAATTTTCAATCAGTTGACGAAGAAGCATATGGTGGTTCGTGGGAATTAATTAAAGAAGGCTTTATGACATCATTTGCTGGATTCTTAGTTACATGGATTATATTTTATACTGGCTTACATTATGATAGCATTTTAAATAGTTCATTTTAGGAAAAAAATAATAATAATAAAAATTTTCTTGTTATTTCGTTTTTTGTTCTTTCTTTTCGTTTTGTATTTTTTTTTTTTTCAAGACCACACAAATGAGAATCGAAAAAATCTTTCTTTTTAGCCAAAATAAAAATTTAGATTTAAAAATAAAAAATTAATTTATGTATATGTAATAGAACAAATTATGAAATTAATTATAAACGAATTACATTTATAACATGTTAATTAAAAAAAAAAAAAAAAAGTTTTTTTATGTTATACTTACATTCATTGTGTAAACCTTGATTTTCTATTAAAAATCGATTACAAAAATTTGAAAAAGTGCAAAATATTTTGAAGATAATCTTGCACGAGCATATATGAGCTTGAATATAAATTTGGATTGAATTTTATGAAATAAAATTAAAATTTAGCTAACATTCATCTATTTTGGGGTGCTCATTTCATCTATATTTAAAATTATACTCTGTCTACTAATTCGGTGCACCGAATGATATGAGCGCCCTAAAATAGATGAATTTTAAAAATAAATGAAAGATGCACATAAAAAATCATATTAGAGGAAAATAAGTAAAATTATAAATGATTTCGAATTGAATTAAAATCTGATGTCAGTTTTAAGGAGAAATTTTTTTATTGATTGTGTAATTTATGAGGGAAAAGGATTATTACATGATCTTCTTACAACATGAATTTGCTCTCTTTGTATAAAAAAAAAAGCAAATAAGTAAATAAATTAGAAAATTGTGGAAACTCCTTTATAACGTGGTATCCTACAAAATTATTTATAAAATATAAACATTTAGAAAATTATATTCTTCTTTAACAAGATAGCTCTGTATAAGTCATAGCTTCACGTACGATATCATTCTACTATTCCATTTGTTTCGTCATAAATCTTTTGAGATTAATAGAGAAACTCAAAATCAATGTTTTTTTTTTTTTTTAATTTAATAGTTATCATTTCTCATTTTATATTTAAAAACATTTCAAAAAAAAGAAAAAAAAAATTAATTTTCTTTTTGTCATTCATTCATCTATTTATTTATTATTTTACTTAATTATCTAATTATCATTTATACTGGTTTTAAATATTCATACTTTTTACTTTTTTACTTTTTATATAAAAGCCATCATACAGCCAAATTTATATAATTTGTAATTATTTGTGTTATTATTTTTTTATAACTATTGTTTTGTTATATATGTATGTATGTATACCTATACTTTGTACTTTAAATATTTTCACTACAGGCCTTATAAAAAAGACATAAAGTAGTACCGCTTTATATCATTGCATATTGATGTTTAAAAAACTCACCTAATATTGTATGAGAACTTTGAGAATTGTGGTAAGGTAACTCTGCTCGTGAAATGCTCTTATGAGAAATTTCCACATATTCTTCCATAAGGCCTGTAGTGAAAATATTTAAAGTACAAAGTATAATAAATTATTACACATAGGTAATTTTTTAAAAGTTAGGATAAGATTGATGACCGTTATTTTACGTTATAATACTCTCTAAATATTTTATTTTTATTATTACACACATTCATAACAGGTTAATTTTTTTAACATTTTTTTTAAAACTATTTTTGTTCTATTTGCATTAATTTTTATTCGACGTATCTACTTTTTATTATCATTTCATACATCATTTTATATACGTTGATGTACATATATTTGTATACATACAATGAGTTAAGAAAAAGAAGAAATATGTAAGTATATATGAATTATAGAGAATTATTTTATTTTGCTACTTTTCAAGAATACTATTACAATTATTAATTCATATTTATTTACTATGTTTAATAAATGCATTATGTTTTTTTTTTTTTTATTTATTTATTTCTATTTGTTTCGTTACTATTATAATTCGTTCATAATTATACTCTGTCCATTAGGAATATACACTTAAGATCTTATGGGAGTACATATGTCTTTTTTTTTTCTCTTATAATTTTTAATTAGACTGTTTCACGAGCAGTATTACCACAATCTCCAGAGCTTTTATTATATATCAGATGAATTTTTTGAATATCAATACATAGTAATGTAAAATGATACCACTCTAAGTAATAATCGCCATAAAACCTTAACTGAATATAATTAGTGGATAGAGTGTAGACAATTTCAATTTTAATTCATATATGTATAATGTATAATTATTTTTTGATCATGTCGTTAAAGGGCTATACACGTACGATACGATAAATTCTGTTTGTCGATCGTGTCGTTACGATAAGGTAATGTAGTCAACATGTTGAATTAACTGTAGATCAGATAACAAAAATCTTTGATTAAAAGGCATACTGAAATAATGAATTTTAAATTCTGTTCTTTTATAATTAAATCACACAATTTCATTTATATTTCAAATTTCAAATAAACTATGTAATAATAAAAAAAAAAAACAATAAAAAAACTAGAGACAATAATCTATCAAATTCTAATTTATTATTAAAATCATTTAATTTAAAATGGGCCAAAGAATAATTAAATTCCATTAAATAAGGAAAAGTTTATTTAAAAATGAACTTAAATAATTTAAGATTTTAGAATTTAAATTTTTATTTATACGATTTAAATATTAATTTTTATAAGCAATAAAAACAAATTTGAATTTGATTTTTTTTTCGTTTGGCTACAAACCTATCTATACATACATATTACATATACGTTTATGTCTATACATATTTATTATTTTTTATTTTAAAGTCAACAAATTTATCTACATATATATTTTACTTATATATTTTAATATTATCGAGCAAAAAATGAAGACTTTTCAAATCCAAATTAAATCTTTCTTATTTCTTTATCTTGTGTTTACAAAAATTATAAATAAAATAACTTAAAACGAAAAAATATATTTAAAAAAAAAAACCGAAACCAAAATATTGCAGAAAAATGCACAGAAAAGGAAAATTTCTTTTCAATTTTTCAACTTTTGTTTTTTCTTTATAAGGGTAATAATAACTATACTCTGTCTATTAATTCGGTGCAGTTAAGGCCTTATGGAAATATGTATGTACACATTATATCTTTTCTTCTCTGTATGTACGTACTCCCATAAGAACTTAAGTGCACAATATTAGTGGACAGAGTATATAATAATAATAATAATTATTAATATTATAATTATAGTAAAATCGTATTGTTATAATGTAAAAATTTAAAAAAAAAAAAAAAAAAAATAGTTAAAATAATTATAAACATTTTTAATGGTAAAATATATAGACAAAGTAAACAAACCATTGAAATAAAATAAAAACTGTATCAATTTATTTTTCATCATTTATTTTCTAAATTTTGATTTTTTTTTTTTTAAATATAATTTTTTTTTTTTGTAATTTCCTTTATAAATGTATGTATACTTTTTTCATGTGTAAGGCTTATGACAGAAATTTACTATCGATACTATGATATTAATCATTGCTAATTAGGATATCAATGTTAGGTTTTATAAATCTAGTATCAATTGACACATTTGTGAATTTTTCTTTGATTTGCTTTCCAAAATATCCAGATATATTCAAAATGAAATTAAAATATAGGATCCAAATTCAAATGTATGTCATAAAATTTAAAATGAAAAAATTAATTTTAATGTATGAAATTAAAATTCAACTTAATGTTGATTTTATGATGTACATATGTACATAGTATGAGTCTTGTATTTAGACTGGGGTTTAATTAAAAATCATAGAACCAAAAACCATTGCTAAAACTATTTTTTATAATTTTTACAATATTAAAATAGCGTAACTTTTACGCCCTGCACACTTGTTTAAAAATAAGTGTTAACACTGAGTATATAGTATCAATACTATACAACTGTTATAAGCCTTATATTAAATTTAAATAATTATTTGTTAAAATAAAAAATAATTGCATTCATTCTTTTTTTTTTTTTTTTTGACTTTTAATATTTTTCCTTATGAAAATATAAAATAATATAAAATGATTTTTTTTTTTTTTTTTTGTTTAATTTATTAAAAATATTTTCAATAACATGTACACATAAGCATCTTATGATTTTTCATTTTATAAATTTTTTTTTAAATTTAAAAGTAATATTATATATAAAATATGACAAGACTTAAGTTTTACAATAATATATAAATGTAATATAAAATTATAATTATTAAAATATACTTAAAAAATGTTGATAATAATAATAATTGGCACTTATTTCAAATAAATAAAATAAAAGAAATTTTTTTTTTTTTTTTTTTTGAGTGTAATGGACTTTAGACTTTAGGGCTCACACAAAATTTAGAAAAAATTGAAAAAAAAAACAAATTGAAATTATTTTCAAATTTGTATGAACATAAATTAACTAATATAATCAATTTTGTTAAAAATTTCAATACAATTGTATAATATATGCATTCTTATTTGAGTTATTACATATTTATACACAACGAAAATTAAAAACCTCATTTTTTGTTTTTATTCACAGAAAAATTAGTTTGATAAATAAACTATTCTTTATTTTACAATCATATATAAAAAGAAAAAAATAAATAAAAACTATAATATGTATTTCAATGTAAATAGAAATGGAAAACTAAGTATGTTAAAAAAAAAAAAAAAAAACAAAAAGATTTAAAACCGTCAAAATTTAAATTTATAAAATTGAAATGGAAATTACAATAATTTTTGTCATTTAATGCTCGATTTCTTCATTTTAAGATATCTTGAAATTCAAATGAACCTGAAGATGAACCGAAAATTAAGTTTTCTCCATTTCTAGTTAAGACTTATCTTCAAGATAAAGTGATGTTCGGGATATCTTTAAGGTGATAGATATCTTGACTACAACGCACTACTTGATACTTGAGATAATTAATTTAAATAATGAAGAAATGTTTTTTTTTTTGTAAATTACACGTAAATTATGTTTAAATTGCACATGACGTTGGCTCCATGTCATTTTTTTAAGGACTAAGTAAAGTATTTCTATTTTCTATTCTGAAAAAAGCTAATAATCTTCAAGTTTTAATGAATAAAAATCAATCTAGAAGATATCTCCCAGATAAATTTATCTTCAAGATAGCTAACTACAGGTATGAAGAAATCGAGGATTAGTATGACCATTAACCATTATTTTTTCATATTTTTACTTTTAATAAATATTATTGCAAAATTTACTTTTTCGTGTCAAAATAAAATTTATTAAAACAACTTAAAAAGTAAAAGAATAACAAATTGCACATTATTATAACCTCATAAATTTTCTTATATTTTTATCCTTTATTTTTTCAATTGATTTTGATTTTAATTTATAAAATAACGTCTATTCTCCGATTTACACGATTTTTCAAAAAAAAAAATGAACATTTTGACAGAATTTAGGATAGGATAGAACTGAATAAAATTTCGTTTGTTCAGTATGTTCCGTTCATTCGTAGAAATAGTAAATATCAAGACGAGTCATTAAAATTTAGCTAAAAATTTCTAATTTAACTACAATTCAGAATTGAAGATATTATTATAAGCAAAAAAATAAATACATATTGGAATTTTTTATTTTTTATAAATAGAATCATTTTGTCATAAATATTGTATTCATTTTCTGTTAAATTTTTGAATATATCAAAACGAAAAAAAAAAATGTATTAAATACAATACAATTTAAAATAAATAACATAAAATATAAAATATAATAAAATAGAAATAATTATATGGAATGTAAAGAGCATAGAAAGAGATTAAACAAAATATAGAAAATATGGTGGATGTTAACAAGGACATTTTATAATGTAACAATTAAATATAAAATTTTATTAAATTATAAAACTTATTTCATTCAGACTGAGAATGATATGAATGAGTGCTCTTTACACCTTAAGACACATGAAAATTATTTTATGAGATATTTCCAGTGTAACGGGTGAAGGAAGTGAGGCGTGTTTAAATGAGGTAGCCTGGTGGTATCTCGTGATACACGCCACGCTTCTTTCACCCAATGTCTTATAAGACAATTTTTCATATGTGTCTCGAAGATGTTTAAAAAGCTAGAATAATTAATTGCTAGAATGTATTTTAAAACGTTTATGACATTCCTAATTTGGCCTTTTTAGCATGTTTTACCGAATATGGTATAGAAAATCTTTTTGAAATACTTTTTTTTAAATTCATAATGTAATATGAATTGATATGAATTTTTTATTCATTTATTTATCTGTGGTAAACGGCAATTATCAGAGCTTAGAACTTTTAAAATAAAATACACGTGATTTTAATTAATACAACTATACTATAATTGAATAAGTTTACAAGGCGTGTCATTCCGAAAAATCTGGGTTCAAAGAAATTTTGAAAAACAAAATATATTTAAAGAATGGTCGATTTCATGTTCGCAGGTAGCTATTTTTATAAACTGCCTACTGCAAAAAGAAAGAATTATCCACACCATCACTCTCCCTCCAAGATCGCTTACTTTACTTTCTGTCTTTCTCTAGTCTGAAATTTGCAGACATAGTTTTACAGCTGTTAAAACTGCTGTTAAATTTGTACGTAACTGACTATGTACGAACATTAACACAATACCTTAGAACTGCAAACAAGAACTCGACTATGTCGCATATATGTAATAATCTCATCATAATGTTGATATTACATATAATGTAATAAATTATTAATGATCATGACCATTTTGTTTCCTACTTGTAGCTATCAATTTCATTTCTTAAAAGAGCTGATCTATTATTGGTGGATTTTGGGTCCACATTATTTACGTCTGAATAACATACCTTGAGAAAATTATTTCGCTATGCGTATAATAGTCAAAATTAATTGACGATGAAGTTGCCGTTGATTTATCTATTAAGTTTTACTCTTTAAAGGACGACTTTGGCCAACATTGAATTTGTAATGCTAAAAAGTAAATGATTTACATATTTAGTTAACTGAGAATATTTCTCATTTACAATACAAAAATTTCCCAATGTATATACATGAAATAAGTTTTTCTGATGATATTAAATCAAATCATATTTTCATAATTATGTTTTACTTTTCTTTTTTTTTTTTTAACCTTTTGTATTTAACAAAAAAAAAAAAAAAAAGTATACATATTTGTATAAAAGTGTACAAATAAATGATTGTCAAAAATGATTTATTTTCGTTTTTTTTTTCTTTAGAAATAAAAAAAAAACGAAAATAAGAAAAAAAGAAATTAACACATACGTAATTTAGTATAAATTGTAGAATTTTTATTGTTTTAAACAATAAAAATTCTATACATATAACATTCTAATATTATGACGATTGTATGTAATCCTCTACATATTTTTATTTTTGTATTTTTTTTTTTTTCGTTTTCTCCGTATTTTTATATGTATACTATATGTAAAATAATAAATATGTATGTATATATTTCTATAATGTATGTAAATGTATACATAATATACCATTATAATAATATACTATATGTGTATGTACATTTTTCAGATTTTCGTTTGTTTTTATTATACTGTTATTTTACTTTCCATAATTCTTTTTTACTTTATTATTTTATTTATCAGACATCAACAGCATCATCTTTTGTATATTGTGCTTCTCGATACATTGTCTGTCGAAATGATGATCGTTGAAGTCCTTCAACTAATGTCTCCTAATTAAGAATGAAAAAGAGAAAGAAAGAAAAAAAGTTTTATTAAATAATAATGAGAATTTGAATAATAAAAATGAAAAGTAAATTAGCCTAATCGTTGATGCCTATTAAAAACGTCAATAACAGTAACATTACGTAGTACTGAATAATGAATATTATACGTTCAATCACGGACGTTCAATGATCTTGATAATACAGAATTATCATCATTATTGCCGCAACAGTTTGATGTGAGCCAGGGCCTAATAATCATTATTAATGACTCTTCACGATAAATCTATCATTCATGCAGTTACAGTTTAACGTGGATTTCGAGCTACTGAGTTTGTTGAAGTAGAGGCTTAAAACTCAATTTTGTATGATAGGGCTTAGACCAATCATTTGTTTTGAATTTAAAAAAATTTGTTGACAATTTTTATAATATAAAGAACATCAATATCTTCGATACAAATTGAGCCTGTTGCTGATGTTGACGTTTATATTAGGCGTCATACATGAGCTATTTTTAATATTTTAATTTAATTTAACTGTCACAGTTTTATTTCTGTTTAAAATAGCAAACTCTAGGTTAATTAAATTATATTGAGAACACATTTTGATATTTTATTTAAATTTTATTCAAAATTTTGCAAATTATAACGACTAATTATACATATATGCTACATAATGCATCACTTGTGGCTATAAACCAAAAGATTTTAAAGAATATTGAGACAAATAATCGATATTTTAAATTAATTTAATTGAATTTTTAAAAAAAAAATTTTTTTTGTTTTTGTTTTTAAATTAATTAAATTTGCAAAAAATGTTTAACTGGAAATAGTAAACTAACACTAGAAAATAAAAATAATTACTATTACTATAATTTATTCATTTTTTTTTTTAGCATAGTCTCGTGTATTTTTAAAGAACATTAAAATTTTGCATTGTTTATTTTTATTTATATGCTGTTATCTTTTGACTGTTTTCATTTTCTAATATAAAAAAAAAAAAAAAACTAGTAGTCAAAGAATGAGAGCAAAAAACGATTTTATTCAAATTTAATACAAAATAATGCAAAAAAACATCCATTTAAAATACACAATTGACTACGTATATGCTTTAAAAATGAACCTTAGTTACTTTTACTCTAAAAAAAAATATATATATGTATATTGTAAATTAAAAAATGTAAAGAAAAATTCATGCAAAAAAATGCAAAATTGAACACATTGCTGTTATAATAAAAAAACACAATAAAAATCAAAGTGAAGATCAGAAAAAAAAAAAAATTAAATTAGAATATAAAAATAGAATTCATTATTTTATGTTGCATTTACAACAACAGAACCAATTTCTTATATTATTTATTAATCTGTTTAAAATTCTGTTGCACATTAGGAAAACTTACATTATGAATGATTAGCATTAGATTTAGTGTAAATCAAATATAAGGTTGCGTTCGGTTATATCAATTGATACTCTTTTGATACAACGTTTGATTTTATTGTACAAATATCATTTAATACTTTGTAAATATTGTTTATCATTTGGTTACAGAAGAATATCAATCATCAAATGAAATCAGATATTTTGAAGAACTGCATGATTGACTGAATATGTGTCAAAAATTTGATTTAAATTGCATTACCAAATGATTGATGACAGTCAACTGTAAAATCGAACGATTGACGATTATCAAATGCAATACCAAATAGTTGATATTTTTGCACTACAGATGATATTACCGAACGCAGCCAATTAAATTAAATTAAATAAATAAATAAAATAATATATCAAACCTCAAATAACGATGATATTTGTTTACCAGCAATCCTTTTACCACCGTTTACAAATCCTGGACCCTTTGAACCTTCATTATTTCCTTCATCACCTTGTCCACCTTCTATACCTATAAAATTTTTTATATGCCCTTTTATGTCTCCATCTAGATTGTTACCATCAATCTCATCATTTTGAATTCCATGATTATTATGAATTTCTTTAAAATTATTACATTTATCAATTTTAGGATTTTCACATATTTTTTCAGTAATTTCAGAATTATTTAAAATTTTTTTATTAAATTCTTTACTACGATGATGAAATAAGTGATGATGATGATGATGTAGAACATGATTTGCATCATTAGTTTCATTAACATTATTTTTATTATTATTATTATTATTATTAATATTATTAAGATTTTTATTTTTGTTTTGATTTTGATTTATATTGTGATTATCATTATTATTACTATTACCGCTTAAAATATTATTAACATTAGAAATTACTGATGCTGCTGTCCCAGTTGTTATTGGTATTATTTTCCTTGGTAATACTTGAGGTTTTTTTCTAAAGTCTAAATTTTTATTTTTTATTTTATTTGTGTTTCAATGAATTCAAACAATAAAAAAAGGAAAAACAAAAAAAAAGAAAAAGAAAGTAAGAAAAAAAAATACATGTATATAAACAAAAACTAAATTGAGAGTGCACAAACATTTTAACAAAGTAATTTATAATTCTATATAATAAAACGAATTATATGACGCATACAAACGCACACAATAAAAATAACATGCATAAAAAAAGACCAAAAACTACAAAATTTTGAATAAAAAAATTAATTATAAAATTTTTTTAGTCTAAGATTGAAAATACTGAGAAAAACATAAAAATGATTCAGTACACAACATGCAAAAATACAAAAACATACACGAAACTGGACATTTACATAACAACAATGATACGAATGGAGACGACATTAAATAGCAAACTAGAATTATTTTCAAGACTTATTTATCGTTTAGCACTTACCTAATCTATTAAGACCAGCCGCTAATTCTCGTACAGATTTTTTTTCTAATGCAGCTCCTAAATAAATATGTATTCAAAATTACAAAAATTTATTTTAAAATTGAAAACTCCTATTATTAACACTATGTTCGCATTTAAATGAACAGAGTTTTGTTAAGTGATTATCAGATTTTATTTAGTTTGATATTTTGATTTTGTTTAAATTTACCACAAATATGAACATCTTTTTTTGAAAATTTTGCTAGAAACAATCTGAGAATTTATTTATAAACTAGATAACATTTATTTTGAGACATGCTATTTTTTATATTTTTCAATTTTTATTTTTATTTTTTATCAAATCTAATTTATTTTTATTAAATTAAAATTTCGACTCAATGCGAATATAGTATTAAATTTAAATTAATATAAACACATACCTGGTGTTATACCAACGATACTACCACCAGATGATAATGCAGTACCTGGACTAATGCCTACAATCGAACCACCCTGAGTTTGACCAAATGGTACAACATCACAATCTAAAAGTTATCAATAAGATAAAAATTAACAAGTTATAATTGTATTTCAGAAAAAAAAAAAAATAATAATGTAAAATTAATGTAAATAGTATCTACAATAACAACAGTATAAAAGAAAAATATACATACCGGTATCAAGTTTTTCTGGTGTTGTTTTACTTGATTCTGTATTAAAATCTGTAACATTAGTAGAACCAGTAGATTTTGGTTCACTACCAACAACAGACCATGGTCTTGGCTTTTGTAAAACAATTGGTGTTCGTACTAAACCATTACCAGTTTTTATTATACAACTATCACCACTACAGCCATTTGAACCATTACCACCACTAATACCACCTGAATGACTTTTAATTGATTCTATACTTGGCGAACGTTTTGTTTGATCATCTTGATTTGGTAATTGTAATTTATTAGAACGATCATCTAAATTACCACCGCCACTACTATTACCTTCAGTACGCATTTTAACTAATGGTGATTTTCGTCCAACTAAAGGTGAATATTTTTCTAAATTATCTGACGATCGTGAACGTGTTGTCCATGATATACCTTTAAAAAAAAATGACCATAAAAATAGAATTATTTTTTATTTTCTTTTTTTAGAGAGAGAAAGAATTTATTTTTTCTTTATCACAACATTTACCTTTTAGTAACGGTGAACTACGATCTAATTTAATTGGTTTTCTTTCTTCTAATATTGGTGTAGTTTCTTCAGATGTTAAACTATTATTAAATTTACCATTATCATCACGACTCATTGTTGGGCTATCAACAAAACTTAATGAGCTACATTCTTCAGATGTTGGTGATACTAAAGGTGTTAATGTAGTTGGTGTTACTGAACCAGGTCTAAAGAATTGTTCTAATCCTTCATTTAAATTTGGTGTATTTTGTATTGTTTCGGCAGTCGTTAATAGAGGTCGTGTTGGTGCGCGAGTTTTAATACGTTTCGGTCTACCTTTAACTAAATGTTGTAATTGAAATGATGCTGATGGTAATTCTGTTATTGAATCACAGCATTCATCATCACCACCACCACCACTAACACCTATGATACTACCACCCCCGCCGCCAACACTAACACCAATACTATTGCTACCGCCGCCACAAATACCATGTTTACTTGTCGATGATGTTGTTGTATTCGAACTATGATGTGATGATGATGGTGATTCTAATAAATCTGGTATATGTCCTAAACTTAAATTTTCAACAACTGATTGTGGTCGAATTTTTCTAGCTATTGAACGACGTTTTGACGGTAAATGTGGTGTTGCCTTTTTTTATTACAAAAAAAAGAGAGAAAAAAAAAAATTCAAGTTAGAATTTTCGATTTTTTTATAAACACATTTTTTTTTTTTTTTTCATTTTTTTTTTTTTTTTAGACAAGGCAAGAGATAATGCAATTATAATTCTACAAATTTTTCAATATAATAACTATAATAATAATATACGTATACATATATATTTTTATCTTATATTTAAATATGTACAGGATTATAATAATAAAATATTATGATAGTATCATGGTTAGCATAATTATGAAATATTGTTATGATATATTATGCAGTATATGTATGTAATTATAAAGTGCAGACAATTTTTAATGTATATTCTTTTTTTTTTTTTTCAAACAAACAGATTATTATTTATTATAATTATTTAATTCTACTTACTAGATTTAGATACTCCAATTTCTGTAACAAAACGATGATGAGGGTAGGGCATGATTGGAAAATATAATAATAAAAAAAATATTTACATAAAAAAATGATGATTAATAGAGTACACAAATATGTAAATCTACATGTATGCATTATACTGTAGTGTTATATTTTAAGTGTTTCATAAATTTAATGATTTTGTGTTATTTATGTTTAATATGATTGATATTATAATACGCGATGTTTCAAAATAAAGGTACAAAAAAACAATTTTTTTTCTTCCTAAAGTTTAAATTGTTTCTAGTAAAAACAAAAAAAAAAAAAAACAAAAAATTAATATATGTATTACACATTTATATGTATAATTTTTTTTTTAAATGACAATATCCTAATGAATAAAATAAAAAAAATATTGCGTAAATCTAGTTTCAATTATGCCCGATTTTTTCACTTCAAGATATCTTGAAGTTTAAAATATCCTGAAGATAAACCGAAGATTTGGTTTTCTTCACTTCTAGTTAAGACTTATCTTCAAGATAAAGTTAACAGATGGTTGAGGTTCGGGATATCTTTAAAGTGATAGATATCTCGACTACAGCACGCCACTTGATACTTAAGATAACTAATTTAAAAATTACACGTGAATTTTTAAATTACCCATGTAGTTGGTTTCATGTTATTTTTTTAAGGACTGAATAAAGTATTTCTATCCTGAAGAAAGTTAATCTTCAAGTTTAATGAATAAAAGCCAATCTAGAAGATATCTCCTAGATGACTTTATCTTCAAGATAGCTAACTACAGATATGAAGAAATCGGGCATTAGAAAAGAAAATAAGTTTTTCAAATTCTTAATTTAGTTGCAAATGTTTTGACCGCCACTGTATATACATATATATATATATTTTTTTTTTGTTTTTTTTTTTTTTTTTAAATACATACTTATGTAAATTTTATTTTTATTTTTTGTAATAATTCGTAATCATTAGTTTACGTTTTATAAAATTTTTTGTTTAATTATATTTACGCATTATTTAAAGATACATATTAGATAATGAAGCTTTTATTGAAGTTATGTATATATGTATGAATATACGAATAACATGAAAAACTGCAATTGCAGTACACACAACATTAATCTGATTATATCTTCCACGTAAATATAACATGGATATATACATATATTAAAAGTAAATACTTATGGATGTACATATGTACATATACGTATTATATTCGTGTATTTAGTATAATTTATTTAGCTGTGAAAAATGTATAAAATGAAATTGTACACAAATATATACATACATACCCTGGGTACCAACTAATACTTGGTAATGGATGAATTAGCAATTTTATTTTATTTTATTTATTTTTTTTTTAAATTCTTTACCAAGAGTTTCAACTTTTAACACAAAAGTATTTTTGTTTTTATTTTAAAATATATTATGAATGCATCTATTCAGTTGCTTTCCAGTGTATCTATATAAGTCATGTTATTTTAAATATGAATATTAATTGTATGTATAGTATTTTTTTAATTTATTAGCCTGTATAATATGTACAGTTACTCCAAAAAGTCACCGCACCTTTAGCATTTTTTGTTATTATTGGCTAGTTTTTCAAAAATTAAAATTAAAATCTCTACATGTTTATATGAAACAATTTTTGGTTAGGATGTTTACTCATACATAAACAATTTACAGAAAAATTATATTATTTAAATTTATTAAATATTGAGATTGAATTTTAAATTTTGAAAAGTTTGCCAATAATAATAAAACAAGCTGAGAGTGCGGTGAATTGTTGGAGATACTGTATGTGAAACATATAATAAGCATATTATCTAATTCAGTGATTCCCAAACCTTCTTAATAGTATTAATACACTATACTTTGTACTTTATATATTTACACTATAAGTCTTATGGAAACTACAAAAAGTATTACCAATTTTTATCATTGTATATTGATATTTAAAAATGCTCAATCTCGTACTGTATGAGAAATATGAGAATTGTGATAATACTGCTCGTAAAATGCTCTTATTAGAAATTACAAGAAAAGAAAAAATGCACATTTACACTACCATATGGCCTATAGTGAAAATATTTAAAGTACAAAGTATAGCTTATTTTTAAGCTTAAAAATATTTTAAGAAAAATTGAAATTAAAATAACAAAAATGATATATATAGCAAGAAAACGATTTAAATCAAAAACGACACGTATTATATATATATATACAAAAATTATAAACAAGTTGAAGCACAAAATTCCTATATATTTCCAATTTTTTCAGTTAAAAAGTCACCGAAAATAATTGTATTCATTCACTTTTCTGGTATTTCGTGTGCTTATTTTTGAAATTTGCATTTCTTCAAAGTGAAGTTTTTTTTTTCCCCGTGACATTCACGTTGGGAAACACTGATTTAATTGATGAACTAAGTATAATTGATAAGGATTTATGTATATTTTTTTTTTTAACAAATAGAACAAAGCAAGCATAATTACAAGGCAACAAAAAGAAAAATGATACATAATATTTTCTTACATTATTTTAAATTAATTTTCATCTTTCTTCTTTTTTTTTTCTCTTTAACTAATAACGAACGATAACTTTCAACTTTAATAACTAATTTGATAATAATTTCTTTTTTTTTTGTTTTCATTTTAAAGGAGAAAAAAAAAACAATAAAACAAAAATACTTACTGTTGGTGAATCGAGGCCTAATTTTGGTAGATTTAATCCCCTTGTACGTGGTATTAAGCCATCAGTTTCCTTTAAATATATTTAAAAGTAACATAATTCACAATTAAAAATAAAAACAGTGATGTATGTATATAGGTATGTGTATGAAAAAAATCTTACATGACTTGAACGACTTCGTACAATATCTGGTGTTTGTGGTTCATCTAATAATACTGATGGTGAATCAGATATTCCTAAACCTCTTCTGTATCTAGTTAATGCTTCAAGTACTTCATCAGTTGCACGATCAGATATTGTAGCCGCTAATGATTGTTCAATTTCACTAGAAAATATTTTTAAAACAAAATTTAAAAAGGTAAAGCAAAATAAAATTTGTAATCAATTAAAAAAAAAAAAAAAAAAATTATTATTTTTCTTCTTCTGTTGATTGTTTTTATTTTACTTTTCAATTAAAATTTTCTTTTTATCATGTGTACAATCACAACAAAATATTTTATATAAGAACATTTTCACGAAATTTTATAACAATTTAAGAACAAAAGTACGTGTTAACAAAAACTTTTTCTTTTCCTTTCACGATTGCATGAAATTTAATGCAATCTAATATTTTATTCACAATTTATAACAAATCTAATTACTTATATATATGTACATATCGTTTTAAATACACATAATATTTTATCTTTTATATATCAGTTGTTTTTCTTATCATTGAAATTTTTGCAAAACAGATAACAAAAACAAATGTACACAGATACTATGAGTGTGTGCGGAATGTGACTAAATTTGAGTATACTAAAATTTACTTTACCGACTTTTTCCAACAATTTAGAAATTTAGATATTTACCCGAATTTAGCCAAATTCCGCACACGCTCTATAGATTTGTATTTTGTGTATGTAAATAGTAAATAAATTCAAAGAAACACGAGACACAAACAAAAAAACAGAAGAAAAAAAAATAAAATAAAATAAAAATAGTATAAATTATAAATTAAATAGAATAATATTTTTCTTACCTAATTTTATTCATTATTTCACTGCCAGCATTATTTATTAAACATGTTTGTAAAAAATCATCAGATAATATTAAACGTTCATTTAATATTTTACGTAAATCCATTACAACATTTTGATTACCTAATGTTTTTGGGCATTGTTCAATTCCAGTACGTATCATTGTTTCCATTGTTTCTTCTAAATAATCATGTATAGTTTGTGTTAAATCATTTGTAATACGTTGTAATTTAATTTCAATTGGATGTAATTCACAACAACGTATTGTTTCTTGTAATTTTGGCATTAATTGTTTACAATTTTCTGCATCATCAATTAATCTTTGGACGGCCATTATATCATTACCACCACGTGCTAATGATATAGTTTCTTGTGTTTCAGTTACTAATTTATCAATTAATTGATGTGTTGATGATAACATAAAGCCATGCTGTAAACGAAAACCTTGACCATTTGTACGTTTTAAACCATTACAATTACGTTGTAATAATTCTTGCATTTTTCTCATTATTAAATCAGTTTTTTCTGGATGATTTTTTAAGCATGGTGCCATATCATATATTGGAAATGGTATATTACGCATTGTATAATTATTTTCTAATGCATATACAATATCTGAATAACCTTGTAATGTTATATTATTTCTGTCCATAATTATTGTTCGTAATTTATTATTAATTTGTAATGCTTTTGCTAATAATCTAGCACCAACATCACCCATATAATTACCACTAATATCTAGGAAAATAGAAAAAAAAACCAAATTATTTTTCTCATAAAGTTTAACGCAGAGTTTTAAATGTTGACCTCAAATAGATACATATGTGGTACATATAATCTGATATGAAGCAAGCATTGAAACCTACATAATTTACGTCTAGTATCAGTTATTTCAATACCACATACATATGTATTTGTCTGTCATCATAAGCCTTAACCATTCTAAAATGCCGTGTGTACCAAAAATTAATATCGTATAACTATTATACTAACATACACAGTCATTGTATATGAAAAATAAAATTTTCATTTAACACACGAATACATTTTGTAATATACACATTTATCAAAATTGATGCATGCGACATTTAATGGACATTACCAATAATCATTTACTAAGTCGTTAGTCTTAGATTATGAAAATTGCCTTACTAATAACGATTTTAATCACAGAAAAAATATTTTGTTTGTTTTAAATTTAAACGCATTGTATGCCTATCGTCAATGACGATTGACTTTAACGTCATCGCTATCGACAACGTAGCATATAACTGGTATAAAATAAGTTTTTACATCGCTTGATTGTGGCATATGCCATGAGTACTTGTAACAGGAAAAACACAGAAGTCGACATAATCCACATAATACATACCATGGGATCGTGAAAATCGAAATTAAATTAATCATAACACTAAAAATGTTATTAGTATAAAAAATTTTAAATCAATTTTAAATCTAGATAATCATGACTTTTAGTCAAAACTAAAATAATGTCAAAATTTGTGTTTTTTTTTATTAGTAAGGCCCAATGTTTTCAAATAAATACAAAAATATTAAATAATCTATGAAAATAATACATACAGTCAATCCTCTTATAATGTGATTAATTCATATCATATTGAAACCACATTATAAGAACATTGACTTGACAGTTATTATAATATATATAATTATTGTATATTTACCTAATTTTTGCAAACTTTGATTACTTCCTAAGGCATTTATAAAATCATGTATATCATTTTTTAATTTATTCTCTGATAATACTAATTCAATTAATTGAAAATCATCTTTTTGTATTAAATTAACTAATGAATCCATAACAGTTGGTATATGCTTTAATTTCATACCACATAAATTACGACTCATATATAAGCATTTAATTGATGGATTCTTTGATATTGCTGTTAATACTGTTGATAATTCTGAATCTAAATTATTATCACTAATATCTAGGCTATGTAATACACGTACACCATGTATACATGATTCTAATACATGTGAACCTTGTATACCCAAATAATTACAACTTAAATCTAAATATAATCCAGCTGTTGATTCATTACATGCTAAACCAAGTAATAAATTTTTGAGCGCTTCTAATGGTAATTTACAACCGGCTATATTTAAATGTTTTAAACTTAATGTACTTGTAAAAAATTGCTTAAATGATGGTGGAATTTCTTTACATTTTTTTGTACTAAATGAATTATGTGATACATTTAGATGTATTAAATGTGTTGAACATCCACGTAATAATGCACCAAATAACTGTAAAATAATATAATAATATAATTAGTCAAAAAAAATAAAATAAATAAAAAAAATAAACCGATTATGATAACGGGTACTTTCATAAATGCGTCGTCGACGCTGACGGCAAAAACTTCAAGTTCATAAATTTCTTTCCAGTGCAATCGTGGAAATTTATCAAGCAGGTTCATTAATTTAAGCAATCTGCAAAGTTTACATTACTTGAAAGAATTTAATCAACTGCAATGCGTACATGAACGGTTGACTTGACAATTCAGATTATAATTCCAGTACATTCGGATCGTTAACACACGTCAACAACGCATTTATGATGAAAGTACCCAATAATATTAGACATGTATAATATAACTGAGTCGTTTTATTTGAAAGTTTCTTTTTTGTTTTTTATCTTTTAAATTAATGAAAACAAATTTTACAGCAATCAAAATTTTATTTTTTTCATTGAATTTAGTATGAAATGTAAAATTATTCATTTGTATCATTTTCGAATAAAACAGCTCATTATATTATTTATTTATTTAAATGATAAATGAAATGAATCTTACATTTTCTAATGTTATGTCAGTCGACGAAAGATCTAAATATTCTAAAACGTTTGGCTGTGCTAAAAAATTATGTAGATTCTATTAAAACAAAAAAATAAATAAAGAATTTGAATTAATTATTGTACAACAACAGATTAAAAATCTTATAAATAAAAAATAAAAACATAGAAAAATAAAATAATTATACATTTACCGTTACATCGTCTTTTAAACTATTTCCACTAAGATCTAAATATGTCAATGAACTAGATATACTTTGATTAAGTGATAAAGAGTGTGCCATTTGATTAACACCCTTCGATGTTAGTCCACAATGTGATAATGAAAGTTTACATAAACCTTTAGATACCTTTGCAATAGGACCAGCCAAGTGTATAGCGCCTAAGTAATAAAATTTATTTTAAAAAAAAAAAAAATCTTAGAAATTAAGCATAAATAACCGATAAAATAAAAAAAATTAATTCAAATTTGCATTAACAAAAACAAAATAATTATATAAACACAACAACATAATTAACAAAAAAAATTACAGCATTTTTCAAATATACATATCACTACACGTATACATGATGATATCGTGAAATGGGAGAAATAAAAAATTGAATATATCGATCTACGTCTATGGGTATGTCGGATCAAAAGTTTGAATTCAAACATGATTCGAAATTTAAAAATCATAATCTGCATACTGCGTAGTTTAAATATTTTCACTACAGGACTTATGAAAACTACGAAAAGTAGTATCACTTTATATCATTGTATATTGATATTTAAAAAGCTCATCTCATACTGTATGAGAATTTTGAGAATTGTGATAACACTGCTCGTGAAATGTTCTCATGAGAAATTATGAGAGAAGAAAAAATGACACAAATATCATATACACCCATAAGGCCTCTGGCATGTAGTGAAAATATTTAAAGTACGAAGTATAGTCTAGTGAAATATATTTTTCAATTCATTGAACACGATCTATGTTTACTTATATATGTTAGGTATTTCAGTATATACAACCGTTAACCGCGAAAAAAAATAAATAAATAAATAAAAATAATGCAGGCAATGAAAATGAATTATAAGAATAACAAAAACATCGAAATATTATCTAACATAAACATAAAGTTATAAATTTCCATAACATTTATAAAATATAATTTATAAAGAACATTTATAACAAAAGAATTTTCATATTATTGTATTTAAACATTTTGCTGTTATAACTAAAAACATAGCAACGTATGTTTTAAAAAAGTTTACATATATAACTTAAAAGAAAAAAAAACGTTTGTATGTATCTGTTTATTTTTTAAGATTTTTGTTTTCAGTAATATTATTCATTGAACAAAACGAAAAACAAGAACAGAAAAAAAAACAGTTTTATTATTTTATTTTAAATGCAACAAATGCAAAGGATGTCAAACCTTGCACTAGTTTTCCAAATAAGGAGCATAATGAGCTTGCACCTAAGATTTGTATTTTATTTATTCATTACAAAAAAACAAAAAAGTATTTTTTGTTTGTTTTAAAATTTATTTTCATTTATTTATTGTGTAGTACATGATGATTGTAGTAACGATGGTACAACAAGTACAGTAAAGTTGTCATTATATTGAATAGATAATCAAATTTGATTTTCAGTTTTTTTTTATCAGATTATTTTTAGTGCGCAATAAAATGTAAAAAAGAGAAAAAGAAAAAAACTAAAATAAAATTTGTCTTTGTTTAAAAAATAAACAATACAAATAAATGTTTTTGTATATCGTATGTAATTATTAAATAGAACAATTCAAAAAACAATGTTAACGATACAATTAAAACAAAAAAGGAGCTTTAATCTATAGAACCTGAGAAATGATTCACTCTTATTCACAGTATAATAAAATAAAACGAGAGAAAGACAGTCGTAATCATACGTATATATAACAACATATTGTACATAGCAATGATGCCAGATTGGGCTACTTTTCGTAAATTGGGCTATATTTTTCTTATTTCTGCGGGTAAAAAATTTGAATTGGAGACCAAGACATGATTGGGCCCCAGAAAATTAAATTGAGCGATTTTTGGGCTACAATATATTTATATTTTTAAAAAAGAAAATTTTTTTAATAAATTCAATTTGAAAATAAATAGATTTTCACCATGAAAAAACTAGTATGAAAGTTTAACTTTTTTAAAACAAAAAGTGACACAAATCATTGGGTATATCATAATGATATATCCTCTGATTTTTCAATTATCAGGGATTGAATTGAAGGCTTTTATGCACGTGTTCGAAAATTTTCAAATGCCTGTATTTATTTGTGTTTAACGAAACGGTATATAGCCTATATGAACAAATGGATTGATGCGTTTTACTTAATGTTTCAGTTTTACTTGAAAATAAAAAGAAAATAAAAAAACAATAAAACACCAAATTTTGTATGAAAAATTTAAGCATTGTGGTAACACTTTTTTGTAAACCACTATTACAAAAAATGATGCGATAAAAAAACAAGAAACCTATATTCCAAAAAGATTTCCATTGAAGATTATTTTTTAAACAAAATATAAATGTATGTAGATACTAAAATTAAATATTTGATATATTAATTAAAATTTTGATATTAATTGGATATCATTTCATTGATTAAATAAAATACATATATGTAATTTACCTTTATCTTCAATTAAATTATGACTTAAATCAATAGTACGAATAGCGGGGTTATTATTCGTGATCACAGATACAGCTAATTTATGTAGAAAATCCGACCTATAAAAAATAAAAAAAAAATAAAACAAAAGAAATTAAGGGAAATTTATTTTCATTGTACGTTATTGTACATTTTTTTTTTTTTTGTTTTGAATTTTACCTTAATCCTAATGCTTCTAAATGTAATTCTTCCAATGACATTGAACGTTTTAATACATGTAATATCCTTTCTAATGTTTCATGTGATAAACGCATATGTGAAGCTTTTAATCCACGAAAAAATGTATTAAATTCTAATGCTGATACAATAGCCATAATATCTCTAAAAAATTATATATATACATACATATTTATTATATAAAAATATAAAAAGCAAAAAATTTAATTTTAATTTATTTTAGAGAAAAGTACATACTTTGATTCTAAATGATCAAAATCACGTAAATTTAAGATTCTTGCATCATGTGATAAATATATGGTATCAATATCCCATGCAACTTCCTCTCTATAAAGATACAAAAAAAAATAATAATAATCATAATAATAAAAGCATAAAAAAAACGAGAAAAACAAAACATTTAATTGTTTGTATTTAAACCTATATGGAACACCATGAAAATCACACATGCAGGCATATTGTGTACTAAAACCGCCGCATGGACCAACATTACGTGGATCAGATGGTCTTAATTCATCAGAAAATATCGTTTCACGTTCAGGTGGTTGTATATCAATCTTTAAAGAACAAAAAATAAATAAAACGAAGTTTAATTTTTAAAAAACAAAAAAAATATATATATTTACACTCTGTTTACTATATCGATGCAGTCAAGGTCTTATGGAAATATACATGTCTTTTTCCTGTTCTCATAATTTCTAATAACATCATCTCACGAGCAGTGTTACCACAAACTTTAAAGTTATCATACAAAACTAGATGATTTTTTTTAAATATTAATATGCAACGACATAAAGTGGTACTACTTTATATCATTTCCACAAAACCTTAACTGCACCAAATTAGTTGACAGAGTGTAAAATGATTTCAAAAATCTAACTTTAGTTTAGTTAATTTCAAATTGGAGAGTATAGAACATTTTGTTTTTTTTTTATAAAAATAATCTGAATTAAATAATATGTCTTCTGATATTTATTTTGGGACACCATGTGTACACAACATTGAAACCATTATAAATAAAAGCAAATAGTGTCAGTATATGATACAAATCTTATGACATATAAAATATGTAATAAATTGTAAGAATAACATAATAAGTAATAACGACAATAATATAATTTTGTACAATTGATGAAAATTAATGTAGGTCAAATTTACGTAAAATTACAATTTACATTGAATAAGATAATCTGTTATGTATTTAATAATCTTGTGCATAACATATTAGACATTAGCAAATTTGGTAATATAGAAAAATTTCTAAACATGAAATTTCTAAAAAAAAAAAAAAAAATCATAATATATGTAAATAAGATTTTATAGATGATACCTAAATATATAATTGTAATTACAAAATTGAATTTTTTTAATGTATCTAAAGTGCACAGTAAATAGAAATTTATTTATGATTTTTATACTTCAGATACAATTATTGCAATTAATAGCATAGTAGTAGCAACAAAAGCAAAAAAAAGTATCCATTAAAATTGTTACATATACGTGATCTATGCATATACAGGGTGGGCCAACTTGGACTGATTGTTTTTAATAAATTGTAACTTTTGTGTTTTTAATTTTTTTTTTTCGCAGATTATAAAGTATTTCATAATAATTTTATAATGGCTACATACACATTGCAAGAACGGGTCAAAATTGTTGAATTTTATTATTCTTCACGACGATCTCTTATTAAAAATTTTAATACTGCAACAGCTCTCAAAGTAAACATGAGAGTAACAATATTTATTTTTTCTTTTTTGTTTTAGAATAAAAAATCTCATATTTTCTAAATGGATACTTTTATTTGCAAAAGCAGGGAAAAAATATATATTAATAATAAATTATTGCAAATTTTTTATACCTTTCTTATAATATATTTAAGAGGAACAGTCGGAAATATTTGTTTAATAGCTGATGCCAAATCCGTAAGTATCACATTAGCATTCTATTATTATCAAATAAAAGAAAAAATCAAATAAATATAATTTGTAATCAACATTAACGAAATAATAATAATAATAATATTAAATTAATTAATTCAGAAAATTAATAATTGCATTTTGTTTTTTTTCTTTACCGAACTAAAATTTCCAGCATCACCAGTTGTTGCAAATGAATAAGTTCGATCATTTGTTATTATTGAAAAATGTGTTGGTTTTTTACTTTCAACTGCTTGTATATCCAAATAATGAAAATGACTCTCAATCTAAAAAAAAAAAAATAAAAAAAAATAAAATGAAATAATAAATAAATAAAAACAAATGATTTTAATTATTTTAAAATGAATAAAAGATTTCTATATTTTGTTACCTTTGTTGGTACTTTAGCAATGAGCAAATAAATACGTACTGGAGTGAATACCTGCACATTAAAATAAAATACATATTTATGTTATTTATATTTAAAAATAGCGTCATCGAGATGTCAGATCTGATTCGGAGTCAGATTGTTATTGCTCTAGGAGTAAGATCTTGCAAATCTGATCTGCGAGCAAATTTAACTTGCTCTAGAATTGCTCTAAGACAAAGCTAATCGCTCCGGGATGAGTCAAATGTGAAATTTTATCTGTCATCGATCATAACTCAAAGTGTGATAATGTAAAAATAAAAAACGTCACACAATGTTTCACCTATTTTCATAAATTTCAAAACAATTTTTTTTCTTCTTTTGTAATGAAAAATCACATAACCCTAAAAGAGCAATTCAAATCTATCGAATAAATACAGATCTAATAATTTGCTCTTTTTAGCCTAGTGAAATCTGCTTATAGAGTGATCTGAGAGCAGAAAAGATCGGTACATCGATGACGCTATCAAACTATTTTTTTTTTAAGGAATTTAAAATACACTTACCAATACTCTATTCTCAGTTTTATCACCTTTTGTTTCTAATTTTACCATATATTTAACAAGAATTTTTGTATGACGACCTAATATAGCTTTAACGCTTTCTGTAAAACAATGAAAAAAAAAAAAAAAAGATTAATCTGTTTCTTATTTTAATATAAATTATAAACACGTGTACAAATAAGATAAATTATTATTATTCTTATTCTTGACTCAATAGTCCAGGGTGAATATTTTTAACAAAATCGTATCATGTAAAAACAAAATTGAAAGTACATGTTTGTTATTAGCCAAATATATCAATTTAATGAGTTTTATGAAGATATAGACATTGTTGGACATATTATAAGTAAAAACGAGAGCGACTCAATGAAGCAAATATTGAACCAAATTCCAGAAGGTAAGCGAAAAGTTGGAAGATCAAGGGTAAGGTGGCTAGATTAGGTACGAGAAAATGTATCAATTGAGTTGCAAATTAGACAAAGGAGGCCATAAACAGAAATATTTGGAGGAATATTTTGGAGCAGGTCAAGACCCACACCGGGTTGGAGCGCTACTAATGATAGAGAATAACTATGTACATATATAACCTACATGTCCATACCTATATGTGTATTGTCATACCGTTAATATACTTAGTTATACAAACTATGATAATATAAAACTCAATGTTCCAAAAAATGTAGTTCATATGCTATAATTATACACCACATCAATGATAATTGGCATAAATTAATAAGTTCACTCAGCTTTGAATGAGCATCATAAGTTTTCCGCTTATGGGTTCAAGTGCTTACTAATACCGATCGAGTCTACTTGTTGACAACAAGAAACTCAAACAAATGATTGGTCTAAGCCCTATCATGCAAAATTGAGTTTAAGTCTTTACTTTTACTTTAACAAACTCATTGGTTCGTAATTCATGTTAAACTGTAGGTGCACGTATGATAAATCTGTCATGAACAGTCATCAGTAATGAAAATTAGGACCTGGCTAACATCGAGCAGTTGCGCCATGGATGATGATTTCTCATACAGTATGGGATAGGGTTTTTAATTATCGATATATGTACAATGATTTAAACTGGTACTACTTTTCGTAGTTTCCATAAGGCCTGTAGTGTAAATACTTAAAGTACAAAGTATAATTATATATATTCGAAATAAATACCGATGTGCACATACATACATATACGTACGAGTATGCAGGTAGTATATATACCTAGCTTAGTTTTTTTTTTTTATTACTAAATACCTGTCGATGAATATAAAATGTAATACTATTCAGTTTTCAGGAAAACATATTTTTTTGTTTTGTTTTTTGTCGTTATTTGCATAAATTTAAAATTAAGAGAAACTAATTAATTATTTACAGTTTTTTTATTTTTTTTTTATTTATGGTTTTTATTTGCTTTTGTTATAGTTTATTTTGTATAATTTAGTATAAAAGGTAATAAAATAAAAATAAAATGAAAAATGAAAATGTGAAAAATATTTTAAAAATTTTAAACTAAACGGACGAAAAAGCAAAAGCCCAATTACGAAAAAAAAATGAGCTGGTACATATATATTGAAACAATTATTGCATTCAGATTCCCTCACCCCCTAACCAATATGATTTTTTGTTTGGCTTGACCAAACCTATACGTAATTAAATTTATGATTACTTATAGTACCGAACACCCCGTACAGATCAATTACGAATTAGCAATCCATATATAAAATAAATTCAATACGATTTTTATCCGTAATGTAAATTTCACATTTATTTGTCTAATCTAGGTACCTACCTACTTCATGTTATTTTTTCCTAATATTTAATAATAAAAAATTAAAACTTATAAAATGATATGACAAAAATTTACCAAAAATAATATAGGTATGTATGTATACGTACGTAAATTATTACATATCTACATGCTTATATAGGGTGTCCCAGGGTAAATGTCACAAAATAGGTCTATCATGTTGTTCAGTGTTTCTAGCAAAAAATCGTTTTACACCCTCTTCCACCCTTATAAAATTCAACCCTTCTGAGATACAGGGGTTTGAAAATTTTCGGACACATACAGTACATGACGTCATATAATCAGTATGTATGTACTGCATGTGTCCTAAAATTTTCAAACCCCTGTATCCCTGTATATGTTGAATTTTATAAGAGGGGAAGGGGGTGTAGAACGATTTTTTGCTAGAAACACTCTGAACTACACGATAGACCCGTTTTGTGACATTGACTCTGAGACATCCTGTATAAATAAAATTATGCAGTATTATTATTTTTTTAAAAAAAATGTCAAACCTGTATTATCATTGTCTTTGTCAATGCTATTAACATTGTTAAAGCGATACAATGATAATGATAATGATGATAACAATTGAATTTTTGTTATATTTTGATTATATTCCACAATATGATTCATCAATTCTTCGGTATACATTTTTGCTTTAAATGCTTTTTTTTACTTTTATCTTTGTTTTAAGATTGTTTTTTTTTCTTTTCATTTGATTTCCTTTCTGTTTCTTTTTTATCTTGAGAATATTTATGTATACACGTAAATACATATGTATGACAGATGGTTACATAGAAATTAAAAATAAGTAACCCGTATAATAAATGTAATACAATACAATATATTCATTTTTAATGAAAATATATAAATAAAAATGAAATTAATTGTTATAAGCGTATACAATTAGGTACTATTCTTATTAAAACGATTTTTTTATTTATTTTATTATATTAGGTTCAATTTTTAAAGCCAATTTTAATAAATTATTATTATTCTAATATCACCGACACCACAATATATAGTATTCTAGAACCTTTTCTTGCAATGCATATAATTTTTGATTTGTTTCATTCGATTTAAAAAAAAAAAAAAAAAAACAAAATAATGGGAACATAAAATTGATAACAAGAAATTATTTGTTATGTTATAAATGTATGACGTGTACGTAATACGTGATATATAGATAACGAAAAATTTGATAAAAATTGATAAGATAAATATTGACTTAACTTGAAACAAACAAAACAAAAAACCGAAAATGTTGATTTGAACGTTGAATGCCTATAAATTTTAAAAACCTCAATATAAAAACGAACGCCTACCCTCCCTAAAGATAAACTCTTCTTCTTATTAATTATCTTTGGCCTATCTGATTTTGGCCTAAAACAAATTTGGCTGAAAAACCAACGCTCAGCGATATCGCTAATCAATTCAATCGGAATGAATGCATTAAAAAGCATTATTCGAGCTATGATTATTCATCGCTCATCGCTCTTCAATATGAAACAGGACAGGCCTAACTCAAAGGACAAAGGGTTTGCTATAACTATTCTCAAAATACGTGTGTGAGGAAGTATTTTATAAGAAGCTCAAGCATTTTCAACTTCCTCTAGCGGCTAAGCGGTAAACATTTACCTCCTCCACCCATACGATTTTTTTGTTTGTTTCATCGAGACCTATCACCCCCTTTTTTATATGCACGCTTAACTGAATCATCCTGTACTATCAAGACTTTTATATGAACATACTTTAATTGTGAACAATTTCAAAATATTAACGAACAAATGATATCAAATAGATATTCAAGAAAATTATTTTCAATAAAAATTAATAATTTAATGCGATACAATGACCAATTTTTTTTCTTCCATTATTAAATGAATGAAAGGAAAAATATACAATACATACATACATACAAATTATGTACATTCATTCATAAAATGTATTTCATCGTTTTTATAATTGAATAAATTTTATCAAATTTGTATTTCTTGGTAATTTTCAAGTTTTCAAAGTTTTGAGTTTTTAACCGCGTACATATGATTTGTATTTGAATTATTTTTTCTATCGTACCTACATACATACGTACGTATGTATATGTATATCGTTTTATAAAGCTCCATGATTAGACATTGAAATCAATTAATTTTTTTTGTTTTCAATTTGGTTTTGACTTACTATTGCTTTTCATTTTTTCTTTCTTTAAATTTGATATTATTATTTTTATTTTTAATTTTTAAATACATACCAAATGTTATGTGATTCATCGTTTAACAATTTTCAATTGTGCATTTAAATACAAAAATAAATGTGTTGTTATTATAGGTATATATTGTACATACCTATATTGTGCTCATATAATATCATTCAATCGTTATAAAAAAAATACGTACCTACATATACATACATATAGGTACCTACATATTGTGATATTTGATACTATACTCTGTCCATTAATATTATGCACTTAAGGTTTTATGGAAATTACTTAAAGTGGTACCATATTCAAAAAATTCATCTGATATATAATAAAAGCTTTGTGAATTGTAGTTCTTAATAGAAGATAAATTCAATTTGTATGATAGGATTTTTAGGTTAACTGAAATTTTAAATTTGAATCATTATCAAAACACAATTTTATTACTTTCATTTTAGAATTTAAAAAAAAAAAATGCATTATAAAAAATAATAATAATTATTATATATTTCATTAGAACTGTTTCCGCATTTATGTAAATATATAATTTAATTAATTTGATCATATTTTGAAATTGAAAACATTTTTAATGTGTAGCATTTTTCTTCCCATAACTAAACTACTCGTACAAATGTGTATATCATACATACGGGAATGAGAAAAACAGTAGTAGGAAATATATCAGAGGAAAGTAGTCCAGTTGGAAGGCTTAGTGGGTAAAGCGATGGCTTATGAATTCAGAAGTAATTAATTCGAGATTCAGTGAATTCCACACTTCTAATTCTAATAAAACTTTTTCTAATATATTTCATATATTTATACCTAGATAGTTGTAGTTTTCAGAAAACATTACAAATGTTTTCTACAATAGTTTCCCATAATTTACAAATTACCACATATGTACATACATATAAAAATGCTTCTAGTAAAAGTGGTAACACCGATTTCAATTTTCATATCTTTTTTTTAAATACGAACACATACATATATTTAGTTATACATATGTACATATTTACATATATGTATACATACATATTATTTTGAAAAAAAAAATGAGAAAATATATTAAAATGTTGTCCTTGAGTAAATGAAAATGATGTGTACATACGTACACATAAGTATGTACGAATGTACATCGTAAAAAATAGAAAAGAATAAGGATATAAATAAAAGGATAAAAACAAACAGAAAGTTGTTTCTATAAAAATTACAACTATAAATACGTACAAACTTGTATATTTATATGTATAGTATACATGAATTTAAGCGCCTTTAAACTTTAAAGTACGTATGCATATACACATAATATACTAGATTCTTATTTTTATTTATTTATTTTTATATTTTTTAAATTGTAATGTATATTGAACACACATATGTATACACAAACATAAACAGTTAGACACAAAAGTATATGGACAGTAATTTTTTCTTTAGATATTATGTAGCGATAAAAATTATATAAAACAGTTTACATTACTAGTCTATTTCATTTTTATTTTTTATTTTAATACTTCATTTAGTGGTAGTATACATATCTACTTTTTATTTAACAAAAACCTTAATTTTAATTTATTTTAATTAAAGTAGATCTCGATGAGACAAGTAAAAAAAATCCCTTCCTCGCTATACGATTATTTACTTATCTCATTGAAGATCTATTGCCTCTCTTTTTATATGCATGCTTAACTTAATCATCCTGTATATATATATAAACAAAATAATTTAAATCGTTTGTAAATGCTACTAAATTAATAAAAAAAAACGCTTAGTACTTGTATTGAAAAATTATAATAATTGCAAATACACATACATAAATTGAATCAAAAAATCACAAAGATAATCACTAGAAGAACAATAATTCTAATAACCCATAAGGCCCTGGCGGGTCGTGATGGAGGCAAAAGGGTGGCAGTCAACTGTCAAGTTCTTTTGTTTTAATAAAATGAAAATAAATAAAATTCTAATAACCTTAATACAGATTCTAAACAAGTTGTGAAAAATTTTCGATTTTATACAATTTTACACAGATAAAATATTTTTTATCTAAAAAACACATCCAGAAAGCTTTTCAAGAAAAAAAAAGCATTTTTATCTTCAATTTTTCAAGTTCAAAATTGCATAAAAATTTTAAATGTAGGTACAATGTACTTTCAGTTTTTGTGTCTGACTGTGAACTGTGATGTTATCATCATGTATTTATGTTATATTTTTCTTTTCCTTTATTTTCCAAATAAGGACATTGGGGCAGGGCATATTAAAATTACATGGAAAAATGTGTATCTGGTATGTATGTATACAGGGAAACTCAGAATAAATATCACCCAGTCTATATTTTTCAGAAAGCCTAGAAAAAAATTGTTCTAGAGCCCCCTTTTCCTCCCTATAAAATTCACCACTTTTTAGACAGCAAATTTTTTGTAAAAAAAAAAAAATATATATTCTAACTCTAAACTTTTATGCAGCTTCGATAGGTGTTGTTTTCTAATTTCTGTCAAAAATACTTCATTCGAGAAGGCTAAGCATCAGTTTTAATTTGCACAATCATGATAATGACATTTTATGCTTTCATAAAAATTCGCTAAATGATATTTATTCCGAGACCCCTTGTATGTAAATAAATGTCATATTAATACATGTTTATCTAAAATTGAATAGATTATTAAAGTATACATGTACAGGGTGCATATACATGTACAGGGTACACATTGCAAGAACGGATCAAAATTTTTGAATTTTATTTAATTTAAATTTTATTTATTTTATTTATTTAATTGCTAAATCATACAAAATTCAAAATTGTTTTTACAAAATATACATTTTACATAACATACACTCTGTTGACTAATTCTGTGGACTTAAGATTTTATGGAAATGACGTAAAATAGTACCAATTTACGTCGCTGTATACTGATATGAAAAATTTCATTTCGTTTTACCTATATGAGTATATGATAACTTTAAAGATTGTGATGGTAACACTACTCGTAAGATGATCTTGTTAGAAATTATGAGAGAAGAATAGAATAGAAAGTGCATAGAATTAGTGAACAGAGTATAGATATTTTTTTATAAGAATTTCGGTACATCATTTATGTATACATTTTGTCGACGTTAAAGAGTCAAATTTAAACGTAGATAGCTAAGTACATTACGGGTATACATAATATACAGTATGCGCTATAAGATAGGTACTATGTATACAGCCTCGAAAATTATTATTACGATAGAGTAATTCAAAAAAAGAAAAAAAAATCATTAAAACGTTCATATAAATGTAAGCTAAATATTCAAGGTTTATATTAATACATTACAGTTATATTACAATTTGGGATACATACTATATTACCTACTTACATAACAGAACAGTAAAGATTTGATTAAAACAGAAATTCACATAATTTACAATTACACGATATAGGTATGTATACGTACATAACACGTATACATAATACGTATAAAGGGTGTCTTAGCATACATGTCATCTTAAAACATATTTTTCTTGAAGTTTAAACTGTTTCTAGGAAAATGTTATTATAGACCCTCTACCCTAGAATCTATCCCTTTCGAGATGATTTTGAGTTGAAAAATTCTAGACATGTAAATACTTGAGATCATATAAAAAATACTTTTATTATCTCAAGAAGATAATTCTCTAATTTTCGTGGAATTTTTTTTTTTGGATTTGAGTAGTTAAATTGATTATGGCCAACATTATTTTTATAATTAAAATATTTTTAAATTCTTATTTAAGAACACTCTGTGTTCTATGGTTCTGTAAAGACATACATTAAAACTTTAAATGGGTTTTTTTTTCTTTAGTTAACATTTGACACCTTAATTTGTTTATGTTTATCTTTTATATTATTTGCTATTCTTATTTGTTCCCTTTTATTTATTTATTTTTTTTTTAGTTTTTCTATGTGTTATTTCTTTTAATTATTTTTCAGTTCATTTTTTATAACATTCACATTCAAGTTGACAAAATAAAATAGAAATGTGCTTATAAAACACAAAAATTTTTTTATATATGTAAGTATTCAATTACAGCATTTTTTATCAAGGTACCTTACATTCATATTATACTTCTAATTCTATGTAGGTATGTACATACAAACATATGGCTGGGAAAGTAAGCAAAAATAATACAAAATTTCAAATATTTCATTATTCTTCTTCTTTAGCGCATTCTATCATACGTGCATCTACATTAACGTGGATTACGAAACACTAAGTTTGTTGGAGTAGAGACTTAAACTTAATTTTGTATGATAGGACTTAGACCAATCCTTAGACTGAGTTACCGAGCCCCCAATATTTCATTAAATGTATTTTTTAAATAACTGATGTGGACATTTTCATTCGATTTCAAAAAAACATATCTTGTTAAGAAGGTGCAGGTATCAAGTTTGATTCACAGTAAATATTAATCGAATACATGGAAGTTAGTTTAAGAGATATTATCCACTTTATGACGTTTACATCTTAAGGCTACTTTTAATCATATATGTACATATGTATGTAATCGCATATTTTTAATCATATACATACATATGTATGTAATCTATCCTGAAGAAAGTTAATCTTCAAGTTTAATGAATAAAAACTAATCTAGAAGATATCACCCAGATGACTTTGTCTTCAAGATAGCTAACTACAGGTATTAAAAAATCGGGCATTAGTGATGAAACAATATTTAACCCTGCCATAGTTGTAATCTCAGAACACTATGTTCGCTATTCTATTTAGATTATACTCTGTCCACATAAATAGTCCATTTATGGATATGGCAATGGCCATGGCCATGGCAAACTTTATGGTACGTGTAGTAGAAGTGTAACTGCACCGAATTAGTAGACAGACTATAGTAAATTAAATAAATAACTGCAATGATGACACAAGGCATAATACATATGTATGTATGTACATAAAAGTCATACAAGAAATTAAATAAAATACACATACAAGAAATCAAATGTATAATAAAAGAGACAATAAACAAAACAAAAACTAAATAGGTAGGTACTACATTATACATGCTGGTCTACTAATACGATTTATTTTGTTTTCATTTTTTTTAATGCATGCATGCATCCATCCAAAAAAAAAATTCCATATATGGTTGTGGTTGTGATAGTAAACTAAAATTTAAAATTTTTTTTTAATTGACTTTTAATAATGTTGATTTACTACTTATTTAGATTTGCTAATTTAATGATAATAATAATAATGACGATGAATAAGTAATTTGATTAAATGTAATACATTTGGAATTGGTAAATTCGAATAAAAATTAAGATTTTCTATAAAAAGAAAAATTTATGTCTTGACTTATTGACCTGATGATTTCAATATTTTTAAATTAAAAAACCAAATTGTATATAAAAAATAAAAACAAATTTACCATTTAAATCTTTTGTCAATTGAGATCTCGTCGACATCTTGATGTGAATATTTTGAGAATTTATTTATTTTTTTTGCTGCAAATTTTTGTTTTCCTTGTTTTTGTTTTTTTTTTCCTGGTAGATGATCTTTATTTGAGCAAATTAATAAAGATAAAAAAGAAAATATAACCTGTAAAATTCACTACACAGTACACACTATTAGCACAAAAGAAAAAATAATAATTTTGTATATATTATTTTAGTTATTTTTTATTTTTGTATAAGTAAATTTCTGTTTTTTTTTTTTTTCTTCTCAATTTGTATCTTTGTTACGCTCATGTTAGGGCTCCGAGCCTCCGATAAAAAATTTTTATTTAATTTTATTGAATTTGTTTTTGTAGGTATATTTTTTGTTTTTTGTTTTTTTTTTTTTCTTTATTTTTAATTGATTAAGATTAATTCGATGTATAAATAATTTTCCATTTTATTGGAATTTTTGTTTTTGTTTTTTTTTTCATTTTATTGGACTTTATTTTATTTTTTGTTTTATTTATTTATTTATTTTTTCTTTTTGCTCTCTCTTTTAATTTACTCTACAATTTTAATTATACTATTTATTACTACATAAATTAAGGTGTAGAAAAATATATGTATATATTAAAATGAAAAGAAAATAATAACAATAAAAAAAAAAAAATAAATAAAAACTTTATAGGATACACATTATTTATGTAAATTAAAAATCTTTTCACTTTGAATTTGAACTACTTTTAATTTTTTCTGTCATTTAAAAAGAATTTTTGAAATTTATCATTTAATTTTTTTTTTCTAATTTTTTCCTTATTTTTTATTTTTTTTTATTTTGTGTTTGTCACAATTTTCACACTTTTTTTTTTTTTTATTGAACACAATTTGGTGTGGTGTTTTTTCACTAATTATTATCTAATTTTTTATTTCTCTTTTAATTTCTATTCATTTTTCCATTTAAAAAAAAAATATATACTTTTATGTACATATGCGTATGTACTCAGACGTATACACCCATTGTAATTGCTAATAAACAATATGTACATTATAAAGAATTTGCAAAAAAAAACACAAAAATTTTACGAACAAAAATAAAATAAAAATAAAACTTGAAAACATCAGACTTTTTCGAAATATAACAAAAAATACAAAAGACACAATATTTATGCACACATGCACATTCGAACGCACAAACGATAACTTCCTATAAATGTGATATGAATATGTGAACTTTATTTATTATTTTTTTTTTTTTAATTTTTTTTGAATGTGTGATACATAATTTTCTCAATGTCGAAATTCGATTAATTTCATTTGTTTTTACGAATTATAAATTATATCTTATTTACATACATACATATTATTTTTCACTTGGTTATTTAGCACATAATTTTTTTTTTTTCATATATTGCATTTGTTTTTCTTTTTTCTTTTAATTTAATTTGAAAATAGCATTAATTAAAAATCAAATCTTAAAATACACATTTAAAAATAAAATTAATCACTACTTTGCGATTACGAATCGTACCGTACTCATACCAAAACCATCCATACCATATATATTACATACATAGTATAAGTATGTATACCGTACACTGTATGCATACTGTATAGTACTTGACCAAACATACATTCCATATTACATTACATTAGAAATATTTGTTTCAATTTTCAACGCGATATTTATATGCATATGTATATATGTAATCTATCACATCTGAATTCTGATTTCTGACATCTCATCGGCTAATGTCGGTGTATAGGTATACACGTAATACCATTATACTTAGTTCGAATTCAAGACTGTTCGCATTTCAAGTCCTATACACAATCGTACTTTTATGAATAAATAACAATATGTTTATAACAATGGAATAATTTATATTTGTAAGTCAAATTCAACCTCGGAATTTTGAACGTTTATACAATAATCCCAATTTTTTAATACCATCGAGTCGTCATATTTCAAATCATTTTTTGTCATGTATACGTATTCAAGTGTTAGAAACGTTGACTTGACAACTGATCTTGCTCGAAAAAAAATTTTTTTTTGACAGCGAGAAATTATGTGCAATTTATGCAAGAGTTCATATGACAAAAAATAATTCGAATTAAAATGATATACTCCCAATAATTGAGATTATAGTATATGCATCAAAACTTGGATTTTGGATTTATTTACACATTATATTATATATTTTTCAACTATCAAACATAACATATCTAATATATCTAAAACCGATGTTCCATAACGGCGTTGAGTTGAGCGTTGGGCGTTTTGAACTTTTCCGGCGTTATGGGCGTTGTGAGCGTTTGACATTTGATGTTCCAATACGGCGTTGAGTTAAGTGTTGACACCAAAAGAAAGAAAAATATATCAAAAGAAAAGTTAAAGGATAAGTAAATAAAAATACGTAATAATAAATAATAAAAAATTCATTTATTTGATGTAAGCTTATTTCCGTTACATTTATTTAACAAATACGTACACAGGATGAAAATATTTTTTTAATCTCCTGTATCCCGGAGAGGGTTGGGGATTTATATAGGGAGAAAGAAGTGATTTAAGACGATATTTTGACTATGAGAATAGTTTTAAAAAACTGACGTGACAATAACAGTGAGAGTTATCACTTTGAAACGTGACTGTGACTATAAGAATCGAGGCCAAAGTTAACTGGTGTTTGAGGTTCGGGATATCTTTAAGATGATAGATATCTCGACTACAGTGCGCTACTCGATACTTGAAACAACTAATTCAAAAAGTTTAAGAAAATAATTTTTTTTTAAATTTATCAACTACATTCATTGATTGATACTTGTTTGCAACAAAATATTTACATAGGTTATCAATATAATTTGTAACAATTGTTTACAGATATTTAAGTATGTGCACGTTTCTATTTTAATTAAAATGTCAAAAAAAACGTAACTTACAGGAAAAATTAACGAAATGTGGTTAAAAGATGTGTTTTAATTTAGGTTTCAGCAATTGCAGCAAAACGATAGCACTGAATTCAATTCGAATTTAATTTTACTTGCTTACGTAAAATTTAAATTCAAAATATAAAAAAACAAAAACAAATAAACAAAAAATATACGATACATACATATGTATAAAATGCAAAAAGAAGAAGGGAATTTTTGTTTTTGACATTTCAATTTCATGAGATATTTATATTATAGAAATTGTCGATATTTAATAAGATATATAGAATATCCCCCTTTTTTATTTAACATTGGTAGTTATTTAACTAGAAGAAAATCACGTAAATTTAAACTTGTACGAAATCATAATTAAATATATTGTATACATATATATATATATATATCTATACATTTTGTACAAATACTATATTAAGTACATAATAAATATTACACATGAATTACGATGGCGAATATAACTGGATTTATTAGAATTATGAAATTACAAAAAATATCATTAATGACATGTAAGTAAACATTTTTTTTTTTTACGTAAATCACATTTCAGTTCATGTTTATATTATTTGAATTAAACCAAAAATATAAATTATATAAATTATTTGAAATTGTCACATTACTGGAAAAGGCAAATACATACATAGGCATGTGAATTAAAATGTGCAATCGCTACATCCATTCATACATAAAAATGTATATTATGTATACCTATATAGTGATAAAAATATATGGAAAAAAGTTTATACCTGTGGTTTGTTTGTACAGATAGATATAGTGGGCTTTTAGACATAGAGACATTGTGTTATGAGACACTTTCTACTACTTTCAGTGTAATAGGTGAAGGAAGTGAAGCGTGTAATTGTGTATCAGGTAGTCCATTTGTACAGTGCAACTTTATACATATAAGCCTAACTTCCTTTATCTGGTGTCTCATTCTCATAAGACAATTTTTCATATGTGTCTCATAAGTGGCTTCTCGTCTAAAATCCCCCATACATTAATTTATGTAAAATGTATTACTATATATATGAATCAATTCGATTGCTGTCAAAAAAATTATAATTGCGTGGAGTAATATGTGTTGTGCAACATAACCGTCAAATCAAAAGAAGAAATTTTGGTTTTGACAAGATAAATTTGTTTTTTTTTGTTTTTATAAAGGCTGTGTACCCGTGTACGTGTAACGTGACACATGTTAAAATGCGTAACCGCGTTGTTACATATAATTATATATACATATCTACATATGTACATATATTTACATGCGTGAGTGTACATATATGTATGTGTGGATTTTAATATGTAAACTGTAAGTAAAGTATAAAGTTCTTGTGAATTTGTCAGAAAATAAACAAAAATAAAATAATAATGAATTATATTTATATATATATATATTTATATTTTTGCAAAAGTGTAAGTGTATAAAAATTCATATACATATATACATATGTATATAATATATAGTAAAAAAAATATAAAGTGAATTAATGTATGTGTGAAAATTGAAATATGTCGAATATTTAAATGGGATTTATGTGTCACGCTATTAGAATTTTAAGTTTTACAAGCTCATTTCATTTCATTCATCCATATTGAATGTACGTAGAACAGGAAAAAAAGGACTTCTAAAAAAAATATTTGTCCAAGATTTTATTACAAGATATATATACATATATAAGTTTTGTTCATTTTATAAACAATATAGTTTTTATTTTTTATTTCAAAAATATAAAAAAAAAAAAACAAAACATTTTTTTTTGAAGTTTAATTTTTTGTGATTTTTACTTCTTCAACCATATTGGTTCGAAAATTGAGAACGTCTAGAATTTTTTTGGAATCTACATTACAAAAGGTTTTTATAATCCAAAAAACAAAAATCCAATTTTTAAAATTTTAATATTTTTCTGTTTTCTTTTAATGTGTATTTTTAGGACATATACAAATATATTAAACAATTAATAAATATAAAGTGAAAAAAAAAAAAAAGAAAAAATGTGTGAACCAAATATAAATTTAAGTGATAATCTATTACAATTAATACATCGTTTAATACTTGAAAAACATTATGATGGTATACCAATATTATTACAAGATAAACGTAAATGTATTTTATTAAAGGATATATGTTCAGATTTATTAAATATATGTATTAAATATTTAAATGATGATTATTATATAAATGATATAACATTATATTTATGTTGTGAATTTATACTAAAAACATTAGCACAATATGCATGTCAAGATGAGATATTATTTGAATTATTAGAAATAATTGAAACAACAAAATCTGATAATACATTTACAAGTGTACTTAAAGCATTACAAATATGTTTATTAAGGCAGCAACATGAACAACAGGAACAACAGGAACAACTGGAAGAACAGGAACATCAGGAACATCAACAACAAAATCATCCAATACGTATATTAGAATGGAGTTTAAATTCGATACAATATTATTTAAATGATTTACCAATACCCGATATATTAGTGAATGATTATGATGAGAAACAAGAAAAATTATTAGAAGAAGATGATAAAATTCATCGTTTATTAACAAATTATATAACAGTTACATTATTTTATGAGCCAATATTAAAAAATATTGCCGAATATAAAGATATTGAAACATTTATATGTACTGGTATAACAAGAAAAAATATATTAGCATGTTTTCTATTACAATTACTTAATAGACCATTAGCATTATTAGATTTAACATCATCATCAGATGAAATAACATCAGATACAACAGTAGATACAAAAAAATATTCATATGCATTTCAGTGCTCTAAACAAATTGTTCATGATTTATGTATATTATTTCCTAATCCATTGTATTTTTTGAGTTATGTTGAGAAAAGAATACGTTGGAAATCAAAATTATTAAATCATAATGATAATGATGATACTGATAATGATAATAATGATAATGATAATGATAATAATGATAATGATAATGATGATAATGATAATGATAATGATAATGATAATAATGATGATTTATATGAATTAGCAACAAATGATATATTTTTAATTGATGAAAAAACACCAATTATATCACTTGGTATATTTTATTATTTATTATATTGTGAAGATTTATTACCAATTAATGCACCAAAAATATATAATCCATTATATATATTTGAAACAAATTTATATTTATGTGTTGAATTATTTAATTGTAATGAAGTATCATTAAATTATAAAGGTTTATTATTATGTAAAAATATATTAAAACGTTTAAATAATATATTAATTAAATCAAATTCATTAGAATTAAAAATATATTCAGATTTTTGTAATTCATTAATTAAAATTATATTATATTCAAATAATGAAAGAAATCGTAAATTAAGTGTAAATTTATTAAAATTATATATATTACAATTTGATGATATTGGTAAATATTTTTTATTAAAAAATTTAATGAAAATAATAAATAATAGTAATTTATTAGGTTATATATATTGTATTTATAAAGATATAATTGCTAATTATATAAAATTAGATATTGATATTATTGATTATTATAAAGGTATTGAATTTAAAAATATTTTATTAAATTTTATATGTAAATTAAATAATAATATTGAAACAGATTTAATTCAATATTCTGATCAAATAATATCATCATTAAATGTATTACGTTATTTTTTAATTGCTGATAACTTAAATAAAACTGGTATATGGAATATAATTAATGATATTAAATTACAGTTTTTATTACCATTATATAAAGCTATACAATTATCACGTGCACATTATAAAGCTGAAGAATATCGTTTACGTAATAATCATAAAAATAATATAATGGCAGCTGATAATGATATACATGAATTAAATAGTTTATTTAAGACATTATCAAAACAATTGCCAGAATTAACAAAAGAACGTAAATTAGATATGCTAGCGAGTGCCATAATAACATTTGATTTAGTTGAAAGTTTATTAGTAAGAGTCAATGAATGTATTGATAGTAAATAAAAAGTATTTAAAAATAAAAAATAAAAATAAAAATAAAATAAAAAAAGCCAATAGAATGTGCTTGATATTTTTCTTTTGATGTTTAATTATGTTTTTCATTTTTTTTCATTTCCTTGAAGTTTACCTTCCCAAAAAAAATAGAAATTATAATTTGTAACAGCTTGTATTATACGTCTCATTATAATTTCAAATACAAAATGTATGCTGCCTTTAATTTCATTTTTTGTATATTTATAATTTTTTTTTTTAGTTAATCCTGGATATTTATTACAAACAAATAGAATAACAACAGTTGTGTTTAATAAATGCTTGTATCATATGAAAATTCAAAACACAACAATACCAGTTAATGATGTTCAATATAATAATAATTCAAAAATTCCTATATTTTTAAAATCATCATTATTACCAGTTAATACAAAAAAGAATAATACTCGTTACTATTCAAATACAAATCATCCACCAATAAATGATAGATCATCATCATCATCAATTGATGAATTTCGTGCTCGTGAAGAACAACAGGATGAAGAATATTTAAAACAACAAGAAATATTATCATCATCATCAAGAGATAATTATCATGATAACAACATTGAACATGATAAAAATTTAAAAGAACAAAATATTGAAATGTTACGTTATAAAATTCTAGAAGCATCATTACCATTTGTTAATACATATGGTTGGAGACGTAAAACAATTGTATACGGTGCTGAATCAATTGGTTATCCGGGCATTGTACATGGTATGTTCCCAGATGGTGGTATCGAATTAATACGTTATTTTTATAGTAAATGTAATAATGAATTATTGGATAAATTAAAAAATGATACAAATAATGGTGAAATTATAATAAATGAACCATTAGAATTTTTAATACAATCGGTTAAAATACGTTTACAAATGATTGAACCATATTTAATGCATTGGCCGCAAGCATTAGCAATAATGTCATTACCACAAAATGTACCTAAATCATTGGCACAATTATTAACATTAGTAGATGATATTTGTTATTATTCTGGTGATAGATCAGTTGATGTAAGTAAATAAATAAATTGTGAAGTGGTTGTTTCAGGATTCACTTTTTAGCAGTTTCAGAATGAAATTATGAACTGTTGACAATTTCATATCGAAATTGAACAGTGAATTCTAAAGCATTTTATAGTTTTGTATAGTTATTAATAAGAATGCAGGGTATTTTTCCGTTTGTGAATGTCGTATTTAGCATTACCTATTGTTCTAATTATCATCATTGAGAAATAGCAACTATTTCTCACACTACATATAGGGTACTTTCATAAATGCGTTTTCGACGTTGACAGCAAAAAAATCAACTTCATAAATTTCTTTCCAGTGCAATTGTGGAAATGTATCAGACAGGTTCATTAATTCAAGCAAACTGCAAAGTTTACAGAAATTACATAATCGTTTTCAAACAACTGCAGCGTACATGTACAATTGATAACTCAGATTACAATTCTAGCGCATTCGGATCGTTAACACACTTCAACGACGCATTCATGAAAGTACCCAAAGTGTTGAATGAATTCATTAACTGATTTTGAGAGGCTTAACATTTTTTCATATCATTTATGATGATGACTAATTTTGAATCTATAGTAAATTCTTATTAATTTCAAAATTCGGAAAGAATTTTTGCTCGGCTAACGGAAAAATACCCAATATAAATAATGTTACATTTTTGATTTTTTCCCCTTTTTTATATAAACTGTTTAACAGTTTGGCTGGTATACAAGACGTATTGGTTTAGCTACTATTTATAAAATGACCGAATTATATATGCTACAAGATTCGTCAATTAATCATGATGATACATGGAATTTTTTACGTAAGAGAATGGAAGAAGCATCTAATTTTGAATCATTAATTGCGAATACAGATGGTTTAACAAAAAATGTTGAAAAGAAATTAATTTCAGCTTTTGAAACGGTTTGTAATTTTTTTCTTTTGCTTTCTTTATTATTATTATTATTATTATTTTTTTTAAATTCTTACCTTTCTTTTGTTTTACTTTATTTTATAGGCTAGAAATATTCTTGGATTGGACTATAATCGTAGATAAAAAAAATGAAAGAAAAGAAAATTAGAATAAATTTTCGAATTAATAACAAAATATTGTATTTCGTTATAGTATTCATCTTTATGTGCTATCATGTATTAGAATAAATTTTGTATTTATTTAAAAATAAAAATTAAAAATAAAAGAAAACAAAAACGAAATAAAATTTAATTAAATTAATTGAAATTAAAAAAATAAAAATAAAATGAATTTTAATTATCAAAAAAAAAATAAAAAATAAAAGAAATAAAAAATAAAAGAAATAAAAATTACCTTACATACATATTTGAAAATAAGTTATATAGAAATTTAAAAATTCATTCAAAATGAATGAATCGATAAACTGAATCATTCATTCACTTACTTTAATTATTGGGTAAATTCAAACATGCAGTACTACCTATTTGATACTATATTCAGCTTAAGATCATAATACGTTGGATATAGCATCAAATAAACCATGATGCATTTTTGAATTTACCCATTCTCATTACTTTGTTTGATTCAATTATCAAGTGAGTTATGATTATGGCCACACCACAGTTTGAAATAATTTTATTCACTTTAAATTTTTTATTTTATTTATTTTTTTTCATTTTGTAACAAACCTTGTTCTTATTGAATTAATTCTTGTTCATTTTGTTATCAATAAAAACCAACTATAAATTGTTGTACATATGTTTCTATACTTTGTACTATAAATATTTTCACTACAGGCCTTATGGGAGGATAAGTGTGTCTTTTTTCTTCTCTCATAATTTCTCATAAGAGAATTTCACGAGTGCTAGGGCTAGCATAATTTTCAAAGTTCTCATACAGTATGAGATGAGCTTTTTAAATCACAATAAACAAAGATGTAAAGTTGTACTACTTTTCGTCGTTTCTATAAGGCTTGTAGTGAAAATATTTAAAGTACAAAGTATAAGCATTTTTCTATTAATATTTATTAATTAGATACCTAAAATTTTAGCATTATTGAGCCATTTATTTAGTCTATTATTTATACAAACCTTCATTAATTCAGTATAAACTTAATCATCCCATATTCATTTCATTGTATCTTTTTAAGAAACATCTTGTATTGATTTATTCCTATTTTAAAGATGAAATTTGTTCTTTACAATATAAATTTTGTGTGATTTAAAATTCATTTATCATAATATTTATTTTATTTTTGTGCAACTTTTTTTTTTTTTTAAATTTTTTAAATTTTTCATTATAAATACATAAATATTAACGAATGATATTTTTAATTTTTTATTTTTGTTCTAAATTTAATATTTAAGATATTTTTTTATTTTTTCTAATAAATTTTATCTCTATTACTTAAAATTTATTTGTGATATTTTATAACAATTATTTTTTTAAATTATTATATATAATTTATACTATTATAATTTTCATAATTTTTAATACATGTACATGTATCACATATACAGTAATTATATATACAGTTACTCCAAAAAGTCACCGCACCTTTAGCATTTTTTGTTATTATTGGCTAGTTTTTCAAAAATTAAAATTAAAATCTCTACATGTTTATATGAAACAATTTTTGGTTAGGATGTTTACTCATACATAAACAATTTACAGAAAAATTATATTATTTAAATTTATTAAATATTGAGATTGAATTTTAAATTTTGAAAAGTTTGCCAATAATAATAAAACAAGCTGAGAGTGCGGTGAATTGTTGGAGATACTGTATATATATATGTATATTTTTTTTAAATGTAGTGTATTTTATATTTATTTATTTATTTAGCTTTTAAATTTTTTTCTTCATACAATTGTTAAAATTTCATAATTTTTATTTATTTTTAATTGTGCGCATTTACTGTATATAGTATACATATATATACATATGTATGCATATATATTTATTTTTCTTTAACCAACATTTAAATATGAGTAAATTCAAAAATGCTATTTTATGTAACATTCAATTTAAAATCATAATACGTTTGATATCACTTAAATAGGTAGAGATACATTTTTAAATTTACCTTATTTCATTCACAAAATTTTTCATTAACAAAACATAAAGAAAACGGATCTGATTCCAAGAGTCGATTTAATCGACTATATCGATTCTATAGTTATTGCGTTTACGCGAGTCGATATATCGACTTTTAAATTAGTTGATTAGCTTTTGAATTCCATTTTTAAATTTTGAAAAACTTAACTTTTAAAAAAATAAAACCACAACAACGAACAACTCATTAAATTTTATATTTTGATAATTTGTAACAATTCAAATTGACACGAAATTTTGTTTGATATGGCAACATTTTTAAGTCGAAACGATTGGTTTACAGAATTTTTTACAGAATGAATTTTTCTTCGCCTCGACTGAAAAGTTGATTGTCGTTCGTCGATCGAATCGACTCTTGGAATCGGGGTGAATATGATACTGTAGAATTTTCAATATGTTTTCTGTTGTAAAAATTTCATGAACAAAATTAAATCTATAATCTTTATTATACGAGTATATATAATTAATAAAATACTTTATTACAGTACTTAATAGTTGACATATTTATTTTTGTATACTACTTAGTATGTATACATACATATATGTATATCTGTGTATAAACATTTATCATAAAATAATTTTTTTTTACATAGAAGAATTTGATTTTTTTTATTTAAAAATTTACTTATTACCTAATAAATATGAACAATTTTTAACATAAAAATATACAAACTATATAGTCTATAGTCTGTCTACTAATTTGATGCAATTAAGATTTTATGGAAATACACATGTCCTTTTTTCTTCTCTCATAATTTTTAATAAGATCATCTCACGAACAGTGTTTAGTGTTACCACAATCTGTAAAGTTATCATAGATTACGAGATGAATTCTTTTAAATATCAATATACATCGTCGTAAAGTGGTACTACTTTATTTCATTTCCATAAGGTCTTAACTGCATCGAATTAGTAGACAGAGTATAGATCTGTTTTTTTTTTGTTTTCTCTTTTTGATTTCATCAATACTCATTTTTTTTATTTTGATTTTGTTTTTTATAAAATATAATATTTACTTTTGATGTTAATTTATTGCAATAATATGATAAAAAATAAATTATTTAATTTTATTTATATTTACAATATGTACACATAAATAGTTTAAAAAAAGAACAAAAAAAAAAACATAATTGAATTAAAATATACAGGTTGTATCAGACTAAAGGTCATAAAACATGTTTCATTCGTTTCACAGTTCTAGTTGAACTGTAGCTTAATCATTGTGATGATTTTTCAAGATAATATTCTATCTTACGTGCACCTACAATTTAACGTGTATTGCAAACTACTGAGTTTGTTAAAGTAAAAATTTAAACTCAATTTTGTATGATAGGGCTTAAATTGATCGTTTATTTGAGTTACTTGTTGTCAGCAAGTAGACTCAATTCAATCAGTATTACTAAACATTTAAATCCATAAGCAGAAGCTTATGGGCACAAAACATGTAACATATTTTATTAAAAAAAAAAAAAAAAAGAATAACAAAAAAATTAATGTTTTGTGGTCTGTACGAAAAAAGACATGGAATTTTTTGAGTATTAAAAATTTTAATTTGTATAATCATTCATCTCTTTTTATTGTAGTCAATCGATAATATTTTAATGTCTCAATATCATTTCAATACTTTTGTTTTTACAATTTTAAATAGCAGTAATGACCAAGTAGTAGTGTATTATCTTCCTCTTTTTTTTTCGGTCAAATATGAACGTATTTTCTATGTCCAACTTTTTCCTATATTTACATATGTACGTAATTATTGTATTGAGACTATATAAGTATATCGTAAACAATGAATGATAAACAGTGATGATTTTAAACTTAACTTTGATAAAAATGAATGAATTAAAAAAGATATTTGTTATATAGTTATTTTCTTTGTTAAACAGACGAAAGCAATAAATAATATTTCGTAATAATGACAAGGACATGTAATAATAAGTAGTAACATATGGTATACAGTTATGTAACAATGAACGTTGTTGATTTTATTTTTAAAAACAAAAATGCTTTTCTTTTTCCTAATTGAAGCATTGAAACATACAGAAAAGTAGATAAAAGCGACATGTGTATCACTTTTCAATTTTTATTTTTTCTGTGATTTGGTCCGATGGCATAAAACGCATGGATTCGGTTGTACTAAAATTGTATGACGATCGGTTCGGTCAATTTACATACCTTGTTTTGGTTTTTACATGGCAGTAGAATTAAGTTTATTTCATTTTAATAATTATTTTTAAAGACAAATCAATTATACGAAAACAAAAAAAAATGAATCACATTGTATTTAATTATTAAAAATATAGAAAATAGATAATGATAAGAGGGAAAAATCAAAATTAGATAGTTTTATCTAAATTATTAAATATATATGTAGTTTAAAATCTATATTTCTTGAACAAAAAAAAAAAAAATTATCTATTCATATTTATATAATGTTATTATTAATAATAAAATAGATGTTTACTTATATAACACATTAAAAAGAAAACGAATTATAGTCTGTTTACTAATTCGATGCAGTTGAGATCTTATGGAAATACACATGTCTTTTTTCATCTCTCATAATTTCTAATAAAATCATCTCACAAGCAGTGTTACCACAATTCTCAAAGTTATATAATACGAGATGAATTTTTTAAATATCAGTCGTAAAGTGGTACTACTTTGTTTCATTTCCATAAGGCCTTAACTGCATCGAATTAGTAGACAGACTATAATTACATATAACAAAAAAAAAAAAAAAAAAAAAAAAAAACGAAAAAAAAAAGACAATAAATGACAATGACAAACGATGATAAATTACATAAATGAGTGTAAAAATAATAAAAGTAAAATTATTATGGATAAACATAATAATTCTCAGAAAATAACTGATGATTTGTCATTTAAATATTGCTGTAATTTAATTGGTATCGGTAATTTATCAATATCATTTAAATTTTTTATATATTTTTTAATTGTATAACGACATAATTCTTGTAATTTTGGTATATTTATATAACGGCTAATCGGATATTTTAATATGACTGGAAATGGTGGTTGCATATCATTTGGTGATTTAACATAACATACAAATTTTTCATCAGTACTACGATTCATAATATCTTCAATCATTTCAACAATTGTTTCATATACTAATTCTTCAAAATGCCAATAATTATCACGATATTGTAAACGATAATGTAATGTATAATTACCAATACGAAAACTTAATGTAAATTGTGTACAATTTGTTTCTGAATCACGTACTAAAAATGAACCATTCGGTTTACCAGTTAATTGTTTTTGTGCATCATAACGTGATATTTCACCCCAATACCAAACATGACTGTAAAAATATAAAATAAAATAAAAAAAAAATTAAAGTACATTATGCTGCTTGGTTTAAATTCATTTACTTATTTAAAAGCTACTTACAAAAAAAAAAAAAAAACAAAAAAAAAAATGAAAAAATCGTGGTGAATAAGCAAACAAACTACTAGACTGTTCGGTCTGAAAGTTTGGTTGATAAAACATTAATAACGATAATTAAAATGTAAACAATGTACATTTATATTCATCATCGTCATCAATGGCGCAACAGCTCGATATAAGCCAAGGCATAATCATCAATACTGATGATTCTTCACGACAAAATCTATCATACGTGCACCTACAGTTTAACGTTTATATTTACATTATACATATAAATTTAAATCAAACAGAATATTACGCTTTTTCTTTTTATTGAATTAATAGCATACATTTAAATATGCAACTTGAAAAGATTAATATTACACGAATCAGAACTAATATTTAATACAATTTTATTTTTTATTGACAAATTAAAAAAGCATATTGACTTTGTTTCAAATTGTATGTAATTAATGATATCTTTAAAAAAGCAGACAAATTTTATGTTTTATGCTGACAATTTAAAATAGATTTCGTATTTGAAAAAAAAATGTTTTTTTTTTTCTTTTTAGTTAATTCGATATTTCGTGATTTATTTTATTTATTTTTTTTTAAAATATAGACCATGGATTACATACAATTTTCTTCTATAACATGATAGATAGTTCCCTGAAATACAGTCGACTTTATTGGTTATAAATTATCATAATTAATATAAATCTCAATACTTACACCCAAGATAATTATATTTCATGTAATATCAGTCAATATTATTTGTTAGATACAAATAGCAGTCAAATATAAATTTATCTGTCAAATTGTACCTTATTTTTTTACAAAATTTAATAATAAGGATAATTTAAATTGATGAAAATACCTTAACATGTCGGAGCATGCTCTAAACATAACAGCATTTGGTCCTGTTTCTGATTCCAACCATTTTTTTGATATATATTCACGATAATTATCTGTTAATGATTTTGAATCATTATTATCATCAAATTTAGATATAGTAGCTTCTGTATTTGATTTAGTTCCTATTCGTTTTCTAGTTAATTCAGCAACAGAGGTAGCAGCAGCTGATTTCAGTTGATTTTGTTGATGTAATTGTTCATTGCTTATTATATGTGAATCATTATTATCTATTGCTTTTGTATTTGCTTTTATTGCTGGTGTTGTTGTTACAGATGTATCTAATGTTGCCATTGCCGATGTTGTAGATCCTGTTGCTACCGTTGTTGCTGCTGTTGTTGATGATGCAGTCGTTGTAAATAATTTCAATTTCGATGGAAAAATTTTCATTTTCATTTTAATTCTTTCAAATACACTACTCCTACTGTCATGTTTTAATTGTACAAATTTACAATCAGATAATGATTTACAATCACTACCATTATTTGCATGACTACATACTGTAATCTCTTCTTGTTTATTATCATCATCAACATCATTATTAACACCATTTACATTATTACTAATTGTCGTTGTTGTTGTTCCTGGCTTCTTTTTACGTGATCGTGATAAAAATAAATTTTTTGCAATTGCTGTTACTTCAGCTACAGTATTATTTCCACTATTATTAATACTATTATTTGTATTATTTTTATTTGATAATTTCCTATTTATAATATCATCTTCCATTTTTGTTTTTTTTTTTCTTTTGTTATCTATTCACTTGGAATTTATTAGAAATTTGATTCATCTAAAATTTTCATAGAATTTTTTCTAAAAACAAAACAATAATAAATTTTAAAATGTTATTTAATATGTTGTTAAAAACAATTTTATTTTAATTCATGTTTTTTTTTTCCACTTTATTTCTTATTCTTTTTTAATTCTTCACAAAACCCTTTTAATTGGCTACAAATCTAAGAATTAATGATTGAATTGAATGTCATGTAAACTTCTTTACATTTTTTTCTTTATAAATTTGACAAATGACAATTTTACAGCAGTTGTCATATTGAAATTGAAATTGACTTAACTTCATGCAGGGCCATATTCACTATAAGAATTTATACGTAATCCCAATCAAAAAGTATATATTCAAATAGAGTTTCCAAGTAATAAAACTGTCAAAATTTCGAACACATAAATGCACATATATACAATTGTATTAAATGTGTTTCGAAGATATTTCGAAGACATTTCGAAGACATTTTTTGCAAACATACAGACAAGTGGAAACTCTATATATATGCTTTTTGTCCCAATATAATTCGAATTTTAGATATTCTTAATTTAAAACTAAGTTAGTATTTTAATTTGCAAACGAGAGTGGATTTCAAATAAAGCCAGCAGGTCGCAGGCAGCAAAAAAATGATTTTGTCTTCAAGATTCATGATACCAATCAAAACCTAATAAAAGAGGCAGTTTCAAAATGCTGCAAACATTGAAATTACTAATCATAATTTGTCATATCTATGACTAATTTAAGCTGAAATAGTCGAATTTTTGAAAATTCATTTCATTTTTCATTTTTTCAAATTTTTTTTTTAAAAATTGAGTCAATTATTTATTAGGTTTTGTAATAAATTACTTATTTGCAACATAAGATTTTCATACGACTTATTTTGTGACGAATGTTGTATTCATTTTTACATATAGCATTCTACTAAAAGGCAATGGATTTGAAGCAAAGCATTAGTTCTTTACTAGTTTTACTAATTGAATTATTTTTTAGTTTAGTTTGCATGTAGTTGTTATCAGTTTGTTTACTTAAGAAAAAAGAAGAGTGAACAAACTTACTATTGATTAACTTTGGTTCTAACCTATTTTTTTGAAGTAAAATAAAATTAATATTGTACATGTACATCAAAGAGCATATATAGAGTTTCCATTTGTCTGTATGTTTGCAAAAAATGTCTTCGAAATGTCTTCGAAATATCTTCGAAATGTCTTCGAAAAAAATTATAGTGGGAGACTACTATAGGCGTATAACTATACACGTAGTTTGTGTGATGATGTATAGCTGATAGCATAAATATTGTTAAAATAAAAGTAAAACATGCTAAGGGGAAATGAAAACCAGTTATAGGCGGTATCATACATAAGTACAAGTTTGTGTGATGGTACTAAGAAATCCTTTTCACTGAGAGTGAGGAAAAAATGAATGAAGTACAAGGAATTTCTTTAATCTTCTGTATTTCTTTAATATTTTTCTTTTACACATTTAACATTTTCCTTTTAATTTGTTACATTGAAATTTGTTTGATTTTATTATACAAACTTCATACACTCTATATATATACACATGAATATACATACGTCTTCATATATTACATATACATATATATAGTAACCGTACATGTATGTATAATTGTATATTAATTCATATACCATATAGTCAATGTAATACATATAAATTTTTGTTCATATATATTGTTTATAATATATACATACGTATGTATACGAAATAAATTTCATACAGTAGGTATATTTACATACATTATTCTCTGTATAGGATATCGGGTATTTCACGTTGTTTAAAATCCTGTTTTGCTACTATCCTTCGCTGTATAATTTCATTTTCGTATGGCATAGTAAAAATCATAAAACTAAAATTTTTTTCCATTCATTTTTCTGCTATACAAAATAATCATAAGCATGTTCACGTAGTATTTGTACATAATCAGGTTTATCATGCGCTAACAAGTTGCAATGTTTAAATTTTACAATATATACAGATACACACACATAAATACATTAAATTTTATCACGTTGAATAATATGTATAATATATTAGATATGCACATACATATTTATGTATGTATGTATGTATATTAGCCAAATACAATACAAAATGTCAATAACTTCAAATTATTGGCCTAAAATAATATGTACGTATTAAAATACATCAACATACATACATGTGATGATAAGGATATTCATTCGTCATCATATTTGATATATGCATTTATAGGTAATTTTATCAAACTAGTTGTAGCATTTTCAATTTTAGTCTTAATTAGGTAATAGGTTTTATTTTATATTTGTAAGAAAGTTAATTAGGACAAAAGGATACAGACAAAAACAACAAGATAAAAAGCATATGAACAATCAGCTAGTTTGATATAATTACCTATAAATACATATATCAAATATGATGACGAATGAATATCCTTATCATCACATGTATGTATGTTGATGTATTTTAATACGTACATATTTTTTTAGGCCAATAATTTGAAGTCATTGATATTTTGTATTGTATTTGGCTAATATACATACTTACATACATAAATATGTATGTGCATATCTAATATATTATACATATTAATCAACGTGATAAAATTTAATGTATTTATGTGTGTGTATCTGTATATATTGTAAAATTTAAACATTGCAACTTGTTAGCGCATGATAAACCTGATTATGTACAAATACTACGTGAACATGCTTATGATTATTTCGTATAGCAGAAAAATGAATGAAAAAAAAATTTTAGTTGTATGATTTTTACTATGCCATACGAAAATGAAATTATACAGCGAAGGATAGTAGCAAAACAGGATTTTAAACAACGTGAAATACCCGATATCCTATACAGAAAATAATGCATGTAAATACTGTAAAATAATTATATCGTATATTCGTACTTGTATATTATAATACATATACATACATATGTACATATACTAATATTAGTAGCTGTGCTGTATGTTATATTAACATCTTTACTTTACAAATTCATATTTTTTATTTTTCTCACTTTTATACTCTTTTTTTCTCTTCTTTCATATACAAAGTAATTCGATTCACGAATCACGATTGTTTAATTTACTATATACTACATTTCTGTCCCCGCCACATTTGTAAGTAGTACAAATTTTTCGAAGACATTTTTCGAAGACATTTTTCCCCTGTGTATATATGTGCATTTATGCGTTCTGGATTTTGACAGTTTTATTACTTGGAAAATCTATTTGTAGTATATATGATCTTTGATGTACATGCACATGCATATGTTCGTATGTCATATGGGTATCATTTACATTTATCATATATAAATATTACTTCAATTTAATTTCTTATTACTATATGTAATTTGTAAATTATTAAAATTTCAAATTAAAATGAATTAAAACGAAATAATAATAAAAACAAAATACAAAATAAAATAAAGTAATATAAAAAACATTAAAAAAACAATCTTAATAAAAATTGAATTGTGTTGTGAGGCAGTATATAAAAAAAATTATAACCTAAAAAAAATTTTTTTTTTTTTTGGAAAATTTTTGTGTGAAAACGTGTAAGTACATATATATTTAATGCAAATGCAATTACAATTACATATTATAAGAAGCAGAATTTTTCATTTTTTTGTAAGTTAAGTTTTTTTTTTATTTGTACATGAAATAGTTATTTTAAAAAAAAAAAATTGCTTAATTTCAATTTTTTTGTTGGAAAAATATGTCTTATTTTCTTTTCCCCTTATTACATTATACGATAGTTTATACATTAACTAAATAAAATTATTTAAATGTTTAACAGACTTACACATCTCTACTACTGCTGTCATATTAAAATTAAAAGTAAAAAATAAATAAATTAATTAAAAACAAACACAAGGAACATAAAAATAATTTTCAACGAGTTTCAAGTAAAATAAAAACGAAAAAAAAAATTAGTATCAAGTCAATAATAACAAAAAAAAAAAAGAAAAGAAAAAATAAACAAAAATGATTACACAACTTTATAAAATTTATGCATCTTCAAGATCATCATTGTTGTCATTTAAACGTTTTAAATTGCATCAAAATTGTTCGCATAATCAACAAAATAATATAATACCTATGGCAATGTTTTCATCTAAATCATCATCATCATCATTACAATCAAAAGGTGATGGTGGTATTAAACAACGACAAGATGTAAGTGGATCAGCATCATCAGCAACACCACAACATATAATTAGTTCATCATCATCATCAAATGATTATTCATTAGGACAAATATATAATGATTTTCAATGTATTAATATTGAATCAATAACAGAATTTAATATGATAACATATATATTCCGTCATCAACGTATTGGTACTGAATTAATATATTTAAAACGTAATGATTTAAATAATGTATTTTCAATTAATTTTCGTACAACACCATTTGATTCAACTGGTTTACCACATATATTAGAGCATTTAGTATTATGTGGTTCTAAAAAATATCCAATACGTGATCCATTTTTTAAAATGTTAAATCGTTCATTAGCAACATTTATGAATGCAATGACTGGACCAGATTATACAATATATCCATTTTCAACAATGAATGAAATTGATTATTATAATTTACAAAAAATATATTTAGATGCTGTATTTAAACCAAATTTAAATTATTTAGATTTTTTACAAGAAGGATGGAGATTAGAACATATAAATAAATATGATAAAAATTCTGATATACAAATAAAAGGTGTTGTTTATAATGAAATGAAAGGTGCATTTTCAGATAATTCACGTTTATTTGAACAACATTTATTAAATAATATATTACCAGATACATATGGTTATGTATCTGGTGGTAATCCATTAGAAATACCAAAATTAAATCATCAAAATTTAATTGAATATCATCGTAAATATTATCATCCATCTAATTGTAAAATATATTGTTATGGTAATATTAATTTAAATAAAACATTAGAATATATAAATAATGAATATTTAATAGAATATGATAATATAAATACAATATATAGTCGTGTTAATAATCATAAACGTTGGATTGAAACTAAAAATGTACATGTATTTAGTCGTTATGATACATTAGGTATTAATATAAATAAACAAAATCAAATAGCAATAACAATATTATTAACAGATATAACAAATATATATGAAACATTTTTATTAAATGTTATTACAGAATTATTAATAATTGGTCCAAATTCATATTTTTATAAAACATTAATTGAAAAAAATTTATCTGGTGGTTATAATCAAGTAACTGGTTATACATGTATAACTAAAGATACATATTTTACAATTGGTTTAAAAGATATTAAAGTTGATAATTTTTCAATTGTACAAAAATTATATGATGAAACAATCATACAAGCAATTGAAAATGGCTTTAATAATGATCATATTGAAAGTGTATTAAATTCAATTGAATTAACATTAAAACATCAAACATCAAAATTTGGTATAAATTTATTATTTAATTTAACATCAATATTAAATCATGATGGTAATATTATTGATTATTTAAAATGTATAAATTTAATTAATAAATTACGTAAAAATTTACATGATAATCCAAATTATTTACAAAATAAAATTGAACATTATTTTAAAAATAATACACATAAATTAATATTAACAATGTCACCAGATGATAATTATGAACAAAAATTTAATGAAGCTGAACAAATGTTAATTAAAGATAAATTATCAAAATTAAATGATAATGATAAAAATGATATATATAATATTGGTATTAAATTAGATGAAATACAATCAAAATCAGAACAAGAAAATGATAATGATAATAAAATTAATTTATTACCATGTTTAAATATTAATGATATTAATAAATTACCAAATAATTTATTAGATAATAATAATATATATAATATAAAATTAAATAATTTAATATCAACACAAATATGTACAATTGATACAAATTCAATTGGTTATATAAAATTATTATTTAATTGTTGTCATTTAAATGTTGAACAAATTAAATTATTACCATTATATATATATATTATAAATGAAATGAATACAAAAAATTATAATTATCGTGAATTCAATAAATTAATACAATTAAATACATCTGGTATTAAATTTGATATAAATATAATTGAAAATTTATATAATAATAATAAAACATATAATTTAAATATATTAATAAAATCATATTCATTAAATAAAAATATAAATATTATGTTAAATTTAATTAATGAATTAATATGTAATCATGAATTTAATAATAATAATGAACGTATTGATATGTTATGTAAAAATTATATATCATCATTAACAAATAATATAACTGAATTTGGTCATATATATGCAATGCGTACTAGTGATAGTCAAATAACAAATGTTAATAAATTAAAATCATTATTATTTGGTATTGAACATATTACATATATAAAAAATTATTTATTAAATACAAATATTGATACTATTATTAAACAATTAAATGATATAAGTAAAAATATATTTAATATAAATAATATTAAAAATTTAAGAACATCAATTAATATAAATGATAATTTATTAGATAATTTTATTAATAATTATCAATTATTTATAAATAATTTACAATTAAATTTAAATAAAAATAATATAAATAATTTAATTAATGAAAATAATATTGAATTATTAGAATCAAAATGTCAACATATTAAAATGAATATACCAATTAATTATTGTGCTAAATCTATATTAACAGTACCATATATACATCGTGATCATCCAATATTAAATTTATTAACAAAATTATTAACATCAAAATATTTATTACCAATTATACGTGAACGTAATGGTGCATATGGTGCTGGTGCTAATATTAATATAAATGGTATATTCAATTTTTATAGTTATCGTGATCCAAATTCTAATTTAACATTAAATACATTTGATAATACATATAAATGGTTATTAGATAATATTAATAATATAAATTTAATTAATGATCAAACATTATTTGAAGCTAAATTAGGTGTATTACAACAATTAGATATGCCAATATCACCAGGTGATATTGGTATTGATTATTTTTTATATGGTATATCAAATGATATTAAAAAAAAATATCGACAACGTATACTTAATGTTACTAAAAATGAATTAATAACAATTATTGATAAATATTTTCAAAATGAATTAAAATATGGTAAATGTGTATTAGGACCAGATAATGAGGATTTATTAAAAAGAAATAATGAAAAGTGGACAACGGTAGTAGAATGTTAAAATACTATATATAAGTATGTACATAGTTTTTTGAAAATACAAGAAAAAAAAAAATCCAATATAAAAATAAAAACTAAAATTTAATTAAAAAATTAATTGAAAATATAGATTAAATTCATAAATTAGGATCCTTAATATATTATAATGTTAGAACCAAAATGGATTGTAGACTTAGTAAACTCAGTAAGCAAGCTTATGGGACTTAATGCAATACAATTAACATGCCCATAATGCTCCGTAGACTATGTTAAAGGCGGCATACACGAAGCAATTGTTGTTCAACTGTTGCATGTTCAACCGTTTCTCAACAGTTGAAGGCATAGAACACACATGATAAAACCGTTTAACGAAAAAATAAAACTATTAGTAGGTATTTGCACTTTATTATGTTCAGACATGGCTCCTTATGAAAAACAAACATGCAACTGTTACTCAACTGTTGAATCATACGTACAACAATTGCATCGTCTGTGCCAAGCTTTACTGATATTTCGAAATGTAATTTTTCCGTAAGTAATGCATGTACGACAAAAGTTGTACGTGAAGTAAGTAAAATACATTCGAGATCGAGTGTAAACAATTCAATTAGGTGAATCGAAATAGTACGTTAAGTAAGTAAATTCAAATTTGAATAGTGTTTTTCTTATAAATATTTTATTATGTTAAATTTAGTAAATTTAAAAAAATATTTAAAATTGAAATACTTAATTAAATTGTTTTGAAAATTCAAATATTTTCACTTGTTATTAAAATGAATAGTAAAATAGATGTAAATTTCAAAATGTTAAAATTGTACTATACGCTTTTTTTTTACGAAGAACATGTTATTGCAGAATTTTTATTGTAGGATACATACATTTATGCACATAAGGGTAAATTCAAATATGTATCTACTATATATGCCTCTTTGATATGATATTCAGCTTATAAGATCACGATCCGTTGGGTATCGAAACAAATGGCACATTTTCGAATTTACTCTAAATTATATATTTTACAAATTACATAATTTATAAGTCATAACAGGCGATCAATTTTGGATCAATGAGGTGAAATTACTGTTTGTGATCGTGTGAATGTAATAAAATTCGTTACAAAATTTTACGTATGAAAAAGTTTTTCACACAGTCTAAAACAATATAGTCGTAACATTTTAAATTGAAAAGCAATAATTAATAATCGATTGAAAATCAATAAGATTGTTTCAGTTTTAGTAATTGAATTCTGATTCCATAAGCAATAAACGTTCGCTTTACATTTTAAGATTCTGTATAAATTTGAATTTTTATTTTTTCAATTTTTAGTTTTATTTTTTATTTCACTGGACCAGAATTGATCCTTAGAGATTTTTAAATTTAAGCATTATGTATGTATATATGATCGGATGTGTAAAATAGAAGATTGAAAAATTTAATTCGATTTACGTATATGCCTTATTTACATTGTGCTAGATACCAGATGATGGTAACTAGCAAGAGAAAATGCCATGCAAAAAGCATAATGTGAACACTGATGCTGATAGAATAGCATACTTTTAAAAATAGCATGTGGCTGCGTTCGGTAATATCATCTGTAGTGCAGATGAAAAATATCAACTGTTCAGAATTGCATTTGATAAATTGAACACATTTGTACAATAAGATCAAATGATGTGTCGGAAGAGAATCAATTGACATTACCGAATGTAGCCAGAGTTGATAGCCTTCCAACATTTTGTATCAGTAGTACATCTAGATTTATGACAAAAAAAGTGATTTAAGGATTAAGGACTTCTGATCATACATACATACATAAAAAATGAATGGTTTATCCAATAAACAAAATGTTAGTTGTTTTTTATTATATACATAGGTACACATAAAAGACATACATTGTGTGACACGTACCTATTATTTGATATTCAACATAAATAAAATGTGTATATTTACTTTTTTAAGGATATCTAATATTATTGTACAATATTTAGGCGTTACATAATTGTTTTGTTTTTGCAATTGAAAAAAAATTTTTAGAATAAAAAATAAAAGAAAAATAAAAATTGTTTTTTTTTTTCTTTTTTGTTAAAAAAAAAGAAATACAATTGTAATTCCAAATTATAACTATAGTTCTAAATTATGAATTCCCCTTAACTGTATATACCCGATTTTTTCCATAGATTTTAAAAATTTAATTTAGAAGGTGCATCAAAAGTTGAGGTCACATAATATATTTTTCTTGAAGTTTAGACTGTTCGTGAATAAACATCGTTACATCTTTCTATGCTCATCTTTATATTGACTTCTCCTGGGATATATAAAAAATTTGGGAAAATTTCAAAAAACATGTAATACAAAACGTTATATAAATACAGGATAAGAGAGTTTATGACGTCATATACATATGTACGTGTCAGAAGATTTGAAATAGAAGTGTAGAAGTCTTGTAAAATCGAAATAGATTTTGGAATATTGTTTTACAAGTTTATTTGCATTAAAACAAATATAGGCTATACCAATCCTAAAACCAATAAATTAAATAAATCATAATTTTTACATTATTTTATGAAATTTTCACCTCTTGTGACATATTGCAGTCATTAAGACTTGCCATAACAAATGATATAACAACCATAACTATATACCTCCTTGTCCCTTGTGACGTCAGAAAGTTTAAAATCTTGAGTAATAGAAAATCTTCGTTTTGTACTGTGCTAATAATACAGTAAATTCAATATTTTAAGTAAAATATACTTTGTGACCATTACATTTTAAAATACTCTGTGTATTAAAATAATTATATTCTCGCTTCTTTTTTTTTTTTTTTTCAAATACATAGTAAATTTATTATATTACATTAATTTTGTTTTATTTTATTTTTTATTTTTTTTTCTTAATTTAGGAACTTCATTGATTGATAAATCCATATATACATATAAAATGTCACTACCAATTAAATATAAAAGTAATTTGGAATATTTTCAATCATCTATAGAATTTTTACATAAATATTCATGGATATATAGGACAGCGAATACATGTTTTATAAAAGATAATATAATTGATGAAATGCCAAAAGAATGGATTGAATATTTTTTAAATGTATCAATTGATGATTTAAATAATTTTCCGTTACGAAAATTGGTAAGTTTCAATTGTATGTATGTTAAATTATTAATTTATTTACAGTGTGTTTTTAAAACACTTATTATCTTATACAATTCTATTAATTAAAAAAAAAATTTTATAAATTTTATAAATTTTGTTAATTATACATGTTTACCATAACTGGTTGATATTTCATTAAAAAAAAAAAAAAAAAAAACTAAATAATAAATTGAACAATGAAAGCTGCAACAAAGGTTGCGCAAAAATTGCGTGTTTTTTGTGAACATCTTTGTAGTTTTTGTTGCAAGAAGTAGCAGCTACTTGGGTAGCGCAGTAAAAGTAGCGATGTCTGATCGTAGCTTTAGCTATTTGCCTATGGTCTAGTCAAGTGTCCTGTAAGAACTGATACCATTTTGGCTGTGTTGTATCTGCTCGTATTCACCATTAACCCAGTCCTCAGTGGATCTATTTTTGGTTAAATTGTTTAATACTTTAAAAACGAATTATAATTTAATTTATACTGTATTATAACGATTTCTATAACTTGTTTTTTTTAATTAATATTTCAAAAAAAAAATTTTTTTTTTTTTTTGTTTTTTATTTTCAGTTAAATATACCAAAATCATTACAATCATTTTATGAACAAATTAATGATTTAACACCAATTCATAATATTTATAATGATAAATTAATAAAAAATGATTTAATTAATAAAAATCAATTTAAAGGAATTAATAATAAAAAATTACATGAAATAATAAATTTATCTGATATAATTATAAATTATTGTAATATAAATAATAAAAATAATTTTAATAATATATTCATTGATATCGGTTGTGGTTTAGGTTATTTAAGTCAAATATTATATGAAAAATGTAATAATATAAAAATTTTATCAATTGATTCAAATGATATATTAATAAATAAAGCAATTATAAGACAAAAAAAATATTATCCATTATCAATTGGTAAAATTCATTTTATACAACATAAAATAACAAATGAATCTGGTAATTTTATAATGAATAAAATTCATGAATTATATTTAAATAATGATAATAATAATAATAATAATAATTTAATACGTTTATATATAATTGGTTTACATACATGTGCTGATTTATTTATAATGATTATTAATTTATATTATCAATTAAATAATGTTCATAAATTAATATGTATGCCATGTTGTTATCATAAATTTGAAATTAATGATAAATATCAAAATGATCAAAATTTACAAAATAATGAACAAAATGAAAAAAATTCACGAAATGAACAAAATGAACAAAATTTACAAAATAATGAACAAAATGAACAAAATTCACAAAATGAAAAAATTAAAAAATTATATTTATTTAAAACATTTCCAATCAGTAATGAATTACAATTAATTTATAAAATATTTAATAAATCAATAAATTTAAATGAATTTATAAATCGTCCATTTTTACGTTTAGCATGTCAACAAAAATCATTTAAATGGTATAAAATGAATAATAATGATCATTTAATACATGGTAATGAAATGTTTATACGTGCTATATTTGAATTAATAATAAATAATGATAAAAATTTAAAAAATTATAAATTAATTAAAAATAAAAATGAATTACAATTATATATAATTGAATATTTAAATAATGGAAATTATTTAAATTTTAATAAAATTAAAAATTTTTATAAAATTCAATTAAATTCAATAATTAATGAAAATAATACAAAATTAAATATTAAAAATAAATATATTTTATGGAATGATCAACATGAAAAATTATTTAATGATGTAATTTCAAAATATCCAAATGGTTATAAATTAGCTGAAGGATTAACTTGTCTTCAAACAACAATGCAGGTAATAATTAAAATTTAAAAAAAAAAATCAAATAAAATAAAATAATGCATACATTTATTTATTACATTGGCTATTATTTCATATTGTATTATTTAACATTGACGGTAAAAGTTCCTTTTAGGACCACGAGACCAGCATCATTCAACTAGACTATAGTGTATGTACCAATTTTCATAAAAATTTGTGGTGGGTCCTAAAAAGGAACTTCAACCTTACTATTTTTTAAAAATAAATAGAAATTTGGTTGTGATTTCTTGGACGCACACTATACATAAAAAAATATGTGTGGTAGTCAATATGTTGAATAGTAATACTGAAATTTCATTTTTTTTTTTAAATTTGATTTCATTTTTTGTTTTTGGATTATTTTCAGGAATTTTGTGAAAATGTCGTATTATTGGATAGAATATGTTACATGAATAATTTATCTGATCAAATGAAAATAAAAACTGAAACAAAATTATGTAAAATTGTTGATGATTTTATATCACCAAGATGTTTTGCAGTTTTATCAACTAAAATTTAAAGGACGTACATATATAGACTTTAGCAGCAGTTGATAACTTAGTGTAATACATATATTCATAAATGCTTATCCTTGCAAACTCCACATTTCTCCGTTCAAGTTAATTCAATTTGATTGAACTGAGTTTAAGAATTGAACTCGCACTTAGAAACTCGAAAAAGGTAGTAAATATCAGGTCCTAAGTATGAGCTCAGGTTTAAGCTTGGACTGTGAAACTGACCATAACAAAAATTATTATTTCCATTTATTTATAAAAAAATTGATGTATTTTGATTCAATTGTTTATTACCTATGAATTATGTAATTTTTGTATTAAGTAGAAATTTTGTAAATTTTTTTAAAAGATAAATAAAATATAATTGTATAGTATATCAATCTTGCAAATGCATCTTTCGTATTTTTAAACTTTTAGATAAAAAAAGGCTTTCGAAGTATCAAACTCAAGTACCTGCTACTGCATTATACCAGGTGGATCTTAACTACAAATTTTTAATAATTTTGAAATTTTGAGTTTTTTTTTTGTTTGTTGGCATTAATTTTTTGGTCTTATTAGTCAGCTATTGTGACAGATTCAAGTAAAGACATCAAGAAATTATTTAAGTAAACTTAAAATTGGGATTAAATTTACATTTAAAATATTTCAATTGTACAATTTGTGTTTTTATATATAGTGACTTCGACATCCGCATTATATTGTCAATCCATCTCATTTTTGGTCTTCCTTGGCATCTTGTAGTCATTGGTCCTGATTTTAGAACACAATGATTTTCTTTTCCTTTCTATACGCACTACGTGTCCAGATTACTGTAATCTTAACGATTTCATAAATCTAACAATGTCCTCATTATTCAACATATCATTCAATTTTTCATTTGTTCTATGCCTATAACTTCTTAAGCCTTGGTTAAAAATTATCTATTCTTGTTATTTGTTTTTTTTGAGTAGCTAGAAGTACTTATGCAAAATTTGTACATCAGACAGATTTAAATTTAATACTAAAGTTTTCTCTTAGTTCGTTTTAGGAAACTTGGAGAAAAAGTAAAATAATTTTGAATTTCGCACACAATCACTAAAGTTTTCTTAAAAAAAAACTTGTGAAATAAATATCATTATGCACAACCATTAGTTATCTTATCATTTCTATAATAAAACTTGTCATGAAAGTTTAACAAAGCTCATCGTTAAAACTTTATTAAACAAAATTTCGTTACATCGTTTGCAGTTAATTGTAACCGTTATTTTATAACGATTTATTTTGTAACGTTTTTTGGCTTTTATTTTCATTTTATTTATTTATGCATTTATTTGGAAGTTAAAATTAAAAATATGAATGATCTAAATTTAAATAAAAGAGAATTTTTTTTATTTGCATTTCAGAGAATTTTTTTATTTTTTCATGGAAACTGCATGAAAAAGTACCACTTTATTTCATTGTACATATTTATCAATCTAATATTGTTATGAAAATTTTAAAGATTGTAATCATACTGCTTGTGAAACACTCTAATTAGAAATTATTAGTGTGTGCGAAATGTGGCTAAATTTAGTTATATCTTAAAAATCCTAAATTGTTGGATAGAATCGGTAAAGTAGGTAAGTAATGCAACTAAATTGTTAAATTCATTGTTATAGTTCTAGTATAACTCATTAGAAACACAAGCAATTGAAAAAAATCACTTTTAACAATGTATCGGATTTTACAAAATTCTATACTTTGTCTACTAATTCGGTACAGTTAAGGCCTTATGGAAATGTACTGTCTTTTTTTTCTCTTATAATTTTCACGAGCAGTGCTACCATAATCTAGCGATGTAGAATGGTATTAATTTATGTCATTTCCATAAGGCCTTAACTGCACCGAATTAGTAGACAGAATGTAAGTCGACATTATACAATATGTTGTATTTTTATTATTTTAATTTTGATAAGAAATTAAAAAAAAAAAAACTAACCGGGAAACAATCCTAAAAAAATATGTAAAACCACTGCAGCAAAAATTTTTTTTTTGTTTCATCCGTTGGCCGTTATTTATATAATTTAACTCGCCATTACTGAATTTAGGAAAAATTTGATGAGATAAAAACGAAATAAATCACGAAAAAAAAGAAAAAGGAAAAAACAAATTTAGAAAGAAAAAAAAACGTAAAATTAGGTTAAAGGGTGATTTTATTAAAAAGGCAACTTAATTAAAATTTATTGAAGGTTTAACCTTGATTAAATAATATGATATGATGTAATTGTGTAGGATTTGTTGATCAATATTCAGATTGGATACTGTGTATTAGTAGATTATTATATATTTATTTTAATTTTAGTATTTTTGCACAACTCTGTTTAAAAACATTCATGGGTATAAATATAAATGATAAATTAATTGATATTTAAATTTATACATATTAAATAAATAATGTACGCAATGCATCATAAAAGGTGTTCCATTGGAAATGGCACAAAGTAAATTACATACATTAATTTTGTCTAGAATTTGTATTTCTATTTTATATACTTTATACTTTGAATATTTTCACTACATGCGTTATGGAAACTACGAAAAGTAGTACCACTTTACATCTTTGTATATTGATATTTAAAAAGCTCATCTCATACTGTATAAGAAATATGAGAATTGTGATAAAACTGCTCATGAAATGCTCTTATGAGAAATTATGTTATGAGAGAAGAAAAAGGACATAATATATATACTCCCATAAGGCCCATAGTGAAAATATTTAAAGTACAAAGTATAGAAGAAATCTTTCTACTTTAAAATTCTATTCATCTAATACGAAATTGATTAGAAATTTTTGAACACCATGTCGTACGATGGGCAAAAATCATATTCATATAAAATGATTAAAAAAATATTTTTTAAACCGTATATACAATCTACATTATACACAGTGTCCCAGAGTCAATGTCACAAAGCGGGTCTATTGCGTAATTCAGTGAATGATTTGTGTAACAAAAAAGTCAAATTTCCATTAAATTTTTTTCATAGTAAAAATCCATTAATTTCGTACTTAAATTATGTCTATACAAAATGTGATGTTTTAGATCAAAAAAGTGACACAAATAAATGAATATCTCAAGATGATATTCTCCGATTTTCCTTAAATTTTCAGAAGGCATTTATAAGATATCTTTTTTTTTAAAAATGATAAAAATATTTTCGTACAAAATTTATACAGGTTGACCCAAAAACCACTAATTTTTTTGCGTGATAAACAACATTTTTGAACGATTTTTTGCTAGAAACACTCTTAACTTCACGATAGACCCGCTTTGTGACATTGGCTCTTGGACACCCTGTATAAGGTATAACTGATAATGTGCATGTACATACATATACTTATATTTAACTAATAAATCTAAAATCAATTACAATTAAGATGTAGTACACTATTTTCTTATAATTTTTTTTTATTTACATATTTATTTTTTTCTTCTTCTTTTTTGATTAATATATGGAAAATATTTTAGGGCAATAAAATTAATTTATTTTTATACAAAAAAAAAAAAAACAAAAAAAAAAAAACAGAAAAACAAAAAAGAAAGTTAAGACATCGAATGCCTTAGGTTATAAATAAAAGTCTTTTACTAATTAATGTATTCATGTATAAATATACATGTGGTTTTGTAGGTATGTACAGGATGTTTCATATTAAATGGTACTAAACCCATTTTTGTTGAAGTTGGCATTTTAAACGTTTCTAGGTATAAAAACCATTCTAGAATCTAGATTCGCCATCTCACTCAGTATAATCTGGTCTCTATAATACATATATCGGAATCGAAATTTTGCGAATACGTATAGGAATTTAAAAAAATTTTTAAATATTTAACAATGTAATTATATTTCACATCAAAGTTTTGATAAATTAGGTATTTTAATCAATTTTCTGCACACATGAATTCGACCATACCCTGTATAACTACGCATCAATATGTACATACATATGTACATAAACATATACACAAATGTGTAATATTTAAGTATATTAGAAATATTTTAATTAGAAAATTCAAATTGAGTGATTATCATGTTTGTATACATGGGAATGTAATTTCAATAGAAACACATAACCATAACATCAATAAAGGTTTTTTTTTTTTTTGTTTTATCCTTTTCTCTCTCTCTCTCTATCTATCTATGTATCTTTCTTTTTTTATATAAACATTTCAAAATATTATATAAAATCAAAGATTAATCAATATTTGGATCTACATACATACATATGTATGTACTTATATTTTTTTATGAGAAATGAACTTATTAAGAAAATTAGAAAAGAAGTTAAAAAATTATAATTCCAATGTGTGAATTAAATAAAAAATATGCATATACATATGTGTGTATACAGTACGTAAAGTAATAACCAATTGGATAAGAATAAAAATAAAAATTAATAGGAGACGTTAAAAGTTAAAAAACAAAACTATGAGACACCTTCAAGGAATCAACGATATACAGATCCTTAGATAAAAATTTCTCCTTGAACCTGGATAATAAAGTGCAAATATTGAGGCACTGATCTAATAAACGTCTGATGGCTTGGAAACATTCAATGGAAAACCATTATAAAACTCAATTTACAAAGAACTGAATAGTATTATTGAAAGAAAAATATTTTCTTCTTTTTCTTCTTCTTAATTGGTGTTACAGTCCAAGATGAACTTTTAGCCTCTTCAAGCTTGTTCCTCCATTCTTCTTGATTTTGCGATATCATTCTCCAATTTATTATTCATGCATTATTTAATGTCAGCCTGTACCTTATCAAGCCATCTGTTTTTCGACCTACCTATAGGTTTTCTGCCGCATGGATCGTCCTTTCTTTCTGCATTCTGTTGACGTGACCGATCCATTGAGCCTGCTTAGCTTTAAATGTCAGTAATTCAATATCTTCATATCATCAATTAATGGCGTCGCCGTGATTCAAATCGAATCTTAAATATATGTATGTATGTATCTTCATATATTCTTCTTAATTCCTCATTTATTCGTCAACCGTCCGGTGCTTCTACACTACCAAATAACTTTCTTATAGCACTTTCCTTCGAAAGAAAAATATATGTACTAAAACAAAAAACAATAAATCAATATTTTTTCATTGTAGATATTTTACAATATACGTATAATCCAAATTATCTAAATTTTCTTATTTTCAACAATATACATATATAACGTTTTTTTTTTTATATACAAAGTACAAAAGATGAAAACAAAATATTTTTCAAAAATTATTATTTAATAAATTTTTTGTTCCCCTTCTGTATAAAAAAAAAAGAAAAAGAAATTCAATTAGAAAAAATTTTCTTTTAATAAAAAAGATTAAAATGTTTAAATACATGTGTATATGTATACCTATACAAGAATATACATAGAAATATTACCAAAACAGAAAACAAATGACAATGTACGGATATACGTATATAACGTATATGTACATTATATACAAATACATAAAAATACAATGAATGCATAGTACATGCAAAAAAAAAAAAAAAAAAAAAAAAAATTGTAACAAATTACTTTTTATTATTATTCATAATTTACTTCATATATACACATGTACATATGTACGTACATGTATTTCCTCTAGTGTATGTAATTTGTCTTTTTCATAATTTTCTTTATAAATTAAATGGATTTTTTATGTAGGTACAATATATCGTTTATATATATATATGTACATACATACACAACACACAGAATTGGGAAAAATAAGGAAGAAGGCTTTTCTTTTTGGTTTTTGGTTCGATATTAAAATATAACAAATTATGTTCATGTGTATGTATATAAAAGAAAATTATATAATGTATGTATGTATGTATGTACACATATTTTCGTATAATATATACGTATAGTATTAATTCATGAATATATATTTATTTTGTTTTGGGTATATTTCTTGTCTAATTTATCTTAACAATAAAATAAATTTAACAAGAATTAGAAAAACTTTATTCTTTTCTTATATAATACAATATCAAATTGTTACATATACATACATACATATGGATGTATGTACATACATTCATGTCTATGTATGTAATGTACATATCCAGCAAACAGTTGTAACTCATTATGCAATCACAATAAAGTCACTATATGAATGTGAATTCACTTGTTTTCTTCATATGAGTTATGAATTTCATTTAGACCATCACGAAGAATTCATCTTTATATGAAAATTTTTACAATGCCATGATAATTATGTTATCCTTATACATACTTGAAGTAGTTCCTATTTGTTAGTGCAAGTATGCAAGAATACTAGATGCAAAAAAATTATCCAGAAGAGTTAAGTTGAAAATATATACATACAAGACCATACTGACTCTGAAAATTGGGTGCTAAAAGCGAAAGATATGTATATAGCAACTCCACACTTGTGAAAAAAATACATAATACATATATTAAGGCGAATATATGGGCCAGTAAGAGAAACGGAATAATAATTGAATTTACTTAGTGAAAATTCACTAAATTGTTCACTGGGTATGTACGATATGATCATATAAAATCAAATGAAATATATTCTACGTTTTTATTTTAATAAATTGAAAATAATACGCTGTATTAAAATAGTTTTATTTCGTACATACATACACTCTTGGGAGGAAATAATAAATTTTTGAATACTAGTGGTAGAAAGTATAGCAATCAGATGAATTTTTTAAATATCAATACATAGTGATGTAAAATGGTACCACTTTAAGTAATCGCTATAAGACCTTACATAATATTAATGGACAGAGTATGAGAACTTATACTTCGTTTTTTTAATCTATGTGGTTCTTCTTATTCTTTTGCGTTCAAGTTGTATTTAAATTCGTCTTTTTCTCTCTTTACGCCAGTTTTACCAGATTGCTAGTTTACTCATTACTGCGTTTTATAAACGAAAACAACAACAATCACACGGGACCAACATAAATCATAGACACTAACGATGTTTTTCTCTTATCTTGTATGATTTAACACGTGCCTATATTAAAAAATCACTATATAAATTTTTTATTTGCAATTACTTACTGAATTTTTTTATTTTTGTTCAACTTTATTTTATTATATATTTTTTTATATTTAATTTTCAAATGGCACGCTGTAGTTGAGATATCTATGTATCACTTTAAAGATATTCCGAACCTCAACCACCGGTTAAGTTCATCTTTACTAGAAGTGAAGAGAATCAAATCTTCGGTTTATTTTTAAGATACGTTAAAGAAGTAAAAAAATCCAGCATCATATGATTTTGAAAATTCAAATATTCAAATTTTTAATTTTTTTCAAATAAATTGTTTAAAATTTAAGAGATTATTTTCAAAAAAAAAAAAACACAAAAAATATGTAAAAATATAAAAATCATACATAACACTTCAAATTTAGACAATACTAATTTTTTTTCATCCGTTTTTAATGAAACATACTTTGTTGGGAAAAACAGAGATTTAACTTTATAATGCAGAAAATAAGAATCGAATACGTAAATTCGTGTGAAATATATCGCCTGGTATATAATGTTATTTTTCTAACTTTTCTGAAAATTTTTAATTAATAATATCTTAGAAACGATGAATTTTCTGATGTTCGTTTTATGTGTAGGTAGGTATTAGAATTGAAATAAGTATGAAAAAAACAAATTGAAAAGCAACAACAAAATTAATAAATCAAAAAAAATACAATAACATAACTGCTAAGCTACTTATAAAAACGTATATAGATAATTAGTAGGAATAAATATTTACTACATAATAAAGTGTACAAATTAACAGGCTTACAGTGCTATGCAAAAAAGAAAAACAAACTTTAAAATATATTCTACTCCACTTTGTCTAGTAATTCGATGCAGTTAAAATCTTATGGAAATGAAATAAAGTAGAACCATTTTACATCGCTGTATATTGATATTTAAAAAATTCATCTCGTATTATATGATAACTACATAGATTGTGGTAACACAACTCGTAAGATGATCTTATTAGATATTTTTATATTTTATATTATATAAAAATTAGAAACAAATGTTTTCCATCATTTGTCTGCACTATTGGCATTTAGCAACGAAACTATTTTACCCCAAAAGTTCAATCAGCTTTGAATGAACCATATCATATATGGTTTCCGCTTTTATGGCTATACATATAAAGATAGATAGTCATGATTCATTTGGTGATTTTTATCCAGCTTTGTGCATTGCAGTAGATGTTCTTTGTTCATTCTTATGTCTCCACATAGTGAACATTCTTCTGATGGCAGGATGTTAATTCTTTTTAGGTGGTGAGATAGGTAGTCATGACCTGTTTTAAATCTAAGCTTCGCTATGGCAACTCTTATTTTTTTTATTTTTTATTTTTTTATTGTATGTATGTCAATTCGAACAACACTCAACACTGTATAATACCATCCAATTATCTTGTGTGTATAGAAAAATATTATACAAAGGATCTTCTGATGTACACATACATATACATTATACACAAATCTGTATAAAACATTTTAATAAGTGGGATTAATTGAAGCAAAGCAGTAGGTATAGGTATATTATAAGAGTATGTTGTCGTAGTTACTGATTTTTTACCTTTTTATTTCTTCCTTTTATTATTATTATTATCACTTGGTCATTACTTTTCAAGTGTTCACTTTCAAGGATAATTTTATTTAATTATGATACTATATTTATTTTTTATTTTATTTTCTTTTTTATTGTATTAAAAAGAAAATATATACGTGTGTGTATTATTATTTACACAAGGGAGAATTAAAATTAATATTAATTATATGTATACATAGTACAATAAACATGCAGTACAGGTTTAATTATTAAATCGTTTCGTATATTATCACGTGTAAAATTAAAAAAAAAAAAAAAATTATACATGCGAGCATACTATGTGTGTACATTATGTACAATAAAATATTTGATTAGGATGATTTTGTCTGGCATAGGTATAGGTAGTATATTCCAGATTTTATTGTTTTTTATAGCAGCAAAATTTAGTAAAGGTCGAGTTCATGTTTGCAGTTCTAAGTAAGTTCTACAAAGGTATTGTATTCAAAAACGCATCGTTGGTTTGTAGCGATGCGGCATCACTACAGTATCATGACGTTTTATATATACTGGTGCGGTGCTACTACAATTTCACCTGTTTCAATAAACTTCTAAACAATTTCTTTCTTCTTTGTAATGAAAAATCACAAAACCTTGAAAGAACAACTCAAATCTGTCGAATAAAAACAGATCTAAAAATTTGCTCTTTTTAACCTAGCACAGAGCAAATTCAAATTCTTCAATGATGTAAATCTAACACCGAGCAAGATTAAGTGACATCTTGAATCTTGATGACACAAATCTGCGATCGATTTACTTCTCGATGATGAAATCTGCTCATAGAGTTATCTGAGAACATAAAAGATCGGTATCTCGATTCTTGATACCGCTATTTCTTTTCGATTCGACGGTTTGTCGAAGAACTTCCTTCCTTTATCGTTTGCCATCATTTTGTCGTGGAGTGTATGTACATTATATAGTATAACGTAAAACGCTAGATCTAGATATGATGTAAACCATGGCGGAATGACATCTACGTATACGTATGTGATAAACGATATGATATGTGATATGTCTATCAATGGTCATTTCTTTATATCCTTGTACATATGCGTGAGTACACGTCTTCAGAATCCGTTTTTTCCTTCATTCTGATATGTATGGAATATTTCTATTCGAATAGTAATAAATAAAAAATTTAAACAATTTAATTTAAAAAAAGGAAGTTTATGAAGAATATTCCAACGCCTTTATAGGATTTTTTATTATCTACGTAATTAAGTAATTACATTACATGCTTATAAATTTTTGATTTATACTTGATATTAAAAAAAAATCCAATAATATCGTGATTTTTTACTACACATGCAGTACATACATACATAAATACATACATATGTATCTTTAATGTAATTATAATATGAGTAAGAATAAAAAAACAAACTATAATTATAAGTAAAGAGATTGTTTTCGTACTATTGTCGTTGTGACATACAAGGTTCTTTCAAAAAGTAATCATGATCATGCAGTATTGCAGAAATGTTGCTACAGTGTTAATGTAATATTACATACATATGTACATATCTTGTGTTGTGATGCTCTGACATAAGTGTTGCATTTTACGACGTTTGTTTTGCTTTCTATGAAAATTATTTCTGTCATTTCAATGCATATGTCTAAAAATTTTGGTATGAAGTAATTAACGCAATATCGAATTTTATGTTGCAAATGTTAAGTTAATGTTAAGCTAGTGTTGCTAATGTAATGCAAAAATGAACGTGTTGTTTTAGTCATGATTACTATTTGAACGCTTGACAGTGCAGCCTTTGTGCAGTATTAACTTTTTGAACGGGCCTAAAATTCTTTTCATTCAAATGAAAGAAAATAGGTGTTATATTTGAAAATTACATTTTATACTTACATATACATACTACATATGTTTAGTATTGTTGGTATTGTACTTTAAATAAAAAGGAAAACGAATGTTAGTTGTTCATAAGATTACTTATTATGAAGTATGTATGTACATACTTATTTTAAATTTTATTTAAATACGTAACATGTATTTTTCACACGTTATATATGTATATGTTTATGTATATGTACAGGATGTTTCATAAATAGGGTATACTTTTTTCTCGAGTGATTTCGTTGACAAAATACAAAAAACTGGCAATCAGAAAACGAGAGTTAAAAATGAATTTATTCAAATTGAATGCAAAATAATTCGAAGAATCATCAATTTAAAATACAAGTTGTTATATTACATTATTGTTATGCAAATGTTTTTCATCATTTGTCTGAACTAGTCATCACTATCTTACCCTAGCTAAAAGTTCACTTAGCTTTGAATGAGTACCATAAGTTTTCTGCTTATGGGTTCAAGAGCTTACTAATACCGATTGAATCTACTTCCTGACAACAAGTAACTCAGAAAAAATGATCGTTCTAAGCTCTATCATACAAAATTAAGTTTAAATCTCTACTTAAACAAACTCATACTTAAACTGTAGGTGCACGTATGATAAATTTCTTGAGAGAGTGATCAGTAATGATGATTAGGCCCTAGCTCACATCAAACTGCTGCGCCATTGTCCATTGATGATGATGACAGTATTAATGCTGTCTATTTCAAAACATCCTTTGAATTACCTTTTTATTCTATAAATACAAGTGTACAATATTTATAACATTTAATTATATACAATTGCATTTATGTACATATGTATATACAAATCATGATTTCTGTTAATTATATATCATTTTTAGTACTTTTTTTTTTCTTTCAAAATAATGTATTATTATATTTTTAATTATAATTTGGAAAGTAATCAGAAAAGAAACAATTAAAAATGTGACGAAGTTATTATAGGTACATACAATAAATTCTCGACTCTAAGGAATATATATACGAAAAAAAAGAGAGATAATTAGGACCGTATAAAATGTACTTTCTTAATTTGTTTAAAAAAAAAAAAACAGATAAATTCAAATAGTAAGGATACGTTACAGGTAGTTTCTGATGATAATTAAGCAAAAGTAATGTAAATATCCAAAAGGAAAGTAGAAAATTATTGACCTAAATAAATAGCATATAGAGATAAGAAAAAGATAGATTTAATATTTAATAGATTCGAAAGGAATTCTTTTCTTCGCATCTATTTTCGCTAAATTATTTTCAATAAAATTTCAATTTAGTATTTAGGAACCATTTGCTGTGCTAGATGTTGACAGTTTTCATTTCTTTTTTTTTATATATTTTTACGTTTCAGTTTTACTTATGATTTTGAAAATTCAAAAATTGAAATTTTTAATTTTTTTTTTTTTTAAATAAATTGTTAAAATTTCGCAAAGTTATTTTCAAAAAATTACAAAAAATATGTAAAATCAAATTACTAAATTTAGCCGCATTTAGCATACGAGTATATTGCTAAAATCTACTTTACTGAATTTTTTCAACAACTTAGCCATTTAGACATTTAGCCGAATTTATCAAAATTTAGTCACATTCTGCGCAAACTCATAGTTTTCTGATTCTGATTATCGAAATTTTACTGTATACCGTGTATATGACGTTAAACATTTTTTTTTCTCTATATATAAATAGAAGAATTTTACCACAAAAATTTAAATATTGGGTAATATGTCATCAAGAACAAAGTGTTAGGCAAAACAAAGAGAAAAAAAAACAAAACAAAAGCAAAAAAAAAAAATTTCCATTTAACTTATTGTTATAACAAAGAACAAATTAAATTCAAAGTGCAATAAAAAAATAAATTAAAAAACAAAATACAGATGGATGAATTAAATAATTTGGATCCATCAAATTATATTACAAAATATTTAACATATGTTGGTATATGGTATTTTAATAAAAAATCATTTAATAATAATTATTATAAAATTTATGGTATTTTATTACAAACAATATTTGGTTTATTATTTATAATTGGAATGTATTTAAATATTAAATTTATAAGTATAATTGATGTATCTGATTCATTATATATTGTATTAACTGAAACAGCAATGTTATTTAAAATTATTTCAATAATATATTATGGTAAAAATATTTTATATATAATGAATTCAATAAATATACAAAATTCAAATTTATATTATACAATTAATGAATTTAATTTAATTAAAAATAATTATAAAAATTTTAATAAATTTTCAAAAATTTTTTTATTATTATGCATATTAGTATTATTATTTAGTTATTTATCACCATTATTTTCAAATGATAGAAAACTACCATTTGATATATGGTTTCCAATTAATTGGAAATTAAATACAAATTTATATATAATATTATATACATATGAAATGATTGCGATGACTATTAATTGTATAACAAATGCTAATTTAGATTTATTTATGGCATATATATTATTTCAATTATCAACTGTATATGAAATAATTAATATAAAATTATATAATATAAAAAATTGTAATTATAATAATAATAATGATAATATAAAATATTTATATAAAAATCAATTATTAAAACAACAAAATGATCAAAAGAAAAATGATTATAATAAATCATGTGAGGAAAAATTAATTGATTGTATTCAAATGCATCAAGAGGCAGTAAGGTATGTATAATTTGTTTTTAAAGCATAGGCATGGCTTAATAATACAACATATAAAAGCTTATGTTTATGATTTATTTTGCTCCCGTGTGGTTGTTGTTGTTTTCGTTTAAAAAATGCAGTATACTAGCAATTTGGTAAAACTGTCGTAAAGATAGAAAAAGACGAATTTATTCAAGTTGAATGCAAAAAAAATACGAAAAAGCATCACTAACAACAACACGTGACTCTATTAAAAAAACGAAGTATAGATGAAAAAATTTCATTGAATCTCAACGTTTCTTGTAAAAATTTCGATCATCCTCATCGTTGTTCTGTGTATTTACATAATATATTGATTCATCGTTGACAGATAGAACTTCATCATCAATTTCATATTAGGATCCTAATTTGCTAATTGCATCTATACATAATTTTTTCCCATTTTTTTAATTTTTTTTATTTTTTTTAGAATTGGTACAAAAATTCAGGATATTATATCAATTCCAATATTCATCCAATTCAGTTTAAGTGCCTTAATTATTTGCACTTCAGCGTTCAAGTTGATAACTGTGAGTATAAATTTAATAACTAAAATTTAAATTTAAAAAACACCAAAAAATTTTTCTTTTTATATATATATATTATACGCGTATATAGCTATCACCAATTGATGATTCAGCTGCATATTTACAACGTTTCTGGTATATATTAACAATGTCATGTCAAATATTTTTGCCATGCTATTTTGGTAATGCAATATCAATTCAAAGTCATCAATTATTAGATTCAATTTATAATTCAGATTGGATAAATTCATCAATGGAATATCGTAAATTAATGTTTATTTATATGGAATATTTAAAGAAACCTAAAATTATACGTGTTGGAATTTTATATTCAGTTCAATTAGGAATGTTTAAAACGGTAAAATAATTTCATTTGTTCATTTATGCCCAATTTCTTCATACCTGTAGCACAGTACTAACGATTTCCTTATGTACTTAGCCATGCCTGTAGTTAGCTATCTTGAAAATAAAGTCATCTAGAAGATATCTTCTAAATTGGTTTTCTTCATTAAACTTGAAGATTAACTATCTTCAGGATAGAAATACTTTACTCAATTCTTTAAAAATGATATAAAGCCAACTTTATGTGTAATTTAAAAATAAATTACATGTAATTTACAAAAACAAACTTCTTCACCAGTCAAAATTTTTAAATTAGTAATCTCAAGTATCGAAATATCTATCATCTTAAAGATATCCCGAATCTTAACCGCCGATTAACTTTATCTTGAAGATAAGTCTTATCTAGAAGTGAAGAAAACCAAATCTTCAGATTATCTTCAAAAAACATTAAACTTCAAGATATCTTAAAGTGAAGAAATGGGGCATTATTCTGTGTGGTCGCAATTGTGATTAAGCTATATTGCATTAGATCGCATTCATTAATCACCATTACGTAATTCATACGTTTTACATTCATTTTTTTGAAAATAAAATTTTATTCAAAATCATTAATGTTATTAAAAATTTTTTTTCTTTCTTTTTCACAGATTATAAATAATGCGTACACTCTATTTGCATTATTATTAAATATGAATAAGTAAAATGAATTATTAAAAAAAAAAAAACATGTATTCTTTCCATTCTTGCATTTCATAATTTAATACATATACATACAATTAATTACATACGCAGAAAAAAAAAACACTTTTTATTATTAATGCAATTACATAAATTTCTTGATACAATTATTTCACGAACATATTCAATTTGTTGTTTAATTATTTCTACATGCATGAGTATTTTAGATTTAAATTTTTCATAGCTATATGTTAAATAAAACTTGTTCAAAAATAATTTGTAATTATTAATAACATTATTTATAAATTAATATTTTGCAACAAGAGTTGTTCTAGTTTAATAACACTTTGTTTTACTCAAGACAAAAAAAAATTTAATATTTGGAACAAATACATACATACATATATGAAAAAAGAAAAACTATATGTACATATGTATAAGGTGTTTTCAGTACTATATTACTTACACTCTGTCTACTAATTCGATTCAGTTAAGGCATTATAGAAATCACATAAAGTAGTATCAATTCACGTTGCTGTATATTGATATTAAAAAAACTCATCTCGTGTTTATATGATAACTTTAAAGATTGTGGCAACACTGATCGTGAGATCTTATTAGAAATTATGAGTGAAGAAAAACGACATGTCTGTTTTAATAAGGCCTTAACTGCATACAATTAATACATGACAGACATGTGGTATTGATACCATGGTATCGACATAAAACCATATACATACGTACATATATATGTTAAAGTCTTATATTTTCATTAATAATGTTAAAATGATTGATGTAATTATAATTATTATAATTAATAAATGTTACTAATTCAATTATATAAATAATAATTTTAAAATACAAATTGATTTTTTTATTTTGCCTTTATTTTATTTGAAATTTTGTGCACTATATTGTATACATGAAATTCTGTTGTACCTTTTTTTCAAAAAAAAAAAAAAAAAAGAAAAAAAAAATTCATTAAATCGAACTTTCAATAATTATTAATCTCATCATTATTAAATTCTTACAAAAAAATTAAAAAAAAAAAGAAATTCACCTAAATTTTAAAACTTCTTCGGGGCTTAATTGATATTGTATTGGTGAAAAGTTCTTACATACTTATTTGCTTTCATTTATTAGTTAAATAATTATTTTAAAATTAGTTAAATTTCAGCTAAATATCTAAAAATACTATGGAAATTGTTAGTAAATGTCGGCATTTTTTTTAAAATATTAAGCTGATAATTTCGTAATTTTTTCTAATAATATTTTGATTTTGTTGTGAAATCTATAATTTATAAAAATTAAAATACAGTAAATATACATATGTATATGGCGACGAATTTTCAAAGTCCCGATTTGTTCCTCATTTGATCCTGTATAAAGATGTATCGAACATACCGACATCGGTTATAATTGACATATTGGATATAACGACTCGATTTTTCATAATTTTTAGAAAATTTATCGCATGTAAAACGACTAATGTGGTTTTTGTTTGCAATTTAATAATTTTTACACCTGACAGCTGACACATTTGAACATGTTCGATTTTGTCTAAATGCAATTATTGTCTTTATTATTAATTTTAAAATCATATTTACATATGTGAGCATATTGTACCTTGTACCATACCATAAATTATTACTTCAATTTCAGTGAAGATCAATTGAATAGCCAAGAACAAAACATATTAGCAAAACTGAATGTGCGATTAGAGAAACAATTCGTCCTTAAAAATTTTCTGTAAAAATATATTTTAAATTAATAAATCATTGAAATATTGAAAAAATAGTATTTTTGGTATCATTCACGTACTATTCGGATATAACGATCCATTGGATGTAACGACCATATTTTGTGGTCTCATAGCATGTCGTTATAACCGATATTCCCTGTATGAACAAATGCGAGATTGTGAAACAATTAAAATAAATAATAAATTCGTGTAGATATTTTTAGAAATCATTTGTTTACATTACAATGAATGAATTATAAATATTTCATTATCACTTTTTTAAAAATCATTTATTATATATACGTAAATACCGATTATTTATTTAATTTTTTTTTTATTTGTATTGTATTCTATTTTTTTTTTTACCTTTGTTTAATCAAATAAGTTGACATTTTGCCTTTTACTGTCTTTCGTTTTAATTGAATTCTTTTCCTCAATTAAAAATATAAAAATACCTTAAAAGGTAAAAAACCCTTAGTTACACTTTAAATTTCTTTTTTTATTGTCTTTTACCCATCTTGTAATTTTGTGTAAAATCTCTGATATACGCGTACATACATATATGTATGCATGTATGTGTATGTACACATTTAATAAGCTCCAAATTCTTATTAAGTCTAAAATACATTCGACGCGGTTGTAAGTCGTAAACAAAGTTATACATTCATTTCCATTTGTTCATATATGCATGCTATATACCGCCATTAAACACAAAAAAATTAAATACGTTGCACATATGAAGATTTAAATTCCACTTGTAAAATTCTATCTAGTAAAAAAAAAAAAAAAAACGCAATGTGAAGAGCGACTTACTAATAAAAAAACACTAATTTCGATACTATTTTAGTTAGTACCATTTAGTACTAAGTAACGATCAACGATTATCAAAATTTAAAATCGAATTTAAATTTTTATATTAAGATTAAGTCCTTACTAACGACTTAGTAACCGGTTATTGATAAGGCCCAAAACCTGTAAATAAATTATATGGATAGTCGAACTGAAAAAAAAGTTGTGAACGTATTGTACCGATCAAAATTTTGTAATTGATCAAAAGTATGTATATATACAGAAATTTATCCGTGTCTGTTTTCATATGATTCAAATAAGGAGGAAAAGGCCTTCCTATTTCCTTTCCTTTTACAAGCATGCTTGTAGAAAATTATATCAAAAATGTATATGTACAATAAAGCGAATAATTAACTATTGTTGCGCGCTGTATGCACCATTAGAGCTTTTACCTTAAATGTTAACCTTAAATGATGAAATGATTCTAGAATGTAATTTTCATATTTTATTCTTTCTTATGTGCGAGATTTTGCTCGCGTTTAGTCAATATGTTTGTTGTTTTGTTTTTAAATACAGATCTTTACACTTGCTCACAAAAAAATAGGCATTTTCTTTTTTTCATTGTTATTATAATACTACAACGGTATGTTTATGGAAATAAAAACAAACAAAAAAAAATAAAATAAAAATTGTGAAAATATGTAATAAAATGTACCTTGGATGAATGGAAAAAAAGGACAAATTTACAAAGAGGATGACAAAAAAAAAAAAAAAAAAAAACGATGAAAACGCACAAATAAAGGCGACAGAAAAATGAATAAAAATGAAAATTTCCATTTAATCGGAAATTATTTCAAGCATTTTATAAGGGTATGCAGGAGCTTATAGAAATGTTTATATTTTTATGTATGTTGCTTTCATGTTTTTGTTATTGTTGATTTTGATTTTTCTTTTTCATCATTTATTTATTTATTTATCTATTTTTGTAGGTATATATTCTTTAAAAAAAAGTAGATAAATGAAATTGAAAGTGATTTAAATTGGAAATCAGGAAAGAAGCAAAACATGAAATCAATTTTGTTTTTTTTTTTTTAAATATTACCTGGAAAGTTTCATATTTCTTTAGGAATTATTTGTCTCTTATCTCAAGCTTTTTTTTACGTTTAAATATTTAAATATTTGGAATTTTATGAATGTAAATTTATTGCCATTTGGTCTCTGTTGCTATCTGATTCACTTTGCCCATTTCATAATGGTGAAATCTATGAAAATGATCTAAAAAAAAAAAATATTGAAAAAGTTAATAACATGAGGATTTGAATTAAGTGTACCAATTGTAATCATGACTCAAAGTACCTATAACAAGTTTATTTGTCAATAGCGGGGATATTTTATACCATTCACTCCTAATATCTTTTTTCAGGTCTGTAATATTCCTATTATTTCATAATATCTTAAATTTTTCTTGAAAATCGGCCATTGGTTTTCGATTGGATAGACATCTAGGCTCTATGTCTTTGGTGGTGTTTTGAGATAATAAGAACAATTGTACAAGAGACGTGTGAGTGGTGGTGGGTCAGATGGGCGTGTAAGTAGGTGAGTATGATAGAGAAATGCTAGGTGACCATGTTTTAAAGATCAAAAGTTATAGGTAGAAGAGTGGAAGGACAGGGGAAAAATTCTAATATTAAGTGTGTAGATTATTGAATATTAGATGTTAGACGGTATGATCTTGGGACTTATAGGGTCTAAAGGGTGGAGTAAGCCGATTAAAAAGTCATGCAAACTTAAAACTTATGTCTGTATAAAATATAAATTGAAATTTGTATATGTATGTATGTATAGTATATATATAAATTTTCAGAAAATCAATTCAAAATTTTAAATCTTTTTTGAACAAAACTAAATTTTTTTTTTCAATTTTACTTCAACTATTCAATAAATTTGTATTTTCTATTACCAATGTATGTACAGAAAATCAACATGATCAGCAAATTTTCCTATATACCACCCATCGTTGCCATCTCACTTTTCTTAATCGGAGATTGGTATCACCAACCAGGTTTAACGTGTGTCAATCTTGTTAATTGCTATATTGTGTAGTAAACACGTTGTACACATGTACATACACATAATATGTACATATGTATTTAGGAAAATTTTGAAAATTTCCAAAAACTGTAGGATAGGTATATAGAAAAACAAAAACAAACGTCGCGAGATGCAACAAACACGCGTTAATTATATTGTGTGTTTGTGTGTATGACTATGTACGTTTTGTTTTATTTTCGTAATTATTAACGTGTTTATTTTTTATTGTTTATTTATTTTCTTTCTAATTTTATTTTCACTTTTTGCCCTCTTTATTAGAAAGAAATTTTACTTAGAGTAATCACGAATAATATAAAAAAGACTAATCGCGGAATTCTTTATTCTTTTATTATTTTTATTTCAAATCTCAAAAATTACGAATTAATAAATATTTTAAAATTTTTTTTTATTTCTTATTATTTTTAAACAAAAATAGTGAAATAACACAAAAATAAAAAGAAACACAAATAAATTGCAAATTTTATTATTTTGAATTAATTTTCACAAAAATACCTCGCATCTAATCCATGCGTCGTCTATGAAAAAATAAATCAAGAGACACTGCACAAAACTATCCTTCCCTCTCTACGTTCGAAAGGCAAATGATTAGTGATTACTGAATTTAATACCCACACCCACTGGTAACCATTATTTGTGCTAGTGCCATGCCAGTGCCAGTTGCCATACTACCGCTAATATATATACACCAGAACCAGTCACCAGGCTAGTATAGGCATGTACAAGAAAGTAAATAAAAATGTGAATGATTCCTGAACTAGACTAGTATAGGTACTTGAAACATGATATGGAATAAAGGCGCAAAAAAAAAACAAGATCAATTGATTGTCGTTAGAAGTTAGAAGTTTAGAAGTACAAGTTGATTGGTTAAATGTGATGTAGGTATAAAAAAACACAAAATAAAAAATATATGCTAAAATAAAAAAATTCATTTTATTTTTTTACATTTTTGTTTACAAATGAATACGTAACACATGTACATATGTACATATGTATGTGTATGTTTGTGGAAATATGTTTAGGAATTCTATTTTGTTTGTAATTTTATTCATAAAAATTTAAAAGTAAAAAATTAATTAGAAAATAAAGAAACAAGGAAAATAATATGTACTTACCTACATATTATTTTCATTTTTATTCATATAAAGAAAATAATCTCATTATCAATTTGAGTCGAAATTCGATTTTAAAAAATTTTTTATACATGTTCCACGACCTTTAATATTATTCAAGTGATCTTTTTCTGCTCCAGAAATGATTCTCGTATATAACATTAGTGATATTGAATAAAAATTAATTTGCTAAGAAATGTGTAAAACCACGCAAAACTGTAACATCTTGAATGTACATACGTTCGTATGTCTATTCTCTAATGAACTTGTTAAAAAGAAATTACATTTATGGGTTACTGTAACCTCGGTAATAATTATTAAAAATATAATAAAAGGATACCAAAATAAAATTATTTAAAATAAAATGATAAAATTTAATAAATTTTTTTTTATTGGTTGATTATCCCTTATTGTTATTTCTACAGTTTGTCTATTGTTTATTAATAAAATAAAAATCAATGTTTTTGATTAAAAATTTCGATTGAAAATAAAAATCAATCCCTTATAACAATGCTCATTGTTGTCATCTGGGATCAAGGACAAAAATACCTCGCAATTCTATTCATCTAATCCACGCGCCGTCTATGAAAAAATAAATCAAGAGACACTGCACAAAGCCACCCTCCCTTCTCTACGTTCGAAAGGCAACTGAATTTAATAACCAACGCTAACTGCTAAATTGGTCTGGTACCCATTATACATATGTGCTAGTGCCATGCCAGTGCCAGTTGCCATACTACTGCCCGACCCAGTCACCGGATCAATATATTATGTACATGAAACACGAGGATAAATAAAAATGTGAAAATGTAAGATGAAATGATATTCCTAACCTGATTCCTGAACTAGACTAGTATAGGTACTTGAAACATGATATGGAATAAAGGCGCAAAAAAAAACAAGATCAATCGATTGTCGTTAGAAGTTAGAAGTTTAGAAGTACAAGTTGATTGGTTAAATGTGATGTAGGTATAAAAAAACACAAAATAAAAAATAGAGTTATGATAATATAGTGTAGGGTGGAATACCAGTTCATTTTATATTTTCACATTTTTATTTACTTTCTTGTACATGCCTATACTAGCCTGGTCACTAGTTCTGGTGTACATAGTAGTGGTGCACAATAGCACATAGTATAGTATATGGCAAGTGGCAACTGGTTGGCCCTGCCTAGCAATGTGATGTAGGTATATAAAAACAAAAAATAAAAAATAGAGTTATGATAATATAGTGTAGGGTGGGAATACTAGTTCATTTTATATTTTCACATTTTTATTTACTTTCTTGTACATGCCTATACTGGCCTGGTCACTAGTTCTGGTGTACATAGCAATAGCATAGAGTATTGTATATGGCAAGTTTAGCAATGGTTATTCAATTCAGTTGTCTTTTAGACGTAGAGAAGGGAAGTTGTTTTTGTACATTGACACTTGATGAATAAAATTTCAAGTATTTTGGTGCTCGTTAAATATTTAGTGCAATATTAAAAAGTGTTTCTATAAAAGATGCATATAAAATCATTTCATTATTTAAATGTAGTCAATAAAAAAAAAACAAGGTAAGTTGGACATGGACATATATTTCTAGTTCTTATATTCTTTGTTAACACGTCAAATGAGCCTATAGATATTAAACATTATAGGAGAAAAATATACAGCATAGTATTACAGGAGAAAAATTTTTTACACAAATAAATATTAATGTTGTACGTAAATATGTATGTACATATTTTTACCATTCTAGTACGTAGAACAACATTACGTTTATTAATTATATTATGATGTTTATAATAAATTTTAAATTTATGACTATGTACCTTCATGTATTTTTTCAAATTGTTTTTTTTTTTTTTGTTCACCAATTCGAGGTGACAAAAATAAAATATTTTATGAATATTAAAAGCCAAAAAAATAAAAAAATAAACAAACATACAATTACAAAATATTTACAAACAGCGCATTCAGTGTATACGTATACACGATCGTTGATAACATATGCACTTGAAAAACATCGTAAAAATAAATAAAAAAAACCGATTAATAGGTAAACAAAACAAATAAAATAGAAAACAAATAAAACGTATGTACATGGATTGAAAAATCGTGAAAATAATTTGCATTTGTATGATAATGACATACATATGTATGTATGTGTAAGTGTATTTGCATCAAGCGCAGAGTGTCACATTCTAGGACGATGGATTCACCAAATTAAATCAGATTCAACATAATAAAACATTTTTTATACAATTTCAAGTTTTTCTTTAAAAAAAAAAGTCATTTATATTCATAAAAATATTAATAGGATCAACACAGTATGCCTATATATGTATGTACGTAAATGATTTTATTTAAAATTTTATTTGTTTCCATTTCATATTGAAATTTTATTTTATTTGGACTAGTGCGGCTTGTTTTTCACTTTTTTTTTTAAGTATACGTGTGTTGCATATTATATTTTTAAGCCATAAAAAACATAATACTAATAATGATACATCTAAAAAAAATTGTTACATTTCAATTTAAATACGTGTTTATGTATTATGATGTGGTGTGCCAAAAGGATTCGAATTGTATCAGTGAAACCACTGATGATGATGATTAGAACATAAGAGATGCTTACATAGTATTGTACGTTACATACTATGTATGTTTAAAATTTATACTGTACTCTGTCTGCTAATTCGGCGCAGTTGAGGTCTTGTGAAAATGACATGAAGTAGTATATCACTTTACGTCACTGGATATTGATATTAAAAAAATTCATCTAGTGTTGCATGATAACTTCAAAGATTGTGGTAACACTGCTCGTGAGATGATCTTATTAAAAATTAAGGTCTTAACTGCACCGAATTAATAGACAGGCTATAGTTACTCACACAATTCGTTCAGAACTTTTATAAGCAGTTCATTTCATTTCATAAGTACAAATCCGTATACAAATATAAGACAAAAAATACACGAGTATGTACAAATTCAATACATATGTATGTATATACCTACAATAGATGTGTGTACAATATTGTATTCGCTGTTTGATATTATTTAGATTTTATACATTTTCATTTTAAATGAATTTATACACCAGGTGTGATATATTTTATATGATTTTTTTATTATTATTAATTCTTTTGATATTTTTCATGTATGTATATGTGAGTACATTACGTGCAGATATTTTCTATATCACTTGTTGCTGATTGAAAATAAAAATTTTAAGATACATATTCGCATATGTACGTGTATAAATACATACATATATTTTAGTATTCTATATAGGATATACATATGTATATGGTTTACTTAGGCTGCGTTTGGTAATATCATTTGCAGTACAAATGAGAAATATCAACTGTTTGGTATTGCATTTGTTTGATAATCATCATCAGTCGTTCGATTTTGCAATTGGCTGTCGTCAATTGTACGGTAATGCATTTTGTGTCAAGTTTTTGACACCTATTGAGTGAATTATGCAGTTCTTCATAGAAGCTAATTACATTTGATGATTGATACTTTTTTTGTAAGCAAATGATAATACAAAATTTGCAATGTATCAAATGATATTTGTACAATAATATCAAATGACGTATCAAATGAGAATCAATTGATGTAACTAAAAGCAGCCTTATTGAAAATGTGTAAAATAATTTTTAAAAAACACACATGCATGTGTATCATCACCATAAATAAAAAAAAAATTAGTAATTTTGTTTGTATACTTTACGTATCAAAAAAAAAAAAAACCAAAAAGCATTTATAAAATTTGTACCATTTTATTTTTTGTTTAAATTAGATTGAAGTGATACTTATATGACAATTTTCTCAAATATCATTTCCTCTTTCTACTGTACATACGTATGTATATGTATATATCGTATTCTAGTTTTAATAAACGCATATTCTTTTGAATTTTGTCCTTTTCATTTTTTTTTTTTTTTATAATTTTACTTCATGAAATTTTTCTTTTATGTATATACATATATCCTTATATTTACAATAATAATTCAGACTCATGCAATTCATTTTATGGATTTTTAAAGAATGTATAATGCTTCATTCCTGAAATGAGAACATATTTTACAGAGATAATTAAAAAATAATGAGCCATCAGAAATCGAGTAGAAAATCCAATTTTATTTTAATATTTTTGTTTCAAATATGTATCAAATTCTGCACTTTTCTTTATATATGTTATACCTATATGTAAAATAATCAGGAGAATGTAACATTGCTATACTTTGTTTTTAAGGCCTTATGTTATGAGAGCATATCCATATGGTGTCTCATTTCTTCTTTTATAATTGTTAATTGGAGTATTTCATAAGCATTATTACTACAATCTTTAAAGTTCTCATACAAAATTAGATGAATTAATTTAGATATATATACCTATATTTTTCGTAGTTTACATTAGGTCCAAACTAACTACATACAATATGGCCCACCCGTTGTGCGTGTTATTGTTTGAAGCCATGAATTAAAATATCTGAAGTAGAATATCATAAATAAAAATGTACATTTACAAAAACAGGACATAACATAAACAAGATAACAAGAATTGGATCCCATATCGATTTCATTTTTTTCTTAGTTTCTTCGTTCTTCAAATTAATAGTGTTCGTTTTTCGAATTTTTCAAGCAGACATCACACACATCGTATCATATAAATAATTTTTGAAAAAGTACGAAATGTTTTTTTTTTTCTTTTTTCTGAAATTTTCTTATAGTTCTTAAGTGTGATTTTAAAAAAAAAATTATATTTATCATACCACTGTTCATACAACCATATGCATTGTAGGTACCTATACTCTGTTTATTAATTCGGTGCAGTTAATGTCTTATGGAAACATACATGTCTTTTTTCTTCTCTCATAATTGCCTAATAAGATTATTTCAGTGTTACGAGATGAATTTTTTCTGATTTCAATACAAAGCGACGTAAAGTGGTACTAGGTACTTTATGTCGATTCCATAAGGCCTTAATTGCCCTGAATTAGTAGACAGAGTATATGTATTTGTACATTTTAATATATGCTATTTTAAACTTTTTAAATAAATTATATTTACATACATATGTACATGCATACATGTATATGCATATGCCTATATATAAAATTCTTATTTTTTACGTGTATGTGTTGTGAAGTGAATATAATCGTATGTATGTAAGTAGATTTTTGAAGAGTTTTACACGAATAATATATTGTTGAAAATTCTTTGAATCATAAATCTATATACATTAAGTACACTACATTTTATGTACTTATGTTTGTATAAATGTCACACACATAAATGCATGTATTACAAAATTATATAACATACATACATACACATGTACGTGTGTGCATTTATTTTTCATGCGGAAGAAGGCATTTTAATGTTTTGTTTTTTTCTTCTTTTGTTTAATATGTTTTGCTTTTAAATGCAAATATGAAAAAAAATAAAATAAAAATAAAGCAGTGATGTTTTATAAGTACACATAATTGTAATTAAATTTAAATACGAAAAGATTAAAGCGTGTTCATATAAACATGTGTATGTGTATACATATGACCTGTTTTTATAAGCCAAATCAATTTACTTCAGAAAAAATAAAGGCAAATTAAAAATTAATTTAACAGAAAACTACAGTTTTAAACAGTTCTAAAAATGGAACCCATCAAAATGGAACCGATCAAAATGGAGCCCATTAAAATGGAACCTATCAAAATGGAACTTATCAAAATGGAAGCTATCAAAATGGAAGCTATCAAAATGGAGTTCATCAAAATGGAGCTACTGTATAATAGCAATAAACCGATCAGCGACCAATGAACAACTATCATTTTATCTGATAAAATAAAAGTAAAACCAAAGTATTTGTTTAACTTGAGTTTAAACTTTCACTGTTGAACTGGCCATTATATTATCATTTAAAAACAATAGAAAAGAAAGGTTTGCGTTTATGTTGTTGTTGATATTCCTGTTTGTAATTATCTAAAAAGCTGCAATTAATTCTTTTGAAAAGAATTTTATGAAATTACTTTCACATACATATATGAATAGATACTGTTAGATGTAATGTAATTTTAATTGAAATGGAAATTTTAGAATATAACAAAAGCATTGATAGAAAAATTACAACATTGTATTCCATTCCATGATTTGGGCTTTGGCGATTTTTTTTTCTTCTTGAAAATCCAGAACAGATATTGAACTTGATCACATTTTAAGTATAATTATGTTAAAGCTTTGAATTTTTTTTTTCAAATTTTTAAATTAATTATTTAAATTAATTTTTAACATTAGAAATAAATTTGAAATTAGAATTACGCATAAATACATTAAAAGCTGAAGGAACAAGAAGTTGAGGTCGTCCTAAAAACATATGGAGGAGAACGATAATGGCAGAATTAAGTCAAGTAGGATACACCTACCTGGAATAAGGCAAAAACAATAGCTAGCAATAGAGTAAGATGAAAGAGCCATATGGGTGACGTACATTTGTTCCATAGGGGGTACTCCGGGACTTTGTTGGTACGTTAGACAGAAGATGGTATAAGCTAAATAAATCAACTTGCACCATTGGAACAAAAACAACAACATGTTTTTTATTTACCCGATTATTAAACATGAAATGACATAAAAAGGGTACATTATAAGCGCTTTTTCTTTTTGTTTCGTTAAATATTTACCCTTTATTTAATATACTCATCTTAATTTAAACCTTTATCATTTTTTTTTTCATACGTTGTATGGTCATATCAAAGAATATGTGTCATATTATAGATGTACATATATATGCATACATATGTATATATATTGCTACCTATATGTATTTTCAGAGTCCCATATCCATCATATAGGATGGACGTCTTCTACTTTATTATATACATATGTATGTATGTGGCTTATGAATCTTATGATTTATGAAGCAGTTGTATTTGTCAGTCGATACGTGCGTACGTATATATGTACATGTATGTATATTTCTTCGTTTTAATACAAATTTAAACAATTCGTAAAAATAAAAAGTAACGGTAAGCAAGAAAAATAAAATAAAATGACAGATCTCACAAAACAAAAGAATAAATTATTATGTAGGTATAAATATGTACATATGTATACGTTTAATAATACAATTTATAATTTATGATTAGTAAATGTCTTGATGATGGAGAAAGGTGTCTTGATGGTGGAGAAATGTCTTGATGTCATGGTCGGAGAAAGGTTTGAACGGGTAGAGGGATGCTAGGCGACCATGATTTGATGGTTAAAATTTGTTGGTGGAATGGTAGGAAGGATGGGAGGTGAATGTAAAAATCGTAATATAAAATTTTTTAAAATATCAATATACATACATGTGTAGAGCGATGTAAAGTGGTACTACTTTATGTTATTTCCTAAGGCCTTTTTTTTAAAGTGTTTTTTTCTTTGTAATTTTTTATTTTCATAAAAGGCTTGGAAAATGAATAAATGAAACATTTTTTTTTTTTTTTTAATTTAAAACATTTATTAAATAATATTTTTATTCAGTTCACATATTTGTTTGTGTTTAATTATAATTTTTCCTCTTTTTTTTCTTAATTTTTTTTTTCATAAAATATAGCAACATTATATTTATTACATAAATGAATATAATTAATTTTATATATATGTATATGTATATATTTTTTTAGTTTTAATTTAATTCATTTATTTTTCTCACTTATTAAAAAATTATGCACAGTAGCGCACAATAACTACAACAAATACATACATAAATATATAGGTATTTTCTTTTTATTTATTCCAATGTTGCAAAAAAAACAGTAATAATAATTGAAAAAAATATATTTAAATGTTTTTTTCAATTTAAATAATTATTTATTAAAAATCAGTGGCGGAACAACACCTGTACAGCAGGACATCGCATCGCAGGGTGGGACTTCAAACCAAATAGGGGCTCATTACGTAGGAACAAAATTAAATTTATTCCTATGGATGCATATATAAATTTTTATACATGCACAAATATGTACATACATATATACCAATGCCAAAGAAAAAATTTTTTAATTCAATACAACACTTAAGTTTGGACCAACGAAAAAATTATTTTGACTTAAGACCACTTAAAAGTTATAGCTGTTTCAAAAAAAAAAAAAAAAAAAAAAATCATATTTGATAATGTTACAATTAAAAAGTAGACAACCAAAAATTATAATTTGAGGGGAAGATGGGGAGATTCAAAAATTTGTTGTTCAGCCACTGTTAATAATAATCATGAATATATTGTATAAGTTATAAAATATATGTATTTATAAATATTTAAAAAAATAACGTACAATTTTAAAATATGTATATATACAGGATATTTCATGAGCTATAGCTAACTGCTTGCCAAGTGAATAGAAGTTTAAAAAATAAATTGTAAATTAACGGCGGGTTTAATTTCAACTCTATCCATTATTTTTATTATTATTTTTTTCAAATTCTCAGCAATTTTTGCTGAGATCATCGTAAGATAGATGATAAAGGTTAATAAGATTTGTTTTTTCTTTGAAGTAATTTTTCTTTTCATTTTTCTTGTCATGATTTATTTCACCTAGCGAGCAGTTTTAGCATAAGGTCTGTTCAAAAAGTATAATCATGACGATGAAGTGTTGCAGAAATGTTGCTGCAGTCTTTATATAACACTAGATATCTTGTGTTGCGATGCTCTTATATATAGTTGCGATGTAAGTGTTGCATTTTACGACGTTTTAAAGTTTGTGTTGCTTTCTATGAAAATTATTTCTGTCATTTCAATACAAATGTCAAAAATTTTGATATGAAGTAATCAACGCAACATCGAATTTTATATTGCAAATGTTAAGCTCTAATGTTGCTAATATAATGCAAAAATGAACGTGTTGTTTTAGTTATGATTACTTTTCGAACGCTTAATAGTTCAGTGTTAACTTTTTGAACAGACCTATATCTATTCGTGAAACACCCTGAATATGTGTGTATGTATATGCGGTATTTTATTTGAAATTTTCGTGTTTAAAACACAATATAAAGTGTATATCATATACGATAGACCGATCGATAATAAAAGAATTTTTTTTTTTTTTTTTTTTTTTTTTTGAGAATCATTTTTATAAAATGAATTTAATATTATTGTTTTAAAGTTCAAATGTTATACATGCATATATTTGATCCATTGACTAATATTTATGTTTCTGTATTCCTGTTTTCTTTTTCTCCACTTTTTTTAGAAAAAATATATTTATTCATTTTATGTAGTTATTTTTTATTTTGTATTTTTCTTATACTCATATTTTAATTATATGCTAATGTGTTTCAATATTATTATTATTGAATTTTTACTTATACAATGATTTTCTTAAATAAGAACCTTAATACTACAAATTTTCTTAATATAAAACGAGAGTACAAGAAATTATAGTCGTATTCAAACAAAAATAACATATACAAATTATTATGGTATTGTTATAGAATAATTTAAATATTTTATTTTATATAATAGCTCCTTATTGAATGTATGTATGTATAATCCAGGTATAATTGTATACATTCATATACATACATATGTATGTATATGAATTTAATTTTTATTTGAAAGTTTTAGTATTTATTCAAATGCCTCGATCAGAGGCCAAAATAAAAAAAATTTAAGTAGAATAAAGTAAGATGTATACGAACGCAATAGTATATTCAAATGAGTTCATTCATAATGCATGTACAAGTATACCAATGTACATAAACTTTCGTTTATTCAGTTTTGTAAACTTTTGAAATGTCTTTTATCAGTAAAATAATGTGCCATAAGGAATGTATGTAAGGTAAAAAACACTATGTAATGAATTTATATTTTGACAATCTGAACAGGATATCACTAAACCTCAGATTTCGTTTTCATTATGATCAATAATTCATTTTTAAAATTCATATATGTATTATATTCCTGTTAATTTTTTTTTACTTTAATTAACTTTACGTTTCATCTTGGCTATAGGGTAATCAGTTATATCACTTCAAGATAAATCTATTTAACGAAAACCGCTTTAAGTTGTATAAATTCGTGTAAATTTGTTATGATTATGAAACTCAAACTGGCATAAACACTTGATTCACATCAAGAAATATGCCTGATAAACTGTTAAAACAGAACACAAAACCAATTATGAATAAAAATAATTTTATGAAAAAATGATCTTACTGAACGTATACTATTATACCTATATATATCAATATATATAGCAATGTATAGCGTAGTTGGTAGGCCAATTTTTAAATCTGACAGACGGCTTAACAAAAATCAAAAATTTTTGATTTTTTTGTGAGCTGAGCCAGAGTTTGACAAATCCTAAAAAAAAAAAATAAAATAAAATCCTATAAAAGTTGCAATATTGTTAGTGTAATTGTTTAGACAGAAAAGCCTAATCAAGATCTAAGATTATTTATAATTCGTTAAAACAAATATACCGTTATGGAATGATAACTTCCTTGTAACGATCTAATGTTAAATCATTTTATCTCAAAGTGATATACCGCATTTGCACCTTAAGCATTTGATTATTGTTTGTTTTGCTGTAAAAACAAAAAACAAAGGATTTTGTTTTTTTTTTTTTTTTTTTAAATCTTTGTTAATGTGATTATTTTCTATTTTGTATAATTGATTATATTTAGATATTTTATACTTTCTTCATTCTTTTTTTCGTTTTTTGTTTTTAAATTAATTCTTATTTGTAATATTATAAGCATGTATTAAATGTACTCTGTTTTCAACTAATCTAATTCACAATAAGATCCAACATTTAAGAATATATGTATATATATATTTGTAATAATTTTTATTCCCTTTTATTTTTCATTTTTTTTTGTTAAATTCTAAAATTCATTTATTTTTTGTTTCTTTTATTTATAATTTTTTTTTTCCATAAATAAATCTTAATTTTCATATCTTTCATATATTTATTTTATTTTTTGTGTTCAAACACAAATTATCATTATTACTATATTATTGGCAAATATGTAGATCTGGGTACACATGATCGGTGGGGAGTATGAGTGAGTGAAGGATATAGAGGGGATTGTGTACAACGCCGAACAAGTGTTCTCAAACACTTGAAAATTAATTTTTTACCCCCTCCTCCTGTTCCCCCTTACTCATCCACTACCTAAAAACATTTGATCAGTTTTGTACACAATTCCCACTATCCCTTCTACCCACTCACATCCCCGAGCGACCGTATCTACCCGGGGATCTAGACATTTACCCCCCTATTATTTTATTTCAATAAAATTTGTTTTTATTTTTTGTTTTTGTTATTTGAAAATATTTTTCACAAATATTTTATTTAATTTTTTTTTTGTATTATTTCACATTTACAATGTTTTTCCATTTTTAATGTATATTATTAGAAATGTACATATGTTCATATGTATGTATTTTGATAAATAATTTAATGTACATAATTGTATGTACGTATCCTATACATTTGTAAAATTTTATCAATAGTTTTAATTTTTTTTTTGTTTTTTTATTATTTTTATTTATTTTTAAAAGAAATGAAATATTTCTTAGATAATAAATCACATTAATGTTTCACCTTTATAGAATAATTGAAAATAGACATTCATTTTTTGTGTTCATGTGTTATGTGTATATGTATGTACAAGTGTGTGTGTGTGTGCGTGTGTGGTACGTGTTTGTACGTACATTTCGTATTATATGTACATATATGTATGTACCTATACATATGTATATATGTTTTATAAGAATATATTATGTCATATACGATTATATCAATAATAATTATTTTGGTTATAATATATAAAGTAATGTAATTTTATATATGTATGTATATTGATTCATTTACATATTCATGTTTTATATGAAATTGTATACAAATATATATTTTTTTAAAATGTATTTAAAAAAAAAGAAAGATTGTATTTCATCATGGTGAAATAAGTAACAAAGTGAATCAATTAAAAAAATGTCTCTAGTTCAGCTATTACCAATTATCAGATAAAACTGTAATGGATCATAGCATTATTATGTATATTTTAATTTTATAATATAAACAATTTTTAATTCATTTTCATACAAAATATTTTTTATATGAAAATGAAATAAGGTCTAGTTCATGTTTGTAGAAAATTGATTAAAGTACCCAATTTATCAAAACTAAGCTAGTACTAACCTAACAGAATACTAACTTTTTCCAGCTGTTTTCATGAACTTTCTATACTATAAAAAGAAAGAAATATCCACATTATCACTCTCCATGAAATAATTTTCACAGAAACGAAAATTAACACAATGTCTTTACAGAACTAACTTAGAACTGCAAACATGAACTTGGCCATAATTTATTCAATATTTTCTAATTTATTTGTATTTTAAATTTCTCTCTGTTACGTTTTGGCGATACAATTTGTTATTTACCAAAAATAAGAAATTATTTTTATTTTTCAAATTTCTGATTGAATTCAAATTGAAATGAATAACGAATAATTTTAATTGTCGTGTGCATTCCATTCGCTCAATTTAGCTGATAATATTCATATATCATAATGATATAGTAGACCTGCTTATATTGTAAAAATTTATGTATTTGTGTTAAATGAACACAATAGAGATCTTTATGTATGTAATTTATATACATTGGGCCTTACCAATAACCGTTTACTAAGTCGTTACTAAGGACTTAGCCTTAGATTATCAAAATTGCATTACTAATAAACGATTTTAATCACAAAATTTTAGTTAGTCATGGAAATAATTTTAGTTACGCGAAACTCAAAACTAAGTTGTTACCAATTTAAAAATTCCATATATGTAAATTTTTAAAAATTTGTGATTTGTCAAAAAATCATAGAAAAAAATTTTTTTTGTCTTAAGTACACATTGTAAAAACTTTATGCCTATCGTCATGACGATTGATTTTGACGTCATCGCTATCTTTTCATACATTCGATATCGACTACATAACATATAACTGATGGTGAAATAAGTTTTTACATTGCCTTTTTGGTGTGTATGCCGTGAGTATTTGTGACAGAAAAACGGGGAAATCGAAACTAAATAAATCATGACATTAAAAATGTTATTAGTATGAAAATTTAAATTCAATAATCGTTGCTGAGTACTAACTAAAATAGTATCGAATTTATTGGTAAGGCCCATTAAATAATAAAATATGATATAATGAAAAGCAATGAATTTAATAATTATACAAACCTGAGAAGAGTGATGACCAAAATACATTATAAAATTTTCAATTTTTGTTTAAATCTCTTTATAAGTTTTTAAAATATTTTTATTTATTTTTATTTTTTTTTTTTGTTTTTTTGTTTATATTTTACTACATTTATTTATTATTATTTATTTTATTTTATTTTTAATTTATTTATTTATTTATTTTTTATTTTTTTTGTAATTTTGTTTTCCTTTTTCAAACATGTATATTTATTTGTTTTTTTATCATTTCATTATTTTCATTTCAGTCCGATAGGCACTACTTTATATAGATCAACTTCAAAATTTTCATTTCAATTTATTTGTATTAAAAATAAACACCATCATTCAAATATACTTTACATGGATTTTTTTTATATTGAATTTAATAATTGTTTTGTAATATAAATACTCTCTTAAATGCTTAGTTTTTTTTTGTTTTTCTTTTTTCTAATAAATTTCTTTTTGTGGTATTAATTTTTAATGTATGTTTGTAATATTAAATTAAATTCGTATGTTTTTTTTTTTTGTTTTTAAATGTAAATGCTGTTAAAAATTTTTTTTTCGTACTTTTTGTTTTTCGGTGGGAGAAGAGGGATTAGTGTAAAAAAACGTTAGATTATTGTAAAAATACAAAAAATATTTATGTAGTATTTACATACATTTACATTAAGTAAAAAAAAAAAAAATGATTCGTTCAAATGAACGGATCAATTTTAAAATGTTTTTTAAAAGTCAATTATATTTTATACATTTGAAAATAACGTATTTTCATATATGTAAATCCTGGCTTTTACAGTTGTCCAGTGTCAAGGATAAAGGAAGTGAGGCGTGTATCAGGTAGCACGGTACTACGCCTCATTTCCTTTAGCAGTGACTTCGAAAACTGTCTCATAAAACAATTTTAATATGTGTCTCAAAAGTGTAAAAAGCCGAAATCTTCTCTAAAATTCGTAATTTTTAGAATTTTACCTCCTAGTTCTACTTAAAAGACTCTTAATTTTCTTACCTGTTAATAGCAGATTTTGCTATTCTACCAAGAGATATTAGGAGACTTTCACATTTAGGAGACTAAGAGATATGTAGAATTAATTGATTTTGAATTAATCAAAGTTGGCTGATTTCGATCAACAATATCAAAAAAACAGTTTTTTTTTATTTATCTATTATTACAAATTCTGTGCGCTTGTTCCAAAAATATACAAAATAGAAAATACATAAAAGTATACAAATTCGAAAATGCATAAAAATGCTCAACATCAGAAAAATACACAAAAATACAAAAAGTTTCTATTAAAAATTTTTGATTTTTGATGCGCTGCTATTTTAAAAGACAAATGTTAGAAAAGCCTATTATTCTCTTGTAGAATAGGAAAAGTCTCTTAACTGTTTCTTATCCGTAGTTAAGAGATTAAGAGTCTATTAACTTTAGAGTAGAATTTGTAGGTTAACTCGTAATTGGATATTAAAAACTAAATTTAGAATTAATAATAAAAATTTTAGATTTGCCTCATTTTCAAAATAAACGAAAAATTGATTTTTATTTATGTAAAAATATTGATTTTAAAAATTGTTTGGTTTTTTTGTGTTTTAGTTTTCTTCGTTTTTTTTTTTTCTTTAGATTTTGAAAAAAGAACTAATTTTCGTAGTATTTTAAAATGCAATGAAATTTTTAAATGCATTATATTGTATACACACGATCCACATGAGTTAAAACATACATATGAAATTTTCTTGCTTATGTTATGGACACATACATCTAACTTTAATTTCCTTTAAAATTTCATTAAAATCATCATGTGTATAATCAGTAAATTTAATCAAATAAATCTGAAGCCTATGTCCAATGGTGTATGATATCGATGCGAGACCATCGGTCGTACAAGTCTCAGTCAAATTTTTCAAAAATTTAAACAATTTAAACAGAATAGCATACAGCCATTAAAAATATACATACATAAATGTATGTATATAATTCGGTTGGGATAAGGGATGTTATAAGCTTATTCTAAAATTTTAATTTTATAGATCGTTGTAGAATTACCAATACATCTATGTATATGATTGCATTATTGTAGATATATATCATTATCAATGGCGCAACAGCTCGATGTAAGTCTGGGCCTAATCATTAATTACAATTTTTTTCTTTTTAATTTTTGTTTATTGTAGATTATATACTAATGTATGGCTGCATTCGATTATGTCAGTTGATTCTCTTTCGATACGTCATTTGATCTTATTGTACAAATATGATTTGATGCTTTGCAAATTTTTGATTGTCAGTTGCTTACGAAATAAACATCAATTATCAAATGAAATCAGATATTTTGAAGAACTGCATGATTGAATGAACATGTGTCAAAAATTTGATGCATTTATTTGTATTAAATTGCAGATGACATTACCGAAAGCAGCTTATTATTAGATCGTGTGTCATTTTATTTTTTTAATTATTATCCGTTATTAAATTTAAATGTTTTTATTTTACTTTAAAAAAAAAATATATATTTTTTTTTTTCATATTTTCCTTATGAATTCATCATATGGGTTATAATGATAAAACCATAATATACTCTCCACAATTTACATTATTTTCAATCTAAGTAAAATTTTATAGAACTTGATTTTTTGTTCAATATTTTGTTTTTCCCAATAATTTTCTTCCAAATTTCCAATAAAATTTATACATATGTATGTATAGACTTTTCGACATATTTTTACTTTTTAAATATTCAAAAAAATTAAAATTATATAGATTATATATTTTTGTTGATTTTTATTTAAACATGTACATCAGTATACAGGGTATCCCAGAGTTAATGTCACAAATCGTGGTCTATCGTGTAGTTCAGAGTGTCTCTAGCAAAAAATCGTTTTAGATACCCACCGCCCCCCCCCCTTTTTTTTTTTAAAATTTTAATTTCACCCTTTCTGAGATACATTGGTTTGAGAATTTTCTCAAATATGTGCAGTACAGTACGTCATATAATTGGATATATCTTTTGTGACATTGACTTTGGATTACCCTGTATAATATATGTACATAATTGTATTTATAAATTTTGTTTAAAAAATTCAACTTTCTTTTAATGATCTTGTCGATGGTAATTGTTTTAAACCTTTCTCTAATTTATCAGCATCACCAGCTGAAAATCTGTAATTAGCTGGTACACGATTTATATTTAAATTATTCCTTTTATTTATTTCAGATGAATTTGATCTAACTGTTTTCCTTTTATTAACATTACCACTACTACTACTACTACAAATACTTGAATTTAATTTATCTTTTTCATCTAATAATGATGTTTTTTCACATACAATATCATCATCATTTAAACGTTCATAATCTTTTTTATTATTTTGACCGATTGTTGCCATTTTCCATGATGAACGACGCATTAAACCATTTTGACGTATTAAATCATTTGATGTTGATTGATCAATAGCAGTAGATGATGTTGTTGCTTGCATTGGTATTCCAATTGATGTTGCAATATTATGCTTTGAACCAGATATTGAACTATTCGATGATGTTGCTGATGATGATGATGATGTTGACGATAATTTTGATAATAATAATCCACTATTATTTATTGTATTATTATTATTACCAGATTGTCGTTTTAAATTCGGCTTTTGTTTACCTTCACGTAATATTGTATAAGTTGTTTGTGATGATGATGATGATTCTGGTTTTAAATTATTTAAATCTTCTTTTGATTTTTTGATATCTAAGAATACATCTGTTGAATAAAAATTATCAATTTCACGATAATTATTATTCTTTGTTATCCATGTTTGATCATCATTATTTGAATTAAATGTATTATCTAATAAATATTCAGTGCTTGTAGCATCTGGTGAATTGACTTCTTCAATTGTATTTAATGGTGATATTTGTATTATTGATTGTTGTTTTAATAATTCAATTTCAGTCTTAATTGTTGTTTCAATACCAAGTAAACCTAATACAAGACGTGGATTATCAACTACAAATTTTTCAAATATATGAAAATCAATTTTAACTTGATCTGTTTGTGTTGATTTTGATATAAATGTAATATTAATGTTATCTGTAATAAAATCGCATCCTAATTGAATATTATGTTGATCAAGTTCACGTCCCCATACTTCTGGTGGATGTGATGAACTTCGTGCAATTACACATTGACGTATATCTGTTATTTGACCAAAATTATTTGATATATTTGGTATTGAACGATTTGAAAATTTCCCACCTAAATCAGCTTGTGATGCTAATGTTGAAAATGTCATCTCTTGTAATGCTTGTATAGCATTACGTACTTCAATACTAAGTGCAGCTACATCCTGATGTAATGTATTTACTTGACTATCTAATCTTTCAATTGAATGTTTATGTGTTGATTGTATATTATTATCATTTTTATTATGGCATGATTCAAGATTTAAACCTTCTAATGAATTTGATTCAACGCCGCCCGGTGATGATGTATTAACAGATCGTTGTCTTTCGACACGTTCACGTAATGCAGCCAATGAACGACCACGTTGTGAAAATTTACCATGACGTGGACTATTACTTGCATGTAATGGTGAACGTGCATGATGTGGTGATGGTGATGCACCACCACCCATATGTGGTGATGATGATGATGATGTTGCACTATCAGCTTCTGGTTGATTTTCATCATCTTCACTAATTGATGGTAATGGTAATGATGGACCAATATCAGCATCCTGACATTCATAACCTTCTCTTAAATTATATGTTAAATCATGTTGAATATCATTTGCAAATTGTTGCTGATATTCTGGATATAATCTTAGAACTTCAACTAGACCACCCATATGAACGCATTTTAAATCACAGTAAGTTAAAGCCTAAGTTATTGAAAAAAAAAAAAAAAAAAAAATACAAGTTAAATAAACAAGGAAGGCAAATGACGACTAAAGCTATTATCTAATAAATCAAAAAGAAATCGGATTATTTTACACAAACTTTTCAAAACCAGTCAAAAACATAAACCGAATTTGATTAAAATTTTTACGTGATGATTATGTTTACTAAAACGCTGTACAAATTAACATGTACAATACGTATTACAAACGTATGTATGTATGTATATAGAAAATTTTTATCTATACTGAAGCATTTTGAAATAGGTAGGTAGGTAGATAGAGGTGACCGCCCGCTCATTCCCAAGTAAGCACATTTAGGCCAAAAAGGCCCATTGTGATACCACACCAGGAATTTCTCACAGATATAACAAACATATTAAATTAAATTGAAACAAATTTTTATCTTTTATAATTTCAATCAAATATGATTTTCGATTTTTACATTAAAAAAATGAATATTTTTTTAAAAAATGTTTGTAAAAAATTGAAAACTAAAATGAATTTTTACATATAATGAATTTAAGTTCATTATTACTCTGAGTCCGGAAACAGAGAAGGATAGAAAACAAATAATTCGTCCATTAATTGTTAAATTGAATAAAATGATAAATTTTTATTCCTTTCGATGGATACGTATTCATGACATAAGTACATACATACATATGTAAGTATGTGTATCTGGATTATTTTTTTAGTTTAGAGGTAACAGTATATATTACACCATACAAATGTACATATATACATTTATACACACATATTACATATATAGGTACAATATGGTATATGTGCATATATTAAGAAAACTATTTTTTTTATTATACCTTAACATCACTGCTACTTTTCACAACAATATCTTGCCCAGCACTATTTGTTGTTGTTGTTACCTGTTGCCCATTCGATGTTGCTACTAAATGAACGTTAATATCACATCCAACTAAATCGCCCTTACCTATAAAAAAATTGAAAAAAAAAAACAAAATAAAAAATCTCTTATATACATATATATTTATATGTATGTACAAAAACATACACATACAAGTATGAAAACGTGTACATCGTATGAAAATCAAAATATATACATAGAATAATACACTAGAAATATAGGAAAATGATGAATAAATGAAAATGAAAAAAAAAATAAATAAATAAATAAAAATATACTCTGTCTACTAATTTGATACAGTTCAGGTCTTATGGAAATGACATAGAGTAGAACCACTTTATGTCGCTGTATATTGATATTAAAAAAATTCACCTCGTATTATTTGATAATTTTAAATATTGTGGTACCACTGTTCGTGACATGATCTTATTAGAAATTATGAGAGAAGAAAAAAAAATGTATTTCCATAAGGCCTTACCTGCACCGAATTAATAGACAGACTATGTATATAAATGAATATATAAACTTGTAAAATGTGTTTATTTCGCATTTGAATTGTTTTTATCGTTTAAACATTTTCTTTGCTTTTTTTTTATTGTAATCTTTATAACAATATATATGGACATAATATTATAGATGTATAGTATGTACATACATACATACATGTATAAAGTATGTAGAGGTTATTCTTAAACAAAATACCTATACAGTGTGCCGGAGTCAGTGTCACAAAGCGGGTCTATCGTGTAATTCAGAGTGTTTTTAACAAAAAATTGTTCTAGATCTCCTTCTGAGATACAATGATTTGAAAATTTTCGGACACGTATTGCACATGACGTCATATATAACCGTACATATCTATTGAACCACCAGACTGGTCTAGAACACCCTGTATACTAAGAAGAATAGATACAAAGTCTTTCAAGGTACTTTTATTCCGTTTACTACATTTTTCGTTCCTCTTTTTCTATGTTTTTTTCTTAATTTTATGACATTTTTCCTACAGATTTTTTATATTTATTTTTTTTTTATTAAATATTTTTTACTTATAATGGGTGTTTCTTATCGTTTAGTTTCCTTTTCTTATTTTGTTTCGTTTTTATGCTTATAAAAGTTATATTGTATTACATTTTACGTTTTATTATTTTTATAATATATTAATTTTAGTTTTTCTTTTGCTTTGTACTAATGACAAATATTTAGTATTAAAACAAAGTATAATAAGATTTCAAAACTACGTAGTTATTACTAATATGTTTTAACAAATGCATCCAAATACCACGAAAAAAAATTATAATTCAGAAACTGGTTCATAGTATCAAAAATATCGTTTAAAAAAATAATCGCAATATTTTCATTGTATTTACATCCTATTGTATAAAATCATAAAAACTATGTTTTGTGTTTCGATACTATGCATTTTCATTAGTGGTTCAAATACTATACAATATGTGTCATTAATATTATATATACTTACCTTGGTTTGTTTTTTTGCAATTTTGTAAATAAGTCTTAAATTGTAATACAATAAATTGTTTTTTAGTTTTTATTACATTAAAAAATGAGGGCAAAAAAAAACTAATATAAATATTAATGATAATAGTAGTTGATATTGTATTATACCGTGAGTTTCAAAACGTCAAAAAAATTGTATTAATGCGGTGTCGTATACTGTTTTCCTTGACCTTTAGAAATTATATTTCATTGAAACAGTAATCGATGCGTAAAATTAACATATTTGATGTGTTTGGAAACTTTTGACAATGCACTTGTTTCAAGTCTTAGACTTTATATAGAACTTGTTGCTTTGTATCAATACGATATTAATGCGTTTCAGAAACTCACAGATACCGATTATAAATAATAATAATTTGTATCTATACCTACATAAATTACATGAGTAAATTTAGTGCATAGAATTAATGGACAGAGTGTAAGTGTAAGTACATATGTATATGTACATAAAAATAAATAAAAAATGAATGTTATGTAAAAATAAAAAGTACTTACCTAATATAGCTACAACCATATTATTCTTGATAACTTCCATTGAGCCATTACACAAATAATAAATGTAATTTAATGCATCACCTTTATGTATTAAAAATTCACCAGGAGCACAAAAATTCGTTTTAATATGCAATGATAATAATTTTAGACATCCCTGTTGTTTATCCATATGTTTAAGTGTGTAAGTGTGTTTTTAAGCACACATTCCATAGAAAATCATCAAAAAAAGTAAGAAAAATAGAAATAAAAAATAAAAATGAATTTTCTTTCTTTATTTATTTTTTTCTATGTATGTAATATTAATTTTATTTTGTTTTATTTTTGATTTATTAATATGTGTATTTTATTTTTAATTTTTTTTCTAACTTCAAATGTACTCGTATAGGTATATACACATGAACTATACTGGCATACAGTTAAACAAATAACGTACAGGACGTATGGTTAAACAAACGTTCATTACGGAATTTGAATACATTGAATTTTGTGTGTAATACAAAATGAATACATATATTCCATGTTATGTGAAAAACAATTCAATTTTTTCATATTTTATATGTATCTGTACTTTCTACAGGCATATTTCCCGTGTATCCTGCAGAATTTATATACCTGTATTATGTAAAAATGTACAAAGTATGGTCGAGTTCATGTTTGCAGAAAATTGATTCCAGTACCCAATTTATCAAAACTAAGCTAGTACTAACCTAGCAGAATACTAACTTTTTCCAGCTATTTTTATGAACTGTCTACTATAAAAAGAAAAAAATATCCAGATCATCACTCTTCGTGATTACCAGATTACTTGCATTGTAACTATAACTAACTTAGAACTGCAGACGTTTCATTTTGTTTTTTGAAAATCATTGTAACTGCTACATATTGTTTAATTTTATGATTTTAATCTTATTCCATCTATATACTCAATTAATCAATTTCTTACAGAGCAGAAATATTTTCACAATATTTTTAATTACATTTTTATAGTACATAAAATTCTATTAGAAATGTAAAGATTTCCTATGAATCTCACAAATATCCCTTTAATGTTAACACAAAAATTCAGAATCTACCATTTTTCTTTAAAAATGTTAAGACATTTTTGTGAACATTTCTTTTTTAAAAAAAGTCTAAGTTTTCTGTCTGGCGGGGGTAAAATCGCCTAAAAGTTGTAATAGTGTTAGTAAATAAATTTAACCCACATCAAACAGAAAAGTTTGATTTAAAGCTGAAATAAAAAAAAGCAGAAGCAAAAAACATTGAATATCTTAAGATGATGTCCTTGTGTTTATTTGAAAGGTAGTAATATACGAACTAATTTTTTTAAAATGATATTTCACATTAAATTTTTTGTTTTTTGTTTTGCTTTTAATGCTGACAACTTGAACAGTTTTAATGTTTTCTAGCGCTTACTTTAAATCTAATCCAAGAAAAAAATGAATCAAATTTAAATAATTTCAATTTTTTAAAAATTGCAAAAATCTTTTAAAGAAGCAAAAAAAAACAAAAATTTACATAATCATTATAAAGGTAAATACTTGAATATCATTTTGACATTTGAAAAACAAAAAAAAAAAAAAATACGTTGACCTGTATCCTTCGTCATTAATGAGTTGAAGGATTAATTTTTATTTAATTACTGTGAACTAATTTTTTTTGTTGTTTTTATTTTCATTTTTATAATTGTAATTATGTTTTTGAAATCATCATAATGAAGTACATGTGAAAAATAAAAAAATATTTTTGGTATAAATAGGTACTTCGGATTATATAGCAAAGCTATGTGTACACAATATATTTATAATGTTATTGTTTAGTTGAAATATTAGGTATTAAAAAAATACATACATATATGCATGATATATGTTATACATATGTAATTGCAAAATAATACAATTCAATGCATACATACATATGTAAAGTCCTGAATGTACTGTATATGTATATTGTACGCATGTTATAAATACAATGCATACATACAGGGCCGAAACAAGACGGTCTCGCGTTTTTAGAGGCCCCGCGGTCTACACAAATTACCCAAAACAGAATGATGGACACAATTAACAGGTGCAATTGACTATAAATTATGTACTTTCAGTGAAAGCCAATTATGGATTTCAAAAAAATAATATTACTTCGATTTGTTAAAAAAAAAAAAAAACAATTTTTTTTCACAAAATTTTTAAGTCCGGCACCGCAAAAGGTTAAGCCGGCCCTATACACACATATCAATATGAGCTTTTTTTTGTTGTTTTTGAATAAACAACAATAATAACAAACTTTACAATACATACCTAAGTCTAACCTTATACTATATATGAATAATATTAACTTGAAAATGTTGTAATAAAAATAAAAAATAAAATATGAAAAGAAAAATACAAACTCATATTTGAAGCTATTCAATATATGTAGGTATACAAAAAAAGTACTTTTACTAAATAACTTGAATAAGCAGAAAAAATGTTTGTTCTTAATTTTTTTGTTTTTTTGATTTCATTGTGAGGAAATCACAAAAGCGTATGTAATGTATTATACACATATGCAAAAAAAAATTGGAAAAAAGAACAAACAAAAGAAGTAAAAAAGAAAACAAAATGGTATATTAAAATCTATAAGGATTACAGATATGAATTAAATTCAAATAAAATTTCTGTATGTATTCGCATATTGTGACAAAAAATATTTTTTTTTTATAAATGTACATATGTGTACGTTGTATATATACAACTGTGAGACCCGTATACTTATAAGAAACCCGTATAAAAAATCAAATCGGGAAACAAATCAAATTTCTCATAATCAGGTCCGGCTGTACATACATGCATACATGTAGATATAATACTTAATATATACGTATATGGTATAATAATGTGCCATATATGTTTTATGCAAAATACAACACAAATATTTTTTTTTTATACATATAAAAAAAAAAAAATAAAATAAGTTTAATGTGTATCATGAAACTTGATTAAAAACAAAAAAAAAAAAAAAAAACGTGCGTAAAAAAATTTTCATGTATTTTGTTTTTCTTTTTCGCTTTTTTTTTTTTAAACACACACATACATATCAAAAATGTATATGTTACAGAAAAAACAAAAAATAACCATAATATGAATATAAACCACATGGCATAATTTTAAAAGATAATACTTAAGGAGTGTGTACGGCAAATTCGGGTAATTGTCTAAATGGCTAAATTGTTGGAAAAAATCAGTAAAAGGTTGTAGCATACTCAACGAGTATGCTAAATGCGGCTAAATTGGTAAATTCATCGTTTTTGCATGAAATGATGAAATATGAAATTTAATGTATGGTTCTCGTCTGCACTTTGATTTTTACATATTTTTTGTGATTCTTTTGAATACAATTTCTCGAATTTTTAACAATTATTAAAAAAATTAAAAATTTGAATTTTTGATTTTTTAAAATCATATGTAAATCTGAAATGTAAAAATATAAAGAAAAAGAAATGAAAACTAAAGCTGTCAACAATTTAACCATTCCTCACAGCAAAATGTTGCTAAATGCTAAATTGAAATTTTATTGGAAATAATTTAGAACCTTTGAATTTAGCCGATTTTTCCAATGGTTTCGCACACACTCATAATGTACATATGTACGTATGTAGGTACTAAATTTCAGTGTAAGAAAAATATGATTATGTACTTTGGAAAATTCAATACACGTGTATCATCTATAAAGCATGATATTATATAATAATATATACACATATGTAGGTTGGTACATAGTATGTATACCTATGTAGGCATATGTATGTAAATATTGTTATAAAATTCTATGTGAAATGTATGATGGTATATGAATATTTTTTGATGTTGTTATTAGAAATTAGAATACAGTATGAACATTAAATCAGAATTTAAAAGCCAAATTCTTAGCATATGGAGCTGTATGTATTATTTATTATTATGTATATTCATAAGACCTGAAGTGCATAATACTAATGGACAGTGTATATATTCTGTGTTTCACACTTTCGCGACTGTGACACATATGAAAATTGTTTTATGAGACATTTCCAGTGTCGTGGGTGAAGGAAGTGAGGCGTGTACCAGGTAGTCATGTAGTACCCTGACACTCGAAATGTCTCATAAGACAATTTTCGTATATATCTCAAAAGTGTAAAACACGGGTATCATAACTTAAATGCCCGGTGAATTACAGTAAAGATAGAAAAAACGAAATCTTTGTTATTATTCTAATAAATATTATCAAATAGACTTGAAAGGAAACAAAAAATTTTCTTATTTTTTATTTAATTTTTTTCTTATTTTTTCATCCTATCAATGAATTTATTTTGATATCATATAGCCTAGCTGGTAAACACATTCTGAATCAACATTCAATATGAAAAAACAAAGGTCTAGTTCATATTTGCAGTTCTAAATTAGTTCTGCAAAGGTATTGTGTTCATATTCGTTTCTGCGCGAAAGCAGTAAGTTTATGGTATCAGTTATGTAGAAGTTTGACAGCAGTTTTAGCATGTGTAAAATTATGTCTGCAAGTTTAAGACTAGAGAAAGACAGTAAAGTAAGTGATCTGCTGCACAAAATTAATATTCTGTTGGATTAGTCTTAGTACTATAGCTTAACTTAAGTACAGCAAGCATGAACTCGACCAAATTCTCGTTTGTTGGAATCGGTTCAATAATTTAGACTATATGTCGTACAAGGCAAACATACCATATACGTGTAGTCCTTATAAAATGCAGTATTTAAAATGTTCGAATTTTTTTAAATAATAATTCCTGTATCTGTTCCGTCATTACACTGATGTTAGGTGTATAAAAATATTAAATATTAATATATAAATATTATTTATATTGTACACATATCTGTTACAAGTGTATTTATTCTTGCATAGAAAATATAAAATGAATGATGAATGTATTTACGAATGTATTTGTAAAACATTTCTTTCTAACTTGAGGTTTTTATTTGATTTCTTTTAACATCAAAATGTGAAAAGATGAAAATAAAAATAATGTTAGCAATAAATTTTTTTTTTGTTTAAAAATTTAAATAACAATTTGTATTCATAACTTGTCAAAATTGATTTTCAACTGCTGAAATAATATTATATAACTGTAAATTTGAAATACATGTATTTAATTTTAATCTTATAAAAATCTTGATACAATGTGAACTTTATAGAACTGTGCATACATATACGAGTATAAGCATACGGCTGCGTTCGGTTATATGAACTGGTTCTCGTTTGATACGTCATTTGATTTCACTGTACAAATATCATTTGATGCTTTGCAAGTTTTTGATTATCGTTTGCTTACAGAATCTCAATCATCAAATGTAATCAGCTTTTTTGAAGACCTGCATAATTGACTCAATAGGTGTCAAAAATTTGAGACAAATTGCATTACCGAACGATTGATGACAGACAACTGCAAAACAGAACGATTGACAATTATCAAATGCAATACCGAACGCAGCCTAAGTTGAGATCGTATTATATTGAATTTATCAAAATTGTTCCAGATTATTGAAGTGTTTTATTTGAAGCAATAATGTTTATTTGAAAAAAAAAATCATGTACATACCTGAGATGCTGATTCAAATATTGGCAATTGTAATATTTCTCTATGTAAATGCATAGATACATCACCTCTTAGTTCCTCAGGAAATTCTTTTAATGTCTGAAAATAAAATTAATTCAAAAAAAAGAGAAAAATCAAGACTAAAAAAAACAACAAAAATTTGTATAATAAAATTTAATAAAACAGTGTATATAATATATGTATGCGTTCATTGCATTATCATATTACGTACGTGTGTACATAAGATTTTCTTTTTTTTTCTGTTTTATTATTTCGTGAAGTGAATATGTAAAAAAAAAAATAGATCCTTAGATAAATTTAAAAAAGACGAAAAAAAAAATGTTTTTTCTTTCAAGTTTTTCTTTGATTGTTTATTTTTCAAAAATTTTCTTATTAAATTTTTCCTCTTTCTAAAATATGAATTTTTCTACATATACAGTAAATCATGTTTATTCTGATCACTTTAAAATACGTATTATTCTTAAATATAAATTTATTTACCATTAATTTCATTCGTTATACAGGGCATTCCGAGTCAATATACCAAAGCGGGTCTATATCGTATAGTTTAGAGTGTCTCTAGCAAATTAATCGTTTTAGATCACCTGCTACCTCTTAAAATCCATCCCTTCTGAGATACGTGGGCTTGAAAATTGCCGGATAGAGCAGTACATGATGTCATATAATTTACGACTTTAATGGTCTAGAACGATGTGTCGCTAGAAATTCTCTGAACGATAGACCTGCTTTGTGACATTGACACTGGGACCCCTTATGAATAAATTTCATACATTTTTCACAATGAAAATATTTTTAATAAATTATTGCGTAAAATAAGATCTCATAGCACTGAAACTCAAAAGAAACGTAAATCAAAACTGAAATCAAAATATGTATGTATATATGTATATTAGTTGTATTGTGATTGGATTTTAAATATCTATTAGATTTCAGATTACGTTGAACAATATATAATTTTCGAAATTTTTGAAAAAAGCAATCAATTTTGTTATATTGCAAAGTTAACGTACGAGTATATACTTAGTCCCAATATAGGTAATTCGAATTTTAGATAGTCCTAATTTAAAACTAGGATATACAGAGATAATTCGGACTTTGGACAATCATTTGGAATTGGGAAAATCCCAATTTTTTGAAAATTTATGTGTGGCGAACAATGAAAAATATCATCATTACTATAGTACTGAATGACAAGTGAATGTAAACAAACAAAATTGAAGTGAAGTAGTGTGAATTTATTTGGATATTAGATGTTATGTATAATAGTTAAAAATGTATGTGTGTTAGTAAAATCCAAAATTCCAATGTTGGTGTATATACTGTAATCCTAATTATTGGGAGTATTTCATTTTAATTTGAATTATTTTTTGTCGTATATATACTACTTATACGATGTCATTACAGATTTAACGGTAAGTATTTAATAACTACAACTATTTTGACCAATACATATTTGTGATTTTAGTTTATGCTTGCATTTGGTTTCAGATGGTATTCTCGTACAAAGTTATTTAGTTCCTAATGTTTTCTTTTACTTGTTTTTGTATTTATGTGTATATGAAATTTTTATAACGTCAAATTTTATGTCTACTATTAGGATATCATGAAAAAAAAAACACGAAATCTGAATAAACAATACTCTACTGTATATGATCTAATTTTAATTGTGTATATTTGATACTTCATTTCTTCTCATTTTTTTATTCGTTCTATTGATTTTAAGAAGATTTTGAAGTACTGTAACTATGTATAAAAAAATATATTTTTTTAAAATACTTGAAAAAATGTGTAGACATGTGCGTTCTCACTTCACATATTTACACATTTACGTACATATTTTTTTATATTCACATATTTACGTACATACATATTAACATTTTTATTTTTTGTTCTTCATAAAATAATAAAAAAAAAATTAATTTGTGTTCTTTATTTACAACTTAATCCAAGAAATTAAAGACTTCAATATTATTTCAATAAAATCGTAAATGATACTTATACTTACTATACTTTGTACTTTAATGCCTGTATTCATCAACCAAGATTATCCGTCGGATATTTTTACGACTGCTAGAATTTCACCGTATTCAATAACGCGGATAAAAATTATTTTCGAAATGTCAAACACGTCAGCTGATTGTTATTTATGAAGAAATAATGAGGTTACATTGATAAGTTAATCAAATTTTGTTTCTGTATATTAATGATTTTCAAATAGTAAGGTTATGTTTTTTGGATAATAAGATTTGGCGAATAAGATTTATCTCGGTCTAGAGATAATCTTTGCTGATGAATACGGACATAAATCTTTTCACCACTGGTCTTATGGAAACTACGAAAAGTAGTACCACTTTATATCATTGTATATATTGATATTTAAAAAAGTTCATCTCATACTGTATGAAAACTTCAAGAGTTGTGGCAACACTGCTGTTAAACTGTAGGTGAACGTATGATAGAATTGTCATGGAAAATCATCATAATGATTAGGCTAGGGTCCTGCAAAGACTGTAACGCTACTGAAGAAGCTTACGCGTTTAGCATTAGAGTACATGTGATACAAATAATACGTATTTTATTTTTAAACAAAACTTTTAGTTTAATCTGAAATTTTGATATGTATTTATTTGAAAAATTTTATGGGTTCGTTATTCAAACTATAATAAAAATCATTTAACCCTGAAATAAATTACATTTGATTTCAAAATACGAATATTAGTATACAGATATGTATGCTTCTAGTATTTACAGTGTAATAAAAAAGTGTTCGGATGATATATGTAGCTTTTAAAAAATACACTTAAACATGAGAAAAAACTGAAAGACTTTTTGACACAAGCTTTCAATTTCGATTCTATAGTTTTTTTTTTTTTTTTTGTATTACATATTATTCTTATTAATATGGCGCCTATAGTTTGTTTTAAATTTTAAATTCCAGTTATTAAAAAACATAAATTCATATCAATACACCAAAAAATAACAACTGATATTGAATTTAACAATGGAAAATGAAAATTTTTTATTTAAAATGTTTTACATTAAAAATAGAAAATGGCGAGTCGTACGGTATTTCAATTAAAATCGAGTATTTTTTTGTCGATTTCATTAAACAAAATCGATGAAAATTCACGATTTCGATCATGAAATCAAGTAAGAACGCGATTTCATTTTGGTCTGTCTTGCTTATTAAATTGAAAATAATTTTTTATAAAAATTTGCTACAATTTTTGACTAAAAATCTATTTATATTTCTTTTTTTTTGTATAAAAAAAAAAAATCGTTACTTTCGCTTTACTTCTGTTTTTATCAATATGATTAGTAAAAAAAATTTCAAAACACTGTATGTACATACATATATATGTATATAGGCAAAAATACCTAATCATATGAAATTAATTGTTATAAAAGATACGCATGTGTTAACATTGAAATTTAAATTATGTTTGTGGTTATAATTAGTATTTGTAATGAGTTAATAAAATAAGTATATTATGAACAAAACATTTAAACTATGTATATGTATGTACGTATATGCAAGTTTATACATACATATGTACATATTTTTATATGTAAAATTGTTTATAAAGTCATTGTATTTATATAATTATATTCATTATTAATATTTATTTAATAAACTTACCTCATAAATATCAATGCCATGATTCAAAGACCAACTTGTTTGAAAATAATCCTGTATCCTTTGTTTTAATTCTTTGGGCATCTATACATAAAAAATATATACATGCATATATTTATTGTGGATATTTTTAAGCAAATAGAAAAAGGAAAATAAATTTATTTTATATAATAAATAGGCTGCGTTCGGTTATATCAATTGATTCTATTTTGATACGTTATTTGATTTCACTGTACAAATATCATTTTATGCTTTACAAATTTTTGATTGTCATTTGCTTACAAAAGAAGTATCAATCATCGAATGTAATCAACTATTTTGAAGAACTGCATGATTGATTGAACATGTGCCAAAAATTTGATGCAAATTGCATTACCAAACGATTGATGACAGTTAATTGCAAAACCGAACTATTGACGATTTTCAAATGCGTTACTGGAACAGTTGATATTTTTCATTTGAACTGAAGATGATATTACCGAACGCCGCCATATATGAATGTTATTGTTAATACATACATATATACTTAATTAACATATTATATATAATTTATTTTATGTATACTTGTATGATTTTTTCATAACACACGTATGTATGTATGTATTTATGTGTATGTAACGTATGTATGTACATTTAATGAATGCTTATCAACAATAATAACTACCTATGTACATACATATAATAATAATAGAAAAATAATTGTGGAAATAATTATAATTAGATGTAATTTGTAAAGATATTTCCAATAAAATAATAAACGTTACCATTTAACTTCATATTGTGGTTATATTTCATATATGTATGTATGCACATTGTATGCATACATACATTGTGTATTCGTATTCATGTCGTATTGAAGGATTTAATTTATTTTTATTGTGTATATGCATACAAGTGTATATACATTACTTTTATACTTTATCTATAAATGATTTTTAGTGTGTGTCTTGGCATTTACAGGACATGAAAATTCAGTGGTTCGCAATCCACGTTAAACTGTAGATGCACATATGGTAGATTTGTTGCGAAGAATCATCAGTAATGATGAAGGCAAAAACTCATACAGGGTTGTAAAGCCAAAAGAAGAAGAAGATTAGTCATATTTAAAAAAAGCATTCAATTTTGTTTGAAATTGTGATTACATTACTTATCCTGTTTTTTTTTTTTATTAGAAAAAGAGATAAAATTTATGAGACAAAAAAAAAGCGAAACATCCTAATTTTCATGAGATTGTACTGAAAAACATTTATGAACAAAGTATAAAATATTAAAAATTTAAATAATTAATTTATAATTTTTATTTAAATGAATTTAAATGAATAAAATAAAATAAAAATCACAATGTAAATTTTTCATAAATTATTCAAAATATGAATGCACACCATCTTTTTTATGTAACCCCATGCATCATATTTTTGCTTATCTTTCTTCAAATTTTTATTTTCTTTTCAAAGCAAATGAAAAACTATTTTTGTTTTTTTTTATTATTCTTTTTCTCGTTATTTTGTTGAAATTTAATTTATTTTATTTTATTTTTTTGCATAAAAAGAAATTTTTTTGTGTTTGCGCTGTTTATAAAAGTATTTTTAGTTTTCATCTTTTTTAATGGATTTTAATAAAATGAATCATAATACATAAATACAAGCGTGTTTATGTGTGTCTATAATGATTCGACTTTTTGTTTATCTAGAAATTTTCATAATAATTTAACTTTTAAATAATATCGTCATTAATACTAAATATGAATTTTGTTATTTTTTTTTTTTTCAAAGTTTTATGAAAGTACATTAATACAAATGGAAAACTAGATATTTAATATTTTATTGTTATTATTATTATTATTATTATTATTATTATTATTTTAACTTATAATTTTGTTTTTTCGTTCTTATGGATTGTATGTATGAGTAAAAAAATCATTCCAATGAAAGGCTTATTAGAGAGTCAAACAGGGTGATCTCTGAACTAGTATTGAAATGTTATAGAAAGATTACTAGGCGTGTGAATGGACTTTTAACAGTATATTACACATTCAAGGTACACCTTCAAAAACTAGGCATCAACGTTGATAACCTGGATTGTAGGTTATACCTCGATGCAGAGAAAACATCAACACATATCTTGTGTGTTGCTTTATAAAGATCTAGAATCTGAAAAAACTTTCATATCTTCTACGGCCAAACAGTCGATTGAGAAAGATCTTTGTCTTGCTTTCTGTCTAAGGAAATTTTTTTCCAGTTCCCCATTTGAAACTAAATCTTTCATACACTGACTTCATAAGGTATCTAGCCAGAAGGATAAGCGCCTTTATATAGAAACGTCGGGGGTGAGGAACACAATTTAAGCTTGACTTAGAAAGCGCAGTGTCGAGATTACCAAACTTCATCTCATCCTCTGTGTATGACAAAAAACAAAAAAAAAACAAAATGGGTAAAAAAAAAATCAAAAGATGAAAAGTACATATAGAAATTAATCTATTACACATGCACACTTGTATATACTTTTTATATCGTAGATACTTTCTAGTAAAGAATATATCTTTATTTTAGAAGGAAAATGGAAATACGTTTAAAGGGCGATCCATGTCAAAGTGGATTAAAGTAATATGCATATGTATGTCCTTCAATTTTGTTGACAAAAATTTTTTATCCATGTTACATACAAAAATCTGGTATGCTTTTATGGCCTTGTAAAATTTACGATCTACATTATAAAATGATATAACTGACATATGATGGAATACATTTGATATATTGACTACGTATTTGATTGATGTTAAACTATTTGACTACATGTACATATAGGTATCTTGATTATTTGAAAGGTTGACTAACATCGACTACCTATATATTCTTATTATGTCGAACTAGATTTTCAAAATTTTGACAATATTTGTATTCATATGACATATCGGTAGATAAAACTCATTTCATTTTGTTTGTCTTTGTTTTTTTTTTTTTTAATAAAATAACATACATACGTGCCTGGTACATGAAGCACCCTAAATACACATATCCTATATAAAACCATATGTGTATGTGCATGTGTAAAAATAAACATATATATAAAGCACATATCTAATATAAACAAAATCCTCTTAAATATTAACAAAATGAAATTTTTATTTTTTTTTTATTTTTTATTTCCTGGTATTTATTTTAATATGAATTTTATGTGCACACATGCCCGTTATTGTATTCTTGTACTATACGAGAATTTGATAAAAATGCCTTGATATGTATCTACACTTTGTACTTTAAATATTTTCACTACAGGCCTTATGGAAACTACGAAAAGCAGTATCACATTACATCATTGTATATTGATATTTAAAAATCTCATCTCATGGGTGGTTTGGTTGGTTTAAAGTTGCTGCACAACTACGGCTTGAATTGCGCCTAATTATCATTTAATAAATAGCAATGCCATTTTGATACCACATGAGGGTGTGGGTACGTTACCAACGGAAATCTGAGAAAGAGTACACGATTACAGCCATCCAGTTGAGCGAAAATAGGATTACGATACTACCAGGACTTTTCTGAGACAGGACTCATCTCATATTGTATGAGAACTTTGAAAATTGTGGTAACACTGCTTGTGAAATGCTCTTATGAGAAATTATGACAGAAGGAAACATATATACACTCCCATAATGCCTGTAGTGCGATGTACTGAAAATATTTAAAGTACAAAGTATACATAGGTATGGTTTTGTGTATTTGCTCGTGTATAGTATTCATTATACATGTTGATATGATAATGAAATTTTCAAAATTTTTCTTTAATACTTTTAATATACTGTATCATATATAGTATGTATACAATGCACATGAATACGAATACTACATGATTATCATAATTTTTTCTTATTTTTTATATTTAAATGTAAAATATCTGATATAACAATATAAATAATTGTGTACCTGATGTAATATGATAAAATCCTTTAAATCTCTCCATTTACTTTCATATAATGATCGTCTAGAATACATTCTTTGTATAATGGCGGTAACATTACCGAATACAACAGCATGCATTAATGCTATAGTGTATTAAAATACATTATATATAAATTGTTTTTTTTTTTTTCAATTGTATCATAAAAGCGTGTATATTTGAAGGAAAATAAAAGAAATAAAATAAAAATGATAAACAAAAATTATTTAAATTTTTTTAGTTTGTTGAAAATTTACCTCCAATTAACATCATAATTATACTGAAAACTTTTTCAGCAACTGTGTTTGCAGATACATTACCAAAACCAACTGATGTTAAACTAGTAAATGTAAAATATAATGCAGTTGCATATGCTTCAGCATTTGTTATATTTGATACAGGAATTTTTAAACGATCAGCTAAAACATGCATCCAACCTGTAATGGAAATGAACAAACAAAATGGCACATCAAAAAAGTAAATAATATATGTACATATAGTATGTTCTACTTTTAATTCCAATTAAATTTATTAATTTGTTTTATTTTAAATGATTTTTTTTTTCGTAAATCTATAAATCATATTTTATGTAAATTTTTATATATAATAATTCTTACCTATATCCCATCCATTATCATTAATTAATTCTTCCTTTTCAGCTATCACATACCAAATACATGCTAACCAATGTGCAACTAGTGAAAAACTTAACATTAATAATGTTAGTATCATAGCTGTGTATTGTGAATATCGATCCATTTTTTGTAATAATCTAGCCAATCGTAATAGTCTCGTTAATTTAACTAAATGTATATGCGATTCCTGAAAATATACAGCATTATAAAGTATACTAGATGTACACACATAATGTATTTATGTATACAAATAGATATAGAATAAAACACTCAAAATTGATATGAATATGTATAGAACGTCATACATAAGTAAATTGGAATAAAACAAATTTGTAATGAAAAGAAAAAAAAAAGTGATTTTAAGAGCCCATTACAGTATTTATTTGAATTACTTTTTTGTCTTTTATAACAAGTATCCTTGTGATAATTTGTGTCTCGATTTGTCTGACAGAAATAATTTACATATGTAGATACAACATTTAATAAACAAATCGTCAGATGTTGCCCATAAAATTGGGCTATATAAATTATTTAATATTTATTATCTCAAGTTTTTTTCTCTTTATTCCAGTACTTATACATATGTGTAGCACTGTGTACTTATGTATTTATACCGGATGTTTCAGAGCCAATGTTACAAAGCGGATCTATCGTGTAGTTCAGAGTGTTTCCTGCAAAAAAAAAAACCTAGACCTGCCTCCTTAAAATCCACTCCTTCTGAGATACAGGAGTTTGAAAATTTTTGGACACATGCAGTATATGACAACATATAACCGAACATATCATTTAAGGCACTCCGTGTATTTGAGCCATGTTAATTGCATATAAAAGCTACACAAATGAGATATTGTGTATGGAATTTTTCTTACAAAAATTATACAGCATGATCCAAAAACCTAACATTTTTGTATAAAAACATTTTTGAAATTTGGACTTTAATAACTTCAGTGAATAACTTCTTATTCGAATTCAATAAAAAATAGCTTGTTAGCTGGGCCTAAGTCCTTAGTGTCCTTAGTGCGATTAAAATACACGAGGTGGTTCAAAAGATATGTCCGATTATACATATGATCATAACGATACGTGGTCGAAAAATTTCAAGCCCTTGTATCTTAGAAGAGGTGGATTTTGAGTGGAAGTCTAGAACGATTTTTTGCTAGAAATACTCTGAATTACAGTACATACATATGTATATGTAGCCATCATTTGCTATTATTTATTTTTATAAAAAAAAAATCAATAAAAAAAACATTTCACATTTTCAAATGATTTATTCATTTATTTATTTAATTTTATTTTGTTGTTTAAATTTTATTCCCTGGTTTATTTATTAATTTATTTATTTATATTTTTTGAAATGTATTGTCAATCACAATCTTATGATCTGATATTTGGCAATTTTGTCTAAATAATAGCTCAATCTACCTGTTTCTGTTTTTATAAAAAAAAAAAATTTTGTTTTTTTAAATATGTAATTTACATGGAGAGGTCATTACATAAGGGACTTAATTTTTTCCATATTTTGATCTGTATGTATTTTACTTATATACTCAAATAAAATACATATCATTTTTCATCTACAGGGAAATCAAAAATGATACTACTTAGATAGATACTCGTGATAAATTTAAATCATGAATATGAATATTTTCTATTTTTTTTTTTTTCAGTTATAAGTATGTAGTATACACATGTACGTGTATTATTCACGTGTAGATCTGTTATTTATTTTTGAGATTTTGTTATTCATATTTTCAGCATATGTGATATATGTACAACAAAGGCCACACTTTTCATGCTTTATTCTTTTTTTAGAGGAATTTCTCATTTGTATGAGAATCATGAGGAAAAACCGTTTTTACTTTTTTTTATTTACAAAAAAAAAAGAAAAAAAGTGTGAACATCAGGCATATGTCTAAACTAAGATGATTCTATCCTTTTAGGATCCAGGTTCGATTTTTATGAAAATTTGTACATACACTATACTCGGATGTGTCTAGTTGAACGGTGTTGATCTCGTGGTGTGAATCGGGTATATATTTTATAACGTTGTGGTTAAGTTCATTATTCGTTACTAGATTTCAAATCCACTGATATGTGTATATTGAAAATATTACATTTTGGTTCAATTCTGATACAGTTTACCACATTGGGTTTGTTGTTTTACAGGAAAAAACCATTTTTTATAGAAATAATTCGTTTTTCTACATCTACGAGTAGAATTCATAATAATATGAATTTAAGAAGTTGATTCTGAAGTTGAACTGATTTTAGGTACATACATATTTATCTGAAATAAAAAAACTTGAATTGAAAAAAAAAAAAATTGAATTTAAAATTCACAGAACTGAATTTGAAATTGAAATTTAAAAAAATCGAATTTCGAAGTAAAAAACTTATTCCCACATGATATTTATACATGGTAATGGTATGGTACACATTATGTAATTTATTATTATTCGTTGTATAAATTCAATAATAATGAATAACTAATATTTAAAAAATATTTTATTATTTACCCTTTGTTTAAACCATGTACATATTTACATTTATGAAACTTGTTATTATTAACAGGATGTCCCAAAGTCAATGTCGCAAAGCGGGTCTTTCGTGTCAGTTCAGAGTGTTTCTAGCAAAAAATCGTTTTAGACCCTTAAAATTGTCGATTATATGACGTCACGTATTGCGCGTGTCCGACAATTTTCAAACGTCTGAATCTCAGAAGAGGTTCACTCTAGGTTATATGACAGACCTGATTTGTGACATTGACTCTAGGACACCCGGTATACGTATTGCATTATCTACATAATGTATATATGCATAAAAATGATTCTGTAATAAATACAAAACTATTGTACGTATTATATTCAATTCAATGAACATATTTAAGTATGTACATGTACTTTGAAAGAATAAAATAAAATAAAACAATAGTTATGGTTAAATGTATTATACAAGTATATGTAGGTACATTGCATTCAATATAATAACATATTAAATGAAATATTCAACATATTTTAATAAAACATAAAACAAAACAAAGAACAAATTGAGTAATATTTTCTCTAGGTATTTTTTTTCGATTTTGTATTTTATTAAAATTTTCATTGGAATTTGTTTTATTTTTATCGTTATAAAGCTGCAATATTTTGTACTTTGAAGTAAAAATAATTGGGCATTTTTATATTGCTGCTATAGTTACTATACTATACTATAAGAACTATGCTTTGTACTTTAAATATTTTCACTACAGGCCTTATGGAAACTACAAAAAGTAGTACCACTTTACATCATTGTATATTGATATTTAAAAAGCTCATCTCATACTGTATGAGAACTTTGAGAATTGTGGTAACTCTGATCGTGAAATGTTCTTATGAGAAATTGTGAGAGAGTAAAAAGACACATACAAGCCATTGGAGTCATATACTCCATACTATTGGAGTACGTCAACGCTTATACATATTTGCAGGTGAAAGCAAATATAATTCGTTTGGACTCGATGATGCGCATATACATATGTTGTATGGATTATATACTTCAATTGCTAATTTTTTAAATGATAATTATTTAAATTTTATAATTTTATGAAAGAATTCGACATCATTGAAAAAGTAAATTCAATTTCACAATACGACTGGGCTAAAAAAAAGGACTAACCTTTTAGTTTTTTACCTGTTAAGTAAATTATTTTGTAAACAAATCAAAACAAAAAATGTATCTTTCATGTTTTCAGTATTTTGACCCGTACATATTATATGTCCCGTATCAATGGTTGGTAATATATAGCAACTAACTATTATGTATATAAAATCTGTATTTTATTTATTTTTTTTTTTTAATTTTGATTTATGTGAAAAATGTTAATTTTGAGAATTTTAAATTTTGCAATCACATTCAAAATATAGGGTACTTTCATAAATGCGTTCTCGATGCTGACCATAAAAAAATCAACTTCATAAATTTCTTTCCAGTGCAATTGTGGAAATGTAACAGGTTTATTAATTCAAGCAGTCTGCAAAATTTATAAAAATTATTCAATTGCTTTCAAACAACTGCAATGCGTGCATGTACAATTGACAATTCAGATTACATTTCCAGCGCATTCGAGTTGTTAACACACATCGACGACGCATTCATGAAAGTACTCATATATCTAAAAATTTATCTTATATATGTATATGTACATATTTATAAAAATTTGATTATAATTTACATACTTCACCAGTGTATAAATTTGATGCATATAAATGATCAAATGGTAATGCAGCCAATAGATCAACAACGAACCATCCCTTTAAATAATTGATTGCTATTAATTTAGAATCAGAAACAACTTCACCCTTTCTTGAAACGAAAGTTGTACGAAAATTTAGCATAATGTCTAGAATGAAAATAAAACAAAATTAAAAAAACGAGAAGAAAAGGAATAAAATTACAATAAAATTTAAATAAAAATGAATAGACAGTTGATTATGATGTTGTTAAATATAATATGATAATGATAATGGCCTAAAACTACAAACTACCAAATAATATTTTCTTAATACATTTATGCAAATCTATTTCTACGAAAAATAGATGTAAAATGATTGAAATGTTAAAATGTTGACATAATTCATAGTGAATTTATGTTAAAATTTCATTTAAACTATATTGAAGTTTATTGTCAGTTTGATTTTGTTTAATTTTGTATCTAATATCTGACAAAATGTAATTATTTGTTTTTGGTAGTTTGTAACTATTCATGAGTTTCGAAACGTCATAAATATTGTATTAATGCGGTGTTACTACTTTTCTGATACAATTATGATGCAATTTATTGATACATTGTATTCAATACGTATACTTTTTCCTTTGACCTTTAGAAACTATATTTCACTGCAACACATAGTAACATATATTATGTATGTATCTAGGTTAAATAATGTTTGACATTTATGTATGTACAAAATTTCGGATACATTGTTTGCTTAATCGTTGCGTAAAATTTACATACTATATTTGATGCGTTTGGAAACTTTTGACAATACACCCGTTTTAGTCTTAGACGTTATAGAACTTTTTGCATTGTATTAATACGGTATTAATGCGTTTCGAAATTCACTGTATTATTACTTCTTATGTAATTATGTATATTTGCAATTATATAGAAACTATAAATTTGAATATACACAATGTATTAGAGATTTACTTATACATATTATCAAAATCATGATGTATTGTAATCTCACAAATCTAAACATACCTTTTTATTATTATATACATATTATTTTTTATTATATCATTAATTTGATATTCCTGTATATAGTATATAGGTACATATATAAATATGCATGTATATGTAATGTAATGTAATATAATGTAATATATAATATACCTATAATAAAAAGTGCTTCAACAATCACATCTGAAACCATAGTTTGACGATCTGATTTAGCAAATGCAGCATTATATGGTACTAAAACAGCTACATAAAACGTAGCAACTAGTATAATCCAATCCCAACATCCTTTAAATACTCCATAATGAGATAAAATGAATCTAGATTTTTTAAGTGACTGCGTTTTATATTCTGGAAATGGTGCTTCAGATGTATGTAATAAATTCTGTTAATAATGTATAACAAAATACATATCATAAATAAAATTAAAAAAAAAATTATAATAATAAAGAAAATTTCATTAAGATAATAAATTTCATTTTATTTATGCCTGTATTCATCAACCATGATTATCCGTCGGATATTTTTACGACTGCTAGAATTTCACCGTATTCAATAACGCGGATAAAAATTATTTTCGAAATGTCAAACACGTCAGCTTATTGTTATTTATGAAGAAATAATGAGATTACATTGATAAGTTAATCAACTTTTGTTTCTGTATATTAATAAAATTCGAATAGTACGGTTATGTTTCTAGGATATTTTTACTAGACTACTCTATGGTTGTCTAATGCATGATTCTTCACCTGTTAAAATTTTTAAATTATAGTTATTTCAAGTATCAAATTTTGCGCTGTAGACGAGATATCTATCATCTTGAAGACATCCCAAACTTCAACCACCGGTTAATTTAATCTTGAAAATAAGTCTTAGCTAGAAGTGAATAGAACCAAATCTTCGATGAGTTCGGTTTATTTTCAAGATATGTCAAACTTCGAGATAACTTGAAGTGAAGAAATCGAGCACAAGAAATACTTTATCCAAGCTAGTGAATACGATTTATCTTGATCTAAAGATACTTTTTGTTGATGAATACGGACATTAACGTAAAATAAAATATTAATAATTATACATATGTGAATGAATACAAAAATTTAATGAATTTATAAATCATAATTTAAAAATGAAATAAAATTAATCAAAATTTAGAAGAAAAAAAAAATATATTTTTTATATCCTGTTTGAATATCCTTAAAAAATAAAAATAAATTTTATAGTAAGTTATAAAATATGCGTACATGTATCTAAAATAGATATATACATTACCTTAAATTTTTAATGTGATTTGGTCTTTTTTTTTTAATTGTATTTATTTATTTATTTTTTTAATTTAGGATAAAAAATACCGTTTTTTTTTTTTTTTGTTTTTTACTTACATTACTCAATTTTAATTTAGTTTTAATTTTTTCTGGTTTATAATGTCCAGATAATTGATATAAAACAGCACGGGAACGACGTCTACCCATATTACATCCAGCTGGTACATCTAAATTATTATTACCACCTCCATTACCATCGTTACCGTCATCAATCATTGTTGTATCTGATGAACGAAATCGTGCACCCAAAAGAGCGGCTGTAAGCGCAAATACTTTTGATATAAAAATATCAATTATTTAATAAAATTTTTATATACAAGCATCAATTTCGTTTTATGGAAATCTTTTGTTTTGTATTGGTTTTTCTTTTTTATTTTCTTGTTTCCGTTTTATTAGTGTTTTTTTATTAAATTTTTGTTTTTTAGATTTTTATTTTAATTTTAAAGATTGATTTGTATATTTCCGATTCGTCTTTTTTTTTAACGATAAATTGCTCTCAATAAGTTTAACATTTATTGCATATAATTTCATGCCCATATGCATCGTCCTTGCAAAAATCATTTAGCAATGTCATTGTTTAGCAATGGAATATGACTGAATGATTTTTACAATAAAATCAAATTTAATACTATAATTGATGCATATTAACATTATACATTACCGTTTCGTTACAGTTCAGTCACTAACTGTCATTATGAGTTTTTAATGGGCAAGATTTAATATCAATAGTTATCGATATTGTCGTCTACAGTTTGTTTATAAAATGTGACTAACAGCCAAGGCTCAATGAAAGCGTAAATTTAAATTTAAATTTCAATTGAAAAATTTAAATTTAATTTAATTAAACTTAAACTCTAATCTAAATGTTTTATTGAGTTTTTTGTATAATACATTTACATTATTTTTAAGGTGAACTTCAACATTTTTTCAGTTTTGATTTAAGTTTACACTGTTATTGAGCGTTGGCTATAACAGGATTCGGACAGATATTAATTTTCCGAATATATTGTTCCAATATGAAAATAAGGGACTATTAATTTAACGACGTACATAATTGAGAGATGTATCAGAAATATGCGAATCAATTTTAATTTATGTATAATTTATAGATTCAGGCGACAATTATGAAAGTCTATTCGAAAAAAATAATTTTTTCGATTTATTTACATAATACCGTGACTTTTTTTGATCAAAGTCGATTCTCGAAATCGAAAAATTATAATACTAAATCCAAGTTACTTGATTGTTTATTTCTTAAATGAAAATTTTTTATTTGTGTTGTCCAAATTTTTGTTGTCATTTTTTTTTAAAGTCGAATACAAAAATATCAGAGTCTTTTTAAGTATGTATATAATTGAAAAATGTTTACTTTCATAATACCAAAAGTTTATTGCAACATAAAATCGATTAGAAATACACTTTCATAATTGCCGCCTTAATTTTTAATTTTTAAATTTTTTATTTTATTCTTAAATTTAATTAATAGAAAAAATTAGATTTTTTTTTTTGAACATATCTAATTAACAGCTTTAGAATTTCTTCCACATATATATATGCAAACTGATTGCTAAAACTGAGCTAAAAAAAAACAATCAATCCTTTATAAATAAAATAAAATGAAAACAAAAGGTTTTTATATAAAACACATACACATTGGCCATTATGGCTTTTTACACCTTTAAAACACATATGGAAATTGTTTTATGAGACACTTTTAGTGTAACGAAGTGAATAAGATGAACGAAGTGAGGGGAAGGTGACTGATGACTAAAAATGTCTCATATGTGTCTTATATGTGTCCCATTAGATAATTTTTCATATGTGTCTCGAAGGTGTAAAAAGTTAGATTGCTTTTCTTCAATAAATTTAAATTTTTCAATTTTTTTTTTTTTTATTCCGATTGAGGGTTTAAAAAATGCTTTCTGTCTTAAATCTATTAGATGGCACTATTCGAACAAAAAATCATGAGATTGTTTCATACTTTTTAGGTCTCTCTTCTGTAATATACAATCGGAGTCAAAAGTATTTGTACATTACAAATTTTATTATATATATAGAAAAATTATGTGATCCCATAACACTAATATAAAAAAAAATATATACTGTCACCTTTAAAATGAGTACATACATATATATTTATCACGCTATTTTTTTATTATATAAATAATATTTTATATAAATCAAAAATACTATACATAAAATTTGAATCAAAAGTATTTGTACGTTTTAACAATTCATATTTATTTTTAAAAAAAATTTTCATATAATTTAATATTTGATATAAGTGATTTTGCTTTTAAGAACGTTTCCAAAATCCATTTTACGTGGCATTGATTCAATTAAATTTTTTGGTAATTTTTGACATCATATTTTGCATCTGTTCAATTAGAGAATTTTTTAAAAAATTATAGTTTATAATCTCTCTTTAAGGAATCTTTCTATCTAAAATTTCCCATAAATTTTCTATAGGGTTAAGGTCTACAAGGATAGTGATCCGATACTTTTGAACAGTTTGTATATTAACCAGCATCGTACTAGTTGATACTAGTTCTGATTTATGCTAAGGATTATTATTTTGCTGGAAAATTCATGTCCTTGACAGGTCTAAATTTCTTACACTGGTTTTTAAATTGACATTTAAAATGGCTAAATATTATCATTTCTATTTATTGTTAACTTAAACAAATAAATAAGTAAACAAGATCACCCACGCTCGACACTGAAAACCCACCTAATTACCCACCTAAATATATATACATGTATATTTTTTTCGTAATAATAGGTATTTATTTTTAGTATAGAAAGTAAAAAAAAAAATGTGAAAATCTTTTAAAATTTTAAATTAAATGATTTGCAATAAATTCGATTTTTTTTATGACAATAATATCACCAAATTATTACTGTTTTTTTTTTTTTTTTTTTTTTTTTGAAAATTATAAAGAGGTTTTTTATTATTGTCGTTTTCTTTTTATGCTATTTCTATGGTTTAAAAAAAAAGAAAATTACGAATATTTTTTCCTTATCATTATATTGATATTCAAATGATATCCTACTAAATTCTAATATGTACATATTTTATATATAGGATGTCCCAGAGTCAATGTCACAAAGCGAATATCTCAAGATGATATTTTCCGATTTTTCTCAAATTCAAATGAATTCGGATGTGGAAGATATTCATGGAGGACTTCTTTTTTTTACAATTGGTACAATATTTTCCATACAAAAGTTATACAAGGTGGCTCAAAAACAACTATTTTTTTTTTTTTTTTTTTTTTTTTGCGTAAAAAACAACATTTCTGAACTTTGGACCTTTATCATTTCAAACTTTCTTATTCGATTTCAATAAAGGAAAAAGAAAAGATTTGGAAAGGTCTAAGCATCATCTTTGATGAGCATTTCTCCTGACTTATTTACATGGGGTGGCTCAAGAGATATGTCTGATTATATGACAACATGTACTGCACGTGTCCGAAAATTTTCAAATCCCTGTATCTCAGAAGGAGGGAATGGAGGGGTCTAGAAACACTCTGAACTACACGATAGCCTCTGGGACACCCTGTATATAAGATATTTTATACATTTACATTACATGGACGTATGTATATATACTATATGTACGTGTACATTAAAATTTACAATGCCAAAAAAAAAAAAATGAAAAGAAAAATCACTTATTTTTATGTGTGTACATGTTATGTTTATACATGTATGTATATAAAGGTATATATACATATATTTATACATGACGTGTATTGCATATACAATCATTTGATTAGTTTATTATAGAGTTCAAGAATCAAGAGCACATTAACGCATGTAAGTATGTACACATTATTGTATTTATTCGCATACAAATTTGAATTTAAAAAAAAAAAAAACGAATTCAGAATCAGTACTTTTTTTTCTTTCCCATTTATGGTTGCGTATGTTATTTTTTCTTTTTTTTTTCACAGATGACTATTCAGCTTATTTTGATTTGATTTTCATTCTTTTTATCACATTTCTTTTTCACATTTTGTTTTTTTTTTTTTTTTTTTTTTTTTTTTTTGTACTTTTAAAATATTAAAATATTTGATTTTCTTTGTATGTTCTTATTCGTTACGTAGTATTGAAAATTTCATTTTTTTTATATACATATGTACATACATATGTACATAAATTGACTTCTTATCTAAACCATATAAGATTATTTTTATATGCTATTATACAATTGTACACATTTATGCATTATATTGTATACGTTCGTATATTATAGATAGTTTGTATAGTATAGCTCTTGTATTATATATAGTATTCCATAATTCTATTTTTCATTGCGTTTAATACACGTATCCGTCTATAAGAAACCCATATAAAAAAAAAAAAACCTCTCTTTTTAAGTATTGTACAAGGGAAAAAAAAAACATGACATATACAAATATTTACTCTCGATTCTCATAATCCCTGAGGGTCTACACTGAAAATTATTTAAAAAATGTACTATAAATGAACGTACGCATATAACAGTGCTCATTGTGTTCAAGGAAAATTTTCCTATTATTGAACTGAATAAATAATACATACACATATACATATGTATAGATGTAGATGCTACAGATGATGAACAAAAAGATTGATCTATAACATAAAGTATGTACATACATACATTGTATACAACAAAATATGTTATATATAGAAAATACACATAAAATACATATGTGTGTTATGTACAGTTCACAATAAATAAATTGATTTATTATCAATGTTTTTATATTGAAAATTAATGCATAATATGATAATACAAGATAAATAAAAATTATTTGAAAACTGTTGAATATAAACAAATATGTAGATGTATTTATTTATGATATTTATGTACATATATTGTATTTACGGGAATTTTTTAATGTAGCATTTAATATTTAATTGTGGAAATTTTTATAGTTTTGTAGTTTATTTTTGTAGTTGTAATTTGTAGTTTAGAATCTAGACATTTACCTATTTCTAGGCTGGAATATATTCGCCGAATAAATTCACAGTATAAACAAAGGCCTTAGATGAGGAAATAGTTGTTAGCCGATGAAATACATTGAGTTTTATGTATACGAAAATGGACGTTTTCATTACATTAAAAAAGTAAAATTTTAGACGAGATGTACGGAAAAATATACATAATAAATCGGAACTACTTATTTGAAGATCTGTTTTGTATAGGACAGATTCTCATTATAGGGATTCTCAATGTGTAATACAATAATAAATCGCCTAAGCCTAAGTGGGTTCGCTTGAAAATTAGTAGGCAGCCACAGGTACCACTCATCATGCATAAGATGATGGTTATCGAATTTTCAGCATTGAATATAACAAAAAAAATTTTGTTTAAACATTTTTCCCATAAATTAAAAAAAAAATAATAATAAACAAATAAATCAAATTAATTAAATTAATTTTTAAAAAATATCCTTTTATCCTTTTTTGTTCTAAATTGAACATCTTACGTAGTAAAACATGGATACTAATACAAATTCAATACGTACGTGTATTTAATACGTGTATAAGATATAATATGTTATACAATAAAAGATAAATGAAATGCATGCACATGGATTAGATTTTTAATTTAGGATACATCCAAATTCTAAATGATTGGCCAAAATGCAAGAAAATTGGCTGTTTAGAAATACATTGAAAAAATAAATATCAATAAATTTCTGATTGATTCTGATTACCCATAATTAAAATTGGAATAATCTTTATTCGAGTATATCTACTTGAATCACTAATTTACTTGATATTCTAGAAAATTATGTGTATGTATATGAGTATCTTCAAAAATAAAAATTTCAATGTAAAACATTTTCATTTTTAAAGATAAAAAATATTAATAACTAAACATTTTAAAACTCGTGAACATGCATGTAATATGTGTGTAACAAAATATATGTACATACATCAAATATGTATTTTATAACAGTGTCCCAGAGTCGATGTCACAAAGCGGGTCTATCGTGTAGTTCATCATCAACAGCTCGATGTCAGCCAGAGCCTAATCATCATTACGAGACGATTCTATCATACGTGCACCTACAGTTTAACGTGAGTTTTGAACCAAGCTGAGTTTGTTGAAGTAGAGATACAGAGGTTTGAAAAATTTCGGACTCGTTGGAAAGGTCTAAGCCCCATCTTTGATAAGCACTTTGCTTAACTGCAATACACGAGATGGTTCAAAAGATACATACATACATATGTCCGGTTATATGACTTCATGTACGATCCGTGTTCGAAAATATTCAAATCCCTGTATCTTAGAAAGGGTAGACTTTAAAGAGAACGGGGTTTCCAGAACGATTTTTTTTCTAGAAACATTCTGAACTACACGATAGATCCGATTTGTGACACTGACTCTGGAACATCATGTATTGTATGTACATAGGTGAACATGTACATATGGCAATTGTACTTCATCACAAAAAAACGAAAACATTTTCAAAAGAAATGAATATAACTATAGTCCCATCTAATACACAGACACATATAAAATTAATTTTGTATACTTGAAAAAATCAAATAAAATATATAACTATACATTTATATATATAAATATATGAACATACATATGTACTATATATGTATACATTGTATACGCGTATATTCCGTATACATTATACAATTATTATGTACATGTAACATAAGTACATATATGTATGATACTTTTGAGCTTACCGCTATCACATTCATCTGCTACAGACATTTCAAGCATTTTTGTATGTGTTATATCCTTATGTGATGCCAAAAATAATACAACTTCACGTTTCTCATTCTTTATTGGTACAATGTCAAATAGACACCAAAATGGTGAACCTGAAAAATGAAAATTGAAAAAGAAAAATATGTGAATATAATTTATTATTATGTGAACAGGGTTTTTTTTTTTTTTTTTTGAATAAAAAACGAGAAGAAAATCAGTATAATTCATGTTGACAAAAAGATATGTAGTATTGTACTATATAAAATCTCATCTAGAATACACATACATATGTGTGTGTATGTATGTGTCTATTTTTTAACGTTTTTTTTTTTAATTCAATAAAATACAAGGCACGTATCGTAAGCATATACATATGTATGTATTTAGCTATAAAAGAAAATCAAAAGAAATATGGTCAAAACAATGATATTTACATTATACATACATATATGTACATGCACATATACAAATATGTATATTGTGTATGTATATGATGTATGATATACATATGTATGTATATTACAGGTGAAATGTTACATTATATTGATACAAACAAAACAAACAGTAGAAAATTGTTCAAATAAAAAAAAGGGGGAAAAAAATGAAAAATTGAAATAGAAATGTATCTCGTTTATTAATTCAATTTAGAGGAATTTTCAATATGTACATATGTACAATGTAATGAGGACTGAGCTATATACATTTAAAAATTTTGTATAAGCATCAAAAACATGAAAATACATATGTACTATACGTATATGAAAGTATGGGTGTTTTCAAAACTCCGCACTCAGTATACCTTAGTATATTTTGCAGAAAATGCAGAAAAAATAATGTTCAAAATTTCGACATGCCATAAAAAAGGTACAACATAAATTGATCATCTTCTGACGAGAATCATGAATTTAAAAACTCAATATGTAGTTTTGCATTCGACTGCAAATATTCGAGCAATATATATTGCGTTTGTTTTTTTTTAAATAAAATTTTACAAATGGAGTTCAAATCCTCATATGGGCGACATATTTAATTTATCCTACTATGTACGATACAATATAATTGTTATATATCGATATCCTATGATATGTACACGTAAAGTGTTTCATATATGTACATACATATGTGTGTATGAACGTAAAAAAAGATTTATTCGTAGAAAATGTAAATATAAAATTAATAAGGATTCTTTTCACGTTCATATATTATACTGTACTTTAAAATTAGTATACCTTTATAATTTAACTGTTTGTAACATATAACATTTATCTGTCAGTGATATGTATTTATTTTTTGTTTATAACGATAAAATGAGGGAAGAGTTCATTAATTCACAAACAAAAGTATATTATTCATGAAGGGAATATTATGTACATACGTACATTATGTATATTATGTGTAGTAAGGCTTGTGACAGATATATACATACATATATGGTATCAACATCATGGTAAACGATTAATAGGCTAGATACAATGAAAGCGACACGTCTTGCACACGCTTCAAAATGAGCCTATATCTGGCCTATAAGTACTTGAAAAATATTAAAAAAAAAAAAAAAAAAACTAAAAATCAAGAAAATAGTAAGATTTATAAATACTTGTCTCATACTAGATAAATCATGTGAGTTTAAATATCTATGGTTGTTTATTTAATATAAAGCTCGTGTTAGGTGAGTTTTTACACTTTGCGATTTTCATGTGAATTTTTTGAGGACTCAATTCATACGAGAGAAAAGAATGGAATGTATGTATAACAGATACACATAGATCACTTCTCATGGATTTTGGTTTTGTAACATTTTGTTTTCTCTTATTCGCTTTTTTAATTCTCATTTTCATTTGTATTTTGTCGCCTTTTTAGCCAAATGAAATTTACACCATTTAAATGCCATTGAAAATGAAATGGAAAAGGAATAGGTGATAACTTGATAGAAAATTTTACGAAATCGAGTCTTACGAAAATCATATAAAAATTGTAAAATGTATAAAAACTCACATATACATACATATGTACAATGACTTTGGGATTCCATATCCATTATTAGTTTAATACGATATAGATATTATATTAATAGAACACACACATGAAATTTAATAATAAATGTAGATTTTTATTTTTAACACAATTTTGAAAATTATTGAAAATTTCATTTTGGCTTTCGTTTTACTAAGATTCAATTCATGTTTTACAAAATGATAAAATAAAATTACTTATTCTGTTTTCATGTTTTTTTTTTTTTCTAATTCTCTTATAATGGATAAGATGAAAAGAGATGTACAAAATTTGGCACAATATAATTATATTAAATTATTTAAATTATACATAATTTTATTGATAAAAAATGATAGTCAAAATGTTTGATCTTTGATCTCTGTATATTGATTTGATTTTGAATTTTTCAAATGAAAAACGTGATAAATTTTTAGATTCTTTTATACGAAAAAAAAAAAAAAAAACTAATTCAATTGCAGACTATCCAAAATTTTGGCTCTAAAAAGATGGAGAAGAATTACTTCAGCTGGACTTATCTTTCTTGACTACATAGAGTATGGTCGAGTTCATATTTGCAAAAAATTGATTACCAAATTTAACAAAACTAAGCTAGTGCTAGTACTAACCTAGCAAAATACTAACTACAAAAGAAAGAAATATCCACATTATAACTTTTCATGACTGTCAGGTGACTTACTTTACTGTATGTCTTTTTCTAGGCTTAAATTTGCAGACATAATTTTACATATTCTGAAACTGCTGTCAAACTTGTATAGAACTGACAACATGAACTTACTGCTTTCGTGCAGAAACGAACATGAACACAATGCGTTTACAGAACTAACTTAGAATTGCAAACATAAACTCGACCTATGTCGTACTCTTTTCTAAAATGATATGCGTATTTATATAGAAATACCGAGGGTGAGTAATACAATAAGCTGATTAGTTAAGTTTCACCGTTGAGCGCTACTAAACCTCATCTCACACCTAGTACAAAAAAAAAAAATCCAAAATGTATGTTAATTTTAGATCGTTGTGTTTTGTCAATTTTGAAATGTACATATATCAAATGAAATGAATTAAGGGATGGAAGTGTTAAAGATCGAATCTTCGTCTCTTTGATACATTTTTGATTTTTTTGAATAACCGATAGCTATCAGTTCGTCAAGGCTTTACACGTTGAAAATAAAACTGTTTATATAAAATCCTGAAACAAAAAACGTGAAGAAAAATAAGAAATTTTTCCTATTTTCATGTAACGTATATGTATGTAAATTTTTAATGTTTAATGTATTGAAAGTAATTTCATTGGTAATTAAACATTGGTTTCATTTTCATATTAAATATCATTTTATTGTTTAACTTAATCTCTTTTTCTTCAATTTTTTGGTTTATCCTTGTGTTGATTATTAGACTAGCGGAGGGGGGGTTAAAGGTATGTATACTCTGTCTACTAATTCGGTGCAGTTGAAACCATACAGAAATAACATAAAGTAGTACTATTTTGTTGTTGTTGTCTGCACAACTACACCCAATTAGCATATAAGGATGCCATTTTTATGCCACATTAGGTCGTGGGTACGACGGAAGTACCACTTCACGTCGGTGTATATTGATAATAAAAAAATATTCATCTCATATTATATGATTAGATTTAAAGATTGTAGTAACGCTGCTCGTGAAATGATCTTATTAGAAATTATGAGAGAAGAAAAAAGGCATATTCATATCTTTCCATAAGGCTTTCTAACTTAACTACATCGAATTAGTAGACAGAGTATAGATGAAAATATCGATTTTGTTTTTTTTTTTTTCTTTCAATTCAGTTTCTATTTTCATTTTATGGTACACATATACATACATTAATATATAAGTATACGTATTTTTTTGTCATCTTAATAAAACCTCAATTAATTCCGCAAAATTAACTTCAAAAGTGTATAATAATGTATAATAAAATCAATCGATTCTTGAAACATAGTATGAAGGGAATTTTTTCCTATCTTTTGTTTGTTTGTTTTGTTTTTACTTTTTTTTTGTTCTTTATTTTATTTTTATTTTTTTATTTTTTGTTTCGTTTTTTGCCTTTTGTACCAAAATTCGTTTAATTGACAACAAGTTTTTCCTTCTTACTCTTTTTTTTTTTATATTTATTTTTACTGTTGCCTGATTGTTTTATCTTTCTATTTATTTTTATATATTGATAAATACTTATGAATATTTGTACACGCGATGTTTGTATATAATATATTATATAACATACAAGTATATGATAAGTAAATACGTACATAACAAGTATATTCATATTAAAAAAAAATTTTTGCTAAATTAACCAAAAACTAAAAATCAAATTTATTATAAAGAAGATAAGTTTAATTGATTTATACCAATATGCATATGGTATTTATATATATACAATGTTTTGTATATATATTTTATGTATGTTAGTGTATCAATTTCAAATATCACAAATTTAAAGTCCATATGAATCATTTTATTTGAAAGTGGTGTAAGTCGAAAATTTTTATAATTCAGCTCTGTTACATAAACCATCTTGCAAGCCTGTAAATTTTGATACTTAAAAACAAAAACAAAAACACCTTTATAACAGTAAATAATGAGTATGATTTTCTTTATTTATTTATTTTAGAAGGAATAGAACGAACAGAATACTCTTCGGAGTATGTATTTGGACTATACTTTATACTAAAAATATTTTAACTACAGGCTTTATGGGAGTACAGTCTTTTCTTTAATTTCTTATAAAAGCATTTTACGAGCAGAGTTACCACAATTCTCAGAGTTCTCATATAGTATAAGGTGAGCTTTTTAAATATCAATATACAATGATGTAAAGTGGTACTACTTTTTGTTGTTTCCATAAGGCCTGTGTAGTGAAAATATTTAAAGTACAAAGTATAGATACTGACTGGGATGAAAATTGGAAATATTTGAAAATTTAAAAAAATGAACTTGCACCACTTCAAAATAAAAAAAAGCTCATACATATATACGTATGGGCTTATACATTATACATAAGTTAAATTAATATTTTGTATTTGTATTAAAAAATCTATGAAAATTTATGGCAAATGCCTTAAAATTCGTTCATATGGGTACATACGTGTGTATATACATACACACAGATTAATGTGAAATTCGATAGTTAATTTGTTGGCTCATCATTTTGTCATATTCATCATTTAAATATATGTCTGTATGTGAGTGTATAATAAGTATACATACATAGATACGATAAAAGGATGGCTGTTGGCCTGGCTTTTAAATGGTAAATTATATTTTTGTGGTGTACATACATATATTATATACATATGTATGTGCAATATTTGATATATGAATTTGATAAAACAAAAATTTTTAGCTCATAAATCATAAGAACTGGGTTTTATAGGTTCGTATACATATGTTTATATATACTCGTATATATGTATGTAGCTCAAAATGATATAGAAATGAAAAATTGCAGAAGTGTAAATACAATGCACATGTACATACATATGTCCTTGCTGTACGCCAGCGTTTCCAATCCTTGAGGGATTCCTCAAAATTTGAAGATTTTTAATATTTTTGAGGCTTTTTTTTTTGAAGAATTTAAAAAATTGAAATTAATTACAACAAAATTCTTATAAGCTTGCTGAATGTGTTGTGAATAAATTTCATTCCAAACTTTTTATTGTTAAAAATTATTACTAATGAATTTGAAGTTTCAAGTGTGGAATAATCAAATTTAACATTGGCAACGCTGCTGTACGCACACATTTCAGTTACATACGTATGAGCTGAACGTATATATTATTTTTGTACTATCTGCTACGCGTATAAATGCAGATGTAAAAAATCTATATTGTTGTGTGTGCATTACATTTTACATTTTGATTGATAATCAAAAATTCTTTCAAACATTTTTGGTTTCTGTTAAAGTTTAAACTTTTTCTTTGTTTGTTTCGCTTTTTGGTTTTCTAATTTTGTTGTTCGAAATATTATACAATGAAAGTGAAAAATGCAAAAAAAAAAAAAGAACAAAATGAGAACCACTTAGAAACAAAATATTTTTTGTGTATCAACTATCAAGTAAAATGAAAATTTGACGAGAATATACGTAGTTGTGTATGTACATACTGTGTGTAAATAAATATAAGTATCAATTTTATGAAGATTGATTTCAGATATTATAGATACATATCTACATACATATCAATAGAAATCTACATATTTTGAAATATGTATATTGAAAAAATCTGTAACAATGACAGCTCATTATAATGTACTATTAAATTTTAATGGCCTTGTTCATCAAATAGAATTATTTTTTGGACATTTTTCGCAACCATTGAAATTACCCCCAGAAGAGACATCAACTTTAATGTTAAAAGTAAAAATACTCAATTTTTTGCCTTAGTTGAGGTGCTAATTAATCTTTTTTGTCTTAACAGTAACTAACAATACATATTACAATTTTTATAAGATTTTACCTCCATCCGACAGAAAAGTCAGACTTTTCTAGACAGAAATGTCCACAAAAAAGTCCTAAAATTTTTTTTAAATATTTCAATAATTGAGTATATAGAATTAAACAATTAGCTGTAGCAGTAGTACAAAATTTGCAGTAATACAATACTACTCTGCTTGTATATTTTATACTTTGATGTTTAAATTTTTTTTTTTTTTTTTGTATTTAATTCATTTCAATTTTTTTAATATATAGGTACATATTTAATTAATGTTAATATATTAACTATGACTATATTTATAAATGTGCTTAACCGATTCGTAAAATTATCTTGTAAGATGAGTTTCGAAACTATTGAAAATGCATCTATTTTAATATTAGACACTTTAGAATTTGTTGCATTGTATTTATACAATATTAATATATTTCAGAACTTATATATGTATATTTGGAAAAAATTAAAAAGTACTACTCACGAACTTACTACATATTTCTGAATTTATAAGCCATCATTTTACCCACTAAGTCATCCAACTGGATTACTTTCCTCTGATATAATTTCCTATTAATATTTTCTCATTCCTACATGTATACGGCATATGCTTGCTAAGTGCAAAATTTTGAAAGCACCCATAGTATTTAAACTCATTTTATTTTCTACATTAATTATGGAATTTATTTGAAAAAAAAACTTTTGTTTGACCCAAAACTATTTTAAATATTAACAAAATATCCACAAACATTTATTATGAAAAGGAATTATTATTTTTTAAATAGTTTGGTAACTCATCATTGATTTATTTATTTTTATTTGTTATACATACTTAATATTTTGTATGGATATAAGGATAAGTATGTATTTTCAATTAATATTCTCAAATGTAATTGAACATCATTTATAAACACAAAATACATAAACATATGTACATATGTTATGTTTTATGTATACTGTGTAACTATAACGAATATTAAAAGGATCATTTATAAAATTCATTTTTGGTTGATAATCAATCACAAAAATATAAATTCAATTATATTACATTGTGGTTAATTTATTTATTACAGAAAAAAAATTTTTTTTTTAAATTGGTAATTTTAATTTTATTACAAAATTTAGTTTATTTTTATATTATTTTATTTTAATACTGGCAAAGGATAGTATAGAATTATTCTTAATCTGTTAAATAGTAAACAAAACAATCATGTAAATTGTGTGAATAGAAATTTACCATTTACAACAAATTCAACATGATAAATCTCGTAAATGTCGAATTTGTTATAAATGGTAAATTTTTATTTGAGAGATTTGCGAAAGCTTGGTTTAGCGAGAAACTGGAAGAATAAGGCGAAGGATAGAGAGGGATAGAGAGGTGTTCTGCAGAAGGCCCGTGCCCTACATGGGCTTTAGAGTCAACAAAGAAGAAGATTTTACTATTAAATCAATGTACGTGTGTACTTATGTATAAATCAATGTTTAAAAATTTTACTGTGTGTAAAAAGAAAATAAAAATTAGGACAATTAAATTTTTTTTTTTTTTTTTATTAAATTAAATGAAAGAAAATTCATATAAAAACGAACAAGAAAAGCCTAAGACATACATATATAAACAAATATAAAATCTTTTGTAATGTTCTATTATTTCTTCGCACTTGCTTTTAGTTTTCTATTTTTCTATTGTTTATGGCTTTTCTTTTTGTTTATTTTTATCTATATTCACTTTTTGTATTTTATTTGTTTGCATTCTTGTTATTATTGTTGTTGATGTTGTTTATTATACTGTTATTTTTGTTAAAATTTTAACCTTGGACTTCGACAATAATATACACATGTACATACATATAAATAATAGAACATATATAATAACACGTACATTTGACATAGCACATTATACAATTGCGTATGTTATATAAAAGTAATCCTATTTTACTTACCATCTTTCTTATAAAAGATTACTTCTAATTTCAGTTCCATTTTGTTACTTAAGCTCTTTTCTATTTGTTGTTTATGCTCTTCTTTAGTTTCCGGTCCATATAAAAAATGACAAGAGCATCCTATAAAAATATAAAAAGAAAAAAAAATAAAAAAATATATTAAAAAAGAACACATAAACAAAAAGTAGAAATAAATCTATACTCCATTTATTAAGTTTTGACTATATAATATAAATTGAACACAATTGTGATTATCGTCTAAAAATTTTTGTCGTATAATTAAAGAAATTCATATTCTCTTATGATGATGCCCATAACTATCATACAATATATAGGGGTGAATTCAAAAATGCATCACTTCTTATTTGATGTGATATCTAGCGTATTATGATCTTAAGCTGAATATCGCATCAAATAGGCAGTGATGCATTTTTGAATTTACACATACATATGTATGTATTTATAAAACCATCAACGATAATTACTTTTTAATCGGATAGTTAGGTGAAACATAATTTTTAATTTTTTTTTTTTTTTCATTTTTGTAATTGCATGTCAAATTTTATTTTTTAATTGTTAAAATGTTCGTTCTATATTTTTAATAAATAAAAGTTATGATAAATGTTCGGAAGTCTCACTCCTGTCTCACGGAAGTCTCACATTGAGCTGATGTTTTTTTTTTGTGTGGTTTATTACAATTAAAAACATTATACATACATATATAATATTATTATGACAGCGTATCAACTAAAACAATGTCAATAAATATTTTTGTAAAAAGATTTTTATTCGTTGATCTTTCGCATTTTTTTTTTCAAGATTTCTAAAAGAAATATTTTGTACTTTCAAAATGCAATAGACATGCAAACTATTTTGAATATTCTTCATAATAAAATTGCTGAATAGCATCGAAGATAACATTTACGCGTTCACTGTGACACTTCTGAATATTTACCAAAATTATTCAATGTTTTTATTTTAAAACCGATCAATGTGATAAGAATCGATAACTGATGGTCTGAATTATGTTTTGTAAGTTTTTCATACAAAGGATATAATATTATTTTGCCTTATAATATTCAAAATAAAATGAAAAAAAAAAAAAAAAAACAATTTTCAATCCGTTTAGAATGGTGTGAGAAGATATCCAAGTCATACAAGTTAATGAAACTTTTTAAATGAAGTATCATTATATACATATTTGGATCTGCAAACTGTATACATTAATAGATGAGATACAATGAAAGCGACGCGTCTTTCAAGCGCTTTAAAATGAATTTGAATTAATGTTTTTTGTATGAAGATATATACAATGATAGCTATGCGATTTTGTGACGCCACAAAGTTTGCTGAAATTTAAATTTTGTGGCGCTTTGTTTTTTTTTTTAAAGTTGGTTCCCTGTTTAATTTATTATGAACATAGAAAATTATAGACAAGTTGACATGAAAAATGTCTGAAAAGTATCTTTGTTTACATATTAATATACGCACTGTCGAAAAAAACGCATATGGCTCTCATTATATCTTGAACGCAACAAACACAAACCGGCTCCACAAAAGATAAACGCTCGCTTTCATTGTATTTAGCCCATAAATGTTGGTAATGGAAATTTATAAATAATATAAATAGAAAAAAATTAAAAAGGAATAAATGTTTAGGAGAATCAAAAATAATAAAATAGAAAATGAAAATAAGAGTATAACAAAATCAACATAAAGAAAAAAATATATACTTTGTACAGTAAAATATAATAAATACCTCATAGACATATAGAAATGAATAAATGGATTATCTTAAAATCAAATAGAGAAAAAA